>JAUMIR010000002.1:42155683-43411516 GCA_030847615.1 Gambelia wislizenii
TTCGCAGGGCCTTCCTAGGCCGCGCGGAGGCCTCACCGGCCCTCCCTCCCACCCTCCCCGGGCCTTCGCGGGGCCTTCCTAGGCCCCGCGGAGGCCTCACCGGCCCCTCCCTCCCACCCTCCCCGGGCCTTCGCGGGGCCTTCCTAGGCCCCGCGGAGGTCTCACCGGCCCTCCCTCCCACCCTCCCCGGGCCTTCGCGAGGCCTTCCTAGGCCCCGCGGAGGCCTCACCGGCCTCTCCCTCCCACCCTCCCCGGGCCTTCGCGAGGCCTTCCTAGGCCCCGCGGAGGTCTCACCGGCCCTCCCTCCCACCCTCCCCGGGCCTTCGCGGGGCCTTCCTAGGCCCCGCGGAGGCCTCACCGGCCCTCCCTCCCACCTTCCCCGGGCCTGTCGCGGGGCCTTCCTAGGCCCCGCGGAGGCCTCACCGGCCCTCCCTCCCACCCTCCCCGGGCCTTCGCGGCGCTTTCCTAGGCCCCGCGGAGGTCTCACCGGCCCTCCCTCCCACCCTCCCCGGGCCTTCGCGGGGCCTTCTAGGCCCCGCGGAGGTCTCACCGGCCCTCCCTCCCACCCTCCCCGGGCCTTCGCGGGGCCTTCCTAGGCCCCGCGGAGGCCTCACCGGCCCTCTCCTCCCACCCTCCCCGGGCCTTCGCGGTGCCTTCCTAGGCCCCGCGGAGGCCTCACCGGCCCTCCCTCCACCCTCCCCGGTCCTTCGCGGGGCCTTCCTAGGCCCCGCGGAGGCCTCACCGGCCCTCCCTCCCACCCTCCCCGGTCCTTCGCGGGGCCTTCCTAGGCCCGCGGAGGCCTCACCGGCTCTCCCCTCCCACCCTCCCCGGCCTTCGCGAGGCCTTCCTAGGCCCCGCGGAGGTCTCACCGGCCCTCCCTCCACCCTCCCCGGGCCTTCGCGGGGCCTTCCTAGGCCTCGCGGAGGCCTCACCGGCCTCTCCCTCCCACCCTCCCCCGGGGCTTCGCGGGGCCTTCCTAGGCCCCGCGGAGGCCTCCCCGGCCCTCCCTCCCACCCCCTCCCCGGCCCTCCCTCCCACCCTCCCCGGGCCTTCGCGGGGCCTTCCTAGGCCCCGCGGAGGGCCTCACCCGGCCCTCCTCCCACCCTCCCCGGGCCTTCGCGAGGCCTTCCTAGGCCCGCGGAGGCCTCACCGGCTCTCCCTCCCCACCATCCCCGGGCCTTCGAGAGGCCTTCCTAGGCCCCGCGGAGGTCTCACCGGCCCTCCCTCCCACCCTCCCCGGGCCTTCGCGGGCCTTCCTAGGCCCCGCGGAGGCCTCACCGGCCCTCCCTCCCACCCTCCCCGGGCCTTCGCGGGGCCTTCCTAGGGCCCCGCGGAGGCCTCACCGGCTCTCCCCTCCCACCCTCCCCGGGCCTTCGCGGGGGCCTTCCTAGGCCCCGCGGAGGCCTCCCCGGCCCTCCCTCCCACCCTCCCCGGGCCTTCGCGGGGCCTTCCTAGGCCCCGCGGAGGCCTCACCGGCTCTCCTCCCACCCTCCCTGGGCCTTCGAGGGGTCTTCCTAGGCCCCGCGGAGGCCTCACCGGCCCTCCCTCCCACCCTCCCCGGGCCTTCGCGGGGGCCTTCCTAGGCCCCGCGGAGGCCTCACCGGCCCTCCCTCCCACCCTCCCCAGGCCTTCGCGGGGCCTTCCTAGGCCCCGCGGAGGTCTCCCCGGCCCTCCCTCCCTCCCTCCCCAGGCCTTCGCGGGGCCTTCCTAGGCCCCGCGGAGGCCTCCCCGGCCCTCCCTCCCTCCCTCCCACCCCAGGCCTTCGCGGGGCCTCCGGAGGGCCTCGGGGCGTCCCGCGAAGGCCCTCCCCCACCCCTCCCCAGGTCTTTCAGGGGGCCTCTGGAGGCCACCGTGTCGCGGTTTTGGGGGGGGCCCCGGGGGGGCCCTCCCAAAACCGCGAATAACCGAAACCGCGAATGTCAAGTTCGCGAATGTGGAGGGACCAACTGTATTCTCTACCAATTCTCATGATGAAAATACTTCTCATAGAATTGGTAGAGAATATGATCTGTCTACATGCAATCTGCAGTATTCAGAGAGAGGGGGGCTAGGCCTAGGCCCCGCGGAGGCCTCACCGGCTCTCCCTCCCACCCTCCCCGGGCCTTCGCGAGGCCTTCCTAGGCCCCGCGGAGGTCTCACCGGCCCTCCCCCTCCCACCCCTCCCCGGGCCTTCGCGGGGCCTTCCTAGGCCCCGCGGAGGCCTCACCGGCCCTCCCTCCCACCCTCCCCGGGCCTTCGCGGCGGTTTCCTAGGCCCCCGCGGAGGTCTCACTGGCCCTCCCTCCCACCCTCCCCGGGCCTTCCGCGGGGCCTTCCTAGGCCCCGCGGAGGTCTCACCGGCCCTCCCTCCCACCCTCCCCGGGCCGTCGCGGGGCCTTCCTAGGCCCCGCGGAGGCCTCACCGGCCCTCCCTCCCACCCTCCCCGGGCCTTCGCGGTGCCTTCCTAGGCCCCCGCGGAGGCCTCACCGGCCCTCCCTCCCACCCTCCCCCGGTCCTTCGCGGGGCCTTCCTAGGCCCCGCGGAGGCCTCACCGGCCCTCCCTCCCACCCTCCCCGGGCCTTCGCGAGGCCTTCCTAGGCCCCGCGAGGCCTCACCGGCTCTCCCCTCCCACCCTCCCCGGGCCTTCGCGAGGCCTTCCTAGGCCCCGCGGAGGTCTCACCGGCCCTCCCTCCCACCCTCCCGGGCCTTCGCGGGGCCTTCCTAGGCCTCGCGGAGGCCTCACCGGCCCTCCCTCCCACCCTCCCCGGGCCTTCGCGGGGCCTTCCTAGGCCCCGCGGAGGCCTCACCGGCTCTCCCTCCCAACCTCCCCGGGGCTTCGCGGGGCCTTCCTAGGCCCCGCGGAGGCCTCCCCGGCCCTCCCTCCCACCCTCCCCGGGCCTTCGCGGGGCCTTCCTAGGCCCCGCGGAGGCCTCACCGGCCCTCCCTCCCACCCTCCCCGGGCCTTCGCGAGGCCTTCCTAGGCCCCGCGGAGGCCTCACCCCGGCTCTCCCTCCCACCATCCCCGGGCCTTCGCGAGGCCTTCCTAGGCCCCGCGGAGGTCTCACCGGCCCTCCCTCCCACCCTCCCCGGGCCTTCGCGGGGCCTTCCTAGGCCCGCGGAGGCCTCACCGGCTCTCCCTCCCACCCTCCCCGGGCCTTCGCGGGGCCTTCCTAGGCCCTGCGGAGGCCTCCCCGGCCCTCCCTCCCACCCTCCCCCGGCCCTCCCTCCCACCCTCCCCGGGCCTTCGCGGGGCCTTCCTAGGCCCCGCGGAGGCCTCACCGGCTCTCCCTCCCACCCTCCCCGGGCCTTCGCGGGGCCTTCCTAGGCCCCGCGGAGGCCTCACCGGCCCTCCCTCCCACCCTCCCCGGCCTTCGCGGGGCCTTCCTAGGCCCCGCGGAGGTCTCACCGGCCCTCCCTCCCACCCTCCCCGGGCCTTCGCGGGGCCTTCCTAGGCCCCGCGGAGGCCTCACCGGCCCTCCCTCCCACCCTCCCCAGGCCTTCGCGGGGCCTTCCTAGGCCCGCGGAGGCCTCACCGGCCCTCCCTCCCACCCTCCCCGGGCCTTCGCGGGGGCCTTCCTAGGCCCCGCGGAGGCCTCACCGGCCCTCCCTCCCACACCCTCCCCAGGCCTTCGCGGGGCCTTCCTAGGCCCCGCGGAGGTCTCCCCGGCCCTCCCTCCCTCCCTCCCCAGGCCTTCGCGGGGCCTTCCTAGGCCCCGCGGAGGCCTCCCCGGCCCTCCCTCCCTCCCCAGGCCTTCGCGGGGCCTCCGGAGGGGCCCTCGGGGCGTCCCGCGAAGGCCTCCCCACCCCCTCCCCAGGTCTTTCACGGGGGCCTCTGGAGGCCCCGTGTCGCGGTTTTGGGGGGGCCCGGGGGGGGCCCTCCCAAAACCGCGAATAACCGAAACCGCGAATGTCAAGTTCGCGAATGTGGAGGGACAACTGTATTCTCTACCAATTCTCATGATGAAAATACTTCTCATAGAATTGGTAGAGAATATGATCTGTCTACATGCAATCTGCAGTATTCAGAGAGAGGGGGGGCTAGGCCTAGGCCCCGCGGAGGCCTCACCGGCTCTCCCTCACCACCCTCCCCGGGCCTTCGCGAGGCCTTCCTAGGCCCCGCGGAGGTCTCACCGGCCCTCCCTCCCACCCTCCCCGGGCCTTCGCGGGGACTTCCTAGGCCCCGCGGAGGCCTCACCGGCCCTCCCTCCCACCCTCCCCGGGCCTTCGCGGGGCCTTCCTAGGCCCCCGCGGAGGCCTCACCGGCCCTCCCTCCCACCCTCCCCGGGCCTTCGCTGCGCTTTCCTAGGCCCCGCGGAGGTCTCACCGGCCCATCCCTCCCACCCTCCCCGGGCCTTCGCGGGGCCTTCCTAGGCCCCGCGGAGGTCTCACCGGCCCTCCCTCCCACCCCTCCCCCGGGCCTTCGCGGGGCCTTCCTAGGCCCGCGGAGGCCTCACCGGCCCTCCCTCCCACCCTCCCCGGGCCTTCGCGGGGGCCTTCCTAGGCCCCGCGGAGGCCTCACCGGCCCTCCCTCCCACCCTCCCCGGGCCTTCGCGAGGCCTTCCTAGGCCCCGCGGAGGCCTCACCGGCTCTCCCTCCCACCCTCCCCGGGCCTTCGCGAGGCCTTGCTAGGCCCCGCGGAGGTCTCACCGGCCCTCCCTCCCACCCTCCCCGGGCCTTCGCGGGGCCTTCCTAGGCCTCGCGGAGGCCTCACCGGCCCTCCCTCCCACCCTCCCCGGGCCTTTGCGGGGCCTTCCTAGGCCCCGCGGAGGCCTCACCGGCTCTCCCTCCCACCCTCCCCGGGCCTTCGCGGGGCCTTCCTAGGCCCCGCGGAGGCCTCACCGGCCCTCCCTCCCACCCTCCCCGGGCCTTCGCGAGGCCTTCCTAGGCCCCGCGGAGGCCTCACCGGCTCTCCCTCCCACCCTCCCCGGGCCTTCGCGAGGCCTTCCTAGGCCCCGCGGAGGTCTCACCGGCCCTCCCTCCCACCCTCCCCGGGCCTTCGTGGGGCCTTCCTAGGCCTCGCGGAGGCCTCACCGGCCCTCCCTCCCACCCTCCCCGGCCCTCCCTCCCACCCTCCCCGGGCCTTCGCGGGGCCTTCCTAGACCCCGCGGAGGCCTCACCGGCTCTCCCTCCCACCCTCCCCCGGGCCTTCGCGGGGCCTTCCTAGGCCCCGCGGAGGCCTCACCGGCCCTCCCTCCCACCCTCCCCGGGCCTTCGCGGGGCCTTCCTAGGCCCCGCGGAGGTCTCACCGGCCCTCCCTCCCACCCTCCCCGGGCCTTCGCGGGGCCTTCCTAGGCCCCGCGGAGGCCTCACCGGCCCTCCCTCCCACCCTCCCCGGGCCTTCGCGGGGCCTTCCTAGGCCCCGCGGAGGTCTCCCCGGCCCTCCCTCCCTCCCTCCCCAGGCCTTCGCGGGGCCTTCCTAGGCCCCGCGGAGGCCTCCCCGGCCCTCCCTCCCTCCCTCCCCAGGCCTTCGCGGGGCCTCCGGAGGGCCTCGGGGCGTCCCGCGATGGCCTCCCCACCCCTCCCCAGGTCTTTCACGGGGCCTCTGGAGGCCCCGTGTCGCGGTTTTGGGGGGGCCCGGGGGGGCCCTCCCAAAACCGCGAATAACCGAAACCGCGAATGTCAAGTTCGCGAATGTGGAGGGACAACTGTATTCTCTACCAATTCTCATGATGAAAATACTTCTCATAGAATTGGTAGAGAATATGATCTGTCTACATGCAATCTGCAGTATTCAGAGAGAGGGGGGCTAAAAACTCCACAAACCGCATGGTAAAATGATTCACAGGTTTCTCAGAAGCTTCCAGCAAGATGCGCATAGATGTGCATTTTTGGATATGTGGCTGTCTGAATTTGCACCAATGCACATTTTCATTCAATTGCTCTTTATGAGCAGGTATGCCCACTCAATCTAAATGAATGTGAATGGATGCAAATAGGCACAGAAATGTGAAGACAAGTGAACATAGCTGCGAATGGGGGGAAATGGGTTGCATCTAGACTGGGACATGCCCTGGGTCTTGTCACAGCGGCAGTAGCGGCATCCTGCCACTTCCAGTTGACTGTCTGGGTCCCAATCTGGGCCACAGATTGAGCGGCAGGTATGGATTGTGAGGTGGAGAGGGAATTTGCATGTGGGTGGTGATTGGTTGGGTGTGTTTCCTGAGCAGCCAATCAGCACACTGAGAAAGGCAACATACCCAAGAATTATATATATATAGATGCACCAGATCCTGTCTAATCTTGGAGGCCAAACAGGGACAGTCCTGGTTAGTACTTAGATGAGAGACCACCAACAAATACCAAGTGCTATAGGCTACATTTCAAAGGAAGGAACTGGCAAAACCACCTCTGAATATTACTTGCCTAAGAAAATCCTAGGAAATTAATTGGGTCACCACAAGTCAACAGGCAACTTGAAGACACATGCACACAGTTAGCAGACAGGGGAGAGGTGGTTATCTACCCATTTCCCCCTGACATTTCTCTCACAAACATTTCGTTCCCTGCCTTTGTTGTAGGAAGACAACACAGGGTGGAGAAGCTGATGCATATTCTCTTAATGTCTTGTTCTGTCTTGAGTGGGAATGGCTGCTATACACATACAGGAAAACCACAGGGTGCTATTTGTCATAGATTGTACCATTTAGATTGCAAGCATACACGTACACCAAAAAACAAACAAATGAACAAATAAGACTGCAAGTCCCTACATGGAATATTGAATTGATTTGTTTCACCCATATGCCAAAAAAAAATAAAAAAAAAATAAAAAAAATAAAAAAAATTAATTAGTGTAAGCATTTATGATGGAGACTGGAAACTGTTCACCATGTCAAAAAAAGAACAGATGCTTGCAATGAATGTTATAGTATTTGTTGTCTAACATTGTAAAAGGCATCAGATGGAATCGCAGAGGGTGGAATCATGTCTCGATGAGAATTGTCAACATCCTCCTGTTTTCATTTCATGAACAGCAGGGCCCATGTGGGAACCATGGCAAATTAAAACCTTTTCCCTGGTCATCTTTTCATTGAAAATGCCACTTCTGTTTTCAGTATAGACAGGTGGAGGGGGCAGACATGAATAGCAACTGGGAAGATGGATTTTGAACAGGGAAGTGATATGGGGAAAAGGAATCACAGCCTTACCTGGTGTCATGTCCTTCTCCATAGCTGCTGTTTGTTTTGGTTTTCTGTCAATCACCAATTTTCTGTCAATCACCAATGCCAGCTGCAACATTTTATTACCACCTTTGAGTGGGCTTCTTTATAATTCCAAGACATATCTATCTTCCTATCTATCTAAAAGGCTTGGGTATGTTTCCTTTCCCAGTGTGATGATTGGCCGCTTAGGAAACATATCCAGCCAGTCACCACCCATATGCAAATTCCCTCTCCACCTCACAATCCACTCTTGCCACTCAATCTACATCTACACTCCCAACCTCACAAAGGCCCCTCACTCCTCTCACTCCCTCAGCCACTCACCACCCACATGTAAAACAATGCAATATTTCCCCCTAAAATAATAGTGTGTAGCTGAACCATGTGAACCTTTCAAATCTGCTATAACAGCATATGTTATGCTAGGTGCACCTAGTTGAAATAAAAAAAACTTATTCTCCTCCTTTTTCTGTTTAATTTTTCTTCTACTACTATAGTTACAGTACTATGTTGTTGTTGTGTGCCTTCAAGTCATTTCTGACTTATGGCAACCCTAAGGTGACCCTATCACTGGGTTTTCTCAACAAGATTTGTTCAGTTGTGTTTGCCTTCATCTGAGGCTGAGAGAGTGCAAGTTGCCCAAGGTCACCCAAGGTGTTTCCATGGCCATGTGGGGATGCAAACCCTGGTCTCCAGAGTTTTACCCAGCGCTCAAACCATTACACTATAATGGCTCTCTGTAGTACTCGATATGTCACTAGTATTTTTTGCAGCTGCTAAAGAAAGGCATGTTTCCATAACTCTAAGAAAAAAATGGGGAAATTTGGAAGAGCCCCAGTGCAAATGCAATAAATTACTACAAATAGCTGCTCAAAAGAATGGAAAAAATGGGTGCAGAGACAACAGCAATTGGCAAAACCTGGAAAAATCTGACAAAACTCACACTTCTATAGACCAATCTGGAAGAGCCTTTAAAATGTGGATTTCTTCTCTTCCTGGCTTTCATCTTTGTTTTACCCTCCTTGCACCAAATTTTTATGATTCTCTGATCAGTGTTAATATCCTAGAGTTCCCAAGTAAGTAAAGGCAGGCATGTCCACCCCAGGTTCTATATGGACTTTTTTAAAGGATGGGGCATTCTGGAAAGAATTGGGGGGGGGGGTTATGCACCTTCAAGTTGCTTGTTGACTTATGACCATCCAATGAATTTCATAGGGTCTCTTAGGCAAGAAATATCAGAGGTTGTTTTGCCATTTCCTTCCTCTGAAATATAGCTTACAGCACCTGGTATTTATTGGCAGTCTCCCATCCAAGTACTAACCAATGCTGGCCCTGCTTAGCTTCCAACAACTGGGATCTGGTGCCTTTAGGGTATTTAGGCCCTCTTAAAAGAGTGAAGGAATGGCATATATTCACCTTTTATTTGCCAAATGTATGCTCTAAATCAAAATAAATATATTCTCCCCAAACCTGCCTGAGGATGGCTTACAATATAAAATGCCACAGTATAGCCAAGCAAAGCAATGAGGAAAAGCAGCAGACAAATTGGCAAGGACCAGCAAGTTTTTTAAAAAGAAAGAAAAGGAGTGAGTACTTCTTCTCATGAACATTTCGGATAAAAAGTTCTCCCTTGTTTGGTGAGTTTGTGGGAAGTGCCTGGGAACATGCCACACAACAGCACTACCTTGGTGCACAAAGGCCTGCTGGCCAGAGCTGGTGGTGGGGGGGAGGAGGAATATTCCAGATTACAATTCCCAGTATCCCCCAGATGGCATGGAAGACTATGGAAGTGATAGTCCAACCCACCACCCCCCAACAAGATCTGCTGGCACCCATTGCACTAATCTAAAGAGTAGGGACATCTAATCAGTATTCTGGTTCTTAAGGAAAATCCCTACAACCATACACAGATGACACTCTCTCAGACTCATATTTATTTATGACTGCTGGAGGGGTGTGGCCAGAAGAAGGGTGCGGGCAGTGGGTATAATAGCGTAAGAGTCGGGGCTAGCAGAAATGGTCCTGTTCTCTCTTCATGCGTTCCCTGATTGCATGGGAGGTTTTCTTCTGAAGAGCTTTATATCTGGAGCCTGTCGTGATGTCATCTTTAAAAATGCTTCTTTCCTTTTAGGCCAATTTCTAATAAATCTGATTAATTTAATTATATAAATGAAAGCGTACACAATGTATCATCGAGGATTCATTTAATCTGGTAATAGTCCAACAATTTGGAATACTGAATTTATTTGTTTTGCCCATATGCCAAAAGAAATTAATTAGTGTAAGTATTTATGATGGAGAGGAGAAACCATTTGCCATGTCAAAAAACCGAGAGATGCTTGTAATGCATGTTAGGGTAATTGTTGTCTAACTTTGTAAAAGGCATCAGATGGAATCACAGAGGGTGGAATCATTAGCTAAGAAGTGATAAGTAAGATAAATAAGAAAGTACAATAAATGAATTAGATGCATATTTTCTGTCCCAATTTCCTTCTTTTCTAGGGGACTGGACATTCATTCAGTGGGTAAGTGTTCCTCTCTGATGCACTGTTAAGGTTTATGCATGTATCAGTTTTGGAGATTTAGACCCTAGTTTTCAGCTGAATGAATTGCAAGGCAGATTACAATACCCCACTCCACCTATCTAACAGATGGAACTGAGTTTATTTTTTATCTTGAGGGAGGGAGAAAGCAGTGGAAGCTGATTCTCAGTGGGGCTGGTGGAGCAGCAGTTTCACTCACTAGAGGCAGCCAGAAAGTCAATCGAGGTGAAGTCAGCTCCGTGGAGTTTGAAATCCAGCTTCCTCCCTTGCAAAGGGCCCTTCCACACTACGTAGTTATACCACTTTAACTGGTAATGATTCCTCTTTAACTGCCATGGCAACACCCTATGGAATCCTGGGATTTGTAGTTTGGTGAGACACTAGAACTCTCTGGTGGAGAATTCTAAATGCCCCTCCCTAAACGGCATATCCCAGGATTCCATGGGATGTATCATTTTTCAATAAATTTTAATGTTTAATCTTTTAACCTGATAAATTGTTTAATTGCTTTTAAGATAACTTTATCCTGTTATCAATTTTTTTGTAAAGTCGTTAAGCTGTATTGTTTTAGAGATGTTGCTAGCCATCTTGAGTCCCATCCTTGGGAGGGAAGTGGGATATAAATGAATAAAATAACGATGATGATGGTTACGATGATTTGGAATCTAGCACTATAACTGTGTAGTGAAAATGGGTCCCAAGTCTTAATACACCTTTCGTCACACTGCTGGTAGCAAAGGATATTTTCGATTAGGTGGGCAATGCCACCAAACATTAGGTGCAACCTTCACAGAAAAGGAGATAAACTCTCATCAGTTCCTCAGTATCTCCAGTCAGGGCCTAGGGACCTTTGAGTGATCTTTGGTTCCACAAGTTCAAGGCACCTTAAGACTTGGCCCTCCTGAATCCCCAAAGGCCCTAGGCCTGTTTTAATGTTAATTTGTGGGTGATTTGGGGCCCCAAATCCAACCAAATCCACCCCAAACTGGTCACAAATGTAGCAGTTTACTTCCTCTATCTGCATTGTCCCCCAGCCCTCCAAAGCCTCTCCCCCGCAAAACAAAAAATAAAAACAAAAAACCCACAAAGTTTGGACAAAATGGAAGTTTGAAGTGATGTCAGTTCTGGCGTGCCAAAACATGACAGTGCAGCCTTGCCAGGAGGGTGCAAGGGAGAAATCCCACCCCCACCCCTGCTCTAGTGGATGGCAGAAACTACAGGGTCCTCATCCTGATTTTTGTGTTGTGAGGTGCATGGCAGTTGAAGTGGGGCAACCACTTAGATTGTACTTCCCAAAGGTAGGGGCTGGAGACAGAAAACAAGGACATACAGACTGACCCTCATATCTATGGATTTGATATCCATGGTCTCATTTATCCATGTCTGAAAAAAATATGTTCCCTCTGGGTATTTGTAGGTGCTCCAATGCAATTCTAAGGTCAACTTCCAGCATTTGTCCCATTGAAAATAATAAGGTTCCCTATTATCCACAGTTTCATGCATTCATGGGGTGGGGCATCTTGGAATGTATCCCTCACAGATATGGGGGTTGACCTGTACTCCCATCTACAAAGAATAAGAGAATTGTACAAAATTTATACAGGCTAATTTATACATCAAGATATACATTCAAAAGTGTCATTACAACAACAGATAATACATCTTAGTGGGAAAAGTTGGGCCTCTGAGACCCATTCACACTAGAGAATTGTAGCGCTGTTATTCCACTTTAATTGCCAATAATAATAATAATAATAATAAAATTTTATTTATATCCCGCCCCTCTGCAACGCAATCGGGGCGGCTTACAATATAAAAACTCCATAATCACAATACCCTAGCCCACCCACCCCTTAAAATAATATTAAATTATGATGTTGCCAAGGCAACAGACTATGGAATCCTGGGATTTGCAGTTTAGAAGGGAGTATTTAGTGGCATTACACACCATTAAGGTTAAGCAATATGAAAAAAACAATTTTAAGTAATTGTTGGAAATGTGGTAAAAACCAGGGAACATTGATACATATGTGGTGGTGATGCACAAAGATAAAAAAATTCTGGATGCAAATACATGAGACAATTAAAGAAATTCTACAAATAAATCTAGACTTTACCCCAGAATTGTATTTGTTAAATATAATTAAAGACCCAGACAAAAAAGTAAACAGATATTGGAAGATACTACTTTATATGGTCACATCTGTGAGATTAGTTATAGCAAAAAAATGGAAGGCAAAAGAAATAAAAATTCACCTGACTAAAAATGAATGGAAAAACAGGTTAATAGATATGCTGGAATTAGACATATTAACAAATAAATTACGTAATAGGAATGATACCAAGCTGAGAGAAGAATGGAAACAAGTATTGGATTATTGGAAAAACAAGGGTGAAAAATGAGATAGTAAAATGATATAGAAATTAAAAGATCTCCAGATATAGCTGTAATAAATAAGGAATTGTATAAAGTAAAGAGGAGAGCTGAGGTTGATTACCAAAATAAACAAATTAATCAGAAGACATTTATGATTTCAATATTATAGTTACAGTCTTATTGAGTCAAAATGACAAAGTGGAAGTCACAGATAATCTTTTTCAGTTATTTAAAATAGGAATGAAATGGTGTAAAAAGGAATATTAATGTTATATGAAGTATATGAGAAGGTTAACATTACTTTTGTTTATATATGATGTACTTTGATTACATAAGATGTATATAAGATCTATTTTGGAAAATGATTAAAAAATAAAATAAAAAAATTAAATAAAATATATAGAAAGGAGTATTTAGGCTTCTCAACTGGAGAGCTCTAGTGCCTGACCAGACAAACCCCAGGAGTCTGTAGGATGGAATAATGGCAATTAAAGTGGAATAATAGCACTATAATTCTCTAGTGTGAATGGGCCCCTGGTAGCTCTGCATTCCTTTGCCTCAGTCTGCCATCCAGGTACTCCTGACATCTGATGGGCAGTTTGTCTCCACATTAACACTTTGAAATAACTTCCCAGTATCCCTGATTATATAGTCCTAATTAATTAATTCTACTTTTATCCCCTCTCTAACTTATTATCCCCTTGTTACATTGTCTCTATATTTAATCATAACAGATCTCCTTTTACATATCAAAGCCCATAGTAGCCCAACCTCCATTTTGATGCTTTACATAATAATAATAATAATAATAATAATATTTTTTTTATTTTTAACCCGCCCCTCTGCTCGGCAACCGGGGCGGCGTACAACAGGATTAAAACAGCAGCAAGTTAAAACAATCCTTCCCAATCCTAACCCTCCCACCCCTTAAAACTAAATTAAACTAATAGAGAATTAAAACAAAAATAAAATGCAATACAACATACAAATAAATAAATAAATAAATAATGACAATAGTGGCAGGGGGGCAGGTAAGCAATCAGCTCCACTTGAGCCTGAAAGTTATTCCGGGAAGGCCTGCCGGAAGAGATCCGTCTTTAGCGCTTTAGCGTTGTCCCTAAAAGGTTTCTATATCCTTAAATATTTTTTCTATTGAATTTCCTTTCACTAGATTTAAGAGTTTCTCTAATTCTGCCATATTGCATACTTTCATTAACCATTCTGAAATTTTTGAATTTCTATTACTCTTCCACTTTTTCGCCTATACCAATCTTGAGGCTGTAATTAAATAACTTATTAGGATTTTATGTTTTCTTTCTTTACTTTCTAAGTTAATCATATTTAATAAGAATAGTTCTGGCCTAAATACTATTTTTATTTTCAGAATTTTGTGTATTATTTCTCTAGTCCTTAACCAATATCTTTGAATTCTCCTGCATCTCCACCACATATGATGGTCAGTTTCAAAGCCCTTCTTGCTCTACATTCTTAAGGTTCTGCATCTTTAAAAGGGGGTTAGATTGGTTAAAGAGAGGGCATTTTAAAACAGAGGACTGTTCTCTCTCAGCCCTTCAAATAGGGCATTGCACTCTGTAACAAAGGTCACTGTAGGCACACTAAATTGGAGCACCATGTTCTTTCTGGCAGAGAGAAGGGCAGGAAGAAAATTCCCTATAGCCACTTCTTCCTTGGATGGTGGCTTAGGCTAGACTGGTCCTCTTTTTTCCATTATATTCTTCTAGAAGAGGCTGATAGCTCCAATGTCAGCTGGGCAGTGAATCCACTCCAAGTTTTAGTCTAGACTTTAAATGAGCTATCTAAGATGACAAACTATATCTCCTAAACAGGCTCAGGACCTTTATCGTTTATTCTTTATCATTCAGACAAAAACCTGGAACAGACTTTCTGCCCCACTGACATGGGAGTAACTGGCTACCCCTGCATTCTTCCCAGAAGGCAGGTGGGTTAAGTTCCTACGGCTATCATAACCGGTTAAGCAGACACTCACAGGATGGCATTCTGTTGATTAGTCCCAACTAGGGTAGACCTATTCCATCAATTGTTGAATGGTGAGTCAACACGTAGATAAATCCAATCGATTCAGTGGGTCTACTTTAGCCAGGACTAAAAGAGAACTTAGATCAAGGTGAGGTACAGAATATAAAAGAAATAAAATTTATTACTCTTTTTGAATTTTTGTTCTCATAGATTTTTAATCGAATTCTTTGTTGGTACTTGTTTTGATATCGTTATATTGCTAGCAAGGGTATTCACTAATATTGCATTAGCTGAAATCTTAAATATGTATCATTTTTGAGATGGCACACATTTCTACTGAGAGATTTTGTGAGCACAACTTCCCTGCCTGAGACAGCATAAATCAAGTTATATTCTATAACAGGTTCTCAAAGCTAACCCTCCCCAGATGTGGTATACAACAACTCCTATCATCCCCAGCCAGCATAGCCATAGGCTGGGCCCAATGGGGATAGTCAAGTCTTTTGACATTGTTTGATAAGTTATTGTTTACACCTCAAGCTTTGATGTTATAGCATGGATTCAGGAGAATGTTTTCCCCCCTCTATAGGTGGGAGGATGGTTTTCCCATATCAGAGCCAAAAAGTCTTCCTGCTAACGCTACAGTGGCCTTTCAAGGGAAAGGTAAGGGAAAATAGCATTCTTGCTTTCTGATTTTTTAAATTTTATTTTTAAAAATGTATTTAAAAATTTTATTTTTATGCACAAACCAGAAAACAACTCAACAAATAAAACCCCCAGAAATACAAAAATAAAACTTGATTCATAATCATAATACTATTCCATTCTCTTTCATTGGGGCGGGGGGAGATTGGAAACAGGAATCATTACCATTCATATTACATGGTACAATTATAAGGTCCTAGAGTTTATACATATTATATTTGTTGCTAAAGTGATACAAGGACTCCCTGAAACAACATCTCAGGCTCGGCCAAATTGATCACCAACAATGGTCCGCCCTGGCCTCATATTGGGAGGCATGGAGACGCACTATCCACAATGCTGCAGCCTTATTTGAGAACTCACATCGAACAAGTCTTGAAGAGAAACGGCAATGCAGAAAGAATCACAACCCGGAAACATCACCCAAGGAAACCTCCTGCTGTGCTTTCTGCAACCGGACTTGTCTATCTCGGATTGGCCTTTTTAGTCATCAGCGCACTTGCAGAAAACGCGGGATGAGTCCTTCCTGAATCTTCGTTTGCGAAGAAAAGCCAGAGAGAGAGAGAGAGAGAGAGAGACATCTTTTCAGATAATAGAGTACTGTACTGATATTCCTTCCCAAAATAGCAGATCATATTTTAGAGGATGTAGAATTTGTATGACCACATTCATAAATGAAATGAAGGGAAAGCAAATTTCTTCAAAAGTAGCATTCTATTCAAACCACATGACTAGTACACTGGTATCCTGGTGGAAAATTCTAGGAATTATTATATAAAAGTTTGGCAGTTTATCATAAGGCCAATTTTATGGTTTCATACCCTTTGCTCCATTAAAATCTGGGAACTTCCAGTGCAGCCTTATAGAATTGAGAGCCAGTGTGGCATAGTGGTTTGAGTGTTGGGCGAGGACCCTGGGAGACCAGAGTTCAAATCCCCACTTGGCCATGGAAACCTACCGGGTGACCCTGGGCAAGTTGCACTCTCTCAGCCTCAGAAAAAAGCAAGGGCAAACACCCTCTGAACAAATTCTGCCAAGAAAGCCCCAGGACACGTTCGCCTGAGGGTGGCATTAAGTCAGAAAAGACTTGAAGGTACACAACAACAACACTTACAGTATATTTAGATGGTCCTGATCCAGACTGTGCACGCACAGCTCTTCCAGAGTGTTCCTAGATACAGATGTATAGAATTCCCCAGCCCCACTGGGAGAAGGCTTCCTTTTTTTATGTGAACACACTGCATACAAATTCCATCAGTACCCTGTTAGAATAGATGAGGACATCCATCCAGGAAATGTTTCTTTATTTTTTATAGCCGTGGCATATATAGCCAGAGTTCTTGGTCTATTTCTGTTTATTTTTCAAAACAGAGACACTTGATGGGAATGAGAAGGACGATACAGAAAAACTCATGCTGTTTGAGCAGTGGGTTGACTTCAACTTGGAGGAAAAAAAGGAAGAAGGTAACAAGCATTTGCTAAGAGTAACACTGGACAGAGGACATCTCTAAATAGCAGTTCCTTTTGGAACTACCCACGTTTACATTGTGGGTCTCACCCTTCCCAGTGCCTGCTTACTAGTGCAAATAATCCACAAGGTAGGGGGCAGGTTGGGAGGCAACTGAGTGGCTAAAGTCAAGAGTAGAGGACTGCCCTCTTTAATATCCTCCCTTCTTCAGGAAGTGGGTGGGGCCTGGAGTTGTCCTGTGACCCAAGAGAGATAAAAGACGTCAGTGGCACTTGCTTGTTGAGGCAGTTTGTCTACTTGGATCATCATCATCATCATCATCATCATATAATTTTATTTCTTACCTGCCTCTCCCCAAGGCTCGAGGCGGGAACAACATAAATTAAAATACAATATATGACATTTAAAAACACAGATGAAAACACATAGAATTAAAACCAACATTAAAATCATTCATAGAGTTAAAATACCAATTTAAAATTCATAGATTAAAATCAATTCAGTAGCCCTGACGGAAGAGATAGGTCTTTAGTACTGTTTTAAACTCCGACAGCATGTTTAGCTGTCAATCTCTTCCGGCAGGTCATTCCACAATCTAGGGGTGGCCGATGAAAACGTCCTCTGTGTGACAATTGCCAGTCTAGTCCTGGCTGGTTGAAGTAAATGTCCCCCAGAGGACCTGAGTGTACAGGGCAGATTGTATGTGAGGAGGCGATCCTGAAGATAACCTGGACCCAAATCATGTAGGGCTTTAAAGGTAATAGCCAACACTTTGTACTTTGCCCAGAAACTAATTGGCAATCAGTGGAGTGATTTTAATATTGATGTAATATGCTCACTCCTGGATGTACCTGTATCCAATCTGGCTGCCATATTTTGAACTAATTTGAGTTTCAAAACTTGGTACAGAGGTAGCCCAATGTACAGCACATTGCAGAAGTCCAGTTTTTAGGTTACCAGCACATGTACTACCATGTTTAGGACTGCCAGTTCTAGGAAGGGGCACAGCTGGCATATCAGCTGAAGCTGATAATAAGCACTCCTGACCATTGCATCTGAGCTGACATTTGAAGAGATGGATCCAGAAGCACCCCCAGGCTGTGAACACAGTCTTTCAGGGGGAGTGTAACCCCATCCAGGACTGGTTGACACTTCCATTCCCAGATTAGGAACCTTGATAGTAAGCACCGCTGTCATACTATCTGGACTTCATGGTCAAGATATAATACCAATAGGCTAGAAGGGCATCATACTGGCTTGTAGGAAACCTTTGGACAACAGCTCTTGAACTTTACACCCTTCCTACATTTACGTATCTGCCATAGAAATCCCCTGCCTCTTACAAGGCATTCGGAGGCTTATTCTGGGGTACAGCCCAGTCCACATAGGGTACTGGAGAGGCCTATTGGACATATACCTCCATCTGGACAGCATTAGAAAATATCCAGTGCTTGCCTAAGGCCACACGTCACGGGGTAAGCAGTGATGTGAATGTGATTTTTCTGAGCTTCTCATTACAAGACCCACAAGTGTTACACAAAAGGAACACAAGTTATAAACCACTGACCAAGGGCACTGCCATGCATAAATTGTAAAATAGTGTTTTCATACTTTGTTGCTAGCATCCTGTTAGTGGCACACGCATACACAAGTTTCCCTTCCACCTATTTATGCCCTTTTCTAGGAGCTGTTGAGGTTGGTATTTCCTCCCTCCCTCCCTCCCTCCACAGCAGCCAAAGTCCTCCTCCCCCCCCCCCGACTTACTGTATAGCCTATGATGCCTTCACCCCACACAGCTGCTCTGTGCCTTTTAGGGAGTAGGCAGGAATGGAGAAACGTCTGGCTATGTCCCCATAGCCAGGCATGAAATGATATACAGTTGTCCCTCCGTATCCACGGATTTGGTATCCATGGATTTAAGTATTCACGGGTTGAAAATATTCTTAAAAAAATAATATTCCAAAAAGCAAACTTTGATTTTGCCATCTTATATAAGGGACACCATTTTGCTATGCCATTGCATATCATGGGACTTGAGTATTCATGGATTTTGGTATCCACGGGGTGGCGGTGGTCCTGGAACCAAACCCCAGCGAATATGAAGGTACAACTGAAGTGCTGAGACCTCCAGAGGACCCTGGCATATCTCAGTGCAGATGTAGTCATTTCGCATCTGGCCACAGAGACTTAGCCAGATGTTTCTCTGCTCCTGCCCACTACCCATGATGCAAATATTGTGGAGGGGGACTTCAGAGGCTGTCTGGTAAGAATGATGATGGTGGTAGTATATGACTCAGTCTAGTGTTGTTAACTACTATGCTACACTGAGCCAAACAAGGATTTAGACTGTATTTCTTAAGGAAACATACCTATATTGGCTAAATGTTTGCACTGAAAATAGCCTCTTTTTTCTTCATTAACAATAATTAGGCTTCCAGATAAATAGAATGAAAGAATTTCAAAGACAACACCAGCCTCATTTACAAAAATGTGTGTACTGTAGATTGTAAAGCAGCAGAGGGGAAGTTCAGGCTCACAGACTTAATCTATCCTCTGTCCAGTCCACAGAAACCTCTCTCAAGCCATACCCTAGAGACTGGTATGAAGTGAATCCATGGCCCGCCCAAGGGGTGGGGGCTGACAAGACTGTAGCCTGGGGGCCCAGGCACCTGGGATTAGGAGGGGGTCCTGGTGTGATATTACTGTAAGTTTATTTTAATTTTTATCTGCCAATTGTGTAGAGCTGCTCTTAACCTTAGCAGTAGGTAAGGGGCCAGCCAAAGATCCTGGCTTGGGGGCCTACTTTAGGATGTGGGGGGCATGGGGAATTCCTTCAGTCATTGATTCTATTCCCCACAAGCAACAAAGCTTCTGCAGATCTTCTGTCTTGCTGTTGCCAGCTGTGGGTTCCCTGTGCACTTACCCAACACTGAATGGGAACTTTTAGTGCTGATCCAGCACATTATGCACACAGTGTTTCCTACATTATTGATATGGCTGGGGCTAATCTTTCTTCAGGATTCTCTTTATCCTTCTGGGCCTTCTGGACTGTGTTCTGGATTTTAGTGCTGGTTTCTAGAAGAACCACTGACCAAGTAATTACAATAACTTTATTTTAATTGTCTGTTTTCTTACCCTCTGTAGGCAATCAGTCAAACTCCAGGGCGCAGAACTCCATCACATGGATTGTTCTGATACTCTTCATCATTCAGATTGTAGGCTTGGTCACAACCATCTTTGTTTTTACAAGTGAGTAGAACCAAATCCAGTTTAGAGAACTTTAGGAATGTTCATAAAAACTCGAACACTCTTAACCTGCATACACTTGTGTTTAATAAGTCTAAAAGCAGACACAGCCTGGGTCCAGGCTATCTGACAGACTATATCTTCCAGTATGAGCCTGCCTAGACCCTGATATCCTCAGCAGAGGCCCTTCTTTCAAGTCCCACCACCCTTCACAGGTATGGTTGATGGGAACACGAGTGAGGCCTTCTCAGGGTCTTTGAAGCTCCCTCTTTAGAATGGCCTCTTCTTTGCTGTCCTTCTATTGACAGGTGAATAACTTAAGTCTCTTAAGGAAAGGTCTGTAATGAGGGTACTATATTGTTTTAAAATGTACTATTTTAACTAGTTTTTATTTATTTATTTTTAAATTGTTTTAATATGGTTAATATAGGTCACCCACCCACATCTTTAGGGATAAATTCCCAGACTTACTGTTGATAAGTGGATTAATGGATAATCACAAACCACCATAGAATACCACAGGAATGCGCTGGAGGACCTAGAAAATGCCTAGAGATAATGCTTCTCTAGGTATCTGGAGGTCCTCCAGTGTGACTCTATGGTCAACTTCTGGTGGATTTTGACCTCTAAGTCATGCTGGAGAACTTCCAGATGCCTAAAGAGACCCTCCAGATGCCTAAAGAGACCTCCCCACAACTGTGGTTAAATGAAACCATAGTTACCAATACCCTGGATATGGGGGTGGGGGAGCAACCTGTAGTTTAATTCTAATATTGCCTTTTGTATGCTTTTAATTATACATTTTAATTTGGAAGCTATCCAATCTTGGGGAATAGGCAGGATATTATAATTATTGTTATTAGGGGCCAGAATCCTCTATGCTCTATGTTGCTATGTAACCATGGTAATTACGTAGCTATGTAGTGAGCCCCACCCTGACTTTCACACCAATCCCCACTTACTAGTCACCAGCCACTGTGATCAATGGGGGCCTGTTCCCCAGTTACTCAGGAAGCAGCTGACTTATGTTCCCAGTCCCTTAAGGGAAAAATCTCCATTGCAACAATCAGAAGCATGGTCCCTGTCACGATCCCTCATTGCAGCAAAGTAGTGTGTGTGGAAGGTATGTCAGTAAGATGATTCCTGAGTGACTGGGGAACAGACTCCATCGATCACAGTGGCTGCTGACTGGTAAGTAGGGATTGGGGCATTTTCATGGTCTCTAGGTAACCTCTACACTAGGTAGCCTTTACACTAGGGGATACGTAGGGATTGTGAATATGAAGCAGTCATTAATGTGCAACTCTCAGTTAATGCATTCATAACTATCCAATAGGATTCCAGCAATTAATATTAGGATTAGGATTATCAACAATTGCATGTCTAGAACAGCTTCATCCATGGCTATGAATGAAATTGTCAAACATGTCTATTTGACCATGTGTGCAGAACCAATCTTGCTAATACACATGTGATTTTTGCAGTCATGATGGTTCCTACATAGAGAGAATATCATGGGCAAAGTGGGCACTCTTCACCACCCTCTTGTCAAGAAAATAAAATGTCCCAGAATGTTTGTTTGAAAGTCAGTCAAAAATTAATAGGGTACAACATTCATGGTTTGGAAGCATGGGGTTCAAAATAGCTGGTTCAATAGGTGAAGAAATGGTGGTGGTGGTGATGGTGATGATAATGGTGATGATGATGATTTATAACACCCTTTTCACGAAAGGGCTGAACATCAACATATACAATCAAAGACAAGTACAATAAAACAACACTGTAAATTTACGTAAAATGAAATTAAATCCCCAACATCCTACCAGTCACTACCTATCTAAGCAGCCTTAGGCACAACTCAGCAGGTTAATCCAGTGAATGAAAGAGGAAGGTCTTCAGCCCTTTATGAAAATGGGTAAAATCCTTCTCCAGCCAAAGGAAGATCACAGATCACATGTTTCAGTACTTTCCCCTTACTTTCTTTAAAGTGATAACTCTGGGAAATGTTACATGTCATTGCACTGAGTGTTACCATACTTCCTGTCATCCATGGACCTCATAACATTATAGCATGCATCATGTTCAATTAGACTTGACAAGGAAGAGGAAAAAGGAAGTGCTAGGGCAGCTGCCATGATAGTGAGGTAGTGTATGTGCTCCATGTTTCAGTCCAGACTTAAAGGAACTATCTGAGGTTGTCTAAGGACTTTGTCTACACAGGCTAAATAACCCATCTTGTCTCAGAGCCATGCAGCCCATATGATGCAGAGCATTTGCTCCGTTCTGCTCCTGGGCAGTCCTCACTACCCTCCAGAGCTGAGACAGGGGGAAGACGGGGTAGGGCCTGATACAATGGTTTATAATAATACCTGGTTTTCTCTGTTTCTGCCAGCAAATGACATATGAGGCCCCACGTGTCTGCAGTACCCTATCCCTGCAGGCAGGCCCTTGCTGCTGCTGCTGTCTCCCTGGCTTTCCCGGAAGGCAGGAAGGAGTCCCAAAGTATGTGACCAAGACTAGTCACATGCAGGGGGCCTTGGTCACATGTTGTGGGCCCCCTTCATGCTTTCCAAGTCAGGAAAGAAAATGATGGCTGCAGCAACAGGCCGGCGTGCCTATCAGGACTTTCCCCTGTTCTGTGCAGGGAACGGCGGAAGAACAAGCCATATCTGTGGGTGGGATACACTAGTGGGGAGCCAACAAATCCTGGCTCATGTCGATGAGCCCTAACTCACCCACTGGACTCTGAGGAATCTAATGCAGAGGAGTTGGACTGTGAAGAATACCATACCAGGCATATTCAGAGTGGCAGAACCAGGACAAAAGATAGTGAAAGCATTGTGGAATAGAAACTATACCTACTGCATAATAGTCTGACATTTGTTTCTGCAATGCAATGACATGTTTCAAAAGCGGAGGACAGTTGCCACACACTGATAACTACGTCTCCCCTCGATCTCCTCTTTCCCTCCTCCCTACATCTTTAAAAATGTCATTTCCTCTACTTTGCATGCTCATGAACCCCTTTTAAATCCATCTATTCAGGGAATTCTCCAATGTTAGCCAGTGTAAGTTGCTGTGGCAAGTAGGAGATGTCTTTGCCTTATACATAAGAGGTTGTTGGTTCAAATCTCACCTCTGGTAAATATATCTTTTAGCATTTAAAAATTTCCTCCTCTCTCCCCCCGCCTGTCCCAAAAGACTTATTTTTGTTATTTAAGGCCCTAAACTAAGAAGCTGATACAGGATTCTGGCCCAAACATTTTGAAACTCTTTTCCTGCTTCAAGGTGGCATTTTTCTAAGTTCATACATTGCATTCAACTGCTTGACTTTTTCCCTTTAATCACCCCTTTGTGAACAAAAAGGGATTTTAATTGCATTGCCAAGTAAGAAAGGAAGGAGGGGCACAAAATTCTAAAAATCGTAAAATGATAAATGGAGGAATTAAAATTTTCCCAAAGGCAGGTTTGAACTCATGATGTTCTAGCAAAACAGGTCTCTGTTTCTTTAAATGCCCACAGCCTCCAAATTTGCATAGGCTGATAGCAGAGCCCTGATGGCAAGGGAATAGGTTTTCAAAGCACAAGGAATACATGTTTTTTTAAAGGGAAGAAAACATTATATTAATTGCATTAAATGCAAGTATTGATAAATGACAGCATTGGTAAATTTGGCTACCGCTGAATTTCGCAAATTTGAAGTTTAAAAGTTAGCCTGTGAGTTTGCAGGGAGCGACCACTGACCACCAGAAGTTGAATGCCAGGGAAGCCGGAGGAACAAAACCTCTGGGAACTTTGGGCAGAGCAGGCACACCCCCTCCACTGACACGTTTTTACATCATCCAGTCACACCATCGCTGCCATACTTCTGCACAACAAAATGAGGTGGATTGGAATCGCTAAGGCCCTCGTGGTCTCTTCCAACTCTGCAATTCTATGATTCTATGATTCTATGATTCTATTCACGCACAATCCCTGTTAAGAGAAATAAATGGATCTGTCACAGAATACACATGGAAAGGCCACTGAATTCAGCCAATGTCGTCTAGTGATTTTCGTGTCAGTTCCAATCCTGTTCCTGATGCATATTGCTTTTAAGGCTTGTGTGCTATCCCTCTGTGAGGAGTCTCACTCTAGATGACTCCTGCTCCAAATCTGAGAACCTGGTGGCACAAGCAGCTGAGGGTCTCCCTCCTCAGCAAGACATGACAGACACAGAAGTCCAGTAAAGAGACAAAGAAAAACTGTGCAGGGACCATTGCTTAAATAGAAGATGCAGACTAAGCAACTACCTTACATCCAGAGGCAGTCACTTGTAAATCTCCCAGCAACTACAGGGAACCCTTGTTGTTTGCAGCCATTCTACCTCTGGGATCTGCTGTGTTCTTCATGTTTCTATGTTCGCTGGTGTTCTTGACCCCTGATCTGGCTGCTTTTAAGGACTCCTTGTCTCATCCCTTTTTGGCTTTGGATATCTGGACTACTGGCTCTGTGTGAGGCCTACTGGATCAACTGAGACCTTGCTCCTTCAATCTTTTGCGATTACCTGTATGTGACCAGGACTGGATTCTTTGTAGCTGCTTCCCATAAGTGAACCTCTCTCTTTGGACATTTACTACTTGTAGACATAAGAAAGAGGTGATGAACCTATCTCAACAGTTTCAGAACATAGGATAGTTCCTGTAAAGCCTGGACTAAATTTGGGAGCAGATTCACTGTCCCATTGACATGGAGCCACCAGCCACCTCTGGGAAAGAAGCAACCAGTACAACATCACCTTTGTGTTTCTTGAAACTTCTAATTACCCCCTCAGTGCCTCAGAAAATGGTCAGGCCTTAGGCTGAACCATGTCAGCTCCAAACATGGGTGGGCCCTTTGCTAATATACCCTTAACTAGCTGGACCTGGCGTTAAAATTCCCCAAGAAAGGCCTGATAGACCTCACACCCAGTTGCCTGGGTCCTGTTGCAGTGGCAGCAGTGGCGGTCCCACTGCCGCCACTGCCGCCAGTTGACTGGGTCTTGTTGCAGCAGGAATAGAAATGATATTACTGTGTAGACTTAAATCATAAGTGGGAATTGTGCAGCCCTGCGCCACTGGTGAACTGGAAAGGCCTGCAGCCTTAGTAATTATACTTGTAGCACATTGCTTGGTCACTCCCAATACGCAGATAAGGCCATGAGTGGCAGGAGTGGATTGTGAGGTGGAAAGAGAATTTGCATGTGGGTGGTGATTGGCTGAGGGAATGACAGGAGTGGACAGGATAGGAGTGGCCAATCAGCACACTGAAAGAGGCAACATACCTAAACCCATTGTATATACCCAGGAGGCAACATACCTACATACCTAAGGTCATTGTGCATACCCAAGCCTTTTATATATATAGATGGGCCTCCCTTCTTTCTGTAAGTATACCTGTTGCTCTCCCAAGCTGGTAGTAGCATCTAATGCTCCTCCTGGGGGCTATCTATCTATCTATCTATCTATCTATCTATCTATCTATCTATGGTTCATTTAAACTGGCTTATTTTAATTTTTATCCTAAATCCTGTAGATCATCTGGCTGCCCTTAACCTTAGCAGTAGGTAGCGGGCCCGCCAAAGATCCTGGCCTGGGGGCCCACTTCATGATGGGGGAGGTGGTGGTGGTCATGACTGTGGCAGAATGAAAAGTGCATGAATAAGGAGACCCAGGTGCTGAGAAGGAGGACCAAGTGAAAGGAACTCTTGCAAGTGGTGGTCTATGGGTCTTCAGCATCCATGCCCCCTTGTTAGACTCTAGCCCTGCAGAGACAGATGGGACAGCTAAAAATCACACTGATTTCTATTGTCAGAGGCTAAAGCTGACCTGCCGGCCTCAGCTGCGGTCACCAGCACCACCCCTTGTTGTCCGCCGGGCTGGATCATGAACCAAGGGAACTGCTATCATGTCTTGGAACTGGAAGGGACCTGGGAGACTGGCCAGCAGCACTGTTCCTCCCTCGGGGCCTCCCTGGCTGTGATCGGGAACCTAGAGAAACTGGTAAGAGAAGGAAAGGGCCTGCTTAAAAGGGCTGTATGTTATTGCACCCAAACTGAAATGCTTTGTGGTTCTCAGATCATGTCTACACGATGAAAAAAATCTGTACAGAGCTTGAATGTTCAATCGTTCGAATCTGATCCGTCATGTACACATGATCAAACATTCAAACGGCTGTACAGATTTTTTTTTTTTAAAATCTGGCAAATTTACCAACCGCCAGGATGCCAGACTTTATGGGGGAATTCACAGCCCCCCTTCCGAATGCTACGTTTATGTTTGAATGATTGTTTGTACAAGCGATCGATCTTTAGAACACAGTACAGATTTTTTTCATCATGTAGTTGGGGCTTCACTTTCCTTCCTATGTGATCTCTCAGCAGTGTTTGTAAGTAGTAGCAGCATCTGCTAAATGATTCTAGTGGTTTTGTCAATCTTTTTTCCCTGCATGCTGCACAAACACTGCATCCTCTCAGACACTGCTTCCTTCCAGTGGCTTTAGTCTGAAAAAATGTATTTCATAAAACAATTTCCTGCTGTATCACAAGGCCCTTTCTCCAAATTTTTCTTTCATTTTTTAAAAAAAGTCTCCACCATTTTATTTACAAATATGTATATGTACTGTGAGAGCCAGCATGGTGTAGTTGGTTTGAGCATTGGACTATGTCTCTGAAGACCAGGGTTCGAATCCCCACTTGGCCATGGAAACCCAGTAGTGATCTTAGGTGAATGACATGCTCTCAGCCTCAGAGGAAGGCAAAGGCAAACCTCCTCTGAGCAAACCTTGCCAAGAAACTCAGTGGTAGGGTCACTTTAGGGTCTCCGTAAGTCAGAAACAAGTTGAAGGTACGCAACAACAAACAGGTACTGTGTTCTCAGTTTGTTCCGTAAGAATTTCAGTCTCTTGGAATTCTGGCAAATGAATAAAGAGGCAGTTAGATGATTTGACAAGAAGTTCTCCAACTGAAATTGTAAACCAAGGCTTTGGCTTTCAGACCTAAACCATCTTAGAGAGGGACCCTATTTGGCCCACAGAGGGTCTGGGGGAAACCAGTGTAAACCAGTGTGTGGGTGGTGGCTTCCATGCCAATAGGGTGAATAATCCAATCTGAATTTTCAAAGGTGCTCCAAACTGTTTTGGAGATAGGGGTCAGCCATACCCTCCAACTGTCCCAACATGGCAGGGACAGTCCTGACTATTCCTCTGTCATCCCACGTTTTCAGCTACTTTTAAAATGTCCCAGTTTCTCTCTCCTCTTCCTACTTTCTTCCTTCGCCCCCAGCGTACTTCAATTGCTACAAACTGGGTTCAAAGTTTAGAAGTACTGTAGTTTTTGTCTTTACAATGATGGTGGTGATGGTTCAGCACCCTGGATTGCTCTTTAAAGTTCAGACTAAAACTTGAAGTGAACATTCACTGCTCCACTGGTATGGAAACCGCTAGCTGCCACCATGGTAAACAACATATAGCCAAAGTCCTCTTATACATTCAAACTCTTTCCAGAGAAAGGGATATGCAGCAGAAGAGGTTGGTCTTCTCTCTAGCTGCTGGATGATGTCAGGAACAGCTTTGGCTGTGAGTCTGCTGCTATAAATGCTTGGAGAAAAACCAGACATTTATCAATTCTGTTAATTATACACAAGCTTCATCAAAATGATTGGGAAGTGCAGGAGCCCAGTGGACCTCATGGCCAGCTCCTGCTTAACTCAACCGAACTTGTGCTAGAGAATTTCCTGATGGCTATTTCCCTGGGCTTGGACTGGTCCGTTTCCTATTCTACCTCCCTTAACAGTATCCCTAAATCTGCCACTAAATGTAGCCACCTCCATTTTTATGGTAGAGTAGCACTTGGACTACACTTTATCACATGAGGCTGGCATTTCACAATTACAGCAAGATACTAGCATATTTGGCCAGTACTTATCACATGACATAGTGTCTATCCTTTTGCTGACAAAGGGATGTTATAGCACCTTTGAGACTGAGGACTTTTTCAGACACCCTTAAATCCGTTATGAGATGCGACACCGGGAGAGGAACACAGCTATCGCACGGTAGGGGGTCCATTTCGGATGACGCCACCCCTCTCCTGGCATCGTCCGTGTCAGTTACGTGTCCGATTTATTGCGAACGTGCCATTTTTTACTCATGGAAAACTTCTGAAAAAGTCCTGAAAGAAAGAAATTGTAGCATAAGCTTTCATAGACTTGGTCTACTTCCTCAGATGCAGAAGTTACTTTTTCATTTTTTTATTTTATTACAAATTCACTAATCCTACAACTTTTACATCATAAAAACTCATATTCTGTCATACAACTTATTATTTCTATAAATCATTAACAAGAAGTTACTTTTTTAGATAACAGCTACCTCAATTCCCCAGTGCCCATTCTGGTTGGGAGATTCTAGGAGCTGCCATATATATATATATATATATATATATATATATTAAAAAAAAAAACTTTTCTAAGTTTTCTGAGGGTACAAATGGAGGAAGCAAGCAAACAAACAAACAACCACTATGCCATTTGTATTAGGAGAGCTGGCAACCCTAAATGTGCAAAATCCACTTCTAAATGTCTATAAAATCCAGGAGTTTTTTTTTTCTTGTTCTTGTTCTCATTCTCCTTCTCATTCTTTTTTTAAAAAATCAGAATGAAGCAATGAATGACAAAGGCCCCTATAACCACTGGGTTGGCCTCCTGAGAGAATCAGAAGAGGGGTGGAAATGGCCTGATGGGACTCAGTTCAGTAACCAGTAAGTGTGTACTTCCTTCACTCAAGTTTGATCATTGGTTTTTATGCAAATGAACCAAATCCATGGGCCAACAAAAGGAAGAGCTCAGAGCTCAGTGGTAAAGCAGTGTGCTTTGCACGTAGACCAGAGGTGGGCAACATGTGGGCTTCCAGATGTGGCTGGACCCACAACACTCACTGTTGGCTAACCTAGCTGATGGGATTTGCAAACTGACAAACTCTTGAAAGGGGCCTGACTTGCTTGCACATGGCCTAGATGATCCCAGATTCGGTGCCCAGCATTTCCAGCCAAAAGAATAAAAAAATGGCCCCCATTATCACCCACTTCTGCTATAGACCATCTGGTAAGACTCTGCTCTGGCCTTTTACCAGAGTCAGACTGCAGTGGTCATGAACCAGAGTCTTCTCAGCTGTGGCACCCACAACTGGAAAAGTCTTTCATGAGGAGGCTTTGTTTGGTCCTTTCAGTATATGCATTCCACCAGCAGCCGCCAAAGGCGGTAGTTTTCCAAGGCAATAGCTGAGCCTCACTGAGAATTATGACTCATGGAAGATCCTCTACTCTCTTAATATTATTTGTTCTGTTTTTAAATATTGTTATGATTCTGGATAGAACCCTGGATAGACTTAAACCTGCAACACCAATCATAAGGCATTTTTTCAAATGATGTGCAGATGCAGGGGAGGGAAGTGCAGAGGAAGGCATCTCCATTGTCAGAGAAAGCTTCCCTGCCCCCTTCCAAGCAGCTCAGAAGCAGGCAGGGAAAGAGGTGACTTCCTAGACTTTCCCACTGGCCTGTCATCACAGAACCTGCATCCATTTTATCCTGTTGTTGTGCCCCCCCCCCAATACCATTGCTGCCACTGACACAAGTAGAATGACTGGCTGACAGGATCACACACTCTATTTCTGAAGCAGTTTTAGGATCAACATTGCCAGTCATGTAGCCAAACGGGGTGGGTGGGGCAAATGCAGGTATTGCCCCCATAAATAAGAATTCTGCCCCTCATGAAATTTTGGGAGAGCCAGTGCATGGTGTAGTGGTTTGAGTGTTGGACTAGGTCTCTGAGAGACCTAGTTCAAATCCCTGCTTGGTCATGGAAACCCACTGGGTGACCTTGGGCAAGTCACACTCTCTCAGCTTCAGAAGAAGGCAACGACAAAACTCCTCTGTACAAATCTTGCCATGAAAACTCAGTGATATGTTCATCTTATGGCCACCACAAGTTGGAAATGACTTGAAGACACATAACAGAAACAGTGCCCAGATTGCTACCATTGCAGTAACTTGAAACTTCAGTTGTGCATTTAGAAATACTGTACTGTTGAAGCATCTATGCGAAAAGGGATCAACAAAGCGACCAAGGGAATGTGAACACAGCAAATATAAGATTTCTAGATATCAT
Source organism: Gambelia wislizenii (assembly GCA_030847615.1). Taxonomy (NCBI): domain Eukaryota; kingdom Metazoa; phylum Chordata; class Lepidosauria; order Squamata; family Crotaphytidae; genus Gambelia; species Gambelia wislizenii. Next base: position 42,185,344 of record JAUMIR010000002.1, read on the forward strand.
TGGGAAAGCCAGTGTGGTGTAGTGGTTTGGGTGCAGGACTAGGACTTGGAAGATTCAGAGTTTGAATCCTCACTCAGCCGTGGAAAGCCACTGTGTGACCTTGAGGAAATCACACTCTCTCAGCCTCAGAGGAAGGCTGAATAAATCTTGCCAAGAAAACGCAGTGATAGGTTCGCCTTAGGGTCCCCATAAATTGGAAATTACTTGAAGGCACAGAACAACAAGAAGACATGCATGTTTTTGACTGTCTCACTCTCTGAAAGGCTAAAAGTTTGGGGACTGAAGGAAAATTTCGGTTGCGGGGCAGAATTTTTTTTTTTATTGGGAAGGGGCAGTGCCCTCATTTTGCTCCCATCAGCTTCACCCTTAGTATTGTTGGTATTCAAAGACATAGCTGTGTTATTCTGTATCAGCATAAAGAAATACAGAGGAACCCTGTGGTATCTTTGAGACTAATTGGAGAGAAATAAGTGTGCAGCATAAGTTTTCATAGACTCACAGTCTGTCTACACTGCTGAAATATAGCAGCTTGACACCACTTTATCCATTGTAGTTCTATCCTATGGAATCCTGGTATTTGTAGTTTTGTGAGGTATTTAGTCTTTTCTATTAGCGAACGCTATTGCCTCACCAAACTACAAATACTGGGATTCCATAGGATAGAACTGTGGTAGATAAAGTGGTGTCAAATTGCTGTATTTCTGCTGTATAGACAGGCCCTCGATCTACTTCATCTGGTGCACAAAAAATGCAGTTTGACAATGCTTTAACTGCCATGGCACAATGCTATAGAATTCTGGGATTTGTAGTTTTGCAAGCTATTTAGCATTCTCTGACGGAGACCTCTGGTGCCACAACAAACTACAAATCCCAGGATTCTGTAGGATGGAACCATGATAGTTAAAGTGTTATCAAACTGCATTATTTCTGCAGTGTGGCAGCAGCCTGAGTCTACAAAAGCTTACACTTTAGTTTCACAGGATTCCTTTGTAACTTTTTATGTTGTTGGCATTGTTTTACTTACGTATTAAGTGTTTGAGCACATTTGCTGGAAATGTATTTTACTATATTCATCCACTCTGGCCCACCTTCTACCAACCTTCCTTTGCAGTTTTGAAATAGAAGGCGATGGACGATGTGCTTACCTAACCCGTGGGGCTGTGGGCAGTGCTGACTGTTCAGTCAAGAAGAAGTGGCTTTGCAGCCAGAGTGTGAAGATAAGCCACGGCCGCTGCAGAGGGACATGAAAGTTTAAGAGCTGGCTGTGCATCAAAGGAACTTGCAATGCTTTCCCATGTTACAAGCTGCCACTCTTCGTCTATGTGTGTGTGCAGTGATAAATGGCCATTATGTTACCAAACCAAATGACCAACCTCATATCCTTCATGGTAGCATCTCCTTGCCAAAGATTGGGAACTTAAGTATCCCTGTCCTCTGAGCATGAGATAAGTGTTTTTGTGGTATGATTATAAGAGCTAGTAAGCTGAACATACGGCTGATGGCAAGGTGGAAAAACACCCTAACATGATTTCTGTTTGAGCCACTTTGCTGCCGTGCACTGCAATCCTAAGGGCACATCCTTGGGAAAAAGTCCTATTGAATTCAGTAGGAGTAACTAAGCATAGGATTATTTTGATTGTGTGTATTTCTGTGCATTATCTCATAGTTGAATGGAGAATGTCTTGTAATGGAATTAGCCATCTCAGCTTTCTTTAGAGATTACAACATTCTACATTCCTAGGCTTCAGGATTGTGGAAAGAAACCTCCAAGGAAAAAATACAGACCAGTGGATGGAAGGAGCAAAATCTTAAGATGACTGAAGCATGTCTCAAACCTCATCAGTTATAAAACCTCATGATTTTAGGTCATGGTATTTGAGACTTGGCTCTAAACTGAAGGCTTAAGTTAAATCTGACAGTATAGATCTAGATTTTGCCACAAGATAACATTGGGGTATGGCTGCAGATTTCCAGGTTGGGAGACAGGGGGTGAATTACCCCCTCCCCATCTTAAAGAGATGCTGGTTCGGAAACTATTTAGCTCCTGCTACTAAGATATTGATATCCCCTTTGGAAAGGAAACCCATGTGACCTATAGCAATAATGTAAAACGAGAAACAAACTGCAGTTTGGCTATGTGGGACAACCAGAGACATACTTCTCTGACCGCTTGATTTCTGTATAGCCTTTCCTCTAGTAGATGGAATGCTTTGGGGACGCAAGACTTGCATGAGCCACAGCCAGGACCAGTGTTCTCATATCATATTCGCTAGTGTGGGCAGATATAGCTGCAATACTGGGCATTGGTTACCCAGTATCAGTTACCCAGGCTAACATTAAAACTGCCGCACTATGCAACAGTTTATAAACTGAGCCAGAAGAGAGCTAATAAAGGCAATTGCCCGCATCAATGCACATGTGTGTATGTTTGCGTATGTGTGTGTGCGTGCCTGTCAAGTTATGATAAACGATGAGATGTCCCAGATAACTGGGTCCCTTTCACACCATACACTTATAACACTATGAGTCCATTTTAACTGCCATGGTCCTGTTCAGTGGGATTTGCAGTTTAGGGAGGGCTATTTAGAATTCTCAGCCTTCCCAAACAACAAAATCCCATAAGATGCAGCCATGGCAGCTAAAGTGGAACCATAGTGTGAAAGGGCCCCTGACTGACTTAGCCCTTCAGACTTGGGGCTTGTCTAGACCGGCCAGAATATGCCATCTTCCATTCTGGCCCCAGAGTTGGCTTATTTCCTCCCATTACCAAGACAAAATAGGCAGAAGTCTGCATGCACACGCCAGCCGCCACATGCACATGCCAGTTGGTATTGGTGGGTGCCTCCCCCACTGTTTGTCTGAAGCCAGGAAGGAGACCCTTAGCATGTGATCAAGGCTGGCCACATGCAGGGGATCTTGATCAAATGCCAGGGGCCTCTTTCCTGGCTGCAGAGTGACTCCAGTGGGAGTGGCAGCTGCCAGCTATACAAGTCAGCATGCAGGTCCAGACCCTGCATCCCCATGCCAGACCCCTTTGGGTTTTCCTGCATAGCGCAGGTTTTCCCAGTTTGTTTGTTTGTTTTTTTAAATGTTTTTAAAGGCTTTACCCTGGCTCCCCCAACCCCACCCCAGCTTTGCCTCAGACATCATCAGGACTGCCTGGAGGGAAAGCTGGGGAAGAGCCCTCCATTATTTGGACCGTAGGGCTCCAAGATAGGGGGAAGCCAGGCTTGTCCATCTAGACAAGCCCTTCAAGAGACTGACACTTTCTGTGATATGCAGTAACCAGATCCTCTGGTAGAATAAACTATTGGTTTGAATTTACAAAAGCTCTGTGTTCTGTTCTTTCCAATTTGCTCCTTTATTTCTGAAAACACCATTAAGTATGACTAATGTCTGATGAATGGTTACCATGAAGAGATGGGCTCTATAAAGGCAGTCCCTGAAAGTCTTTCATTCTATATCAGTCCCAGCCAGCAGTTCAAAATGCCACCCATCACACAAACGTGGAGGCCTTTGTGATTCCTGGGAACATGCAGGAAAGGTCCTCCTATAGAAAGCCATCCTCCCACAGACACACTAATTCTTCTGTTGACTGCTTTTAATTTCTTCTCCCTGCTTCTTTGGTCATCCTGCACTCTGGTTCTCCTGTAGAGTCCTCTTATCTTTCTCCTGAAGGACAGATCTATGTTTTGACTAAGTTGGGACAGGGCAGACCTCTCAAGCAATTAGCAAGTTACTCTCTGGCTGTCTTTCCAGCTACAGAAGCAGGTTATGTGAAAAACTGTTGTGAAAGAAGAAAACAAATTATTTGATTCATCCTGGTGTCCTTCATCTCTCTCTCTCTCTCTCTCTTAAAACAAAAATTATTAAAACAACATAAAAAGCATCAATTTTCAAACAAAAAGGAACCACTGGAAAAGTATTTTATACAGTGTTAAAATTTCCTTTTGGTTTCTCTTTTGTGTCTACAGATAGATTGTCAAGACCATCTATAAAATAACCTTAAAATAGTTTTTTCTAGAACTTCAAAAGGTCTGATGAAGGGCCATGTGGGGATAATTTTTTCCTGGAAAATACAATAAAAGGGTAAAAAGTATCAATGCATTTGTCATGATAGTCATCTTCCCATATAAATCTCAGTTGATCAATTTATCAGTCACTGTCAGTGTCCAATTCCTGTTTAACCACCCTCCCAAAGCTAAATCTTCTACATCTTCCCAATGCTTGCAGATTTCCAGCTGAGCTGCTATAAAACTGAAATAAATTCCAAATGATGGAGGAGGAACTGGGACTCTCAAAAGCATCAACAATGCTCCAGGTTCCTAGACTGCTTGACTGGACATTTTTGATAGAAAATCAAGTCCTGTTTTCCAAAATTTTGATACTTAGGGCAATGATTCTTAACCTGTGGTCCCAGGACTCCCAGGGGTCTGATGTCCTTGCAGGAGGTCTGCAAAGTTGCTTAGCCCACTTCCTTGCTGCAGTGGAGGGGCCACGTGACAGGGGCCAAGGCAAAGGTTGGCTGGCTTGGCCTGTGCATTGCTATTCAATTCACTCCAGCCACAAACTTGCAGGAAGAAGCAGGAGAAAAGTCTTCCCTCCCCCTCCAGTGCCTCTGAGGGAAGGTTTAATGGATGGTATCATTGTAGTATTATTATTTGTATCATCATCATCATCATCAATGTATTATTGTTATTATTAGGGTTTTAAATCTTGAGTTAAGTCCTGGGGGTGCATGGCAATGAAAGATATTTAAAGGGGGTCCCTGGGAAAGAAAAGGTTAAGAGCCACTGCCTTAGGACATTTTAGCCCCATAAGGAACACTGTACCCTGCTCACCAAATCTTCTCACATAGAATGGAGATAACTTTTTTTATTTATTTATTGGGGGAATCTTTACTGGAGTCCAGTGCCCTTTATGAATCAGGGCTGGCATCCAGTATTGTAGCCTCCATTTGTGAGCCTTGGAGGAAGAAGGAGGCAGACTTGTTCTGTCCCTTTCTTTGGTAATCCATATGTATTTCTCATCTTTTGTTTTGCTCTACTTTATTGTTCAATTAGTTTAGAAGAGTTATTGCCACGATCATAAATGGCTCCTCTGAAACCTACCTTAACAGCCAAGAGCTGCACCAAGCAATGAAGGTCTGTTTTGTGGGTGATCAGGGCAGAGGCGGGTGTGAGTGAGGCTATGACAATCAGGAGCAGTAGCCCTTCTCACTCACTGGTAGGAGAAGGCTGGAAACACCATCATCCTGTACCTCAATCTCCTGCTGAACAAATTCTCAATGTGGCTGCATGCTGTTAAGGAAGGTTTCAGGGGTCAGGCCAGGAGAGGTTACTTAATTATCAATTTGTAACTAAGTAGGCAATGTAGGTTATCGTATATTTATATATTAAAGCATGCTTTTAATTACAGCTTTGTACATTGATAGTGCTGCCACAAAGTAAGCCAGTGAGATACATTAGGTGTTGTGTCACAGTTCCATATGGGCTGCCAATGTTGTTCTCCTTGATCTCTTTTTAACTTCATTGTTCCATTTCTCATCATAACATGCAGTGACAAGGCCTTTGACATTTCTATGGTGAGGTATTCATATGGAGCCCCTTTTTGTCCTTGTTTTAAACTCTCCCTTCTCCCTCCTTCTGGTTTGACCAAACAAACAAACAACCCACCAAAGAACTGACTAAAGAAGGACACTTGACATAAAATAACCACCAAAGTCCTCAAAGTTGTGCATTTGCATTGTTGACAGTTTTCTGCCGGTCTTCTGTTCCTTGGCCAACTTGGGATGATTGCCTCTTAACTTTGCTTGCCTCTGTGAATGTAGCTACCTGCCTATTGCCATGGAACTAAGAAACTGTGCCACAACATTGACCAACTGATTTGAGAACAATGCTATGATCCCATGCCACACTTTGGCTAATGAAGCTGGGTTATTCCAGAAAACCCATACATGCTTCCCAGATGTCCAAGAGAACCTTTGCAATCTCTGGGAACTTAATAAGCACAATAATCAGGCCAATCAAGAGGACAGTCACAAGGAAGCATTTTGGTAAGGAAAAAAATCCTCCATTATATATATTTTCTTGACATTGTGTAGTAGAGATTTTTTAAAAGCATGGAAAAGCCAAACTTTCCCCCATCCCACCTCAGTGAACCATGTTATCTAGTTCTAATTCCCAAGAAAGTGTTAATCCTGCTGATGGACAATAAGAAAAATCCAGTTATAGATATGTGAGACTATATCCTTAGATTCCAAATTACAGTATTTGTCCCACATAATTCTTCCTCTTATGTAGTCAGTCTAGGAGACACAACTTTCAAATATTTGAATTGGTGAATCTACAGACCTGATGCACTTTCATTTCATCATGGCTTTTGTTTGGAACTGTAGCTCCAAAAACCATTTACACAACCTGGAATTGCCCAACCTGAATAGCCAGTGGTTCAGCACTTTGGATAGCAACTTAAACTTCAGACTAAAACCAGCAGAGTGGATTCACTGCCACAATGACACAGAAGCCTCCAGCTCTGACTGATATGTAAACAAGGCTCTAGTGTGAAGTTGAAGGCTTTCACGGCCAGCATCCATAGATTTCCTTGGTTTTTTTTCCGGGCTGTGAGGCTGTGTTCTGGAAGAGTTTACTTCTGATGTTTCGCCTGCATCTGTGGCTGGCATCTTCAGAGAATGGTTGGGTAGGAGTGTGTGGGGTTTCTATCCTGTGAACCTCTGTTGGGGACCACAAAATGCAGTGTGCAAACATGAATCAAAGAGCATGAGAGACACTGCAGACTGGGCCAGCCAGAAAAATCAGCAGTAGCAGAACATGTTATACACCAACCTGGTTACAAAATGTTATTTTAAAACACAGAAATTCTGGACCAGGCCAACAACTATCATGTCAGAATGCACAGAGAAGCTATTGAAATCCACAAATACCTGGACAACTTCAACAGGAAAGTAGAAACCCTAAAAGTAAACAAAATCTGGCTTCCAGTTCTGAAAAACAATAGAATCAAAACTCAACACTTACAAAGGAATTCCACCCAGGGACAGGGGGATTCCCAGGAGATAATGGGCCATCAACCAACCATTACCCAAACAGACACTAACGAGCCTTGCATGTCTATACCCAGAAACTAACCATTCAAACACACACATTTACATATACTCCCCAACAGGGGTCACAGGATATAAACTCCACACACACCCCTACCCAACTATTCTCTGAAGATGCCAGCCACAGATGCAGGTGAAACATCAGAAGTAAACTCTTCCAGAACACAGCCTCACAGCCTGGAAAAAAACCCAAGGAAAATCTAAGGCTCTAGTGGTTCACAAAACAACAAACCCCAGGATTCCTCAGGAAGTATACATGGCAGTTACAGTGGAACAATAGCGTTGTACAGTAATTATGTCGTGCGAATGTGTCCCTGGATGATGCCATAAAGGACTGAATTTTCTGTGAAAGCCACCAACAACCATTAGTTGAATATCTTTTGAGACAGAACCCTCACTACATGTGTGGGCAACACAACTCTCACTGTCCCCCTTTCATCTTAGCCTGAATTAAGATGAATAGGATTCAGGAATGGATTGTATGTTTTGAAGGATATTGACAAGCTGGAATGTGTCCAGAGGAGAGCGACCAAAATGGTGGGAGGTGACATGATTGGCATGTTTAAATATTTGAAGGGGTGTCATATTGAGAATGGAGCAAGCTTGTTTTCTGCTGCTCCAGAGACTAGGGACTTTTTCAGATGATACTTACCGCGCAAGGAGGTCTCAGGAGAGACATGGCGCTGTCGTGCGGCAGGGGGTCCTTTTCGGACGCCGTCTGTCTTCCGAAATCATTGGTGTCACTTCCATGAAGGATTGGAAGCGGCTGCACCATATTTTAAGCATGGGCATATTTTAAGCATGTTTTGTGATTAAAACATGGCGCGGCCGCTTCCAATCCTTCACAGAAGTGACACCAATGATTTTGGAAGAGGGTGGCGGTGTCTGAAAAAGACCCCCTGCCACGCGACAGCCCCATGCCTCTCCCGAGACCTCCTTGCGCGGTAAGTATCATCTGAAAAAGTCCTAGGACAAGGAGCAATGGGTTCAAACTACAGGAAAAGAGATTCCACCTAAACATCAGGAAGGACTTCCTGACAGTAAGAGCTGTTCAGCAGTGGAACGTGTTGCCCTGTAGTGTGGTGGAGTCTCCTTCTTTGGAGGTTTTTAAACAGAGGCTGGATGGTCATCTGTCAGGAGTGCTTTGATTGTGTGTTCCAGCATGGCAAGGGGGTTGGACTAGATGGCCCTTGTGGTCTCTTCCAACTCTACAATTCTATGATTCTATGAATGGTATTTTCCTTATGTATGGACTTAGGAGCAGGGCACTCCTGTCAAATTCAACTTTTTGTTCCGTTGCTAGATTGGTGCCCCACTCCACATGCATGAATCTAGGGAAGGGACTTTACAAGCTCACTTGCAGAACCATAGGTGGCTCGTGCACAGTCTTGAAGGAATATGAGAGGAAATGAACAGCATGGCTGTAATAACTGTGTTTGGCCACCAGGTGGCAGTGACTACCGACAGTGGGTGAGCTTTCTTTTGTTTCATTTTGCCTTTTTCATTTTACTCAGCAGCAAGTGGTAATATGTCTAGAAAACTATAACTTGAATTGAAGCTATTAAATGGAAAGTTCCCTTTGGCCATGATTCTCTGCAGATGAGAGAAGCATCTCTCTATCTCTATGGCAAGGGTGGGGAATGCTTGATTGTCCAGATACTTTTGAACTACAACTCCCATCATTTTTAGGCTGCACAGTGATTGAGTGGGATGAAGGGAGTTGCAGTTCAATGGCCTGGCCAGTCATGTAATTCTCTGTCCTTGCTTTAGAGTAAAAGTAGTATTTACTTGCTGCAGAAATTAGCAACCAGTTAGATTTATAGTATGATAGAATCATATAGTTGGAAAGGGCTACAGGGGCCAAATAGTCCGACCCTCTGCCATGCAGGAATATACAGCTAAGACACTGCTGAGAGATGGCCACCCAACCTCTGTTTAAGGAAAGTCCCGAGTTACTAATTTAATATTAATAATAAATATTAATAGATCATATATGTATGTATTAATGAATATTAATATAAATTAATATTAGAAAGACCAGGAAAAAATGCATGGAAACTCTGAAGCCTCTTGTTAGAAACCAGCCAGGTAAAATCACGCCTTGGGTGAATTCCACCATCCTAACACTCACGTGCTGATATTTCCCACGAGGAGGCAGTGTCCTACAAATACTGTACAAAGCTAAACTAGGAATCATATTCAGGGGTAGCCATGTTAGCCTTTCAGCAAAATACAACAAAATACCAAATCCACAAAAGAGTGATATCTTTATTGGTCAACCGAAAGGCACAAAATATATCATGCAAGCTTTTGAGGCTCCACTGGCTTCTTCATCAGGCAAAAGATGTTTTAAAAAATCATACATGAGAAGAAAGATGATGAGGCCTACATTTTTTTTTATACTTTAATTTTTATGAGGCCTACATTTTGTATCAGATATTTCTGTTGTAGTTCAGTCATTGAAAGTTCAGTTGTTGTAGTTCAATAGCTGAAAGCTTGCATGATATACTTTGTGCATTTCAGTCAGCCAATAAAGGTATCACTTTTTTGAGGAATTTGGATTTTGTTGTATTTTGCTGAATGGCCAACATGGCTACCCCTGGATATGTTTCTTGGATTTGAAGATATTGAATGTTGCTGCATCAGGGGAAACTTTAAGAAGAGGGAGCTAATGGACTGAGACTTAACGCTTTGAGATTATTACCTCCATCAATGGTAAAAAAAACTTTCATTTGGACTACAATTGGTAGGTTTTATCTATACAGCACCTTAAAGTTTTTCCAGAAGTACAGGTACTTCTTGAGGAATTCAATGTTCTCTGCCTAAGAAAGGAGCAGTTAGCTTTGCACAGGACAGGGACAACCTGAGTCTCAAAGGATGTATGTACTTTTCTAATGGAGTTGACATTTTATTTGTTGTTTTCATTTGTTGTATGGGAGAGGGAGACAGTACTCTTGAAGCCAAGAGTTCATCGAGGGCTAGAGAAAATAGCCCAAATGATATACCGAAAACAAGGCAAATAACACAACAACCCAACAATGGGAGGAATAAACTCTTTAAAAGGCAAATAGGGGAAATGGTCTGTGGTCTCAGATGTCTCTATACGATTGCACAGAGCACGGGAAATAAACCGGATGAACTTGAACTCTTAGCACAGCAAAACAAATATGATATCATAGGCATCACTGAAACCTGGTGGGATGAGTCTCATGACTGGAATGTACGAATAGAGGGGTATAGACTATTTCAGAAAAATAGACCAAACAGGAAGGGTGGTGGAGTAGCATTATATGTTAAGGATGTGTACACCTGTGAACAGACCCATGACTTAAATCCTGGGAGCCAGGTTGAGAGCATCTGGGTAAAAATTAGGGGAGAGAGAAAAAGCAGGGATATCATTGTGCGGGTCTACTACAGGCCTCCAAGCCAAACCGAGGACTTGGATGATGCCTTCCTGGAACAGATGACCACACATTCAGAAAGGAGTGATGTAGTAGTAATGGGGGATTTTAACTACCTATCCTGATATTTGTTCGAAGTCCAGTTCTGCCAAGAATTTAAGGTCCAACAAATTCCTTACTTGCCTTGCAGACAATTTCATTGTCCAGAAGGTGGAAAAGACAACAAGAGGATCAGCTATTTTAGATCTGATCCTAACCAACAGAAATGACCCGGTTAATGGTGTGGAAGTGGCGAGATCCCTAGGGGCGAGTGACCATGTTCTCCTGACATTTATGATACAGAGGAAAATGGCAGCCAAGCATAATCAGACATGCATTCTAGACTTTAAGAAAGCTGATTCCACAAAACGCAGGGAATTACTGGGGGTGATCCCATGGTCATAAATACTAAATGATAAAGGAGTTCATGAAGGATGGGGGTTTCTAAAAAGTGAGATATTGAAGGCACAATTTCAAACAGTTCCAATGAGGAGTTAAAAGGAGAGGTGTCTAAAGAAACCAGGATGGATGTCAAAAGAACTCTCAACTGAGCTAAAACTTAAAAAGGACATGTCTCTATCTCTGGCTTTTCTTCGCAAATGAAGATTCAGGAAGGACTCATCCTGCGCTTTCTGCAAGCGCACTGATGACTAAAAAGTCCAATCCGAGATAAACAAGTCCAGTTGCAGAAAGCACAACAGAAGGTCTCCTTGGGTGATGTTTCTGGGTTGTGATTCTTTCTGCATTGTCGTTTCTCTTCAAGACTTGTTCGGCTTGAGTTCTCAAATAAGGCTGCAGCATTGTGGATAGTGCATCTCCATGCCTCCTGATGTGAGGCCAGGGTGGACATGTACAAGAAATGGAAAAAGGGGGAAATCACTAAAGAATTCAAACAAATAGCCAGCTCATGTAGGGGGAAAGTCAGAAAAGCCAAAGCTCAGCTGGAGCTCAGGCTTGCTAGAGAAGTTAAAAACAATAAAAAGGGCTATTTTGGTTATGTCTGTAGCAAAATGAAGAACCAGGAAATGGTAGGGCCGCTGCGTGGAGAAGATGGCAAAAAGCCAGCAGGGGACAAAGAAAAGGCAGAACTACTTAACACCTTCTTTGCTTCTGTCTTCTTCCAAAAGGGGAACAGTGCTCAATCTGGGGAACATGGAGCAGATGATGCAGTAGGGGAAATACAGCACAGAATTGGTAAAGAGGTAGTTCAGGAATACCTGTCCAGAATAAATGAGTTCAAGTCTCCGGGGCCAAATGAACTTCATTCAAAGGTATTAAAAGAACTGGCAGAAGTAATCTCAGAACCACTGTCAATAATCTTTGAGAACTCCTGGGGCTTGGTTACACGGTGAAAAAAAAACGGTGAAGAATTCGCCAAGATTCCTAATTGTTTACATGCATTGCACCACGAAGTTGCCTCTTTCAGAAGGAGGGAGCACAAAAACCCATTAGTAATGCAAGAAAGGATTTCGGGACTTTTCCTAACTTTTTTGAAAAGTAGCGCATTTTTGATAGTCTGAACAACCATTATACTACGTGCTGTGTGAATTACCAGCAATCTGTCGATACATTCACAGCAGAGCTTTGCCATGATTGGTTGAACTCACCAGGGAGGGGTTTGGACAAGGAGGGGATGGAGGAAAGATCCATGTTGTTTCCAGCCACGAAAAAGACTGTGAGTGCTAGCCTTGTGTGTGTGTGTGTGTCTTTCCTTCTCTCCCTCCCACCTTGCTACTTTCAGTGTGTGAATGATCGTTGTCTCCCCTTCTGAGATCGCGCCCCTTCCCTTCTCCCTGTCTTGTGCTTAGCCATGAAAAAGACTGGAGTGCTAGCCTTGTGTGTGTGTGTCTTTCCTTCTCTCCCTCCCTCCTTGCTATCTTGTGCCCAGCTGCTACGATCTGAAGAATTAAGCAAGCCTTTTCCAGTCTCTCTTGTGTGTGTGTGAATGTTCGTCTCAGGCGTTCCTGTGGTAATCAGAGGATGTGCTTGGGAGGCCACGCCCCCGTCTCAGTCTATGTGTGAATATCAAAGCAGAAAACAGCTGAAAACTAAACCGATACACCAATTAAGCAATAATTCATGTGAACGATGCAGTACTGCTGCGAAACAGCAATAAAGCGCAAATTACCGCAATAAAAACTGTCCTGTAACTGAAGCCCTGGAAAACAGGAGATGTCCCAGCAGACTGAAAGAGGGCAAATGTCCCCATCTTTAAAAGGGGAAAAAAAGAAGACCCAAATAATTATCGCCAGTCAGGCTGACCTCAATACTAGGAAAGATTCTAGAGCAGATCATTAAACAGACAGTCTGTAACCACTTAGAAAGGAATGCCGTGATCATTAAAAGTCAACATGGATTTCTCAAAAACAAGTCATGCCAGATGAATCTCATCTCTTTTTTTTTTGATAGAGTTCTTGATAGATGAAGGGAACGCAGTGGATGTACTGTATCTTGATTTCAGTAAGGCTTTGGACAAGGTCCCCCATGGTATTCTTGCAAAAAAAGTTAGTAACCTCTGGGCTAGACAATGCAACTGTTAGGTGGATTTGTAATTGATTGACTGACCAAACCCAAAGGGTAGTCACCAATGGCTCCTCTTCATCCTGGAGAGGAGTGACCAAGAAAACCCCATGATAAGAACCATAGGGTTGCCATAAATCAGAAACAACATGAAGGCACATGAATCCTAGAAGGAGATTTTCAGACTACACTGTTATAGTGTTACTATTCCACTTTAATTGCTCTGGCTTCCTGCTGTGGAATTCTGGGGTTTGTAGTTTAGTGAGGCCTAAGAGCTCTCTGGCTGAGAGTTGTAAATGCCCCTCCCTAAACTGCAAATCCCAGGATTCAACAGGAGGCAGCCACAGCAAATAAAGTGGAATAGTAACACTATAACAGTGTTGTCTGAAAATCTAGATAGAAACATAAAGTTGGAAGAGACCACAAGGGCCATCCAGTCCAACCCTCTGCCATGCAGGAATACACAATCAAGTCATTCCCGACAGATGGCCGTCCAGCCTCTGTTTAAAAGCCTCCAAAGAAGGAGACTCCATCACACTCTGAGGGAATTCCACTTCCGAATAGCTCTTCCTCTCAGGAAGTTCTTCCTAATGTTTAGATGGAATATCTTTTCCTGTAGTTTGAGTCCTTTGCTCCATGTCCTAGTCTCTGGAGCCACAGAAAACAAGCTTGCTCCATCCTCAGTATGACATCCCTTCAAATACTTAAACATGGCTATCATGTCCCCTCTCAACCTTCTCTTCTCCAGACTAAACATGCCCAGCTCCCTAAAGCCACTCCTCATAGGGCATGGCTTCCAGACCTCCCACCATCCTGGTCACCCTCCTCTGGACACATTCTAGCTTCTCAATATCCTTCCTGAATTGTGGTGCCCAGAACTGGGCACAGTATTCCAGGTGAGGTCTGACCAAAGCAAAATGCAGTGGCACTATTACTTCCCTTGATCTAGACACTATACTCCTATTAAAGCAGCCTAGAATTGCATTGGCTTTTTAGCTGCTGCATCACACTGCTGACACATGTTCAGTTTGTGGTCCACTAAGATTCCTAGATCCCTTTCGCATGTACTGCCATCAAGCCAGGTGTCGCCCATCCTATATCTGTGCATTTCATTTTTACTGCCCAAGTGTAGTATCCTAGATTTCTCCCTTTTGAAATTCATTTTGTTAGTTTTGGCACAGCTTTCTAATCTGTTGAGGTCATTTTGGATTCTGATCCTGTCCTCTGGGGTACTAATTTGGTGTCATCTGCAAACTTGATAAGAATGCTCTCTATTCCCTCATCCAAGTCATTAATAAAGATATTAAATAGCACTGGGCCCAGGACAGACCCCTGTGGCACCCTACTGGTCACTTCTCTCCAGGATGAAGAGGAGCCATTGGTGACTACCCTTTGGGTTCGGTCAGTCAACCAATTACAAATCCACCTAACAGTTACATTGTCTAACTCACATGTTATTAAGTTTTTTGCAAGGATATCTTGGGGGACCTTGTCAACAAAATCCTTTGCTTCCGATTTGAAAGGACCAAACGGTATATCATAGTTTTTTTAGAGCTAGCCTAAGACCAGGGACAGACTGTGGCTTCTAATTCTCACGGGCTATGAAATTGACTCAGCAGGATTTGGCCAATCTTTTTCAGTCCAAACTACCTCACAGGGCTGTTATGAAGATTTAAACATCTAGGGTACTGAGCCATACTGTTGCTTTGAACTGGAGGAACTGGAGTTTAAAATGCAGTGAAAACCTAAGTTTCTAGCTTTCAAGGGCTGTTTTGCTCAATAGATAGTTTTCCAAGGGCTAAACCAATCCAGCCTTCTTGGTGTGGCTCTTTATAATATACTTATCAATACTTTGCAGGAGAAGCTCCACATGCATGGGTTAGCACGTGCATGGGTTAGTGAAGCAATTGCTCATGCATACAGGTAAGTGAAGCAAAACCCCCCCAGGGGTGAAGGCACAGGTGTGGATTGGGATGGCGAACCCCCGCCTAAGCACATTTTGCATCTTCTTAGAATCACAGAATCATAGAATCATAGAACTATAGAGTTGGAAGAGACCACGAGGGCCATCCAGTCCAACCCCCTGCCATGCAGGAATACACAGTCAAAGCATCCCCGACAGATGGCCATCCAGCCTCTCTTTAAAGACCTCCAAGGAAGGAGACCCCACCATGCTCTCAGGGAGTGTGTTCCACTGCCGAACAGCTCTTACTGTCAAAAAGTTCCTCCTAATGTTGAGGTGGAATCTCTGTTCCTGGAGCTTGCATCCATTGCTCCGTGTTCTAGTCTCTGGAGCAGCAGAAAACAAGCTTGCTCCATCTTCAATGTGGCACCCCTTCAAATACTTAAACAGGGTGATCACATCGCCTCTTAACCGTCTTTTTTCCAGGCTAAACATACCCAGCTCCCTAAGTCTTTCCTCATAAGGCATGGTTTCCAGACCTTTCACCATTTTAGTCGCATCTCTTTGAGTTGTTATTTCAGTGGAAAGGTAGACCCATTAAGTATTTCTCCACCACTGGTAATACGTTTCTCTGGGGGGCCTCTATGAAGAAACATTGTGCGTCATTGCATAGAGGATATTAGTATCGTTATGAGGTTCCAGCCTACCTCCTTCTGGGTTCAAGTGTGGATCTCACCATTAACAGTAACCAGAGGAGAGTCTGGCTATTCAGACACCTCAAAGAATGGAAAAGGAAATTGGAGTCCTCAGGGGGCAATAATAAGTAACTTGATTCCAAATCATCTTTGCAGACTAATGGAGTATGACTGACTCACACCTGGCCTGCGGGGGTGGGGGGCAAAAGGGGAATTGAAGGAAAAGTGGGGGGGAAATGAAGGGAAGAGAGATGTAGGTATTCAGGTATTTCCCATTGTTCTCTCCATCAAACATTTATTTTGTTGTTGTTGTGTTCCTTCACATCATTTCTAACTTATGGTGACCCTAAGGCAAACTTATCACAGAGGCTTTTTGGCAAGATTTATTCAGAAAAGGTTTGCCATTGCCCTCCTCAGAGGCTGAGAGAGTGTGACTTGCCCAAGGTCACCCCGTGGGCTTCCATGGCAGAGTGGGGTTTCGAACTCTCATCTCCTGGAGTCCTAGTCCAACATTCAAACCATTACACTACATTGGCTACTTATACCTACATATGTCTTATGCTATCATCTGGTGTGCTAAGAAAAGTTCGACAGGTTACATTTTAAAAAGCAGTTTTGACCTTTTGATGAAGCTCCCTTTTTTAGACATTGGCTAGGCTGCTGTGATCTCACATAACATTCTCATATAGGATAGAATCCTGTTGGTGTTTTATGCACACGTAGGTTCGACTGTGGAAGTGGCTGGACATTTTTCTCTGATGCAGATATGAGATGCCAAAACACTAGAGAAGGGAAAATATTGTCCTTCTACCCTTGACCTTAGCCAAAAGGCCAAGAAGCAATTAAATATTGTCCTTCTCTCCAAAAAAAAAGATGATCCAGGAAACTGTAGACCAGTCAACCTAATCTCAATACCCGGAAAAATATTAGAAGGGATTATACAAGTGTCTGTCTGCAAGCATCTTGAATGACAAGATTAGTATGACAATATAATGATAGTAGGAGCCAACATGGGTTTTTCAAGAAAAAATCCTGCCAAACTAATCTTATCTTTTTTCGATCGGGTCACTAGGAGATTGTTTACAGGGTGAAAATACTCCTCATAGAATTCGAGGAGAATACCTTTTTCCCTAACAAGCTCCCACAGTGATTCATCTTATTTGGAAGGAGAGGGGCAAAATACTTCAAAAACTACTTTTCCGGAAGTTTTTAAAATACTGCATGGGAATGCGTATTACTGCTCATTTGGAAAATTGATTTGGGATTCTGCACATTCTCAGAGAGGAGCAGAAGTGGGACAGTGGATTGGTCAGATGTGCACGGAGGGTGGGCTTGCGGGCAAGGAAGTGGCCAGAAGCACCATTTTAGATTTTTGCGTTGCTGATCATGCATTTTTGCTGCTCCAAGGCAATCAAATACCTTTTCTAAACAGAAGGTCACACTTATGCACCTTTGCTTTAAAGTTAAAAAATTAATGTGCAGCGGTGACATGTGGAGAAAAACAACATGCTAATTTACTTGACCACCATCTTGATTTATGGCGTGTGCATGTCAAATGTGGATAGCTTTGCATACTATTGATTTTGCCAAAAGACTGTGGAGATGAATGAACACTGCTGCAAATTTGCAATAATGTGCAGGAATCAGCATTATATCCTTTCGTTTAGACAAGCCCTAGTTTAGGAGATGATGAGATGCTGTGAATGTCATTTACCTAGATTTCAGGAAAGCTTTTGCTAGTGTCCCCCAAAATGTTTTGATTAGCAAATTGATTAAATGTGGAATAGATGGGAATACTGTCAGATGGATCCCTAACTGGTTGGGAAACTGTGCTCAAAGAGTCGTCATCAATGGCTGTGCTTCAAACTGGAAAGAGGTCTTGAGTGGAGTGCCTCAGGGTCCTATCCTAGAGTCATAATTCTTCCAATATATTTATCAATGATTTAGATGACAGGCTGTAGGGAATCCTTATCAGGTTTGCAGATGACACAAATCTAGAAGGGGTGGCTAACACATTGGAAAAGAACAAAATTCAAAAGGGTATTGTAATTCAAAAAAAGTAACATTTCCAAGTCATGGCTATTTAAGGATTTTTTTAAAACTAGGTAAATGCTTCTAAATTTAAAAATGACTGCTGTTGAGCAATATATGCATTTATGAAACCAATGATTCATAGACAGTCAAATGGTATAGATGCCTGGTCTTGGTGACTGGGTTAGAGAAGTTCCTTCTGGCTGTGAGGAAATTACTGGTTTCCCGGACATCTCTTTGGGGCCCCTCCCAGTGAGGAGAAGAGCTGGCTGTACGGCCCTGTGGTTGGTTGTTGAGGCTGTGTGGAGCTTTTATTGGACTGGTGCCTGAAGCTTTGAAGCTGCTTTTACTTGGGTGGGGATGATCAACCTTTTAGATGACAAGGCCAACCCTGTTCTTCCATTCCAATGTACCATAAAAATAACTGAGTGTTTATGGCCCTGGAATGAGATACCCCCTCCTGATGCTTTCCTGAGTCACTTTCATCAACCTCCCTTGGTGGGAAGGAGAAAGACCCGGACTGCCCTGCTTTGAAGGTGGATGACTCTGTTCAGCCTCTCCTTGCTTGTCTCCTGGAATCCGCTCCCTACATGGTTGACTCTCTGGTCCTACAGCATGATGATTCATTGTCTCAGCCCAGCTAGGGTGACCACCTAGGAATCTTGTAATAAAGGACCCAGGGATAAAAGTGAAGGTCTATATTTGGACACACAGCCTGATGGTCTGAGAATTCCCTGCATACCGAGGGGAAAGACCACAAGAGGGTAAAGGTCCTGGGTGCAAACAGGGTCTGAGAAGTCATAGGAAGATGCCTTATGCTGACTCAGACCACCGGACCTTTTGTCTGTCTATACCAGGAGTGGGCAACTTGAGGCCCTCTAGGCCAGCATATCTTCCAACTGTCCTGATCTGGTACAGATACTCCCAAGTAATCCTCTGTCATCCTACTTTTTTCAGCTGCTCTTAAAAGGTCCCAGTTTCACTCTCTTCCTCCCACTTCCCCCCTTTTTTCTTCAGGTTATTTCTGTTGCTACAAACTAAGTTCAAACTATAAAACAGAGGCTGGATGGCCATCTGTCAGGTGTGCTTTGATTGTGCATTCTTGCATGGCAGGGGTTG
Source organism: Gambelia wislizenii (assembly GCA_030847615.1). Classification (NCBI taxonomy): domain Eukaryota; kingdom Metazoa; phylum Chordata; class Lepidosauria; order Squamata; family Crotaphytidae; genus Gambelia; species Gambelia wislizenii. Next base: position 42,204,175 of record JAUMIR010000002.1, read on the forward strand.
GACTGGATGGCCCTTGTAGTCTCTTATAGCAATATGATTCTATGATTCTATGAGTTAAGTGACCATTCCCAAATCTATTCCTACGGAAACCTCTCCTATACCCACTCCTGTCCAACCTTATGAGGTTGTCGCAAACTCATCAATTCCTATCTCCCAGCCCTTAATGCAATCAGTTGAGTTTTGGTTTCCTTTGTCTGTTCTGTGGGGAAGGCATCCAGACTTTGTCATAACCAGAGTATCCCTTCAGGATATGAAATAGGGTATAAATATTAGTCCCATGACAATAGTAAAATGGGCCATGGTGGACAAATGCAGCCACTCTCTTTCTTGGCACACCCCAGACCGGAACCTCCTGTGCCACCCTCAGATGCCTGTCTGAGTATCTTCACTGCACAAAACTCTTATCTTCAACACTGGCAACTATCACCCTGTCTTCCCTGACCTCTCTCCCTCTATCTAATCTTTCTGTCTTACTCTGCTATAGCCTTGTATGGTTCTTAGGCATGTGTATTGTGCTTGTGAGTTCACTTTGTGTCACCAACAATGGTCCACCCCAGCTTCACATCGGGAGGCATGGAGATGCACTATCCACAATGCTGCAGCCTTATTTGAGAACTCAGCCGAACAAGTCTTGAAGAGAAACGACAACGCAGAAAGAATCACAACCCGGAAACATCACCCAAGGAAACCTTCTGCTGTGCTTTCTGCAACGGGACTTGTTTATCTCAGATTGGCCTTCTTAGTCATCAGCATGCTTACAGAAAGCATGGCGTGAGTCCTTCCTGAATCTTCATTTGCGAAGAAAAGCCAGAGAGAGAGAAATTCTGATAAAAATACTTTATTTCCCTTTAATTGGTATACATAGGTGATAAGATCCCCAAAGTTACCCTCCTCTCACAGGCTTCCATTTGAACTAATAATTTCCCCAGATAATAATAGAGATTTTGGCATCACAGGTGAAGCTCTAAAGCACCTCACACCTCTTAAGGTAACAGATTTGAACCCTGGTCTTCAAAGTCTTAGTCCAACACAAACCACTAGGCCATTCTGGGTCTCACAGCACCAAAGTTACAGAATTTGTTTCTCTAGAAGGTTTGCATTTGTACTTTTCCTATTATAAAAACGGGATTACAGAGCTCCTTCTTTATACTGCTTTAATGCTTTAGCAGTGCAGTGCACTTCTTGAGTGCTTTAGAGTTGCCTGCTCACTTCATTTTCCCATTTCTGCTGTGCTGATTAACAAAACCACACTCATTTTTTTTTTTTTTTGTTACTGGATGCTTTTGAAAAAGCTTCATATGCTTTCAATGAAATTTATTTAATTTCTAGTGTGTTTCATTAGTATGCCCCCCAAAAAACTTTCCATCCAAAGTAGATTATAAATATTTTAATGAATATTCACACAGAGAGAGCAACTCACTCAAATTTTATGACCAGTGAGGAATTGGAGCATCACAGAGATTGTGCAAGGAATATGACTATCATGCATGAAATACAATAACAAGGATACCAAAAGTGATCTTGGAACCAGGTATGGACAACACACTTGCAAATTTCAGTTCTTGATGTGGCAATCTGGGAGGGATATAAGATCACATGTGTCCAAAGACATTCCTAACAGATTAGCCAAACTGATGGAAAAGCACAGCCAAAGATCAGCAAGTTTGTAATATGGCACAGGCAACAAAACAAGAGAGGCAGGTTTCTCCAAAGAAAAAGTGTACGAATAACTGAGTTTAACTTTTACTGCTATGCCTGCATCTTATGGACTCCTGGGGTATATACTGTAGTTTGATGAGGGACTAGGGGAGCTCTCCAGCTGAGAATTCCCTCCCTAAACTGCAAACCCCAGTATTCCACAGGATGGAATTATGGCTGTTAAAGTAGAATCATAGTCCTACAATTATGCAGTGTGAAAGGACCCCAGGTTTCAGCAGAGCTTGGCAATGTTACTTCTGGACTCCTCCAGACAGAATTCATAGAATCAGAGAGTTGGAAGGGACCCCAAGGGCTATCTATTCCAACCCCCTGCCCTGCAGGAATACACAATCAGTTCCCCTGTACTGACCGTCTTGTTGGTGATTCTGGGATTTGTAGCCCTCGAAAGTAACTTTTTCTGAGCTCTGGGAACAAGAGCTTCTTGTTCAAAGTGTTGTTGGTGATCCTGGGATTTGTAGCCCTCGAAAATAACTTTTTCTGAGCTCCGGGAACATGAGCTTCTTGTTCGTAGTGTTGTTCTTGCAATAACTCCCAGGGGTAGTTTCAACAAAGAGACTGAAGGCTCAAGCCTGTGGCTTCTGTGTATTTTTGTAAAACATGGAAGTAAATGTCATTGAATCCATTTAATTCTCAGTAAACTGGTGTAGGATTGCACTGTTAAAAACAACCCTGAAATGGTAACATGGATGCGAATCAATTTTCTTCTGAGGAAAGGTTACAGTGTTTGGGGCTGTTTAGCTCAGAAAAAATGGAATCTGGAAGGACCTGATAGAGATGTATAAACATTTGCAGGGTATGTGCGGCACACAGATAGAGAGAAGTCCCCTTCCCATTAATACTAGAACTCTGGAGCATCCAGTGATGCTGAATGGTGGAAGAGTAAGGGCAGGAAAAGGAAGTAGTTCTTCACAGAGCACAGTTAAACAGCATACCCTCCAACCATCCCAGTTTAGAACCGGCAGTCCTGATTAATCCTCTGTCAGACTACTTTTTTTTTTTAAGATGATTTGCAAATGTCCCAGTTTCTCTCTCCTCCTGCTGCTTTCTCCCTTCATCCTCAGCCTACCTCAACTACTGCAAACTGAGTTCCAGGTACAAAAGCCGTTTGCACTCCATTAACTCAGCAGTGAGGCGAGCAGACGAAGGGGTGGAACCGTGCCCTTCCCTGTAGGCTCAGGCAAAAGCAAACTGCTGTAGCCTCTCCTAGCTTATCTGTTCTTCCTCATCAATAACGTTTGCCATCTTGAGCATGTTCTGATGTTGCTTGGCCATACATATACAGGTTTGATATGTGAAACATTGGAGGGTATGGAACAGTGAAACTTGCTCCTACAAAATAAGAGTGACAGCCGCCAACATGGACTGCTTCAAAAGGAGATCTGACAGATTTGTAGAGAATAAGGCTATTAGTGAGTTTTTCCAGATTGGTTTAAAGAAGTATGAATTCTCATGATACAACACCATGGGCTTTAGTGTTTGCTGTCACTTTCACATTCCCTGGTTCCATTCTTTTGGCAGGCTGTATGTAGTGATTTCTTGCATCTGCATTAGGGCTCTTCCAAAGGCTTTTTAAAACAATGGGACCAGTTGACTGACCTGGTCCCATTGTCTGAAAGGTGAGTTTTCTCCTCTCATAAGTTTTAATGTTTCTTTTTTGAATCACAGAATTATAATTAAAAGCTGCTATTTGAATTAATGTACTGTAAAACTACAGGGCTTACCGCACACTGAAGTAAAGTGGCAGTGCAGCAGGAAGGTTCTGTCTTCTATACTGTCTTACTGCACATTGTCATTGTCCTTCCAGTGTTCTGCCGTTCTGGTAAAATTGACTAAGGTAAAATTGTGTCTTCTTGCTAATAGGTTTTTCCGAGTAGCAAAAAGACACGGTTTTACCTCAGTCTCCCACAGGACCGGAATGGAAGAATAATGACATCATGCAGTAAGGCAGCGTGGAAGATGGCACCGTTCTGCTGCACTGCTGTTTTACTTTGGAGTATGGTAAGCCCCTACAATTCCTTAAAAAAAAAATAAGATAGAGAAGAGAAGGGAATATACTGAATAGATATATCTTGGAATAAAAAAGAAACCCATTCGAGGTTGGAAATAAAATGTTGAAGCTTGTTCCAAGAAATGCCAGAAGCACTGTTTGTGTGTTTTTAAAAATCTTTGAGAACTATAGCAACAAATATAACTACTTCTTGATAAAATTTTCCTTTCTCCAGAAAAAAATGGATTCTGGAATATCCTATTTTAGAATGAAAAATAAATATTTCAGAAAAAGTGTTCATATATTTACTCACCGTCTGTTATTTGCAAAAGTGAAATAGCAGGTAAACTTTTAGGTAAGACTATGTGTAGTATCTCACATCACTGCAAATCCCAGTCTTGATGAAATGCAAATTGGCAGCAGCATTCATTTGTCTCCATGGTCCTTTGGCAAAATTGCTGGTATGCAAAGCTGCGTCTGAAGTGCACACACAGCCATGCCTGAGAATCCAGATGTGGCCGAGAGTGAATTACTTGCATTATTATTCTCCACGAGTTGTCACCACTACACAGTATTTTTTAAAAAAACTGTAAATCAAAGTTGCGTAAGTGCGACCTTCTGCTTTAAAAAGCCATTCGGTCACTTCCACACAGCACATGATCGATAACACAAAATCCAAAATGGCACTTCTGGCCACTTCATTGCCAGCAAACCCCCCACACACACACACACATCTGAGCAATTAGCTTTCCACTTCTGTCCTTGCCAAGAATGTACAGTTGTCCCTCCACATTCGCGAACTTGACATTCGCGGTTTCGGTTATTCGCGGTTTTGGGAGGGCCCCCCCGGGGCCCCCCAAAACCGCGACACGGGGCCTCCAGAGGCCCCGTGAAAGACCTGGGGAGGGGTGGGGAGGCCTTCGCGGGACGCCCGGAGGCCCTCCGGAGGCCCCGCGAAGGCCTGGGGAGGGGTGGGGAGGCCTTCGCGGGACCCCCGGAGGCCCTCCGGAGGCCCCGCGAAGGCCTGGGGAGCGGTGTGAAGGCCTTCGCGGGACCCCCGGAGGCCCTCCGGAGGCCCCGCGAAGGCCTGGGGAGGGGTGGGGAGGCCTTCGCGGGACCCCCGGAGGCCCTCCGGAGGCCCCGCGAAGGCCTGGGGAGGGGTGGGGAGGCCTTCGCGGGACCCCCGGAGGCCCTCTGGAGGCCCCTCGAAGGCCTGGGGAGGGGTGGGGAGGCCTTCGCGGGACCCCCAGAGGCCCTCTGGAGGCCCCGCGAAGGCCTGGGGAGCGGTGCGAAGGCCTTCGCGGGACCCCCGGAGGCCCTCCGGAGGCCCCGCGAAGGCCTGGGGAGGGGTGGGGAGGCCTTCGCGGGACCCCCGGAGGCCCTCCGGAGGCCCCGCGAAGGCCTGGGGAGGGGTGGGGAGGCCTTCGCGGGACCCCCGGAGGCCCTCCGGAGGCCCCGCGAAGGCCTGGGGAGCGGTGCGAAGGTCTTCGCGGGACCCCCGGAGGCCCTCCGGAGGCCCCGCGAAGGCCTGGGGAGGGGTGGGGAGGCCTTCGCGGGACCCCCGGAGGCCCCGCGAAGGCCCCGCGAAGGCCTGGGCAGGGAGGGAGGGAGGGCCGGGGAGACCTCCGCGGGGCTTAGGAAGGCCCCGCGAAGGACTGGGCAGGGAGGGAGGGAGGGCCGGGGAGGCCTCCGCGGGGCCTAGGAAGGCCCCGCGAAGGCCTGGGCAGGGAGGGAGGGAGGGCCGGGGAGGCCTCCGCGGGGCCTAGGAAGGCCCCGCGAAGGCCTGGGCAGGGAGGGAGGGAGGGAGGGCCGGGGAGACCTCCGCGGGGCCTAGGAAGGCCCCGCGAAGGCCTGGGCAGGGAGGAAGGGAGGGCCGGGGAGACCTCTGCGGGGCTTAGGAAGGCCCCGCGAAGGCCTGGGCAGGGAGGGAGGGAGGGCCGGGGAGGCCTCCGCGGGGCCTAGGAAGGCCCCGCGAAGGCCTGGGCAGAGAGGGAGGGAGGGCCGGGGAGGCCTCCGCGGGGCCTAGCAAGGCCCCGTGAAGGCCTGGGCAGGGAGGGAGGGAGGGCCGGGGAGGCCTCCGCGGGGCCTAGCAAGGCCCCGCGAAGGCCTGGGCAGGGAGGGAGGGAGGGCCGGGGAGACCTCAGCGGGGCCTAGCAAGGCCCCGCGAAGGCCTGGGCAGGGAGGGGGAGGGGTGTTTGTTATTCGCGGATTTTTCGCATTCGCGGGGGTCCGCGGAACGGAACCCCCGCGAATGTGAAGGGACGACTGTACTGCGATACGAATCGGATGTTCAAACAAGCGGTAATGCGCATTTCCACACGTTATTAAAAAAAACCTCAGGAAAAGCCACAAAGGCTTTTGCCGTGCAGACACTAATCCTCCTTGCATATCTCCACTCAGAAACTAGCCATTCAAATATACAAATTTACATATCCTCTCCAATAGGGCCTCACAGTATATAACCTCCCCCCCCCCGACACACACTCCTACCCAACCATTCTCTGAAGATGCCAGCCACAGATGCAGGCAAAACATCAGAAATAAACTCTTCCAGAACACGGCCTCACAGCCCCTCAAAAAACCACGGAAAACCTATGGATGCTGACCGTGAAAGCCTTCGACTTCACAGTAAATTGAGTTTTTGTCCTTCCTCCTTCCAAAACCCATGAGCCTCAGTCAGATCTCATTGAGACAAAACATATTTTCTTTGAGAATTCTATTAGGACTATTTTCACTGTCTAGACCAGTGGTTCTTAACCTGTAGTCTGGGGATTCCTAGGGGGCCACAATGTCCTCACAGGGGGTCCATGAAAGCTTGAAGGCTGCTCAGCCCATGTGAGAGGAACCAAGGCAAAGGCTGGCTGGTTTGGCTTGCACATTGCTCTTCAATCCACTCTAGCCACAAATTTGCAGGAAGAAGCAGAAGAAAAGCCTCCCCTCCCCTCCAGTGCCTCTGAGGGAATGGTTGATGGATGGTGTCATTGTATTATTGCTATTATCATGTATTGTTGTTGTTGTTAAGGTTTAAGAGGGTTTGAGAACTCACGCCGAACAACTTGAAGAGAAATGACAACGCAGAAAGAATCACAACCCAGAAACATCACTCAAGGAGAGCTTCTGCTGTGCTTTCTGCAACCGGACTTCTTTATCTTGGATTGGCCTTTTTAGTCATCAGCGCGCTTGCAGTAAACGCGGGATGAGTCTTTCCTGAATCTTCGTTTGCGACCGAGTGTCAAGGAGCCCCCCGCCCCTTCACTTGCCCACAAGGATACACACACCCGAGTAACATGCACAAAAGATTTATTGTACAGAAGAAAAGGATAATTGGCGGAAAGGCCACAACTTTCAGCTTGGTGATAGATGTTAGCGGTTGGACTGGGCATGAGTCAGCCCAGGCAGGAAGAGAGCCCTCAACCTGCCTGAGAACCCCAGTCCGCCCAGCAAGGCGGACTTCGGACTCACGTGGGGGATCATGTGATCAAACACGTGCCTGGCCGCAAGACCATGCCACGTGCTGGTCACGTGTCCGGAAGAGGTAAAACCACGTGATGGATCACGTGATAAGCCCACGTGCCCATACCTAACCCCCCTGGGGGAGGTGGTTGCCCAATGGAGGACCAGGCCCATGACCTGGCCCACCAGCCTGCAACTCCCACAACCCCCAGATGGGTGAACAAACTCATGCCCACCGCCAACAAAGCCGAGCGGAGCCCGCTTGGCTTCCGCCAACCCTGACAGCTATCACCAAAGAGAAAAGGCCCACCGCCTGGAGGGGTCTGCCGCCGGAGGATGAGTTCCGGGCGGATGTAAGCAGAGAAGACCTTGGACCTCCATCTTCCCAGGTGCTGGATGTCTGCCGATGGCATGCCTTCTGCTGCGGTGGTGGCTGCGCCAATCCGAAAGGAATGACCGCTGAAGTCGCCAGGCGGAAGTCCGAGGTGCTTCAAGGCGGCCCGAAGAACGCTTACAAACTGGAAGCGCGTTAAGTAGGATAGGTCCTTATGGATGAAGAGAGGGCCGGGGACGTCTGCACGCTGCTCGAGGTAACACCGAACCAAATGAACGGGGCAAGCCGATGAACCTTTGAGGGCTTGAAGACGTATGATGGACCCCCGGCCACGCTGGTCGTTCTTGGCCTTCCGGAGCCGCAGGTGGAGTGTCCCGTCTCCCAGGTTGACGTCTGAACGCAGGATAGCGTGCCCAGTCCCAGACGCTTTGGCTCCGCAGACCACCTCTCCGATGCGCAGGGCTGCGAAGAAAGCGACCGAGAAGGCAGAACGAAACAAAAGAGTTTCATACCTGGAACGGCAGATGGTCGAAAGAGCTGTGATGAGGTTGCATAAGAGTTCAAATGAGACTGGTCTGCGTGTGTCCTGTTTGCTTCCATCCAAGCGACGCCATCCCTCCATGGCTTTGCGAATCAGGAAAGAGTCACATGGATCAGCCTGCCCGGTGGCCTTGCTGAAGAAGGAGATGGCCGCTAAATGGAGGGAAATGGTCCTGGAGGCGAGGCCATCGTCCCTAAGGGTCCCGATGAAGTGGAGAACTTCTCGTTCCGTGGGAGGCCAGGAGCACCCGTATCCATGACGTCTCCTGAAGCTGTCAAACTGCCGGGCTGCCCGGGAATAACTGGCCCAGGTGGAAGGTGCCAGAGAGTTGAGGACTCCCCGGAGCACCGTTCCTTCCCAAGGTGCCAGAGTTCGACCGGGAAGGGGACCGGAGAATGATCTGCATCCGGGACCAGCTCCCGAAATCTGCCATCCTGGAATCGAGATAAAGCATCCGCTATTTCGTTATTTACCCCCGGGACGTGGCGCGCAGAGAAGGAAATATTGGCTGAGAGGCAGACCAGGACGAACTCTCTGACGAATCGCATGACCCAGTCAGACTTGGAAGATTGGGAGTTAATAATGCGGACCACCGCCTGGTTGTCACACCAGAAACAAACTCGTTTGTTGCGGAACTCGTCCCTCCACAGATGGACAGCCACTAGAATGGGAAAAAACTCAAGAAATGTTAAATCCCGAATGACCTCGGACTCCCTCCAGGCGGAGGGCCAAGGCTGAGCACACCAGTGACCATTAAAGAAAATCCCAAACCTGGCGCCCCCCGCCGCATCAGAGTGAACCTGCAACCCCTCCCCAAGGGCCGCCTCCCCCTGCCAAAACGTCACCCCATTGTAGGATTCCAGGAATCTAAGCCACACCCTGAGATCCTCCTTAACCCCCTTTGTGAGCCGGATGCGGTGGTGAGGGGACTTCACGCCGGCGGTGATGCGAGCCAATCTGTTACAGAAAGCCCTGCCCGGGGCCACCACCCTACAGGCAAAGTTGAGGTGGCCTAACAAGGATTGAACTTCCTTCAATGATGCTTTCTTCTGATCCAGAAGGGAAAGCAGAAGCCGTTTTAACCCCTCCAGCTTATCTTCGGGTAGTCGCGAAACCTCCGCAACCGAGTCTAAAGAAATCCCCAAGTAGGTGATGCTGCTGGCTGGGCCAACGGTCTTATCCGGGGCCAAGGGGACGCCAAGTTCCAGTGCCAACTCCTGAAAAGACTCAAGCAAAAACCCGCATTCCGGCCCCCCGGCCGCCCCAATCATGAGGAAATCATCGAGGTAGTGTGTGACTAGGGCCGAGCCGGTCCTGCGCTTGAGGGCCCATCAAGGAAGGTGCTGAATGCTTCGAAGGCAAAGCAGCTAATAGAGCACCCCATAGGCAGAGCCATATCATAGTACCATTGGCCCTGGAACTTAAACCCCAGCAAGCAGTGGTCCTCGGGGTGTACTGGAAGCAGCCGGAATGCAGACTGAATGTCGCATTTTGCCATAAGGGCGCCCGGGCCGCAGGACCTGACTAGCTTCACAGCATGATCAAATGACGCATATCGTACTGAGCAGAGTTCAGGCGGTATGGCGTCATTTACGGATGCCCCCTTGGGGTAGGATAGGTGGTGAATAAGTCGAAATTCCCCAGGGGTTTTTTTGGGAACAACACCCAAGGGGGACACCCTGAGGTTCCTGAAAGGTGGTGCGGGGAAGGGGCCAGCCACCCTCCCTGCAGCACACTCCTTGGCGATCTTGGCCGCCACAACCTCAGGGAGCTCGGATGCAGACTTGAGGTTGCCTGAATCCGATGCTACCCTGGGGCCTAGGGCCGGGATTCTGAACCCCTCGGCGAACCCGTCCCTGAGGTACGAGGCTGCTTGCCTGTCGGGATATAAAGCCAAAAGTGGAAGGAGCGCCTGGAGCTTGACAGGAGTGAAGGCCATACGGCCCTTACCTGGCATGCTGCTATTGCTTTCCGCTTCCTTGCCCGGCACTGCTGCCCGACCCTGGATCCCTCTTGGCGCCGGAGGAACCAGGGCGTCCTGAGCGAAAGGGCTGAGCAGAAGCACCGGGTCAAGGACAGTTGGTCCTGGGATGCGACCCATAGCAGTTCTCGCAATAATGCTCGAACTTGCAACGAGATCGCTGGCATTTTCCCGCGTTAAACTCCCAGCAAACCAACCGGCGGGCATCCCTCTTGCGAGGCTTACCTGCTTCGGGTTTCCCTTTAATGTGAGAACCCACAATGACAAGCCAAAGCTTGTCATTGATGAGATCCCACCTGGCCCTGGGGTTCCGGGAAGCCCTCTTGCGGAAGGCAGAGTCATACTGGATGGCTGCCGCCTCCCCCGCCAGTGACTTGGCCTTGAGCACGTTGCTCAAGTGGTTGGCCAAGTGCCACCCCCTGTCAGGGTAGGCCATGCCCACCACTCCCATGTAAACTGTGAACCCTGCCAACCAGTTGGGGAAAGAGCGTTCCACCGGTTCTGGTTTCTCCTTGTCGGAGGATTTCTCAGATTTGGGGGTGCAGCCCACCTCTCCCTCTGGTTTTAGGAGTGAAAAAACATCCACATAATATCCCCTCAGAATGTTGTTGCGGGTTTTTCTGTCCAGGTGGATCCCAGGGGGATCCTCGTGGTCCAGAAAAAGGCTGGGCGTGGGGGGCCCAGCAGAGGCCGCCCCACCCCGCCATGCCCTGGATGGTCTGGCAGAGCCTGTCCCCGTGGCAGCCCTAGCCTTGATGGCCCAAGAGGGCAACCCCGGGACCAGCGCTGCCATAGACCAATACCCCGCCCGGTCCCAATCCTCATCAGAGGACTAACCTGATGATCCCTCGCTGTCTGAGTCCCTCCTCTTATGTTTTGCCCGCTTTTTCCCGCCTTCCTTCTCCTTCCCTCTGTCCTTTCCTCCTGGAGCTCTACTCCCCCGTGCTGGGGAAGAGTCGGCAGAGGATACCACACTGATCTCATCGGGTGAAGGCGTCCTGCGTTTTCCCCGCCGTCCCGCCGTTCTTGCCGACTGTTGTGTGGCCTGATCCGTGGCGGAAGAGGAAGCCGCGGTGTCGAGGTTTCCAGCAGGCTCCGGGGTTGGCGCCACTGCACCCACCTCCGATCCCCTGCCGGACCTCAACTCCCCCACCTGCTCCGCGAGGAGCGTGACCGCACGTGTCAGCTCCTGGAGGTTGGGAGTCGCAGTGCCTCTGAGGAGGTGCTCCACGGCCCCAGAGCCAGCAGTCGCCCCCCTAGGGGGGTTGGCCTTCCGAGCACGAGGTGCCAGGGATGCCCAGGATTTGGGCGTACGGCCGGACTGCACCCGAGTCGTGGGCCTACTGGGTGCAGGCTTCTTTTTTGCAGGCATTCTTAATGAAATGTGTGGTGAGTGATTTCAGCTCTGAGTATTTAGGTATAGGAATCTCTCTCGGCTTGTCCGCCCTGCTATATGCTACCGCCCTGCCCGGGCTTGTAGCCTCCTTCCTGGCTTGTCCGCCCCACTTGGTTTCTGGCTTGTCCGCCCTGCTTTGGGGTGCTCCCCCTTTATGCCCCCAGTGGGCAGGTTTGTTCCTGGCTTGTCCGCCCCTTATGTGCACCTGTTGATCTCTCTGGCTTGTCCGCTCTGTCAGGGAAGTGGGGGGGGTAGCCTTATTCCTGGCTTGTCCGCCCCCTGCAGGCCACCAGTTGGCCTGCCCTGGGTAGGGTCCCGCGACCCTCACCCAAAAAGGCTCGGGCCTGAGAGCCCACGAGCCTCCCCCTGGGTTCGCTATAGGGGCTGCCCCTGCCGGCCCCTATAGCTCCCCTGCCACGGACTCAGAGTCCTTCCCCCCAGTGGCAACCGCGCCCTGGGTCCCGCCGGGCGAACGCCCGAGGCCCGACCTCCCGCCGGATGGGTCCGCCCCCGCAGGCACCCACGGCGTCGGGGTCCCTCCCGTTGGCCGCCGGGCTCCGCCTCCGCGGGCACCCCAGTCGCTCCCGCCGGCCAGCCCCCTGCTGGGCTGCCAAAAAGGGGCCCTGGTGCCACCCGCTAGGCCTACCGAAAAGGCCCCGGTGCCGCCCACTGGGCCAACTGGACGGCCCCGGTGCCGCCCCCCTCGGGCCTGCTGCCCCTAACTGGCGGCAGTCACCCCAACGCTGGGCCTTCCCGGCCCGGCCGCTCTAACCGCAGGTGGCCGCCGCCACCTCCTTTGCTCGGCCGCCGCTCCTCCGCTTCCCGTCAGCCGCCGCTCCTCCGCTTCTCGCCGCCTGCCGCCGCTGCTTCTCACCACCTGCCGCCGCCGCCGCTTCTTCGGCCGCCACGCTCTCCTTCTTCTCGCCGAGGCCAGCCGGTCAGCTCTACCCAGTAGCCTCGGCTCCTGGCTCCTCTTCGCGGCTTCGGCTTCGGCTCTTCTTTCTTCTGGAGCTCCCTGGAGAGCTCCTTCCTCTTGGGCTCTCAAGAGCCAACTGACGGAGCCGGGAGCCGGCCGGGAATAAATACCCGGCCGGCGGACCCGAGAGAGGACTAGCCCCGCCTCCCGGCCAATCAGCGGCCGCGCTGAGCGCGGTCCCTGATTGGCCCTGGAGAGGCAATTCCAGCCAATCAGGTGGGGGCGACCCCCACCTGATAGGCTAGTCTACTATCCTCTTCCCTGCCTGCCAAAGCAGGCTGGGAAGAGGAGGGCCAACATGGCGGCGCCCATGCCGCCATGCGACGCTCAGGGCCGGGGGGACACCGGCCGCAAACGCGGCCAGCCAGGTAAGTTCTGGCGGCCGGCTTGTGAAAAAAAAGCCAGAGATAGGGTTTAAAATCTTGAGTTAAGTCTTGGGGGGATCCACAGCAACAAAAGATATTTAAAGGGGGTCCCTGGTAAAGAAAAGATTAAGAGCCACTGGTTTAAACAACCTCTTGTTTTTCATTTGTGAAATGCTGGTGGGTACCTGCTGTATGTGAGCCTAGGAAAAGAGCAACTGCTAATGTAATGTACCAACAGGATTCTAGCCAAAGAACTTTATCAGACTATTCCTTTAAAGCTATCTCACCCTGAAGTGTTTGTGGCGGACTCTAGCCACTGACAGGGAAAGTACAGTTAAAAAAAAAAGATGCGAGGTTTCACATGCTGGCTAGGCTGGCAAAAAAAACAGCAGGGGGATCAATTGATGGCTTAAGTTATCAGTTAAAAAGCACAGGTTTTGGCAGGGACATAACTGTGAAAGGGTGACATTGTCTGATATGCGCGCCCTTTTGCGGTTATGTGGCATCGTTATGATGCCATATTTGATGCATCTGATAAAGTCCACAGTCTGCAGAGTTTTGTTATATTTTGGCTCTCCTCATAAAGGCCTTGCCCCTATTATGGGTTTCGGAGTCATACTTACGGCCAATCTTTATTTCTAATGAAAAACAAAAAGAGGTGTCATGCATATTAAATTGAAAACAGCTGGAGAGAGGGAAAGAAAAGCAAACACATACTGTATATCATTTTCTCATTATTTATTATTATTGTTGCCCTTCCCTTCCAGTCTCTCTCACTTCCAGGTTTCTAAGATCATGCTGAGATTAGAATCCACATGCTGGGAATTTCTCAGAGGCTTAGCTTTGAACTTCTTGGGAAGTCCACAGGATGAAATATGATGTCTTGCCAGAGATGCAGTTGTTTGGTTCAGCTCATACAGTAGAACTTGGGAAAGTTACTGTTTTGGAGAGGGAACTTTTAGAACCCCCAGTCACCATGGTTGCTCATCTCCCAGGGGAAAAAAGAAATGCCAACCCTAAAACAAGCATACCCTCCCAACTGTCCCAGTTTGGCAGGAACGACCTTGATTAAACCTCTGTCATCCCACCTTTTCATGTGCTTTTAAAAGGTCTCAGAGCTGGTCTACATGAGGGAATAAAATGTGAATTGGGGCACAGAAATCAACAATTTATTTGGCAAGATCACTGGTGTGTGAAGCTTTCTGTGTTTGCTGTTCACATGGAGGCATGCCAGTGAATCAATATGGCGGCCGTGAGTGGGTTACGTGCGGTTTTGTACTCCCCAACTTGCCTTCGCCAAACAGTATTTTTTAAAATAAAAACTAAATCCAAGGTGTGGAAGAGCAATCTTCTGCTTAAATAATGAAAAAAAGAAGGAAAGAAAGCCTGTTTCATCACCTCAGTGCACGATCGCTATGCCAACAATTCAGCATTTCAGTTCCGTGATCTCCCGTCTAAGCTCCGCCTCCTGTCCACATCCGACCAATCAGCTCTCCTCTTCAGCAACGTGAAGTAATGTGATTCAGTTGTCCTAACAGGTGAGGGTGTGTATTTCCATCTGGGTTTTTACGAAACTCTCCCAGTGGCTTCTGCCACAGACTTTCCCTGACTTTGGCCCCCTTCCCTCCGAAAAAGACAAAATGCTGCGGGATCCCATTTGGACACATGGGATTCCCCACAGATTCTAAGAAGGTTCCCCCCCCCGCACTGTCTGGACTACCCCTCAGTTTTTCTCTTCGCCTTCCACTCTCCCCCTTTCTCCTCAGTTTGCAGAAAAAATCTTCCAAAAGGGCCAAGGCAGTTTGCACACAATTCACTCAGCAGTGGGGAGAGGAGAAGCAGGGGTAGACTGCTACTCTTTCCAGTTGTCTCAGGCAAAAGCAAACCCCTGCTGCCTCTGCTAGTTTGGGTGCTATTTCTCATTAATAACTTTTGCTCTCTTGACCACACTTTGGCCACGCTTGTGCCTGTTTTCATCTCTACAGCATTGGAATGTATGCACAGTTTGAATGCACAGATATCCAAACAGACTTTACAGGACTTTAACAGGGATGTAGAGGGAAAGTCTGGCCACAGAGGTTCAGGCCTTAAATGCCTCCAGATAAGAGTACTGTAGTGCAGTATACACTGTGCTGCCCTTGAAAAGTATTCAGAAGCTATAGCTACTGTAAAATGTAACAGCAAGACTATTGCCTGGTGGGCATCTTAGAGACCATAAGTCTTACAAGAATTGTACTAGCTACCAATTAACTTCAGGGCGCAATTCAAGTTGCTGGTTTTGACTTGCAAAGCCCTAAATGGCTTGGGCAGGCAGGGATATCTGAAAGACTGCTTTCTGCCCTTGAAGCTTACTTGAAAATTGAGATCCTCAGAGCAGGTCCTCTTACATGTCACAATACCACATGTGAGGCTAGGTTTGTGTTCACGTGTGACAGAGCTTTCTCTGTAGCAGCACTCCAACTGTAGAACTCCCTGCCAAAGGAAATTAGGTTGGCTCCAGCTTTTTTGAGCTTCCAGTGGGCAGCTAAAACAGCGCTGTTTTGCATGGTCTTTGACACTATTCTAGCTGTTTTATAACTGTTTCTTTTAAAATTATTTTAAAGGAGCATTTTTAGTCTATTTTTTAAAAATATGTATGATCTTAAATGTTTTATCCATTGTGTATCACCTCAGGACCCCTGCTGGGTTGAGAGGTGACCTATAAATGCAATAAATAAATAAATAAATAAAGTCTTATTTGAATATCTCTTTCCCCCATTTCATTGTCTCAAGGCTTTGAAGATACAGATCTTTTCCAGAGCATGAAAAACCATGTTCCACTTGTTTACAGAAACCTAGACATTCAAAGCTAGACAGTAAAAAGCTAAGCATTCCAGTCTCTGCACCTGGCTACACGAATCTGTCAGTTTTTGTTTCTCTTTTTAAAGCTCAGGTTCTTTCCTTCCTGAATATGAAGTCATGTTACAAATTTGGGTCAATTCCTGTCACTAACAAACTGAAACAAAAATTTCCCTCTCTTTGGTATCTTTGGAGTATATCAGATGTGGCAAAAACTGTGTCAGAAGGATGCGATGATAACAGAAATGGACAAAGTCCATTTTATCAGACAAAGTCATCCTTCAGTGTTCTGGGGGAATAGTACGGGTGTGAATAAGGTGTCCCATTTTATTGGTAGCTTAGACCTGTCAATAAAAAAAATGAAGCCTTGTCCAGCCAACACTACACCCCGGGTACAGGCGTCTGATAATGTCACCCTTTCTGTTATTGTTGAGTTCTTCTGATGTGATTTGGGATGCGTTTTTTTGCCTCATTTCCCTTTATCTGATAAAGTGTTAGAACTGTAGAATACACCATTCATAGTCCTATTATTCACACCCAAGACCCTGTGAATCAGGAAAAGTTACATCTTGGGAATACAGCTCCCTGTCCCATGTCTGTGGTGCTGGGATGTAGCTGGGGTGGGTGGCCAATAGCTCATCTTCCCCTTACTCATCGTCCCCTGAATAAGAATTCTGCCCTTCCAAATGGCATTCTCTTTCATTCTTCAAATTTCTAGCCTGGCAGTAACTTAAAACTTCAGTTGAATGCTTACACTTTAGGCATCCAAACAAAAGGGTCAGGCAAAATTACAAAGATAATACTGTCACAGTAGTACACTGATAGCCTCTGACCACATCAAGAGGGTCAGGCAGTAAAAAGGTTATAGCAGAGTTTTCATCCTCCAGGCAAGAGAATCAGCATACAGACAAAGGCTTGTGTCTACAAATTACAGTACTTCACTTCACTATAGCATAATAAAGATATTTACAATGTTACAGAGAAGCCTCTCTGAGAACTATATATTACTGCATTCAGCAGAAAAACATCTTTATTCTCCAAAGCCCAGAACAGAACTGAAACTCAGTTACATAGGATAGCTGATTACACAGTTCACAACAACTTTGTTCTTATAAAGATAACAAATATTCTCTGTAACAGAGATAACAATCCCTCCTAGGCTCCAAACTTCCTAGGCTGTGCTGTCAGGCCATTAATCTTGTTATACAGGCTAGCTGCAGCAAACTCCTGTTACTCTCACTGCTGCACACTGTAGGCTATTATGTTATATTCCAGCTCTTTATAGCATAAATCTATTACGCTGCATGTCTCAATATCGTGACAAATATGACCACAGTGAATAGCAGAGACCTAGGTATGAACGATTTCCAATGTCTTACTCTCTGCAATGCTAGAAATTTCAGGATGGAAGGAAAAATTCATTTTGGGGCAGCAGGGGCAAAATTCATATCTGGAGGACTCTTATTTTGTCCTCTTGTAGTTCAGGAAAGGGTGCAGCTAGGAGCAGAACCAGGTCCAAAGAGCAGGCCCCCCCGCCCGCAACGAACCTGATCTAGCAGGTGATGTGCTTGTTTCAGGTCTCACCTGCTGCTGCCTTTAAGATTCCACCTACCATATATTCCGGCGTATAAGACGACTTTTGAGCACTCAAAAGTGCCCTCCAAAATCGACAGTCGTCTTATACTCTGGATATACTTTGCTTCACCTGCCTGCCTATCTCCTGCCTCTTCGCAAACGGAGCGAAGAGGCAGGAGATGGGGCAGGGGGGTGAAGCAAAGTGCTCCTCCCTGCCCCCCGCCCACCCCCCCGCATCCACCCCCCCTGCCGAAAGCCACGGAATCGCAGCTTTTGGAGGGGGGGTGGCTGGGAAGCCCTCTCCTCCCTGCCCCCCCACCCCCCGCGCATCCACCCCCCCTGCCGAAAGCCACGGAATCGCGGCTTTCGGGAGGGGGTGTGGCTGGGAAGCCCCCCTCCCTGCCCCCCGCCCACCTCCTGCACATCCACCCCCCCTGCCGAAAGCCGCGGAATCGCAGCTTTCGGGAGGGGGGTGGCTGGAAAGCCCTCTCCTCCCTGCCCCCCGCCCACCCCCTGCGCATCCACCCCCCCTGCCGAAAGCCACGGAATCGCAGCTTTCGGGAGGGGGTGGTGGCTGGGAATCCCCCTCCTCCCTGCCCCCCCGCCCCCCCTCAGCCCAGCCATCCCCCTTGCCCAAAGCCTTGCTTTGGAGAGGGGGGGTGGCTGCGAAGCCCCCTCCCCCCAGCCACCCCGCCACCCTCCGCCCAGCCACCCCCTTCCCCAAAGCCGCACTTTGGAGAGGGGGGGTGGCTATGAAGCCCCCTCCGCCCATCCACCCATCCACCCTCCACCCAGCCACCCCCCTCCCCCAAAGCCGTGCTTTGGAGAGGGGGGTGGCTGTGAAGCCCCCTCCCCCCAGCCACCCATCCACCCTCCGCCCGGCAACCCCCCTTCCCCAAAGCCTCGCTTTGGAGAGGGGGGGTGGCTGCGAAGCCCCCTCCGCCCATCCACCCATTCACCCTCCGCCTACCCACCCCCCTTCCCCAAAGCTGCGCTTTGGAGAGAGGGGTGGCTGCAAAGCCCCCTCCCTCCACCCCCCCAGCCAGCTGGCCATCCCGCATTCCCCAACCCACCAGGAGACTGGGCAGCCTCCTGTGGGTTGGGGAATCGCGGGAGGAGGGAGCCCAGAAGGAGGGATGGGGCTGTGGAGTTAAATCCCTAGATTCACTCCCTCTCCCTTGATGGTGGGGAGAGGGGGCGAATCCCGGGGTTTGGCTCCACGGCCCCACGTCCTCCCTATGGAGCGAAACGGGGCATGTTCGCCCCTTCTCCCCACCTTACTTGAAGGTGGGGAGAGGGGGCGAAGCTAGGGGTTTGCCGCGTCTGCCCCCGCTTCCCCCGCCTTGGTCCCCTTCGGAACAGCCAAGACGGGGGGAAGGGGGCTGCTGAGGCAAACTGGGCATTTTCGCCCCTTTCCTCCACCTTCGAGTCCAGTTTGATTGGAAGGTTGAAGAGAGGGGCAAATGTTTCCCTGCCAGCTGATCCTGTTCACTTTCCCAACTCACCAGGAGATCCTCATGAGCTGGGAAACAAAGAGGATCAGCTGGCAAGGCTCCCCCAGCCAGACAAATTGGGGGTGGTGGTGGTCTTATCTGGCGAATATATGCCTAGGCCTAGATTTTTGGCTGGAAATTGGGGGGGGGGGTCTTATACGCCCAGTCGTCTTATACGCCGGAACATACGGTATATTTGGACTACCTAAGTGTGCTGCACATGGATCAGGCCATATTTCAGAGAAAGGTGCCTTAGGGACAGCTCAGAGGAATAAGGAGAGGTTTTGCACAAGGGGAGCTTTTTTGTTATGGATGGACTTGAAGTCATCTGATGAAGCAAACTGTAATCTGCAAAACTTTATGCCACAATCAATGTCTTTCCCCTTTAAGGTGGTACAGAATTCTGTAGCTGAGATCCTGCCTTGGAGGTGACAGTGTGTCATTTTATGGTGACGGAGCTACACTACTGACATGATACACAGCCATGCCGTTGAATTGCGATGATGCAAAATGGGGCACCATGCAAGAAGTCCCATTGCAATTACACAACTTCTCAACAGGATGCCAGCCTTTTCTTTCCTTCTCTGCAACAGACAAGGGTCTCTTCCACACTAGATAAGATGTGGGCATAGTGCAGCCTGTGAGTCATGTATACCTGGACCCCGTGTTTGCAGCCCATGAATTCCCCCACCTGTCACCCAAAACTCATCAATACCTCAAAAAATGGCACAATTTTCAGGCAATTTTTGCCCCCAAGTCACGCAGAAAGCCTCCCAAAGACATGAAAACTTGTAATAGCACCTCCACACAACCTACCCACAAATACCTCAATTTTCCTCTGACATTCCCCTGCAAATTGCAACATTGTGACATTATACTGTGTCACTTCCTGTTATCATTTTAAGAGGAAGTGACACAACATAATGTCATTATGTCACATTTTTTTTGCAGGGGACAAAAAAGGAAAGTTGAGGTATTTGGGCTTACTGCGAGGACTTGCTGTACAGTCCACAGGGGAGTCAGGCAGGGAGGAGAGGGAATCGGACGCTGGCTCATTGCCTGCTCCTGCACTGCATTTTGAGTTGAGGCTACAAATCCTAGAATTTCCTCCAAGCATAGTCAATGCTGAGAAGGAGTCCAGAAGCCCCAAAGTAACATTTCTGAGCTCTGCTGAAACCTGAAGTCCTTTCACACTACACAATTATACTGCTATGATTCCATTTTAACAGCCATGTTCCATCCCATGGAATTCTGGGATTTGCAGTATAGGGAGGGACACTTAGAATTCTCAGCCAGGGAGCTCCCCCAGTGCCTCTCCAAACTACAAACCCCAGGATTCCATAGGAAGAACCCATGCCAGTTCAAGTGCAATCATGGTGTGATAAAGACAACAGGATACCATGAAAGGGCTCCCCTATTACACATGTTATTCTCCTTGTGTTCTGCAAGTGTTTTGCAGCTGTGAAAAAGGCGTTCTTTTTTATTAATGGGCCAAATTGTCAATTGGTATCGCATGGTGGGTTTTGTTTGTTTGTTTGTTTGTTTTGTGATATTGCTTGTGTGCGAAACAGCATCCCATTCTGCTGGCGTGATTACAGCATCAATGGACATTTAGATGTTTAAGCATGCTCGCGTTTTCTTGCAAGAACTGCTGAAGTCTCACCCATGTGAAAACGTGGAAGTAAACAGCACTAGTGGTCGTGTTGCATTAATTCAGGGGTGGCTCTTTCTCATGATTACAGCAGTGTGTGATAAGAAGTGTTATTATGCCAGGATACTTACTCTTTAAAATTATCTGATAATCTCCATAGTGCTAAAATTGTGTGATGTGGAAAAGACCTTCCTGGGGGTTTCTCCCCACCCCTCCTTCCGAATCTTGCGAATCTTGTCCTGGTTCTATCAGGTCAAAGGGCATTCTCCTGGAATTGTTTGAGGATTTTTTCCACCATCTAGACAACCTCCTAGAGGCTTATTGCACAGGGTTAGTAAAGTGCAATAGTGCCAGAATAATTGTGCCTTCGGTTGGTGCCTCCCGCATGACGTCATTGCTGTTCCATTGTTATAGAATGGGAGACAGTTGTAAAAGCATTTCTTTTCACTTACAGAAATAATCTGATAATGATCTCCATTAATGTTTCTGTCATGCTATGAATGTGCAGAAGTTCAGTAGCGCTTTTCTGTTGGTTTTGGTTGGTCAGGGGGTGGCTGGGCATGCTTTTGGTGGGGAAACATAGGGCATGTCTACACGAAGCGGGAAAAAACCAGACTGCACCACAGGAGTAGCAAGTTGAAGCAGCTGCCACCTCGCTTAATGGCTTTCTAGCCCCAGTAAACTTTGCATACCTGTAGCCGAGATGGCAGCCACAAGTGGAGTACTCGCATTTTAAAATCTGCTGCCGCCAAACTTAAAAAATACGGTTTCTATGGTGTGCACAAGCAATATTCCACCTTTCCAAAAAAAAAAAAAAAAAGAGAGAGAGAGAGAGAGAGAGAGATAAAGAGAGAGATGGGGGGGAAAGGTAGCACAAAACCCCATTTTATTGCCTTAGCGAGCACTTGCTAGCAGCTAAGGCAAAAATTCAACATAGCGGCAGCGGGTGCTTGCCCTGTAACCCAGCCCCGCCCCCACGCTCATCCAGCCAATCAGGTTTGCACTTTGTCTTGTATGGGGAAGCTATTCATGTCAAATTGCTTGTCTTAATGAGTGAAAATGTGCATATCACTGAAGCTTTTTAAAAAGTCAGGAAAAGCTGTGAATGCTTTTCTCTCATACTTTCCCCTCTTTTTGGCTTCCCTCCTTCACAATAGGACAAGACAATGTGGAATCCCATTAAGACAGCTTGTTTTCTGAGCAAATTATGTGAGTGGTAAATTCTGTGAGTGAGCAAATTCTCCTGCTAGCTTGCTCAGTTCCAATGCAAAGCCTCTTCCTTATACACACAGATCTCCCCCCACCCATAGCTAGACTGGTTCAGATGCAAAGCATCTCCCTCTCTCCCCACCCCCAGAGATCTCGCCTCCCTCTCTCTGTTCTGATGCAAAGCCTCTGCTTCTCTCTCTCTCTCTCACACACACACACAAACACACACACAGAGAGAGAGAGAGAGAGAGAGAGAGAGAGAGAGAGAGAGAGATCCCTCCTCTCTGGCTTGCTTCCAATGCAAAGCAATGCACACGCACACCGCACATCTCCCCTGGGAGGCAAGGCTGGGGACTTTTTTAAAAGTTACACCTCCCAAGCACAGTGTGTGTGTGTGTGTGTGTGTGTATGCGTTCGCACATGTGCATGCCAAACAATGAAAAGAGAAGTGGTGGGGAGGAGCTGCTGTGTGTGGTAACACATTGACAAGGGTTCTGGAAGTGGGAAAGGTTTACTCCTGTTTTTGCAGAAAATGCAATAATAGCAGAAGAGGAACATTGTGCGATAAGGCCCCTAGCACACCGGTCTGGTCCACATCCAAAACTATTTTGCCTGTGTATCATTTTGAAGCATATATTATATTATATTATATTATATTATATTATATTATATTCTTTCTCTCTCTCTCTGGCTTTTCTTCACAAATGAAGATTCTATATTATATTGTATTATATTATATTATATTATATTATATTACATTATATTGTTGTTAAGTTGACTTTAACTTATGGCAACTTTGTGAATGAGAGACTGCCAAATGTCCCTGTTATCAACAGCCATTTGGAAGACTTTACAAAAGAGTCTGGAGTAACAAACACCTGAGGCGAAGCACAAAAATCAGTGTGTATAGAGCCATTGTACTGTCTATTCTCCTTTACGGGTCCGAAATATGGGTCACCTATTGCCAACACTTACGACTCCTCGTTTTCATCAGCGCTGTATACGCAGAATCCTAAATATTCACTGGACTGACTATTTGACGAATGTTGCTGTCCTTGAGCAAGCAGGGATCACCAGCATTGAGGCCATGATATTGAGAACACAGCTGTGCTGGGCAAGGCACATTTCTAGGATGGAGGACCATCGCCTCCCAAAAATAGTACTCTACGGTGAACTCGCCATGCGTCAGTATAAAAAGGGCACTCCAAAAAAGCGATACAAGGATTCCCTGAAACAACATCTCAGGCTCGGCCAAATTGATCACCAACAATGGTCTGCCCTGGCTTCATATCGGGAGGCATGAAGACACACTATCCACAATGCTGCAGCTTTATTTGAGGACTCACACTGAACAAGTCTTGAAGAGAAACGACAACGCAGAAAAAATCACAACCCGGAAACATCACCCAAGGAGACCTTCTGCTGTGCTTTCTGCAACCGGACTTGTTTATCTCAGATTGGCCTTTTCAGTCATCAGTGCGCTTGCAGAAAGTGCGGGATGAGTCCTTCCTGAATCTTCATTTGCAAAGAAAAGCCAGAGAGAGAGGAAGAGAGATTTTTATCCCACCTTTCCTCCAAAGAGCTCAAGGCAGTGGTCATAGGACTTTATCAGACGAGGCAAACAGCAGCAAAAAACTGCATCATTTAGGATGCAACAATAGCAGAAAAGGCAAAATTATCAGACATCCTCGTCATTTACCTGTTCTCGCTACATTGTGCTGGTGCAAATGAGGTGTCACTTTTTATTGATGGCTAAGCCATCAATAAAAAGTGACACCTCATGCATGCCAGCACAATGCAGCAGGAACAGATAAGTGACAACATCATCTGATAAATTACTGCCGTTTCTGCTATAGTCACGTCCTAATGCCGTGGTTTTTGCTGCGTCTGATAAAGTCCATAGAATTAAGCAAAATACTTTCCCCATTTCTCCTCCTGCCTTTGCTATCCCCACAGTTCTGAGCTTTCTAGGGCTTCCCTCTTTTCTTTCTGGCCCTTCTCCTGAGTATCCCAACACATAGACATGTAACAGGGGGGAAAAACTTTCCACCACTCTGTTGCCATTCCAGGAAAAGCTTTCCATGCCAGATTTCTGTAGGTCAGAGACAGCCCTCAAAGACACAGAAGCAAGGGAGGGGAGGTAGGTGAGGGGAGAAGGGGAAGGGCCCTGCTTTTAAGAGACGCCAGTGATTCCCCCCATTTTATAGCTGAATCACTGAGGCTGAGTCAAGGTGGTGACTTGTCCAGACAGACTCACTGAACCCTTGCAGAGGTGGAAATTCACTCCTGCTCCTTAAGCCACTGGAATAACTTTCTATTTTCCTTCCTTCCTTCCAGGTTTTTCTACCAAAACAGAACAAAGCAACCATAACAAGAATCCCTAAAGGCAGACGCTTTCCCACACTGTTGCTACCTAACTCCAGCTGCACTTGACAAAATCTTTCCTCACAAACAGGTGCTTAAAGCTCCTTGGAGTTCCAGCAATTAGTCCAGGAAAGGTGAGACATAGCTGTTCCAGAGTCCTATAAATCCTATTTCCTGCAATACAGTTGCAATCTCAAGGCAGAGGTGGGGAGCACAGGAGGGAGTTTGCCTGAAGGGAAAAAAAACAGAAAAGTTGGATTTAGGAACTCAGCTAGTGCTGACTGGATCTCACCAGCCTCACCGAATCCAGGGCTTGTGTAACATGCCCTCCTTTGGACTGCTCCCTAGACCCACCCGAGGGTAAGCGGAGGTTCAGACACTGGGATCACAGCCCAGACGCCAGCAGGCTCTGACATCAGCAAGGATCACTTTCTGAGTTGGAGAAGGTCCCGTTATTCACGTACAGAGAGGCCACAGTCTCATAGCCAGATCACGGCTCCTCCTTCCCACACTTTTTGGGCCACACACAGAAAACAGGAGTTGTGCTTCTCAGCTTGCCCCCCTCTGGAGAGGGAAGGACGTGATCCTCTACTCATTTTCCTCATGGAGAATGTGACACTATTATGCTCACAGACAGACAGCTCTCACCAGCAACTGTGTTATCTTCCAATTTCAGAGGCATCCATCTCTTTGCTGTTCCTGCACATCTTCCTGTGGGGCTGTCTAAAAGGTGAAAATCCCCCTCATGGAATTCGCTGGGAATCCGACCTGTCTAAATGGGATCCTGCATAAATCCACACTGTTTGGAATGAGCCCCCCCCCCAGGAGTTTTTTTAAAAAACAACAAGAGGCTGCACATTCCTGCTCTTTGGGGACTTTTTCAGACTACCTTAACTGCACGAGGTCTCCTGGCATCGTCTGTGTAAGTTCCATGTCGGATCTATTGCAAAGGCACCATTTTTTTACTCATGGAAATTGTCCGTGAGTAAAAAGTGGCACCTTTTCAATATATCTGACATGGAACTGACATGGACGATGCTGGGAGAGGGATGGTCATGTCTGAAAATGACCCTCTGCCTCAGGGTAGCAGTGTACCTCTCCCGGCATCTCGTCATGCAGTTAAGGTAGTCTGAAAAGGTCCTGGGACAAGCAGTTTGCTTTGAATCCCTTTCCCACAGGAGAGGAAGTGCCAAGGTTATTGGCCTGGTGAACATGGGGTGTGGCTTGTTAACAGGGCAAGCGCCCACTGCCACAATGTTGGGATAAAACAGGGTGGGTTTTTTTTGTTTTGTTTTGGTTTTTTTGTTGTCCCATTTACTTGAAAAACCACTCTATCATGCTAGTGCACCTTGAACATTGTTTTTTTTAAAAGAGTTTGGCAGCAGCAAAGTACAAACATAAATAAATCACTTGCAGCCACCATATAGCATGTGAAGCTCCTGGGGGCAAAAACACTGTTAAGATAAGTTGCTGCTGCTGCAAAATGCCATTACTGTGAGGTATTCTGTTTTTTCCCCCTCGTATACACAGACAGGCCCTATGTTTCTGCAAGTCATCAGTAGTTGTTAAGAAGAACCCAGGCGGCTTCGGGGAAGAGACATTAGGAAGGCTGGCAAAATTTTCTTCAGATTCATCCCTCACTGAAGTGCCAAGGCCCAGAGATGAGTGAGTTGTCGTCTTTCAGATGTGCTTGGACTGCAGTTCCCACCCTCCTTCATAATTGGCAAGATTGGCTGTGGATGATGGGAGTTGCAGTCCCTCAACAGCTGGAGTGCTGCAAGTTGTATACAAATCAACTGCCTGTTGTTGTGTGAGTTCAAAATCACTTCTGACATACGGCAACCCTGAGGCAAACCTATCACAGGGGTATCTGGACAAGATTTCTTCAGAGGGGGTTTGCCATCAAGACCTAACTCTGAGGCTGAGAGAATGTGACTTGCCCAAGGTGTTAAAGTGATGTCAAACTGCATTATTTCCACAGTGTAGATGCACCCTCAGTTGTAGAAATGCAACGAAACCTTGTGAGTGAATTGCAAAGATGAGATACCTGGCCACCAGCAAGAGTGCTTCCCATTGTGCTCTGGAATTTCTTAGTCAGTGGTCTGGATGTGCTCCCCAATGCACATCAGTGCCCATCACAGTGCATCAATCACTCTACTGGCTACCATTTTGCAATGGACGTCCATACGTTGCAACATCATGGTAGCCCTTAGGAGGGATGTTGCGGAACAGCTCAGTTCTCTTTTCCACACAGAGTAAGCGCAGAGATGTAAGTCCCTAACAAAATGCCAGCCCACATGTCCAGGCTCTTATCCAGTGAACTTTGAATGCTCAAAAAAAAACAGGATAAATGCCAAGACTAGCATCATAATTCTATCACTACGGGCCTGCACAATTGAGGGTCATAAAAACTTTTTAAAAAATCCATGCTGGTTTTATAGAAATTTGGGGTTCTAAATCCAAAAATTACCTCAGATTTACTCCATCACATACAGTCCCCCCCCCCGACAACTTGCTTTCATGTTTTAATTTTGTAATAGGTGGTCGAGTAAGATTTCTTTGGGGAGTAAAGAGTAAGCAGTAAGAAAGACTTTCTCATAGACTTTCAAGACACTTTAAATGGCTGATATAAAACACAAAAATGTGTTAAAAAGCACTAAAAAAAATTATACTAGAACATCAGCGTCCACACTAAGGGGCTTACCGCACTCCAAAGAAAGGCAGCAAAGGAACAGTCTTTCCTGCTGCCTTCCTACATGATGTTGGCGTTCTTTCATTTGGGTCCTGTGAGAGACTGAGATAAAACCGCGTCTTTTTGCTAACTGGAAAAACCCATTAGCAAAAAGATGTGGTTTTGCCTCAGTCCTCTTCAGGAACGGAACAAGTGAACACTGACATCATGTTCCTGCTGCTTTGTCACTTTTCTTCAGAGTGCAGCAAGCCCCTTAATCAAAACTGAGTAACAACTGAACTGATAAAAGATATCACATTTGTGAAAGAACTGTGTGTGGTACACCATTGTTTATTGTGTTTTTTTTCAATTCAGCACCCCAAAATACATTAAAAGCAACTACAATATTGAAAAAAAAAAGGTTTTTTCATTGCATTGGAGCTTCCAGCTATGATCTAGTCCACCTCTGGTGTCTAATTGCAGCCTGTGAACTTGAATTTTCTTCTTCCCAGCTGCAGTGTTGTTGAGAATGTTCCCCTGAAAACCAAAAGCTCAAAGATCGTCCAGACTTCAGGAAGCAAAAAAAAAACAGATCTGTTGAAGTGCTGTGTTAGGTAAACATCCCAAGGGCTTTTTTCTTCTGTTGCTAATGGACTGTGAGATATTTATGCAAAGCTTGTGGGGACATGAATTCTTGGAAGTGACTGGGACAGGATTATTTCTTAGAGGTTGCTTATAGAGAGCTGTTTTTCACAGCTTAAATGGATGGAGGAATGCATTGTTTTCAGTTAACCTGTTCTTATATAGATATATAAGCTTGTACAACATTAATAAATGAAAGATCGATAAATCAAGTAGAAGAAGTTTGGAAACTGATAAAAATATAAATGGAAAAAGAAATGGGAAAATTGTGAGCAACATTTAAACTTAAACTGGGAGGGTAATGCAATGTTTGAAAATATTTGAAGTAAAACTAGTGTGTGTGTGTGTGTATGGAAGGAATGAGGATTTATAATGTTAAACAGAAAATAAATGAAACTTAGAATGCAAGAGAATTCCAAGAAGCTAGGTAGAAAGTAGGAGAAATATACAAGCATTTGAGAGGGAGGAATCAGTATAAGGGACTGGAAAGTAAATATAACAGGAAGAAAATGACCTTACTGAGTTGCATATTTTTATGTATTTACAAAAAAAAAATGTTACAAATGGAAATGTAGTTTGTATATATTTTTATTGTGCCTTTGTACAAGAAAGCTATGTAACTCAATAAAGCACTTTAAAAAGCACAGATCTATAAGTTTGGCCACCTGAATCAAAAATATACGAAAAGTGGAGCCTGGGGAAAGAAAAAGTCATCACAGGATGCATTTTGGAAGAAGCCTTCAAGTGCTCAAAATGCTCTTGTTTATTTATGAAAGGCTCACCTGGCCTGCTTCCTTCATTTCACATGTATATATTATAGATTTATTTGAAAGGAGAGGGGCAAAAACTACCTAGTACTCCACGGGGAAAGCTTTTGCAGCTTTCCCCAAACTTTTTAAAACACCCGCAGGAAATGCGAATTCCTACTCGTCAGGACAAGCAACACAATTAGTTGCTCAGTCTGGAGAGGACGGAGCTGATGTGCGATTGATCGGACACACGCAGGGGCAGGCTCCCCATCAAATTCCAGGAAGGATACCTGATTATGTGCTTTTTTTACTTTAAAAAAAGTTTCCAAAAAAAGGCAGCGCCCAGAGATGACTAGATTTTGGGGGGCGGCAGCGATTGGGGTGATGGTGGAGACACTAAAGGTGAGAACCTAGCAAGAAGAAGAGGTGAGAGATGCCAGCCCTTTGCCCATTCTGGCAGCAGCAGCAGCTGGAGAAGGGAAAGGAGGGCAGTTCGTCCCATCCCTTTGCTGCAAGGAAGGCCAGTTGCAAAAGGCCTGCCTGCCTAAATAAAGAGGTCTCAAACATTTTCTCTTGATTGTGTTCAATTGACTGGTGGCTTGTACATGGATTGCTCACAAAAGGCAGTGCCTGCCTTCTGCTCCAGTCATCTCTTCCCCACTGCACAAAACATCATGGGAACATTTAAAAAAATTTTTTAGTTATTTATACCCCACGCTTCAGCCACAAGGCTATCAATAACATATCAATGCTGTTGCGTGTTGGGAATACTGCACAGGTATTTGCACAGTGGATTGTTTTTTCTCATTTAGATGAACCCTAAATTAGTTAAATGTCTTTCAGCACCTTGAATGGCTCTTTTAAAGTCTGAACTAAAATCCAGATCATTTTTACTACATAGGAGGCACTAGCTGCAGCAGACCCAAGCCAGTGCGGTGTAGTGGTTGGAGTGTTGGGCTAGAACTATGGGAAACCAGGGTTCAAATCCCTGCTCAGCCATGGAAACCTACTGAGTGATCTTGGGCAAGTCACCCTCGCTCAGTCTTATCTGAACAAATCATGACAAGAAAACTCCATGACAGGTTGACCTTAGGCTTGTTATAAGTGGGAAACTACTTGAAGGCACATGACAACAACTGTCTTTAAACCCTAATGATGGATTTCAGGTTTTTCAGCACAGGGCTATTCTGTGCTGTTTGTACTGGGAATGAGGTTCCATTGTGGTTAACAGTGCTCTTTTGTAAAGCCTTGCAGTTTTAAGCTGTCTCTCCTACTGAGTGATGTTGAATCAGAACTTTCCTTTGGCAGGCGGTAACCAATCACAGGCCACACTCTTCTGGTGGCAGATGGTGTCTCCCATGTCAACAGAGTGGTAGAAGTCTGATCTGGGTTTTAGTTCAAAGTTTAAATGAGGTATGTCATCCCTGCCTAGTAGTTTTCAACACCTTGGATGGTTCCTTTAAAGTCTGGACTAAAACCCAGACCAAATTTTACTATTTCGCTGACATGAGAGGCATCAGCTGGAACAAATCCCTCCCTCCCTTCCTCCCTCACATAGACACACACACACACACACACCAGCTGCCTCTGTACTCATCTGCTACCTTAACTAGATCCTCTCACCGCCATCCCACTTGAAGGGATGGAGACCTTTTCAGTATAAATGGTTGTTCCGTCACCAAATGCTCTTTGTGTTATTTGTTATTTTGCTTCCTAAACCTTTAAAAACATTTCTTCTATAGATTTTGGAGCAAGTGATGAGGTTTGACTAACTTTTACTGTGTTCTGATGGGCTGTTCCTAGGAAGAATATTTAGTCTTGTTTAGACAGGTAAATTCCTCACAGTCTGGTTTTCTGAAGCCATCATGGGTTGCAGCACTGGAAGACTGGGCTGTGCCTTGTCTTTTCAGGTCACCCACATGCCATTTCTTTTATCACAATCTGTTTCACCCTCCTGTCCATCCATCTTCTAATATTAATTGTTTGACCTCTAAATGATCTCCTGATACTACAAACTGTTTCTGAAGATGTGTTATGGATAAAGATAAAAATGTGATTTATCTAAAAACATAGGTCGGAGCACCTGGCCCCATGTGTGCTTCGTCCAGAACTTGTTTATCTAAGTTAGAATCATAGAGGTGGAAGAGACCACAAGGGCCATCTAGTCCAAACTCCTGCCATGCAGGAATACACAATTAAAGCATTCCTAACAGATGGCCATCCAGCCTCTGTTTAAAAGCCTCCAAAGAAGGAGACTCCACCATACTCGCAGGCAGTGCATTCTACTGCCAAACAGCTCTTACTGCCAGGAAGTCCCTCCTAAATAATAATAATAATAATAATAATAATAATGATGTTTATTTGTATCCCGCCTCTCCCATCAGGATCGGGGCGGCAAACATCATCCAAAACATTAATCCATAATTCACAAATATTAAAATATCATCATTTAAACCACTATACAATGGTAATTAATTCAAATTTTTCCTATAAAAACACTATTAAAATAACTTAAAAGAAGAAAAGGCATAAAACATTTGTTTTAAATGACAGAGTAGTAAACCAGAAAGTGACAGCCAGGCATCCAATCTAATCTGGGAAGGCCTGCTGGAAGAAATCCATCCTAATAGCCCTCTTGAACATCCCCAGATTGTCAAAATGTTGGATCTCTTCCGGCAGGCCATTCCACAGTCTGGGAGTGGTAGCGGAAAAGGTCCTCTGGGTGACTGTGGCCAGCCTAGTTTTAGTCACCTGAAGTAAGTTTTTCCCAGAGGACCTAAGGGTACGGGGCAGATTGTATGGGAGAACAAGATCCCGTAAGTAGCCTGGCCATAAGACATGTAGGGCTTTAAAGGTAATGACCAACACTTTATACCTTGCCCAGAAACTAATTGGCAACCAGTGAAGATATTTTAATATTAGTGTGATATGGTCACCCTTGTTGTTCCTGTGACCAGACTGGCTGCCATATTTTGAACCAGTTGGAGTTTAGATGGCCCTAATGTTTAGCTGGAATCTCTTTTCCTGTAGCTTGAGTCTGTTGCTCCATGTCCTGTTCTCTGGAGCAAGAGAAAACAACCTTGCTCCATCCTCAGCTAAAGGTAACATTCATTCAATAGTACACATCAATGGGTCATTCGTTCTACAATACACATCAATGAGTTAACTGTTAAATGACCATTGAATTAGCACGTAATAACAACACCAATATTATAAGGAAAATATTCCAAAAAGAAATGGTGTGTTTAAACATCCACAATGGAACTGCAGTATTTAACAAAAGGAATAAGGTACAAGTGGTTATCCACCATAAAACAAATGAGATACAAATAGTTAACCACCATGGAAATACAATATTTAACAAACAAAATGGGAAACAATTGGTTTACAAGAAAACATTTAAAGTATGTAATAAATATAATAAAGATATGTTAAAGCCAAAATGGACATTTAAATCTTATTCTTGCAGGTTAACACCACTTCTTTCAATAACAAACATTTAACTGCTATTTTTGCTAATCAACACCATTTCTTTGAGGTTGTTTCTGATGGAGATGTAGTCCTGAACAAATTTGCCCAGGATTTTTTACTTCCTCGTTTCAACAATCCATTCTGTCTTCCTCAGCACTATTTTATTTCATTTAGATCTGTCTGTGGACAGTGCTAGGAAAACAAAGGGCATATGAGTGGGAAATGAAAAATAAAGAGATGAGGGTAAAATAAAATAAATAGTCCTGACAGGGAGCAGGGACATCAGGGTTGAAACTGAGGTTCAGAGGTTGGAAAAATTACTTTGCACTCCCTCCCTGTCTTTTTCTCTGACCTGCACTTTAAATAACAGCCTGTTATGCAATGTAACTGACTTGCCCAGGGCAAAGTCATCAGCTGAAACCCTAAAT
The DNA here is from genome assembly GCA_030847615.1 of Gambelia wislizenii. Classification (NCBI taxonomy): domain Eukaryota; kingdom Metazoa; phylum Chordata; class Lepidosauria; order Squamata; family Crotaphytidae; genus Gambelia; species Gambelia wislizenii. The sequence continues at coordinate 42,236,018 of JAUMIR010000002.1, forward strand.
TATCTCTCTGACTAATTGCTCATCACTGAAGATGTGGTAGGATTGAGACTTTTGACAAATGGGCAATTCCTGGCTTGCAACAAGACTCCTCACCCAATACATTCCTTATTCCTTGGTGGAGGTGCAATGAAAGGCTGGTCTCCACTACCCTTCATTGGTGTCATGTAGAAGCACTTTCAGCAGCTACAACCTTTCTGCTCTCTGATGATGCTCTATAGTAGCTTTACCCATGTGAATGCCCTAACATATTGATCACTGCTCCCATCATCTCCAGGACAGCCCAACCCCAAAGTCCTCCAGACATGGGGGGACATGTCATCCCCACATGAGTATGGCCGATGGCTGGAACTGATGGCAGTTGTAGTCCCATCTGGCTGGAATGGGAAAAGATGACTTATATTTATCAGCAGTGACCAGTGTCAGTCTTCTAGTGACTTAGGGATTGTCTACACTGGCAGGAAACCCCTCACCTACCTTGTAGCCACAGCGGATTTCTTTGATCCTCAGCAGCCCCATAAATGCCACATGCACTGGGCTTGTCTGATTGCCAATTGGTGTATGCTGCCACACTGTAATTGGCACTGGAGTAAAAGGCTGGCTAGGCTGCTCCAGTCCCCCCCCCACTCCGTTCACCCTTGCATGTGAATAAGCAAATATATGTAGCCCCAGAGTATTGTATTGTATTAAAATTAAAAGTGTCAGAATGGAGTCCCATCCACTGGACGTCCTGCCCTGGCTTTGCTCCAAAGCCAGTCCTCAGCCACCGCATGGCCAAATATCCACGTTTCCCCCTCCAATGTGGAGCAAACTGTGAACCTTACAGATTCAGGGTTTCCTGCAGAAATGTCGAAAATGTCATGTGTCACCTGTGCCACGAATATGGGGTGAAGATGGTTTTTTTTGTTTTTGTTTTTGCCTGTGTAGACAAGCCCCATGGCAACCTAGGAAGGTATTTTTTTCCTCTGCATGGCAAAGCACCCTCCAGAAATTTACCTTGGCAGTCCCATGGAACTGCGGCTCTGTGGACATGTGGCTTGACTAGCTTTCCTGAGACATTTCAATGCATCTAGCTGGATGTTATATATGGTAAATTTGGTCTGGCTTGCAAACATGTTGAGCTAAGAGGGGGATCAAGGAGTCTTTGCCTTCTGTTTTGCAAGGGGCACATGTGGTCCCACAGATTTTGTGACCCCTAAAGTCCCCCTCATGCTTAAATACCCTGAAGCCACCAGATCCTGTCTGATTTTCAAAGCTAAGCAGGCTCATGCCTAGTTACTACTTGGATAGGAGACTGCCATGCTGCTGTAGGCTATATTTCAGAGGAAGGAACGGGTAAACCTCCTCTGAACAAATCCTGCCAAGATAATTCTGATAAAGTCACCATAACTCAGAGTTGGCTTGAAAATATATTAACCACAAATATAAAACTGCATCCCTCTCCAATAAAGAGAAAAATAGAAGAGTCGCTTGCAGAAGCCTCCATGAAGTGTGGTTTACCCTCTAAACACTACACACACACACACACACACACATCCACAGTGGGGGAGAGATTGAGATTGAGATTGAGAGAGTGAGAGGAGATTTTCAGACGCGATATTTGGGTGTATATATTCCAAAACAGCTCAGTTGCTGCACGGGAGCAGTTTTGGACGATGCCGCTCCTCTGCCGAACCCCTCCGTGTCACTTCCGTGACAGAATGGAGGAAGCCGTGTCATATTTCACTCACGGACAACAATTGTGAATGAAATATGACATGGCTTCCTCCATTCTGTCACGGAAGTGACACGGAGGGGTTCGGCAGAGGAACGGTGTCGTCCAAAACTGCTCCCCTGCCGCGTGGCAGCAACGGAGCTGTTTTGGAATATATAGACCCGAAAATCGCGTCTGAAAATCTCCAGAGAGAGAGAGAGTCCTCTTTTAAAAATGAAAAGGCTGTGCATGAAATGTGGGAAACTATCAACCACATCTACTTTCTTTGAAAAGAGGTCATATGGCCTACAGTGGGTCCAAGGAGACAAAATTGCTTCCCAGGCCAACCTAATTTGCTCACCCCCTCGTTAATAGACCCTTCCATATACACACCATCACTGCTTGCAAATGATCCAAACATATAATTTTGGGCTTGTTGTTTCAAGGGCTTGTTGTTTAATTATTGTAAGCCGCCTTAAATCCCATCTTTGGAGAAAGGTGGGATATAAATCCAATAAATAAATAAATAAATGGGAAGGCTTTTCACAGATGCAGATATTGTATCTTGTTTTGTGAGAACACAATACTCAACACTGATGGAACCTTTAGCAATTGGTTGTTTATTTGTTTATTTAACAGAAGGGAGAAGGTCTGCACTTATGTCCATAGATACAAACTGCCTGCTATTATTTTAGACTCTATCTAACCCAGGAGGTCAGGTTCCCCTGTGAGCCATGTCTCCCAGGACAGGCTCTGAAATCAGACCTCCCTCTCCCCTTTTCTGCACAATTCCAGACTGCAAAAAGCACAGGGTAGTTGCTTAGGCCCCTACTCAGACGGGGGTGTATCTCAGAGGAGTCACCAGCCATCAAAGGCCATTTAACAGAAACCGTTTATTCTCCATTACATGTCAAGCAGCCCATAAAGGGTGCAGGGGAGGAGATTTCTACAGAATCAAAGAGCACGCTTCAAGTCATTTTCAACTTATGGCAAGCCTAAGGTGATTCTATCATGGGCTTTTCTTGGGAAGATCTATTCAGAAAGGGTTTGTTGTTGCTATCCCCTGAGCTGAGAGAATGTGACTTACCCAAGGTCAACCAGTGATTTTCCTTGGGTTTTTTCCAGGCTGTGAGGCTGTGTTCTGGAAGAGTTTATTTCTGACATTTTGCCAGCCATGAAAGCCTTCAACTTCACAGTCAACCAGTGAGTTTCCATGGCTGAGTGGGCATTCGAACCCTGGTCCTAGTACAACATTCAAACTACTACACTATGCTGGCTCCTGCAACATTTCTTTGGGGGAGGGGGCCCACAATCTTATTTGGCTATCAGTATCCTCATTTGCCCCCTTCATGGCTGTACTTCTGACAACGCTGATCCTCAAACTGCTAAAATCGCTGATCCTCAAACTGTGCCAAATGTTGGCTTCCTACAGGAGCACCTTTTTCAACTGCAACTTCATGCTGCCTGGGAGATTTGGAGAACTGTAGTCCAAAACAGTAATTTTCCACACACACACACACACACACACACACACGAACTCCTTTCTCTCTTCTGTGTTATGATATATTACATGTATAACCCCCCCCCTTCAATAATAGGTCCTGGTCTGTTTCAGCATGAGTCAGCACTGGGTGACGTAAGAACAAAGAGGTTACAACAGGAAAAAGCAGTGGGAAGGGAGGAGAGAAAGATACACAGAAAATCACAAGAGTGGCATTCTTTGAATTCCATGGCATGAGTCAGCTACTGCTGCTCCACAACCTTATATCAGGCAGACAACTGGGTGCAAAAGTTTGGGCCTGTCCTTTCTGTGGTCATGTGAAACAAAACAGTGGAAGGAGAGGCATTTTGAATCCAGCTCTAACTTTTGCTGCTCTCTGAAATCCAGCTGACATGAACAGAGACCAGAAGGAGGCAGTCTGTGGGTCCCCTCCCCTTACAAATTCCAAATGCCTTGATGTCATCTTTACTTTGGGCTTCCTCCCTGAAGCTTCTCAGAGCCAAAGATGACTCAGTGAGATTGTATCTTCTGTGCTTGTGGACACCCACGCTTCAGGGAGCAGCTGCGTGGAAAAGTCTGATTTGCATTCAGGTCAGGATTCCCCCCAGCCCACAGAATTCTGGTCAAAATAAAAATAAACCCATTTTATGATGGTGTTTCCTGAAGGTCAACTGCCCACCTCAGTGGAAGGAGCTCTGAATAACAGACAATAATGTGGAGGCCCTGCAGACTAATGCAGGGGAAGCTGAGACAGGCGTGCATGCAGAAGGTCACTGGTTCTGTTCCTGGCATCTCTGAGCAGGTCTGAGAAAGCTCCCTGCCTAGAGAGTCCCTCTCAGTCTAGACAAGCCTTTCTCAACTTGGGCTGCTGCCACACTGCAGAAATAATGCAGTTTGACACCACTTTAACTATCATGGCACCATCCTATGGACTCCTGAGATTTGTAATTTGTTGTTGGCACCAGAGCGCTCTGACAGTGAAGGCTAAATATCTAACAAAACTACAAAAATCCCAGAATCCCACAGCATCAAGCCACGGCTGTTAAAGCAATGTCAAAATGCATTATTTCTTGTTTTCTACAGCTCCAGAGACTAGGGGGCTTACCACACTCCAAACAAAAGCAGCAAAGCAGCAGGAACATTCCTGTTGCCCTACCACATGGCATTGGCGTTGTTCTGGCGTTCTTTTGTTCCGGTCTCATGGGGGACAGAAGTAAAACTGCATCTTTTTGCAAACATATTTTTCTGGTTAGCAAAAAGATGTGGTTTTACCTTGGTCCCCCATAGGACCGGAGTGAAAGAACGCCGACATCAGGCGGTGAGATGGAGAATGAAATAGGCTGTTCCTGCTGCTTTGCTGTATTTCTTTGGAGTGAGGTAAGCCTCTAGGACACAGAACAATGCACTCAAACTATAGGAAAAGAGATCCCACCTAAACATTAGGAAGAACTTCCTGACAGTAAGAGCTGTTTGGCAGTGGAATGTACTGCCTCAGAGTGTGGTGGGATCTCCTTCTTTGGAGGTCTTTAAACAGAGGCTAAATGGCCATCTTTCTGGAGTGCTTTGATTATGTATTCCTATAGGGCAGGGGGTTGGGCTAGATGGCCCTTATGGTCTCTTCCAATTCCACCAATTAGGCAGCAGCCTTGGTGCCTTCCATGTGTATTGAATTACAGCTCCCACAAATCCCAGAATACACATATGAGGGTGCTACTTGGGGATGATGGGACTTACAGTGCAACATATCCAGACACCTTCAGCTTGGAGAAGTCTGGTGTAGCACAGTGCTGAACAAGATGGGCCAATGGTTTGACTCAGTCTACAGCATCTTACTTACTACACAAATCAGCCCTCTATTTTAAATCATGAGGACTAGAATGTTTTATTTTTAAGTGAAAGGCTGCAGTGCAGTGGTAGAGCACACACATTGTATACCAAAGGTCCAGGATTCAACTTCTGGCCTCTGGCAGGTAGAGGTGGGAAAGACCCCTGTCTAAAACATTAAAGAGGGGAAACCAGTCAGTGTAACACTGAGCTAGGTAGACCAAGGGTCTGTTTCAATATATGGCAGCTACATATCTTCTGGTTACAGATCAGAGGGGGGGCCCTGAATTTTCCTGAAAGTTGGCCCCTTCTTCACCAGGTTTCCTCCCCCAAATAAGAGACAACAGGCTGTTCATGAGTCAGAAAGGAACCATACCCTCCAGCGGTTCCTATTTGGCAGGGACAGTCCTGACTCATCCTCTGTTATCCCATGTTTTCAGCTGCATTTAATATGTCCCAGTTTCTCTCACTTCCTCCCAGTTTTCCCATTTGTTCTCAGCTTATTTTAATTGCTGCACACTGAGTTCAAAGCACAAAACTAGTTTGTTCTCAATTAACTTGGCAGGAGGAGGACAGATCAGGACAGGACAAAAACTTGACCTTCGCTGTAGATTCAGGCAAGAGCAAACTGCTACAGCCTCTCCTAGCTTGTTTGTTCTTCCTCCTTAATAACTTTTGTCACCTTGACCACACTCTGATGTTGCTTGGCCATGTGCGTCTTGATTTTCATATGTGAATGTTGGAGGGTATGAGAACTTCCTGGCGCACTCCAGTCCAAGGGTGGGAATCATGCAAGCTTTATATGGCCCCACAGGGGCTGTCTGTCTGGCCCTAGAGCTCTTTCTTGCCAAAAAATATTCTAGCCAGGAATAGATAATCCCATCATCAGAGCCCTCTAGTGGAAGCATGGCTCTCCATTTTGCTGCCATTCCCCCTTTACACCCCATTTAGCACCTCCCCCCATAGCAATTTTTCAAAACTGGTGATTTTTTCCCTGATGTTTTTTAAAGTAATGTACAAGTTACCCCCCACCCTGTATCTGTATGGGTTCAGTTCCTGGACTTACTGTGGATACCAGAAACCATGGATAATAACAAACCTTATTAAGATAAAGGACTTCTGGTACAAAGATACCATAGAATTGCATTGGAGGACCTAGCGATTCCTACAAAGGACACCTCTCTAGGCATTTTCCAGCATGACTCTATGGTATGGGTTTCTATTTTTTCAGCTGCAGATAACTGAAAGCAAGGGTATTGGTTCTGCGGATATGGGGAGGAGAGCTGTATAGTTATTTATTATTTTATTTATTAATTAAAATAATCACATCTCACCCTCTATCCATCAATCCCAGTGTGGCATACAATGGTGCCGTTTACATGATGAAAATGTCCCGGGAAGAATTTGTGTCGATCCCTGGCAGTTTACACGTACATCGGGTCGGGTACGTGATTTTCAGAAGGGGGGCCACCTTTTATCCCTCAACCTGCGGGACTTCCAGTCCCGCGGTTTGTGCCAGTTTTTTAAAAAGTCACTGGAGAATTCGGAAAATCGGAAATGTAAACAGCCTGGGACAAAATATCTCGGTATTAGGGGATGACCGGAAATGGTGACTGGGGGCGGGCTTAGAGATCAGCGACCAGAAAAGGAGGGGTCAGTCACCCGTTCAACAGATCCAGCCTCACCAGCCGAAAACAAAGGCATCCCTTCCAGCTGCATGAAGGTTGATGTGTGTGTGCGCGCGCGCGTGTACTCAATCACCTTTTTAAATGGATTTCTACACTGCAAAACCTTCAGCTTTACCTTTTCCTCAACTGCATGTTACAGAGAGATCGTGGTGGGCAGAGGGTTGCCCATTCATCCCCTGCCTTGATCCCCTCCCTGGGTCTGAACGGGCACAGTAAAATATTCCAGCCTCTGAGTGAATGAACACCCTTTAATTCCCCCTCTCTGTGTCTGTGTCTTTCAAAACGCCTGTCTGTAGCTGGCTTGAAACCTAAACTCTGCTGCTAAATCTCTGCTGTAAGGGTTACCATTTTAAAGAGGCAAGGGGAAGCCCAAGCCTCCCCTCCCCCCCCCCATTCGGCTTGATTTCAAAAGGAAAGCACTCGTTCTTGCATCTGAGCCAAAGATCTCAGTCTGGGTCTTTCAAAATGCTTTCTGCCTCTGCTTAAAGGGTTAACATTTTAAAGAAGCAAGGGGAATACCAAACCTCTGCCCCCCTGTCTCCCCCCCCGCCAGCCAATAGCATCGCTTGTGGCGCAGAACTCTAAAGGAAGTGCGTCACCAAGGTTGTGAAAACACGACTAATCGCATCCTTGATTGACAGCCAACCCCCCCCAAACCTAACCCCCCCCCTGGAACTTTGGATGTGTAAATATCAGTCACGGGACCACCCGGGATATCTAGATCAGTGACAAAAATCGTATGAACAGCGAGGGACGGATTAGGGATCACAATGTCATGGTAAGCCCCATAACAATTTTTGTCGTGTAACTGGCACCAATGTAAACAATCTGTCAATTTTAAAACTGTGCAAATAGTAAAACATGGTTTTAAAAGGCTAAAAATATTTATTTAAAAATTTAACAAGCTAAAACGACATGATGTAAAAGAATTTAAAATGATTTGAAAACCATGCACATGTGAGGATTTTAAAAAACCAATTAGGCCCCAAAGGATTTAGTGAACAACCATGAGACCAAAAGAAAGAAAGAAAGAAAGGAAGGAAGGAAGGAGGAAGGAAGGAAGAAAAGCCAATTTCATCAACTCTCCTGGTGAGTATGTGAAGTCGAAGGCTTTCACGGCCGACATCCATAGGTTTTCTGTGTTTTTTTCCCAGGCTATGAGGCCGTGTTCTGGAAGAGTTTATTCCTGAAGTTTCGCCTGCATCTGTGGCTAGCCTCTTCTCTGAAGTACGTCAGGAATAAACTCTTCCAGAACACAGCCTCATAGCCAGGGGGAAAACCACAGAAAACCTCTGCTGGTGACCTTCCCAGCAACATGTACCGTATATTCCGGCGTTTAAGACGACTGGGCGTATAAGACCACCACCACCCAATTTCCAGCCAAGAATCTAGGCTTAGGCATATATTCGCCAGATAAGAACCCCCCCCCCAATTTGGCTGGCTGGGGGAGCCTTGCCAGCTGATCCTCTTTGTTTCCCAACTCATGAGGATCTCCTCGTGAGTTGGGAAAGCGAACAGGATCAGCTGGCAGGGCAACATTCGCCCCTCTCTTCAACCTTCCAGTCAAACTGGACTCGAAGGTGGAGGAAAGGGGCGAAAATGCCCAGTTTGCCTCAGCAGCCCCCTTCCCTCCGTCTTGGCTCTTCCGAAGGGGACCAATGCAGGGGAAGCAGGGGCAGCCGTGGCAAACCCCTAGATTTGCCCCCTCTCCCCGAACAAATAAGTGGATGACATACGCAGATTTACTCAAAAAAAATGAACAAGCTCTAGAAATCAAAACAAAAGATGAGCTGAAAGAGGATGGATGGGAAATAAATTGGCTGACATACCAACAGATAAATAACAGATATAAGCAGGATAAAGAGAGTTTTGGTTTCTTGGAGGAACCGACGGAAGTCGACAAAATTCTATGGGGAGAGGGAAAAAAGAAAGTAGCCAAACTGTATAATTTGCTATTGTCTCAAGAACTGGAAACCGAGACGGTGAGAGAGGCAATGGCCAAATGGGCCAACGATATTCGAGAAGTAATTACTATGGAAGAGTGGGAAAAGGCGTGGAGACAGACAACAAAGTTCACAGCGTGCCAGGCCCTGAAGGAAAACTATCTTAAAATAAGCAATAGATGGTACTTAACACCGTCAAAACTGAATAAAATGTTTGGAGTAAAGGAAAAAATGTGTTGGAAATGCGAGAAAGTAACAGGCACATTAATGCACATGTGGTGGTACTGTCGGGAGATGCGCAAATATTGGTCAAAGGTGCATACAATAATACAGAAGGTATTAAACATACAATTTGATCTCAATCCGAAATTCTACTTATTAAACATTACATCAATGATAGAAAAGGAAGCAGAGAGGAAATATTGGAGAATACTGTTGTATTTGTGTACTGCGGCGCGTATAATCGCCGCCACAGGATGGAAGAGCAAAGAAACACCAAAAATAGATGACTGGTTGGAAAAGATTTTAGAAATGAGAGATAATGATAAATTAACCTATATATTAAATAAAAGGACGTCAGAAAAATTAGAAACCGAATGGGCCCCAATAACCAGTTATTGCAAAAAAAGGTGGAATATTGTTACGAGGGTGTAGAAGCAAGAGGAAGGATCGTAATATGGACTATGAGTAAACATAGGCAATAATAAGGATGAAAGGAGATTAAAGTAAGTTACACTGGAATCTAAATAATAAATTATGAGTACTCTGGCTTGAGCAAGAAAGGAAGTTACACTAAGATAACTGTTGGAAAACCCCCTTAGTTATTTTTACAGAGGAAGTCAGGCATTTTAATTTAATGTATAAAGGAAATGTGTGGAAAGTGCGATTGTATGTAAGTGTTGGATAATGGATAATAATTGCAATAAAAATTATTTTATTAAAAAAAAAAAGGAAGGTGGGGAGAAGGGGCGAACATGCCCCATTTGGCTCCATAGGGAGGATGCGGGGCTGTGGAGCCAAACCCCGGGATTTGCCCCCTCTCCCCACCGTCAAGGGAGAGGGAGCGAATCTAGGGATTTAACTCCACAGCCCCGATCCCTCCTTCTGGGCTCCCTCCTCCCGCGATTCCCCAACCCACAGGAGGCTGCCCAGTCTCCTGGTGGGTTGGGGAATTGCGGGATGGTCAGCTGGCTGGGGTGGTGGTGGAGGGAGGGGGCTTCGCAGCCACCCCCCTCTCCAAAGCGCGGCTTTGGGGAAGGGGGTTGGCTCGGCGGAGGGTGGATGGGTGGATGGGTGGAGGGGGCTTCGCAGCCACTCCCCCTCTCCAAAACGCAGCTTTGGGGAAGGGGGTGGCTGAGCGGAGGGTGGATGGGTGGCTGGGGGGAAGGGGCTTCGCAGCCACCCCCCACTTCAAAGCGAGGCTTTGGGGAAAGGGGGTGGCTGGGCGGAGGGTGACGGGCAGAGGGGGCTTCGCAGTCACCCCCTCTCCAAAGTGAGGCTTTGGGGAAGGGGGGTGGATGGGCGGAGGGTGGGCAGGTGGCTGGGAGGAGGGGGCTTCCCAGCCACCCCTCCTCCCCAAAGCCGAGATTCCGCGCCTTTGGGGAAGGGGGGTGGCTGGGCGGAGGGTGGCTGGGTGGCTGGGGGGAGGGGGCTTCGCAGCCACCCCCCCTCTCCAAAGCGAGGCTTTGGGGAAGGGGGTGGATGGGCGAAGGGTGAGCGGGTGGCAAGGAGGAGGGGGCGAATCCTGGGGTTTGGCTCCACGGCCCCACGTCCTCCTCCTGGGCGTCCTTCGGAAGGGAGCCCAGAAGGAGGGATGGGGTCGCGGAGCAAAATTGGGCATTTTCGCTCTTTTCCTCCACCTTCAAGGAAGGTGGGGGAAAAGGGCGAATCTAGCGGTTTGCCTCGGCAGCTGCAGAGGCGATCACGCGGCGGCCACGGCAAACCGCAACGTTTGCCCCCCTCCTCTGTCTCCGTTGCTCCCCAAAGGGGGAGAAGGCAGAGGAGGGGGGCGAATGAACTTCAAAACACTTTGCTTCACCCCCCTGCCTCATCTCCTGCCTCTTCGCTCAGTTTGCGAAGAGGCAGGAGATAGGCAGGCAGGTGAAGCAAAGTATATCCAGCGTATAAGATGACTGCCAATTTTGGGGGGCACTTTTGAGTGCTCAAAAGTTGTCTTATACACTGGAATATACGGTAGTTCCCAGCAACACCTATTATGAGAAAATGCTAGGATAAGGCTACCATCCTATACACAATGGCTGGAAAGCCTGTCCCTTCAGTTGTTAAAGAACTACACTTCCCATTATTCCTCAATATTTTTTAGAACTGATGGGGACTGGACTTCAACAACATTTGGATAAAGGGTCTTTCTCTCTGGCTTTTCTTCACAAACGAAGATTCAGGAAGGACTCATCCCGCGCTTTCCGAAAGCGCGCTGATGACTAAAAAGGCCAATCTGAGATAAACAAGTCCGGTTGCAGAAAGTACAGCAGAAGGTCTCCTTGGGTGATGTTTCCGGGTTGTGATTCTTTCTGCGTTGTCGTTTCTCTTCAAGACTTGTTCAGCATGAGTTCTCAAATAAGGCTGCAGCATTCTTTATGCATACTTAAAAGGTATACCGGTACTTGCTTTTGGCCCATAGCCAATTATTAGTTCCAACTAGAATAGACCTCCAGAATCAATGGGAATTTAGTAAGCCAGTGTTTATTTTTTTAAACAGAGGCTGGACGGCCATCTGTCAGGGATGCTTTGATCGTGATTTCCTGCATGGCGATCAGCTAATAAAGCTAATAAGTTATTGATTAAAAAGGTTTTCTTCTGGGTAGACAGGGATGTTTGATGAGCCTTGTGCCTACTTTTCTCTCATTTACTGCTATAATCCCATGAACAGAACATGCACATGAACAGAAAACCATTACTGGATGGTTGTAATCCAAGAAGCATGTGTATCAGAGCGGAAGCAGTGAAAGTGGGAAACCGTAAATGTTTCAGGGAAATACCCAGGTTGCCAGCCAGATAGGCAGCTTTCCCATTTGCCTAAAGCTAATAATAACATGAACTCAACATCTAAAGTTTCCCACATCCGGCTTTGTGATGCCAAAACATGGGATTCACCTCAAGGAGGCAAGGTGCCAACTTGTGTGTGAATGTCTCTTTGCACGCAAAGGGCCTCTTTTTCTCTTGCTGATTGGCCAGTTTGCCGTGCATTCCTTTCCCTAGACAAATGACAAACCTCTAAATTTCTTTGCCCATCAATGGATTTCCATCACTCTAGAGACAAATAGTGATTTCTAAAGAGCAGAGCCCTCCCTTCGTTGTTATGTGCTATCAAATTGACTTTGGCTTATGGTGACCCTGTGAATAAGAGACCTCCAAGAGCCCAGTCATCCACTGCCTTGCTCAGAGGCTGTGCAAACTCAGGGCTGTGACTTCCTTGATTGAATCAATCCACCTATAACACTAGGCTTGTCTAAGCAGTGAAAATACTACTCATGGAATTCGCTGGGAATCTTACCTGTTTAAAAATGGGATCCAGTGCCAATCCACACTATTTGGAAGGAGGGGGGCCCAAAACAGCAAAAACAATGCAGGCTTTTCCGGCTTTTCCTGTAGTTTTTTTTAGAAACAGTGAGGAGAGGGTTGCATTCCTGTTCGTTGGGACAAGTGATTCGAAGGGAAGAGCAGAGCTGATTGGCTGGGTGAGTGTGGGGCAGGGCTTGCTAACAGGGCAAGTGTTCACTGCTGCCATGTTAGATTTTCGCCTTAGTGAGCAATCACTACGGCGATAAAACAGGGTGGTTGTGGGTTTTTTTGTTTTTGTTTTGTTTGCTTTCCTATTAAATTAAAAAAATGCTATATTGCTCAGCACACCTTGGGCTACTTTTTTTAAAAAAAATCAGCAGCAGCAAAGAACTAACATGAGTAAATCACTTGCAGCTGCCACCTGGCATGCAAAGCTTATAGGAGCTTCTGAGGCCAAAAACATCATTAAGACATGCCACTGCTGCTGAGGTTTTTTGAATAATGTGTGGAAATGCACATTACCGCTCGTTGGACATCCGCTTTGCATCACATCTCAGTATCAGAGAGGTTGGAAGTGGAAAGCTATTGGTTGGACATGCATTGGGGGGGGGGGCTTGTCAGCAATGAAGTGCCTGGAAGCGCCATTTTGGAGTTTTGCGTTGTCAGTCATGCACTTTTTTGCTGCACTGAGGTGACCAAACAGTTTTTTAAAGTGGAAGGTCGCAGTTGGGCACCTTTGATTTACAGGGTTTTTTTTTAAATACTGTGCAGCAGCAACAACTTGTGGAGAATAATAGCACGAGTAATTCATTCTCAGCCACTATCTCAATTCGCAGACATGGCTGCATGTGCACTTCAAACACAGATAGCTTCGCAGACCAACAATTTTGCCAAAGGACAGTGGCGACAAATGAACTCTGCTGTGAATTTCTGTTAACGCGCAGCAATCCACATTATGTCTTCTTGTCTAGACAATCCCTCAGTTAGGAACACAGACTAAAGGGTTCATTCAAAAGTTTCACAGAAAAACCAAATTTAGGGCAAAATCCGACGTTGTTGGCTAAAACCACTTGCTAGTCAACTAGAATAAACCCAGTGACTCAATGGGAACTTACATAAGTGTTGGTTTAAAAAGTTGCAATTGATTTAGTGAGCCTAATCTAACTGACACTATCAACTACATTTAGACTAAAATGACTTACCAAGTATTTATATATAGGAAAGGGCTCCTTCCTGTTGTTGGACTCCAAGCCCAGTCACTTAAAAAGGGCAACAGGAGCTACAGCATCCCAACATCTGAAGCCACGGGTCCCCCAGCCATTGTACATAGGGCAGTAACTCTAGTCTACTTAAATGATATTGGGGGGTAGTCCAGATGGTGAAATAAATCCTCATGGAATCCACGGGGAATCCCATGTGTCCAAATGGGATCCTGCAGCATTCCATCCTTTTCGGAGGGAGGGAGAGCAAAAATTGGGGAAAGTCCACAGCAAAATCGTCTGGGACTTTCCCCGAGGTTTTGGCAACTGCAGAGGAAATGCGCATTCGCACGTGTTAGGACAACCAAATCATATCACAGTGCATTGATGAAGAGGACAGCTGATTGGTCAGACATGTCCAGGAGGTGGAGCTCACTAAGACGGAAGATGGCAGAACCACCATGTTGGATTGTCGCCGTAGCAATTGTGCACTGAGGTGATGAAACAGGCTTTCTTTCCTTCTTTTTTTCATTGTTTCAGCAGATGATCACTCTTCCACACCTTGGATTTAGTGTTTTTTTTAAAAAAAAATACTGTTTGGTGGGGGCAACTTGGGGAGGATAGAACCACAAGTAATTCACTTGTGCCCATCATCTTGATTTGCTGGCATGCCTCCGTGTGAACAGCAAACATGGATAGCTGCGCACACCAGCAATGTTGCAAAAAAAAAAATCATTGAGACATATGAAAGCTGCTGCAAATTGATGTTACTGCACACGAATCGATATTTTATTCCCTCGTATAGACCAGCCCTGGGATGCTCACCAATGGAAACTTTCTATAATGAACAATATTAGGATGATCCTCTTGGACCAGACCATCATCCTACCACTGCTTAGTTATGGATGGCTTCAGCATGTCCCATCTCCTCCACTAATCGAAGTCATTCCATTTTCAGGTGGACTTAAATGGAGCTAAAGTTGGAGGAAGCTTGGTAACACGCCATTAGATGTTTTGTTGGGAATTTCAGGCATGAGGGTGGCCAGGAAAGGGAGGGTTATTTTAAAGAGCAGAAGAACTTCAGGTAGCACTAAAGATGGAGGAACAAATGGTGCAAGCAATATAGTCATATGGCAATAGCATTGACATTTATATACCACTTATCAGTGCTGAAGCACTCCCTAAGCAGTTTATGATGTTTTAGCTCATTGCCCCCAACAAGGTAGGTACCGTACTCATTTTACCGATCTACAGAAGGATGGAAGGCTGAGTCAACCTTGGAGCCCTTGGGATCGAACTCATAACCTTGCAGCTTGCAGTACTGGCATTTAACCACTGAACCACCAGGGCTCCCTGGTGTCATGCAGCTGATTACACAAGGCCATGTGTAGGAGTCTGCATATTTAGGAATATGAGAGATAGTTGTTTTATCTCACAAGCAGTGTAATTAGTATTTGTAAACAAAAAGTGAGCAATGGGCAGTCCCACACCACCACCACTACTCATATACAGGATTTAGCAGATAAATAAACTGGTTTGACCTTCTTTGTAAAAACATATGAAGTAGGTTTACTTACAAATACTAGAAGTTTCATAACATCTTATGGTGAGAAGCTCTGTAACATGTGCTCTTCAAAACAGAGGATGAACAAACTCAGACTAACCGATACTGAAGAGTGAAGGTATCATTAAAGAACAGCAAACAGGAAATGACATGAATATGTGCTATATCTAAAGAGATGTGAAAACTAGCAACTATTGAGCATACTCATGCTAAGACTGTTACCTCTAACAGGTTTAGTGGGGAAGTTTCTGCCCCTGGGGGTCTTCCAGGAGCCACACATAAATGGAAAAAAATAAGAATGTGACAAGGAGTGCATTTTTCATTTTGAAAAAATAGTATTTTTAATGTTTTACAATGGGGGAAGATACAATGTATTTTAAATTTGTTGCTCCTGGAGGTTTCCAAGAGAAGCCATTCATGGACTCCTAGGAGATTTTCACATGGGGCCAAAATGCCCCGTTACTGCCCCGCCACCTCCTCTCCTGAACAGGGTCAACATCATCCGAAAGGGAAAACCTTTCCCGACCCTGTTCTGTTCCTGCCAACGGGATATACAGCCCATGTGAAAATCTCCCTAGAGTTGGGAGGAACCACAAGGGCTATCTAGTCCAAGCACCTGCCATGCAGGAATATACAACTAAAGCCATTCAGAAAGATGCACAATAGAATCAGAGAATCATAGGTTTGATCTGGAGAGGCAGGAAAGGGTCAGTTGAGGTGGAGTTGGAGGGAGTCAAAGGCCACAAGATGTGTTGGAATGTGGATATTAACAACAAACATGCTCATCCTAAACCAAATATAAGAATAAATAATTTGTAGTCCTTTCATCGCAATATCTCCTGGGGTGGGTAAGGGATACCACCTCTCCCTGCCTGAAAGAAAGGCAAGCCCAGGCCTAGGCAAGGGCAGGGTGGGGCTGTACTTCAAAAGGTGCCCTCCCTGGAGCCAGCGCTGAAAGGGACACACCTCTGCTGAAGGAGGGATAAGTCATGTTACCTGGCGTTGTATTTTCTCAGCAGCCAAGTACAGACAGGTGTTAGATAAGCTCGGGTACAAGAGACTGATTCAGCATGCACTAGCATTGCGTTTTCACATCATGAGGTATGTAACTCCAGGCTACACTGCTGTTTTTAGATATTTACATAAGGAGGTATCAGCATCCCTGACCCAAGCAGATTTTCCTTTGCTGCGGCAGCACAAAAAAACCAACTTAAACGCCAGTTTCCCATATAGCAACTGGGAAGAATCCAGCTCCCTGGCCTTGAACAGGATCTTGATTTAAGGGCTGCATATTTTTGGTATGGTGTGGTAAAAACAGAACAGTATATAGCTATTGCAATTCCACATTCTCAGTACAAAAGGATAGAAACTGGTAGTGGGTGCTAAATAATAATAACAGCAAAACAAACAACAATAACAACCCTATTATTACTACTACGTTGGTACCACCACTACCATTACTTTCTTCCAAAGATCTCAAGGTCAAGATTTGGGATCATCTTATCCATCTTTATTTCAGCTTGCTTTTTGTTTAAAAAGAAAAAAAGAGCAAGGCTTATGTAATAATAATCTCTCTCTCTCTATGGCTTTTCTTCGCAAACGAAGATTCAAGAAGGATTCATCCCGCGCTTTCTGCAAGCACGCTGATGACTGAAAAGGCCAATCTGAGATAAACAAATCCGGTTGCAGAAAGCACAGCAGAAGGTCTCCTTGGGTGATGTTTCCCGGTTGTGATTCTTTCTGCGTTGTCATTTCTCTTCAAAACTTGTTCGGCGTGAGTTCTTGAATAAGGCTGCAGCATTGTGGATAGTGCGTCTCCATGCCTCCCGATATGAAGCCAGGGCGGACCATTGTTGGTGATCAATTTGGCCGAGCCTGAGATGTTGTTTCAGGGAGTCAAAAGGTGCCGTTTGACCAGAAATGGTGACTGGGGGCGGGCTTAGAGATCAGCGACCAGAAAAGGAGGGGTCAGTCACCTGTTCAACAGATCCAGCCTCACCAGCTGAAAACAAAGGCATCCCTTCCAGCTGCACATAGGTTTTAAATGGATTTCTACACTCAAAACCCTTCAGCTTTAACCTCTTCCTCAACTGCATGTTACAAAGAGATCGTGGTGGGCAGAGAGTCGCCCGTTCATCCCCTGCCTTGATCACCCCCTTGGGTCTGGACAGGCACAGTAAAATATTCCAGCCTCTGAGCGAATGAGCACCCTTTAATTCCCCCTCTCTGTGTCTGTGTCTTTCAAAATGCCTGTCTGTCGCTGGCTTGAAATCATTCAATCAGCAAGTTCACTCTGCTGCTAAAACTCTGCTGTAAGAGTTAACATTTTAAAGAGGCAAGGGGAAACCCAAGCCTCTCCCCCCACCTCACTCGGCTTGATTTCAAAAGGAAAGCACTCCCTGCATCTGAGCAAAAGATCTCAGTCTAGGTCTTTCAAAATGCCTTCTGTCTCTGCTTAAAGGGTTAACATTTTTAAGAGACAGGATAAACACAAGCCCCTCTCTCCCCCCCCCCCAGCCAGCCAATAGCATTGCTCGTGGAGCGGAACTCTAAAGGAAGTGCGTCACCGAGGTTGTGAAAACACGACTAATCGCATCCTTGATTGACAGCCAAAAAAAAAATCCCGGTAAGCTAAACATGTGTAAACAGCAAAAGCACGGGATATAACAGTGTGGGACCAATAAAGACTTTTGTCGTGTAAATATCAATCACGGGATCTTCCAGGATTTCCTAAAGAGTGACAAAAATCATATAAACAGCGAGGGAAGGATACGGGATCAGGAAGTCACGGTAAGCCCCGTGACAATTTTTGTCGTGTAACTGGCACCCTTGTATCGCATTTTTGGAGTGCCCCTCTTACGCTGACCCGTGGCGAGTTAGTCAGCAACAAAAACATGTTCAGCTGCTCTAGGAGAGTTGCAGCTCAGTATACAAAAGGTTCACATTTCAGACCCAAGCATGTCCAGGTGAGACTGGGAGAGCATTGTCATGCCCTCCAACATTTCACAGAGGAAAATCAGGACACATGTAGCAATCTTGTGTCGAGGTGATGAAACAGCGTCTCCCCCCCCCCCGTTTATTTAAGCAGAAGTTTGCACCTTGGATTTGCTTCAAAAAACCCCCCACTGCTGGGCAGTGGCAACTGGTGGGAATAAAAATGTGAGTACAGTAGGACCTCCATATCCCCAGAACCAATATCCATGGTTTCAGTTATCTGCGGGACACAAAACAGAACACATACCATAGAAAATGCTTAGAGAGGCATCCTCTCTAGACATTTTCTAGGTCCTCCAAGGCAACTCTATGGTATTTTAAACCAGAAGTCCCATTATTTTCAATGGTATTCGTTGTTATCTGCGGTTTCCGGTATCCATGGCATGTCTGGGAACCGAACCCCCTCTGATATGGGAGTCCTAGGAGATTTTCACATGGGTTATATATCCTGTGGCAGGAACAGAACAGGGTTGGGAAAGGTTTTCCCTTTCAGATGACGTTGACCCCGTTCTGTCCTGCATCCATCCTGCTCTCGTGACTGTTCCGGAACAATGTAGTCACAATTTTTCATCGTGAATAGACCTCCCATTCTGTCGTTATCATGCAACCATGGGTGTGCGAACAGGAGTCCCGTTCCTGTTCCGAAATGACAGCCGTGGAGGGGAGGTCTGTTCTGAGCACTTCCTGGTACGATTTGACATCCAGGTAAGTGGCACCCTTTATTTCACCCTCCCTGTTTTGATTGTGTGATTTAAAGTGTGTTTTTGTGCTTGGTGAACTGATTTTATGTTTGAGGGAGCTTTGTTTTTTAAATTCACTGCCCAGCTGTTATCACATGATAACGTGATAACATTTCAGATGTCCGGTCGTAAAAGCAGCCTTACGATGGCTGCATTTACGGCCAGACAGCAAGGGGAGGGGGAGCCCGTTTCTGCTGCAGAATTAAGGTAAGTGTGTGAAAGATTTACATTATTCTGTGGCAGGAACAGGAAAAGAGTGGCGGGGCAGTAACGGGGCATTTTGGCCCCATGTGAAGATCTCCCTACTGTAATTCACTTCTGCCTGCGATCGTGATTCGCAGGCATGCCTGTTTGAACATCAAATGCATATGGCTTTGCATGCCTGCGATCTTGCCAAAAAATCATGGAGACAAAAGAAAGCTGCTGTGGATTTGCATTACTGTGCAATTAATCCACATTTTATTGCCTCGTATAGACAAGCCCCAAGTTTCTGTATCATAAGACTGTGAACACAGGCTTGAAAGCAGGTGTGCAGTGTCTCTTGATCAGATAACAAATCCAGAGTAGGATTTCTGATGGTCATGTGGATGAGCTTCATTCTATCCATTCTATCCACCAAAGTTCTTACCCTTCTGGTAAGGAGCCCTTTCACACTACACTATGATTCCACTTTAACTGCCATGGTACCATCCTATGGAATCCTAGGATTGGCAATTGAGGGAAGGCTATTTAGAATTCTCAGCCAGAGCTCTTAAGTCCTTCCCTAAAATACACACACTAGGATTCCACAGGATGGAAGTATGCCAGTTAAAGTGGAATCGTACTGCTATAATTGTGTAGTGAGGAAGGGCTCAAGGAGAAGCCAAACACTTTTTATAAAATAAAACAATTATATGCAAATGTGCTTAATGTGCACAGTTTATGCAGGTTGAACAGCTACACTTTTCTTGATAAAGTACGTGGATTGCCTTGGTGCAGAATTGTCAGGATCGGTCCCTGACTTTGCCTGTTCCTGCCATTTGTTACATTGTTCTGTAACCTTGCTGGTATTTGTGCTTTCATTTCTTTGTACTTGTTAAGGAGAGCTTTGCAGCAATGGTGGAAAGGAGAGTATAACAGTCACTGTGGGAGTGGTGAGATAAGCCAGCAGCTGCAAAGGTTGCTTGAGAAAAATGAAATAGGTGCTTGTATGGGAAAAGGAGGTCAGGGGATGATGGATAACCAATAGCCCTGTAGCCCGCCAGATTTCATAGGGCTTGTCTAGATGGTGAAAATGCTCCTCATAGAATTTGCTGGGAATACCTTTTGTCCCAACAAGATCCCATGGTGATTCGCCTTATTCAGAAGGAGGGTGTGTGTGAAAAAAAAAACATTTACTGCATGAGAAAAGCCTTTGCAGCTTCCCCCTGTTTTTTTTGTTTTTTTTAAATAATGCAAGGAAATGCACATTATCACTTGTTAGGACAACTAATTGGATTTGCTGCACATTTCCAAGGGGGCGGAACTGGAGATCTGATTGGTCAGACGTGCATGGGGGGGTGGGAGAGCTTTTGCACTAGTGATTGTGTGCTTCTTTTGCCCATGAAAAGAAAAGGGGGTATCATTTGAATTTTTTAAGCAGAAGGTCAGATGGTGTGAATAATGGTTTGAGACTAAGTGCTGTCTCAAGTGATCTATAATCACGGTGAATCTGTCAATTCCCCTAGGAATTGGGGGTCCCCCTAGCCTTGGGAAAGATGGGGGATTAACAGGGCTCACCAGGATCCAAAGATTCTCCCTCTTAAAGCAGTCAGAAACAGAGATTTCTGATGGCTAACAGAGGAAGGTGAAGGATCAGAGAGTAGCCATGGACTCAAGCCTCGCCTGCAATTTTTTTTAATACAAAGCAACAATGACAAACCACTTCAAGGAATGTGAAGTCAAAGACTTTCATGGTTGGCATCTATAGATTTTCCTTGGTTTTTTCCCAGGCTGTGAGGCCGTGTTCTTGAAGAGTTTACTTCTGACATTTCGCCTGCATCTGTGGCTGGCATCTTCAGATAATGGTTGGATAGGAGTGTGTGTGGAGTCTATATACTGTGAACCCCTGTTGGGGAGGATATGTAAATTTGTGTATTTGAATGGCTAGTTTCTGGGTGGAAATATGCAAGGAGGATTAGTGTCTGTTTGGCTAATGGTTGGCTAATGGCCTCCAAACAAACACAAACAAATGAACACAACCTCCAAACAATCTACAGACCAACCAAGAAAATCCAAGAAATGCTACTCTCAGCGAAAGACAAAAGAGACCTTCTCACAACTACAGGAGTTTACCGCATACCATGCAGCTGTGGAAAAGTTTACATAGGGACCACTAAATGCAGTGTGCAAACACGAATCAAGGAACATGAGAGACACTGCAGATTGGGCCAGCCAGAAAAATCAGCAGTAGCAGAGTATGTTATAAACCAACCTGGGCACAAAATGTTATTTAAAAACACTGAAATTCTGGACCAGGCCAACAGCTATCATGTCAGAATGGACAGAGAAGCTATTGAAATCCACAAACATATGGACAACTTCAACAGGAAAGAAGAAACCCTAAACAAGATCTGGCTGCCAGTCCTGAAAGACACTAAAATCAAAACTCAACACTTGCAAATGAATTCCACCAAGGGACAGGGGGCCATTATGGGCCTTTAGCCAACCATTAGCCAAACAGACACTAATCCTCCTTGCATATCTCCACCCAGAAACTAGCCTTTCAGATACACAAATTTACATATCCTCCCCAACAGGGCTTCACAATATATAAACTCCACACACACTCCTACCCAACCATTCTCTGAAGATGCCAGCCACAGATGCAGGCGAAACATCAGAAGTAAACTCTTCCAGAACACAGCCTCACAGCCCAGAAAAAAACCAAGGAAAATCAGTTCAAGGAATATCCACAATCTCTTACAATATCCTCTTTTTCTACAGTGGTTAGGAGACCATTGGAGCCTGCTGTCTCACGTAAAACAAAGCAAAGGGAGGTGAACTCAAGAGTAAACATTAGGATGATAATAAACATTCAAATTATACCCCCTTCTCTTTTTACTGAAAGTCCATGGAGACAAATGAATGCTGCTGCAAATCTGCAATAATGTGCTGGAATGAACATTATTTCCTGTCATCTAGATGAGCCCATAGATTGCAATATGCTTTTAGTATACAGTACTGTCTGCCCTCTGAGTTTCAATTCTGAGCAACAACCTTATATGATATGCTTTCTGGATTACAGTGCTCTGTCAATAAAATTTTCTGTTTAAACTCTGAAACTGCTGGTCACTGTGGTCTGGGAATGCAAGTACATGACAATTTGCTCAAGAGTCCTTAAATCCTGTTAGCCATGGCAAACATGTCTTGAGAACAGATAAATGTTAGAGTTGGAGATGATGAGAGGATGGGGGAAGTCCCTCCTGTCCCACCAAAGTGGAGACAGGCCCCCTTGAAGAAAAGGGAGTGACAGAGAGCATTCCTAAAAGAGAGGGTCTTGGAGGACTCTTTTGAAAGGGAAAAAGAAAAAGGACTTTCCTGAGGCAGCAAAGGAAAATTCACTAGCTGTCAGGGTGGACAGCATGGGTCCAGAGAAGTCTGAGAGCTGCAGAGCAAGAGCTTGAACTGTAGCAACTATGAGAAGAGTTGTCTGTAGTGTGGAGCTTTGGATAGAATTGGTGAAGATGTGACAAAGGTAGTGGAATTGCCAGAGGATAGTGGCAGAACATTGGAGTCTGGGAAGGTGGCTGATGCAGAGCCCGAGTGTCAAGATGCTTGGTGGTGGGATACTGACCTCCCTCCAGGATGAACTGGGACTTTTCAGCAGTGTTTCTACAAACAGGTGCTAAAAGAAGAGAACCAAAGGCTTTATGCCCAACTGCAATGGGTAACAGGTACCCTGCAGACGTTGCAGGTGGACCCGCTCTCTGAGAATGGAGAGCATGTGGACACTCCACATGTGACTTTGCCAAGGCAGTGGGTCACCCAGGAAGTCCAGACGGAGCCCAAGCATCACCCCCAGCCTTGGCTGCCAGTCCCAGGACCACTGCCTGTTCCCCAGGCATATTTGTAGAAGCAGGAACTGGTGGCAAGCTTTGATGGTGATCCTGAGAAACTGCCTTTTTAAATTATTATTATTCAAGTAAGAGGGTTCCTTAAGGAGTGGGGCCCGACATTCCAAGACGAGGCTGCAGCAGTCAGGTGCATTGCAGCCCAACTGGAGGGTGAAGTTGCCAAGTGGATGATCAAGCTTCACAACATGAAGGCGGCAGAGCTGGGAGACTTACAGGTATTCATGGGTAGTCTCTGGGGTTAGTTTGAGGGCCCCTTTTGTCATGAGAAGGCTTCCAACAGTTTACTGATAATTTGCCAGGGGTCCAAGACTGTTGGCAAGTACACAAGTTCATTTCACAGTCTAGCCGCACAAGTGTGGGGTTGGACGGAGGACATGAAGATTTATCAGTTCCGGCATGGCCTTTGGCAGGACATATTGGAGTGGCTGCAGACACACGGCAACCCCCGCATGCTGAGAGAGTGAATAGTGCTAGAAGGCAACATCAAGATGCAACACTGCAAGGTGCAGCTAGCCAAATAAAGTCATGGACCTGCTGCCAAAACAGGAGCCCAGAAGACCAGCAAGAAGGCAAAGCCACTGGCGATGAGGTGGCCAGAGACGTCGGAATGGGAGTGACAACAGACAGAAGGGTTGTGTCTGCACTGCAGAAAGAAGGGATATCTGGTGGCATCCTGGCCAGAGGAAAAGGCTCCACAACGACCCACAAGAAACAGAGCGTCAGGACCTCCGAAGAAGACCAAGTCCAACAACAAGGTGAAGCACCCACATTGGCGGTTGAGCTTTTGGGGGTGGGAGTCATGCATCTACACTGTAGAAATAAAGCAGTTTGATACCACTTTAACTGCCATGGCTCCATCCTACAGAATCCTGGGCTTTGTAGTGTTGTGAGGTACCAGCACTCTTTTGGCAGAGGAGGCAAAAGACCTTGTACTGTAAAACTACAAATCCCAGGATTCCATAGGATGGAGCTACAGCACTTAATGTGGTGTCAAATTGCATTGTTCCTACAGTGTAGATGCACCTTCAGAAGACTGTCCTGGGCCCAGTGCTATTCAACATCTTTATCAATGATTTGGATGAGGGAATTAGGGGCATACTTATCAAATTTGCAGATGATACCAAATTAGGAGGAGTAGCTAATACCCTGGAGGATAGGATCAAAATTCAAAATGACCTGGATAGACTGGAGAGCTGGGCCAAAGCTAACAAAATGAAATTCAATACGGAGAAATGTAAAGTACTGCATTTAGGGCGGAAAAATGAAATGCATAGATATAGGATGGGAGAGACCTGGCTGAACGAGACTATGTGCGAAAGGGATCTAGGAGTCCTAGTAGACCACAAGTTGAACATGAGTCAACAATGTGATGCGGCAGCTAAAAAGGCCAATGCGATTTTGGGCTGTATCAATAGAAGTATAGTGTCTAGATCAAGGGAAGTAATAGTGCCACTCTATTCTGCCTTGGTCAGACCTCACTTAGAATACTGTATCCAGTTCTGGGCACCACAATTCAAAAAGGATATTGACAAATTGGAGCGTGTCCAGAGAAGGGCAACTAAAATGGTGAAAGGTCTGGAAACCATGCCTTATGAGGAGAAACTTAGGGAGCTGGGTATGTTTAGCCTGGAAAAAAGACAGTTAAGAGGCGATATGATAGCCCTGTTTAAGTATTTGAAGGGATGTCACGCTGAGGATGGAGCAGGCTTGTTTTCTGCTGCTCCAGAGACTGGAACACGGAGCAATGGGTGCAAGCTCCAGGAACAGAGATTCCACCTCAACATGAGGAGGAACTTTCTGACAGTAAGAGCTGTTCGGCAGTGGAACGCACTCCCTTGGAGCGTGGTGGGGTCTCCTTCCTTGGAGGTCTTTAAAAAGAGGCTGGATGGCCATCTGTCAGGGATGCTTTGATCAAGATTTCCTGCGTGGCAGGGGGTTGGACTGGATGGCCCTCGTGGTCTCTTCCAACTCTGCAATTCTATGATTCTATGATTCTATGACCTAGATAGAAATCTTGTCAAAGGACACAGCAGTTTGTATGAGAAGAGCTACAGTATTTCCTTTTGGTGTCTTTCAGTTGTCATATTTCCCTTGAACTTATTTCTCTTGAACCTGCTTTTCACTTGAACTTGCCCTGATAATATCACTTGCAACCAATGCAACTGTTACTGCATTGCAAAATCATTTTCTGAGAGAAAATTGGTTGATAACACAAGAGTAAAGGGAAGACTCTTCCATACACCCCACATGTTCCTCTTCCTGTTATTCTTTCTGACCCAACTGAGCTAGCTGAGTTATGAACCACAATACGGCTTTCATTATTGTACTTCCTTCTTCCCCCCAGGAAAAATATAGCTCAAAGTAACATCTGCCTAATGATGCTTTTGCAAGGCATGGTCCTATCTGCTGACATCATGGCAGCTTCTGTTGTATCCAGTCTTGTAGGCTCAAACTACAGTATATGTGACGCTTTTTTATGTGGTTGCCCAGATGGTTTGGCCATTTTTGTCTTGAATTAGAAAGTGCTTTGGAAGCTGCCATTTAAAAAAGAGAAAAAAGGCTGTGGGTCTGCCCATGTGCTTAACTCTTACCTCTCCCAATGTTTGTCTGTTCAAAATTCTACCTCGGTTGTTTTCCTACTTGGAGGGGAAAACAGAATTACATGACAGCACCAATTTAACAGGCAGGCATGGAACCCACGAGGCGGGGGGGGCCTGACAGGGCTCTAGCCCGTGGGCCCAGGAACCCAGGATTAGGAGGGGGGCCAGTGTGATATTATTATAAGTTTTTTATTATGTAAATCCATTTAGTTTTTTTAAAAATAATATAAATATTACTTTGGTGTCATCATTTAAATTAACTTATTTTAATTGTTATCCTAAATCATGTAGAGCATCTCACTATCCTTAACTTTAGCAGTAGGTAGGGGGCCTGCAAAAGATCCTGGCCTTGGAGCCTGCTTCAGGATGTGGTTCTTTGTGAGGCAGGTTAAAGTTCTTTGTGAAAATGGGTCTCTCATGTCAACTGGACTCTGGCTCAGTTCTCAGGATCATTAGTAAGGATTACAGAGCTCGCTTGGGAAAGTTACTTTTTTGGCCTTCAATTCTCAGCATACCAAAAAAAGTGATTTTTTCCAAACTGCATTATTCAGAAATATTTTATGTAAAATGCTTTGAGTACAGAAGCTTAAAGTGTTAGTGTGCTAAAGTCTATCTGGTGTCAGTGGGAAAAGCTGTGTATGTGTAGCATCAATATGTTACCTACCCTGATAGCCCCCATCTCAGAATATCAAATGATTGACAATATTTCATAATTTATAGAATCATAGAATTGTAGAGTTGGAAGAGACCACAAGGGCCATCCAGTCCAACCCCCTGCCACACTGGAAATCATGATCAAAGCATCCCTGACAGATGGCCATCCAGCCTCTGGTTAAAGACCTCCAAGGATGGAGAACCCACCATGCTCCAAGGGAGTGTGTTCCACTGCCAAACAGCTATTACTGTCAGAAAGTTCCTCCTAATATTGAGGTGGAATCTCTGTTCCTGGAGCTTGCATCCATTGTTCCATGTTCTAGTCTCTGGAGCAGCAAAAAACAAGCTTGCTCCATCCTCAATGTGACATCCCTTCAAATACTTAAACAGGGCTATCATATCGCCTCTTAACTGTCTTTTTTCCAGGCTAAACATATCCAGCTCCCTAAGTCTCTCCTCATAAGGCATGGTTTCTAGACCTTTCACCATTTTAGTCACCGTCCTCTGGACATGCTCCAATTTGTCAATATCCTTTTTGAATTGTGGTGCCCAGAACTGGACACAGTATTCTAGGTGAGGCCTGAGCAAGGCAGAATAGAGTGGCACTATTACTTCCCTTGATCTAGTGGACACTATACTTCTATTGATGCAGCCCAAAATCGCATTGGCCTTTTTAGCTGCTGCATCATAGTGTTGACTCATGTTCAACTTGTGGTCTACTAGGACTCCTAGATCCCTTTTGCACATAGTCTCATTCAGCCAGGTCTCCCCCATCCTGTATCTATGCATTTCATTTTTCTGCCCTAAGTAAGTAAATTTGGTTTACTGTGGCCTTCCACATGGTTAGCAGGTATACCAGGGACCCCCATATACCAAGGTTGGAGTCACAATAAGCAAGGAAGGGGCCTTTGGAAATTCCCAAACAAATACTCAGGTCAGAGTTAACATCTGGAAGTGAGTCATCCAATAATCCACTCGAAGATAGCAGTCCTCAATGCTTATAAAACGGGTTCTCTGTCTCCCCTTCCCCTCTAACAATAAACCTTGCTTGCCCCCATTCAATTCTAAATACTTCTCCCATTAACGATTGTTAACTGTTCTGGAGCACCCTTTGTCTAGTCCTGAGAGACTCCGAGAAACATTGTATTCCACTCAAAACCCCATCCCTTCAAGGGAATTATCACATATAAATATCACCCTAAAACACCACCAAAATGTCTGCAGTTCATCTTCCTACATCCATGCTGGCAGTTGCTGTGAGACCCTCAGAACACATTTCTGAGAACCTTCTGCTGTACTAATCTCTGCTCCTCTGATAGGTGTTGTATCATCCGAGAACCCTTTATTCCTCTATCCAAATACTTCCTATTATCGTCGATAGTCATGTGCGAGTGCCTGAAGCCTATGTGTTTACATGAATGCTATTACTGTTATTTCCAATAAAGATAATTCAGTTGTATGTTTTGGCTTAGAGTCTCCTCTATCACTACCAATATACATAGGTTAAAAGATCTTGCCATTACCTGGCCTCTCACTGAGCTAAATTACATATTCCCCATATTTCAGACACACAATTTGGGTAACAAGTATTTAATTAAGATAAATATAACAGTAAACAACAAGTGAAATGTGGTAGATGGATTCTAAATATAATTAGAGCAAGCCATTCTTTTGAAAAGCAGGTCTATCTTGTGGGGGGAAACAATCAGGAAGAAAAATGAATCCAATAATTAAATTCTAAGTCTGCTTTGGCTTCTGTAGAAAATCCAGTATGCATTTTAAATGTGACCATTAAGGAGATAATACTAAGATGATAAAGAAAAAAGAGAATCTTGAGATGGGGAAGAGGAGATGAGAAGGTAAATACATGTGCATTCATCAAGCAAAGAGTCATATCATCACACAACAACATGCTGGTTTGGAACAATATTCTGATAGTCAGAACACTTGAGAAAGGTATCCTAGTCATCATCAAATCTATATGATCAATGAGAAAAGTTAGTTATAAGTAATTTAATTGTTCAAATTGGCATGCCTGCAAATCACGATGGTCTCTCTCTCTCTCTGGCTTTTCTTGACAAACGAAGATTCAGGAAGGACTCATCCCACTCTAATCATCATTAGGGTACGCAAGCCTCTCTCCCACGACAAGGGGGCGTCAATGGAGAGGAAATCAAGATCCAAATCCAAATCAAGATGGTGGGTACAAATGAATTATTCATGTTTTTATTGTCACCAGTTGCTGCTGCCAAACAGTATATATATTTTAAAAGCCTATCCAATGTGTAGAAGTGTGCTATTCCATTAAAAAAAATAGGGAAAAAAGGTTGCTTCATCGCCTGAGTGCTCGATCACTACAGAGAAAACCCAACATGGGGTTTTGGGCGCTTGCCTTGTTAGGAAGCTCAGCCCCTGCACACATCCAACCAATCAGCTTTTCACTTCCGCTTTTCTGCTCATTTGGGAATGCAAATGAATGTGAATCGGATTGTCTCATCAAGTAGGAATGCATATTCCCCCCAGAGCTTTTTTAAAATTTCGGGAAAAGCTGCGGAGGCTTTTCCTGCTGAGTTTTTGGTGGATTTGTCCCCCGCCCTCCTTCTGAATACAGTGGATTGATGTGGGATGGCATTTAGACAAATCGTATTCTCCTCAGATTCTGAGGAGTATTTTCACCATTTAGACAACCCCTCAGTGTGACTAGTTTAACCTGAATCCAACCTAGAGAGCACCTTAGAAAATTCTAAGCGTTTTAAAATTGTTATTATTAATTACTATACTCAAAGAGGTTGTTTCACCATAAAGAGAAGAAAAAGAGTTTTGTCTAAGGTTGAAAGATGAATTTTAGCTCCCCCCCCCAATGGATTATACTGTACTTCCTCAGATATAATATGTTTATCTGGGGAGAAAATTTTATACTGGGAGAGCCTTCACCCCAGCCAAGTAAACAGCAAAGGATTTGTTTCCTCCCAATTTATTTTCCCATCATTTCACCAATATTTGGTGAGGACCTGCTTTACATTCCATATTCTACTACTGTCAGGTAGTCTACGAATACAATCTGTTATGTACCAGTGGTGACCCTGAACCCCTGGAAACTCTCCAAAACTCTTTCAGTGGCAACTCTGCTGCGCCACCCCAGTTCTTGTCTCAAGCTCCCCTTACCACCCCCCACTCCACCCAATGCCCCACATTAGGTCTACAAAAATGGTTCATGGCTTTGTCTTTTCCTGTCAAAGAGTTGCGTGTGAGCTGACAGTCTGCTGCACAGATTGCTCACCAGTGACGACACCTAACCAGAGCTCAAAGGAAGCTTTGACTAAAATGGCCATGTGGCTCATCATATATTATACATCAGCTGTTTTAAAAATAATAAGAAGAATATAGTCCATTAATCCCTCTGCTTTTTTTTACAGTGTTAGTTACTTAGAATCCTATAAATCTAGTACCTAGGAGATTTGAGCTATTTTTCCCATCCTGGTTTTCAGTAAAGGGGTTTCAATTGCTTTCATTGTAAAGCTGGTTAAAATTACTTTTTAATCTTTTTTTAAATGCAGAGGAAGTGATCCAGATGTTATTCTTCCTTGGAAGTTGCCAACATTCCTCTACAGAAGGGAAAATATCTGCCTAGAAGTCAATAATACAGAATCTTTCCTTCCATTAATCTGACTAAGTTCCATGGTAATAAAGAAGTAACTTAAATAACTGGGAAACTGGGCCCCTTCCCTCCAATTTCCTGCACTCTGTATAAAGAAGAATTAGATCCAGATGGATGGGTTGTTTAAGAAGAAACTACAGTACTAGGCCTAGATACCCTAAAGGTACCGGATACAGAGCTTATCTACACTGGCGGGAAACCTTGTTGGTGAATTTTTTCA
This sequence comes from Gambelia wislizenii, assembly GCA_030847615.1. Taxonomy (NCBI): domain Eukaryota; kingdom Metazoa; phylum Chordata; class Lepidosauria; order Squamata; family Crotaphytidae; genus Gambelia; species Gambelia wislizenii. The sequence continues at coordinate 42,265,909 of JAUMIR010000002.1, forward strand.
ATCTGCAGTGGCCCTGTAAATGCCACATGTGGAGTAAACTGCCACACTGTAATCCATGTCGGGGTAAAAGGGTGGTTCTACACTGATCATGTGTCCGATATGTCATACTATTTCTGGCCACATGTCTGGGGTGGCGCTGTCCCCCCACCCCATTTGCTCATGCATGCAAGTAAGTGAATATACATGGTTGCAGAGTACTGTATTACTGGATAAGTGGAGATATGCTTATCCAGATATGCATGTCCACTCAGTATAGGCCCACTGAGAAGTATCTGGCACAACCTGGGGACGAACTAACCCAGGAGTAGCCAAAACAGCAGAACTGTGCAGCATATTGGGCAAAAGAACAAAGGCTTCAGCTAGCAGCTGTTCCACAGCAATGATCCACTTTCACACACAAAAAGACTTACAGGCAGTGAGGTTCATGCAAAGATATCTGGAGATATTTATCTTCAGTTGCAGTATAAACAAACACAGTACATATACAGCAAACCTTGTTAATGAACTCAACAACAATTTTCTCCAACATCCACCAACACTCCTCTTCCTCCATGACAACACCAACCCACACACAATGCATCTTGTGGTTTTATTATATAGGAGTGTTTAATTGTCAGCCTTCTGCCCAGCCACAGCTGTGATCAAACCCACTTCAGCTGTGCTAGTCTGTGGTCTGTTGTTCTAACATTTTTCCTTTTGCACTTAAAGCAATATTACCCTGACAAGCTGCACAGCTGAAAAATAAAATGCACCAGAATGGAGTCCCGTCCTCCAGAAGTTCCACCCCAGCTTTGCTCTGAAGACAAGCCTTGGCTGCCATGCAGCCAAAAATCTGGGTTTTCCCCTCAAATGTGGAGCAAACTACAAATCATACAGATCTGGAATTTCCTGCAGAAACCCCAGTGAAAATGTGCATCATTGAAAATGTCATGTGTCAGCTGGGCTGCTAATATGGGATGAGTACAGGATTGTTGTTTTTTTGCCCACATAGACAAGCCCCTCATCTGATCTTGGCAGCTAAGCAGGGTCAGCCCTGATTAGTACTTGGATGGGAGACCACCAACAAATATCAGGTTCTATAGGCTGTATTTCAGAGGAAGGAACTGGAAAAACCACCAGTGTGTGTTCATGCGTGTGCATGCCTTCAATTTACGGTGACTCCATGAATTTCATAGAGTTTTCTTAGGCAACAGACGACCAGTCCCTGGTACATTGGATAGAAAAATGAATCCTGACCGACCACATCAAATAGTTTGAGAAGAACTGTAAAACACAGCACATTGGACAGATAGCTGTCTTAGCCACAAGCGGCTTACTGTTTCCATTTTGGAAAGAAAAAGAAAGACCCGCCTTTATTGCAAAACCATGTCTGACGTAGGAGAGCCTGGGAACATGATCTTCCATGGTTTAAAACCACAACAAACAGTGGAATTGTGGTGGCAATTTGGATCAAGATTCATGGGGTAAACCTCAGCTTGGGGAGGGGATTTTAATAAGGAAAGCACAACAAAGGTAATCCCTGCAGTGGAGCTGTGATCCCAATCCAAACTGCCTATAGCTGCCACTAACACTTCACAAGCATACATGCATGTGCACACATGAGATCTCCATGTGTCACATCTGTTTGCATAAAGCAGTCTGGAGGTTTGAAGGAAAGCAATTATCACTTTGAAAATGACTTGATACCAGTGGTTCTTATGACTTGATACCAGGGAGCCGCGATGTCCTCACAGAGCATCCGCAAAGGCTCGAAGGCTGCCCAGCTCACCTCCTCCCCGCATTGGAGCAGCCATGTGACAGGAGCCAAGGCAAAGGCTAGCTGGCTTGGCCTATGCATTGCCATTCAATATGCTCCAGCCAGGAGAAAAGTCTTCCCTCTCCCTCCAGTGCCTCTGAGCACCGAATGGTGTGAAGTCGAAAGCTTTCACATCCAACATCCATAGGTTTTCTGTGGTGTTTTTCTGGGCTGTGAGGCCGTGTTCTGGGAGAGTTTATTCCTGATGTTTCGCCTGCAGGCGAAACATCAGGAATAAACTCTTCCAGAGCACGGCCTCACAGCCCGGAAAAACACTGCAGAAAACTGGATGGTGTAATTGTAATATGATGATGATTGGGTATAGTTGTTGATGTTGTTGTTGTTTTAAATCCTGAGTTAAGTCTTGGGGGTCAGTGGCAACAAAAGATATTTAAAGGGGATCTCTGGTAAAGAAAAGGTTAAGAGCCACTGCTTGATGCTATTTCCTACTTATAGGGAAAAGCATTGATCCATGGAACATGTCCCACACATTTCTTCCTTTCCCTAAACCTATTTTTCACTTGAAGGGGAAAATACTGTTCCCTCCACCTGCAACTGCTCCTGGCCAAACATCTGCTTTTGCTCAGAGCAATCCTAAAACATCTCTACTTAACAGTAGTTCCATATACTGCAGTGGAAATAATCGGTATAAGATTTGGAGGCAGAGCACTGGTGGGAGGGTGTTTGCCTTTGCCCTCACATCCTGCTTGTGGGCTTACCATGGGAATAATTGAGCACTGTGTGAAAAGCAAGCTAGGCTAGATGGTCCATCCGTGTGATCCAGCAAGGCTCTTCTCTTCTTATTATGGAAGTACAGTACTGTATATACTGAGGTGCAGCTCCATTTTTCTTGGCAAGAGGAAGTGATGAGGTTTTGGCATTCATAATTCTAGGCTGCATTGATAGCAGTTTAGTGTCCAGATTGCAGGAAGTAATGATACCACTTTACTCTGCTACAGTCAGATCTCACCACCTCGAATACTGTGTCCAGTTCTGGACACCACAGCTCAAGAAGAATATGGACAAGTTGGTCCAGAGAAGGGTGGCCAAAATTATCAAAGTTCTGGAAACCAAGACCTATGAGAAACAACTTAGGAAACTGGGCACGTTTAGCTTGGAAAAGAGAAGACTGGGATATGATCGCCATCTTTAATGTCTGAAAAGATGTCATGTAGAAGATGGACGAGCTTGTTTTCTGCTGTTCCAGGGACTAGGACATGAACCAATGGATTCAAATTATACAAATACAGATTCCACCTAACATTAGGAAGTTCTTGATGGTAAGAGCTGTTTTGAGAATGGAATAAACTGCCCCAGGAAGTGGCAGACTCTCCTTCTCTGGAGTGACTAAACATAGTTTGGATGGCCATCTCTCACAAATGTCTTATCCATGTATTCCTACATAGCAGCAGGTTTTGGACTAGATGGCTCTTGAGATCTCTTCCAACTCTATGATTCAATTTTTCTATAACTGTGTTCTAATTTGAAGTTGAAGGCTTTCACGGCCAGCATCCATAGGTTTTCCTTGATTTTTTTTTTTCTGGGCTGTGAGGTTGTGTTCTGGAAGAGTTTATTCCTGACATTTCGCCTGTATCTGTGGCTGGCATCTTCAGAGAATAAACTCTTCCAGAACATGGCCTCACAGCCCGGGGGGGGGGGACGGGACATGAAAAACCTATGTGTCCTAATTGTTTATTAGTAGGGCAGCTGCTACCAGTTTAAAATAATGTAAAAAGAACAAATTCCTCTTTCTTTTTGTCTTCTCAGAGACATGGTTAGCTATAACACACATTGGAAACCGCTTCGTGCCTAGTGTGCTATAAAGTGGTGTCGATACATAAGTGCTATCACTTCACAACTTGTAAGCCATGTTGAGAGTCTTTGTGATTGGAGAGCGGGGTATAAATACTTAAATAAATAAATGGTTGATGCTCACAAAATATTACTGGATAAAGAAACACAAGCTTAATCCACAAGGATATAATGTCCCCCTGCAATTACTCAAGAGTATTTTAAAAAAGGCATAGTCCAGTGAAAGATTGCTTAAACTGACAGTTTTGCTCCACTGAAAATTGGCCTTAGAAAACTGACACCTTTGCACTAAAGCTCCCAGAATGCCCTAACATGGCTGCTGTACTCAAATGTTATTATGATCATTAAACAGAGAGTCTGTGAACATTTAGAAGGCAATGCCATAATCACAAAAAGTCAACATGGGTTTCAGAGAAACAAGTCATGCCAGACTAATCTGATCTCTTTTTTTGATAAAGTTACCAGCTTGGTAGATGAAGGGAATGCTGTGGACATCGCATACCTTGATTTCAGTAAGGCCTTTGACAAGGTTCCCCATGACATTCTTGCAAACAAGCTTGTAAAATATGGGCTAGACAAGTTAACTGTTCAATGGATTTGTAATTGGTTGACCGGCTGAACCCAAAGAGTGCTCAGCAGTGGCTCCTCTTCGTCTGGGAAAGATGTGACCAGTGGGGTGCCACAGGGTTCTGTCCTGGGCCCAGTGCTATTCAACATCTTTATCAATGACTTAGATGAGGGAATTAGGGGCATACTTATCAAATTTGCAGATGACACCAAATTGGGAGGAGTAGCTAATACCCTAGAGGACAGGATCAAAATTCAGAATGACCTGGATAGACTGGAGAGCTGGGCCAAAGCTAACAAAATGAAATTCAATACGGAGAAATGTAAAGTACTGCATTAGGGTGGAAAAATGAAATGCATAAATATAGGATGGGAGAGACCTGGCTGAATGAGACTACGTGCGAAAAGGATCTAGGAGTCCTAGTAGACCACAAGTTGAACATGAGTCAACAGTGTGATGCGGCAGCTAAAAAGGCCAATGCGATTTTGGGCTGTATCAATAGAAGTATAGTGTCTAGATCAAGGGAAGTAATAGTGCCACTCTATTCTGCCTTGGTCAGACCTCACTTAGAATACTGTGTCCAGTTCTGGGCACCACAATTCAGAAAGGATATTGACAAATTGGAGCGTGTCCAGAGAAGGGCAACTAAAATGGTGAAAGGTCTGGAAACCATGCCTTATGAGGAGAGACTTAGGGAGCTGGGTATGTTTAGCCTGGAAAAAAGACGGTTAAGAGGCGATATGATAGCCCTGTTTAAGTATTTGAAGGGGTGTCACGCTGAGGATGGAGCAGGCTTGTTTTCTGCTGCTCCAGAGACTGGAACACGGAGCAATGGATGCAAGCTCCAGGAACAGAGATTCCACCTCAACATTAGGAGGAACTTTTTGGCAGTAAGAGCTGTTCGGCAGTGGAACACACTCCCTCGGAGCGTGGTGGGGTCTCCTTCCTTGGAGGTCTTTAAACAGAGGCTGGATGGCCATCTGTCGGGGATGCTTTGATCAAGATTTCCTGCGTGGCAGTGGGGTTGGACTGGATGGCCCTCGTGGTCTCTTCCAACTCTGCAATTCTATGATTCTATGATTCTATGTCATGATATCAGTGGCAGCTGGTGCCTTCCATGTTGGTAGACTAGTGAATCTCCTCCTGGATTTATAGTTGTGTGAAAAGAAAGTACACCCTCTTTGAATTCTATGTTTTTATATATCAGGACATAATAACATAATAACATCTCTTCCTTAGGCGGTATTAAAATTAGGTAGATACAACCTCAGATAAACAACAACACATTGTATTTAACTAATTTTAAGACCTGCTAAGGAACAGGTGATTGTTATGATTGTTATTACATCCTAATATGTTAAACCATAGAATTCAAAGAGGGTGTACTTTTTCACACGACGGTAGTCTAAATTTTAAAAGAGCTAGCTAAAGTTTATTGTATCCCCAACATAGGTTCAGCACCTTGGAAAGATCCTTTAGAATCACAGAATCATAGAATCATAGAGTTGGAGGAGACCTCAAGGGCCATCCAGTCCAACCCCCTGCCATGCAGGAATACACAATCAAATCATACCCAACAGAGCCTCTGATTAAAAACCTCCAAAGAAGGAAACTCCACCACACTACAAAGCAGTGTATTCCAATTCTGAACAGCTCTTACTGTCAGCAAGTTCTTCCTAATGTTTAGGTGGAATCTTTTTTCCTGTAGTTTGAACCCATTGCTCCATGTCAGAGGACATTTTCAGACGCCCCTTACCACGCAAGCAGCCTCCGGAACAGTAACGAGGCTGCTGTGCAGCAGGGGGTCAATTTCGGACGATGCCATCCCTCTCTCGGCGTTGTCCGTGACTGTTCCGGTTAGCATTGAAGGTGGCCATGTTATTTTTCACTCACAGAAGTTGTCCGTGAGTAAAAAATAGCGCGGCTGCCTTCAATGCTAACCGGAACAGTCATGGACAAGGCTGAGAGAGGGACAGCGTCATCTGAAATCGACCCCCTGCTGCTCAGCAGCCTCGTTATTGCTCCGGAGGCTGCTTGTGCGGTAAGGGGCATCTGAAAATGTCCCTAGTCTCTAGAGCAGCAGAAAACAAGCCTGCTCCATCCTCAGTATGGCATCCCTTCAAATATTTAACATGGCTATCATGTCCCCTCTCAACCTTCTCTTCTCCAGACTAAACATGCCCAGCTCCCTAAGCCACTCCTCATAGGACATGGCTTCCACACCTCCCACCATCCTGGCTGCCCTCCTCTGGACAAGCTCCAGCTTCTCAATATTCTTCCTGAATTGTGGTGCTGAGAACTGGACACAGTATTCGAGGTGAGGTCTGACCAGAGCAAAATACAGCAGCACTATTACTTCCCTTGATCTGGACACTATAATCCTATTAATCCAGCCTAGAATCTCTGGCTTTTTTAGCTGCTGCATCACACTGCTGACTCATGTTCGGTTTGTGGTCCACTAAGATTCCTAGATCCTTTTCGCATGTACTGCCCTCAAGCCAGGTGTCACCCATCCTATATCTGTGCATTTCATTTTTGCTGCCCAAGTGTAGTAGCCTACATTTCTCCCTGTTGAAATTCATTTTGTTAATACTGGCCCAGCTTTCTAATCTGTTGAGGTCATTTTGGATTCTGATCCTGTCCTCTGGGGTATTAGCTACCCCTCCTAATTTGGTGTCATTGCAAACTTGATAAGCTTATCCTCTATTTCCTCATCCAAGTCATTGATAAAGATGTTGAATAACCCTGGGCCCAGGACAGACCCCTGTGGCACCCTACTGGTCACTTCTCTCCAGGATGAAGACGAGCCATTGGTGACTACCCTTTGGGTTCGGTCAGTCAAGCAATTACAAATCCACCTAACAGTTGCATTGTCTAGCCCACAGGTTACTAACTTTTTTGCAAGAATATCATGGGGGACCTTGTCAAAAGCCTTACTGAAATCAAGATACACTACATCCACTGTGTTCCCTTCATCTATCAAGTTTGTAACTCTGTCAAAAAAAGAGATAAGATTAGTCTGGCATGACTTCTTTACAGCAGGGGTGGGCAACTGTAGAGGGGGAGGGAAGCATTTTCACCCCACACTCCTCCTGTGAGCTGCACCAGGGAGCCTGATACAACTGGAAGTGATGTCGCATCACAGTTTTGTTTTTGGCTAATTTTTTGGGCAGTGTTGGAGGGGGTTGCTTTTCCAGGCATATGGGGTTGTGGGTGCCAAAACACTTTTTTTAACAGTATTTTAAGCTAATTTTGGAGAAGGTTGGGGTGAAAAATTGTCTTCCCGATTTAGAATTTTTAATGCATGCACTTGATTGGGGAAGCCTGGGACTTTAGGGGCCACATGCCACCCATGGGCCAGACTTTCCCCCTGCTTTAAAGTTTGGACTAAAACCTGGAGTGGATTCACCATTCCACTGACATAGGGGCCACCAGCTGCCACTATATGGTTTACAGTTGGACCCCTGTATCCACGGGGGGTTGGTTCACAGACTTACCGTGGATACTGGAAACCATGGATAACAGTGAACCCTATTAAAATTAAGGACATCCGGTAAAGCACACCATAGAGTTGCATTGGAGAACCTAGAAGATTCCTAGAGAGGATGCCTCTCTAGGCATCTTCCAGCACAACTCTATGGTATATGTCCCTTTTTTGAGTTGTGTGGATAACTGAAATTGCAGATATTAGTTCTGCAGACTGTAATGGAATTTGTTTGTTTTGCTTCATGCAGTTTACATATAGTACAAATGCTGATATGTGCTGATATGTCAAAGTATTATAATTTGTCCAGATAAGAATTCACTGGCATGTACCCAACAAGAAACTATTCCACTATAGTAATGAGTCGTTTAAAAACAACAACAACAACAACAACACAGTGATTCCTCACACATGAAAGTGTCATCCCATCCCCAAATATTTCTAACAATGAGCTTAAAAGAAAAGAAAAACAGCCTTAGAAGGCTTTTTTCTGGAGTCAAATAGCAACAGAGGAGGGAATGCTTAACCTTTTTCTCTGCAGCCATTATTTAGTTCAAATCTCCCCCTAAACTTTTCCGCTTAATGGGACTCCAGGTGTATGTTTTTCTTTATAAAAAATGTACCTGGGAACCCCCATAGGATGAAAAATGTGTGAGCAGGAAAAGGATGATTGTAAAAAGGGTAGCTAGGAAAAGGTTGAATACATACATACATACATATATATATATAGTGTTGCTCCTCCACTCAAAATTATACCTGACATATTTTATCTGCCACTTCATACAAGTTTCATCTCAGTGAAGTTTTGTTACCATTGCGATCTAGTAAGCTGGCATGAGGAGCCACTTGGCTGCATGGCAGTTGAAGAGTAAAAATTAAAAGAGGAATAGATGAAAATGGTTATTATGTGTTACCCTAAGAGGCTGATGGACGTTAAGAGTCCCACCTGCGATGCCAATATCTACTTTAATATTTGGGGGAATTTAGTAGCTCAGAGTGAAGGCCTGTGAGAGGAGGGTAACTTCGGGGATCTTTTCATCTGTGTATACCAGTACTAACTGTAGAGGAGGCTCCAGTTGAAGTGAAATAAAGTATTTTATTGGAATAATATAGACTAATGTGCAAGAACATCCACTCTAATGAACCATACAAGGCTATTGGAAGAGAAAAGCAGGAAGGGTTAGACAGAGAGAACTCAGGGGTGTAAGGGTGCTAATTACCAGTCTCAGAGAAAGAGGTTTGTGGAGGGAGGATGCTCAGGCAGGTGTGACCTTTGACGGCCCTCCAGTTTGCCTAACCTTACAGTCAACGTGACCCCGAAAACTGTCCAATATGTCTTGTTATGAAACCTCGCAGGGAGGAATAATAGGGCATGCTAACATATGAATCATTACCAATTTTAATTTGTTTCCAGTGCTGTATTGCAGTGAACTATTTTTCTCCTACTGTCTTTTTTCTTGGCCTTAGTGGTATTTCCCCCTCTTTCTTGTCATGTGCTCTATTTAAACTTTTCAACAACCACACACTATATGTCGATTGATTATGCCTTTGTTAGATGTCACCATGACCTACAAGTGCTTTGAGTGGTAGCAATTGGTCAGTGTGGGTGTGTTTATCATAGCAGGATGTTTATGCCGGATTAGCATGTTTATGCTACTGCACTGCTTGTTTCTTTCATGCGACTGGAGCAAATGTGTCAGAGAGAAACTACAATTACATAAAATAAAATGGAAAGCATTATGTGTGAAAGAGCAATTACAGATGAGGAATGGAGCATAACTATGCCAAGCCTGTGTCATCTCTACATGCCTGCCTTAGTAAAGCAGGGGTAGACAATCATGGCTCTCCAGGTGTTTTTGGCTTACAACTCCCATTACCCTAGTCAGCATAGCCAGTGGTGAAAAATTAAGGGAGCTACCATCCAAAAACATATGAAGGAGATGGGATATGATGCTTTAAAGTAACCCAGCTACCTGCAATCACTTACCCTTTATCATAACCACATTACATTTTAAAAAATATACAGTATTACATGTGGTAATGATATTGCTACTTTTATTTGGGTGCAATGAGCTACATATCCTAGTTATTTTTCAAATGCTATTTTACAGAGCATTGTTAGCTGCAAATTGACATGATTTTTTTTTCATTTTTATGGCATTCTGTCTTCAGTGATCCAAGGTGTTTGAAGGGTGAGTAAACAGTGTAGATGCTGTTGGGGATGAGGTGAGAGTGTGAAGAAGAAAAGAGATGCAGCAGATTGACAACTACATTTAATGTTACAGCTTATTACATATCACACTTTAGGATGGCCTTCCCCAGTTTTTCACAGCAGGAATGAAAATCTCCGCCAAAATACTATTTGACTTTACTGGAAGATAAATCTTTGCCAACATACTTACAGTGGAGGTCCAGGAGGGTAAGATGGGTCGTTTCCCTTAACCGAACAATGGCAGCAGCCAGACAGGGCCTCCGAACACATCCCAGGCACAACCAATCAGTGGCAGTTTGTTTCAGGGGGAGCTACACCTGAGTATTGTCCTGTTCCTGCTCCACATGTGGGTGTGGGTGTAAAGCACATTATAGGATATTTCCTTTTGCAGCACTGGAAAAAGCACCCCCTTTCAAGCCAGCATAAATGACCGCATGCTGAACTAAAGTGGCAGGGCAACCAGAAGGTTCTGCTTTCCGTGCTGCCTTACTGCACAACGTTGTCATTCTTCCAATGTTCTGCTGTTCCAGTCCTGTGGGGGACGGAGATAAAACTGCATCTTTTTGCCAATGGTTTTTTTCAGTTAGCAAAAAGACGTGGTTTTACCTCACTCTCCCATGGGACCAGAATGGGAGAACGACAACGTCATGCAGTAAGGCAACATGGAAGATGGAACCTTCCAGCTGCACTGGCACTTTATTTCCAAGAAGATCTGACCATTATCTGGCAGAGTGAGAGCACAACAGATGTACTTTCCTTGATCTGGAGTGATAATGAGGATTTTAATATTTATTATTACAGGTTGACTCCCCTGGGACTGGTATTCATGGTTTCACTTATCCACATCCCAAAAAAATAAGTCCCCTCTAGGCATTTTCTAGGTCTTCTAGAGTGATTCTATGGTATGCTCCTACCGGATGTTGGGCTGGAAGCCATTCATTTCAATAGGGTTTGCTATTATCCATTTTCACATATCCATGCTAAGTCTGCAAATGTATTCCCCATGGATACAGGGCTGATCTGTACTTGTGACAGCTTTAGCATAGAGGAAAAGTAGTCAAGGGGGTTGTCTAAATGGTGAAAATACTCCTTGTGAAATTTGAGGAGAAGACGATGTGTCTCAATGGGATCCGGTAGCATTATGCTATATTTGGAAGGAGAATCGCTGAAACTCTTGAGGAAAAGTCTTTGCAGCTTTCCCCGGAGATTTTCAAAAACAGCATGGGGAACAAGGTATTCCCCCTTGTTAGGACAGTGATTCAATATGAACTACATGCTAACTATATAAATGGTAACACTTTTTCTGCAAAGCTATTTGCATTTCTTATGAAAAATCAAAAGCTAGCTGGAAATCGTTGGCTAAAGATCGATCAGTTTTACCACTCCGAAGCACACATTTCCACCACTGAGTTTAATAGAGCTTACTCCCAACAAGTAACTATATACAGGATTTCCGGCTTCCCCTATAAACTTAATTGGAGAGGGGGAAGTTAATGGTTTGTTTGTTGTTGTTTAAGATGTCTGGTTTTTATTATAGGGTTTTAAATCAGCCAGTTAGCTCCCTTGTGCATAAAAGCAGGATGTTAAGAGTTCACAGAGACACATATCCTAGGAGCATAAAAATCATGGCACAGCTGGGTTGGCCATTAGACACAGCAAGAGGATGCCTCAGGCAACTGAGAACCTTATTGAAAGGGCAGCAAACTGTTAATTGCCACATTTGTTATTGTTGGATATTTACTGTCCAGGAGAGCTGCTTGAGGAATTTTCCATTCCAGAGGCTGAATTAATTTGACTAGCTTTGGGGACCTTGACTTTGTTGAAGGAGAAGATATGAATGCAGATGGTATGAGCTGCTCTGTCTCAGGCAGCAAAATGACTTGGGATGGTCTGACAGCAGTGAGGTCTGTCACAAGAACATCCTGTAAACTTTAGAATGTTACAACCAAGCCACTGTGATATTCAGCCTACAAAAATAAGGGCCATTTCACACCACACAACTACAGAGCTATGATTCCACTTTAACTCCCATGGTTCCATGCTATGGAAACCTGGGATTGGCAGTTTTTTTGATGTACCTTTAGAATTCTCAGCCAGAGGGCTCCTGTAGTGCCTCACCAAACTACAAATCCCATAGGATATTACCATGGCAGTTAAAGTGGAATCATAGTGCTATAGCTGTGCATTGTGTTAAAGGGCCCTCAATTTACCATGACTAGGAGGTGGCTAAGTCACAACAGCAGCAATAACAATAATGTGGACTACAAATTAAAACATATACAACATAGATTTTATAAGATACAGAAGATGATCACTGCAATGTCATTAAATGATCAATTACTTTCAAAGCTACCGTATTTAAAATGTATGTTAAAAATAAAAAGGAGTTTGAAAAAAACAGGACCCTATATGAAAAGCACTTTCCTTAAAAGTAGTCAGTTCCCCAAAGTGTGTCAGAGCAGAAATGTCTTTGCCTATTGATGGAAGGATAGCAAGGAAGGAACTATTCCATCTTCTCAAGGAAGGGAATTCCAGAGCCCAAGAAGCATGAATTAAAATTCACAGTGAGCTGGTGGACTGAAGTGGTCTGAGTTGCTAGGTAGCTGACAAGATGGGTGGCTTTGGGAAGAACACAAAGGGAACCTTGGCAGGGTAGGGGTGCTAAAGGTGGATACAGGACTAAACACCAAGTATCCTTTCCGCCAGTTGGGACAAGGAGGGGGAAGGAAGGCAGGGGGTATCATAAACCCTTCTGAGACATCAGCACTGTTGGGCTTTGCCTGTCCCCCAACCAGAGGTACCTTGTGGCTCTCATGTCAGGAAGGGTAATGTATCTGTTCTGGCTTTTAGTCTGAACTTTAAAGGAGTGATCCAAGGTATTGAACTCTACCTACAATCAGGTTTGGCGCCTTGGATAGCTTCTTTAAAGATCAGATTAAAACCCAAAGTCAATGCGTGCGCACACACACATGCACACACATGATGCAGAAGCCCCCAGTTAGCCTGAGGAAGCTCATAAGATTAAGAGCTTGTGTCTGAGTTTTCTTCTTTTCCCTTTCCCAGCCTACATTCCTTTTGTTTTCTGTCTTTTTACATTGAATCCTGAGGCTAGAGACTGTCTTAATCTTCTTTTATTGATTTGTAAGCCACTCTGAGACATGTTCCAGCTGTTGAATGGTATGTAAATAAGAGAGTCATAGGATTGGAAGTGATCCCACAGGTCATCTAGTTCGTGTTATAAATAGTATGGGGCCAGTGTGGAATAGTGGTTTGCCTGTTGTAGGTTAGCACACACACACAATTATTATTATTATTATTAATAATAATAATAATAATATTCCGCCCCTCTACAAAACGCAATAGGGGTGGCTTACAACAATTAAAATATACATCCCAGACCCTCAATCCCACCCCCCCTTAAAATACAATTAAATAAACCAGGAATTAAAACATTAAAACAAAATACAAAAATTAAAAAATAAACAAGGGACAGTGGCCGTAGCAAGGTCGGGACAAGCTAGATTTTCTTTTCTTTTTTAATACAGTCATGATAGGATCACCTCGAGTAGCATCCCATTCTTTCCCAGGCCAAGCTTCATTGCACTGTTTACTGCAAACATGCTGTTGCAATCCAAGGCTGAAAGGCTGTTTTTCTCCAGCCCTTCCACACCATTCTCCTAATGCCAATGCTTCAAAACAAAACACCCTTCTAGCTAGACAGAAGAGAAGAAAAGGGGGGGGCAGGAGGGGCTTCCAGAAGGAGCTTCTGTGTCATAGATTTTTTTGACGGAGATATGCCTGTCTAGTCCAAAAAGGTGACATTCCTGGATTTTGTTGAGATCAGATCCCTTGAGAACCAGTGTGGTGTAGTGGTTTGAACACTGGGTGAGGAGAGCAGGGTTCAAATCCCCACTCGGCCACAGAATCCCAGGGAGGGAGGGCGAGTCACACTCTCTCAGCCTCAGAGGAAAACAAAAGCAACCCCCCCATCTCTGAACCAATCTGGCCAAGAAAACCCCGTGATAGAATTGCCACACGTCAGAAACGACTTGAAGGCACACAACAACAACAACATGTGTGTGTGTGGTATGTTTAACCTGGAGAAGAGAAGGTTAAGAGGTGACATGATAGCCATGTTTATATCTTTGAAGGGATGTCATACTGAGGATGGAGCAAGCTTGTTTTCTGCTGCTCCAGAGACTAGGACATGGAGCAATGGGTTCAAACGACAAGAAAAGAGATTTCACCTAAACATTAGGAAGAACTTCCTGACAGTAAGAGCTGTTCGGAAGTGGAACACACTGCCTTGGAGTGTGGAGTCTCCTTCTTTGGAGGTTTTTAAACAGAGGCTGGATGGCCATCTGTCGGGAATGATTTGATTGTTTATTCCTGCATGGCAGGGAGTTGGTCTGGATGGCCCTTGTGGTCTCTTCCAACTCTATGGTTCTATGATTCTTTGTAAAAGCCACTACCCACTTTGTATACCAGTTGTCCCTCTGTATCCACGGATTTGGTATTCTCCGATTTAAGTATTCACGACTTGAAAATATATTTTTAAAAAAACAATAATCCAAAAAGCAAACCTTGACTTTGCCATCTTATATAAAGGACACCATTTTGCTATGCCATTGCATATAATGGGACTTGAATATTCACGGATTTTGGTATTTACGGGGGGGGGCTCCTGGAATCAAACGCCAGCGAATATGAAGGGACAACACACGGTTCACGTGGAGCCAGGGTTCACGTGGAGCAGGGGGAGGATGTGCGCCATGAACGAGGGAGCAAGGGGATCCTGAACTTTCCAACCATGCATGCCATCTTAGATGCATCTACTTGGGAGTAAGCCTCACTCCTGCTCCATGGGACTTAACTCCTAGGTCAGTGGCATATAGGATTGTCGCCTCCTGGAAGTTCTACACAGTCTCTTGTGATTGTCGCTCAGGATGCTATGTTTCTCCTAGGGCCCTTTCACACTACAGTTGGCCCTCTGTATCCACAGTTGCATGTCCCATGCAACCTGAAGCGAGGGAAAAGTTGCTGGCCCGGCTCTTGCTAATCCTGGCAAGGACCCACAACCCTTCCTCTCCCTTTTCCCTTTCCCTGCCTGAGGCCGTGCAGCTCGTGACTTTCCTCTCTCTCTAAGTCGAGCCCATCCACCGGCGCGAGCTTGAACAAGTTTGGACTTTCCGAGCTGAGCTGTCTTCCTTGCTCCTCAATGAATGACGACGCCCCCCTTGGAATCCCCCTCCAGCCAATCCGGTGGCTCCGGAGGCGTGGCCTCTGCCATTCATAACATAAAAGCCAAGGCTGGGCGGCTCGCCTTTCACTCTCACTTGCATCTTCGCGGCTTGCGCTGGAATAGATGAATAGCATCTCCTGCGGCAGCCCGGCCATGTGCTACGCTTGCGAGCCCAGACTGACCGCGCTACAGATGCCCAAAGTCCACACGAGGCCCGAGCCCACCGGGCCGGAATATTTCACTTTCGATCCCCTCCCAGAGGTCGAGATGAGCCCGGCTCACAAGAAAGGCTCCAAGGCTAACAACCACCGGCTCAAAAAGAGATCCCGGAGAGTCTTGTACCCCCCAGTGGTAAGTCGGGGTGTGTTTGGATACAGACGCAGAAAAGAACGAGGTTGGGTGGGAGGAGAGCAGGAAGGTGGCAGGAGTGCGAGCAGGGCCGGTTTAAGGAATTTTGGGGGTTTGAGGCTTTATTTGGGGGGGGCATATGTTTATCTCAGGTCGATGTAGCCTAGCCTATTCACAGTACAGGATATTCAGATTATTACTAATAACGTTTTTGCAGGCAGGACTAGTTTAAGAAATTATGGGGTTCCCTGCATCGCTTTATTTGGGGGCCCCCATATGTTTATCTCAGGTCGATGTAGCCTAACCTATTCACAGTACAGGATATTCAGATTATTACTAATAATGTTTTTGCAGGCAGGACTGGTTTAAGGAATTTTGGGGTCCCCTGCAATGCTTTATTTGGTGGGGGGCATATGTTTATCTCAAGGTGATGTAGCCTAGCCTATTTACAGTACAGGTTATTCAGATTATCACATCATTTGTCACTGATAAGATGTGGTGAGGGTCAGAAGCCTCCCTACTAATACAGTTGTCCCTTCATATTCGCTGGGGATTGGTTACAGGACCACCACCCCTGGATACCAAAATCCATGAATACTCAAGTCTCATTACAGTTGTCCCTTCACATTCACTGGGATTTGGTTCCAGGACCCCCGTGAGTACCGAAATCCGTGAATACTCAAGTCCTATTATATGCAATGGCATAGCAAAATGGTGTCCCTTATATAAGATGGCAAATCAAGGTTTGCTTTTTAGATTGTTATTTTTTAAGAATACTTCAAGCTGTGAATTCTTAAAACCGTGAATGCCAAATCCGTGAATGTGGAGGGACAACTGTATATGCAACAGCATAGCAAAATGGTGTCCCTTATATAAGATGGAAAAATCAAGGTTTGCTTTTTAAAGAAGATGTCCAAGCCGTGAATACTTAAATCCGTGGATACCAAATCCATGGATACGGAGGGACAACTATAATGTTTTTGCAGGAGGAGGGTTACAATGCCCCCCCTCAATGATGGGGTCCCCTGCAGATGCAGGTGCTGCAGGGCCCTTAAACTGGCCATGAGTGTGAGGAGCCAGGGTTCACGTGGAGCAGGGGGAGGATGTGCACCATGAAAGAGAGAGCAAGGGGATCCTGATTCTCCAACCATGCCATCCTAGATGCATCTACCTCAGGAGTAAGTCTCACTTCTGCTCCATGGGACTTAACTCCTAGGTCAGTGGCATATAGGATTGCAGCCTCCTGGAAGTTCTACACAAGCTCTCCTGATTCTCACTCAGGATGCTATGTTTCTCCCAGGGCCCTTTCACACTACACTTGTCTCTCTGTATCCATAGATTTGGCATTTACAGCTTAAAAATATTCTTTAAATAATAATAATAATCCAAAAAGCAAACCTTGATTTTTGCCATCTTATATAAGGGGCACCATTTTGCTATGCCATTGCATATAATGGGACTTGAGTATTCATGGATCTTGGTATCTTTGCAGGGTCCTGGAACCAAACCCTAGCGAATATGAAGGGACAACTGTCCACAGTTATAGCACTGTGATTCCACTTTAACTGCCATGGCAACATCTCATGGAATCCTGCAGTTTGGTGAGGCGCTAGAGCTCTCAGACTGAGGATTCTAAATACCCCTCCCTAAACTGCAAATCCCAAGATTCCATTGGATGTTGCCATAGCAATTAAAGTGGTATGGGAACACTATAATTATTTAGTGTGAAAGTGCCCCTAGATTCTAGGATCGAGAAAGAGCATAGGATGCAGCAGAGCCTTCCTAATGATTGGATTTCACCTCAGATGCTCCATCTAGCATGGCTAATGGCAAGGAACTATGGGACGAGGAGTCTAAAAGCATCTGGAAGGCCAGAAAGTAACAGGATGCTGGGCTGTATGCAGTTTGGGCATGTTCCTTTTTTGGACTTCATCTCACAGAGTTTCCTAGCCCATGTGGCTGGGGGATTTTTTATTTATTTATTTATTTATTGAGTTGCAATCTAAAAAGTAACATGCCTCAAGCATCATCTGTAAGGACGCATCAGAGGTGCTGAATTGCTGGGATCCTCTTCCTTGTAACCTGTCTTGCCAGCTCTGCTTCTCAAACCTTCCCCTCCTGCCAAGGATCTGATTATGCCTGTAATAGTTGCACAGCTGGCTGAAATCCAGCAGGTGAAACCTTTTCCATTGTTGCATCAACAAGGTGTGGCAAGCTCTTAAGTTTCTGTCATGCAGTGCCAGAAATCAAAAGCCTTGCCAAAAAAAAAAAGGGGGGGGAGGAAGAAATACAGATCTCAGATGGAGAAAGAACCTTGCCTTCTGTCTTCATGCTGAGCATTGCCAAGAAAAAGAAGTTTCGGGTCCTCTCTCCATCTCAGAGCTGGGGAAAGCTATTCTTTTGATCCATAAGTTCTGGGAGTCATGGTCCAAACTGTTAACTTTGACAAGCTCTGCGAGAAAGCCACAGGCATTAAAGAAAACATGTTGGTTTTGTTCTTGGAAATGAAAAAAAGTGCATAAAAATCCAGTGTGGTGTAATAGTTTGTGTGTTGGACAAGAACCATGGGACACCAGGGTTCAAAACCCCATTCAATGATGGAAACCCACTGGTTGACCCTGAGTTGGCCTTTCAGCCTTAAAGGAAGGCAAAGGCAAACTTCCTTTGAGTAAATATTATTGCCAAGAAAACCTTATGATAGGGTTGCCATGAGCTGGAGTCAACTTGAATGGAACAACTGGGCAGTGCCCCGTGTCTGGATTTCTCAAGTGGTGTTAGCTGAAAAGGATCCTGGGGAAGCTTGTTGAACTGTAAATAAGTGAGGAAATGCCGAGAAGACTGGATGCCTTTTGTCTTTCTCGTGTCTCTAACCAGCTGCCTTTGCTCTCCTTACAGGGAAAGCGCTACTACCCCACTGAGGAGCCCAACTATGCCAAGCGCCTTCTCTTTATCCTTCTTGCTATTGTTCTCTTCCAAATCTACAATGCTGAGGAGGAGCTCCCACCCACCTTACTTCCCCTGAGCGCTGAGGAAAACATCTCCAGTTGCTCCATGGAGTTGAGGGAATCTCATGGGGAACCTTTGCATTTGCAAGAGCCTGTGTTCACAGCACCTTCCATGGGAAGCATAGAAGAGGCCAATGCTACTGGCTGGCACTGGGGAGAGGACGAGACATCTGAATCCACAGTCGACATCACCCAGTTTTTGGAGCAGAGCCCAGCTGCTTTCTGAAGATTTCTCCCAGGGGAGAAAGAACTGTGAGGAAGACTAGGCTAGATTGCAACATCTTAGAGGGTTACTGCTACCATGGGCAGGACTCCTGGCTTTGGAAGAAAAAGTGACTCTCTTCTAGGCAGAACTCAGACCATAGATGGGTTAATGCCATTGGGAACTCAGCCAGTTCCTTCCAGGGCTCTGCAATGACTTTGCTATGACTGACGTCGACAAAGACACTTGACTTGAACTGACACTACATTGTAACACTGGGCGGGGAAGTTCCCTGTTTCTGCATCAGGCCAGATATCTGGCAAGCAGAAGGAAGGAAAAGAAGTTAATTTAATATTTATTTAATAATAATAATAATAATAATAATAATATGTGTAATTTTAACTGACATATTTAAAATTGTGTGAAACTGAGAGTTTGGAAGGCTCGCATGTTGGGCTGAAATGAAAGGACTACTTGTACTGTTTCTCTCTAGTGAGACTATTATACTGTGGCTTTTTGGAAAGGTCGTTAAAATCTCTAACATGGAAAAGGTGATGGCCTGTAGATTTATAATCTGTATTTCTGTGGCAGGATAATGTTTTGTTGGAAATTGAACTCTGAAGCAGAAGCCACTGAAATTTTGAGGGATGATGCTGTGATGCTCTTATTTGGTCTGCTGGTAAAATCATTTGTATGGCAGGTAATAAAAGTAAATAAACACTGACAAACAAATAAATAATATTGTATGACATGTCTTAATCCAATGGGAGAACCCAGCTATTGTGAGTTCTTGACAGAGAACACAAGAGAAAAGTAAAGACCTCTTACTTTCCTCAAGCTAAATTGTTCTTTTAAATGACATCTAAGCATTTGTATTAATATTTTTTTCCTGCTCTTGAGTATTAGCCAGCAGTGTTCCTTGTTAGAGCATTTCGCTTACTGTGTAAGCATGGGTCTCTCTCAAAAAAAGCACTGAGCACATCCAGACCAGCATTTTTGAAATGGAAGTAAATTTCTTTTGTGAATTGCACTTAATTTGTCTACCATGAATTGTCTGAAGAATGTATGTTCTGTGAACAAATGAATAAACGTTTGATATGATTTCTGTTGTCTGGCTGAGATGTTTAAATGAAGTATGGAAGGAGTGGAGTTAGTCTGGTGGACTAGGAGATGTAATGATAAACAAAGAGGGGCATCAGAAGAGTTTAAGAGACACAAGAAACCTGCATATACGTACAGGTTGAGTCTCCCTTATCTGGAATTCCAAAATCCAAAATATTGCAAAATCCAAAATTGTCCACATGGGTGGTTGAGACAGTGACACCTTTGCTTTCTGATGGTGCAAACTTTGTTTCATGCACAAAATTATTAAAAATATTGTGTATGAAATTACCTTTAGGCTATGTGTATAAAGTATATATAAAACATAAATTAGTGTTTAGACTTGGTTCCCATCTCCAATCTATCCCATTATGTACATACAAGTGTTCCAAAATCTGAAATATTCCAAAATACCTCTGATCCTAAGCATTTCGGATAAGGGAGACTTGGCCTGTACCCAGCTTAGCGCTGTGGCAAATGGTATTTCTTGTGATTGCATGAGAAACTGAATGCTGGCATTTTTCTCAAGGCATAAGAGCCCTGCTGCATCAGACCGAAGGCCCATCTGTTCCAGCATTCTCTTCAGAGTGGTCAACAAGTTGCCCATGGGAAACCCACCAGCCGGACACAAATGCAGCTGCACTTCCCATCTCTCATTCCCCAACTGATACATAAATGCATACTGCCTCTAGTACTGGAGGTGACTAATAACCAGACTAGTAACCTATTGGTGGCCCTGACCCACTTGAATGTAGCCTTTCAAAAGTAACTTGACATCCATTGTGTCTTGTAGGTAGTGAATTTGACTTTGCACTTATGCTGAAGTTCTGAGAGGGAGGAAAGTTTCTCCCAAACTACTTTCACCACACCATACATAATTATATCCATCTCGAGCGCCAGTGTGGTGTTGTAGGCTTTGGGTGTTGGACTAGGTTGCGGGAGAACTGGGTCTGAATTCCTGCTCGGCCATGGAAATCTACTGGGTGACTTTGGGCAAGTCACACTCTCAGCCTCAGATCAAGGCAAACCTCCTCTGAACAAATCTTGCCAAGAAAACCCTGTGATAGGTTCACATTGGGGTTGCCATAGGTCAGAAATGAATCAAAGGCACACAACAACTACCATCATGTTTTGCCTCCCCAGGCTAAACCATTGTCACTATTCCTCAGAGAGGAATTGCTCCAGTGTCTTCATCATCTCACTTGCTCCAGTTCTTGGTTGATACAACCCTTTTCATGGTATGGGTGTGCATTGTATCTATTCAGACTTCTAAAATCGCATACAGTAGGACCCCCGTATCCGCTGGGGATTGGTTTTGGAGGGTGTGGATACCAAAAATCATGGATAATAATGAACATCATTGAAAATAATGGGACTTCCGGTTTAAAATATCACAGAGTTACCTTGGAGGACCTAGAAAATGGCTAGAGTTGACACATTTTCAGGAAGACTCTATGGTAGGTGTGCTGTTTTGTGTCCCATGGATAACTGAATCAGTGGATAATGAATCAGTGGATACAGGGGTCCTACTGTACAATCTGTATTTCCATATGAACCAGACCAACTTATTCATAGCAAAATATGAATGGCAACTCAAGAAATCAAATAAGTGTTGAAGAGCAGGTTGTGATAAAAGGAACAGTAGAGAACCAGCCTAGGGAAGGCTATCTTCCTGCTATACCAGAGCTGGGCAACTTGTAGCTCTTTGGGTGTTCTTGGTAGACTACACTTCACTTGATCCCTCACCACAGGCTATGCAGCCTAGTGCTGATGGGAGTTGCAGTCCAACATGCGGAGGGCTAGAAGTTGCCCATGCCTGTCCTGGAGCAAAACCAAACCAGACAAGTAACAACCAATCAAAGCATGACTACATTCAGGTCTGATCAGTTACTAATTTAAAAGAAGAAGGAAAATATTGCAAACCTACAAAGTAATGTAACAAATGCACCAAGCCCATGTGGAACAGAACAGAGGTGGAAAACATTTCTGTAGGTGGTTATCAGTAATAACACCAAAGAATGACCTTGGAGGGGTCTATTCCTTATTTTTCAGAGTTGCTACACAAATTGATAAGAGGGCTGTATAGCGTTCAGCAAGAAAGCTGCTCAAACCTAGAATAATGGCACAGAAAGGGTCCTGATCATCAGCACTACAGATTAACTCATGTCACAGGAATGTGTTGTAAAGTGGGAGCAAACAAGAAAGATAGGGCTAAGCCCAAGATAAGTGTAGAGCAGATTGCTGTAGGTGACTTATGGAACTGAATTAACTCCTCAGTTATTGAATTAACTCCTCAATAATATTACATAGTCTTGTCACTCACAGCTTATTTTATGTAATATTGTAACTTCATAACTACCAATTTGATTTTGCTGTATTTATATTGTTGATCTAAATGCCTATTGGTGCTGCTTTAAAATGTACGGTATCTAACATGTTGTTTTAATGGTCTGGGGATCTGAAACATGGGCCACCTATCGCCACCACTTATGACTCCTCGAACACTTTCATTAGCACTGTATATGCACAATCCTAAATATACACTGGACTGACTATGTGACAAATGTTGCTGTCCTTGAGCAAGCAGGGATCACCAGCATTGAGGCCATGATATTGAGAACACGGCTGCGCTGGGCAGGGCACGTTTCTAGGATGGAGGACCATCGCCTCCCAAAAATAGTACTCTACGGTGAACTCGCCACAGGTCGGCGTAAGAGGGGTGCTCCAAAAAAGTGATACAAGGACTCCCTGAAACAACATCTCAGGCTCGGCCAAATTGATCACCAACAATGGTCCGCCCTGGCCTCACATTGGGAGGCATGGAGACGCACTATCCACAATGCTGCAGCTTTATTTGAGAACTCATGCCGAGCAAGTCTTGAAGACAAACGACAACGCAGAAAGAATCACAACCAGAAACATCACCCAAGGAGACCTTCTGCTGTGCTTTCTGGAACCGGACTTGTTTATCTCGGATTGGCCTTTTTAGTCATCAGCGTGCTTGCAGAAAGCGCAGGATGAGTCCTTCCTGAATCTTTGTTTGCGAAGAAAAGCCAGAGTGACTGCAATAAAGTGATGGTGGTGATTATGATGATCATAGAATCATAGAATCATAGAGTTGGAAGAGACCACAAGGGCCATCCAGTCCAACCCCCTGCCATGCAGGAATACACAATCAAATCATTCCCGACAGATGGCCATCCAGCCTCTGCTTAAAAACCTCCAAAGAAGGAGACTCCACCACACTCCCAGGCAGTGTATTCCACTTCCGAACAGTCAAGAAGTTCTTCCTAAAGTGGAATCTCTTTAGGAATCTCTTCCTGTAGTTTGAACCCATTGCTCCGTGTCCTAGTCTCCAGAGCAGTAGAAAACAAGCTTGCTCCATCCTCAGTATGACATCCCTTCAAATATTTAAACGACTATCATGTCCCCTCTCAACCTTCTCTTCTCCAGACTAAACATGCCCAGCTCCCTTAGCCGCTCCTCATAGGTCATGGCTTCCAGACCACCTACCATCCTGGTCGCCCTCCTCTGGACATGTTCCAGCTTGTCAATATCCTTCCTGAATTGTGGTGCCCAGAACTGGACACTAATCCAGGTGAGGTCTCACCAAAGCAGAATAGTGTGGCACTATTACTTCCCTTGATCTAGACACTATACTCCTATTCATGCAGTCTAGAATTGCATTGGCTTTTTTAGCTGCTGCATCACACTGCTGACTCATGTTCAATTTGTGGTCCACTAAGATTCCTAGATCCCTTTCTCATGTACTGCCCTCAAGCCAGGTGTCACCCATCCTATATCTGTGCATTTCATTTTTACTGCCCAAGTGTAGTATCCTACATTTCTTCCTGTTGAAATTCGTTTTGTTAATTTTGGCCCAGCTTTCTAATCTGTTCAGGTCATTTTGGATTCTGATCCTGTCCTCTGGGATATTAGCTACCCCTCCTAATTTGGTGTATTCTGCAAACTTGATAAGCATACCCTCTATTCCCTCATTCAGGTCATTCATAAAGATGTTAAATAGCACTGGACCCAGGACAGAACACTGTGGCACCCCACTGGTCACTTCTCTCCAGGATGAAGACAAGCCATTGATGACTATCCTTTGGGTTCGGTCAGTCAACCAATTACAAATCCACCTAACAGTTGTATTGTCTAGCCCATAGGTTACTAACCTTTTTGCAAGAATATCATGGGGGCCTTGTCAAAAGCCTTACTGAAATCAAGATACACTACATCCACAGCATTCCCTTCATCTATCAAGTTTGTCACTCTATTGTAAAAGAGATAAGATTAGTCTGGCACGACTTGTTTTTGAAAAATCCATCTTGACTTTTTGTGATCACAGCATTTTTTTTCTAAATGCTTGCAGACTGTCTGTTTAATGATCTGCTCTAGAATCTTTCCTAGTATTGATGTCAGGTTGACTGGTCAGTAATTATTTGGGTCTTCTCCCCCCCCCCTTTTAAAAGATGGGAACAAAATTTGTCCTCTTCCAGTCTGCTGGAACCTCTCTTGTTCTCTAGGAATTCTCAAAAATTATTGACAGTGGTTCTGAGATTACTTATGCCAGTTCTTTTAATACCATTGGATGTTGTTTATTTGGCCCTGGAGACTTGAACTCATTCATTCTGGCCAGGTATTCCTGAACTATCTCTTTACCAATTCTGTGCTGTATTTCCCCTACTGCGTCATCTGCTCCATCTTCCCCAGGTTGAGCACTCTTCCCCCTTTAGGAGAAGACTGAAACAAAGAAGGTGTTAAGGAGTTCTGCCTTTTCTCTGTCCTCTGTTAGCCTTTAGCCATCTTCTCCACACAGCGGCCCTACCATTTCCTTGCTCCTCCTTTTGCTACGGACATATCCCAAAAAACCCTTTTTATTGTTTTTAACCTCTCTAGCAAGCCTGAGCTCCATCTGTGCTTTAGCTTTTCTTATTTTCCCCCTACATGAGCTGGCTACTTGTTTGAATTCTTCTTTGGTGATTTCTCCCTTTTTCCATTTCTTGTACATGTCCTTTTTAAGTTTAGCTCAGTTGAGAGTTCTTTCGACATCCATCCTGGTTTCTTTAGACACCTCCCCTTTTCCTCCTCATTGGAATTGTTTGAAGTTGTGCCTTCAATATCTTACTTTTAAGAAACTCCCATTCTTCATGAACTCTCTTCTTTTTTAGTATTCCTGACCATGGGATCGCCCCCAGTAATTCCCTAATTTTTCTGAAATCAGCTTTTTTAAAGTCTAGAATGCATGTCTGACTATGCTTGACTTCCCCTTTCCTCTGCATCACAAACTCCAGGAGAACATGCTCACTCCCCGCTAAGGATCCCGCCACTTCCACACCATTAACATGAAGATGACGATGACGATGATGTCAAGGCCATGCAAAAACCACCAATGGTGTTAGTAATCTGATCTTGGATGAAGTGCTTAACTGATATGATAGATTACCCCCCCCCAAAAAAAGGAAACAATAATTGAGGAGTGATGAGGGCATTCTAAGGAACAACACCAAAGAGAATCCTGAGTGTCAGGTAAGCATTTTTTTTTTACACCCACTTCCTATAATTTCTTGCCTGAGGAGACTTGCTTGTTAACAAATAGCTATACAGGTTTCCCCCTGTATCCATGGAACCAATATCCGTGGTTTCAGTCATCCATGGATGAATAAATAGGGACACATACTAAAGAATCATGCTGGAAAATGCCCAGATAGGTGTCCTCTCTAGGAATCAGTAAGTCCTCCAACACAACTCTATGGTATGTTTGTACTGGAAGTCCTTTATTTTAATAGGGTTCACTATTATCCACAGTTTCCGTTATCTGCAGTAAATCCGTTACCGAACCCCCATGGATATGGGAGGGGGGTGACCTGTATGTGCACTAACAGTACCAGGCTGGAACTCAGAAGTTGCCCCCTATCCCACCCACACTCCTCCAGGAACCCACCAACCCTAATGTCATCCATGTAGTCTGAGCGTGCCAGGAGGTAACCAAAGTGCATGGGGGGGGGGACACCATTTCATTGGTTGATTTCATTTTTATTCTGCACTTCCTCTCCAGTCAGTTGCATTCCAGATATGTTGGACCACAATGGCTATAATCCATCTTCATTGGCTATACTGGTGAGAGCTGATAAGAGTTGTAGTCAATCCAGAAGACATCAGGTTGTAAAATTCCACTTTGAGGAGTTAATAGTGGTATACATAATTCAGGAGATTCTGGAAGTTTCAATCTCTTCTCAAAATAACCTTGTGAGGTGGATTAGGTGGAGGGTTAATGACTAGCCTGAGGACATTTAGTGAGCTTCATAGCTTAATGGAGCCCTTGATCTGGGGTCTTCTGAGTCTTAGTTGGACACTAACCACAAGACCATCCTGACTTTTCCTTGTATCGACTGAGCAAACTGACAGAGAAATCCACAGATGCTTCAAATTTCCACAACTGTATCAGATTCCCTGAGACCTGATGGTTCCCTCAGGGCATAGTTGGCTTGCTGGAATTCTGGATAGGAGTGTTCTGTGTTCCCACATTTTATTACAGGTGCAACAGGTGCTTGGTGCATCATAGAGCAGAGCCAGTGAATCAGGACATGCAGTCAGTGGAAATGCCTTCCTGTGACACAAAATACATACTGTAAAATACATACTATATTCAACACTTAATACTGAACTCAGTGAGGGGATGGAATGGGCAATTAAAATGGTTGATGGTTGATGTTCCTGTGAAAAGACAGTCTTATAAAAGATATTCCACCAGAACCTGGGTGCCAGTTACACAACAGAAATTGTCGCGGTGCTTACCATGACTTTGTGATCACGAATCCGTCCCTCGCTGTTTATACGATTTATGTCACTGATCTGGATATCCCGGGTGGTCCCGTGACTGATATTTACACGTCGAAAATTCCGGGTTTTTTTAGGTTTTAATTTTTTTTTTTGGCTGTCAATCAAAGATGCGATTACTCGTGTTTTCACAACCTCGGTGACGCACTTCCTTTAGAGTTCCGCACCACGAGTGATGCTATTGGCTGGCTGGGGGGGGGGGGAGAGGGGGGCAGAGGTTTGTTATTCCCCCTTGCTTCTTTAAAATTTTAACCCTTTCAGAAGAGGCAGAAAGCATTTTGAAAGATCCAAATAGATCTTTCACTCAGACGCAGGGCTTTTCTTTTGAAATCAAGCCGAGTGCTTTCCTTTTGAAATCAAGCCGCTTGGGTTTCCCCTTGCCTCTTTAAAATATTAACCCTTACAGCAGGCTGCAGAGATCTCAAGCCGGCTACAGGCAGGCGTTTTGAAAGACACAGACACAGAGAGGGGGAATTAAAGGGTGTTCATTCGCTCAGAGGCTGGAATATTTTAATGTGCCCATTCTGACCCAGGGAGGTGATCAAGGCAGGGGATGAATGGGCGACCCTCTGCCCACCACGATCTCTCTGTAACATGCAGTAGAGGAAAAGGTAAAGCTGAAGGGTTTGCAGTGTAGAAATCCATTTTAAAAGGTGATTGAGTACACGCACGCACACACACACACACATCAACCTTCGTGCAGCTGGAAGGGATGCCTTTGTTTTCGGCTGGTGAGGCTGGATCTGTTGAACGGGTGACTGACCCCTCCTTTTCTGGTCCCTGAGCTCTAAGCCCACCCCCAGTCACCATTTCCGGTCATCCCAGTACCGAGACATTTTGTCCCAGGCTGTTTACATTTCCGATTTTCCGAATCCTCCAGTGATTTTTTAAAAACCAGCACAAACCGCGGGACTGGAAGTCCCGCAGGTTGAGGGATAGAAGGTGGCCCCCCTTCCGAAAATCACGTACCCGACCTGATGTACGTGTAAACTGCCAGGGATCGACACGAATTCTTCCCAGGACATTTTCATTGTTTAAACGGCCCCCTGAAAAGGCAGGTCAAAATAACCTGCTCCACCACCTGAGCATAGTCACCTCTTTCAACTAAAGGAGAAAGGAGGAGCAGAAAACCAAATTTACTAGGGGATTCTTTGATTTTTTTTAAAAAATCTATTAGATGAGGAAATATTTATCCAGAAAATTTTGTTAGTAGCCTATAGAACAAAGGGCAAGATTCACCACCACCACCACCACCTCCTCCTTCTCCAAAAAGGAAGGACAAGTTTCTCTTTGGGGAATATGGTGAAAGCCAGTGCTATGCAGGACAAGGAGTTGTTCCTTGTGGTTCTGTTGGGGCGGGGGGGAGGGGTGACATACTTGAAAGGGTGTCATATTGAAGAGGGAGCAACCCTATTTTCTGCTGCTCCAGAGATTAGGACACAGAGCAAGGGACTCAAATTACAGGAAAAGAGATTCCTCCTAAGCATTAGAAAGAACTTCCTGATGGTAAGAGTTGTTTGACAGTGGAATGCACTGCCTTAGAGTGTGGAGTCTCCTTCTTTGGAAGTTTTTAAACAGCAGCTGGATGGACATCTATCTGGAATGCTTTGACTTTGTATTCCTGCAAGGCAGAGGGTTGGATGGGATGGCCCTCATGGTCTCTTCCAACTCTATGATTCTATGATTCTATGAAAAGAAGCAGCTATGTAATATGGAACAATGCTCCAGTGCATGCACTATTTTGTTCTGATTTGTTGCATAGTTTACAGTTCAGTCCCATTGCAAACCAGTTCAAAATTCCTTGGCAAGTATAACTTTAATGAATATTATACTGAATGCAAAATCCTGGTCCTATTGCATTTTTTGTGTCAGCCCCTTGATGTGAGGCAATGTGAGCTTGTGGCGAATATGGAGTGAAATCAACCATGGAGTTGTCTTGTGACACATGAGTCCCTTTTGTGTGTTTATTTTGATTTCAAAACCTAGTTGTGTGTAGAGAGTAGCAACTGGCCTTGGAACTCTTCCACATGTTTCCATGATGAAAATGTGATAAAGGAGATACATGGATCCCCCTCAGACATGTTTATTAAGTCAGTAATGAGTGCAGTGGCCTTAGGAAAAGACTAGAATAAATTCCCTTCTACTTCTACACACGGTAATGGCCGGTTAGTTAGACTTGGATTGAAGCTTTACATAGGCCAAGAGATAGCTCAGCTGTATACTGCTAAGTGGTGACAGGTGATGAAATTTTCTACATTTCAATCCTGAAATAAAGAGGGGTAAAACAGAGAGCCAGTGTGGATAGTAGTTAGAGTTAAAATGCTTGACTATAACTGAGGAGACCTGGATTCAGATCTCCACTTGGCTACGAAGCTTATTTGGGTGACTTTCTTGGGCCAATCGTTCTCTCTGAACTGATCCTACTTCACCTGGATTTTGCGAGGAGAAGAGGACCACCTATGCCAGCTTGATCTTGAGAGAAAAAGCAGTATATACATTTTTTAAAAAAATTGAATGAATAAAGCACTCCTACAAAACTCTACCTGAAAAGAAATAGATTTTCAGGTTTTCACAGCCTTCCAGCAAAAACTACAGTGTGTTCACAGGGATGTTTTAGAGTTGGTATGGGCAACCATGTGGGGGGCAGTGGCTAATCCCCCTTCCCCAACTAACTCTACAGGCCACACAAGCCCAAATAGCTCCATTTTCTTTTGCAGTCCCTCTCAAAATGGTGACAGGAAGAGACCTTGTATCACTTCCTATAACCATTTTGAGAGCAACTGCAGAAGAAAACCGAGGTATTTGGGAGACTTTGGGGGTTTGTAGTACTTATGAGAATGGGGTGGGGGTATTTTCATGTGTCTACACACATTGGGGAGGGCTTTCTGTGTGGTTTTAGAGCAAAAAATGAATATTTTTTCAGAGCTTATGGGAATGGGCAAGGGCCATAAAAGTACAATCCAATGGCTGTAATTGGCCCATGGCCTGCACTATGAGCACCCATGTTTACAGCTTACATCTGATGACTAA
The DNA here is from genome assembly GCA_030847615.1 of Gambelia wislizenii. Classification (NCBI taxonomy): domain Eukaryota; kingdom Metazoa; phylum Chordata; class Lepidosauria; order Squamata; family Crotaphytidae; genus Gambelia; species Gambelia wislizenii. The sequence goes on from JAUMIR010000002.1 coordinate 42,295,551, forward strand.
AGAGGTGTAAATAGGATTCCACTTCTGCCAGTGATCTAACATTTTCTCAGTGGGCATCTTTGTTTCTTTGAAATAACCTCAATTAATAAATTCCAGTGGTGTAAGTGAAACATAATAAGCGTATGATGGTGACACAAATGTAGAAAGGAGCGGGAGGTCTTCTAAGAAGACACTGCGTCATTGTGGGTTACCTTATCAGATTCAGAAATTGAAGGAGGGAAACAGACATTTAGCTCAGAGATTAAGTAGATATATGATGTCATTCATCTTGACAGCTCAATAAGGAGTGAGAAGAAATGTTTACAAGGGCAATTAGAAGATGTGAAATAGGTTCAAGCTGCAGTCCAGGTTTTGAGCTGGATGTCAGGATAGTAAAAGAAAGAGACACGCTCATGCAGAGAAACACATTTTCTGTAGAAAAGTGGTGGACAACTTGTGTCTCTCCAGATCTTATGGGAATGCAGTTCCCATTAGCCATTGCCAGCGTAGGCAATAGTGAGGGGTGGTAGAAGTTGCAATATGACAATATCTTTGTCAGAGGTCCTATTGCATGTCCCACCAAACTTCATGTCTCACCAGGATGGTGAGTAGATGAGACTAGCCTTTCTATAGTAGCACCTCAATTATGGATACTCCCACCCTCAGAAGTCAGTGTGGCTCTGCTTTTGTTGAGCTTCTTTCATATGGTCACAATTGTATTATTCCATCTGGTCTTTGATGTTTAAAATTGGCTTTTAACTTTGTTATAGTTTACAGTTCATAATGTTTTGGAATATTTTTTCTAATCATCATATCAGGTGGCCTGGTGGAAACAATGTCTGGCATCCCCTTTAGCCTTCCTTGTAAAGTTTGGTATTCAAATTTAATGTCAGCACTATGACCATGATTGCAAATGTCTCCTACAACTCACCCTCTGGAATCTGAGGAATCCAATGCAGAGATGAGTTTCTCACTCCAGATGACTCCCTCCCCAAATCTGGTGGCTTAACAGGCTGAGGGGCTTCCTCCTCCACAGAACTTGAGAAACACTGAAGAGACACCCCTGCCCTTTGTAGGAGATTATCAGATGCAGCAAATACTGCATCAGATGATCACGACAAGAACCACAACGGGCAAGATTATCAGACAATGTCATCCTCCAGCATCCCGGGAGCGTAGCGCAGACGTGAGTAAGGTGCTCCTTTTTATTTGTGGCTTGGAAGCCTCGTCCGCAACAGCGCTATGCCGCTGGGATGATGTCGTCTGATAATCTTGCCCTCCTTGTTCTCCTCCAGTTCTTCTGGTGTGGTTTGGGATGCATTTTTTTTTGCCACGTTCCACCATGTCTGATAATCTGATGGTCTATCAAAGAAACAAGGAAAGCTTCCGGCAGCAAGTCAGAATGCATTGGGTACCATTTTCTCCAGTTCCAAAACCTCCTATATCCAGCTGTAGCAGAAGAGGAAAACCATAATACAGATTGACTCAGGGTCTTACCGCATTCTGAAGAAAAGCAGGAAGGCAGCAGGAACGTTCGGTCTTCCATGCTGTCTTACCGCATGACATCATCATTTTTTTCACTCTGGTTTCATGGGGGACCAAGGTAAAACTGCATTTTCTTGCAAACTGGAAAAAACTGTTAGCAAAAACATGTGGTTTTACCTTGGCCCCCCAAGGGACCAGAATGAAAGAACACCAGAAGAACACTGACGTCATGCGGTAGTTTGGCAAGACATTAGCGCTCTTAGAGGCAGAGAATTCTAAATTCATTCACTCATTCACTCACTCACTCACTCACTCACTCATTCATTCATTTATATCCCGCCTTTCTCTCCTGAGTGGGTCCCAAGGTGGCTAAATAAACCTTGAAATTACAAACCCTAGGATCCCATACATTGAAGCCATGGTAGTTAGTGTTATCAGAGTGCTATAACTGTGTAGCGTGAAAGGACATACAATCTGCTGCCTGGGGAAGCTGTTTGCCTCACCCTCCCCAACTATAAGTTGGCCCTGTTTAAGGGTGAAAGAGAGCATCTTTTAAATTTCACATTGCTCTGTAGTATAGTGGGCCCTTGATATCCACTGGGGGTTGGTTCCAGGATTCCCCCGCTGGTTTGGATACCAAAATCCATGGATTCTCAAATCCCATTATATACAATGGCATAGTAAAATGATGCCCCTTGTATAAAATGACAAATAACAAGGTTTACTTTTTGGAATATATATTTTTGAATATTTTCAAACTGTGGATGATTGAATCTGTGGATGTAGAACCCATGGATACAGAGGGCCAACTGTATAAGCTGCCACACATACTGTGTAAGAAAGGGGGAAATTTTACTTCTTTCTATTTGTTTTACTTCCTTCTATTTCTATTTGAGCATTGGACTACAACTCTGGAGACCAGCATTCGAATCCCCACTCAGCCATGGAAACCCACTTGGTGACCTTAGGCAAGTGTACTCTCTCAGTCTAGGCATTATCAGAAAGGCATTGGAAACCCCTTCTGAACAAATCTTGTCAAGAAAACCCCTGTGATAGGTTTACCCTAGGGTTGTCATGACTCAGAAAGGACCTGAAGGCACAGGATAACAATTTGTTTTCAATCTGCAGTGGTACAAAGTTCTTGTGTGGTACAAAGCTATGGACAGCTCTTTCATTTTTATACCGCATTCTTTCTGATAATACAAACAGCTTCTCCATGGAAAAGAAGATATCTACACACCACATTGTTGTTCTCCTTAATATCCTTTTTCCTGCATTATCCTCTATCTTCTTAGAGACAGTATAAACAAAAAAGTACAGATGCCCATATAAGTGTGGGTGATAGTCTTTCTTTCCTAACATCCTTCCTAATGTGGTACATCTGGAGTGTGTACTGGAAGTGGAGTAATAAGCTACGGATGTGGGAGGCTGAGTTTGGACATTTGCTTAGCCATAAACTTCATTTGATGGGGCCTTGAGTATATCAGATTCAGGAGGGACAGAGGGCATCCCTTTCAGAATGCATATGTTCCTGGTAGGCCTTAGGTTACGGTTGCCAGATTGAAAACTGGGGAGGACTCCTGTACATTTAATAGTCGCATAAAAGAGGGAAATTCAGCAGATGTAGCTGGCAACTCAACCAGCAACATCTGCTGAAATTTCCTCTTCTATGCACCCATTAAAGTATAGGAGCCCTCTGTAGTTTTCACTCTGACAACTATGGATCCCCTCACTCTTTTGAAATAAATTTACCTAACCTTCCCTGACAAAAGAATTGTAACACAGAGTAACACAGAAATGACAGGTGTTACCTCAGCAATGAATGCACTACAGGTTGAGTCTCCCTTATCCAGAAATCCAAAATCCAAAATAATCCTTGTGGGTGGCTGAGATAGTGACACCTTTGCTTTCTGATGGTTCAGTGTACACAAACTTTGTTTCATGCACAAAATTATTAAGAAATATTGTGTATAACATTACAGTTGTCCCTCCTTATCCACGGATTTGGTATCCACAGATTTAAGTATTCACGGCTTGAAAGTATTCTTAAAAAAAATAATCCAAAAGCAAACCTTGATTTTGCTATCTTATATAAGGGACACCATTTTGCTATGCTACTGCATATAATGGGACTTGAATATTCGCGGATTTTGGTATCCACGGGGGCCCCTGGAACCAAACCCCAGTGAATATGAAGGGACAACTGTATCTTCAGGCTATGCGTATAAGGTGCATATGAGACATAAATGAATTTTGTGTTTAGACTTGGGTCCCATCTCAAGATACCTCATTATGTAAATGCAAGTATTTCAAAATCTGACACATTCCAAAATTTAAAATACTTCTGGTCCCAAACGTTTCGGATAAGGGAGACTCATCCTGTAGTTTGCCTTAGGGAATCATTTTCTGTCAGCTTCATTGCTCAATATACAGGGTGAAAATACTGGTTTAAGTCATGAGATGGTTATGTGTATTATCTAGATCAGTGGTTCTTAACCTATGGTCCATGGACCCCGAGGGGTCCACAGTGTCCTCACAAGGGATCCGCGAAGGCTTGAACGCTGTTTGGCCCACCTCCTCTCCACAGGGGAGTGGCCATGGGACAGGAGCCAAGGCAAAGGCTGGCTGGCTTGGCCTGTGCATTGCCATTCAATCTGCTCCAGCCACAAACTTGCAGGAAAAAGGAGGAGAAAAGTGCCTATGAGGAAAGGCTTAATGGATGGTGTAACTGTATTATTATTATTAGTATTATTATTAGGGTTTTAAATCTTGAGTTAAATCTTGGGGGTCCATGGCAACAAAATATATTTAAACGGGGTGCTTGGTAAAGAAAAGATTAAGAGCCATTGATCTAGATAATGTATGTGAATTTTTAAAAACACTGTAATTGTGTGATGCACATGAGATGTTTCAAGCATTTCCTCTAATTTTTTTTTTAATTATAGCTAAACTAAATACAGATAGAAAGACAATATGAAGAATGTTATGTTATGTTACCTTTCTGTCATTCCCTGCTCCTCGGGATCTGTCGCCCGAGGCAGCCATCTCACTTTCCTTTATGGGAAAGCCGTTCCCGCTCCTTACTCTGCTTCACCCCATCTCATGCAAGATCTTCCCTCTCAAAAACAACTTCGGCTTGTATCCAGTGTCCTTGTTCTTGGTGGAGGTTGGGGGGCAAGGGTGGAGATAAGGGCCCCAAGGAGCCGCTGATACCAAACTATTATTATTGTTATTTCCCTCTCCTTGACCACAAGAGGACTTTATGTTCCCGGAAAAGTTGTTTACCTCCTTAAGCCTCAGATGGGAGAGATTGTGACAGGCTGCCATGCAAGATAGACCTTTGTCCACTGTCGTGGCTTGCTGCTTAAGGGGCTTTAACAGAGCCATGGGGCGGGGCACTATTTTCCTTTATTGGTGTATTGGAAATTGAGTTCTAAGATGTCTATTCCCGCATTTATTATTTATTTATTTAAGGTATTTATACCCCGCTCTTCAGCCACAAAGGCTCTCAGAGTGGCTTACAAATTGTTTTAAGCAATAACAATTTACACATCTACACCACATTAAGCGCTTTCCATTAAGTGTGTGTTAGCTAATTGCCCCCACAAGCCGGGTACTCATTTTACCAACCTACGAAAGGATGGAAGGCTGAGTCTACCTTGGAGCCTTTGGGATCGAACTTGCAACGTGTGGCTTGCAGTACTGGCATTTAACCACTGCACCAACAGGGCTCTTGTATCCTTTTTATGGTTTAATTGTATTTGTTTGATGTAATTTTATTCTAACCAACCTAATACTCAAAGATTAGGACATTATTGGACTAGCATCTAAAAACGCTGTATTTGCAAGTTTAAGGAGAGTGGAAACATTGTGGCATTATAACTGAAATTATCAAACACCTACCACTAGTGTTTTAGGAACAGGATTAAAGGTCCCGCTACAGTACCACTTGTCTTCACGTGGCCTTCTAATGACTCTGTAATGTCCAATTACTTCCATGTTAGCCGAGGCATGAGATCTCGGCAGTTTTTTCTAGAAGGTGCAAGTCCACGTAAAAACATCAAAAACACTTTAAAAAACAAATGAAATACACACACAAACACTGAAATAAACATAAAAACTTGCCAGCAAGTTTACATAGGGACCACTAAACGCAGTGTGCAAACACGAATCAAGGAACATGAGAGCCACTGCAGACTGGGCCAGCCAGAAAAATCAGCAGAAGCAGAACATGTTATAAATCAAACTGGACACAATGCCATTTGAAAACACAGAAATTCTAGACCAGGCCAACAACTATCATGTCAGAATGCACAGAGAAGCTATTGAAATCCACAAACACCTGGACAACTTCAACAGGAAAGAAGAAACCTTAAAAGTAAACAAAATCTGGCTCCCAGTTTTGAAATACAATAGAATCAAAACTCAACACTTACAAAAGAATTCCACCCAGGGACAGGGGGATTCCCAGCAGATAATGGCCCATCAACCAACCATTAGCCAAACAGACACTAATGAGCCTTGAATTTCTATACCCAGAAACTAACCATTCAATTACACAAATTTACATATACTCCCCAACAGGAGTTCACAGCATATAGACTCCACACACACACCTACACAACCATTCTCTGAGGATGCCAGCCACAGATGCAGGCGAAACGTCAGAAAGAAACTATTCAGAACATGGTCTCACAGCCCGAAAAAAACATGAAAGGAAAATCTATGGATGCCAGCCATGAAAGCCTTCGACTTCACATATAAAAGAATGGTTGACTAAAATATATGAACTCTTGGAGATAGACAAGTTAACAATGTTGATCAAAGAAAAATCTCTAAAAACTTTAAAGAAAGACTGGGAGCTGTTTATTACTTACCGTATATTCCGGCGTATAAGACGACTTTTGAGCACTCAAAAGTGCCCTCCAAAATCGAGAGTCGTCTTATACGCTGGATATACTTTTGCTTCACCTGCCTGCCTATCTCCTGCCTCTTTGCAAACGGAGCGAAGAGGCAGGAGGTGGGCCGGGGGATGAAGCAAAGTGTTTTCCAGTTCATTCACCCCCCCTCCTCTGCCTTCTCCCTCTTTGGGGAGCAACGGAAGACAGAGGATGGGGGCGAATGTTGCGGTTTGCCACGGCCGCCGCTCTGCAGTGGCCGAGGCAAACCGCTAGATGCGCCCTTTTCCCCCAATTCAACCTTCCTTGAATTCGCCCAATTCAACCTTCCTTGAATTGCTCCGCAGCCCCGATCCCTCCTTCTGGGTTCCCTTCCGATGGGAGCCCAGAAGGAGGACATGGGGCTGTGGAGCCAAACCCCGGGATTCGCCCCCTCTCCCCACCTTCAAGGAAGAGTTAAATGGACCCTCTTCGCTCACTCTCCCCACCTTCAAGGAAGGTTTGGAGAAGGGGAGACGATGGCCCGTTTGGCTGCACAGCCCCGATCCCTCCTTCTGGGCTCCCTCCTTTAAGGGAGCCCAGGAGGAGGACGCGGAGGCTGTGCAGCCAAACCCGGGATTCGCCCCCTCTCCCCACCTTGACCACAAGAGGACTTTATTCCAGGAGGGAGCCCAGAAGGAGGGATCAGGGCTGTGCAGCCAAATGGGGCATCGTCGCCCCTTCTCCCCACCTTCCTTGAAGGTGGAGAGAGTGAGCAAAGAGGGTCCGTTTAATTCTGCAGCCCCGATGCCTTCTTCTGGGCTCCCTTGCAAAGGGAGCCCAGAAGGAGGCTACGGGCTGCGGAGTTAAACCTCTAGATTCGCTCCCTCTTCCTTGAAGGTGGGGAGAGGGGGCGAATCCCGGGGTTTGGCTCCACGGCCCCGCATCCTCCTTCTGAGCTCCCTTCGGAAGGGAGCCCAGAAGGAGGTATCGGGGCTGTGGAGCCAAAGGGGGCATGTTCGCTCCTTCCCCCCACCTTCCTTGAAGGTGGGGAGAGGGGGCAAATCTAGGGGTTTGCCGCGGCCACCCCCACTTCCCCCGCCTTGGTCTCCTTCGGAAGAGCCAAGACGGAGGGAAGGGGGCTCCTGAGGCAAACTGGGCATTTTCGCCCCTTTCCTCCACCTTCGAGTCCAGTTTGACTGGGAGGTTGAAGAGAGGGGCGAATGTTGTCCTGCCAGCTGATCCTGTTCGCTTTCCCAACTCACGAGGAGATCCTCCTGAGTTGGGAAACAAAGAGGATCAGCTGGCAAGGCTCCCCCAGCCAGTCAGCCAGCTATCCAAATTGGGTGGTGGTGGTCTTATATGGTGAATATATGCCTAACCCTAGATTTTTGGCTGGAAATTGGGGGTGGTGGTCTTATACGCCCAGTCGTCTTATACGCTGGAATATACGGTATTTATGAGTGCATTGGGGACTAGTATCAGTGGCAGGTTTAGAAAGTTAGAAATAAGTATCGAAAATGGGAGTGAATAATCAATTTCTTTTCAGAAGCATGAACATAATTTAATATTCAAGAAGTATTGGGTAATTTTGGTTTCTATCATTTCCAGCCAATGGTAGGAAGGACTTTATCGGACAAACGTCCAAAAACACTGTAATGCAATGAATGTGGATAGCGGAAACATTGTGGCATTATAACATTTACCTTCGCACATCACTGTAATCTCATGAAAGAATCACCACAGAATCATCGCATGATGAGCAGGAGTTTACTTCCACGATTCACCACAGATGAGATTTCAGCAGTTCTCACGAGAAGATGTGAGTGTGCTTAAAAGTGAACAAACAAACAAACCTCAATTTAAAAAGTAAATGAATACACAAGCACTGAAACAAACGTAAAAACATACCAGCAAAATGGGTCAGTGGATAAAAAGAGCATCCTATGCTTCATTTTCACATTCTCACCCAGAAGTTTTCTTGCTGACCACTGCCCATTCATGCTTTAATCTCACGATTACAATAGGATGTGGTTTTGTATGCTTTCAATTCCGCGAAAACAGTGCTATTGACTATCTATTGAAGGGTTAATCTGTCAATTAAAAGTGACGGGATTTTCACAGCTGGGGAATGGGATAACCACGTCATGTGGTAGCGGGGCCCATTCGTGCTACCGTGATGTCATTATCCCGCTATTTTTGCTGCGTCTGATAAAGTCCGAAGTCAAAGTGCGTAGTTAATAATTTTTGTAGTTCTATAATGTCTGTATCTTAATATTGTTGTTAGTGTAATTTGTTGTTGTTATTTTGTTAGTTATGATGTAGCTACTTAGGCTATTTAAGTGATGCATTTTATATGTGTTTTATATATGTACAAAAATATATGTTTAATAAAAAAGTATTTAAAAAATAAAATAAAATGGGAAAGAATAGGAACAAAACCTGGCACTTCTGGATGCAGCCAACTCTTCAACAGCTGCAGCCCAAGTTCTCCCACCAACTTAAGAGAAAAAGGACAGGTTGCTTACCTGTAACTGTAGTTCTTCGAGTGGTCATCTGTGAATTCACACATAAAGGGTTAATCCTGCGCCTGCGCAGTAGCATTCGGAAGTCGTTAGAGTCAATTAGCCATTAGATTGAGTTTTGGCGGTAATCCCGCCCACCATCCCCTCCAGGCTATATAGGCCCTCCTCGAGCCCGCCATTTTAGTTCCGAATAGCCGCAGTTGCAGCTCCCTTTTTTTTTTTGTTTTTTTTGAGGAGATAGCCAGGACACCCGAGGGGAGGATGGGTGGGATTGTGTGAATTCACAGATGACCACTCGAAGAACTACAGTTACAGGTAAGCAACCTGTCCTTCTTCTTCGTGGTCTCTGTGAATCCACACATAAAGGGTAGATTAGCAAGCTAACATTCAGGAGGAGGGTGTGTCCTATCTAAACCCAAGGCAGAAGTAAAAGGAAGAGACACCACATGCCAGTCAATAAAAGGCCAAAGGGGACCCTGTAGGGTCATTTATTTACTTATCAGAGGTAGCTGCGCTGTGATGTCCCAAGTCTATGGACTTCGTCAAGTCCGTTGTGCAATGCAGGACATGAGGACCGCTCGACCCAAAGCCGCGTCCTCTCTCGAGGTAGAATCTATCTTGTAAACTTTGACGAAAGTCAGGGGTGTCGCCCATGTGGCTGCCCTGCAGATGTCCTGGATCGGGATCCCTTGTAGGAATGCCGTGGAGGTGGAGGTAGCTCTGGTTGAGTGGCTACGGATGCCTTCCGGCAGCCGTCTATTCATCATTTGGTATGCTAGCTTGATCGTCGTTGCTACCCACTTAGAGAATCGTTGTGAAGATACCAGCTTGCCCTTCCTTGGGCCTGCATAGCAGACGAAGAGTCTGTTGCACTTTCGCATCTGCGCGGTTCTGTCGATGTAGACAGTTAACGCCCTTCTGACGTCCAGGTATTGGAGCGACTGCTGGCCGTCATCCGACGTTTGGTCAGGGAAGGCAGGGAGTATTATGTCCTGGTTGAGGTGGAAGCAGGATATCACTTTAGGCAGGAAGGCAATGTCCGGCCGCAAGACCACCTTGTCAGAGTGAAAGCGTGTGTAGGGGGGGTCTACCCTTAACGCGCACAGTTCGCTGGCTCGTCTCGCCGATGTGATTGCTACCAGGAAAGCCGTCTTCATGGAGAGGAGGCGTAGATCGCATGTAGTTACTGGTTCAAAGGGGGCCTTAGCTACGGCCGCTAATACTATCTCCAGACACCAAGCAGGGGTAGGCCCCAGTGTTGGGGGGTGTAGGTTAGTGTAGCCCTTGATGAAGGCTTTTACCTTGGGGTCTCTAAAGCAGGATGGTTTGCCTAGGCGTTGGAAATGCCAAGATACTGCTGCTACATAGCTCCTGATTGAAGAGACTGCGAAGTTCTTGTCTGAGAAGGCGGCTAGAAAGTCCATCAGATTAGAGGAGTCCGCTAAGCGTAGTGGAATCCTCTTCTCCTCTAGGAAGGAGCAGAACCTTTTCCACTTGTAGTCGTAGGCCCTCACTGTTGAAGGCCGATGTGCTGCTCTGATGATGTCCCTTGCTGCCTCTGAAAGAGGAATCACGGCGTTATCAGCCATGCTGTTGGGTTGATCAGGTCGAGGTCCGGGTGGAGAATCTGGCCGTCTGCCATTGATAGAAGGTTCGGTTTCTGTGGGAGGCGGTGGTACCGTCCTCGTGCCATCCTGAGGAGGGGGGCAAACCAGTGTTGTCGGGGCCACCATGGGGTTATTAGGATGCATCTGGCCCTGTCCTGTTGTAGTTTCGAAATCACTCTGGGGATGAGAGGAAAGGGGGGAAAGGCGTAAAGCAGGGGACCCTTCCACTGCCATAGGAACGCGTCCCCCAGGCTGTCCCGTGACCGGCGGCCCCTCGAGCAGAACAGCGGGAGCACTGCATTGCTCTTGGAGGCGAAGAGGTCGACTGTCGGGGTGCCCCATTGGGAGAAGAGGGAGGCGAGCGTCTGCCTGTCCATAGCCCATTCGTGGTTGCTGGTGGTTGATCTGCTGAGCGCATCCGCCAGGTCGTTGGTCCTGCCCGGGACATGTATGGCTAGGAGTGTGATGTCTCGTCTCACGCACCAGTGCCAGAGTTCCAGGGTGAGTCGCAGGAGTGTCGGTGAGTGCGTTCCTCCTTGTTTGTTTATGTAGAAGACCGTTGTGGTATTGTCTGATGCCACTTGGACCACTTGTCCGGTCAGGGAGGGTTCGAATGCCCTCACGGCTTTGAACACTGCTAGGAGTTCCAGGGCGTTTATGTGCAGTAACCTCTCTTCCCGTGACCAACGTCCCCGGACAGACAGTCCTTCGGCGTGAGCCTCCCAACCTGATAGGGACGCATCCATCGTGATGGTTCTTGTGGGGTTTAGCTGTTTGAAAGGCAGGCCCCGTTGGACCATCCGTGGGTTCGTCCACCAGAGGAGGGACTTTCTGAGTGGTCGGGGGATGGTCAGTCGTTTGCGTGTGTGATGTACTCAGAACACAAACTCAGGGTTCTTCAATAAAACTCTTTATTGGAAGAGTAGCTTGTGTAAGGAACCATTGCAAAGCTGCTACTGAAGTAAATGTAAACTATCCAGAGATAATAAGGCATCAAGCGTGAGAACAGACACGGGGGAGCAAAAGTAGCTGGGGAGCGTGGCCTTGAGTTCCCGGTAGGACTTGCGTTACCATGCCAACCAGGAGGCCTGGCTCACTTCTCAGGCATTCCAAAATCCTGAGAAAATACTAGCTACATGTCAGGGCCTCCATGAATTCCACTCCAATGCCCAGAATTCAGGGATGAGCCTGACATACTGCCCCCCTGAAGACCAACCCTCCCCCTTTCTCAGCCCGGCTTATCGGGAAAGCGGGCATGAAACTTTCGCAATAAGCGTTTGGCATTGACATGCTCAGAAGCAACCCACTCTGCATGGCCCAAAGGCAGGTGTTTCCACTTTACCAAATACTGTAACCCTCCCCGGTGAAGTCTAGAGTCCAGAATCTCAGAAATTTCAAAATGTTGGTCTTGATCCACCAGAATCGGCTGAGGAGCAGGTTCTGGAGCCGGGTGGTGTTTGTCCAGAGGGCTCACGGGCTTGAGCAGGCTGGAATGAAACACAGGATGTACATGACGGTACAACTTAGGCAAAGACAGTTCAAAAGCCACAGGATTTATCATCCTAACAACACGAAAAGGTCCGATGTATTTGGCTCCCAACTTTTTTGAGGGTTGGGGACACTTAAGGAATTTGGTGGACAAATAAACCATATCTCCCACTGCATATCTGGGGGAAGGGTCCCGTTTCTGATCAGCATAATGTTTGTAGCGTGCTTTGGCAAAGTCCAAGGCCGAGATTACATGAGGCCACGCATCCCTGACCTTTTGACTCCACTGGGAGACCGAAACGGGGTCAGAGTTGGGAGACCCCTCCAACAAGGGGAGGGGACCGAAATCATGCCCAGACACAACCTTGAACGGCGAGAGCCCAGTGCTCTGGTGAGTGGCATTATTGTAGGCCACTTCAGCAAAAGGTAGAAGATCAACCCAATCAGATTGTTGGAAATTCACATAGCACCTTAGGTATTGTTCCAGAGTCTGGTTCGTTCGTTCCGATTGTCCATCCGATTGGGGATGATGGGAGCTGCTGAGACCAAGCTCCACCCCTAGAAGGTTTGTGAAAGCCTTCCAAAACTGCGAAGTAAATTGTGCCCCCCGATCCGACACAATCTTGGCCGGAATGCCATGAATCCGATAAATATGCTGAATGAACAATTTGGCTAGTTGGGAGGCTGTGGGGAGCTTCTTACAGGCCACAAAATGCGCTTGCTTGGAAAACAAATCAGTCACAACCCAAATAACCGTCTTTTTCCTACTCTCTGGCAAATCCACAATAAAATCCATGCTAATGACCTCCCAGGGCTTGTTTGGGGTAGGTAGAGGGTGGAGCAAACCTTTGGGCTTCCCTGACCCCCCTTTTGACACTGCACAAGTGGTACACCCCTTTACATAATCCTCCACCTCCTTCCTCATGCGGGGCCACCAAAATTGTCTGCGGGCCAAATGTAAAGTTTTGAGATAGCCAAAATGTCCCGCACTCTTGACATCATGGCACTGTTTGAGAATACTCGCTCTCAAGACCTCAGGAACATACAGGCGATCCCCTTTCCAGGCCACCCCCTCCTTCACAGTTACCTCATTGGGGTGAGCCAGGAACCACTGGTCCCGGGGCAGTTCCGAGGCCAATTGAGCATGCCACCCCTCCGTCCCAGCCTGGCGGCGCAACATCTTAATGCTGGCCTTCACCGACTCCACTTCCCCAGCCAGCCGTATCCACCCCATGAGGGTTTCGGGGTCTCCCTGGAACTTGGCCCACTCTAGAATGTCAGGGTTCAGGCCCTCCTGGAAAAACTGCACCTTGACCTCCTCTGGCCACTCCGGTACTTGGCTGGCTAGGCGGCGGAACTCAGCTGCGTACTCGGCCAAGTACCGGAGTGGCCAGAGGAGGGTGCTGTAGCTGCCGCAGCTGAAGGCACCGGCCGGGACCGAGACCGCCGGAGGGCTGCAGTATTTCGACCCTCCACTGAGCCCTGGGAGCTGGGGATGGAGCTGGCTCCAGGGAGGGGCAGCCTGCCAAGCTTCGGCACTCCAGTGCGAGAGGTTTTAGGCCCTGCCTGGCCATGGGCAGGGGCCGGACGCCGAGAAGACCGCCGGTCCCGGTGGGACAGACCCCAGGGTGAGGGGCCTAGAGAGCCAGAAGCGAAGTTTTCCTTGGCAGAAGTTGGAACCGAGGTTCTTCAACTGAAACAGCAAATGGGTGAGATACGGGAGGTGCTCCTAGAACTCCTGCACAGAACCCCTCCAGCTCCACCAGCACCCGGAGGGGCCCAGCCTCCCCCAGCGCCACCTGCGGCTGCCCAGGCACCCGGGGATGGAGTCCCCGCTCAGCCCCCAGCTGTACCTGGCCTGCCGGCTCCTGGACCGGCTCCCCCGGTGGGGGCTGGCCCGGTTGAGCCGCAGGAGCGACCCCGGGGCTGGAAACACCGGCACCTGAAGGCGAAGTTCGATGGGGATCCAGCAAAACTACCCTACTTCATGACTCAAGTGGTGAGTTACATGACCCAGTGGGAAGGGGAGTTCCAGTCTGAGGCTGAGAAAGTGCAGTATGTGTCCAACCAACTGGAGGGAGAGGCGGCTCAGTGGTTGGTGGGTCTGTATGATATGGGAGCCCCTGAACTGGGTAATTACCAAGAGTTCCTGATGGCTCTCAGGGCCCAGTTTGACGATCCCTTAAGAGGGAAGCGGGCGCGAAGCAAGCTTAGGAGCCTGAAGCAAGGCACGATGCCCGTGGCCGAGTAGCAGCTTTCTGTGATGTACTCAGAACACAAACTCAGGGTTCTTCAATAAAACTCTTTATTGGAAGAGTAGCTTGTGTAAGGAACCATTGCAAAGCTGCTACTGAAGTAAATGTAAACTATCCAGAGATAATAAGGCATCAAGCGTGAGAACAGACACGGGGGAGCAAAAGTAGCTGGGGAGCGTGGCCTTGAGTTCCCGGTAGGACTTGCGTTACCATGCCAACCAGGAGGCCTGGCACACTTCTCAGGCATTCCAAAATCCTGAGAAAATACTAGCTACATGTCAGGGCCTCCATGAATTCCACTCCAATGCCCAGAATTCAGGGATGAGCCTGACATACTGCCCCCCTGAAGACCAACCAGTACTTATTCATCCCTCCTTAGTCAGTGAACTAAACGTTGATACTGTTAAGCTGGACAAGCCCGTGTGGCTGTCTCAGATGGATGGGGGGATGATGAAGGGGGGCCCCGCCCGGCGCATAACTGGTCCCATGCACATGAGGATGGGCAACCACCAGGAGGAACTGCAGTCTGTGATGTACTCAGAACACAAACTCAGGGTTCTTCAATAAAACTCTTTATTGGAAGAGTAGCTTGTGTAAGGAACCATTGCAAAGCTGCTACTGAAGTAAATGTAAACTATCCAGAGATAATAAGGCATCAAGCGTGAGAACAGACACGGGGGAGCAAAAGTAGCTGGGGAGCGTGGCCTTGAGTTCCCGGTAGGACTTGCGTTACCATGCCAACCAGGAGGCCTGGCTCACTTCTCAGGCATTCCAAAATCCTGAGAAAATACTAGCTACATGTCAGGGCCTCCATGAATTCCACTCCAATGCCCAGAATTCAGGGATGAGCCTGAAGGAAAACTTCGCTTCTGGCTCTCTAGGCCCCTCACCCTGGGGTCTGTCCCACCGGGACCGGCGGTCTTCTCGGCGTCCGGCCCCTGCCCATGGCCAGGCAGGGCCTAAAACCTCTCGCACTGGAGTGCCGAAGCTTGGCAGGCTGCCCCTCCCTGGAGCCAGCTCCATCCCCAGCTCCCAGGGCTCAGTGGAGGGTCGAAATACTGCAGCCCTCCGGCGGTCTCGGTCCCGGCCGGTGCCTTCAGCTGCGGCAGCTACAGCACCCCCCTCTGCCCCGGCCTCCTGCTTCGAGGCCTCGGCTTCTCTGGCGCTGGCTGCAATCAGATCTTGGTCCGTCTGTGTGCCAGTCTCTGCGTCGTCAGACATTGCAGGCAAAGGCTCCACAGTTTCAGGACAGAGGAAAAAAAAAAATAAAAGTAAAGTAGCAGCTGTCTGTGATGTACTCAGAACACAAACTCAGGGTTCTTCAATAAAACTCTTTATTGGAAGAGTAGCTTGTGTAAGGAACCATTGCAAAGCTGCTACTGAAGTAAATGTAAACTATCCAGAGATAATAAGGCATCAAGCGTGAGAACAGACACGGGGGAGCAAAAGTAGCTGGGGAGCGTGGCCTTGAGTTCCCGGTAGGACTTGCGTTACCATGCCAACCAGGAGGCCTGGCTCACTTCTCAGGCATTCCAAAATCCTGAGAAAATACTAGCTACATGTCAGGGCCTCCATGAATTCCACTCCAATGCCCAGAATTCAGGGATGAGCCTGACAGCGTGGTCCGTGAACATACGGGTTGAACCTTGCGATGAACCAACTCTGGAGAGGTCTCATGTGTAGTCGTGCCAAGGGTGTGACTGCTGTAGTAGAGGCCATGTAGCCCAAAGTCTGCTGCACCTCTCTCACTGTGGATCTCCGTCGGTTTGCGCACTTTAGTACTGCTGCTTGAAGTGTGTGGAACCGGTCGTCCGGTAGGAGCGCTCTCCCTACTCTGGAGTCTAGGGAGGCTCCTATAAACCTGACGCGCCGCGAGGGGCGAAGATGCGACTTCTCGTAGTTTATCATTAGACCCAGTCGCTCGAGCCAGTTGATGGTCATCTTGATGTCTCTGTCCAGTTTTTCGGCCGAATGGGCCGTAAAGAGCCAGTCGTCTAAGTAGGGGAACACCACTACGCCTCTCTGTCTGAGCCAGGCCACTACCACTGCCATGCACTTTGTGAATACTCTTGGGGCTGTACAAAGGCCGAACGATAAGACCTTGAACTGAAAGGCCGCGCCGCCGACCGCGAAGGCGAGGAATCTCCTGTGTGGGGGCGCGATTGGGATATGAAAGTAAGCGTCCTTCAGGTCCAAGGTGGCGAACCAGTCTCCCGACCTCAGGAAAGGTAGAATAGATGGGAGCGTAACCATACGGAATTTCTGTGGGCGGATGAATGAGTTCAAATCTCGCAGGTCTAGGATGGGGCGGCCGCCTCCGTCCTTCTTTTCTATGATGAAGTATCTGGAGAGGAAGAGGCCTCCCGTATATGAGCGGGGGACTCGTTCGATGGCGCCTTTTCGTAGGAGAGTGTTGACTTCTTCCACGATGAGTGGAGACGGTGGGGTTCCTCTGTGTGGGTTCGGGGGCGGAAGCTCTTCGAAGTTTATGTAGTATCCTCTCCTTATAACATTCAGGACCCAACGGTCTGAGGTGATGAGTTGCCATGAATGGAATGCCTCTGAGAGGCGGTCTGCGGGAGAGGGTGTAGTATGGGGTGGGGAGGCAGCGTTGGTGTCTGGTGGTGGTAGTGGCTCTTCGAAGTCAGGCGCGTTGTTTGGAAGACTCCTGTTTCCGTTTGGGAAACTGCGGCTTGGGCTTGAATGATTGGAATCTCCTGTGGGGCTGGTATGAGGAGGACTGTCGTGGTCTGGAGGGTGGCGGGCTGTATCTTTTGCGGTATGTTGATCCTGTCCTGCGAAAGGGCAGGCGAGGTCTTGTCGGGTGATGGCTGCTGGGCAGGCCGAATTTCTTGGCTGTCGACCTCATCTTCTCCGCGTGCTCTAATTTCGAGTCTGTGTCTGCGTGGAATAGACCCAGCTCATCGAAGGGAAGGTCCTCAATGATAGAGCGAGCAGTATGTGACAGCCCAGACGATCGCAACCATGCATGGCGGCGGACCGCAATGGAGTTGGCTACAATCTTGCCTGTGCATTCTGCAATGTGTTTAGCCACTTGCCGCTGGTACCCCGCTAGGGCCAAACCTTCCTCCCTGAAGGAGTTGACAATTCGTTGGTCCTGCTCAGACAACTTCGAGATGTGGACCGACAAGGCGTCCCATAGGAACTTCTGGTAAGCTCCCATGCAGGCCGCGTACGAAGTCATCTTAGTGAGGAGGCAGGCAGAGGAGTAGAATTTACGGCCTATGGCGTCCAGTTTCTTGCCCTCCTTGTCTGACGGGGTGGAGTGTAGTCTCTGAGATGTCTTCATCTGAGCTGACTCGACTACCACCGAGTTGGGTTTTGGGTGGATTGAAAGCCATGGTGCAGAGTCTGTGCAGACTCGGTATAGATGGTCCAGTCGTTTGGATGTGGGCGGCGTGGAAGATGGTGTAGCCCAGGACGACGTCAATACCTGGAGTAGGTATGGTGAGATGGATAAGGAGGGGAGGGACGGTGCCCTCTGTTGCAGGTCTTCGAATATGGGGTCGTCCACCTCCTTTTCTGGTTGTGTGGTTTTGATCCCCAAGGTGCCTGCTAGTTGGTGCATAAAGTCGGCGAAAGCCTTCATATCATCCGAAGGCGACGGCGGGTCCGGTCGCGCCCCGCCCGGTACCGGGGACGGTCTCGGTGATGGGGAAGAGGATCTCGAGTCCGAGTCTGAAGAGTGGGCCGAAGGGGTTCTTGAGACCGGTCTTCTCGGTGGTGCCGGGCGCCTGGGGGGCGCTGTCGCTCCGGATGGAGAGCCTCTAGGTGGGGGGCTATGTGGGAGTGGTCTCTCACGGGAAGGCGACCTTGACGGCGATCTCGATGGGGCCGGTCCCTTATTTTTGCCCAAGTCACCCGGGGCTGTGCCGGTACCCGACTTGGGTGTAGATTCCGTTGGTGGTGTAGTGATGGGTTGGCGTTCTTTTTCTGGGGTGCGTGTTAGGGACCGTTGGCGGTCTCTGTGTCTTCGAGCCCTGTAGCGTGGCGAGGGGTCAAAGACGTCCTCGTAGTAGGGGTCCCAGTAGTGCCCGAACGGGTGGTACCGGTGGTACCTGTGAGGGCGATCGTAATACCTACGGCCGTACCGCTCCCACAGCCACTCTTCCTCCGATGTCCCCACTTCGGAGATGTACGAGACCGATGATGCAGATCGGGATCGTGGACGTCTCGGTGAGCGGGACCAGTGCCAGCGTCTCGGGGAGCGGGACTTGCGGCTCCGGCGTGGTGAGCGGGTTCTTCGCGGGGTACGGGACCGACGTGGTGACCCCTTCGGGGAATGGGACCCATGGGGGGTATGTGATCCCCATGGAGATCTTTCCGTAGAGTAGTGGCGATCCCGGGAGCGGGAGAGGGACCGACGCGGAGACCTTCGCGGGGTGGCAGGCTTGGTGAGCTGCGGTGAGCAGGACCGTGATCGGGAGGCTGACCTCGACGGGATCGTCTGGGGCGAGCGGGACCGGTGTGATACCGAGGTGATCGATCTCGAGCGGGATCGGTGCCGTCCCTCTCTTTCTATCGAGCTCGTCGATACTTCGACGATCTTCAGCTCCGGTTCCTGGAGTTCCCCTTCCGACAGCTCTCGTTCTCTGTTATCCCCCACTGACAACGGGGATGTATCCCTCGGCGGTGACCGAAGCTTGGAGAGGCTAACTCTGATGGGCGAGACTACCGGGGGCTTGCGACCCAGAGAGTGGTCCGGTATCGGTGTCCGGCCTTTTTGAGACCCACTCGAGAGGGAATCGTCGGACTGCCTTTTTTTCTTCTTCGGCGGTTCCTCCTGTGGGATGGCCTTTGGGGAGGTAAGTCTCACTGTCTTAGGCCTCTCTTTCTGTAGTGTAGCGGTACCGTGATCTCTCGGGACGGTACCGTCCGCCGTCTCGGAGTCGGACTTCCTCGATCTCGAGGAAGAACCCTTGGCCACCTCTTTCCCCCGGTCCCGGGATTCCGGTTTGGAGGGGTCCTTAGCGGGTTGCTTATGCTGCTGCACTGAGTTGGACGTCGAGGGCCTTGGGGCCGTAGTCGTGGCCGAGCCCGAGAGCACATGCTCATAAAGTTGGGCCTTCAGCCTCTTCTCCCTGTTCCGCCTCGCCTGGGGGGTGAAGGCGCTGCAGTGGCGGCAGGACCGGACATCGTGTCTTTCTCCCAGACACATCAGGCAGTTGGAATGCCCATCTGACTCGGGCATCTTAGCCCCGCAAGTCAAGCATGCCTTGAAAAAGCCCGTCGACGCCATTCTGCGCAATGTGGTCACTCACGGTTTCGAGGTCCAACGGTAAATTCGGGGTCGTACTGAGGAGGATCCGTCCGTCGAGTTGAAGAGAATCCTATCCGGTGAGAAAACCAGGGAAAGGGAGATTAAGGGGTGGGTGCAGAATCCAAGTCCGAAGGCTAAGACTCCAACAACGTTCCTCGTGCTGCTAACGCGGCGGAAAAAAAGGAACTAAAATGGCGGGCTCGAGGAGGGCCTATATAGCCTGGAGGGGATGGTGGGCGGGATTACCGCCAAAACTCAATCTAATGGCTAATTGACTCTAACGACTTCCGAATGCTACTGCGCAGGCGCAGGATTAACCCTTTATGTGTGGATTCACAGAGACCACGAAGAAGAACCTGTTGTTCCTGCCCCCACAGTGTTGAAGTCGGAGATATGATCTTACAGAACCCCTGCTTGCCCTCAATTTTGGGATAACCGGCTCTGGAAAGTTATATGCTGGCATCTCCTTTGCTGCAGCATTTCCCACTGTTGAGAAGTAGGCAGTAATTAAGTCAAATCCACACTACACAAATAACCGATTTGAAATTTGATTATTTGCCATGGCACCTTCCTTTTTCCATATATCTTTATTCATACAAATTAAAAGTAACATATAACAACAAACAAATCAGACAAACAAGTTGCTTCCATCATCTCATTTTCCTTTTGGCTATTGATAACTCCCTAGTTCTATCCCCACAAAATAAATCGTTTATTTCATCTGTTTTTCACATTTAGTTCATTTATAATTCTCTCCACATACATTTCTTCCCATCAACCAATTATTCCCATAGTAGCTTTCCCATAACAAAAACATTTCCTGCCATTCTTGTAATTCTCTTAGTGTTTTTTCATCATCTATAATAATGGATAATTTATCCATCTCATACATTTCAAAAAATTTCTTTATTCAGTCATCAATTGTTGGAACTTCCTCGTCTTTCCACTTTTTTGCAATTACCTGTTTAGTAGCCGTAACTGCATAAAGTAGCATTTTCCTATATTTCTCTCTTGATTCTCTCTCAACATTATGCAACAAGTTTAACAAATGTATCTTGGGTTCCATTGGATAATCAATCTTCAACGTTTTAGTTATCAATTTATATAATTTCCTCCAGAATTTCTTTATATATTTTTTTTGCAGTTCCACCAAACATGATAGTACGTACCTTTTGAATTACCACATTTCCAACAATTGTTGGAAGTGTTGTTATATATTCTATTTAATTTTACTGGGGTCATATACATATACATATGTATATGTATATATACATATATATACATATATCTTGTAATAGTTTTCTTTCAAGTTACTACACTTTGTAAATTTTATATTTTTAGTCCAAGCTTTTTCCCAAGAATCTAGTTGTATCTCATGTCCTAAATACTATGCCCATTTCACCATGTATGGCTTTATTACTTTCTGTTATTTGCCATGGTGTCTTCCTATGGAATCCTGGGATTTGTAGTTTGGCAAGGCACTAGCACTGTTTGGCAGAGAAGGGCAAAGACCTTGTAAACCTACAAATCCCAGGACTCCACAGGAAGGAGCCATGGCAAATAATCCCGTTTCCAACTGAATTATTTGTGTAGTGTGGATTTGGTCTAAGGACTCTCTGGAGTGATGATGGTGGAGACCCCCATTGAGAAGAGAAGCACACACCACCACTTGCTCTCCTCACTTTCTCAAACAGGAGGACTGGTCCCTGATTATCAATAGTCAGTGGGGAAGTATGCTACCATATTTGTTGAAATTACAAGTGACCCAGTAGGAGATGTTCAGAAAGAGACACCATCCTTATTCCCCGGCTCCAGTAGGAGGGAGCGAGCAACGTAGGTCCATATACAAAGGAATAAATGAAGCCATTTCAGATGGGAAAGAGCCATAAAGCCAAATCACATACTGTATCTGGTGTTTGGGAAATAGATTGTTTTAAAAAGCTGGCAAGGCGGTTGGGAAGTATAATGGGGTGTTGGTATGGGGAGAAACAATAAACGGTTTGTTTGTTTTTAAAGATGGCATGGGGGAAGAGAATGCAATGGGATGGTGATATGGGGAGAAAATGGGCTTGAACCCATTCTCCCAGTGCAGATAAGATTAGAATTACTCTCCCGTGTGCCTGATATTAACAGTGGGAGAAAACCTTCCATTGGTGCCAAGGGTAAGTGCTGCCCTTGGAACTTCCCCAATGTTTGGGGAAATGAGGAGCGTGTGACAGTGTTTTTCCAGATTGCAACACAGCCCAACTGCCAGTGATGAGTGATGTGGGTTTTCTATTAAAACTACAGTTACATAGATCAGGGCATCTCCTGCTATCTAATGTTTGGTACTGGCAATCTTTCTTTCTTTCTTTCTTTCTTTCTTTCTTTCTTTCTTTCTTTCTTTTTCTTTTTGATGTGCTATGGACCAGTAATATATTTGTGCCCATTGCTTACAACAATTTCTTTCTTTCCTTGAAACTTTTCATGGACCACTGCCAGTCGACAGGCTACCACTTTGGGTACCACTGACAAAGATCACATGAGCTTATTTGTGGGCAAAGCCTTCTATGCAAAACAGGTAAAAGTTACATCCAGAAAAAGATGTAACACCACCAAGTGGAATTTCCCTATTTATCACCACTTTTGAAAACAATATTTGTATTCTTCAGGGGGTGGGTGGTCTTGGCAGAAAATTTGAGTGCAATTTGATAGGGCCACAGTGCAACCAATATAAAACTGGTGGTAGGTTGCCAATTGGCCACAGATATAAAAACACACCCTACTTATTGCAGATAGAGCAGTCTGGGCATGTCTAAAGTATGACAAATGAGACAGAGGTGAAGGGGAAGGGCAGAACATAAAGAGGTTAAATGCGTTTCTTACAAGAGGGTGACATCATAGCATCAAAAGGATTAGCTGGAGTGGGGGATTTTGCTTTCTTTTCATCCAGCAGGAAGGAAGAAGCTTGCTCTTTCTCAACCTGCTAGCTTCCTGGATGTGGAAAACTTCTTAGTTTACTAAGCACTCAGCCAAGAAATAGGGAAAGTTGCTGGCACGAAAATGAAGCAGAATCTAAAGTGACCACATCCGCCTTGTGACCCACATCCGCCTCTTGACCACAGTTCGTGCCAGTGATCAGAGCAAGTAGTAGGTCATTAAAAAAAAAACCGGGGAGAGGGGGAGATAGATGAGTTGCCCACATTCAACATCATCCTCTCATTATTTGATAAATAGCCCATACATAACATTTCATAATGTGTTGTTAATTTCTTTAGTAAATGTAAATGTTTAAATTTTATTCAACATTAAGGTATGAGGGGGAAAGTTGTATCATGTATCATCATTTCTTCAACTTTGTGTGTGTGTCTGAATGCTATACACACTGGATATAATATGCAATGGCTAGCATCCACTTTGGCCAAGTCCACACAACACAAATACAGTTGTCCCTCCGTATTCAGATTTGGTATCCACAGATTTAAGTATTCATGGCTTGAAAATATTCTTTAAAAAAATAATAATCCAAAAAGCAAACCTTAATTTTGCCATCTTATAGAAGGGACACCATTTTGCTATGCCACTGCGTATAATGGGACTTGAGTATTACGGATTTTGGTATCCACAGGGGGCCCTGGAACCAAACCCCAGTGAATATGAAGGGACAACTGTAATCCGGTTTGAAACTGGATTATTTGCCATGGCTCCTTCCTACTGAATCCTGAGATTTGTAATTTTACAAGGTCTTTAGCCTTCTCTGCCAAAGAGTGCTGGTACCTCATCACACTACAAATCCAAGGAAAGAGCTCTGACAAATAATCCAGTTTCAAAGTGGATTATTTGTGTAGTATTGATTTGGGCTGGCAGGTGCAGGTGTCAGTCAACCTTATGCCTATATATGTCTTGTTTTGGGCTTGTATTCCCTTGCCCCCTGACAAAAGCCCCCACCCCATTTAGAATGAATGAATGAATGAATGAATGAATAATCCATCTCTCCCCAAGGCTCAAGGCGCAGTACAATATGAATTAAAATACAACACATAGCATAAAAACATTAAAACACACAGGTAAAAACATAGGATTAAAACAAACATTACATTAAAATCATCCATACAAATTTAAAATTCATAGATTAAAATCAACTGAGTAGGCCTGCCAGAAGAGATAGGTCTTTAGTACATTCCAACAGCGTATTTAGCTGTTGAATCTCTTCCGGCAGGTCATTCCACAGTCTGAGGGCAGCTGACGAAAAGGTCTTCTGGGTGACAGTTGCCAGTCTCGTCCTGGCTGGTTGAAATAAATGTCCCCCAGAGGACCTGAATGTACGCGGAGGATTGTATGGGAGAAGGTGATCCTGAAGGTAACCTGGACCCAAACCATGTAGGGCTTTAAAGGTAATTGCCAAAACTTTGTACTTTGCCTGGAAACTAATTTGCAGCCAGTGGAGTGATTTTAATATTAGTGTTAATATGCTCACTCTTGGATGCACCTGTAACCAATCTGGCTACCTTATTTTGAACTAATTGGAGTTTCAGAACTTGGTACAGAGGTAGACAATGTACAGCATATTGCAGAAGTCCAACCTTGAAGTTACCAATGCATGCACTACCATCTTTAGGTCTTCCAGTTCTAGGAAGGGGCACAGCTGGCATATCTATCGAAGCTGATAATAAGCATTCCTGACTGTCATATCTGTCTGAGCTGACATTTGGAGAGACAGATCCAGGAGCACTCCCAAGCTGCGAACACAGTCTTTCAGTGTGGATAGAGCCATTGTACTGTCTATTTTCCTTTATGGGTCTGAAACATGGGTCACCTATCACCAACACTTACGACTCCTTGAATGCTTTCATCAGCCCTGTATACGTTCAATCCTAAATATACACTGGACTGACTATGTGACAAATGTTGCTGTCCTTGAGCAAGCAGGGATCACCAGAATTGAGGCCATGATATTGAGAACACAGCAGCGTTGGGCAGGGCACGTTTCTAGGATGGAGGACCATCGCCTCCCAAAAATACTACTCTACGGTGAACTCGCCACGGGTCAGTGTAAGAGGGGCGCTCCAAAAAAGCGATACAAGGACTCCCTGAAACAACATCTCAGGCTCGGCCAAACTGATCACCAACAATGGTCCGCCCTGGCCTCACATCGGGAGGCATGGAGACGCACTATCCACAATGCTGCAGCCTTATTTGAGAACTCACGCCAAACAAGTCTTGAAGAGAAACGACAACGCAGAAAGAATCACAACCTGGAAACATCACCCAAGGAGACCTTCTGCTGTACTTTCTGCAACTGGTCTTGTTTATCTCGGATTGGCCTTTTTAGTCATCAGCGTGCTTGCAGAAAGCGCGGAATGAGTCCTTCCTGAATCTTCGTTTGCGAAGAAAGGCCAGACAGAGGAGAGAGATAAACAAAAAGACAGTGCAATTATCCATCTTGCATGAAAATGTCACAGAGAAGATCTCATGGATTATTATCTCTGCCAGTTGGTGGACTGCCTCAAGCCCATTAAAACAGGGCCTTGAAATTGTTGTGCAAAATCACACCCATGGCTATTGCAACAACAATAGTTGCAAAACTCCCACAAAGTTTTATGGGTAAGAGGTACTTTTCATTGAATGAACTTCCTCTTTAAATAGAAGCCTGCATGATTTTTAATTGCAAGTAATTGCCTTTCATCCTTTAGAAGGCAGCCTGGGAGAACAAATACAGTAAGGTACTGTAGTTCGCTCTGAATATATTTGCTCTTGGTCACCACCTAGTGGTTGCAAAGTGTATATAATGAAACAATTGTAGAGCGGGAATAGGTATGCAGCCCACCAAGACTATTTTTGTGGCTCCCCAAAAAAGTGTAGAAAAAAAACTTTTTTAAAAAATAAATTGACCCCAAATGCCATCTAGGGACTGCAGGGGGGCATTTTGCCACATTTTTAAAGTCTCTTTCGGCCATTTTAGGTCACTTCTGGTCACTTCCTGTTTTGAAAAAAGGCTTTCCTGGGCCTAAAAACATGACAGAAATACCCCCCACAGCCTCTAGAGGGCATTAGGGAGCTTTGGGTGGGCAAATAATTTGGGGTTTTTTTTGCAGTGGGGTGTGTGCAGCCCCCCCCCCAGGTCTCCTAGCGGACTAATGTAGCCATTTAGCCTGCCACAGTTGCCCACCCTTGTAGTAGAGAATACCATGACATTTGTGAAGCATTTAAATATGATATAAATGATAAGAGTTACGATGATAAATAATTACCAGACACATTTCCCCCCCTGTTTATGAGCCTGTGAAGGAAAAGCAGGAAGCAATGGCCCTCTAGATGTTGCTGGATTAGTTTTCAGCAGCCCTGGCCACTGCCTGTGTTGTGTGGGTTTTATGAGTACTTTAGTCCCACAACATGTGAAGTACCACATGTCACTACCGTCAGTTGCACAGAGGTATGGATTCAACTTTGAAGGCTTTGATAACAATGACTTCCAGGACTAAAATTAGGGTTTAGCCCTGAAGGATATAATAATGGAGAGCCAGCATAGTTTAGTGGTTTGAGTGTTGGACTAGGGTAGTGGCTCTTAACCTTTTCTTTACCAGGAACCCCCTTTAAATATCTTTTGTTGCTGCAGACTCCTAAGGCTTAACTCAAGATTGTAAACCGTCACAATAATAATAAAAATAATACAATTACACCATCCATTAACCCTTCCCTCAGAGGCACTTGAGGGGGAGGGAAGAATTTTCTCATACTTCTTCCTGCAAATTTGTGGCTAGAGCAGACTGAATGGCAATGTGCAGGCCAAGCCAGCCAGAGTTTGCCTTGTCTTCTGTCTTGTGGGCTGAGCAGCCCTCAAGCCTTCGCGGACTACCTGTGAGGATGTTGCAACCCCCTGGGGGTTCATGGACCACATGTTAAGAACCACTGGGCTAGGACTCCTGGAGACCAGGATATGAATCCCCTCTGGTCCATGAAAACCGACTGAGTATCATTGGACCTGTTACAGTTGGCCCTCCACATTCACTAGGGTTAGGGGTACAGTACCCCCACCAAAGTGGAAAACCACAAATATCTCTACCCCACCCCCCATATTTAGCACACAAAAAAAGTACAACCCACAGATTCAACCCACTGAAGTGGGCAGGTGGCAGGGCTTGCCACCACCTCCACTGCTGCCTTATGTTATGCCATTTTTAATAGGGACTTACAAGCCTTACCGTGCATTTGCTGTCTCTCTTAGTCTCACAAGGCTTGTCGCTATAAAAAATGTCAGAGGGCAGCAGCAGAAGGAGCAGCAAATAATCTGTGATCTTTCTGCCTTAGAGGAAGGCAATGACAAACCCCGTCTGAACAAATCTTGCCAAAAATACCTTGTGATACGGTCACCACTGGAAACAACTTGAAAGTGCACAATGACACTACATGTATAATAATGTGACACTATCTGTTTTTAGTCTGAAAACTGACTTTTGGCTATCTTCCTAGTTGGCAGAGGTAGTGAGGAGTGATTTTGCACAACTCCATTAGTGAAATAGCTACAAGCTGACCTGTCTTGGGGGTTATCTAAATGGCGAAAATACTCCTCATAGAATTTGAGGAGAATATGATTTGTCTAAATGGCATCCCGCATCAATCTACCATATTCAGAAGGAGCAGGGCCAAATCCACCAAAAACTCCACAGGAAAAACCTTCACAGCTTTTTCTGAAGTTTTTAAAAAGCTCCAGGGGGAATGTGCATTCCCATTCATTGGGACAACCAATTCACGTTCATTCGCATTCCCGATAAGAGCAGAAGTGGAAAGCTGATTGGTTGGATGTGCGCAGGGGATGGAGCCTGCTAACAAGGCAAGCACCCAGAACTGCCATGTTGGATTTTTACCTTAGCGATCATGCGTTGAGACAACAAAACAGCCTTTCCCCCTCTTTTTTTCTATTTATTTAGGTGGAATAGTGCACTTTTACCCCTTAGATATGCTTTAAAAATACTGTTCTGCAGCAGCAACTGGTGATAAAATAAAAACACAAGTAATTCACTTGTTTCCTCCCACCCATCTTGATTTGCAAGCAATCCCGTTGGAACAGCAAAAGCAGATAGCTTCGCATGCCTATAATCTTGCAAAAAAACAAAAAAAACCAAGACAAATTGAAGCTGATTTAAATTGGCATTAGTGCTCATCAATCCACATTTTTCCTCCTCATATAGACAACACCAGTTGTCCATGCTTGGTTGTTATTGTTATATGTCATGAAGTCAGCTTTGATTCAAGGCATCCCTATGAATGGGACCACCCTAAACTCATGTATACCAGCCAAGATAATCCAGGGGCAGCTCAGAGTATTCTGGCCTCAGAGCTGTCCTGGATTGCTCCCATTACAGGAGCACTGTGCACTGAAAACAGGCAGCTGTCTTCACATGTGTCCCGCTGTATTGCTTAGCACTGCCACTGCTGGCGTCCATCTCGTTCTATGAGGACAGAAATGAGGCGCCCAGCATTGATCGCATGCTGTAGGGCTTCATTGTGACCTCAGAAGATGTGACACACGCCAGTGGCAATACCAGTGATGGGCGAGACAGTGGGATGTGTGTTCTCAGCACAGAGTGATCTGGATGTTCCTGTAAGATCCAGAGTAAATTGGGAGCTTTTAAAAAACTTTTAAGGGGGAGTTAAACCGTTTTTGGAATTGAATTGGTCAAACATTGTGAAGACAGTTCAGTCCAGATTTGGGGGTTTGGCCCAGCGTTGTCTGGACAGATTGTATCCCAAATGTCCCAAAATGTTTTATGAGGCTTCTGTAGACAAGCCCCCAGTCATGAACAGCCCTGGTCAGATCTTGTGAATCATAGAATCATAGAGTTGGAAGAGACCACAAGGGCCATCCAGTCCAACCCCCTGCCATGCAGGAATACCGAATCAAAGTATTCCTGACAGATGGCCATCCAGCCTGTTTAAAAACTTCCAAAGGAGGAGACTCCACCACACTCGGAGGCAGTGCATCCCACTTCCAAACAGCCTTTACTGTCAGGAAGTTCTTCCTAATGTTTAGGTGGAATCTCTAAAAGAGCTGGCAAATGTGGTCTCAGAGCCATTGGCAATAATCTTTGAGAATTCCTGGAGAACAGGAGAAGTCCCAGCAGACTGGAGGAGGGCAAACATTGTCCCCATCTTCAAAAAGGGGAAAAAAGAGGATCCCAACAATTATCGTCCAGTAAGTCTGACATCAATACCAGGGAAGATACTAGAGCGGTTAAGAGGCGATATGATAGCCCTGTTTAAGTATTTGAAGGGGTATCACGCTGAGGATGGAGCAGGTTTGTTTTCTGCTGCTCCGGAGACTGGAACACAGAGCAATGGGTGCAAGCTCCAGGAACAGAGATTCCACCTCAACATTAGGAGGAACTTTTTGACAGTAAGAGCTGTTCGGCAGTGGAACGCACTCCCTCGGAGCGTGGTGGGGTCTCCTTCCTTGGAGGTCTTTAAACAGAGGCTGGATTGCCATCTGTTGGGGATGCTTTGATCAAAATTTCCTGTGTGGCAGGGGGTTGGACTGGATGGCCCTCGGGGTCTCTTCCAACTCTACAATTCTATGATTCTATGATTCTTTTCCTGTAGTTTGAGTCCCTTGCTCTGTGTCCTAGGACTTTCTCAGACACACTAAATACAGCGTATCAGACAACATCACCCTTTCACGTTTATGTCTTGCCCTTAGGTTGATCGATTTTATTGACAGCCCAAGCCGTCAATACATCAGCTGTGCCGTTTTTTTGCTGGCATAGCCGGCTTGTGTAATTTCACATCTTTTTTTTATGTACTTACCTCATGAATGGCCAGACCAGCCAGAACACTTCCGGGTGAGATCGCGATATCCAGGTAGGTGACACACTTTTTTTTAACCTTCCCTGGTTTACTTGGAACTTTTTAATTGTGTTTTTGTGCTTTGTGTAACTTTTGGTGTTTTATTTTTTATTTTATGTTTGAATTTCCCGCGCAATGAAGTATTGCAGGATTTCAAATGGGGATGTGAACGGGGCTTCATTCACTTCATCCTTCATTGCTGGGGAAGCCTTTGCCGGAAGAGAAGGTAATTGTGGTGGTGGCCATTCTTTTGCTGGCATAAAAATGATTTTTTTTGATGCCAGCAAAAGAAGGTTTTAAGGGTCTCGGCTGATAAAGTTTGCGGTAACTAAAGTAAAGTGAAGACAAAGGGGAGGACAAGAAAGAAACTGGGACATTTTAAAAGCAGCTGGGATACTGGGATGATCAAGGATTAATGTGGACTGTTCCTGCCAAATTGGGAAGAGTTGGAGCAGCTTGAGTCCTGCTCCTCTAAGGAACTGTCTGTCTTGTTTTGAGTCAGCCTTTCTCATTATGCACCTGTTCTATTATTAAGATCTTTAAAAGAGACCTCTTGACAATACCATTGCCACCAAAAATCTGAGAGTTTCTTTCTTGTCCTCCCCTTTGTCTTCACTTTACTTTAGTTACCGCAAACTGAGTTTAAAGTGCAAAAGTAGTTTGCACTGAAGGAACTCAGTGGGGTGGGCGGGACAAGAGAGGAAAGGACAGAATCTTGCTCTTCGCAGTAGGATGAGGTAAAAGCAGGCTGCTGTAGCCTCTCCTAGCTTGCCTGTTCTTCCTCTTTAATAACTTTTGTCATCTTGACCACAGTTTGAGCTTGTTTGGCCACATGTGCCCTGGTTTTCATCTATGAAATTTTTGAGGGTACAGAACTGTGGCCAAGCATGCCCTCGACACAAATTTTTTGTTATGCGCCTTCATGTCAACTCCTGACTTAAGGTGACCCTATCCTATGGTGGACCCTGTCCTTCTTGGCAAGATTTCTTCCAAGGAGGTTTATCATCACCTTCCTCTTAGGCTGAGAAAATGTGACTTGTCCATGATCATAGAATCATAGAATCACAGAATTGTAGAGTTGGAAGAGACCACAAGGGCCATCCAGTCCAACCCCCTGCCATGCAGGAAATCACAATCAAAGCATCCCTGACAACCAGTGAATTTTCAAGTTGAGCACAAATTCAAACCCTGGCCTCCCAGAGTCCTAGTCCAACACTCAAACCACTACTCTACACAGCCTCTTTGAGACAGAAATGTGTGTGTATGTGCCTTCTAGGCTGCATCTGCACTGCAGAAACAAGTTGTGGCAATTTGTAGTTCTGTGAGATAGTATAGCCTTCTCTGCCAGAGAGCTTTGGTGCCACAACAAACTGCAAATCCCAGTATCCCATAGCATTGAGCCATGGCAGTTAAAGCAGTGTCAAACTGGATTATTTCTGCAGTGCAGATGCGGTCCTAGTTACCTGTTGACCTATGGTGACCCCATGAATTTGTAGGGTCTTCTTAGGCAAAGAATATTCAGAGGTGGTTTTGCCAGTTCCTTCTGAAATACAGCCCAGTTGTTCTTAACCTGTAGTCTAGGGACCTCCAGGGGTCCGCAATGTCCTCACAGAGAGTTTGCAAAGGCTTGAAGGCTGCTTGGCCCACCTCACCCCTGGAGTGGAGTGGCCATGTGACAGGAGCCAAGGCAAAGGCTGGCTGGCTGGCTTGCTTGGCCTGCATATTGCCATTCAATC
Source organism: Gambelia wislizenii (assembly GCA_030847615.1). Classification (NCBI taxonomy): domain Eukaryota; kingdom Metazoa; phylum Chordata; class Lepidosauria; order Squamata; family Crotaphytidae; genus Gambelia; species Gambelia wislizenii. Next base: position 42,326,603 of record JAUMIR010000002.1, read on the forward strand.
CACTCCAGCCACAAACCTAAAGGAAGAAGCAGGAGAAAAATCTTCCCTCCTCCTCCAGGGCCTCTGAGGGAAGGTTTAATGCATTATGATTATGATTATGATTATGATTATGATTATGATCTCTCTCTCTCTCTCTCTCTCTCTCTCTCTCTCTCTCTCTGGCTTTTCTTCGTAAACGAAGATTCAGAAAGGACTCATCCCGCACTTTCTGCAAGCGTGCTGATGACTAAAAAGGCCAATCCGAGATAAACAAGTCCGGTTCCAAGAAGCACAGCAGAAGGTCTCCTTGGGTGATGTTTCTGGGTTGTGATTCTTTCTGCGTTGTAGTTTCTCTTCAAGACTTGTTCAGCGTGAGTTCTCAAATAAGGCTGCAGCATTGTGGATAGTGCGTCTCCGTGCCTCCCAATGTGAGACCAGGGTGGACCATTGTTGTTATTACTACTATTAGGTGTTGTTGTTGGGGTAATATGAATATTTTTATTGTACTATTGTATTGTATCTGTTTTAATACGTATTTAACATGTTGCCTAATGGTCTGTTGACTATAATAAAGGATGTGTTGTTGCTGTTGTTGTTGTTGCTGTAATCAGGACCAGTTTAAGAGCCCTGCAGCACCTGCAGCCGCAGGGGTCCCCGTCATTGTGGGGGGCCTCATCATAACCCTCCTCCTGCAAAAACATTATTAGTAATAATCTGAATATCCTGTACTGTGAATACGTTAGGTTAGGTTACATTGATCTGAGATAACCATATGCCCCCCCAAAATAAAGTATTGGAGCCCCCCCCCCAAATTCCTTAAACCAGTCTTGGTTGTAATTATGTTATTATGACGATCAGGTGTTGTTGTTGCGAAGTTGAAGGCTTTCACAGCCAGCATCCATAGATTTTCCTTGGGTTGTTTTTCTGGGCTGTGAGGCCGTGTTCTGGAAGAGTTTACTTCTGACGTTTTGCCTGCATCTGTGGCTGGCATCTTCAGAGGATGGTTGGCTAGGAGTGTGTGTGAAGTTTATATGCTGTGAACCCCTGTTGGGGAGGATATGTAAATTTGTGTAATTGAATGGTTAGTTTCTGGGTATAGAAATGCAAGGAAGATTAGAGTCTGTTTGGCTAATGGTTGGTTGATGGCCCATTATCTGCTGGAAATCCTCCTGTCCCTGGGTTGTTGTTGTTATTCTGGTTTTATATCTTGAGTTAAATCCCGGTGGATCTCTGCAACAAAATCTATTTAAAAGGGGCTCCATGGTAAAGAAAAGATTAAGAACCACTGGCCTTATAGCCCATTTATTCGTTGGCAGTCTCCCATCCAAGTACTAATCAGAGCTGAGCCTGCTTAGCAACCAGGATCAGATCTCCTGCCTGAAGGGTACTTAGGACAGGGGTAGCTTAGACTTATGTGTGTGGGGGGGGTCTCCAGTGACTGCAATGTGAGCAACCAGCCAGCAGATGGCAGAACAACCTGTCTCCTGTTTCTAATACAGCACTACTGTACTGTATTGGGAAAACTGGCAAGGGAAGGTAATGGGCTGAGGGCTGATGGGAAAGTGGTGGTGTCAGAGCCAGGAAGGGTGTGTCTTACCAGGGCAGGAAGAAACAAACGGAGAAGCAATCTGGCTGCTGAGAGGGTGAGTGAGAGGAAGGGGGGGCATTGCAACCCAGGGAGGAAAAATAAGGTGGGGGGGGGAGAATGGGGGGGCAAGTGCTTGCCATTTCCAAAACTCTTGGTGTCTCATTGAGAGGAAAACACATTCATCTTCCTCCCTTCTCTTTGCTACATTTTGGGAAAACATGTCTAATTAAAATGGAGCAAGCTTAGTTTTCTGCTGCTCCAGAGACATGATGGAGCAATGGACTCAAAAACTACAGGAAAAGAGATTCCACCTAAACATTAGGAGGAATTTCCTGAGGTCTTGTCCAAATGGTGGAAATAATCCAAATGGAAATCGCATGGAAGGAGGTCTGTCTATACCAGCCTTTCTCAACCTTTTTATTCTGGAGGAACCCTTGCAATAATTTTCAAGTCTCAGGGAATCCCTGCCTAAACATTAGTCTATATACAGTTGTCCCTCCATATCCACAGATTTGGCAACCACGGATTTAAGTATTCACGGCTTGAAAATATTATTAAAAAAAATAATAATCCAAAAAGCAAACCTTGATTTTTCCACCTTATATCAGGGACACCATTTTGCTATGCCATTGCATATAATGGGACTTGAGTATTCACGGATTTTGGTATCCACGTGTGTGTGTGTGTCCTGGAACCAAACCCCAGTGAATATCAAGGGACAACTGTACTGGTCTTGCTTCCCTCCCACACAATCCCAAACTCTTTAGGAACCCCCTAGCAACCTCTTGGGGAACCCTGGTTGAGAAACGCTGGTCTATATGGACATTCGCATCAATACGTTGCATTTGGAAGGGCGGGCAGCCAAATCTACCTTAAGCTCCATCATGGAAACCTTCGGGGCTTTTCTTGGAGTTTTTAAAAAGCTCCATATGGGATGCGAATGTGTGATTGCTAAGACAGTTGCATTCGCGTTACGGCGCTGAGGCAGCGTAAGCTTATCGGCCGGACGAACATAGGGAGTGGGGCTTGCAAACAGGGAAAACACCTGCTGCCTCCATGTTGGATTTTCGGCTATGCTAGAGGTCAGTAAGTCGATAAAATGGCAATCTTTTCCTCTCTTTTATTATTTTTCCTTTTGTAAATGAAGTATCCCTTGTGTGCACCATGGTAAATGTTTTTATTAAAAAAATTTTTTTGTCAGCAGCAGATTTAAAAGCACTAGTATTTCACTCGTGGCTGCCATCTTGGCTAGGGGGCATGCAAAGTTTAGGGGGGCTCTATTAACCATGAAGACAGGTCCCAGTGCTGTGAATTGCTGTTTCTTCAGAGGAGATTGTATTTCCGCCCCCCCCCCCTTATATAGACAGGGCCTGACAGTAAAAGCTGTTTGACAGTGGGATGCTCTGCCTCAGAGTATGGTGGAGCCTCCTTCTTTGGAGGTGTTTAAACAGAGACTGGATGACCATCTGTAGGGAATGCTTTGATTGTTTATTCCTGCAGGGCAGGGGGTTGGACTAGATGGCCCTTGTGGTCTCTTCCAACTCTGTGAGTCTATGATAAATAATGTCTTGGCTGTTGGTCTTGTTTTGCTTTTTGTAGAGCCTCCACTGCCTGGATCTCCAGGTTTTCCTCTTCTGCTCTGGAGTTGTTAATCTTGTCTTAACATGCTTAACGTCCTCATGGTGCTTTCGCTCTAGAAAAGCACGTGTAAGCTTGGCTCCTACTAAAATACCCCGTCACTAAATCCACTGTACTGTAATGAGTAAGAGGGAGGAAAAATAATGACAAGCATTCCAACAGATAGCCATCCAGCCTCTGTTTAAAAACCTCCAAAGAAGGAGACTGCACCACACTCCAAGGCAGTGTATTCCGCTTCCGAACAGCTCTTACTGTCAGGAGGTTCTTCCTAATATTCAGGTGGAATCTCTTTTCCTATAGTTTGAGTCCATTGCTCCATGTCCTAGTCTCTGGAGCAGCAGAAAACAAGCTTGCTTCATCCTCAGTATGCCATCCCTTCAAATATTTAAACATGGCTATCATGTCACCTCTCAACCTTCCCTTCTCCAGACTAAACATGTTCCTCCTTCTAAGGCATGGCAGAACAGGAAGTCTTAACAAGTAAATATATATATATATATATATAGAGAAAGAGAGAGAGAGAGAGAGAGAGAGAGAGAGAGTCAGTCCTCTTTTGCACCTGCTAGGGAGGCTGCCTGACACAACTCAGCTCTCTGTCTGACCTCAATGGCAATATCTCCTCACGGAGAGAGCAAACTTTTCCCACCTTCATTTTTATCAATTTTGTAAGCACTGATCTCAAAATACAGGACTTTTAGTCCAACCAAAGGAACTTTTTCAAGCAAGAGGAAACTTTTCCAAACTCTGCTTTTAATGAGTTGCTCTGATTAATGAGTGCCCCTCACTGAGCCACATTGTCTGTATCTGTCTCTCTCTCTCTTTCTCTCCCTCACACTCATCAGAATCATAATAAATCTGCTCAGAATCATCCTATTGTGGAGAGAGGGAGATGATAGTAATGTTGGTGAGGATGATGCCAACAATGGCCTATCTATGCAGGTCTGTTAGGTTTAACTCAACTCTAAAATGCTTCAAATCCAGCATGGTTTTAAGGTTTTCTTTTTGGGGAGGGCAAAGGAGAAAGAGTTGGTAAGATGAGGGAAGGAGGGAAATGGTTACCCACCTTTGGTTAGGAACTGGCTGGGGAGATAAATAATGGGGTTGTTGGGGGATTGCTATGTCCTGAAGGGATACACCCATCGATCCATAAGTAGGGTTGCAAGATGTCAGTGTAAAATATGTCCCTTATTTAAGGTCTGGAAAGCTTGTCGCTTTATAGGGCTGGAAAGTAGTCCCTTATTTTAGGGAATGCCCCTTATTTCTTGTTTGTTTGTTTGTTTTAAGCTTTTCCTTTTCTGTAGATTGAACAAGATGCCAAAACAGCCCATATTTTGAGGGGTGGGAGTTTCACAAAGACAGAAATGTGTACATCCTGTAATTTATGAATGTGGACAATATGTAAAGATTACAGAGGAAATACATGGCTAAGTGCACTGAAATTGTTACTTTCATTTGGTATTTGGGTAGAGCAGAAACTTGCCCATAGCTTCATCTTGATTGTCAGTCCTGCATGTTGTGAATTTTGACGGTCCCTTACTGCTATTTTGACCTGTCAGCACTATCCACAAGTGTCATATAGAATGGGAATTGTGTGCCATATACATGGTCTTGTAAGCAGGCAAATTAGAAATGTGGTGAATACTTGGTTGTCAGGACATGGTGATCACTTACTTCAATGTGTTTGTAGGTGGGGCTGCCTTTGAAGATTGCCTGGAAAATGCAGATAGTTCAAAACACAGCTGAGTACATCAGGGAGTGGCGATCCAGGGGTGTATTCACGCTGCACAGTTATAGCAGTTTGATGCCACTTTAACTGCCATGGGTCCATCGTACATAATCCTGATCTTTGTAATAGCTTGTGGGACTTAGAATTCACTAGTGCATTGCCTTAAACTATTGCATTACAACTCTCTGGCAGCCAGTTCTATGTATCTCACAAAACTATTGTTTATGTATTTATTTATTAAAATATTTATATCCTGCCTTACATCTGAAGATCTCAGGGCAGCTTACAATGAAATCAAGTTAAAACAATAAAAATTATAAAAGTTAAAAAATATATGAAATACTTTTTCAATTTAAAAACAGAGTTTAAAACCTGTTAAAACAATCTTGAAGAATATAACCATAAATATGTGCAACCTGGATAAAATCAGTTTTGCCTGAAGGCCTTAATAAAAAGCCAGGTTTTAGCTTGGCGCCAAAATGATTCTAACATTGGCACAGTTCCAGCCTCCAGAGGGAGGGAATTCCACAACCAGGGTGCTACCGCAGAAAAGACCCTCTCCCATGTCCTTCCACAATGTGTTCCCCCCACTGATGGGACATGGAGAAGGGCCCCTCCAATAGATCTCAATTCTTAGGCAGACAAACATATATATGTAGAGAGAGGCACTCCCTCTAGTATCAAGGTCCCAAGCCATTTAGAGCTTTAAATGTTATTGCCAGTACCATGAATTTAGAATGAAAACATATTGGCAGCCAAGGCAATTCCTTCAGAACAGGTATTGTATGATATCTGAATGGAATTCCAGTGAGCAATCTAGCTGCTGCATTTTGCACTAGCAAAATCATCTTCAAGGGCAGACTCACATAGATTGCATTGCAGTAGTCTAATTGGGAAGTTATTAGTGCATAGACTACTGTGCCTAAGTTATCCCTGTCCAGGAAAGGCCGTAGCTGGCAGAGCAGTCAAAGCTGGCCCCTAGCACTCTGACTCACCAGGTCTGTTTGGGCCTCCAGTGACAAGGATTGATCTAGGAGTATTCCCAGACTACGCACCTGCTCCTTGTGTGGGGTGCAATACCATTCAGGGCAGGCAACCTACCCAATTCGTGGAATTGAGAACCACCAGTCCACAGAGCCACCATCAGCTTTGATCGTGATTTCCTGCGTGGCAGGGGGTTGGACTGGATGGCCCTCGTGATCTCTTCCAACTCTACAATTCTATGATTCTATTATCCTTATCAGGATTCAGTTTCAGTTTATTCACCCTCTTCCACCCCATTGCAGCCTCCAGGCATTTCTCCAGCACCTCCACAGCCACAGCTGACTCCGATGACAAGGAGAAGTAGAACTGGGTGTCATCAGCATACCAAAGGCACCCAACCCTAAAACTCCTAGAGCAGCCTTATATAGATGTTAAACAGCATGGGAGATAAGATTGAACCCTATAGTACCCTACAGCAGAATGGCTATGGAGCTGAGCAGGATTTCCCCAATGCCACTCTCTGGAACTGACTTTGCAGATAGGAGCAAAACCACTGTAAAACAGTGCCTCCTACTCCCATCTGCCAGAGCTGGTCCACTAAGATACCATGAGCAATGGCATTAAAAGCCACTGAGAGATCCAGGAGAATCAACATGGTAGCTTTTCTTTTCTCCAGAGTAGGTTGTCAGTCAGAGCAACCAAGAATGGCTTGGAATTGTTCCCTGGCCTGAAAACAGACTGAAATGGATCTAGGGGCTTGTCTACATGAAGGGAAAAAATGGATTGCCCCACAGTAAAAATAGCAAGTCACAGCAGCTGTGATCTATCTTAATGGTTTTACGACCCCCATAAATTTTGCATGCCTGTAGCTAAGATGGGCAGCAAGTGGATTACTCGTGTTTTTAAATTTGCCACCACCAATTTTTTTTTAAAGAACATCCTATTTCTATGGTGTGCACAAGCGATATTTCATCTTTCTGAAAAAAGAGAGAAAGTTAACACAAATCCCCTGTTTTATCGCCTTAGCAATCATTCGTTACGTCAAAAAACCAACATGACAGCAGCGGGCACTTGCCCTGTAACCCAGCCCTGTCCCCTGCGCTCATCTGGCCAATCAGGCTTGCGCTTCCTCTCATTTGGGTAAATGAATCAGATTGATTTGCTTATCCTAATGAGCAGAAATGCACACCCCCTCTTTATTTTTTTAAAAAGATGGGGAAAACTGCAAAGGCTTTTCTGGAGAGCCTTTTGCTGGTTTTGGCCCCCCTCCTTCACAATATGGCGAAATCAGGCAGAATGCCATTAAGGGAAGTAGGATTCTCCTCTCATTATATATATATATATATATATATATATATATATATATTAGTTATTTATGCCCCGTTCTTTAGCCACAAGACTATCAGAGCGGCTTACAAATTGTTTTAAGCAACAGCTATTTACACATCTACACTGCATTAAACAGTTTCCAATGTGTTTTAAGCTAATTGCCCCCACAAGCTGGGTACTCAATTTACCAACCTACAAAAGGATGGAAGGCTGAGTGAACCTTGGAGCCCACTGGAATCGAACTGGCAACGTGGTGGCTTGCAGTACTGGCATTTAACCACTGCGCCACCAGGGCTCCTGTAAGGAGTTTTTTCACCGTTTGGACAACCCCGACACAATCTGTTTCCTCCAATAACATCTGAAGCTTCCCAGCCACCACACGTTCAGTTACCTTGCCCAGATATGGAATATTAGTGATAGAGCAATAGATATCACAGACCTCTGGGTCCAGGAAGGTCCTCTTTGGGAGAAGATGCACTACAGCCTCCTTCAAGGTAGCAGAACCCCCCACCCACACCCACACATAGCGAGGCATTTACCACCCCTTGGACCCTCCCAGTCAGTCTGTGTTTGCTACATCTTAAGAGCCAAGATGGGCAAGGGTCAAGACTGCATGTGATGGGATGGACCAAATCAAGCATCTTGTCCACACTATCAGGCTGCAACAGCTGAAACTAATCCCAAGAAAATTGAGAGACAGTGCACTGGACACCTCCCAAGGCCCTGCAATAACTATGACATCAAGCTCTGAACTACATATAGGAGTAGTCCAAAGAATGGAGCCATGACAGTTACAGTGGGATCAAACTGCTATAATTGTGCAGTATGGATACAACTCCGGCTAGTATTTAACAGCTGTACTGATGCCCCGTTTATTGCTAGGCGTGGTTCAAGGTGCTTAATTTCAACGCCTGGTACAGCTTGGGGCTGAGGCAACTGACGGATTGCCTGGGCCCATCTCTACGAGCCCCCCCCCCAAATGGAGTGCCCTGCAGTAATGGCAGCTGCAACCTATCTTGATGGTGTTTTGGCCCCCAAAAGCCTCACATGCCACCAGTCAAGATGGCAGCCACGAGTGAATTAGTTGTGTTTTCACCCACCTGTCACTGCCGAACCTTTTTTTTTTTAAACCTACCGTATTTCATCTGTGCGCTGAAGCGATTTTTTTGTCCTTCTAAAAAAGGAAAAAAACAGCACCCAATTTTCTTGCCTTAGCACTTGCTCGCTAAGGCAAAAAATCAACACGGTGACGCCGGGCACTTGCGTTGGTAGCAAGCCCCACTCCCGCATTCATCCGGCCAATCAGCTTTGTGCTTCCTCTCCTATAGGAAAGCCATTCATATTGAATTGCTTGTCCCAACGAGGAGGAATGCACATTCCCTATGCTGTTTTTAAAAAACTGGGAAAAGCTGTGAAGGCTTTTCCCACATAGTTTTTTTACGTTTTGGGCCCCTTCCTTCACAAAACAGCAGAACAACGCGGTTTGCCATTTAGACAGGTAGGGTTCTCCTCGCGTTCTGTGAGGAGTTTTCCGCTGTTTAGACAACTGCCCTGTCTCTGTGTCAGCTTTCTTGTCACTGCTCCTCCTGCTATCTCTGATACCTGAGGCACCCCATTTGATGGTGGGGTGTGTGTACATATGTGACACATTTCCAGGCTTTCAAATATTATGAAGTTAAACATTTTCATCCTGGATTCAAGAGGCAGCAAGTCTTTAGTAGGAAAAGAAACTCCTTTGAGATGGGGTGCTGGGGGAGAGTTCTGTGGATACGATGGATTGCCAAATAGATAAACAAATGGGTCCTTGAGCAAATCAGGCCGTAACTCTCCCTAGAAACCAAGGGCTTGGTTACACGGTGAAAAAAACCCGTGAAGAATTCGCCAAGATTCCTAATTGTTTACATGCATTGCGGTACAAAGTCGCCTCTTTCAGAAGGAGGGGGGCACAAAAACCCATTAGTAACACCATAAAGGATTTCGGGACTTTTCCTGACTTTTTTGAAAAGTAGCGCATTTTCGATAGTCTGAACAAGCATTACACTACTTGCTGTGTGAATTACCAGCAATCTTTCGGATACATTCACAGCTGAGCTTTGCCATGATTGGTTGAACTCACCAGGGAGGGGTTTGGACAAGGAGGGGATGGAGGAAAGATCCATGTTGTTTCCAGCCACGAAAAAGGCTGGAGTGCTAGCCTTGTGTGTGTGTGTGTGTGTCTTTCCTTCTCTCTCCCCCACCTTGCTACTTTCAGTGTGTGAATGATTGTTGTCTCCCCTCCTGAGATCGCGTCCCTTCCATTCTCACTAACTTGTGCTTAGCCACGAAAAAGACTGGAGTGCTAGCCTTGTGTGTGCGCGTCTTTCCTTCTCTCCCTCCCGCCTTGCTACTTTCAGTCTCAGTGTGTGTGAATGATCTAGTCTCCCTCCTGAGTTCGCCACGAAAAAGACTGGAGTGCTAGCCTTGTATGTGTGCGTCTTTCCTTCTCTCCCTCCTGCCTTGCTACTTTCAGTCTCTCTGTGTATGAATGATCTAGTCTCCCCTCCTGCGATCGCGTCCCTTCCCTTCTCCCTGTCTTGTGCTTAGCCATGAAAAAGACTGGAGTGCTAGCCTTGTGTGTGTGTGTCTTTCCTTCTCTCCCTCCCTCCTTGCTATCTTGTGCCCAGCTGCTACGATCTGAAGAATTAAGCAAGCCTTTTCCAGTCTCTCTTGTGTGTGCGTGTGAATGTTCATCTCAGGCATTCCTGTGGTAATCAGAGGATGTGCTTGGGAGGCCACGCCCCCGTCTCAGTCTGTGTGTGAATATCAAAGCGGAACACAGCTGAAAACTAAACCGATAGATCAATTAAGCCATATATAATCTGAACGATGCACTACAGCTGCAAAACAGTGATAAAGCGCAAATTACCACAATAAAAACTGTCGTGTAACTGAAGCCCAAGATGACTAAACTGAGACTGTCATACTTTGGCCATATCATGAGAAGACATGGCCATTAGAAAATACAGTCATGCTTGACAAAGTAGAAGATGGCAGGAAGATAGCGTTACAAATGGATAGACGCAGTTAAGGAAACCACAGCCCTGAATTTGCAGGACCTGAGCAGGGCTCTTGAAGACAGGGTGACTTGGACATCTCTCATTCATAGGGTCACCATAAGTCGAAGTCAGATTGATGGCAGTTAACAACAACAGTCTCTGGTTACTAGGTTTGTTGTTATTGTTATTATTTACCGTTATGTCAACTTTGATTTATGGTGACCCTATGGATGAGATACCTCCAAGAACCCTGGTCATCAGCTACCGTGCTCAGGTCTTGCAGACTCAGGGCTATGGCTTCCTTAACTGAGTCAATCCACCTGCGATGTGGTCTTCCTCTTTTTCCATTGCCTTCCACTTTGCAAGCATTTGCATATCTTTTCCAGCAAGTCACATTATCTAATAATATGTCCAAAGTAAAACAGCCTGAATTTAATCATCTCAGCTTCTAGTGAGAGTTCTGGCATGATTTTCTCTAGGCCCATTCATTTGATTCCAGAGGCTGGTGAAAGAAAAAAGATGGGATTGCTGTCTCCATGTATAATCTTCCAGAAGGTTTGTGGCTGGCCACAGTGGAGACAGAAGCCTATGCTAGTGGGTTCCCCCCCCCTCCAAGCTTTCTGCAATTAAAGAAATTTTTCTGCTCCGATATACCTGATCAGGAACCCCTGCATATTCACTGCAGAACCCCAAGATAATTCCAGCCAATTCCTGGACATGTTCTTTGATACACAACCAGCTCATGAGAGTGCATCAGGCCTAGTAACTCTTACTGTTTCCACGTTGGAATGCACTAAGCCATTTTCTGCAGCTGCGTGTTATAGGGAGAAAATAAGCAGAACGGGGCAAGCTCTTTTTCAGCCATTACTGTTACTGAAAAAGAGCTTGGTTCATTTTCACCAAACCTCAGCACTGCAAAATATGATTTTAAAATTGCTGGGTTAGATTGTCTTTTCGGTTTGGTCTAGAAAGGCTGTTCATAGGAAGACCATCAGTCTATCTAGCTCAGTCCTGTCTACACTGACTGGCTCTGGATCTGTAGAGTTTTACAAGGATCTTTCCCAGAATATCTGAGCATCCCTTCTGCTTTTGAAGTTTCTGTGCTCCCTGTCACTGTACTATGATACTTCCTCCTTCTGATGATGATGATGGATTCCAAAGCAGGCTAACTTTAAAATGAGACTTGAGCTAATTTTCATCTTTGCTTCATATCCAGATGCTGGGACAAAATTGTGGTTCATGTTCTGTTGATTACCAGGTCTAATTTCCCCCCCAGTTTTACTGAAGAAGATACTGGTGGCTTCCATGTCTGTGAGGCAGTGAAACTACTCCAGGTTTTAGCTTCAGCTTTAAATGAGCAATCCCATATGCTGATCCCATTCCTGAAATAAGTTCAGCACTTTGGATAGCACCTTTAGAGTTTGGACTAAAAGCCTGGATTGATCACTCCAGTGAGATAAGAACCACCAGCCATCTTTGGATGAAGGACTAATATAAATATGGAATATAATTGAGGCGGAGAAGAGCCTGTGTGGTGTAGCGATTTGAGTTTTGGACTAGGACTCTGGGAAACTAGGGTTCAAATCTCCGCTCACACATGGAAACCCATTGGGTGAGCTTGGGCAAGTCACACTTTCTCAGCCTCAGAGGAAGGCAAGGGCAACTCCCCTCTGAACACATCTTACCAAGAAAACCCAGTGATGGGGTTGTCTTGGGGTTGCCATAAGCTGGAAATGACTTGAAAGCACACAACAAGGAAAGAGAGAGTGAATGTCATGACTCTAAGATGTGTATTTCCTGTGCCTTTCCAGACCCTCCTGGCATCAAGATGTTCTTTACCTGTGGTCCCAATGAGGCCATGGTGGTCTCAGGTAAGTGCCCTAAGTTCTTTTCTTTACCCCTACTAAATAAGTGTTACAAGTACAACAGAGTGTTGCAACAAGGAATACTTTTTCAGTGTTCCAACCAGCCATGTCTTCTTTCAGGATACTCCATTCCAATTTCTCTCCCCTTGGTTCTCTGTCTCCTGCCTCAACAGGCAGTCTCTATTCTGTAGCCACAGAGGATGCTCAGTTATTATTGACTTCTTTTGCATGGGGGATTGTCCTCTTAGGTGTTTGCTTCCTAAAGGTGTTCCATCCCACACCTTGGTATTCCTGGGTTATTTCTACGTTGTCCCATTCCTAAATAAATAAATGTGGGTATATACTTAGCCATTGTCACTGAAGCTCCTGAGCTTGCTAATGGGATATACAAGTGAGACTTGCAACAAAAGTTTTCATTATAAAATACTCTTGTTCAGAATAACAGCTAAATATACCCTATTCTTCAGTGGTGATCATTTGGCTGTCCAGATGTTTGTTTTTACAACTACCATGGGTCCCACCCACATGCCCAGGAGTTACGCATCATGGGAACTTTAAACCAGAACATCTGGGATGGCCAGTGGTTCCCCATCTGTGCTCTCTTCCATTCTGCCTCGCTCCTGTTTTTTATATACGGTAGTCTCTGCAAGAGATGCTCCATGTACTGTGGCAACTGAGCATGCTTTTTAAGGTTGACTTCAGTTTTACTCTTCTCACCCTTGATGTCACCCCGTCTCCTGAATCTTTTGTTCATTCTGTAAACTTTGGTATTCCCATGAGCCTGTGCATACCTTTTCTTGCACATGGATGTTGCTGTTCTGACTACAATAGGACTGATAAATGGATTCACTGTGGGTAAACAACCAAGGGAAAGAAGAGGTGTTGCAAATCTGAGCAGGCATGTTCTAGAAAGTTTGGAAATGCTGGGGAACAGGAGGTACAACAGTCCTTAATACTTCCTGTTTCCTGCCATTCCTTCTGCTATTGCTAGTGAAACTCTGGCATTTTCCCCAACAAGGAGTTGAATAAGCTGTCACCAGATCAGGCAATTTGCACATGTCACAGCAGACGGGAGGGAGGAGTGGGGAGTACCTCCAAATGTGTGGAATTGCTGCTGACTGAAAGTGAGACTTGACCTGGAATTAGCTCAAAATGGTTTCATCTCTAAAGGGGTCCTTTTCCTGAATTATACTACAGTTGTCCCTTCACATTCACTGGAGTTTGGTTCCAGGACCCCCCGTGAATACCAAAATCCGTGAATACTCAAGTCCCATTATATGCAATGACATAGCAAAATGGTGTCCCTGATATAAGATGGCAAAATCAAGGTTTGGTTTTTGGATTATTATTTTTTTAAGAATATTTCCAAGCCGTGAATACTTAAATCCGTGAATGCCAAATCCATGAATGTGGAGGGACAACTGTACATCCTAGTGTACTCCAGCATCTTTTTTGCTGGGTATGAATTGAGTGAGCAGCCCTCCAGAATTTGTTGGACTGAAACTTCCATCAGCCAACTTTCCCCACCATGACCAATGATTAGGAGTTTTGGGAGTTGCAGTTCTACTGGAGAGCCACATGATTCCCACCCCTTGTTCTCTCAAACACATTCTAGAAATACAGTATGACCTCCATATCCAGGAGGGGCATATTCCTGGATTATGGTGAATACTGGAAACCACGGGTAATAGCGAGCCCTATTAAAATGAATGACTTCCCATCCAATCATACCATAGAGATGTGCTGGAGGACCTAGAAGATACCTAGAGAGACCCTGTTTTTTCAGACATGGGTAAGTGAATGTCTCACAGCTACAGAGGTTGTACTGTATACTAGTTCCTTGCTCCCACCTTGGCTGTGCCTGAACACAAAGAGACAATCTAATCAATCTTGTATGTCACCTTAGATCATCTCCCTAATCTCCTTGTGTAGTAGGGTTGCTGTCTTAGTGTCTTCTGATTTCTTTTTGATACTTCTTGGTGAGCTGTACATCCCTTTCGCCCCATTTCTGAGGTCTTGGCATGCTATGTTAATACCACCCCCTTTCCCAACAGGTTTCTGCCGCAGTCCCCCAGTCATGATAGCTGGAGGCCGGGTGTTTGTGATGCCATGTATCCAACAGATCCAGAGGTGAGTTGTTCTGTGACTGCATCACTGGAAAATATGGGGAGACCTTTGTCAAGACAGCTGAAAACTTATGCTTTGAACTGTTAGCATGAACAGAGAGAGCCAATAATGGTCTGTTTGTGTCTGTTAGCATGCACAGAGAGAGCCAGTAATTTATTTCACTTCTGATATTATCACTACCATTTTATTCATTTACACCCCACCTTTATTGCAAAAGTGGAAGTCAAGGTGGCTTATGAAAATTAAAACAACTACAGATAAAAACACATGCAGGTAGGTTTTACATTAGTAAAAATTTTGGGGGGATGATAGGACTCTCAGTCCCCGGCAGAAGCCAAAAATATCCCAGCAGACTTATCAGCAACCCATTCCCAAAATAATACTCACACACAGAGTGTTGTTCTTCCTATCCATAGGAGGCACTTTATCTTCAACTTAACAGCGGTTGCAATAGTTACAATACATACACACTGCTATGCCAGGCATCAGGCTTCAGGCTTGGTCAAGAGACAACATCGCACATCGTGTCTAGTGTCATGTCTCTAGCCTCTAGCTAGTCTCGTCCCGTGTCTAGTCAGCTTAGCAAGCCTAGTCAGTCTAGTAGATCTAGCCGAACAACTGAGCTCTGGGCATAGCCTCCTTTTTATACAGTTTCATAGGTGTCACAGGGCACTGGCTCCTCCAATCACCTAGGAGCCATACATCTTGTATAAGCCCTTTGCATACCACCCTTTTCTTTGCACACCTTCCTTTTATTTGCACTCATCACTAAAACTCGTATAATGTCTTATATAAGGATGATGTATGTAGCTGTGGCCTCCAGGCTCTATCACCTTGGCCTTGGTCTTAGCTAGCTTGGCAGTGACTTGACAACTTTGCAGTTGGTTGGCCATTCTGTAAGGAGTTCAGATCTCTAACTCCTGACAAAAATATACAAAAACCTATTGTTAAAACCGCAGTAAAAACTATTCATGGAATTAAAACCATCTAAAACAATTCCATTAGAAAGATGAAAGTCAGGAAAACAGCACACTATTAAAAGCACTTGCAATCAGTTGTTGAATAGAAAAGTTTTCATTTGCTGACAGAGGGGTAGCAAGGAGGGATCCTAGCCTCCCTAGGAAAGGAGTTCCAAAATTTGGGAGCAGCCACCAAGAATCTCTTCTCCTTCTGTATTCCCATCAAATGCACTTGGGAAGGTGATGGGACCAAGAGAAGGGCCTTCTCTGAAGATCTTAGAGCTCAGGCAAGTTTATATAGGAAGACAACAGTCTGGACTTGAGCTATACACTAGCTGCTGTAAGGGCTATTGCCTCTGTGTGTTTGGCATGTGCGGAAGCAAACAGTGGCAGCCCAAGCTGTCCTGCCATCTGAAGCAGGAAAGGAGTCACTGTGCTCCTCCCCTGTTGCCTCCATTTCCCACCCTCTGTGGAGAGTAGCAGGTACTGCTGCCCCACACAAAGCCAGCCAGACCCAAATTCCTGGTTTTGACTTTGTGAGAGATGAAAGAGCAACTATTTTTCTCCCAAAATCTTGTCACAAAGGGCTAAATCAGGGATAGGAATCATGTGAACCTCCAGATGTTGGTGTACTACAGTTCCCAGCATTCCTCACCATCAGCTACTCTGATTTGAAACAATACAGTATGTGGAGGGCCATATGGTTCCACCACTAGGCTAAATCTGATTGCTAATCCAACTAGAGTATACCCACTGAGTCAGTGGGGCTTACATGAGTCTTGACTTAACAAGTTCGATTCATTTGGTGAGTCTCCTTAAATTGGGACTAGCATTGGATTCAGGCATCAAGTACTTATTGAAAGTCTCCAAACATTAGTTTTAAAAGCTCCCTTCTGTAGAATAGCATGTGTGTATGTGCTTTCAAGTCACTTGTCAATTTATGGTGACCCCATGAATTAGGATTTTCTTAGGTGAAGAATACTCAGAGGTAATTTTGCCATTTTCTTCCTCCAAAATATAGCCCCCAGCTCCCGGTATTCGTTGGTGGTCTCCCAACCAAGTACTAACCAGGACTGACCCTGCTTAGTTTCCAAGATCAAATGGTCTCTGGTGCCTTTAGGGTATTTAGGCCCTCTTGTTTAATGAAATCCCTGTTAACAATTTGGGCTGTCTCAAGCTGCTGCCATACTGCAGAAATAATGCAGTTTGAAACCACCTTAACTACCATGGCTCCATCCTATGGAATCCTGGGATTTGTAGTTTGTTGTGGCACCAGAGCTCTCTGACAGAGAAGGCTAAATATCTCACAGAATTCCATAGCATTGAGTCATGGCATTTAAAGCAGTGTCAAACAGCATTATTTCTGCAGTGTGGCAGCAGCCTCAGTCAGTGGTATTTTATCTCATAGCTATAAGAGAAAAACAAGAAATCCATTGAGCTTTAAAGTCTTGGTGGCAGAAGTTGAAACCGTGAGTTAAAGCTGAACGAGTTCAGCCGATACAGGGAGAAATAATTTATTCTTAGAGAAAAGTGTATCAACAAGGGTGAAATCAAGGGAAGCACTTCCCACTAGTGGCTCCTGGTAGCTTCCTTATCAGTGAATCTGACTTTTAGTCTTTTATGGAACTACTCAAGGTGCTGAACTTACTTGGAGGATAGGGTTTAGCACTTTGGATAACTCCTTTGAAAGTTGTACTAAAACCAGGAGTGGACTCATCGTCCCACTGACAGGGAAACCACCAGCTATCACTGCTTACCACAGAAGTCTGCCATTCCCATCCATCTAAAACCAGCACAGGGAGAAAGGATGGGTTGTAGTTGAACAATACTGTGAAGGCCGCAAATTGCTCTCCCCAGTGTCACAGACACATGCTCTGTGATATATCTGTGTGTTTATTTAGGTATGTACATACACTGTCATAATGTGTTCCTACATGTAATAAAATACTAGCCCACAATATTTTCTTAAGCCAATTCAAACATAATAAAAGGGTGTGACTGTATAGGATCAAAGGGGAGAGCCAAACTACACAGGTTTGAAGGAAGGAGGAAGATGATCATATCTTTGTCCAACCCAGGGGAGAGGGTTGGGTAAAAACATGTGATCCATACTTCTGTTTTATGTCTGCATTAGTGCCCTGCCCATATCTGGAAAGTGCTGTTTCCATGGCCAGGCCCTCTCTTTCCATGGTTGAGAATCTCCTTTTGTTGGACAACATTTAAATCTATCATGTGCAGCAAAGCTGCTGGGCACATTTGAAGGGTTAGTTATTGTAGTTGTCCATAAATATCCAGGGGAAGCTCACTTACAACGACAGCTGAGTTTGTTACAGAAGTAAAAAAAGAGCAGATCTAGTTCTATGTAAGAGAAGAAAACACAAAATGTAACAAAAGTGTATGACCCTGAGTGAAATTCTGTGTGAGAGTCTAGGACCTTTTCACACTGCACAGTTATAATGCTATGATTCCACTTTAACTGCTGTGGAATCCTGGGATTTGCAGTTGGGACAGGTACTTGGAATTCTCAACCAGAGAGCTCCTCTAGTGCATCCCTAAACTACAGACCACAGGATTGCATTGGATGCATCATGGCAGTTAAAGAAGGCTCATAATTGTGTAGTGTGAAAGGATCACCCAGTTTGAAAAAGGATATTGCAGAGTTGGAAAAAGTCCAAGAAATGGGATAGAAACCATCTAATATAGATTGACACATTTTTCTTATGCAAAAGGAGGGCCTACACTACTGAGATATACTGCATTAGCACAGAACTTGCTACCCATATTGTTAAAACTGTTTGCTTTTTTTCCTTGTGGCCTTTAGCCTAATTTCAAAAAGCTCTCTGTATGTGTTGAGTGCAGGCCTCTGGTAAGAGCTGCCTCCCACTTCCTTAGTAGTATGTTTGGCAGAAGAGAAGGGACTGTCAGAGGTTGTTGTTGTGTGCCTTCCTTTCTGATTTATGGCGACCCTAAGGCAAACCTATCACAGGGTTTTCTTGGCAAGATTTGCTCAGGAGGAGTTTGCCTTGCCTTCTTCTGAGGCAGAGTGAGTGTGACTTGTGTATGAGAGAAAAAAGAAGCTTCAGAAAATGAGAGCCTCACCCATTTCTGTCTGGCCCTGCCTACTACTGCTTTTAATAACAATAACAACAACAACAGTAATTATTATTATTATTATTATTTGTATCCCGCCGCTCTACAAAATGTAATTGGGGCAGCTTACAGCATTTAAAATATACATACAAACCCTTCCATCCCACCCACCTTTAGTCCCACTTACTGTCCCTGAGAGATCCCCCCCCCCGCCGTGATAAAAAGCAGAATAAAAGGTTTGCCCATCCTCTGCTCTAAACTGTGGGCTTTTATTTATTCTGCTTCTGCACACTGTTGCCTTCTATAGAGTAGAAATGTAGACACACAAGGTGAAATAATACATCTGCTCACAACTCCACACTCACAGTTGCACGTCCTCCCACCTAGTTCCACATCCTCTTTCCAGCTGTCAAGCCCTGTGTGGGGCTCTTGCTGTTGTCACTTACTGGTGGGGTGTGAAGGTAGGAAGAAAGTGATTCTGACCATAGAGGAGCAGCTGGTCTCAGCTTAGTTGGGAAGGGAAATGAGGGTGAGCTATCAAAGGCAGTGCAGCTGCCTTTTCCTTCCCCTGGGGGCTCAGAGCAGCTGGATCTTCATGGTCTGAATTGTCTCTCCCCTCCCTCCGTTTCCATCAGTAAGTGTCAGCAGCAGGGCCCCCTCTTAGGGCTTGACAGTTGCCAGGTGGTAGGAGCTTTTTAGATGGCATATAGGGGAAAGATAATAGCCCTCTGCACCTTGTCCAAAAAGGGACTTAAGCATGTGTAAGAAACATTTATGCACACATAAGTCACAAACAGGGTGCCAGCCACAGATTACATCTTTCTGAGTTAACCATGAGGGCTGGAAATGTGTGTGTGCATGCCTTCAAGTCACCTGTTTACTTACGACAACCCCATGAATTTCATAGGGTTTTCTTAGGCAAGGAATACTCAGGGATGGTTTTGCCAGTTCCTCTTCTGAAACATAGCCTACAGCACCTGGTATCTGGTGACGGTCTTCCCGTGATTTTCCCCCAATGAAATTTTCAGTAATCCAAGTGTTAACTATCTTGATTCGGCATAGAACTGTATTTCAGTTATGTCAGGAACTGAACACTCCTGTTTGTATGTCTCACAGCCAATTCTGTAAAGAATTGGTTGCGATTCTGTTAAATCTAAAATGCATTAAGCCAAGAATGTTCTTAGGCTTCCTGCCAAATGCATCTGGGAAGAATATGGTTTATGCAGAGGAAATGGTAGAAGAGCAGTCCTAAAATCCCAAGCGAAACTCTGCATTTGATCCATGGCTTTACTTTCAATCCCTGGGCTCTGCAGTCATGGATAAAAAATGCCAAAATGAGGGACATTCACAGTGCAACTCTGTGCACGTTTACCTCGAAGTAAACCTCATTGCCTCCAGTGCGATTTACTCCCAGGAAAATGAGTCAAGATTGCAGCTTCAGTGAAAGAGATCCTTGAACTAAGCTAGGAATGGAACCAATAGGGGGAAGGTGGAATCCTCCAAACGGTTGTAAGACTGCAGTTCCAGTGTCCCTCATCATTGGCTAGTGCTGATGGGAGGTGCAATCCAACATCTAGAGGCCACTGTGGCACACCCCTGCTTACAGAGATCTGCTAAAGACAGTTTCCCTGCCCCTACTTACATTTAACATTAGACTAGACTGAGAGAACAACAGTGGGAGACAGTGGCAATCAATGGCTGGAGTCAAATGCATTTACACATCCTTGGGGCATGTTTCAGGTGGAGATTGAGTCAAATGCTTTGCTAAACAGACACTAGGATCCAGGGCTGGCTCTTCTCCATCTTGCCCTATATCTGGCAGGCAACTACTAGAAAATAGGTCAAGCTAAGTTGTACCTTCAATCTGCCAAGTTTTTAACTGAGGCACATATTTGCAGAGGGAAGGAAATACAGCCTTGAGGAAATGAGATCTGAATGGCTCATACTGTGTGTAATAAAACCATTGTCTCTCCCTCTTATCCCACCTTCCCCTCTTTTTTTTATTATTGCTGCTGTTTCCTCTTATTCTGAGATTCTAGTCTGGAATGTGATGTAGGATTTCCTTGATAATTCAAGGTGGTATCATACCTAAAATAAATTACTGTATTGGATTTTTAAAGCATTCAGGGCATGGCTCTTAACCTTTTCTTTACTAGGGACCCCCTTTAAATATCTTCTGTTGCTGTGGACCCCCAAGACTTAACTCAAGATTTCAAACCCTAATGATGATGATGATGATGATGACGATGTTATACCATCCATTAAACCTTCCCTCAGAGGCACAGGAGGGGGAGGAAAGACTTTTCTGCAAGTTTATGGCTGGAGCAGATTGAATGGCAATATGCAGGCCAAGCCAGCTAGTCTTTGGCTTGGCTTCTGTCACATGGCTGCTCCACTGCAGGGAGGAGGTTGGCCAAGCAGCCTTCAAGCCTTTGCAGACCCCCTGTGAGGACATTGTGGACCCCTGGGGGTCCCCACGGACCACAGGTTAAGAACCACTGATTCAGGGTATTTTTTTTTAGAACCCCACCCCTAATGCCTATACAAGTTGCCCCCGTATCCACCAGGGATACATTCCTGGACTTACCGTTTATAAGTGAAATCATGGATAATAGCACACCTTATTAAAATAAAGAACTTCTCGTAATAACATACCAAAGAATTGCTTTGGAGGACCTAGCAATGTCTAGAGAGGACACCTCTCTAGGCATTTTCCAGAATGACTCCATGGTATATGTCCCTAGTTTTTCAGCTGTGGATAACTGAAACCGCAGATATTGGTTCTGTGGATGTAGGGGGGCAACCTGTATTCAAAGAGATAGCTGTCTTAGCATTAAAAGACATAAAGGAATCCAGTATCATCTTTGAGACTAACTGGGGAAAAGTCCACTTCATCAAATGCAAACCTGTAGAATAGGTAGAAAATCTGTAGAATATGTTATGTTAGGAAGGGGAGGGAGGCGGGGAGAGAGGTTTTGCAGTAAGATGCAATAACTGAATGAAGAATTGAACTGGGGACTTCCACAATCTAGCCAGGAACTAGCCACTATACCACATTACCTCTAAAGTAGGTTGTCTCTCCTCCCACCTACTCTCTCTCTCGAGATTCCTTTTAAAAACTCAATTTTCAGCAGGTGCCTATATTCATCTGACATTAACAACTGCTAGAAAGCCACTGGCAGCAAGTACTGGATGGACTCTGGCTGTACAGTTCTCCCTTCACATTCACGGCCTCCACACTCATGGTTCCGCATATTCGCGGTTTGCCACTCTGGGGAGGGTGGGGGGGAGTGGCGACGGGGCCTCTGAAGCCCCGTCGCCACTTTCGGGAGGGCGAGGGGGCTGTTATTATTCGCTGATTTTTCACAGACAACTTAAAGGCACATAACACATGTACACACACAAACCTTTTGTAAGCTACCCAAAGAGTTGAGCTTCTTGCCTGGCCGGTAGATATGTGTGCCCAAAAGCCTCCATAAAAAGCAGTTTCATTCTGAGAGGCTTCATTAACTGAAATATGCCTGAGCAATTCTACAGAGTGTTTGTGGGGGAAAATGGAGTGTAGAAAAACATGGTTTTTCTTTTTAGCTCAAGTTGGGGACAGTTGAGAGTAGGCATTAGACTAACTCATGTGTATTTGTTTGTTTGTTTGTATTTGTGTCTTTCATTAAATCTTTCCTGTCTCTTTCCATTCTCCTCAGGATCTCACTGAATACTTTGACCCTGAATGTGAAGAGTGAGAAGGTGTATACCCGACATGGAGTCCCCATCTCAGTCACTGGCATTGCCCAGGTAACAGTTTCCTACCAGTGCACTGAGGATTAACCTAGAGCTGGGAGAAGATTGAACTGTCTCTCTCCTATCTGTCTGTCTGTAAATAAAACCAGACACTTTTTGCTCTCCAAACTGAAGCTGTTTTATCTTCCTACTCCCCTGAGTGATATCACCTGTGCTTTGTTCCCAATCCCTCACCACTGCTGACATTGTCTCGGCCTCCATACTCAATTTTATTGCCTTCCCCCTTCTTCTCATTACAAAAGGGTATCTGCCACAGCTCTGTCCTCTCCTCTCCCCTTAATATTTCAAAGTGCTGATTCTAACTGAGTTTTATTTGTACATGTTGACCCCCAGATCCTTGGGGGATACATTTCAAGACACATAAACCTGTCGAAACCTGAAACTGTGGATAATAGGTAACCCTATTATTATCAATGAGATGAACACCAGAAGTTGACTATAGAATCACATTGGAGGATCTAGAAGTGCCTAGAGAGAACATATTTTTTTGGATGTGGATAAGCAAAACTGTGGATACTGAATCCATGGATATGGGGGTCGACATGTACTAACATATGGACAGAGAAGCAAAATGTTTGCCGTGGGGATTGCCCTGAGGAAAACACCATCTTCTTTTGAAGAGGAAAGAAAAGGTTTTGGGTTTCAATACTTGAGGGAGTGCCTGTACCCCATATATGCCTGTTGGAGGGGCCTTCCTCTGTATCCCACTGGTGGGGACAATACATTATGGGAGGACATAGGAGAGGGCCTTTTGTGTGGTGGCACCCCAGTTATGGAATAACCTGCCTCGTAGATCTGATTGGCACCAATGCTGCTATTGTTCTGGTTCCAACTCAAATATGGCTTCTTCATGGCTTTATTGATTTTAACCTGTTTGCCCATGGCATTATTCAAAATTGTTTTACCTCATTTAAAAATTTAAATGGTCTGGTTTTAACTGATAGATGATTTAATACATTTTAATATATTTTTAGTCTTGTAAAATTATTTTTGTTATTTATTGGTTTAAATTGATTTTATTGTAAGCTACCCTGAGATTCTTTGGATATAGTTCGGTTCCCGGATTTACTGCGGATACCAGAAACCGCGGATAATAGCGAACCCTATTAAAATAAAGGACTTCCAGTACAAACGTATTATAGAGTTGCAATGGAGGACCTAGCAATTCCTAGAGATGACACTGCTCTAGGCATTTTCCAGCGCAACACTATGATATGTGTCCCCTATTTTTTCAGCCGCAGATAATTGAAACAGTGGATATTGGTTCCACAGATATGGTAAGTGACCTGTATTAATAAACAAGCAAACATCTTTAGTCTGATGCATCCCTAAAACTTGAAATGGGATTTTAAGCGCTTGTTGGACTGCTTGGGGCTTTTGGTCTTTTTCTCAGCATCCCTTTCTTTGTTCCCCACCATATCCATTTACACAGGTAAAGATCCAGGGCCAGAACAAAGAGATGCTGGCAGCTGCTTGCCAGATGTTTCTGGGCAAGTCAGAGTCTGAGATTGCCCATATTGCTCTGGAGACATTGGAGGGACATCAGAGAGCCATCATGGCCCACATGACTGTCGAGGTGAGCTGGGCTCTGCCTGTGGGTTTGTGGTTGTGCAAATCTTTACTGCCTCCTGCTGGAATAGGATGAGTTTCAGTCATGCTGTAATTGTTCACACTGCACAGTTAATAGTGTTATGATTCCACATGCAAAGGGTGCATCCTATCGAATTCTAGAGTTTGTACTCTTGTGGGACAGTAGAGTTCTCTAGCTGAGAAACCCAAATGCCTCTCCCTCCCTAAACTGCAAATCCCTAGATTCTATTGTATGTTACCATTGCAGTTAAAGTGAATCATAGCACTATGATTGTATAGTAGAATGGGCCCCATGTGTGAAACCCAGAATGTTCTTGTTCCAGTCACAGAGGGGGGAATCTGTTCTTTTAAGTCAGGTTTCCCTAGTTTGATGCAATCCAGAAATGCAGAGCTACAATTTTCATCATTCTAGGGATATTCCAGTATATCTGAAAGGCAGCAGGTTGGAGGAAGCTGCTGTAAGGGCTCCAAGTGAGGACACACACTTTGACTATGCAGAACATCTTCAGGCCCTGTCATTTCTAAATAAACCAACCCTATAAGGAAGAAGAAAGCCAGCATGGTGCAGTTGTTTAAATGCTGGATTAGGACACTGGTTGACCATGGTTCAAATCCCCACTTATTTATTATTTTATTATTTTTATTTATTAGTTAGTTATACCCCACTCTTCAGCCACTGACCATGGAAACCTAGTGGGTGACCTTGGACAAGTAACACTCTCTCAGCCTCAGAGGAAGGCAAGGGCAAACCCTTTCTGAACAGATTCTGCCAAGAAAACCCCATGATAGGTTCACCTTAGGGTCTCCATAAGTCAGAAATGACTTGAAAGCACACCCTTTGGCCGAACCCAAAGGGTGCTCAGCAATGGCTCCTCTTCATCTTGGAAAGATGTGACCAATGGGGTGCCACAGGGTTCTGTCCTGGGCCCAGTGCTATTCAACATCTTTATCAATGACTGGGATGAGGGAATTAGGGGCATACTTACCAAATTTGCAGATGACACCGAATTAGGAGGAGTAGCTAATACCCTGGAGGACAGGATCAAAATTCAAGATGACCTGGATAAACTGGAGAGCTGGGCCAAAGCTAACAAAATGAAATTCAATACGGAGAAATGTAAGGTACTGCACTTAGGGCGAAAAAATGAAATGCATAGATATAGGATGGGGGAGACCTGGCTGAATGAGAGTACGTGCGAAAGGGATCTAGGAGTCCTAGTAGACCACAAGTTGAACATGAGTCAACAGTGTGATGCGGCAGCTAAAAAGGCCAATGCAATTTTGGGCTGCATCAATAGAAGTATAGTGTCCATATCAAGGGACGTAATAGTGCCGCTCTATTCTGCCTTGGTCAGACCTCACCTAGAATACTGTGTCCAGTTCTGGGCACCACAATTCAACAAGGATATTGACAAATTGGAGCGTGTCCAGAGAAGGGCAACTAAAATGGTGAAAGGTCTGGAAACGATGCCTTATGAGGAGAGACTTAGGGAGCTGGGTATGTTTAGCCTGGAAAAAAGACGGTTAAGAGGCGATATGATAGCCCTGTTTAAGTATTTGAAGGGGTGTCATGTTGAGGATGGAGCAGGCTTGTTTTCTGCTGCTCCAGAGATTGGAACACGGAGCAATGGGTGCAAGCTCCAGGAACAGAGATTCCACCTCAACATTAGGAGGAACTTTTTGACAGTAAGAGCTGTTCGGCAGTGGAACGCACCCCCTCAGAGCGTGGTGGGGTCTCTTTCCTTGGACGTCTTTAAACAGAGGCTACATGGCCATCTGTCGGGGATGCTTTGATCGTGATTTCCTGCATGGCAGGGGGTTGGACTGTATGGCCCTTGTGGTCTCTTCCAACTCTGCAATTCTATGATTCTTTGATTCTAACAACAGCAATTAAGGAAGATGAAGAATACGTCTAGTGCCTAATATCCATTGTCTCTCCCTTGTCGCTTAAGATTCTGATGGTCTTAACCGGTTAAGATTGTCAGTTAAGATTCAGAAAATAACATTTTCTGTTATTTTCCTTTCCTTGACTAGGGAGGTAAAGACTATTGCAAATTTTCTCATCCTCAACCACTTCTAGATTTTTTTTACCATTGCACAGGAGCAAAAAGACCAGTTTTTTTTCATCTGCAGCAGCAATAGCAAACAACAGTATTTGCACCAAAATACTGGTTTTGCTCACAGAATGTATTCTGCAAAAACATAATATTTTTTTACATTTGCTTTTCACAAAACTTTTGCATTTTGTGCAAATGGTTTTTTGTTCAATTGCCCCCCCTTTGCAAAAAGGTCCCAAATGGGGAAAAAAAGAATGGGGGAAATGTGCCAAAGTACTTGCAATCATGCCTGACAAGGAGGGAAAAAATGGAAAAATTTGTTCTTGCAAAGATTCACACCTTTCTTCCTGATGCACTTTGGTGTCTTTCTTCACCCAACAGGAAATATACAAAGACCGGCAGAAGTTTTCTGAGCAGGTCTTCAATGTTGCCTCCTCTGATCTGGTCAATATGGGGATCAGTGTGGTCAGCTACACTCTCAAGGACATCCATGATGACCAGGTAGGAACATGGGAAGCCACTGTATACTGCATCAGACTATTGTTTTGTCTAACTCAGTGTTATTTATACTATCTGGCAATTTCTTCTCCTCACTCTTCTCCTCCTCTTTCTTCTTATTCAAACATGAAGAAAAGAAGTACATTCTTTTCCCCAAAAAGAAAGCAGATTTATGGCCAGTTCCAGTATTAGCAGAAAGGGGTTTTGTGGTCCGTTGTGGGTTCAAGGAGGTGGTGAAATTGGTTCCCTAGATCTTTTGTCTTGCCCACCTGGTATGTATCATGGATCAAGATCTACTGATATGCAGATCTCTGAGTGAGTTGAAGTAGGTAAGAATTTCTGGGTCCCAAATGGTTTAGCAATAATCACAACAAAAGATTCCCTCTCCCGCCCCCCCTCAAAAACAAAGAACAAAACGCAGGCTGCTGAAATGCAAAAGCTTTGGGGAGAACTAAGAATAGATTTTAGTGTGAAAAAACTGTGAACTCATTTGTGGTACTGCAAAGAAGTTCTTGTCCTGAGTATGTGCTCAGTGGCAAATGTTTCTTAATATTAAATTTGTTGGCTGCTGCCTCCCAGGGAAGATTTTGCTCATGGCTCCTATTGGTAAGTTGGATTTCTAGGGGTAGTGTTATTTTTTTTTTAAGGAAATCCCAAAGCCTTGGCCTGGGATCCTCTTTCACTGTGCATGCACTCCCCCCTTGAAGCATCTCTGTCTCCAATTGAAAGTCTAGCATCACATGGAAGAATCAGAAATTGGGGATAACAGTTGAGATTCAGCTCGACACCACTTACTGCCCTGTCCACCTCCCCATTGGGAAATTGGAGAAAGTTTCTGACATGCAGAAGAGTCTACACTGCTTTCTCAGATCAAGGATAATTGTAGGGAGCTTCCATTAGTTTGTGTCTTCCACAGTATGAGACAGTTCAGGGTGGTCAAAGCCATCCTGATCCAAACATGAGCTTCAGGAGCAGTTCTGCAGATACCACTCGGGTTGGTGAGTAGCTGTGCTGCACAGGGAAAGCCCACAGACAGTGAAGCCTGTGTTTCAGCATGTTTATCGAAGAGAAGAGAAGAGAACTGATATGATAGCCATCTTTAAATATCTGACGCAATGTTGTGTAGAAGGTGGAGCAAGCTTGTTTTTCTGCTGCTCCAGAGACTAGGGCTGCATCTGCACAGGCCAGAATACTCCGCATTCTGGCTGGAGTATTTTGGCTCCAGAGCTGCCCTGGATTCCCCCCCTCCCCGCCGCAGTTACCTTGCATTCTGTGGCAGGAATGGGCAGCTGTCTGCACATGAACGCTCTGCTATATTGGCAGGCCCTGGCACTACTGGTGTTGCACATCGTGCTCCCTGAGGGCAAAAATGAGGCACTCGGCCTTGATCCCATGCTGGGGGCCTCATTGTGACTGTAGAGAGAGCAATGCACAAACCAGTGGTAGCGCCCACCAATACAGCGGAGCACATGCATCCCACCATGGAATGCTCTGCTTTTTCCTGCAGGAAGTAGGTTTTCCCAAGTGTTTTTTTAAAGCTGTTTTAAGTGAGGGTTGTAGTTCTAATTTCACTTGGGTGGTGGGAGTGTATTATGTTGTATTGTGATATTGTATACTGTGATATTGTTGGTTTTATGTAATTCTTTATTTCTTTTCCTATTTCTCTTTTTTTGTTATCTCTATATATACAGGTGTGTGTGTGTGTGTGTGTGTACAGGTACAGATATATATTTTCTTTTATAAGTGTTATTGTCTTTCAAATTCGAATTAAATAAAAAAAACATTTTAAGGGGGGGTTGCCCCAGTTTCTAGTCGGAACTGCTTGGACATCATCTGGACAGTTCAGACTAGACTTGGGGCCAAAACCCTGTGTCATATGGACAGCTGGGCATGGGAACAGGGGGAGGCCATTTCATTCAGCCCATGCAGACAAGGCCTAGGACACAAACAAATGGATTCAAGTTACAAGAAAATAGATTCCACCTAAGCATTAGAAAGAACTTTCTGGCGGTAAGAGCTATTCAGCAGAAGAACAGACTGCCTTGGAAGGTAGTGGACTTTGCTTCTTTGTAAGTTTTTAAACAGAGGTTGAGTGCCTGCCCATCTCTGAGGGATACTCTCGCTGTGGATTCCTGCATGGCAGAGGTTGGGCCAGATGGCCTTTTTGTTTCTATAAATCATGACCCAGGTGCTGACTGTAGGATGGTCTTGCAGTGAGCAGTTGAATGGTAGTGGGATGGCTTTACTATGCCTCTGCTTGGGGAAAGCCCGTGTATACATTGAAGTCAGGGAACCCAGTGATAACAGAGGGTGCAGCCATGTCCCCTGAAATCATTTGGCCTGCAGAGGCTCAGCAGAATATATGTGCCTAACCCCACCCCTCCTGTAAAGGACTGTCATGTTTGTGGCATTTTAAAAATCAGAGTGGGAGAAGAGAACAGCATGTGTCTCGGTTGGTTGTTAGGATTCTTGGCTCATTGCCAGCCTCTCTGATTAATCAGACTGCAAGTTTTTAATCTGGAGGCTTAACGCTTCCCTTCATTTGCCCTTGCTGATTGTCTCAGAGCTTGCAGGGCTGGTTCTTTGCCACTACCTTACACCAACTAATCCATCCAATGTAGAGATTCACTTTTTAAGGTACAGAGAAAACTACAGTTGTCCCTTCATGTTCGCTGGGGTTTGGTTCCAGGACCCCCCGTAAATACCCAAATCTGTGAATACTCAAGTCCCATTATATGCAATAATATAGCAAAATGGTGTCCCTTATATAAGATGGCAAAATCAAGGTTTGCTTTTTGGATTATTATTTTTTAAAGAATATTTTCAAGCCGTGAATACTTAAAACCGTGAATGCCAAATCCGTGAATGCGGAGGGACAATTGTATTTCAGTATCCAATCAGTTTGTCCCAGTTCTGTAGCAGGACTGTTGAAACAGACATTATCTCCTTTTTTCCCCAACATTGTAGGATGTCATAAAATTGTAACCAATTATATGAGTTCCGGTTCTTCTCATAACCTAAGAACCCATAAAGGAGGGCTGGAGAACATGTGGACCTCCAGATATTATTAGATTATAACTCTCATCAAGTTTAGCCAGCATATTCAGTGGTGGGCCATGAGGAGAGTTGCAGTCTCTCAACATCAAAATGGCCCCATACTTCCCATATTAAGTACACTGACATAATCCAGGTAGGACATTGGGCAATAACAGGACTGGGCATTAGCACCTGGCATTCTGGGGCAGCTGTCAGAGTCCTGAATGCCCCAGCAGGACAAGACCCTGAACCTAGGCCCTCACACTCAGTAGCTAGACGTGAAACCTGGTGTTTTAATTTCCCCCAATCCCCTGGGGTAACACTACATTGAGAGCCCTGAGGCATTTCGAGAAATCTGAAATGACAGCTCCTAGCTATCCTTCCAGAGCTGCTTCTACCACCAGAGACAAGCAAGCCAGAGGAGAAGCCGCCATAGTGTACCACTTTTTGAATGAGTTGATTTTGGGCCTGTCTATACACCCCCCGCCCCCATGGACAAGTCGCAGCAGCTGCAACTTGTCTTAATTGTCTTACAGCCCCCATAAATTTCACATGCCATCTATTCAAGATGGTGGGTGCAAGTGAATTACTCAGATTTTAAAATCTGCTGCCGCTAGACTTTTTTTAAAACCTTATGTCCGTGGTGCGCATAAGCGATATTTCATCTTTACAAAAAAAGAGAGAGAAAACAACACCACATTTTCTTGTGTTAGCAATCGCTTGCTAAGGCAAAAATCTAATTCTAATATGGCAGCAGCGGGTTCTTGCCCTGTTAGCAAGCCCCGCCCCCACACTCATCCAGCCAATCAGGTTTGTGCTTCCTCTCGTATGGGAAAGCAATTCATATTGAATTGCTTGTCCCAACAAGTGGGGATGTGCATTCACCTCACTGTTTTTTTTAAAAAAAAAAAACTCCAGGAAAAGCCACAAAGGCTTTTTCTGTGGAGGTTTTGCCATTTTTTGCCTCCCTCCTTCACAATACGGTGAAGCAACTCAGATTGCCATTAGGACAAATCATCTTCTCCTCGCTTTCCGTGAGGAGTATTTTTGTCTAATAATAATAATAATAATAATAATAATAATTATACCCCGCCCCTCTGTTAAAACAATCGGGGCGGCTTACAAAAATTAAAATACAATACAGATAAAAATCCCTAAACACCACCAACTACCCCCACCCACCCCCATAAAAAGATATTAAACAAATATAAATTAAAAAGCAACTAATCTAAAATCACATTTAAAAACAATAAATACAATAAATGGCCAGCAGACTAAAAAAGGCCAGGAGCTCCTGAGGCCGGGATCTAATTAGGAAAGGCCTGCTAAAAGAGATCCATCTTTAGTGCTTTTTTAAAGCTACTCAGGCTTGTCATCTGACGGATCTCATTCGGCAGGTCATTCCACAATTTGGGGGCGATTACCGAAAAGGCCCTCTGGGAGGTTGCAGACAGCCTAGATTTTTGTGGCTGAAGCATTTAGACAACCCTTTTGTTTTCTGCCAGGTGTCTTCATTGTCCAGCTTTCACATCTATACACGGAAATACTGGGGTAGAGATTATCCTGATTTTAGTATTCAGTTATAACATCGTTACAGTTGAGG
The DNA here is from genome assembly GCA_030847615.1 of Gambelia wislizenii. Taxonomy (NCBI): domain Eukaryota; kingdom Metazoa; phylum Chordata; class Lepidosauria; order Squamata; family Crotaphytidae; genus Gambelia; species Gambelia wislizenii. The sequence goes on from JAUMIR010000002.1 coordinate 42,357,505, forward strand.
ATCGTAATCTATCTCATTGCTTCATACATGTCCTTCCAGGTCTTAGTCACCTTCTGATTTCTTGACTATAGTCTTGATTTTGATTGATGACTGAGCCAAGACAAGATGATTTACCAGTCTTCATCTGCAAAAGTTGCCTTGTCTTGGTGCTGAGTTGTAGGGCTTTTTTTTATTTACTACACTGTATATGTACCTTCTCACCACAATCTCCTTCTCTTGGCCACTACAGGATTATCTACACTCTCTGGGGAAAGCCCGGACTGCACAGGTTCAGAAGGATGCCAGGATTGGAGAAGCTGAAGCCAAGAGAGATGCTGGCATTAAGGTAACATCTGGCCACATAGTTGATACTGATGGATATCTGTTTTGTACCTCATGAGACTGGCAATGAAATGGAGTGCATTTCATCTCAGAAATACATATACAGGTCGCCTCCCAGATGCGCAGAACCAATATCCGCAGTTTCATTTATCCATGGTTGAAAGAATAGATACACATACCATCGAGTCATACTGGAAAATGCCTAAAAAAGTGTCCTCTCTAGGAATCACTAGGTCCTCCAATGGAGCTCTATGGTATGTTTGTACCAGAAGCCCTTTATTTTAATTGGGTCACTATTATTCATAGTTTCATTTATAAACAGTAAGTTCAGGAACATATCTCCCACAGATATGGGGTGGAGGTATGTGACCTATACAGTAGGACCCCCATATCCGCTGAGGATTGGTTCTGGATTCGCCCTGTGGATACTGAAAACCATAGATAATAGCGAACGCCATTGAAACTAATGGGACTTCTGGTTTAAAATACCATAAAGTTACCTTGGAGGACCTAGAAAATGGCCAGAGAGGACACATTTTCTAGGAAGACTCTATGGTAGGTGTGCTGTTTTGTGTTCCATGGATAATTGAATCAGTGGATAACGAATCAGTGGATCCGGGGGTCCTATCGTATTTGTCAAATGTCTGATCAGTTTCAGAGGAAAAAATATATACACAAAGTCATGTTCCCATCTTCATTTTTTTCCAAAGGTACATTTGAAAACTATCCCAAATGCATACAAAAATTCGTACCTTAGGAAAATATGTACACAAAGTGTGTTTTGGGGGATGATGTGGAGAAAAAGACACACACATTTCCAGTTGGGAAGGGGGTGGAAATGCTTACAATCAAATACAGAACAGAGACAGAACAAGAATGCAACTGTAATACTGAGAAATCTAAAGAGAATGAGACTGACTGGTAGGCTTTCACATCACATATTCGAAAACATCAACTGGTGCAAAAGGCAGCAGCCATAGTGTACATGGATCACCTCTAGTTTCTTTGAATTGTCGATTTCCAGTCTGTTGTCCAGCTAAAAATCCTGATTCTCACTTCTAAAGCCCTAAGCATTCTGGAATCAGGGTGGGTAAAAGATAGCCTCCTCCCATAGAGTACAGGTTGCGTATCCCTTATTCGAAATGCTTGGAACCAGAAGTGTTTTGGATTTCAGATTTTTTTTTCCTAATATTTGCATGTATAATCGGCCCTCAACTTTCATGGAGATTAGGGGCACAGCAGCCCGCGAAAGTGGAAAAACTGCAAATATAGGCCCTGTCATATCCCTGGTGCCATATAGATATTTAGGAAGCTTTGCTTGCTGTATTAGTTAGCTGGTTAGCATGCTTGGGCCTACTAGCAGTCACACCAGAGACTTGACATGAGCAGAGGGCATGATGGGAGGCTGGGGAGATTGGTATGTGTTAGTAAAAGTCTGTACAATGCATTAAGGTCGTTTCTCTTGGGAATGCTTAAGGAGTATTGCATGGAGTTGATTAACCAGCTGGCGGTTGGAGGGGAAACAAAACCTAAGGAATGTATTAACGAAGAGCCTTTGGCGCCCAAACCCCAGATCTGTCAATGCACTGTTACTGTTTGCATCTGTATCCTGAGACAATAAAGTATTTCAACCGATGCCTGTTGTTCTGGTGAGTGGATGTTGACAGAGTTCATCACAGACCAACAGTTTTTTTTTTAACCTGAGAGAACACTTCTCTAGGTATATGTAGGTCTTTCAGTGTAATTCTATGGTCAACTTCTAGCAGAAGTTGACCATAGACTCATGCTGGAGGAGCTACAAATACCTAGAGAGAACATATTAATCAAATCCATGAATAATCAAATCTATGAATGCTTAACCTGCAAATGTGGAGGGACAGCTGTACATAATCTTGGAGATGGGACCTAACTCTAAATACAAAATTCATTTACAGTAAGTTTCATATACACCTTATACACAGTCTGAAGGTAATTTTACACACAATATTTTTAATAATTTTGTGCATGAAACAAAGTTTGTGTATATTGAACCATCAAAAAGCAAAGGTGTCACTATCTCAAGCCACACATGTGGACAATTTTGGATTTTGGAGTATTTTGGATTTCCAGATAAGGGATACTCAACCTATACTGTGTTTGGAGCCTTTTTCTGTATCCAATGCTTTTTTGTGGTATGATTACTTGGGATGTTGAACTCCCTTCTGGGGACCTCTTTGAGGGCCAAAGAACAGTAGCCTAATGCTTCTATAAGTTAAAATAAAAAGTGATCATTAGAATTGTCTTCGTTTAATACAGGAAGTTGCCTTATTCTGTGTCTGATCATTGGTCCACCTGACATAGCACTGTGTGCTTTAACTAATACTGGCGTTTGAGGTCCGGCCCTACCGTTAGGTAGATTGAGGTGGCTGCCTGAGGCAACTGATTTGGGGAATGTGGAAAGGCAAGCAAATTACTGATAATCTTTAATTACTTTTATTTTATTTTTAGAGCTGGGAAAGGGGGAAGGCACTTGTGGGATTTTATTTCTACCTCAGCTGCCAAAGTAAGTTAGCTAGCCTTTGCTGTTCTACTTCTGGCAGTAAAATGACTTCTGGTTTGCTGCTGAGCTCTCATCCCTCTCCACCTACAGGAAGCAAAGGCCAAGCAAGAGAAATTGTCTGCTCAGTACTTGAATGATATTGAAATGGCCAAAGCCCAGCGGGACTATGAGCTGAAGAAGGCTATGTATGACATTGAGGTGAACACACGGAAAGCAGAGTCTGACCTGGCCTATCAGCTGCAGGTGAGGCAATGGTAATTATGGGCATGTGAGGGATAGCTATATTTCATTATATTTACAGTGGTCTGCCAGTATTTTGAGTTTTATAAATTTATAGCATTTCTGTTTCCACTCTACTTGCCATGCTGGCCTGTGGATTCTGGGAGCTGCGTCTGGGGGGACACCTCCTATGAGGACTCCTGTTTTCAGGCTTACAGTCTCTCTCTCTCTCTCTCTGGCTTTTCTTTGCAAACGAAGATTCAGGAAGGACTCATCCCGCGCTTTCTGCAAGTGCGCTGATGACTAAAAAGGCCAATCCGAGATAAACAAGCCCGGTTGCAGAAAGCACAGCAGAAGGTTTCCTTGGGTGATGTTTCTGGGTTGTGATTCTTTCTGCGTTGTCGTTTCTCTTCAAGACTTGTTTGGCGTGAGTTCTCAAATAAGGCTGCAACATTGTGGATAGTGCGTCTCCATGCCTCCCAATGTGAGGCCAGGGCAGACCATTCTTGGTGATCAGTTTGGCCGAGCCTGAGATGTTGTTTCAGGGAGTCCTTGTATCGCTTTTTTGGACCCATGGCGAGTTCACCATAGAGTACTATTTTTGGGAGGCGATGGTCCTCCATCCTAGAAACATGCCCTGCCCAGCGCAGCTGTGTTCTCAATATCATGGACTCTTAAAGCAGCAGAAAAAAGAGACTGGTCTCCACATGCTTATTTGATGGTCTGAATTTATTATTTAAAAAGGCCAACGTGTTTTGTCCTGTACATAAACTGACTGGCCTTCTTCAGGGGCTACAATAAAACTAAACATAAATACATATATTAACTTAAACTCTTTTACAAAAGGACAACATGTAAATAGAAATATTATACTTATAAATACTACTTCAGTATTAGATTACACACATACCGTTAATTCAAACACCAGCAAAAAGTTCTGGAATTACAAATACATTCTCTCCATTAGCTGGACCAATAATCAATAGAAAACAATCTAATTTTTTAAAATATATATATATAATTTTTGACATATGGTCAGTAATAAGAGTGCTAGCTATCTTTTCCAGCACCCAAAACCTGAGATCTGATGCAGAGTGTTGTAATTCCTCAAAATGACTGACCAAAGGAGCACCCATTCTTCTATTTCTTAAATTAGAAGGGTGTTCCCTTATTTGTTTTATGGTCGGTCTTGATGTTCTCTTCACATACATGTTTTTAACATTTGCACTGAATAGCATATATTACAAAACTGCTACTACAGGTGCTAAAGTGGGTCAAAGTATACCTCTGTTGATCATTCTGATTTATAAATGACGTCATTTTGGATGTGTGTTTGCAATATATGCAGTAGCCACAGAGGTGGTGTCCTGTTGAACTAGTTGCATCCATTACAGGTAGACCCCCCATATCCATGGATTTGGTATCCAGTTTCACTTATCCACATCTGAAAATAGATATTCGTGCTAGGCATTTCTAGGTCCTCCAATGTGATTCTGTGGTCAGCTTCCAGCATTCTTCTAACTGAAAATACTGTAATAGGGTAAAAGAATATGGAAAAAGAATATAAAATTCTCCCCTTGCAACAAACTTAAAAAGAATTGTTACAAACTGCTATTTCAATAGTACATGACATCTCAAAAATTAGCAAAAATGTATAAAGAAAAGAAAAGCTGTTGCTGAAAATGTGGGGGATGTAGATGGTTCTTTATTCTGTATGTGGTGGTCATGTAAAGTAGCAAAAAACTTCTGGATCAATATACATAATATGACAAGAAAAATATTTAATATTTTAATTAAATATTAAATATTAAATATTTAGTCATTATTATAATGTTTTAATTGTTGGAAGCCGCCCCGATTGTTTTTAGCAGAGGGGCGGGGTATAAATACATATTATTATTATTATTATTATTATTAAAAACTGATCTTAGATTAAAACCAGAACTATACCTACTAAGTATAATTAATAAGGATTTTCCTAAAGAAATAAAAACTATAATGTTAAATATGACCAGCACAGCAAGAATTATATATGCTAGATATTGGAAACAAAAGGAGGTTCCAAACACAGATGAATGGATGTTTAAATTATTAGAATTAGCTAGAATGGATCAACTAACATGTTGGATCAGATATCAATCTATAACAAAATTTAGAGAAAATTGGGGGAAATTAATTGGGAATTTTGGAAAATGAAATGGGGGAATTATGTGGATATATGGTTTTCAGACTAAAGATAGAAACGATGACCAAATTTAAAAAATGGTTAAATCTTCTGTTGCTGATACGATAAATATAAGAATTATTTCTTTGAAATGACATGTTGTATTGTATCTGCAGGTATATTGTGGAGTATCATAAATAGATATTGTTTAGGAAAGTCAAAAACAAATTCTTATGCAAGTTCAAACACAGTTGAAGAGGAAGTTAATTACAGTCGTCCCTTCACATTCACGGGGGTTATGGCCGCAAGACCCCCGCGAATGTGAAAAAAACGCGAATAACAATCGCCACTTTCCCAGGCCTTCGCTTCCCCCCAAAAGGGAGCGAAAACCCAGGAGAAGGGTGATTTAGGAGGCTTTGCCTCACCCCCCCTGGGCCTTTCCTGGGCCTTTCCTCCCTTTGGGAAGGGAAAGAGAAGGCCCAGGAAAGTGGCAGTGGGTGAGGCAAACCTGGTAAAATCGCCCCTCTCCTGGGCTTCGCTTCCCCCACAAAGGGAGCGAAAGCACAGGAGAGGGGCGATTTTAGAGGCTTCGCCTCACACACACACACACACACACACCATGCCAGGCCAAAGGAGGCATCACTCGCTAGGCAGCTGGAGTTCCCTGGCCCCACAGACCTCCCTCTCCCCGCCTCCACTGCCTCTTCTTCTTCCTCCTCTTCCTCCTCCTCCCTGTTGGGACCACAGCAGCATTGCCAATGCCTCTGAGTGGAAGAGGCAACCAAGGCAGCTGTTGCTGCTCCTCTTGCAGCACCTTCATTGCTGCAATCCCCGGGGAGGGGGAAGAGAGTGAGGGGAAACCGCAAAGAATTAAAACTGCGAATGTCAAAGCCGCGAATGTGAAGGGACAACTGTACTTTGTTTTGTTTAATATTTTTATTATGTTTCTGAAATAAAATAATTCAATAAAAATATAAAATAAAATAATAGGGTTCCCTATTATCCATGGTTTCAGGTATCCATGGGGGTGGTGGTCTTAGAATGTATCCCCCACGGATTCGGGGGTCGATTTGTATAGTATTTCTTTTAATGCTTGTTTAGAAAGCCATTATTTACGAGAATACCTCTGCCACAGCTCTGTTACATTCAATCATATTACAAAAAAAATATACAAGGGTTCATTTTGCACTGTTGGCAAAAGTGCATCTTACAACAGTTGGAAGAAACATTTTTGCCAACAGTCTCAAGAATTTGATCAGGAGGGCTTTAAACTGAGTCAAATGGGGGAGGGAGACAGTATTCTGGAAGGCAAAAGGGCTGAAGAAAATAGTCAAACTGTCATAGAGGGAACAAGGCAAACAGCGCAAGGACCCAACAGTGGGAGGCAAAAAAACTTGCACAGGGAGCAAGTAAAGGGAACACATGGTCTCAGATGTCTCTACACTAATGCACAGAGCATGGGAAATAAGCAAGATGAACTTGAACTCCTGGCACTACAAAACAAATACGATATAATAGGCATTACTGAAACCTGGTGGGACGAGTCTCATGATTGGAATGTAGGAATAGAGGGGTATAACCTTTATAGGAGAAACAGGCCAAACAGGAAAGGAGGAGGAATAGCATTATATGTCAGGGATATTTACACCAGTGAAGTGATCCACGACATCAATACTGGAAGCCAGGTGGAGAGCATCTGGATAAAAATTAAAGGGGAGGGAAACAACAGGGATGTTATTGTGGGACTCTACTACAGACCCCCAAATCAGACGGAGGAATTGGATGTTGCCTTTCTAGAACAGATGAACATACATGCAGAAAGGAGAGATGTAGTAGTGATGGGTGACTTCAACTATCCTGATATTTGCTGGCAATCTAACTCAGCCAAAACTTCAAGGTCTAGCAAATTCCTTACATGCCTGGAAGACAATTTCATGGTCCAAAAGGTGGAAGAGGCAACAAGGGGGTCAGCTATTTTAGATCTGATCCTAACCAACAGAGATGACCTGGTTAATGGGGTGCAAGTGGTGGGATCCTTAGGTGAGAGTGATCATGTTCTCCTGGAGTTTGTTATACAATGGAAAGGAGAAGCCAGGCATAGTCAGACACGCATTCTTGACTTTAGGAGAGCTGATTTCAATAAACTCAGGGAAATACTGGGGATGATCCCATGGTCAAGAATACTGAAAGAGAAGGGACCTCAAGACGGATGGGACTTTCTCAAAAGGGAGATACTGAAGGCACAATTTCAAACAGTACCATTGAGGAAGAAAAATGGGAGGTGTCTCAAGAAACCAGGATGGATGACTAAAGAACTTTCAATGGAGCTAAGTTTTAAACGGAACATGTATAGGAAATGGAAAAGGGGGGAAATCACCAAAGAAGAATTCAAACAGATAGCGAACACGTGTAGGAGTAAAGTCAGAAAAGCTAAAGCGCAGAATGAGCTCAGGCTTGCTAGGAAGGTTAAGAACAATAAAAAGGGTTTTTTTGGGTATGTCCGCAGCAAAAGGAGGAAGAAGGAAATGATAGGGCCGCTACGTGGAGAAGATGGCAAAATGCTAACAGGGGACAGAGAAAAGGCAGAATTACTCAACACCTTCTTTGCCTCAGTGTTTTCAGAAAAGGAAAAGGAGGACCAACCTGAGGAGAATGGAACAGAGGACACAATAGGGGAAATCCAGCTCAAAATAAGTAAAGAGGTAGTACAGGAATACCTTCTTAATCTAAATGAATTTAAATCTCCAGGACCAGATGAACTACATGCAAGAGTATTAAAAGAGCTGGCAAATATAATCTCAGAGCCATTGGCAATAATATTTGAGAACTCCTGGAGAACAGGAGAAGTCCCAGAAGACTGGAGGAGGGCAAACGTTGTCCCCATCTTCAAAAAGGGGAAAAAAGAGGATCCCAACAATTATCGTCCAGTTAGTCTGACATCAATACCAGGGAAGATTCTAGAACAGATCATTAAACAGAGAGTCTGTGAACATTTAGAAGGCAATGCCATAATCACAGAAAGTCAACATGGGTTTCAGAGAAACAAGTCATGCCAGACTAATCTGATCTCTTTTTTTGATAAAGTTACCAGCTTGGTAGATGAAGGGAATGCTGTGGACATCGCATACCTTGATTTCAGTAAGGCCTTTGACAAGGTTCCCCATGACATTCTTGCAAACAAGCTTGTAGAATGTGGGCTAGACAAGTTAACTGTTCAATGGATTTGTAATTGGTTGACTGGCCGAACCCAAAGGGTGCTCAGCAGTGGCTCCTCTTCGTCTTGGAAAGATGTGACCAGTGGGGTGCCACAGGGTTCTGTCCTGGGCCCAGTGCTATTCAACATCTTCATCAATGACTTAGATGAGGGAATTAGGGGCATACTTATCAAATTTGCAGATGACACCAAATTGGGAGGAGTAGCTAATACCCTAGAGGACAGGATCAAAATTCAGAATGACCTGGATAGACTGGAGAGCTGGGCCAAAGCTAACAAAATGAAATTCAATACGGAGAAATGTAAAGTACTGCACTTAGGGCGGAAAAATGAAATGCATAAATATAGGATGGGAGAGACCTGGCTGAATGAGACTAAGTGCGAAAGGGATCTAGGAGTCCTAGTAGACCACAAGTTGAACATGAGCCAACAGTGTGATGCGGCAGCTAAAAAGGCCAATGCGATTTTGGGCTGTATCAATAGAAGTATAGTGTCTAGATCAAGGGAAGTAATAGTGCCACTCTATTCTGCCTTGGTCAGACCTCACTTAGAATACTGTGTCCAGTTCTGGGCACCACAATTCAGAAAGGATATTGACAAATTGGAGCGTGTCCAGAGAAGGGCAACTAAAATGGTGAAAGGTCTGGAAACAATGCCTTATGAGGAGAGACTTAGGGAGCTGGGTATGTTTAGCCTGGAAAAAAGACAGTTAAGAGGCGATATGATAGCCCTGTTTAAGTATTTGAAGGGATGTCACATTGAGGATGGAGCAAGCTTGTTTTCTGTTGCTCCAGAGACTGGAACACGGAGCAATGGGTGCAAGCTCCAGGAACAGAGATTCCATCTCAACATTAGGAGGAACTTTTTGACAGTAAGAGCTGTTCGGCAGTGGAACACACTCCCCCGGAGCGTGGTGGGGTCTCCTTCCTTGGAGGTCTTTAAACAGAGGCTGGATGGCCATCTGTCGGGGATGCTTTGATCAAGATTTCCTGCGTGGCAGGGGGGTTGGACTGGATGGCCCTCGTGGTCTCTTCCAACTCTGCAATTCTATGATTCTATGATTCTATGATTCTATTTTAAAAAAAACCACGATTTATTTATAATAGAAAATATCCCAGGGTGTAAGGAAAAGCCACAGATCACCTTTTTAAAAAAGAACAAGACACATCAGAGATATTTCTGTGTTGTCCTTTTGTAAAAGATTTTCAGTTGATATATGTATTGATGTTTATTTTTATTGTAGCCCCTGAAGAAGGGCAATCAGTTTATGTACGGGCCAAAATACATTGGGCTTTTTAAAGAATAAATCCAGACCATCAAATAAGCACCAGTCTCCTTTTTCGGCTGATTCCGTATCTTTTCTTGCTTACAGTCTTAAAGGATGCAACACAAAAGAAAAAAGGAAGGAGGTAGGGAAAGGAAAATGAGAGAATTCAGACACAGATTCTTCATGTTACGAGGTTCTTCAGCCTGGTGGAATGACCGCTGAGTTCCAATGGGGAAATGGTTTTTTGAGACGGCTAGTAGTGCTCCTCTTTTTCTTCCCTCCCTCTTCCTCAAACTGATTTTTCACTGCAGCTCTTCTCCAGGTGGTCTTCCTCGCTGAAATGAAATACATTATGTAACCTCAAAGGAAATGTATTTTTAGTTATGGTGCTCTGCTTATGACATTCTCCCCCTAAAAGAATGAGCCAGGTGTCTACACTATAGTCTTTCCAGGTCCAGCTTAAGACTATATTCATTGCCATAGGCAGTCATGTTGTAAAATATGCCTTTTTATTGTTAATGTGGTTGTTCTGTTGGGTTGGACTCAGATTGATGGGCTAGGCTGGCTGAAAAAGTTGGAAATTATGGGAATAAGGTGAGCCTCTCTTTTACCACATAGAGTAGGACCCCCATATCCACTGATTCATTATCCACTGATTCAGTTATCCACAGAACACAAAACAGCATGCCTACCATAGAGTCTTCTTAGAAAATGTGTCCTCTTTAGGCATTTTCTAGGTCCTCCAAGGCAACTCTATGGTATTTTAAACCAGAAGTCCCATTATTTTCAATGGTGTTCACTATTATCCACAGTTTTCAGTATCCACAGCCCCCCCCCCAGAACCAATCCCCAGCGGATATAGGAGTCCTACTGTACTCTACTTTCAGGTGCAAATTCAGAGGAGAGATTCTATGCCTTTGTTTTAATTTTTTTTACTTTTACAAAAGATGGTTTTTTAAAATATACTAAGAGAAAAAAATACAGGAAGAAATGAATGGTAAACATACAGGATATGAGTGTTGGCTAACCATATGCATTAATATAAACTGATCATGGGCAGTATCCTGCCAGTGACATACGTGTGTGTAAAAGTGGCTTTTGCATGCGTCTGTCTCTTTTTGGATAAGGCACCAGAAGTTGTTGTCTAGCCCTTTGCACCCCACCCCAGCAGCTATCAAGTCTTCTGTAGAGTTGCTGCTGCTTACTGATGGGAGGAGTGGGAGTGGGGAGGAAGTTCAGACAATGAAAATGTGGTTGATCTGAGCTTGGAGGGGAAGTGAAAGGAGGTTGCACTCCACCCATAAGTGCATCCTTTCCCTTTCTAATCCAAGACCAGCTGCTTCTTCCTCATTTGAATTTCCTCCCCCCCCCATCCCGTCTCTCCCCACTGGTAAGCGGAAGCAGCCCCTTTGGGGGCTTCACAGCTACCAGAGCAGGGGAAGGCATAGAACTATATGGGCACACCATTGCACTCTGCCTGTTTGAGGTAGGATTCCGACTGTTATGTCCAAAAATACATTTTCATGAAGATGCCACATGTAAAATGCCTGTATGTGTAGCCAAACTGGTGAGATCTTCTGACCATTGCACAATCAATAGTGAAAGTTTACCTTTCCAACCTTGGAGCAGAAGTATTTTAGCAACATTTAAAACATACAGGACCTAAACATTAGGAGCCAATTTTTGACTTAACACAGCCTGCTATTTCCTCTGAAACCTACATTGTGTTTAATCCTCATGATAGCTAGCAGAAACTAGCCATGATCTGTGGTTGTACAGTACTTGTTTGCTTGTACTGTGGCTTGTTTCCCCTAGTCATAGCTTAACCAAAGCTTGTCCAGATTCAAAAGTCACAACAAGCTCTGATTAAAACAAAAGGGGTTAAAGAAAGTTCTAAATCTCTCTCACCCAGGGCAGGGAGACTCTTCTCCCCTCACCCCCCTTGATGTTAAAACTATGATTTAGCATTCTCCTTGCTGTTATCTTAAGGGATGATATCAATCCTCTTAAGTACTAAGGCATCTTTCTCTTGACCAGAGTTCAGAAAAGTTTATTATTTATATGTTTGGGGAGCTGTCTAGGAGAAAGGGGGGATATTAAATAAATAAATACACAAATACATCATCATCATATGATCACTTATTTATATAGTGCAATCACTGTCCATGGTGCTTTACAGGTAAAAGACCAACAACAAAAAACCTAGTTCCCTCCTCATAGCCTTACAGTCTAATTAAGAAATGTGGGAGAGGGTTAAGTCCAGCAGAAACCGCCTCTTTTTGTCTCCCTCCAAGGCCAAAGCAATGGCAGTTGGGATGGAGGGAGGGCCTTTCATCTGCTTCTGGGCCTAGGCATGGTGGAGCTGTGCCTGCCTCTTCTTCTCTCCCTCCAAGAACACGGCAGTGGCAGCTGGGATAGTAAAATTTCCAGAATTCCTACTACCACCTCTGGCTGATAGACCCTGGAGTTGTAATTAAAAACCCAAACTTTTCCACAGTCTACTCTTGACCCATAAGGCTCCTTTACTAACATGGTCTCTGCCTCATGGTGTCTTCCGCATACTACAGGTAGCCAAGACAAAGCAGAAGATTGAGGAACAAAAGATGCAGGTGCTGGTGGTGGAACGAACACAACAGATTCAGATACAGGAGCAGGAGATGATTCGGAAGGAGCGCGAGCTGGAGGCCAAGGTCAAGAAGCCTGCTGAAGCAGAGCGCTACCGGCTGGAGAAACTGGCTGAGGCTGAAAAGTATGGGCAGACCCTTTCCTCTGTCCTGTCCTCATCCTTTCCTATCTTAAAGCTGCTCTGGTTGGTCTACGACAAGAAGGGAGGAATTGAAATCCCAGAAGGGAAGGTGTTTGACACTGGGCTGTGCCATTTCAGACTGAAAGTGGGAGACTGAATCACTGGAAGTTTTTCTTAAATAGAAATTATTAGAATTGCCAAATGAAAACTGCAGAGGACTCCTGTACTTTTTAATGGTAAGGTAGAAGGGGGAATTGCAGTAGGAGTCGCTTGTTATCTGGTTGTATAACAGATGCCACTAGATTCTCTCATCTACACAGTCATTAAAGGTAGAGGAGCCCTTTCCCTCTGGCAACCCTAGAAGTTATAGTAGCATGTCAGAGAAAAGTCCTGCCTTGTGTTTGCTTGTCCACAAAGAAGAAACGAGATGCCAGCCACAGATGCAGGCAAAACATCAGAAAGAAACTATTCCAGAACACGTCCTCACAGCCCAGAAAAAAACCAAGGAAAATCTAAGAAACGAGACACATTTCAGGATGCTAAAAAGATGGGCTTTATTTGCTAAAAAGCCGAACATATTTTGACTCTTCAAGCCTTCTTCATGGAGGCTATATATAAAAAAAAAACTGGAAATGGACAACAGATAATACATGGCATCCATTTACATAAGAATGTGAATATATTTGTACATTACTTATTGCCTGTACACACCGACTTCAACTTAAAGCTGATTTGAATGTCAAATGGTTTATTTAGAGAAAACAACTAGGCCTCTTAAAAAACGCAGGAGAAAACACTCAGTATGAGAAACAGACAAACGGGGGCTCTGCCAGAAAACCACTTCTTGGAACAGCACCATTCTGCAACAGATTTTAGATTTTGGACAATAGAGAAGGGAACTATATAGATGAGAGGGTTCTGCTGAAAAAGGCAGTAGAGGGGATTTTTTTTTTTAGTAGCTTGAAACATACCTTCTTTTCCTTTGCGGGTTTCACTGGGTGTTCTCCTGTTTTTGCTTCCTTCCCCCCCCCCCATGTTTCTATGTGTCAGATATGTTTTATTTCTCAGAAGCCTTCAAACAGTCTTTCATTTGTAGTATCAAATGGTAGAGCCCATCAATAGATCATTTGGGCATCTATCCTCTGGCTAAAGTTAAGAAGTGATAATGCTGGTATTGGATTAAGATGGGAAAGGGTTGCATTTTTTAATGTGCTTTCTCTGTCTTTCACATGCAGACAGCCCATAGATGCACATAGAAATACAGCATGTCATCGAGATGTCTAAATTAGCCAAGCCTAAATCTCTTTGTTAATCCCAACCAGAGTAGCTCCATTGAATCCCTGGAATTTACACAAATCTCAACAAGTTCTTACAGTATCCACAGGTCAACTCTGTTTGGGACTAACCATCAGATATAAGCCCCAGTTTTCTGTGTCTGGGACAGGAATGGAAACTGGCACTGCCACCTCCCCCATGTTTTTGGACTGCAGCTCCCATCATTTCTAGCCATTGTCTTTGCTGGCTAACAACATCTGGAAGATGCATGGTTCCCATGCCTGGCTTAGGTATTTCCATTCCCCTCGTTTTCACAGGAGAGTATTCAGTGTGATTGTTCCCCTCTCTACAATCTGAATTGGTACAGCCCAGGAACAGTTTCAACTCGTAATCTGGTCCTTTGGGTAGACTGGCTTTTGGGCCACATTAATTGGATACTGTAAACCAGCCTTTTCCAACTTGTCATTCTACAGATGTGATGGATGACAACTTCCATCATTCCGTAAGAAAGGTGTAGTAAAACACATTAGGAAAAGCACTTGATTAGGAAAGAACAGATATAAATTCACTGTCTCTCAAATTTCTTCTCCATCTACCCTGACTCTGGCTTTTCTTCGTTTGCAAAGAAAAGCCAGAGAGACCCTGACACTACAGTGCCTTACTCTAGAATTCCATCTTATGGTATGCTTTTGCTGTTAGATTTTCCCAGCCCTTCTCTCACTCATGCCTCAGCTTTCCTTCCTCCTGGGCTTCTCCTCTTTAGTTATTATAGATGTGCTTAATTTATCCCAGATGGACAGGGTGAAACCAAAAAAAATCCTATACACTCTTGTGAGTCAAGGCTCAGAATATGGACATCTAATAACTAGTTATTTTTGTCACAGCTTTCATATATAATGGACAGCAGTTGATCCTGAGTTTGCTTTAGCCTCTGCCCTTTCCCAGTTTTGTGCCCTCTGTTTTTGAGAGAGAAAAAGGTTTAGAAGAGAGCTAGCTAGAGAGCACCTTTTGGAACATTTGTAAGCAGGGCACAGGTGTAATCATTCTTTCTTCCTTTGTTCCCTGACAGGACACAACTTATCATGCAGGCGGAGGCAGAAGCTGAGGCAGTCAGGGTGAGTGTGGGCCTGTACCTGTCTTGTGGAACCAATTTAAGGGGAAAGGGGGCAACCAAATTACACTGATGGACCACTTTCACCTCCCATCCTTTTGCCTTTAGGTGAAGGGTGAGGCTGAGGCCTATGCTATTGAAGCCAAAGCCCGGGCTGATGCTGAGCAGATGGCCAAGAAAGCAGAGGCCTTCAAGCAGTATCAAGAGGTGGCCATGGTTGACATGCTTCTGGAGAAGCTGCCAGAGGTGAGCACTTTGCCTCCTCCTCAGATAGGTGGCATCTAAATGACAGTACTGTCCAAAAGCGAAAAGATGTCAGCAGTAAATGTGTGAAAAATCAGACCAGCTCCCAAAAACAAGTTTAATGATCGGTCTGCTCTTTCTAGGCTGTCATAAAAGTTGTAGCCCAGACTTCTACAACCTGGTGTCCTCCAGATATTTTGGGCTACAACTCCCCATTATCATATAGCCAGTGTGACAATTCAGAAGTATAATTATACACATCCGGAGGGCAATTACTGGGGAAAGAACTGTGGCCTAGATTCTTGGTAGACTGCAAGCGATATGAAACTTTGCAGTTGAATAAATATATCTTCACATTTGGGCTGTGCCAGATTTTCACAAATTTGACACCTTGAAGATTTTGCTTTTACAATAAGCTACATAAGCACAGGCACTTTTTGCACATTCCCCCCCCCCCAAATAAATGTGTTTTGTTTAGAACTCAATAGCTTAACTTTATGTAAAACATTTTAATTTCATTTTATTTTGTAATACAGTGGTATTATACAGTGGTAGAAGGCAGGGTTTCTAGATTAAGTAGTTACGCTGCAGTGAAAATAAGGCTACATAGGAAGGGCACAGAAGTCCCATCTGTTGAACAATGAAGCTTTTGCAAACACTGCTTTCTTCTTTAAAGGCCAGTTTCTGCAAGTAGTGTTTGCAAAAGCTTCATAATGAAACATAAGGATTAGCAGCTTGGTTGTTGTCCCCCTTTTTGGTAGGGTTGTAAGTGGACTAAAGAGCTCATATTATCTGCATCTGATGAAGTAGACTTAAGTCTACAAAAGCTTACATTACCAACTTCTTTCTCTCAATTAGTCTCAAAGGTGCTACAAGATCCCTTTGCATAAAGAAATAACAGTTAATAAATCGCATGCATTCATCTGTATAAAGCTGTACTCGATTAAAAGGAATTTCAGTTGTTCTGCAGACAAATAAGTATATGCCCCCCACACACATCCCAATCTATGCATGTATCATTGTGGACAGCATCTATAAAGAACCCCTTCTATTCTCTCTAGAAGAAGTACCTCTTTTAAGATGGCCTTTGCTATCTGCATTTTTAATACATCTTTATGGGTTTTTAAAAATCTGCTTTCAGACAAAGCTTTTCTATCAGCTAGCTAAATGTTTTTGCTATTGGTTTCATTTGAATGCTCATAGCTTCAGCCAAGTTGCTAGATCCAGGGGCAAGTCAATACCCATTTCTTTGCAAAGTGTGTAGCAGTGCCAAAGTGTATTCTTATCCTTCTTTCTCCCACATGTAGATGGCTCAAGAAATCACCAAACCTATGACCTCGGTGAATAAGATCACGATGGTGTCAAGTGGGACTGGGGACGTGGGAGCTGCCAAGATAACTGGGGAAGTCCTGGAAATCATGAACAGGTTGCCAGACACTGTGGAAAAACTGACTGGAATTAGCATTTCTCAGGTACTTGCGGAAGTGCCGTGTTTGGGGCAGAGACGTGAGACATCTTCAGCCCTAAAAATTGCCAAGTGGTGTAGTGGGAAGTCATTTTTAAAGAACTGGTGGGGAATGAACCCCCATGTCCCTTCCATTGAATGTGGAAGTAAGCTGGTAATAAAAGATGCTGTACTGAGGCTGATCAAAGCTCTTTTGCTACCTGAGCCAAAGAACAAGATGGTGGTCCCTCCTTCCACTTACAGAAGCCAGCTAGAATGGCTGCTGGATGTTACTTCAGTAGTGGTGAGAAAGGAGTTGCAGGCCCTGAGCAGACTGTGTGATACATACCACTCTTTCCTCCAACTCTGCAGTATTACTCCCTATCCATAGTGCCTGCCACATGAGGCAGCTTCCCCACTCCACCTAATTAAAGGGCTGGCTCTGTAAGTTTGAGTCTTGTCCCCAGTAGTGGCTCCCTAGGTGGCCTAAAGGGAGGCACTCTGTCTCCAAAATCCTGTTGGTGCACTGGACTAAGCAGCTGCATTTTGTCTAGGGTCTTGCAGTGATGTCAGGGGAAAACAGACCAAATCTGGAGGCCCTGAGCAGCCTCATTCTCCTTTGTCTTGCTTCCTTTATGGCCTCTCTGCTGAAGGACCCTTTTCTTTCTGGCACAACTATCTATATCAGCATAGTTATGTCAGTGTAATTATGCTGTGTAAATATTCTAGCCAATATGTGCAATATTATTTACTCAGTACAGTGGTTCTTAAGCTGTGGTCCATGGACCCCCAGGGGGTTGCAATGTCCTCATAAGGGATCCATGAAGGCTTGAAGGCTGCTTGGCCTATCTCCTCCCCTCAGTGGAGCGGCCCATGACAGGAGCCAAGGCAAAGGCTGGCTGAACCTGTGCATTGCTGTTCAATCCAGCCACAAACGTTCAGGAAAAAGCTGGAGAAAAGTCTTCAATCCCCCTCTGAGAGAAGGCTTAATGGATGCTTAATTGTGTTGTTGTTGTTGTTGTTGTTAGGGTTTTAAATCTTGAGTTAAGTCTAGGAGGTCGCAACAGCAAAATATATTTAAAGGGAGTCCCTGATAAAGAAAAGGTTAACAGTCACTGACTTACTAGATTTTTAAACCGGCCTTTCAAGGTGGGTTAATTCAGAGACTCTCAAGACAAAGCAAGCCATTGCATTCTTTTTTCAAAACTGTTTTTTTTTATTTTAAATACCTTTACAATCAAGAGTGCTCACCAAGAATTAGTTGAATTAGTACAATCAGCTACCGTAGTCTTCCACATAAATGCCTACATCTAAGGAAAATATTGCTCATGGGCCTTTTTTCCAGTTAAAAATCACTAGACTTTATCACATGATAGGTTTGTTGCACGATTGGATTGACTTAGTTCCGTGTTTGATCTTCCCTTATCACACAGCATGTTGCATTGTGTTTCCCTCATTATTGAACCGTAGCTTTTAATTGACCAGAAAAGTGTATTAGTGGCTTCAATATCATTGCTATCCAACCACTGTTTCTGGTGCAATCCTTTCCTTCTGCTGCAGTTCTGATATTCTGGCAGTCATGTGGCATGAGTGGTCATGGTTCTCCTCTCCCCCCCCCATCTCCTCAAGCAGGCTGAAGTCACTCCACTTTCACTGTCTGGACCAAGGTCATCACAGGAACAACATTGCTTTTACTCCATTCCCTGTTTTTTTATTCTTTTTATTTTTTAAATTTTGTTTTGCCATAATTGTGCAATTGCTGTGGCGGGTTGCCAGCATGCTGCAGTTATGCAATTATGGCAGCAACTTCATAATATACATTCAAAACAAAGCAAAGCAAACAAAACAACTTCCGTTTTCAAGTATATTTACTCCCGTACAACATAGGTGGAAAAGCAGAGGGGAAAAAATCAACAATTGCACTGCCATGGCAGGTTGCCATCATGCCAAAATCTCACAATTATGGCAGCACCCTCCATTTCTGTGAAGCACCAAAACTGCGCAATTGCAGCAATTTTTTAAAGAGGGGAGGAAACTTAACAGGGTCAAGTGAGGCAATGCCGAAGACTGATTGCAGGAACGTGCATCACCGAAGTGGTGACATAGCGCCATTGGAGAGACGGTGTGATGATGATTGTTTCCACACCGATATATTTCCATTTGTTTAAACAACATGATTGCTGTGAGACAACAGGCTGGTGTGATAAAGCCCACTATGTGAAAAGATGGAGACCCAGTGTGGGGTAGTGGTTTGAGTGTTAGACTAGGATTATAGGAGACCAGGGTTTGAATCCCCCTCAGCCATGGAAAACCACTGAGTGACCTTGGCAAGTCACACTCTCCCCACCTGAGAGGAAGGCAGACACAAACCTGAATAAATCTTGGCCAAAAAAACACACATTAGGATAGTGTTGCCATAAGTCCAGAGTTGACATGAAGGCACATAACAATTGTCAAAAGGTATTGTTCCAAATCTCCAGTTGATTTCTTGACAGTCTGTATGTTGAAGTCAAATCCATAGTGTTAGTGGAGCAATTATGACCAGATTTCAGCATTTCAGCAAAAGAAAACAAGCAAGTTTATACAGCTGTCAGTAAGGCAAACTGAAAGCACTCTGGCCAGGAAGAGTCTGCGTAAATGACAGAGTACTTGAGGCCTACCTGGAGGGACTAGGATACCAAATAGGGGGGACCTCAGGTGGGTAGTAGATGCCACAGGAAAAACCATTCTCTGTGGTGATCATCAGCCTCTAGCATAGTCACTGGAAGGACCATCAGAAGATACTCAGTGTTTAAGCTTAAGGGCCATTGGAGAAACTTCCTCCCTAAAGTCTCCTGCCCCCAGACTGTAAAGATCCCTGCAGTGCCTTTATGGATAAGTGGCTTTTTCATATTCTCGCCAATGTGTCTGCCCAACTCCAGGGCTTCTTTTAACTTTAACTCACCCTGTTCTTTAAGTTGATTGTCTTTCTTGGAAGTTTATGCACATTTGTTAGTCTCCACTGGAGAAATTTCTGCTGCCAAATTCAGGGGAGGAGATCCTTCCTTTGCACTCCCATTGGATTTGTGCAGTGTATCTTGTTTGGAAACCACAGGGCTACCTGAGAATCTTTGGCTAGTGAGTCTGTTTTTAAGAGATGTTCCTTCTTCTGCTCTCCCACACTTGGAGAGAATTGAGTTATTTTTGTCTGTTTTCCTTTCAGTCTTCAACTAGTTAGAGAAATACACCCTTCTTGTATACACCATTGCTACATGGGATTTGTAGCTATAAACGTGACTTTACACTCCCCCATTAGGTTTCTATGAAAGTTTGCAACATTCAAAGTTTTGGCTATCAGTCTATGCCAGTCTGCCTGTCACATAAATAGTGCTGTTAAGCCTCCACATTTTTTTTCTTCCAGCCAAGCTCTCCTTAGTAAAACAAACTCCACTTTTGATTAACTTCCTCACACTCCCAGCCTCCATAGTATATGCTTACTGGCAGTCTTTATCTTTGGTAAATCACTCTCTCTTATTCAAGGGAGATGTTAGCAATGTCATAAATCTTCCTTTGCTACAGTTCTTCTTTTTGTAGCTTGCTCTGTAGCAATTTGGCACAAGAATCTTTTTATTGTTGTGTGCCTTCAAGTCCTTTCTGACTGTGGAGACCTTAAGGCAAACCTATCATGGGGGTTTCTGAGGCTGAGAGTGTGTGACTTGCCCAAGGTCAGCCAGTACATTTTCTTGGCCAAGCAGGGATTCAAACTCTGATCTCCAGAGTCCAACACTCAAACCTCTTAAGCGACAATGGCTCCATAAGAATCTAAAGGCAAGTAAAGATTCAGAGATTCATGTATGTCGAGTGCCCAGACTGTAAAGAGAAACAAGAGGGGGCAAGAAAGAGCATGCATACAGAAACACTGAGGTTTTGCAGAAGTACAAACAGCTTACTATTAATTTTTTTTAACAATAATAGTATTCAACAGTGGTGTGCCACTGAGCTTCATGCCCTATGAGGAGCGGCTTAGTGAGCTGGGTATGTTTACCCTGGAGAAGAGAAGATTAAGAGGTAATATGATAGCCATGTTTAAATATTTGAAGGGATGTCATATTGTGGATGGAGCAAGCTTGTTTTCTGCTGCTCCAGAGACTAGGACACAGAGCAATGGAGAAGAGATTCCACCTAAACATCGGGAAGAACTTCCTGACAGTAAGAGTTGTTTGGCAGTGGAATACACTGCCTCGGAGTGTGGTGGAGTCTCCTTCTTTGGAGGTTTTTAAACAGAGGCTGGATGACCATCTGTCAGGAATGTTTTGATTGGGTATTCCTACATGGCAGGGGGTTGGACTAGATGGCCCTTGTGGTCTCTTCCCACTCTATGATTCATACACACAGATATGTACACTTACATCTAATGGGTTAGTGCAGGGGATGGGTAACTGAGAACCAGCTTCTGTAAAAGAAAGAAAGATAATTTGGGTGGGGAAATGAAACTTAAGGCCAAATACACACTACAGAAATAATCCAGTTTGAAACTGGATTATTTGCCATGGTTCCTTCCTATGGGATCCTGGGATTTGTAGTTTTACAAAGTCTTTAGCCTTCTCTGCCAAAGAATGCTGGTTCCTCATTTGTGTAATTTGGATTTGGCCTTAGAATCACAGCTCCTTGACTATCTGAGGGGAACTTAGAATTCTAGGAACCACAAATGCTTTTTGTTTCTTCTCTCTTCTTCCCCTCCTTCCCCATTTTCTGCAAAATGCTGTCATTGTTCTGTCTGCTTTCTTACCACCAATGGCTTTGATCTCTGTCTTTTTCTTCTTTTGTCTCTCCAGCAGATGAACCAGAAGAAGCCTGGAAGAATGAACTAAAGGCTGAAGATTTGGTTGGTGGGGATGGAGGAGGAGAGATCCTCCAGTTCTGAGCATGAACTCCCATGATCCTTAGCTGTGTGTATCCATATATAGCCTTCTTCTCCATCCAGAACATTCCCATAATTGCCAAACCTTTATGGAACTTAACTGTTGCATGTTGGCCAATGTTACTCAAAATTGCTGAGGCCTGTCACCCTGTTGTGCAGCTATTGTGTCCCGGTTACAACCCAAAGTGAACCTTAGAGTATGATGACATCCACCGCCACTTATAAAACATGGTTCTGTTGCTCTTGTTCCTGCCAAGTCCAATGTGATTCACAGCCACCGTACACTCTGTTGAATCCAGTTCTTGTTGCGTTACCTGGGCTCTCTTGGCCACCATGTTCTTCTCTCCTGGGGAAGTGGTCCATCTTCAAAGATGTAAGATTGGATTTGCTTCCGGAATTGGATGGAAGGCAACAGGATTGTTGTTTGGTGGATGAAGGTGAAATCCAAGGACTGTCCTTTTTGAAGCTGGTTGCTGCTTGATGTTTTGCCCTGAAGGCCTTGTAAAAATGTGAGCTTATGTTAGATTTGTTTAGCGTTTTCCTTAAGGAGAGTTGCTGCCTCTCTCTGAAGATTCTTTAGAGGGGTACTCTTGAAGACCATTGCTATAAAATCTAGTGAAGGGCAAAGGTATAGCCCCTCCTTGCACTGGGTAGCTAAAGGAACCTATATTTTCAATGTACATAGTCTTCTGCCAAGTCATCCTCTTTTCCCTTTTGTGCCGTAGTTGCTAGGTGCTACACACAACTATGATTTGTCCACTTAGGAAAACTTTATTTCCTTTTTTTTTTTTTTACTGTTTCCATACGCAACTCCCTCACAAACACATACACACACACTTGATCTTAGCCAGAAGGTCAAATAGTAGCCTTCCTTAATCTCATTCTCTCTCTCTCTCTCTCTCTCTCACACACACACACACACACACACACACACACGGAGCCTGTGTTTACATCAGTTTTTCTGCTCTATGGCCCTGCCAGAGACACCTTCCAAAAAAGTTGTGTGACTGCTGGGTGATAACAGGTCTTCATAGCTGTGCACTACAGAGGCAAACTTAATACTGGGAGCATATTTATTCTCTCTGAAAATCAATATCTGGCTGTGCCTTATCCATTTTACCACCCAGAACAATCATAGATGATTGCCATTCCCATGGCTCAAAGAGATGGGGATCATATGTGCATGGACTTCTAGGAATTGACATAAGCAATCAAAGGAGTCAAACAGCATGTTGTTGTTTTTCCTGGCCTGTGCTGTGGATGTATCCACACTGCAAATATATCAGTTTTGATTGCCAGTTTAACTGTCATGTCTTCTAAATGCAGAATCCTGGGATTTATAATTGGGTGAGTCAGACTTTTGTGGTAATCTAACTATACATTAGAACTCTCTAGCTGAGCATTCTAAATATTCCTGCCTAAACTACAGATCCCAGGATGCCATAGTATGGAGCCAGAGCAGTTAAAAAAGCTGTAATAGTCATGTGGATGTATCCCAGCTCAGACAGTGGGGCTGTATATTTCTTTTGTAGGAAACTACCTTCTCTTTCTCCTTTTGCTCTGGCACAGTAGACTTCCGCATGCCAGGAGGCTTTTCAGTGAGAGCCTTCCACTGTAGTTTCAAAATGGGTGCTGTGTGCCATGTAATTCACCCGCATGTGAGTCTTGACATGAGAAAGTTGGCCCTCTGAGGAATGGTTCCCCAAGCAGCGACAACCTGGGAAGGTTGCCTTTTTAAAACTACAACTCCCACAATTTCCAGGTGAATTCTGGGATGTGTAGTGTACAAAAAAATAACATGTTCTGCTTGTTCTTCCTTCCTTCCCTCAATCAGAAGGTTGTACACAGAAGTGAAAAGTCTTAAGACCCACACACCCCTCCTCTTTGCTGCTACCTTGCTGTGTTTTTGATCTGTTGTGTTTTGGACTGTTGTGAGCCATATCTGTGTTTCCCAGTCTGAGCTGCGCATGGCCCGGCTGTAGCAAGGGCCTGGATTCCATCCCTGTTACATCATGGTGGTGAAGTCACACATGTCTGTGTCTATTCCAGCTCTTGCCCTGCTTGCTGTTTAGTGGGGCCTTAGCACGGTGCCTTGTCTGACTCTTACTAAGCAGGACATGCTCTGTCCTGAATGCGACCGAGATATTTGGTATATAATAAAACCTAAGATTACTGCCTGTGGCTGTTGTGCTTGTGTGTGTGAGTCAGTGTGAGAGAGAAAGTGTTAATATAAGTGAATGAGTGTGTGTGTGAGAGAGAGAGAGAGAGACAGAGACAGAGACTGGGTTATGGATGTGGTTATTTCAGCTGAGCTTTCATTTTTCTCCCTTTTTAGAATATCCAGTCTTTATCCAGAAAAACCTTCAAAGACATAGCCATGTTAGTATGGATCAGTATACAAAGGCATCTTGTAGCACCTTTGAGACTAACTGAGAGAAAGAAGTTGGTGGCATAAGCTTTCATAGAATTAAAGAAGTTATCACACTTAACTATTATGGCACTATTAATCCACTTTAACTGCTCTGGTTGCCTCCTGTGGAATCCTGGATTTGCAGTTTAGTGAGGGGCATTCAGCATTCTCAGCCAGAGAGCTCTTAGGCCTCACTAAACTACAAAGCCCAGAATTCTACAGGAGGCAGCCAGAGCAGTTAAAGTGGAGTAATAGTGCTATAACAGTGTTGTGCGATAAGGCTATTATAATCTACTTCATCAGATGCAGGGAGTGAAGTGCCTGGCCAAGGTGATGCAGAAGTCTACAAAAGCTTACAGTATGCTATCAACTTCTTTCTCTCAAAGATCCCTTTGCGCTCAGAAAAGCCTTGTTATGGGTGAAAAACTGAGAACAAGTTTCCCTGCTCTGCATAGCCAATCTTGGTTTCCATATATAGGCACTGGTGAAATTCAGATCATCTTGGCAAATACCAGTTTGAGGTGGAGGAAGGAAGCAGGAAATATGTGGAGACGTCCTCACCCACCTACTTACTCCTTGTAGGATTATTTCATGTTAACCAGAGTGAGGGCTGGGTTTTGATTTAATTTGATTTATTTATTTAACTAGCTTCTGTCAGATTTAGAGTCAGCTAGCTGAACTGAAATTGGGAGACAAAACTTCACCAAGAAACAATGGGCTCCACTGCTTCAGGGATAACACTGTAGCAGTTTCTTCTGGGATGCAGTATGGTGGTGGAATGGTGTAGAGGTTAGAAGCTTGGCCTGAGATTTGAGAGTTTGCCACTGACGTATAAAACTCACAGAATGACTTTGGGCCATTTCAGTAATTGTGAGCTCTCAGACTGACGTACCTCACAGGGCTGTTGTGGAGTAAAAGTGGGGAGGAACAAAATCGTATGTGCCACTTTTTGTTCATTGGAGGGAAGGCAGGATATAAGTGAATGAAGAGAGAACACATGATGAACATCCTGCCAGGGAGAAGAAAGAGAGCACTTCTGGACAGCCAGTTTCCTGCCAGTTCCCAGGCCAGGGAGAAGAAAGAGAGCAGCTTCTGGACAGCCAGTTTCCTGCCAGTTCCCAGGCCAGGGAGAAGAAAGAGAGCAGCTTCTGGACAGCCAGTTTCCTGCCAGTTCCCAGGCCAGTTTCCTGCCAGGGAGAAGAAGGAGAGCAGCTTCTGGACAGCCATTTTGACTGGGGAGATTGAAATGGTGCGTGCATTTCAGTGACCAAACAAAAATACAGCATACCTAAAAGTACAGCTTAGCATTCTCAGCATTACCTAAGAGTTCTTAGATTACCTAAAAGCTCTCACCATGCACACTGAAGGGACTGCGGCAGTCACCTGCAACACTTGTGCAATGTTTGTCTTCTTGTCTACAGACGTGGAGAACTTCACATGCACCAAGTGCAAGTTGGTAGCCCTCTTAGAAGAGAAAGTCCAGCAGCTGGAGACACGGGTAGCTACACTTCAACAGATTCGTGAGCAAGAGGTTTTCCTGGACAGAACAGAACGAACAGTCTTGGGCGGGGACCGTACAGAGGAAGTGGCTGCGGAGGAGAGGGGCACTTCACAGACACAGGAAGTAGACAGCTGGAGGAATGTCACACACAGAACAAGAAAATCCAGGGGTTCTTCGAGCAGCTTGCAGCTACAGAATCGATTCGAAGCCCTTTTCCTTATCAAGGACAATGAGGAAGAAGAGCATGGACAGACTTCAGGGGTAGAGCAGGGGACCTTGAGAGGACCACTGCAAGGAACAGCAGCTGCGAAGCCTTGGGGGAGGCATGTGGTGGTGGAGGGGGACTCCTTGTTGAGGGGTACAGAAGCAGTGGTTTGTGGGCCTGACAAGATGTCTTGGGAGGTGTGTTGTCTCCCTGGGGCAAAGATCCGTGATGTGACCGAGAGGCTGACAAGACTCGTCAAGCCTACGGATCATTACCCCTTCCTTTTGGTCCATGTGGGAACCAATGATACTGCAAGGCACAGCTTTCCCAAGATCAGAAGAGATTATGAGGCCCTGGGGAGGAAGCTGAAAGAAATGGATGCACAGGTTGTCATCTCGTCTCTTCTGCCAGTTGAAGGGCATGGTCCAGGAAGGGAGAGGAAAATAGCCAACGTAAACAACTGGCTCCGTAGATGGTGTCGCTGAGAACAAATTGGATTCTTGGATCATGGGCTGTGCTTCCATGAGGGGGGACTTCTGGCAAGAGATGGGGTGCATCTCACAACAGCTGGCAGAAACTTTTTTGCCTACAGTCTCAAGAATTTGATCAGGAGGGCTTTAAATTGAGTCATATGGGGGAGGGAGACAGTATTCTGGAAGGCAAAAGGGCTGGAGAAAATAGTCAAACTGTCATAGAGGGAACAAGGCAAACAGCGCAAGGACTCAACAGTGGGAGGCAAAAAAACTTGCACAGGGAGCAAGTAAAGGGAATACATGGTCTTAGATGTCTCTACACTAATGCACAGAGCATGGGAAATAAGCAAGATGAACTTGAACTCCTAGCACTACAAAACAAGTATGATATAATAGGCATTACTGAAACCTGGTGGGATGAGTCACATGATTGGAATGTAGGAATAGAGGGGTATAACCTTTTAAGAGAAACAGGCCAAACAGGAAAGGAGGAGGGATAGCATTATATGTCAAGGATATTTACACCAGTGAAGAGATCCATGACATCAATACTGGAAGCCAGGTGGAGAGCATCTGGATAAAAATTAAAGGGGAGGGAAACAACAGGGATGTTATTGTGGGACTCTACTACAGACCCCCAAATCAGACGGAGGAATTGGATGATGCCTTTCTAGAACAGATGAACACACATGCAGAAAGGAGAGATGTAGTAGTGATGGGTAATTTCAACTATCCTGATATTTGCTGGCAATCTAACTCAACCAAAACTTCAAGGTCTAGCAAATTCCTTACTTGCCTGGAAGACAATTTCATGGTCCAAAAGGTGGAAGAGGCAACAAGGGGGTCAGCTATTTTAGATCTGATCCTAACCAACAGAGATGACCTGGTTAATGGGGTGCAAGTGGTGGGATCCTTAGGTGAGAGTGATCATGTTCTCCTGGAGTTTGTTATACAATGGAAAGGAGAAGCCAGGCATAGTCAGACACGCATTCTTGACTTTAGGAGAGCTGATTTCAATAAACTTAGGGAAATACTGGGGGTGATCCCATGGTCAGGAATACTAAGAGAGAAGAGACCTCAAGACGGATGGGACTTTCTCAAAAGGGAGATACTGAAGGCAAAATTTCAAACAGTACCGTTGAGGAAGAAAAATGGGAGGTGTCTCAAGAAACCAGGATGGAGGACTAAAGAACTATCAACGGAGCTAAGTTTTAAACGGAACATGTATAGGAAATGGAAAAAGGGGGAAATCACCAAAGAAGAATTCAAACAGATAGCGAACACGTGTAGGAGTAAAGTCAGAAAAGCTAAGCACAGAATGAGCTCAGGCTTGCTAGGGAGGTTAAGAACAATAAAAAGGTTTTTGGGGGGGGGTATGTCCGCAGCAAAAGGAGGAAGAAAGAAATGATAGGGCCACTTTGTGGAGAAGATGGCAAAATGCTAACAGGGGACAGAGAAAAGGCAGACTTACTCAACACCTTCTTTGCCTCAGTGTTTTCAGAAAAGGAAAAGGGGGACCAACCTGAGGAGAATGGAACAGAGGACACAATAGGGGAAATCCAGCTCAGAATAAGCAAAGAGGTAGTACAGGAATACCTTCTTAATCTAAATGAATTTAAATCTCCAGGACCAGATGAACTACATGCAAGAGTATTAAAAGAGCTGGCAAATGTAATCTCAGAGCCATTGGCAATAATCTTTGAGAACTCCTGGAGAACAGGAGAAGTCCCAGCAGACCGGAGGAGGGCAAACGTCCCCATCTTCAAAAAGGGGAAAAAAGAGGATCCCAACAATTATCGTCCAGTTAGTCTGACATCAATACCAGGGAAGATTCTGGAGCAGATCATTAAACAGAGAGTCTGTGAACATTTAGAAGGCAATGCCATAATCACAAAAAGTCAACATGGGTTTCAGAGAAACAAGTCATGCCAGACTAATCTGATCTCTTTTTTTGATGAAGTTACCAGCTTGGTAGATGAAGGGAACGCTGTGGATATCGCATACCTTGATTTCAGTAAGGCCTTTGACAAGGTTCCCCATGACATTCTTGCAAA
This sequence comes from Gambelia wislizenii, assembly GCA_030847615.1. NCBI lineage: Eukaryota > Metazoa > Chordata > Lepidosauria > Squamata > Crotaphytidae > Gambelia > Gambelia wislizenii. Next base: position 42,385,591 of record JAUMIR010000002.1, read on the forward strand.
CAAGCTTGTAAAATGTGGGCTAGACAAGTTAACTGTTCAATGGATTTGTAATTGGTTGACCGGCTGAACCCAAAGGGTGCTCAGCAGTGGCTCCTCTTCGTCTTGGAAAGATGTGACCAGTGGGGTGCCACAGGGTTCTGTCCTGGGCCTAGTGCTATTCAACATCTTTATCAATGACTTGGATGAGGGAATTAGGGGCATACTTACCAAATTTGCAGATGACACCAAATTAGGAGGAGTAGCTAATACCCTAGAGGACAGGATCAAAATTCAGAATGACCTGGATAGACTGGAGAGCTGGGCCAAAGCTAACAAAATGAAATTCAATATGGAGAAATGTAAAGTACTGCACTTAGGGCGGAAAAAATGAAATGCATAGATATAGGATGGGAGAGACCTGGCTGAATGAGACTATGTGCGAAAGGGATCTAGGAATCCTAGTAGACCACAAGTTGAACATGAGTCAATAGTGTGATGCGGCAGCTAAAAAGGCCAATGCAATTTTGGGCTGTATCAATAGAAGTATAGTATCTAGATCAAGGGAAGTAATAGTGCCGCTCTATTCTGCCTTGGTCAGACCTCACCTAGAATACTGTGTCCAGTTCTGGGCACCACAATTCAAAAAGGATATGGACAAATTGGAGCATGTCCAGAGAAGGGCAACTATAATGGTGAAAGGCCTGGGAAACCATGCCATATGAGGAGAGACTTAGGGAGCTGGGTATGTTTAGCCTGGAAAAAAGACGGTTAAGAGGCAATATGATAGCCCTGTTTAAGCATTTGAAGGGGGTGTCACGTTGAAGATGGAGCAGGCTTGTTTTCTGCTGCTCCAGAGACTGGAATACGGAGCAATGGATGCAAGCTCCAGGAACAGAGATTCCACCTCAACATTAGGAGGAACCTTTTGACAGTAAGAGCTGTTCGGCAATAGAACACACTCCCTCGGAGCGTGGTGGGGTCTCCTTCCTTGGAGGTCTTTAAACAGAGGCTGGATGGCCATCTGTGGGGGATGCTTTGATCAAGATTTCCTGCGTGGCAGGGGGTTGGACTGGATGACCCTCGTGGTCTCTTCCAACTCTACAATTCTATGATTCTATCCCATAGTTATATGGACGTGAAATAAGTAGAACTGTTGACTGATATTGGTGACCAATATATTGTCCCGTGTATGTCTAGCTGAGCACAACCTGCATATGGCAGTAAACCAGCTCTCCATCTGAGCTGCTGAAAACAAGGGCCTCTGTGGTTATGATCTGCTTGTGATTTTCCCAGGGGCACTGGGTTGGCTGCTGTTTTGAGGGGAAGAGAGAGAGGCTAGCAGACAGCTTTTGGCCTGGACCACAGAGGTGGTTTTATTCTCTCTCTCTCTCTCTCTCTCCTCTCTCTCTGGCTTTTCTTCGCAAACGAAGATTCAGGTTTTATTCTATTTTATATAATATTAGAATTCAAGTATCTTAAGTATAGTTTTGCTGGCACTAGTTATCACAAGTGGTGAGATGTTCCAGGGGTGCACGGTCAACCTGCATTTGTTTTCCTCTGGAAGGAGGGTACTTGCTGACATTTTGCTAAATCTAGTCATTTGCTAACAAGAGTAGACCCACTGAATTAATGGAACTCACACAGTGGTTGATTTACCATATTTCCATTGATTCAGTAGGTCTATTCTAGTTGGGACTAACAATTGGATGCAGGTCTTAATTTAGCATCAAGTGGGAACACAGAGTTTGAACTCTCCATACAGGCAGCCAAATTCACTGCCCTCCACACCCTATCTCCAGAGAAAGCCAGCATTCCCAAATGAATCAAGCTCATCTTGCCTCCCTTTTTTTCCCCTCCGGGCTGTCTTGCTCAAACTGAATTTTGTTCCCCAAAATGCTTCTGTTTGCTTCCATATGCACCAGAACTCTTTGACTGTAGCTTTGGCCTGTGCAATTGGTTACAGCATTGCAGCAAGCATATGGAAATCAGGAGCTGAGAGATAGCAATGCTCTTTTCATTTGCTGGCTGAGAAATTGCCAAAAGCAGACTATTTCTTGGAATACTTTATATCTCTCTCTCTGGCTTTTCTTCGCAAACGAAGATTCAGGAAGGACTCATCCCGCGCTTTCTGCAAGCGCGCTGATGACTAAAAAGGCCAATCTGAGATAAACAAGTCCAGTTGCAAAAAGCACGGCAGAAGGTCTCCTTGGGTGATGTTTTTGGGTTGTGATTCTTTCTGCGTTGTCGTTTCTCTTCAAGACTTGTTCGGCCTGAGTTCTCAAATAAGGCTGCAGCATTGTGGATAGTGCGTCTCCATGCCTCCCGATGTGAGGCCAGGGCAGACCACTGTTGGTGATCAATTTGGCCGAGCCTGAGGTGTTGTTTCAGGGAGTCTTTGTATCGCTTTTTTGGAGCATCCCTCTTACGCTGACCCATGGCGAGTTCACCGTAGAGTAGTATTTTTGGGAGGCGATGGTCCTCCGTCCTAGAAACGTGCCCTGCCCAGCGCAGCTGTGTTCTCAATATCATGGCCTCAATGCTGGTGGTCCCTGCTTGCTCAAGGACAGCAACATTCGTCACATAGTCAGTCCAGTGTATATTTAGGATTGTGCGTAGACAGCGCTGATGAAAGCGCTCGAGGAGTCGTAGGTGGTGGCGATAGGTGACCCATGTTTCAGATCCATAAAGGAGGATAGACAGTACGATGGCTCTATACACACTGATTTTTGTCCTTTGCCTCAGGTGTTTATTGCTCCAGACTCTTTTGTGAAGTCTTCCAAATGCACTATATGCCTTTGCCAATCTGTGATCGATCTCTTTGTCAGTCTTGGCATCTGAGGAGATGATGCTTCCCAGATAGGTGAACTGCTTAACGGACTTGAGCACAGAGTTGCCGACGGCAATATGGGGAAGGTGGTGTTCGTCCTGTGGTGCAGGCTGGTAAATACTTTATAGACAACCTTCATAAAAGGGGATCAGATGATAAAAACCAACATAGTGGAAAAGCAATAAAACACAGGACAAGTTTATGTAGACACCAAATCACTTGGAACATACCCCATCTCATGATTTTAGAAGCTGAGTAGCTCAGCAGTATTTGGATAGAGAACTGCCAGGAAATACCAAGGGCCTTTTCACACTACACAGTTATAGCACTATGATTCCACTTGAATCTATTTAATTTATTTAATTTATATGCTGCCTTTCTCCCAGAATGGGACACAAGACAGCTCACAAAAACATAAAATACAACATACAATTAAAAATATTACAATTAAAATTTAAAAACAATTATAATAATCACAATTTAAAATTGTATAAAACATATAAAAGTTAAAAAATAAAAATAAAAAACCAATAAAAAGCTGCTGTGTGCGTAGCTACATATTAAAAGCCTGCTTGAATAAAAAGTCTTTGCCTGCCAGCGAAAGGAAAGCAGGGAGGGGGCCAGCCTATTCTTCCGAGGAAGGGTGTTCCAGAGGGTGGGAGCAGCCACCTTGAAGGCTCTCTCTCATGTCCTCACCAAGCAAGCCTGTGATGATGGCAGGACCAAGAGAAAGCCTTCCCCTGATGATCTTAAAAGTTCTGGCAGGTTCATATTCGGAGATACAGTCTTTCAAATAGTTTGGACCCAAGCCATATAGGGCTTTATAGGTGATACCATCACTTTGAATTGTGCCCGGAAATGAACCAGCAGCCAGTGAAGCCGTTTTAATAAGGGAGTGATATGTTCCCTATAACTAGCCCCGGTCAGTATTCTGGCCACAGAGTTCTGGACCCACTGAGGTTTCTGGACGGTTTCCAAAGGCAGTCCCATGTAGAGTGTGTTACAGTAGTCCAAATGGGATGTAATCAAGGCATGTGCCACCGTAGCCAGATCTGACGTCTCAAGGAATGGGTGCAGCTGATGCACTAGTTTTAGCTGTGCAAATGCACTCCTGGCCAGTGCTGAGACCTGGGCATCTAAGCTCAGAGTTGAGTCCAGGAGAACACCCAAGCTTGAGATTTCAGGGGGAGTGTGAAATTCCATCAAGCACAAGCAGGGTCCCTATCCCCTGATCTGCCTTTCAACTGACCAGGAGCGCCTCTGTTGTGGCTGGATTAAGCTTCAATTTTTTTGCCCTCATCCAGTCCATTACTGACAACAGACATTGGTTCAGTACCAGGACAGCTTCCTTGGAATCAGATGGGAAGGAGAGATAGAATTGGATGTCATCAGCATACTAGTGACACCGCACCCCAAAACTCCGGATGACCTCTCTCAGTGGTTCCATGTAGATGTTAAACAGCATGGGGGACCCCACAGGCCTACAGCCAGGGCATCGAACAGGAGTCCCCCAGCACCACCTTCTGAGTTCGCCCCTTCAAGAAGGACCAGAACCACTGCAGAGCAGTGCCCCCAAGTCCTATCCCAGCAAGGCGATCCAGAAAGCTTCCATGGTTGATGGTATTGAAAGCCGCTGAGATGTCCAGCAGAACCAACAGGGACACACTCCCCCTGTCCAGTTCCCTGCGTAGGTCATCCACCAAGGTGCCCAAAGCTGCAATGATCCCATCCTTTGGAAAACCAGGGATTGCAATTTTGTTGTTGAGTGCCTTCAAGTCATATCTGACTTATGGTAACCTTGGCCAAGTGGGGATTCGAACCCTGGTCTCTCATTGTCCTAGTCCAGTGCTCAAACCACTAAACCATGCTGGCTCTCAGTGCAGTTTATGGAGGAGTATTTAGAATTTTCCACCAGAGAGGTCCTTGGGTACTTCTGACCAAACTACAAATCTCAGGATTCTGCAGGATGCAGCCACGGCAGTTAAAGTGGAATCCAAGTGCTGCAATTGTATGGTGTGAAAGTGCCCCAGGATTTTCCAGATAGAACTCATAAAGAGGCCCTCCTGAAGCCATGGAGAGCCATTTCTGCCAGTCAGAGCTGACAGTACTGGCCTAGATGGACCAGTAATCTCACTCAGTATGATCACTTTTGTGCATTCCTATGGAAGCCAAGTTCGGTGAAGGTGATGCTAAAGAGTCATGATCAGAAATGTCTGCATGAATAGTAAAAATGTGTCTTAACCTGTCTGCTGTACCTCTTGAGGCAGAGGTGGGCCCTCTAAACATTTTGGGATTGCAAATCCTAGAGTCTCCCATCATGGGCTGATATTGCTAGGGCTGATGGGAGTCATAAGTCCAAAACATCTGGAGGACCAAAGTTCACCAACTCTTTTCTAAGAGGAAAATCATTTCAGAATATGGGGGCCACATCAGAGAAGGCCCTTCTCAAGTTACCAGAAAATGTATCTCTGCCTAGGTGCACCACAACTAGAGGAACCTCCAATGGCAATCTCAAGGAAGGGGTTGGTCTGTATCAGGAGAGGAAAAAGTCCACCCCTAGGGCTATATGCATTTGGATCCCACATAGACTGTTTCTGCAGCCTGTAGCCCCTCCGCATTTCCCGGTTTGCTCTTTTTCTGCCCCTCCCAAAGGCAAGTTAGTGCTCCTGAAAGCCCCTAACTTCCAACGATCCCAGTTTAGCAGGGTCAGTCACAATTAATATTTTGCCTTTTCCAGCTGCTCTTAAAATGTCCTAGATTCTCTCTTCTCTCAGTTTCCTCTTTGTCCTGCCTTACTTCAGTTGCTGCAAACAGAGTTCAAAGTGCAAAAGCTGTAGGAGATGGCAGGAGTAGGAGATGGCAGGATGTAATCTTGCCTTTCCCAGTAGGCTCAGGCAAAAGCAAACTTCTGCAGCCTCTTCTAGCTTATGTGTTCTTCCTTATTAATAACTTTTGCCCTCTTGACCACACACTGATGCTGCTTGGCCACAAGTGTCCCAGTTTTCATGTGCAAAATGTTGGTGGGTGTGGAAGCCTCTGAGGGTGACAATTCACCCTTTATATAGATTCCAGCACTGTTTAACGTGCAAATATTTTTTCCCCAAAACCAGAATTGGACTTCCAGCCATTTCCACTTTTCTTGTTTGCAATTGTCGGCAGTCTGTGTGACTTATGGAAGCTCTCAGGAGCAGAAACTTGGCTCTCAGTTGCCCACCCCTGATCTAGATGGATGGAGGCACTTTCTCAGCTCGACTAAAGACTATTTGGGACCCTTTTGTCAACTGCAAGCTCAAAAAATGGAACGCAGATGTACAAACCGTGCAGTGAGTGTAAGTATGTATGCTGGATGGGGTGTCTGTCTTCCTTTGGCATCAATCCCTTTCTCCTCCACCATCACAGTACTCCTCAATCACTCTGCAACCAATAAATACATAGTTGGGGTTTTTTGGAGGGGGAAATGCCAGGCAGTCTCAATAAACAAACCCTGTATTCTCTCTCTCACACACACACACACCAAGCTGGGTTTAATGCTGGCTTTTCTTTCCTCTGCTAACCCTTCTGTCCCTTGTCAATTGTTTCCCTGGATCTTCCAACAGCAGCAACAGTTGCAGAGGTCAGCAGCAACAGCCACGTCTAGTCTTGAATGGCATTGCTGCGCTTGCGCCTTCCGCATCAGGGCTTCGCTCTGCATGTGGGTGGGAGCATGATGTGTTCGTCTGGTTGGAGCCGTGCGGCTGCGCTTGTGGCTGTGTGACGCCAGCTCAGTGATTTGGCTGCCAGCTGGACAGAGCAGCCAGATTTCATAGCAGCAGCCCCAATGGGCGGAACGTGACAGATGTGGCCTTGGGCACGAGGAGACCAGCAAACAAAGGAGGGATTCTTTCCTTGGGCCTCCAGGGCTATGAGTCAGCACAGCTTTGTGGCTTCCTGTCTGGCCAAATGTGATGCCTTCAAATCCTGAGCCTGATTCTCCCTGGGCTGTGGCAGAGGGGAGATCTTGGAGGAAGACCCCTGATGAGGCTGCCTGCAGTTTCATCCCTTCCAACATCTCACGGATGAAAATTAAGACATGGGTGGCCAAGCAAGATCAGAGTGTGGCCAAGATGGCAAAAGTTACTGATAAGGAAGAATAAAAAGGAGGAAGGAAGTGGGCAGGAAAAGTAAAAAAAAATAATGTGGCAGCACTTTTAAGGCTAACTAGTTTTTATTTTCGCATGAGCTTTTGTGGATATAAACCCACTTCTTTGGATGCAGTACCAAACGATATAAAGGTCTCAGGCATAAAGCATATTTATACAGTTGTGGTAGTGGGATAGAATGCAATAGGGCTGTGGTTCTTAATCTGTGGTCTAGGAACCCCCAGGGATCTGTGATGTCCTCATAGGGGGTCTGTGAAGGCTTGAAGGCTGCTAGGCTCACCTCCTCCCTACAGTGGAGTGGCCACGTGGCAGGAGCCAAGGCAAAGGCTGGCTGGCTGGCTTGGCCAGTGCATTGCCATTCAATCTGCTCCAGCCACAGACTTGAGGAAGAAGCAGATAAGAAGTTTTCCCTCCCCTCCAGTGCCTCTGAGGGAAGATTTAATGGATGGTGTATTTATTATTATTATTATTATTATTATTATTTGTTGTTGTTGTTGTTGTTGTTGCTGTTATGGTTTTAAATCTTGGGTTAAGTCTTGTGGGTTTGTGTCAACAAAAGATATTTAAAGGGGGCAGGACCGTTTTAAGGGATTTTGGGGACCCTGCAACACTTTATTTTGGGGGGCCCATATGTTTATCTCAGGTCAATGTAACCTAACCTATTCACAGTACAGGATGTTCAGATTACAGTAGGACCCCTGTATCCACTGATTCGATTATCCGCAGGACATAAAACAGACTCTTTGTGTCTATCATAGAGTTTTCCTTAAAAATGTGTCCTCTCTAGCCATTTTCTAGGTCCTCCAAAGCAACTCTATGGTATTTTAAACCAGAAGTCCCATTATTTCCAATGGCGTTCACTATTATCAACAGTTTTCGGTATCCACTCTCCCCCCCCCAAACCAATCCACAGTGGATAGGGGGGGGTACTATAATTACATAATTTGCCACCAATATATTAGATACTAACATAATATTTTTTGTTTATTAGCAATTAACATAATGGTATAGATTTCCTCAAAGAAAATAAAGAGTGGAGTACAAATTGAACATGAGTCAACAGTGTGATGTGGCAGCTAAAAAGGCCAATGCAATTTTGGGCTGCATCAATAGAAGTATAGTGTCTAGATCAAGGAAAGTAATAGTACCACTCCATTCTGCTTTGTCAGACCTCACCTGGAAGACTGTGTCCAGTTCTGGGCACCACAGTTCAAGGATACTGAGAAGGATGGTAGGAGGTCTGGAAGCCATGGCCTATGGGGAGTGGCTTAGGCAGCTGGGTATGTTTAGCCTGGAGAAGAGAAGGTTGAGAGGGAACATGATAGCCATTTTTAAATATTTGAAGGGATGTCATACTGAGAATGGGGCAAGCTTATTTTCTGTTGCTCCAGAGACTAGGACACGGAGCAATGGGTTCAAACTACAGGAAAAGAGATTCCACCTAAACATTAGGAAGAACTTCCTGACAGTAAGAACTGTTTGGCAGTGGAATAATACACTGCCTGGGAGTGTGGTGGAGTCTCTTTCTTTGGAAGTTTTTAAACAGAGGCTGGATGGCCATCTGTTGGGAATGATTTGATTGTGTATTCCTGCAGAGCAGTGGGTTGGACTGAATGACCTTTGAGGTCTCTTCCAATTCTATGATTCTATGATTAAGATAGGATGGAAAGGATGAGGAGGACAAAAATTAAGTACAGTAACCACAACATGAGAGTGTTTTGCCACTGTAATAATACATCTCCATGTGTGCAGAGAAAAAATGTTTCTGATTATCTGAACATATATTAAATGAGAAATATAATCCAAACTCACTAACTGATGCAATGAAAAGGTACTGACATGGTAAGAGAAACTGAAACATTTACAGCCTTTACCTATAAGACTATGATGTGTGTGAATTCTGTGTTCATTTTTCAACTTTGCAAAACAGTCTAAAATATGTCCACTTCATGCAACAATGCTATTTAGTGCAGCTGATTTTGCTTTAGGTTTATGCTGCAAGTAACAATACATAAGGTAGCTAGCTCATGAAGCACATGTATGAACTAGCCACTGTCTAATTAAGCAGAGGAACATACTACTTATGCAGGAATTATATCATCACTACTTCTCAATTAATTTACTGTCCTGAATACACCCACATCTCATTTTTATTTTTGGAGTACATGGGGTTGCCATAAGTCAAAAGGCAACTTGAAGGCACATGTGCACCCACACAAAAATCCCAGTGAGTTATAGCTCCCATCTCTCATTCTCTGTGCCGCAGACAAAGTGGTCTCTCTCTCTCCCCCCCCCCTTCCTTCCTCTCACAGCTCATGCAGGGACTGTCTCCAAACTCCAGTATTAGGCTCCTGCTCAGTGCTCCCTCCAATTTAGTACCAAGCCTCTCTGCAAGCAACAACTGCAAGGAGAAGTCCAGCAGCCATTCAGTCTCTGACTCCAGCAACTTAAATAACCACCCCTACCCCACGGTGCATGACAGCCCCCGCCCCAGGGCCCCTGAGGAGCCCTAGTCACAGTCACCCACACGACCAGCTTCTCTCTCTTTTCCTTCTCCTTCTCCTCAGCTCGTGCAGGGACCATCTCCAAGCTCCAGTATTCCTGTAGAATCTCTCCCCTCCTCCTGGCTTGACAGTACAGGCAATGGCAAGCAAATCCATCTCCACCAGGAGCCTCCAACAAAAGGAGGTGAAAAGTCAAAATCTGCAGGATGTAAAAGGCACTGCCTATTATGTGAAGAACGTAATTGAAAATTTAGCTCTGAGCGAAAAAGAGAAATTGCCAAGCTATCGTTGGAAAAAGTTTTGGCCGTGGTTTAGTGAGACGACCCCAGCAATAACATAAAATGACATTGTAAATAAATATTTTATTATTATTTTAGTATTTTTGTATTATTTTGTATTATTATTTTTAATTACTCTTTTATTGATTTTTTCATTACCAAATGGGTATAATTGTAATGTGTAAATATAATGTGATAATAGTGTGTTTAGATTAAGAGGAAAAATACATTAGTGTTAGGATAGATTTATTTTTGTATTAGTAAGAAAAGAGGAAAACAATTAGTATTATTTTTGCGTTGTTGTTATGGCCTTTTGCGGTTGGGTGTATTTTTTAGTAGAATGGTCTTATTCCGATAAAAATTCCAAATTCCAAATTCCAACTCAGTGCTACTATCCCGCCCCCACCTGAGGAGGGAGTGGGGGGCTGCAAAGCAACATCCCCTGGCTGTCTCCTTCATCAAACAAGGAGATAGGAGACACTGATTTTTAAAGGCCAGCAGGAGGTTAGGATGGGCCCCCCTTTGGCCTTGAGGCCCCCTGCAGATGCAGATTTGGCGGTATGCTTAAACCGGCCCTGAAAGGGGGTCCCTGGTTAAGAAAAAGTTAAGAACTATTGCAATAGGATCCAGAAAGATGCATATCATGACCCTACATGATGCACTACATGCCCTACATTTTCAAAGGGCTGCTGTAACGTGATACCTGTCTTTCAGATCTTTACAGTGGTCAGTCAGTGTTGAGGTGTGGAAGCAATAAATCTGCTTACCCAAAGTCAGTTTCCCAAGGTTCAAAACAGGCTAGGATAGGTTACACCAGTTTGCTTTTGCCTGAGCCTACTGGGAAAGGTACCCCTTCCTCTCCTCTTCCCCCCTTGCTGAGTTAACTGAATCCAAACTACTCTTGCACTTTGAACTCAATTTGCAGCAATGGAAGTAAGCTGAAAACCAACGTGGGGGAGGAGACACAAATTGAGACGTTTTAAAAACAACTAAAAAGGAGGGAACACAAAAGATTAATTAGGAATGTTTTTGTCAAATTAAGACAGTTGAAAGATAGGGAGTACATTTTAGCAGGGGGTGGGTATGATTTTCCTGGGATGTTTAAGGGAGTAGGAGTAGTGAGATTACTTTTTCAAAATCAGGATCATTTTTAGAAGATCTGGACAGAACAGACCCATAAATGTCAAGGTGGTTGACTGTAGATCAGCAAGGGTTCCAGCTTCCCAATTGTTGAACAATAGCAGCAACAAAATGACATCCCTCTCCATCCTAAATTATACTGCTAAAATGTAGAGGGTAACTTCCTACAAAATTATAGCGCTATGATTCCATGTCAACTGCCATGGCTGTGTCCTATGGAAACTTGGGGATTATAGTTTGGGGAGCTCTTCAGATGGGAATTCTATGTACCACTCCCCAAACTGCACATCCCAGGATTCTGTAGGATGGCAACATAAGCAGTTGAAGTGGAATGTAGTACTGTAACAGTGTAGTGTGAAAGGGCCCCAAGAGTTGGTTTTTTTGTAGGAAAGGATTGTAGCCATGATCCCATTGGCTGCTGTAACTCACCAGTGTAGGTGGCAGCATTAGCCTAGGCAGGATGATGCCGCTGCTGTTCCTATGCTGCTGTAGCATAGGATCTTGCTCCTGCCAAGAGAGAAAGCTGCTATGTCAGCACCTGACCTGCTCAGGAGCCAGCAGGTAAACTCTCTGTGGCAATGGAAACATCCCTCTCTGCCCCTTTCCCCTTGTGATGAACTTCACACACTCACTAAAGCAATTTCCATTCAAATAAAATGGTTTATTGATCAAGGTAGTGAAGTAGACGGTATCATGCCAAAGCCAGTTAAGCCAGCTCTCAGGACACCAGGCAAAACACTTAGATATTACCCCTCCATTTAGCTTCGGATTACACTCTCACATCAGAGCATAACTAGTATACATTCCAAGGTAGATGTTCTCACACCAGTAAGTGGAAACATGACCTTGGCTCTCAGGCACCAGAGGCATCAGAGATAACAGCCGGCCAGTATGCAAAAGGCAGGCTGGAAGGGTTCCCAGCCAGCTGCACTCTGTACCCAACATGCCACAAACTCATGTCAAGGCCTGGCGTGGTGATCGGGCCCTTTAGGCCAACCCATGTGCTAACGAACCCATGAGCTTATACCAAGCATCCATGCCAGGATGTGACACCCCCACTCTATTGTGCACTGCTCAAGAAAGGTACTTATGGCACAGATCAGTGTAACAGAGCACTACACCAGCATAAATCACGAACATGGTTCTGGCTTTAGAGCTCCATTAGGTTCTGGTAACAAACAAATAAATCCCTGGGCTCAGGAGGCTTCAATTATAAGTGGGGGTCTTTTGCACCATGCTCCAGTTAAGAGTTCTAGTAAAAAGAACAAGAAGGGGAGCTGGTGTGGTTTGGTGGACTGTTGGGCCAGGACTCTGAGAAACCAGGGTTCAAATCCCCACTTGGCCATGGAAACCTGTTACCATTCCTTACACCCCCTCCCTATAATATCTCATAAATGGCAATATTAAGACACTTCATGGGGTCTAGTAGACCGGGGTGGACCAAAAGTGAGGTCAGATGGAAGTCACCAGGACCTGAGGACAGTGTTGTGGAAAAATACTGGCAGACACACCCAAGGTAGGATCAATCAAAGCCCTAGTAAACAACAATCATTAAGGTGGTATGTGCTAATTCCTTCTTGGGGTCCCTGGGTAATGAGTCACACATCACAAACAACAAGTGACCTGCACACCCCTCATCCCCAGGAAACATCCCTTCACACCTTTCCTATCACACAATATGAAGGTTGTCATAAACCCATCAATTCTTATCTCTCAGCCATTAAAAGCAATAAAAGCAATTAGGAGAGTTTCTGTTTCCTTTGTTTAATGGTGGGAAACCTGTTACACCTTTGTCCTGAGCCCAAACACCCTTTCAGGACACGAAATACAATATAAATATTAGTCCCCAAACGATAGTAAGGTGTGCCACTGTGACTACACCCGGACACTCTGTCGGCACACCCCCAGATCAGAATCCAGTACCACCTTCAGATTTTGGTCTGACCTCTTAACTTCTCTTTCTTTGAGATTGGTAACTATAGTCCCTGTCTCCCGAATCTATTCCTTTATCCAACCTTTCCGTCTTTAATTCTTTGTTAGCCTTGTGTGGTTCTTGTGAGCCTGAGTGTGTGTGCAATTGCTTCCATGTTATTTTCCAATAAAAACATTTTTATTTTAATTTGCTGGGAGTCTCTGCAGTTAGTACTGGTATACACAGGTGAAAAGATTATGAAAGTTACTGATTTCTCGCAGCCATCCATTTGAGCTAATAATTCCCCCAACTAATAACTGAGATTTTGGCATCTCAGGTGGGCTCCCCACAGAGCCCCACCTCTTTGGGTAACAAACCCACTGGGTGACCTTGGGCAAGTCACATTCTCTCAGCCTCAGAGGAAGGGAATGGGCAAACCCCCTGTGGACAAACGTTGCCAAAAAATAAAATAAAATGAGAGGGCTGCCTTAGGGTCAGCATAAGTGAAAATGACTAGAAGAGACACAACAACAACAAACAGCAGTTGGGGTTTTAGGTAAGATAGGACTTCCTGCATGTTAACCCCAAAAGGGGTTAACATTCAGGAAGACCCACATTGCCCTAACAACAAGAGAGGGGGTGGGAGAGAGAATGCTGGAACTCTAAAGCAGATTCCACAAACTTGAAGTTTGTCCACTTCTGTTTTAAGAAAAGAATCCCAGAAGATGCAACTTTTCTCTCCCCATCCTGGGCTAGCATTTTTAAGAATCAGCTGGGAGCTTTAAGCTACCTCTCAGGGCCCACCTTAAAATACAGTCTGACCCAATGTGGTGCTGGGTCTACACATCCCATTTAGATTTCCCCCATAATGCAGCTGGTGCAATATCACTCTTAAGATTTGGGGAGAATTTAAAAGGCGGCAAAGGCCTGCCTTTGAGAGTCAGTGTGGTGTAGTGGTTCTAGTGTTGGACTAGGACTCTGGGAGATGAGGGTTCAAATCCCCATTCAGCCATGGAAACTCACTGGGTAACTTTGGGCAAGTCACGCTTGTTCAGCCCTAGGCAACCCCTTCTGAACAAATCTTGCCAAGAGAACCCCGTGACCGATTCACCTTAGGGTCACCAGAAATTGGAAACTAAAAACCCAACAACAACAAGAGTTTGCCACAACTTCCTGCTGCTGCCTTCTGGCATTGCTACTGCCAGATATACCTGATAAGCCCCGCCCTCATCAGAGAGAGGAACCTATCAGAAAGCATTTTGCTGCTGAGGTGGAACCTCTCAAACTTGAAGTTAGTACTAGAAGGTTGGCCCAAAGCCTTTTGCTGACTGGACACAACCACACTACACAAATAATCCAGTTTGAAACTGGATTATTTGCCATGGCTCCTTCCTTTGGAAATTTGGGATTTGTAGTTTGATGAAACACCAGCACTCTTTGGCAGAGAGGACTAAAGACCTTGTAAAACTAAAAATTCCATAATTCAGTAGGAAGAAGCCATGACAAATAATCCAGTTTCAAACTGGATTATTTGTACAGTGTGGATAAGGCCTCAGAGGCCGAACAGCAAATCCCCTCCCCCTGTCTTCCCAGTTCAAGGTGCCTTCTATCCAGAACCAGGCAGTTCTTGGTATAGGAGACAAAAATTCTACTTACTTACACCTTTTTTCCACCTACAACAGGAAAAAAAAACCCCAAACAGTTCTTTACATTAAACACTTAACAGCTTGCTGCTTCAGGCATGGACCATCTTCAAGACTAGGCTAGGGGTGGCTGAGCCCTTCTGAAATGATTGGACCACCAAGACTCTGATGTGGTCGAATCTCCTTGTTGTTGTGTGCCTTCAAGTTGTTTCTGACTTATGGCAACCCTAAGGTGAACCTATCATGGGGTTTTCTCAGCAAGATTTGTTCAGAGGAGGTTTGTGTTTGCCTTCCTCTGAGGCTGAGAGAGTCACACAGTGGGTTTTTCATGGACAAGCAGAGATGTAAACCTTGGTCTCGCAGAATCCTAGGCCAAAACTAAAACAACTACACCAGTGGCTCTCAACCTTTTCTTTATTAGGGGAACCCCCCCTTAAATATCTTTGGTTGTTGCAGACCCCCAAGACTTAATTCAAGATTTAAAACAACAACAACAACAACAAATAATAATAATAATAATAATACAATTACACCATCCATTAAATCTTCCCTCAGAGGCACTGAAGGGGGAGGGAAGACTTCCCTCCTGCTTCTTCCTCCAAGCTTGTGGCTGGAGCGGATTGATTGGCAATGTGCAGGCCAAGCCAGCCAGCCAGCCTTTGCCTTGGCTCCTGTCACATGGGCCGAACAGCATTCAAGCCTTCACAGACCCCCTGTGAGGACATCACGGTCCCCTGGGGGTCCCTGGACCACAAGTTAACAACCACTGCACTACACCATGCCAGCTCTGACATGCACACCCACATAGGAGTAAGCTACATAGAACACATGAATGGGAGTTCTAAGTATTCTTGTACTTGAAAGAGTCTTCATATTGAAAGATATTTCAGTGATGATGGATAAAAAACATAATTTGTTTTTCTTCTGCAAGGACCTTCAAGAAACAAAATTACAGTAGCACCCCCATATCTACTAATTCACCAACCACTGATACAACTATCCACAGTTGGTAATAGTGAGGGCAAAGGGGGGAGACGGGGGAAGGAAAGATCTTACCTCCTCTTCCCTTCCCCCGGAGGGCTCCAGTCGTGGCAGTAGTGGTGATGGTGGGTAGCTTCTCTCCCTTATCCATCGCAGTGGTGGCGGCGGCATGGCTCAGCCTGGGCAAAAGTCCTCCGCCTCTCCCGCTTCCTCCGCTTCGCCGCCCACCCCCCAGCAGCCCCAGGGAGGAAGGGAGAGGAGGGAGCAGAGGAAGGGAGAGGAGGAGGAAAACTCACCTCCCTTCTCCCTTTCCCCAGGAGGGCTCCTGCAGTGGCGGCGGGCGGGCGGGTGGGTGGTTGCATTCACTATTATCCGTGGATAATATCCGTGGATTTCAGTATCCGTGGGAGCCCCAGAACCAATCCCCATGAATAGGAGGGTGCTACTGTAATAACAACCTGCCTGCCAGTGTTGAGTCCTCACTCGTTAAGAACAATTCCAGGGTCCCTGGCTTAAGGCAATCCCTTTACCTTACTTACTGTTAGAGCCAGACCTTCCTGTGGCTTTGTAAGATGAAAAGCTACCACCACCACGATCCCTTTAATAGAACTAATCGTCCCTCCCCATTTGCAGGGGTTAGGGGCACAAGACCCCCACAAATGTGAAAAAAACACGAATAAAAATAGGCCTCCCTCCCACCCACAACCCTCCTGCCCTTCCATAGTGGTGACGCGGCTTTTCAATCCCATTTCCCACTTTGGGAGGCGCGGGGGTGGCTGGCAAGCCTCCCACTCACCCAGCCAGCCACTCCTCCGCCCTTCCTGAAGCGCGATGGGGCTGGCTGGGTGAGGGGGAGGCTTGCCAGCCACCACCACCCCCAGCTTCCAAAAGCGGTGATGGCCCATCGCTGCTTTGGGAAGGGTGTGTGTGTGTGTGTGTGACTGAAAAGCGCCTTTTCCCCTAACTCCCCACTCGCCTGGGGCTTGGGTCTCCACCCCAAACAGAGACAAGCCCCAGGAGAGTGGGGAGTTGGGCGCGGTTTGCTTGGGGAGCTCTCAATTTAAATTGGCTCCCCTCCCTTATGTGCAAGGGAGAGAAGCTGATTTAAGTGGGGTGCTTGCTGAGCAAACCGCGAATAATCGGAACTACGAAAGTGAAAGCCGCGAATGTGGAGGGGCAACTGTAGAAAAAGGTGTCCCTTGATTGATTCATTGCTGTACTGGAGACTGAAATAACTTTCACTCTGCATTTTGTCTCCATTGGTACATCTGAAAAGGAAAAAAAACCTAAATAATTGCAGTATGACCTCACATGTTGAGCATAAGGCCTGTTTTGGGATGGCTTGAGTTTTAAAATCTCTACTTTTAGACATTCTAATCGTGAGGCATTACCCTATTAGGCTCTGTCAACCTAACAGGTGTTATCTGGCACTTTTTATTTGGTAGAATTTCTGCTTTGTGTGACTCATAGTAGAAATTCTTTTTCTGCCACAGAGATGCACCAGTAAAAACAAAAGATGGGCCTGTTGAACCTCTATTGGTACTGTCGCTGTTAAAGGTCCAGGAACGCTGCCAGAATAAATGAGTCAAAACTTGCATTTTCCAGTTGGGGGAAGAAACCCACATAAAACCAGAACATAAACCATCTGCAATCTTGCAACTTCTATGGCCCATCAAAGCTCCCATCTTTTGGTAACAGCCCAAGCAACTCTGGTTATCCAAATCCCCTATTTAAAATGCAGTCTTTGAATTGTACATAATTATAGCTGTCCATGTTTGCCAGTGCCTTGAATGCCTGCGGCTGTTTTTCTCACCAAGGTTGTGCTGCCCAAAAACAGGCCTGGGGCCTTAGGTGCAAAGTGTTAGAGTCTCTGGTATTGCCTCAGAAAGCCATGCTCAATCCAGGTGTCCTTCCCTCTGCTGCCTTGTTTCCCACACGGAAAGAGCAGTTGGGAGCCTGAAATCCTCACTGTGGGAAAACAATATAATCCTGTGGAACCTGAGAGTCGATGGTTGTGTAGAAGATTTCATTATGTGTTGGTTGTCTCAGATGACAGTGATAATACCCTATGGCAGTGGTCCTTAACATGTGGTCCGGGGACCCCCAGGGGGCCACAATGTGCTCATAGGAGGTCCACGAAGGCTTGGTCTGCTCAGCCCACTTCCTGGCTACAATGGAGTGGCCATGTGATAGGAGCCAAGGCAAAAGCTGGCTGGCTAGCTTGGCCTGCACATTGCCATTCAATCTGCTCCAACCACAAACCTGCAGGAAAAAGCAGGTGAAAAGTCTTCCCTCCCCCTCCAGTCCTCTGGAGGATGGTTTAATGGGTGGTGTAATTGTGTTGTTGTTGTTACGGTTTTAAATCTTGAGTTAAGTCTTGGGGGTTCACAGCAACAAAAGATATTTAAAGGGGGTCCCCTGGTAAAGAAAAGGTTATGAGCCATTGCCCTATGGGATCTGTAGTCTGGTTAGGCAATAGAATTCTCTAGCTGAAAATTCTAAATGCCCCTCCCTAAACTGCAAATTCCACCAATGGCACTATCTTTCCACAGTGGTGGGATTGCATGCTCCTGTGAAGCAAGAGGCTATGCTGATGGCAGCAGTGCTGTTAGTAGGGTCTCCCATGTCAGACAAGCTTTTGCTGAGGAGCCAGACTAAGTGTACCAAATAGCTACTGGGCAGTAGCAGTAGTGGGGGGTAACACTGGTGGAGGATCTCTCAGAGACAACAACAGAGGCACCATAGCTAACACTTGTTAGTACTGCACAGAAAGAGGCACAATAAAGCACTTTTGAAAGTCTTTTACCACAAAAAACTATGACGAAACAATCAGAAATAAAACAAGAGATAGTGCTGGAAGATGACATTCCCAGGTTGGATGGCAATTAATGAACTTCTGGGGTACAGCAGAGAACAACTTTGAGTTAGCATTGTGGCTAACGATGCAACTGGACTCAAGCCAAAGGGATGTTCAGCTGCCGAAGTGCTCAGAGGTGAAAGGAAAGTCCAAAGCTGCACAACACATATTGTAGGAACATGGACTGTGAGAAGCATGATCAGAGGAAGGTAGACCCTGTAAAACAAGAAATGGAACATATAAACATTGCAATACTTGTAATGAGAGAGCTAAAGTAGATAGGAATGGGACATTTTCAGTCAGATAATGGAGGAAGTGAAACTCTAAGAAGAAATGTGGTGGTGTAAATAGTGTGGAGAGATGTAGCAAAAGCAGTCAAAGGATATAATGCAAAGTCTGACTGAATCATGTCAATAAGATTTCAGGGAAAACCCATCAACAGAACCTTAATCCAAGTTTATGATTCAACTACAGAGGCAGAAGAAGAAGAAATTGAAATATTCTGTGCTGGAGTTCAAGAGGAAATTGATCACACACCAAAACAGGACTTGTTAATTGTTGGTGATTGGAATGCAAAAATAGAAAACAGAGCAGAATCAAAGACTATAGGAAAATTTGGCCTTGGATCAAGAAATGAAGCAGAGTGACTGGTTGAATTTTGCGAGGCCAAAGGTTTGTTCACTGAAACACACTCTTCAAGCAGCCCCCAAAGAAACTGTATACGTGGACTTCACCTGATGGCCAATGTAGAAATCAAATAGGCTACATAATTGGAAGCAGAAGATGGAGAAGCTCCATCCTGTCTGCAAAAGCAAGATCAGGAGCAGATTGTGGCACAGACCATGAACTCCCAATATCAAAAATTAGAGTAAAGCCAAAGAAGAACACTAAACCAAGCAGTATGCCAAAATGCAAGCTTAAGAACATTCCTGTAGAATTTAAAGATAACGTAAAAGATTTGCACTATTAAGCCTAATTGATCAAGAGCCAGAAGAACTCTGGACTGAATCCAGGGACATTGTCATGGAGGAATCCAAAAAGATACTATCTGTAACCAAAAAGAGAAACCTCAAATGGATGACAAATGAAACTCTTCAAGCAGTTAAAGACAGGCAAGAAGGAAAAGGAAAAGGTGACAGAAATAGAGTCAGAACCCTGAATGCAACTGTTCGGTAACTCGTGCACAGGGATGAAGACAACTACTATAATAATCAATGCAGAGAATAGAAGATGACAGCAACAAAGGAAGAACAAGAGACCTCTTCCAAAAGATCTGAGAAATCAGAAGGAAATTTAAACTAAAAGTGGGAATGCTGTATGACCAGTAGGGGAATACATTACAGGATCAAATACAAATAGAAAGCTAATGGAAACAATACACTGAAAAGCTATATAAAAGAGGTGGAAGGATGGCAGCTTCATTCAAGAAAGAACCATCTGAAGATGACTTTCCAATTCTATAAAGTGAAGTGGAAGCTACACTCAGAGAACTTGGGAGAAATAAATCACCAGGAACAGATGGCACAGCAATAGAGTTGCTTCAAACTACAAAGACAGAATTTACTCTAGTTCTAAATAAAATCTGTCAACAAATATGGAAAACAAAAGAATGGCCCACAGATTGGAAATGCTCAATATACATTACAATCCCCAAGAAAGGGGACTCCAGGGATTGCAGTAATCATGGGACCATTGCATTAATCTCCCATGCAAGCAAAGTGATGCTCAATATTCTACAACAAAGATTTTTACAATATATGGTCTGAGATATCTTCTAGATAGTAAGATAGATAGATAAATATGAGAAGGGATGACATATGGAACCAGATGTCCAAGCTAGGTTCAGGAAAGCAAGAGGCACTAAGGATCATATTGCAAACATATATTGGATAATGGAGTGCACCAAAGTATTTCAAAACAGAACCAGCATGTGCTTTATAGCTTATATAAAGGCCTTTGATTGTGTAGATCATGAAATACTATGGATCACTCTTAAAGAAATGGGTATGGCACAACATTTGTTGTCATGTATAACCTGTACTCAGGACAAGAGGCTACCATCTGGACAGAAGAAGGAGAAACAGAATGGTTTCCAATTGGCAAGGAATTGGACCAAGTCTGCATTTTATTACTCTATCTTTTAAACTTGTACACTGAACATATATGTAAGGCAGGATTAGACTCAGTGTAAGAAGGAGTGAAAAATGGAGGACGGGACATCAACAATTTAAGATATGCAGATGACACCATACTACTAGCAGAAAATAGGAGATGCTTGGAACAATTATTGAAGAAAGTCAAGGAAGAAAGTGCAAAGGCAGGTTTACAGCTGAACATTAAGAGGAAAAAAAAACAATAATGATCAGAGATAATTTACGTAACTTTAAAGTAGATGAAGATATTGAAATAGTTCAAGATTTTACCTACCTTGGCTCAGTCATTTGTCAGAATGGTGACTGCAGACAATAAATCAGAAGAAGACTAGGCTTTGGAAGGGCAGCTATGACAAAACTAGACAAGGTCCTCAAATGTCAAGATGTATAATTGAATACTGCAGTTAGAATTGTCCACACCATCATATTTCCAATTTCTATGTATGGTTGTGAAAGCTGGACAAATAAAGCAGATAGGAAGAAACTCAACTTATTTGAAATGTGGTGCTAGAAAAGAGTTCTGCAGATACTATGGACTGGTAAAAAGACAAATCAATGGGCCCTAGAACAAATCAAGGCTGACCTCTCCCCAGAAACCAAGATGACTAAATTGAGACTGTCATACTTAGGCCCTAGCATGAGAAGGCGGGAATCACTTAAAAAGACAATAATGCTTGCTATGGTAGAAGGCAGTTGGAAAAACAAGGAAGACTGCATTCTAGATGGATGGACTCAATCAAGGGAGCCACAGCCCTGAGTCTGCAAGACCTGAGCAGAGCTGCTGAAGATAGGATGATTTGGAGGTCTCTCATTCATGGAATTGCAAAAAGTTGAAGGTAACTTGATGGCAGTTAACAACAACAAAAAAACTGCAAATCCCAGGAGTCCATAGGATGTTGCCATGAATGACAGTTAAAATAACATCATTGTACTATAATTGTGTGGTACAAAAGGGTCCCAAGGTAACTCCTGTGAATTATTTTTTTGGCCCAGTGGGTGGGGAAACTCTAAGGAAAGGACTGTACTTACTAGTTGAATTCAGAAAGAGAAGGGGAGGGGGTGAAGGTGGTGAGTAGCTACAGTCATCATCATCATCATCATCTTTATTTCTATCCCATTTCTCCCCCCCACCCCCCGTTTGGGACTCAAAGCAGTGTACAATAAAAATACATTGTTAAAATCAGCTAAATATAAAAGTTAAAACACAATTAAACAACTAAAAAATGTTAAAAACAGCTAAAATTTTAACAACGGACACACATATACCCCAGCACATCCATTAGCAGAGATCCGCAATTGCCAAGGCTAAGGAGTAGGCTCTTTGCAACTTGAATGAGGGCTTTAAGGTTGCATTCAAGTGTTGCAATACAACTGAACAACATAGGCAGAAGAGTCCTGCAATGGCCTCCAGTGCTAACACCTCACCCAGATGCAAAGAACTTTGGGAACAGGCCACAGGCATTTAATTTAATTGATCATTTGTTGTATTGTTGCTGAAAGTATATTGGGACCTCCATTGTGATTGTGTTTGCAATATTCAATTACAGTTGGCCCCATAGAACTCAGAAAGTGTTCAGCAGGACTCCAGAGCAAAGCTAGGGGAAATACTTATTTGGGACTACAAGATCCAGAATCCCCATCCTCACCCACAGCAAGTAAGTAGAGAAAAGAGATAATACAGTGGCCCTTTGGTATCCATTGGGGGTTGGTTCCAGGAAACCTCCCCTCCAAAATCCGTGGATGCTCAAGTCTCATTATATACAATGGCATAGAAAATGGTGTCCCTTATAGAAAATGGCAAACAGCAAGCTTTGCTTCTTAGGATGATGATGATGATGAAATATTTTCCAGCCGTGGATGATGGTGGGATCCACAGATGCCAAATCCGTGGATACAGAGGGTGGGCCATATTTTCTCTCTCATGAACACTTCTTTTACACCAGGGTAAAAGTATGTACAGCCCCCTTACATTAGGGTTGCCAGTCTGTACCATTTCAGACTGTAAAGGGGGGAGGTCCTTTTTTATGATTCTAGAGGCTCCCTGTCTGTAACAAAATTCCCTCATCCCAGAGACAGTGACACAAAACGTTTTTGTATGCGAGATTTCTTCATCACGTGGAAAGAAGGAGTGTGTTTGTATGTGTTCTTAAAATGCCCCCCTTCTCCCTTCAGCGCCTCTGAGCGTGTAGAGAACACAATTAAAAATGAATTTTAATTGGATTTTTATTTTACATACAAGAAGACAGGGGAGGGGGAGAAAAAGAAGGAGAAAAGCAGAGGGGAATACATAAAAATCTTTGGGAAATGGGAAGAACATAAAAGATGGCTTAGGTATCTATATTTATTAGGGTTGCCAGACTGAAAACTGGAGAGGATCCCTGTACCTTTAATGGTTGTGTAGAAAAGGGGGATTTGAGCAGGCGTTGCTTGTCCAGCAAGCAGGTAATAAGTAAGCAGCACCTACTTGAAATTTTTAAATTCTCTCTTCTACACAGACGTTAAAGGGACAAAATTCCAGTTTGGCAACTAATATTAATAGAACCTGGCTATAAAAATATGGTCCACACTGCTCTTTATTCTGTGTATTCATTAGCCAGACGCTCTTACTGATTCATGCTAAACCTGTATTTTACAGGCAGCACCTTCAAGCAGATACTATATAGGAAGCTTTTATTTTTATATATGCAGTGTGTGTGTGTGTATCCACAAAGATATAAAATTTAATTCTGTACATTCAGCGGCAGGAGAATCTTACTGATTTGCTGACACATAATGTGCATTTTGCAGATATCACCTTCAAATAGAGAGAGCCATTGCTAGATATATTGCAGTGGTTCTTTAACATGTGGTCCATGGACCCCAGTGGTCCCTGATGTCATCACAGGGGGTTCGTGAAAGCTTGAAAGTTTCTTGGCCCACCTCCTCCCTGCAATGGAGCGGCCACGTGACAGGAGCCAAGGCAAAGGCTGGCTGGCTTGGCCTGCGCATTGCCATTCAATCCGTTCCAGCCACAAACTTGCAAAAAAAAAGCAGAAGTCTTCTTTCCTCCTCTGATGCCTTTGAGAAAAGGTTTAAGGGATGATGTAATTTTATTATTATCACTATTACTATTGTTGTTTTAAATCTTGGGGTAAGTCTTGGGGGTCCACAGCAACAAAAGATATTTAAAGGGGGTTCCTGGTAAAGAAAAGGTTAAGAACCACTGATGTATTGTTACTGTCAGGGAGAATAAGG
The DNA here is from genome assembly GCA_030847615.1 of Gambelia wislizenii. Lineage (NCBI taxonomy): Eukaryota > Metazoa > Chordata > Lepidosauria > Squamata > Crotaphytidae > Gambelia > Gambelia wislizenii. Next base: position 42,409,238 of record JAUMIR010000002.1, read on the forward strand.
CTGCTGACACACTGCAGAAATAATGCAGTTCGCCACTGCTGTAACTGCCATGGCTCAATGCTATGGAATTCTGGGACCTGTGTTTTTTGAGATATTTAGCCTTCTCTGTCAAGAGAACTCTGAGGCTGCCACAAACTACAAGTCCCAGAATTTCATCAAATGGAGCCATGGCAGTTAAAGTAGTGTCGAACTGCATTATTTCTGTAGTACTGTATATCAATAGCCTATAAGAGAAAGAGGGATGTCTGTGGGACTGAAAAGTGTCAGGCTTTTTTCCCTTCCCCATGCTTCTGAGTATATACAACGTGAATTCATCTCATCAAGTAGACTCCTGAAGTGGGCAATAATTCCAACAGTAGATTCCTAGTGTCATCTCTACATGGATTCCAGTAGCTCAGTTGCCTCTTTTTAAATTCAACCCAACAGGCAGGTTGCAAGGGCAGTCCTACTGTTAAGTACAGAAGCAGCAGCCTCAGGCAGTAGATTTTGAATGGCATGAAATGACAACTTTGTGAGATATATTTATTATTGTATTTTTAGTGCCAGAAAAGGAGGTGCCTGCAGGATTTTCTGCCTCAGATGACAAATAATTTGGCTGACTTTTGAGTACTATGTACTTCAACTTGAAGAGCAGGGAGTGGGATTTGCTGCTTTACCTCAGGCTGCAACATATCTTGGGCACTCCTGAGCAACAAACAGAAAGCAGGGCCTAAATACCCTAAAGGCACCAGGTCCTGTCTGATCTTGGAAGCTAAGCAGGGTCAGCCCTGGGGAGTACTGGATGGAAGGCCGCCAACCAATACCAGGTGCGGTAGGCTATATTTCAGAGGAACAGGCAAAACCACCTTAGTATTCCTTACCACCTAAGAAAACCCTATGAAACTCATGGGGTTGCCATTAAGTTGACAGGCAACTTAAAGGCCCATACACACAAATGGGAAGCAAGGTCACGTTGGCTAAAATGCCAACAGTATTAATAGGTGGGCAGCAATGGGATGCTTTCAGAATTACAGACTGGACCTCAAAGATTATGTAGTTCCACTTCTGGCTCATGCAAGAAGGCCAGTGCCACAAGCACCCAAATAGGTAACCATCCTGTCTCAGCTGAAACATTTCTTAACCAGTAAGAGCCTACAGTTTCTAAAGCAATCTTAAAATCCTGTGATCAAGGATAGGGCTTGGATTACTTGCAGAACCCGGAAGGAATTAGCTGCAAATAAGAATGTGTCTGTAATTGATTATCTATCTGCAATAAATACAGTATATCATTCAGTTACCACACAGTTGTCTCCTGGCAAGGGGTAACAGTATTCCTTTTGACGTGTTTGTACTCATGATCTTAATCAACTGATTTATTAGTTTCCTGCTGTATGAAATGTGGATTATGGCTGGAATATGAAAATATATTTTAAACAAGTGTTTTTGTATTGACTGACGACAACCATGCCACCACCCACTTGCAGCCATGGAGTCACATTTTTTAAAAAACACAACATCTAATTACTTTTGGAAGAATGTTACACTCATATCTGTAAGCCAGAACTCAGTAAGGAAATGTATTTTAGAATCATAGAATATTTTGTTCTTCTTCTGAAGCACAATCGTATTTGTTGTTACCTCTTGTATTCCAGAATTTTTCCAGAATGCAACCACTAGTGTCCATTTCAATATCATTGATTTTTGTGTGTATGTGCTTAGTTACTTGTTCAAATGTCCAAGTCTAAACTGCAACCACAGCCTATGTAGTAGAGATGAGGCATAATTAAAGAGTAGAACATTCTCAGAAAGACTTGGGCTGTAATGGAACTCTTGGGAAAGTGAAGTATCCCACTGAATTGGGGTGAACTACAATGGGTACACTCATTGGAAAAGACAATGCTTGGTATTATGGAAGGCAGTAGGGAAAAGAGGGAAGCCACATTAATAAGTGGATTGTTTCAGTCAAGGAAGCCACAGCCTTGAGTTTGCAAGACTAGGTCAAGGCTGCTGATGAGGGGGCTCTTGAAAGTCCCCCAATTCAGAAGGGTCACCATGAGTTCAAGCCAACCTGATAGCACATAACACAGTAGAAGACATCTTCAGAATTCAGGCGAGCAACCCTTCTTGAATAGAATCCTTTTGCACCTAAGTAGATCCTGGATTCAACCCACTTGTATTGCTGTTTTACCAGTGGGGGAGCCTGGGCTCTGATTTGAATCTGCAAGCAACACCTATCTGCAGTCTTCATGAGATGTTCAGGCTGTAGGCCAACAGGGTAACATTCTATTCTGTATGTCAAACTGCTATGGTAAAAGAATGCTTTTGGAGGACTTGAGCGAGTTGAATGAGGGCGGATTCATATATTCTGTTGCTTTTTTCTTCTCTTTCTGTCAGCTTAGTGTAGTCACCAAGATGGATGAAACAAGGTGGGAGCTAAAAGTAATCACAGTACTGAACACATTAATTTTAGATGTGCAGACTGCTAAAAATGTGCAACATACAAAACTTAAAAGCATCTACTGGAGTTTCTGTTATGAATATGACACAGCATTACTCTGAGACAGCAAGAATGAGTATCACAGCAAACTGAACGGTTTACAGCCCTAACTTGCCTTTCAGCCAGCTACTAGATACCACAGCAAGCTTTACCCACTACCTTTGCTCTCACAGCCCTTCCTACCAGTTCTATCTAACACTTCCAGTTTTGCTGAGATTTCACCCCAACCCATGCTTCATTCATTATTCCTCCCTCACCCCCACTTTTAACACTGATGTTGTGAATCTACTTTTCATTTAGCTAGAATTTAGACTTTCTATAGAGTAAGACCAAATCCACACTACAAATAATCCAGTTTGAAACTGGATTATTTGCCATGGCTCCTTCCTATGGAATCCTTGGATTAGTAGTTTGGTGAGGCATCAGCACTCTGGCAGAGAAGGCTAAAGACCTTGTAAAACTACAAATCCCAGGATTCCATAGGAAGGAGCCATGGCAAATAATCCAGTTTCAAACTGATTATTTATGTAGTGTGGATTTGGCCTAAATGTGGCATGTTCTCTTAAACCCTAATCTATAATAAACCAATTGTAGCTAAAAGTAACAAAGAACATGATTGATTTCACTCAGCACCAAGTCTGGGCTGGTGTAAGAACTACAGGTATTATCCCTGTCCACTGTTGTTGTTTTAAACAAAGGTTCAACAGGGGGACTCAACACAAAAAGAAAACATTTAAAAAATTTATTTGTTCACAAAACATCTTTTCAATATGAAAAAGCAGGGATTTTTTTAAAAAAAAAGAAGAGGAAAAGTGAGTGACTGACCAAAAATAAAAACGCAAGAGACAGAAACAGGCAAGAGGAAGGGTAGCGAAAAACTAGACAGTTCTACACTGTCTACGCAAGTGGTGACAAACCCTTTCACTCTACTTTGGGTTTATTTGAACTACCCCAGAAAACAGTCTATCACATAATGCTTTTAGCATCTTTCAGATGTGCTGTACTACAACTCCCACTAAACTGCTGCTAACTTAGCCATGCTGGTTGAGAAATTATGGGAGATATAGTCCCAACAAACCTGGAGAGCTCCCAGAAGCTTGCCAGCACAATAGCAGGCCCATATCAGCAGCTATCCCCAGACAGAATGTGCACTGTGCTGGTCACTGTGGCTATGACCTTGCATTGCTTTCAAGGCTCCAAAAAACAAAACAAACAAAAAAAACAAAAAAACCAAATGTCACTCTTTGCTTCAGGCAGGTACATCTTATAAGGGGCAGCTCTCAAAAGTATAGTAATACAGTAACAGTTAATAGAAGGCAGAAACTAGCTGCCATCTCTGAGCATTGATGCAGTTCTGGAGTGAGCAGGTGAAAATGACATGTTGTTGTGTGCCTTCAAGCCATTTCCAACTTATGGTGATGCTAAGATGAACCTATCACAAGGTTTTCTTTGCAAAATCTCTTCGGGAGGGGGGGTGCCATTGCTTTCATTTGAGCCAAGAGTGTGACTTGCCCAAGGTCAGCCAGTGGGTTTCATTGGCCAAGTGAGGATTCCAACCCTGGCTTTCCAGGGTCCACCTCCACCACCCGCTGCATCACATGGGCTCTCAAGAGTGACATATTAGGGCACAACGTTAAAATAGTAAGGATTTGAAACAGGTTTTGGCGAAGCTGGAAGTCCCCATTTGGGTGACTTCAGAGTTAAGAACAGAGCACAGGTATTTGCAGAGGGACAGATCCTAGTCGGAAATAAGCATTAATCAAGAGGAAGAAGGGGGAAAGGGTGCCCAACCCACCTGCATCCTCCTATAGCTTCTTCCATTCTATAAGGTCTTTCTTCACAAACCGTAGTTCTTACTGTGGTGGCAATTGTTACACAAATATCTTGGAGGTTGACCAAGGAATGTCTTCTGCAGAGTGGAGCCACAAGGCCCTCCAGATGCTGTGGGACTGGAAGTCCAAGAACATTTTGGACAGCTAAAATGATTCCTATCTATCCCTGCCCTTCTGAGAAATGTAACTGTGCTGCTTTCAAACTATTTTAGCTCCATGACTTAAATTCCAACCTTTTTTAAAAAAATGCAGTTTGAAACCACAGACACGAAATTACCTCAATCAGTGGTTCACCCAAATAGAAGTGAGATTGCTATTTAGGAAAAACATCACAACTTGGCAGGAAGGTGTCATTTTAAGACTTTCTTTTCTACTTATATGGTACAGGTCTAAGGCAGCCTTCCCCTATGTGGCATCAATGTCCATTATCCCATTTGTGGTCAAGGATAATGGTTGCAGTCCAACACATCTGGCAGGTCCCTAGTTGGTAAAGACCAAAGGTCAGTTGTACCACCTTTCCTTTCCACCTTCTTCACACTGCTTCCTCTCACACCCTTGTTCCATGTTTAACAGCTCACACAATCAAGAGTTGTGCTAAAAAAGCAAGATGAGAAAAGAAGCTTCTCCTAAAGTGTTCTTGAGACAGATTAAAGTTGTGGATAGCCCACAGAGGAAAAGATGAACCAGGCCCTTAGCTCTCCATATGTTGGTTAAACTATTCCCGTCATCCTTCACCACTGGCAACACTGTCAGGCTAAAACTGATGAAATTTTAAGTCCAACATCTGGAGCTGCTCTTACAGGGAATCTTTCTTCACACTCTGACCCCACTTAGCCACTTCAAGGAAGGCACTGACCAGTATTTAAGTCTGTAACAGCCATAGGTTACTGTGACTTACCAACACACAAACACCAAGGCAATCTTCAGCCAGTTTTAAAATGGAGACTTCCCCACCCCCAATAAGAAAAGAGACTGACAGAATAAGCCAGAACAGAAGGAAAAAGAAATAGAATGTGAAGATGCAAATTTTTGCTTAATTTTTATTGTGCGGATTTATTTATTTAACTTTTTCCTTAAAATGATAGCAGGTTAACCTCAAGCTTCTTCCTCAGCCTCTTCACCGAAATCCTCCTCTTCCTCAGCTGTGGCATCCTGGTACTGCTGGTATTCGGAGACCAGGTCATTCATGTTGCTTTCTGCTTCTGTGAACTCCATCTCGTCCATGCCCTCACCTGTGTACCAGTGGAGGAAGGCCTTACGGCGGAACATAGCTGTGAACTGCTCGGAGATACGCTTAAACAGCTCTTGGATGGCTGTGCTGTTGCCAATGAAGGTGACCGCCATTTTGAGACCTCGGGGAGGGATGTCACAAACGGCTGTTTTGACATTGTTGGGGATCCACTCAACGAAGTAGCTGCTGTTCTTGTTCTGGACATTCAACATCTGCTCGTCCACCTCTTTCATGGACATGCGTCCCCGGAAGACAGCTGCCACTGTCAGGTAGCGCCCATGGCGGGGATCGCAGGCTGCCATCATGTTCTTGGCATCAAAAACTTGCTGTGTCAGCTCTGGCACTGTCAAGGCCCGATACTGTTGGCTGCCACGGCTGGTCAAGGGGGCAAATCCAGGCATGAAGAAGTGGAGCCGGGGGAAGGGGACCATGTTGACTGCCAGCTTGCGGAGGTCGGCGTTCAGCTGTCCAGGGAAGCGGAGGCAGGTAGTCACGCCACTCATGGTGGCCGAAACCAGGTGGTTCAGGTCACCGTAGGTAGGAGTGGTAAGCTTGAGGGTCCGGAAGCAGATGTCATAAAGGGCCTCATTGTCAATGCAGTAGGTTTCGTCTGTGTTCTCCACCAGCTGGTGTACTGAGAGGGTGGCGTTATATGGCTCTACCACTGTATCGGAGACTTTGGGAGATGGCACCACACTGAAGGTGTTCATGATGCGGTCAGGGTACTCCTCCCGGATCTTGCTGATCAGTAAGGTGCCCATCCCTGAACCGGTTCCACCACCCAGAGAGTGGGTCAGCTGGAAACCCTGCAGACAGTCACAGCTCTCTGCTTCCTTTCTCACTACATCCAGGACTGAATCCACCAGCTCAGCACCTTCTGTATAGTGACCTTTGGCCCAGTTGTTACCAGCTCCACTCTGGCCTGAATGAGGCAAGAGAAGGCAGGAGAGAAACCATGAAGCTTGGGCTATGGTGGCTAACCTTCAGCTCCCTCAAGTTACAAACTAGCTATTCTTAACTTCCCACAGCCAGTTCCCATGATAGTAATTCAGTGCTTATTACTGAATTTACAGGATCAAGTCTCCTTCACAACATCTTTTTTAACCATCATCAACTTTGATTAGGCCAATGTTTGCATTCAGGTTCAGAAAAGCTAAAGATTACAGCTCCCAAAATCCACTAGTCAGCATGGCCCCTGCTTTGTGAACTATGGTATACCCACAAAGCAGAATACTGACCTGCTTAGAAAAGCTTAAGCACTGTCTGGTTCCCTTCCTCTCTTCACTCATCCAGCAAATATGTTTATGTAGCAATTAGTGTTAACTCACAAGGTTGTGCTTCCTCTATCAAGTTCACTGTAGTGGCCAACGTTGCAGGCTATTGGGAGAAGGTCACATAATGGTATTTCCCATGTCTCTCTTTAGAGCAACTAATGGGGGAGGGGGGCTCACATGATACTGCCCCCACTTTCACGCTTGCTTGGCCATGCCAGTTGGAGGCTTCTGGAAATGAAGTTCAAGCCATTTGGAGAGCCAAAGGTGCCCCATTGTCATACTAGGGCATCCCAGCATGCACTGAGATACTTGCTTGGCTAACCCTTTCACTATGGTAGTGCTTCCCCTCTAAGGGGTGCAAAAACAGACAATTCTGAATGCTGCAAGGAATGCCTCACTGAGTACCCCAAAACTCAGATGTGTCCAGAATTTGCTGGCACTTGAGTCACCCTCGCATACTTTTTGAAGGACAGCGCTTCATAGTTGCTGTACCCAACATTTTACTGTTCGGGCGACCACCTTATTTATTCTCTTCTGTCTCTCCTAACAACAGCACAGTTAGCATGAATTGACATGTCATAGAAGATACTGCTGTACACTCCCCTCCCTCCCAAAGTGCACCTAAAAAGCAGCAAAAGGGGTGAGATTAAATCTTACCAAATACAAAGTTGTCTGGCCGGAAGATCTGGCCAAAAGGTCCAGACCTTACGGAGTCCATAGTTCCTGGCTCCAAATCAACCAAGATGGCACGAGGGACATATTTTCCACCTAGAGGAAAGGAGCACATGACTTCAGATATGACATTCTGATGCAACAGAAAGGCCTCCCCAGCCCTCAGTTCCCATCCCTGTTGGTATTTCAGCCACACAAGGTTCTAATTCTCATGAAACTGGCTTTGCCAAGCCCTTCTGACACTCATTTGCCCTATACATTTTGGCAGAAAGTTTGAGGAGCAGAATTCAATTTGTTGGGTTATTTTAGAAGGGCAACATCTATCCAAGTACCATTTTAGGGCTTCTCTCCCCTACCATCTCTTTTACCTCCTCAGCAAGAATGACTAAAAGCACCAAAAGAAAGTTCAAGGTTCTCAAGGTGATGGGTCTGGCTGACGGAGGTTCAAAATACAGAGGTCACTCCCTAAAATTTTGGACCAGTTCCATATTCCCTACTTGTAACTACAGCTGCCTACAATTTAAAATGATGGATGGCAACCAATTGTAGAAGAGCTAGAAGGGGGGAAAGAGGTCTTCTGAAACCTAGCTACCACCCTAGAATGTTAAGGCAAAGAGAAGACAAATGCTTACCAGTGGCCTCGTTATAGTAAACACTGATGCGATCAAGTTGTAGATCACTGTCTCCATGATAGGTCCCAGTGGGGTCAATTCCATGTTCATCACTGATCACCTCCCAGAACTGCAGGAGAGAGGGTGAAACAGAAAAGAAGAATTTAATTTAATTTAGAAAGAGAGAGAGCACAGACGGACATATCTTCTAGCAGGAATGAAATTTAACTGTGAGGGAGAAACATCTACATTCCCCACTGCCCATGCAGTTGGTTCATGTTTCCATTCATGAAAAGAGCAGCTTCCTGACAGTTGGAGGAAAACTGCAGTGTGGCAACTTCATCCCCAAAAGGGTACTTTGAAGGCTCCACTCTGGGAACAGCAGCAAATTTTACTTCCTTAAGGGAAAATGTGAGACACAATTTTATGTCAACAGGAGATGGCTCTTGGCCATCTGGTACCCTTTAGATAAAATGTGGAAATCATTCAGTCTTCCCAAGTGTCGCTGAACTGTAACTCCCAGCAGCATAGCCAGGAATACTGAAAGTTGCAGTTCAGCAACGTCTGGAGGGCTGCACAATTCACACTTCTCTTCTAGATGTCTGAGACTACAACTCATCAACACTACTCACCATGACTAATGATGAACCATAGTGGAAGTTGTAGTTGATAGCATCTGGAGGGTACTATGTTGTTGCCTACACCTGCTCTACAGCAGTTTTGATGTAACATACAGTTTCCAGACTGGTACCAGGATAGCTAAAACTCCAGAACCCTACTTAAAATTGCTTTTCCTACATCTTCATCTTTTACCCTACCTTCAAGAGAACCCCACTACTAGATCAGCCTTCCCCAACCAAGCACCCTCCAGATGCTTTGGACTTCAACCCCCATAACCCTACATTACACATGGTAGCTGAGGCTGATGGGAATTATAGCCCAAACCATCTTAGGAACAACACCCACCCCCAAGCAGGCATTACAGAAATGCTCTAGATGCCTACCTAGCTACTCATTTAATGGAAAGTATAATCTACACAAAGTAGAGGATCCTCTACAGGCCAGGCCACTACAAGGTGTATATTTTGGACATCAGTACATACACACACTGCATCTGCAAATTTCTCTCTCAATCTCTCTCTCTCTCACACAGCAGAGTTGTTAAACTAACTACAAGAGACTCCCTTTGTATCTGTTTCAAGCTGCTTCACTTCTCCACCCCCAGCATACATTTGGCCAGCTGCTTGTACACAAGCACGCCAGGCCTCCCACCCCCACCCCTCTTTCTCTCACACACACACGCTTTCAACTGCATGGCCTGGACAGATGGCAAAGGACTAAGGTTAAGCTGCTTGTATCCGGCCTCTGCAGATCAATTCTTCACAAGGGATTAGAGCTCCTTCTGGAAGCCACAATTCCCAAGATCTACCCAGTAGGGGAGAAGAACGAGCTGAAGGCTGGGGTATCCAACCAAAGCTGAAGTGGCCGTGTTCTTCCAGGGATATGAACACACAGTCCTCTGGATGTATTCCATTCTAGAGACAGACCACATCAGCTACTGGTCAGCCCTGAATTAACTACCTTTAATCCATGATGAGACAAACATGGGGATCTGTAATAAATTTTGCAAAAGGTTTCTAGCTTTCACAAATAAAGCTATAAAATCCCAAAGGCCTATGTGGAGGAAGATTACAGGGTTTGTGCTGGAAGGGAGTTCTATTAACTATATAAGACTATGTGATACTGGGGGGGGGGGGTGGAGAGAGAGAAATTGTAAGAATTGTAAGGGCACAAAGCAGGGGTAGACACCTTCAGCACCTCCAGACTCCCCAGATCACCCTTTGACATTAAAGATACCAGTCCCCCCCTAAAAAAAAAACCTTGCAGTAGACTGCCTGCCAGTTTCCAGTTTTGTTTTGAGAATTTCAGGCCATCAGTGTGCAGACCCTAGGTGGGGAAGCCTCCCTCCAGTCCCTTCCCCAACCTATGGTTATAGTTCAGGGGGCAGTGTGGTGAAGTCTCCTTTTTGGAGGTTTTTAAACAGAGACTAGATGGCCATCTGTCAGGGATGCTTTGATTGTGTATTCCTGCAGGCAGGGGGTTGGACTAGATGGCCCTTGTGGTCTCTTCCAGCTCTAGGACTACGAAAAGTAAGACCCATGGTCAACACAAGGGCCCTCGTATGAACAGTGAGGAGTGGAGGCTTAAAACACTGATATCCAGTAACTTGCCCCTGGAATAATAAGAAACCCCTAATTCACTCCATCCCAACCTGAGATAATGATGAGTTTTAACAGAACCTTCCTCTGGTAGAACCCTTTCTCTTATGCCCTTCAGTTACTCAAGCCAAAGCAGTCTAGGTAGGTGAGATCATAAAGGATAAACATAGTCCAAAGTGCACAAGGTCAGGAATGGAATGGGGACCAGAAGGAAATCTTTTCAAGAACAAGATGTGAATCTCTACACCTCCAGGTGTCTCTACCCTAACCTGGATATAGCAGGGAAGTGGAAACTGGCCTATTGAGGTTGCCTTCTGGCTCACCTCTGATGTTATCTGGTGTTTCCTAATGGTTCCAGGGACAATCCAGCATCTAGGACCAATAAAATCCCTCACTGCTGACCTAGATTCACTATGGGAGTAAATTTGTTTAGATGCTATAATACTCCCCCCCCCCAAGAATCTAGTATCAATGAGTGTTGGTGGGGGTGAAGGGTGAAAGAAGAGAGATGTACAAAGCAACTAGGTTTTCTTCTAGTGCTAGTATAGACTAAACAGGGGCAAATACAGCTCAGAAGGATCCTGACACAATCTTTACTGCTGTGTCATGGGGTGCCATCCATTCCTAGACCAACAAATCACAGCATCAAGACCATAACTTACGCCCCCCCCACCAATACCCTGCATAAGATTTTATCTATTTAAAGAAAGTGAGTCATCCCTGTCCTTAACCTGGAAAGAAGAGAACAGAGTCCACTGGAGAGCAGGAGGTGGGGAGAGAAATGTTGGGATTAAAATAAACTACACAAGGATTGTGTACACCATTGCATTTGTGCCCATAGTTCCCTCCCGCCCCACTACATACACCCCTCATCCAGATCCTTCATTACATCATTTCTTTAGGACACCAGAGGTTATTGAACCCAGCAGGGAAGGGGCTGCTCCACAGAACCATCTGTCCATAAGGCATGAACATGAATAGGGGAAGGAGGGGGAGGAGACGGAGAGATAGGAGTTCCCCTTAAGGTGTCACAGGGCTCCTGTCTCAAGGTCCAGGAAAACAACTCCAAATCCCTCCCAACCCTGCCGCCTTAGCTTCCCCTGTTTAAGACCACAGCTGCAAGTGGTGAGGACAAAAAAAATTCCAAGCATTTTTCTACAACAGGGTAATGGTTGACTGGAAGGACACAAGAGTCTGCTGGCCTCCCATCCACCCTGCTCTCCTGTCCACAAAGGGATCCCACCCAGAAAGAAAGGAGAACTAAGGGTGGGGGAACACAATTAAGCAGCATTACCAGAGGGGAAAAAATGAATGTAATTTCTATTCTGTTTGAAATCTAGTAGCCTCCTGACGATGAATGATGCCTTCTGACAAGTCTCCAAGCTTTCTAAGGACTGGATCCTGATTTCTTTTTACTGCTCTGGAGACAGTGACCAAATTACTGCACATTTTGCCTTCACAGGCAAATCAGGAATCTCTTACCCATAATGGGGGTGGCCCTCATCTGGCCTGCAAACTTCCTAATAATCATGGAGGCTATCTAAAGATGTATGAACCATGCTGTAGTATGCAGGCAGGAAAGCCATTGCACAGATGCAAGCTTGTCCTTTGCAGGCAGAAAGTGGTTTTCTGGACCTGTGCAGGCAAAAAGAAGTGCACTGTAGCTAATTCTCATGCAGGCATGCACAGGCGTTTGGATATATTTTCAGCAAGCATATACAGCTGTCCCTTCATATCACTGGGGTTTGGTTCCAGGACCCACGTGGATACCAAAATCAGTGAATACTCAAGTGCCATTATATGCAATGGCATAGCAAAATGGTGTCCCTGATATAAGATGGCAAAATCAAGGTTTGCTTTTGGGATTATTATTTTTTTAAGAATATTTCAAGCCGTGAATACTTAACTCCATGGATACCAAATCCGTGGATACAGAGGGACAACTGCATACCAAATTTCTAAGAATTACATCTGGCCCTGCCTCCTTGCTTTGGCCCCATCTATATTAACCTTGGCCATGCTCGTAGCCCACTGTCACCTGAGACACTTCCCAAACTGGAATTCACATTCAGAAACCAGAATGTTTTCTCTCTGATGCTTTTGCAGGGGATGGAGGGGGGAAGCAACCCAGGAGATTAACCTTAGACTTGGGCGCTTAATTGTCTGTCCCACAGCATGGATTCTGACCCCAAGGTCCATCCCTTCAGTGCATACCTCCACTACCTGCTCCCATATGGAAACAGACAGAAGAGTTTTTGAGACCCAATCTTCTAATTCTCCTTTTAGAATTCCTCAGCTACATAAGTCTGGTTTAGCCAGAGATTGGCATAATTGTGTCCTGAGGAGAGTGACAAAGGTTATAAAAGTTTTGGAAATCATCTCCCTATGATGAATTTTAGGGAGCTTGGTTTGCTTACATTGGGAAAGAGCAAACTAAGAGATAACATGACAGCCATACTCAAATATCTGAAGGGTTGTCAAGTAGAAGATGGTGGAAGCTTGTTTTCTGTTGCTCCAGAGATGAGAACAAGGACAAATTGATTCAAATGACAAGTAAAGAGATTCCACCTGAACTTGAGGAAGAAGTTCCTGGCACTAAGAGCTGTTCAAAAGTGGAACAAACTGTCTCAAACCGTGATAGTCCTCCTGTTTTAAAATATTTAAAGAAAGATTGGATGGCCATCTCTCAGGAGTGTTTAGCTGTGTAGTCCTGCATGGCACAAGAGTGTCCTTTCTAATTCAATGATTCTAACACATAAGGAGTAGCATTTTTTATTTACTTTTAAAAGGTATTTCTAGTTGCACAGGGGCAGGGAAAAAAAATATCCCACTCCAACATTTTCTCATTTTCTTATCAATTCAAGTTTTGAGTTTTTTAAGTAACAAAAAGCAAAATGCAACAAAAATGTAACATAGCAAGTTGTCAAAGTGTTTCCCACTCTCCCCACATAACTGTAACAGACGATTTTGTGGGGAAGGAACCTTATAAGAAGTTAACATGATAAACTGTTTTCCTTTCCATGTTCTGTATCTGTTTGTGAAGCCAGCTTGGGGGAGGGAACATTCTGCCAAAGCCTCTAGTACTGGAAAAGGAAGGAAGGGGTTAAAAAGGTCCTCTGCCTGTGGATCACAAGGTAGATCCAGTAAAACAAAAGGAACTGTTCTAGGACCATAACCCCTTGCTTCCTGGCCAATGTTTAAAAGGGAGTTGCTCATTGGAGCCACAATCCACAAGACTGTGACACAGTCTCAGTTACTTTAATTAAGATCATGTAGCCCTTAGCAACTCAGACATCCTCAGCCAAGAAAGCGGAAATCATTGTTGCACCTCTCCAAAGCTTAAGCAAGGATTCTTCTAACCCCACCCTGTGTGTGTGTGTAACTTTTCCAGATTAATGCAGACCCACATCACAGTTAAGAAGCTGAATGAAAAGCCATTTCAAGCCTTACCTGTGCCATCAGCTCAGCAGGTGGCATTAGGCAAGTTATAATCTTTCAGCCTCAACCCTGCCTCCCCCCAGTAATAAAGGGATCAACCAACCATTACTGCATAAATCTCAGGTATTATCCTGCACATGGGGATGATCTAATTCTTGTAGTTAACAGTTTTATATGTACATGATTTCAAGAACACTCCCATGGAGATTAATATTTAACATGCTTTAATTACCATTTTGTTCTAGAAGGTTAGATTAAGGGTTATGATTACAGAAACATTTTCATTTTATTTTTGCTTATTTCAGGCAACCTGAAGGCAGATACACACACTATGTACCTATTCTAGATGCAGCTTAATCCACCAGACCAGGTCAAGGGTGGATGCAGAAGCACTGTTCAACAGCCATTAATGCAGAGTGACAGTTTCTGCTACTGCACAGTGGAGGACATTAAAACAGTGACCATGCAGTGAAGTAAGAAGGCTACTGTGCAGTCTTGTTCCTACCCTAAGAAGTGGGTTCCAACATTGTTTATGCAGCATTCAAAGGGTCCAAAATCCCTAGACTACCCTTTTCCTGCCCCCTCCAGGCTGAATTGCCCCCCCCCTAGAAGCCTCCACTAATGGAAATTTACTTTTTAAATGGGTTACATGCCCTCCTGCACTGCTGAACAGCCAAAAAATACCAGCTTTTCACAACCAATAGCAGACCTCTAGTCACTTCATTTTTTTTAATGGGGAGGGGAGGCCCTATGCAGCCCACGAGGGAAAGAAAATTGCCCTCTGGACCCACCATATTTATCCACATCTATTCTACATGGTGGCCTCCAGATGTTTGGGATAAGTCTCATCCAGCTTGCCCAATGGTCAAGTCTCATAGCATATGTAGTCCAAAATCATCTGCCAGATACTTTTTAAAATTATTATTTTTATTTATTTATTAGTTATTTATACCCCGCTCTTCAGCCGCAAGGCTATCAGAACGGCTTACAAATGGTTTTAAGCAATAGCAATTTACACATCTACATTGCATTAAGCAGTTTCCAATATTAGCTAATTGCCCCCACAAGCTGGGTAACTCATTTTACCGACCTACGAAAGGATGGAAGGCTACTCAATTGGGGAGAGCATCTCAAGCCATTCCAAGGAGGTATCAACTGTTTTAAGACTCCAAGTGTCATGATAAAAGAAAACTTTGCAGATATTAAGTTAGGGAAATAAGTTGTATATATACAAAATGGTTAGACACCAATTCCCTGGTGGTACGACTGGTTTATGAATCATGAAGCCATCCCAAAGTTCACTGTCATTCCTCCAAAAGAGACTTTAGTCCTAAAACGGACCCCACTGTTAAGGTTCCTAGTTCAGTGATACAACACATACAGTAAGACCCCCATATTCACGGGGGTTCAGTTCCCAGACTTACCAGACACCAGAAACCACGGATAACAGCAAACACCTTTGAAAATAATGGCACTTGTTGCACTTTAAAATACCACAGAGTTGCCTTGAGAGGCCTAGAAAATGTCTAGAGGATGCCTCTCTTAGGCATTTTCTAGGAAGACTATGGTATGTGTTCCGTTTTGTGTCCTGTGGATAACTGAAACCGCAGACATTGGTTCTGCAGATATGGAGGTCCTACTGTAGTTTATACACAGAAAGGTTCAGGTTCAGTCAGATCAGAGGTTGGCAAAATGCAGGCCCCACTTCTTTGACCCATGAAACCTTTCACTACTCCGCCAAAGCTCCCCAAACCCCTCAAAACTGGTGCAACTTCTAGACAATGTTTGCCCAAAATCCAAGCAGAAAGCCTCCCAAATGCATGAGAACATGGGAAAACATGTCCATGCCACCCAGAACCTCCTATCACCACCTCCATTTTCCTCTGTAGTCCTTCTCAAAATGGCAACAGGAAGTGACACAATACTTCTACTTGCCATTTTGAGAAGGATTGCAGAAGCAAACATAAGTATTGGGGCCTGCAGCTCACAGAGTGTCTGGCCTCTGGTCTCCACACAGTTGCCCACCACTGATGTAGATACTGGGCTAGATGGACCAAGAATCTTATTTAGTATAATTTGGTCTCATGTGTTTCCAGTTCCATGAGAGAAGTATTCATTGACATGTTCTATGTGCCCCAAGAAGAATCCACACTCCTCCTCCCTTCTTGCTTTAATGACTGAAAAGAAAAACAAAGCTTCTTTATGGTCTGTAAGCCTATCCACACTAGTTTTGTACCACTTCAAAATATCAGTACTTCCCAGTCAAGGAACTTCTGAGATGCTCAGATTTCTATTTATTACCCCCTACCTTATATCACATTCCTATAATTTCCAGCCACTTCTGGGGAAAGGACTAGAACCTGACTGGTTTTAACTCCACAGCACAGACATATACTTGGATACAAAGGCATACAGTTGTCCCTTCACATTCGCAGGGGTTAAGTTCCACGGACCCACCCCCCCGAATGTGAAAAATCCGCAAATATTGATTGCCCCCCCTCCCCCGCCAAAGCGACCACGGGGCCTCTGGAGGCCCCATAGTCGCTTTCCCCGGACTCCCTACTCCCTCCCAAGGCCTTCACGGGGCCTCCGGAGACCCTCCCGAGGCTCCATGGACACCGCCCCGGCCCTCCCCCCTCCTGCCCCGGGCCTTCATGGGGCCTATGGAGACGCTCCGTAGGCCCCATGGAGACCTCCGCGGCCCTCCCCCTCCCTCCCAGGGCCTTCACGGGGCTGCGCAAGGCTCCGTGGAGGCCTCCGCGGCCCTCCCCCCCCAGGCCTTCACGGGGCCTCCGGAGGGTCTCCGAAGGCCCTGTGGAGGCCTCCCCGGCCCTCCCTGCTCCCTCCCAGGGCCTTCACTGGGCCTCCGGAAGCCCCGTGTCACGGTTTGGGGAGGGCAGGGGGCCCTCCCAAAACCGCGAATAATCAAAACCGCGAATGCCAAGTTCACGAATGTGGAGGGGCAACTGTATATTCATATGAATATGCTCAGGTGGTAGTGAACCTCCCATAACTGCTCATGTGAACATTCCTTTCCCCTTAAGGGAGCTGGAGAAGTAAAGCAAGGTTCAGTTCACCAATTATGCACTGCATCTTCCCATTCAGACCTCCTTGGGTCAGGAAATCAAAGTGTCTTTAGCAAAGCAAAGCAAAGCCTGTGAGCCTCAAAGAGAAAGCATTGCATACTGGGTTGCTGAGAATTATTCCCCAAAGAAGGATATTATACTTTCAGGGGGGAACTACATGCTGTTGCCCTAGAGAGACCAAATGAATTCCAAGTCTAAGCTTGTAGAAGGGATGGTGTATGTAGATGTTTAACAGATTGAGAACAGCCTACAAAATGGAGGCTTCTTTAGAGAGGCATAAGTATTGCTCCATCATCTATTTAGGACTACTCACTTCCAGAACACCTATAAGTAGAGATAATATTTTGATTTCCCCCAAAGTGGAGCCAGATTTGCTTAATCATAAATAAAAAACATTTGTACTGAGTTGGTTGTGGAATGCTTTAAAGCAGCCACTTCATACCTCAGGATAAAGAACAAAAAAGCAGAAGCCATAAAATGAGACCTAGTTAATCACATTGCCCTGTGCATCAGGCAGAAGTGCATGTGCTATTTTGGGGCGGGGTAAGAGAGTGAAGGAGATCATTCTAGACTACAGTCTTTGCTTCAAATGGCTCCCTTGTTACCCTCAGAATCAATAGACTAGTTATAGCTGGCCAGATTTGAGCACAATGGCCTCATCAATTAAAGGAGCAGGGTGGGGAATGGATAGTTCAGGGAGATATTAGTCTTTCACACACAACAAAGCTTTTCTTGGGAGTTTCCTTGAAAGAAATGCTAAATGAATACTGGTGTGTGATTTTTAGAAAACCTTCACTGTATCATAAAGACTATAAACAGAAAGTGTCATTTCTAGAAGTGTAAAATAAATAACTTTAACATAACAGCAAATGGTTTTTTAGATTATTTCCCCAAACTTAAAGAGTCAAGGCCACTTTTTGCTTTTTAGGCACTTTAAAAAAAAAACATACCAGGCAGATTTGAGAACACACATAATTAACAAACCCTAACAGTACCAGATCCTTGGATCTGATATTGGAAGCAAAGCAGGGTCAGCCCTAGTTAGTACCTGGATGGGAGACTAGGTGCTGTAAGGCTGTATTTCAGAGGAAGAACTGGCAAAACCACCTCTTAAGCATTCCTTGCCTAAGAAAACTCTATTAAATTCATGGGATCACTGTAAGTCGACAGGCAACTTGAAGGCACAGACACACACTCATTCAGAGCCAGGAATAATGATGGCCCCATGTCAATGTATGATGTGGTAAACTGACCCATTTTAGTTAAGAAAAGAGCGTGGTCACCCTACAATTTTCCATTTCAAGGCATTTGCAATCTGATGCTTCCCAGATGTTTAGGACTACAAATCCCAACTAGCCTTGACAGTGGGAGCTGAAGAGGCCTAAATATCCAGAAGGCATCAGGTTTTTGCTGCTGTTCTATGGGAATTATAAAGTCACTCAAAATGTGTACATTAATGCCACTTTAAAAAAAGTAGTTTTTAAAAAGATGAAAATGCTATCTGGCAGCAAGGCCTTTTTTAAATAAAGGAACAAAAATCTCTCCAACAAATAGTGAAGTATTTTTTCTCTCCATGCTGTAGACAGTTCAGCTGATTTAGACTGAGTGTTCATTAACAAAAATTCAAAATAACTGTGCAAAGTTCTAAGATCTAGCACCCTATGATTTGTCCCACTCAAGGACTCTTGGCTTCTTTGTCTTAAAGTCTACACCAAGAAAAAAAAAATCACCCAGTCTTGCCAAACACACCCAAGGCACTGCAGATCCATAAATTTTTAAATACACCAGAGGGTGTGGAGTGAGGAAGCAAGCCTGGTTGTTTCTCACCGAACTGCAGACTCAACCAGGCAAAAAACAAAAACCCGCAGACAAAGACAAAGACAAAAAGAGTCAACCCAAGCATTTATTAGGGTTGGCAGTGTCAATGGATTCCAAAATAAGGAATGGTATGGAGCTGTGGTTGGAAGCCTTTGTTCAGAGAGAACATGGAGGAGTGTTCTGAATAAGGGATGGTCCCAATTTTGTACAAAGATCTAGCAGCCATGCACCCAAGCAGATTTCTCCTGTTCAGCTGTGTGAGACCCCTGTTTTTATTCATCAGGTGCCAGCACATATCTGCAGAACACACCCTCCTGCATAATGAAGCATGTGCCGCAATGTAGGTCATGCAGAGGTGAATGAGGGTGGGGCAACTGGGAAATATCAGGCACTAGATTACTAGGCTAGGAAGAGCTCTCCAAGTAGATCTTTGGAAAGCAAAACTTATTTTCTAGAAGCCAGCAGTGGAACCATTATCCTTGAGTACAAAAGATTCCCTTCATTTTAAAACCCTATGCAACATAATCCAACCCTCCCCCTCACAATCCCTTCCCCATAAATGCTACAGATCTACAAAAACTGAATGACCCTAGCCTGCAATTACAACCCTATAATTTATCCAATCTGCCTATTTTACTCCGTAATTTTTAAAACCAAACCAGAGTCAGTTGCTATCCATCAATGCTACACCTTCCAATATTCTATTGCGTCCTAGTGTGACCAAAAACTACAGACAGGGCAATGCAGATAAAGTTGAGTCCCAAGAGCAGGATGATGCTCCTTCAACCCCAATCCTAAAAAGACATTCTCCTATAGTAAGGAACAGCTGTCGGTCACTTAATAACAGTAATATAGTGGAAGCAAAACCCTTAGTTCGTCACAATGGCATAGCTCTCACTAATAGGATACTGAAGCAATATAATATCATGTAGGTATGCAAAGATGACCCTGATCTTCCAAGGGATCCATATTTAAGCTCTACCTTGTCACTTGCATCCCACCCCAAAAGATGAGACTTTTTCCTAATCTACATTATATAAATAGCAACCACTAAGGGAGATCTGGAACATTAATACAGAGAGGCTCTTGAAGAAACAGCTCTTCGGATTACTGTTGTGTTCCTTTATTAAAGGGAAAAAACTAGGCAAAACACACACCAGCTCAAAGCAGGTTGGTGTGTGTGTGCATACAAGAAAGATTTGGAGTGCTACAGAATTCTTTCTGCCCAATAAAGAACTCCTAAAACTTCCACAGCTCTTACACCACTGCATCTATGATGGATCATTTCACATTAGTTTTGCTTACAATAATGCAAGACTAATCAACAACTTATTGTTGTCTTTTAAGAAAAACAAAGATGCATGGTGGTATATATCCCTATTATACATTTTGATCCATCATACATAAGTGAATACATGACATATATCCTGATAAGGGATCTAATCCCGCACAAAACTGAATGCATAGACCCTGTTCCCTAGAACACTACCTCTATTTTTGTTGACTGATTGGGGAAGGCAGGCTAAGCAACTGATTCTAGAACGCCTGCCATTGTTTCGGACTTCTGCTCTAAGAGACACACCTTAAATCTCTCACTCCCTGCCTAGCCTATAAATAAAACAGTTATCCTCCCATCCATATCCTTGGAAGCATTCATTTCAAGGAGGAGAGTTTAAATGGGTGGTTGTAGGAGTCCTGTAGATGAGCAGTTTAGTCTGGCTACAAGCCAGTTCAAGATCGAAAGAGCCAGCACTATGGAGGAAGAGGAGCAATTTTTAGGATGGCTGAGAGCCAGTTTCAAGATGACTGAGCTTCATTTGCTTGGAAAAGACTCTGGCTAACAGAAGCAGGCATAAAGAAGAGAAAAGAAAGATTCTATAGAACAAAGGGAGATTTATGTCAGAGCTCATGATCAATGCAAAACTCAGTGAGTGACTACATTTTCGCTTGGTTTCTGTGCTAGGGACAATCCTGCTAGGGACAGGCTACAACCATTCTTTCCTCCCACCCTCCCTGCCTGTGCTGTGGAGTCCCACCCAACCAGCAGCCATGACACACACACACCACAAAGGCCAGATAATAGTCTCCTCCTCCTTGCTAGAAGAAAAAAAACCTGGCTGGGCCACCCCTGCTCAAATCACTCTGAAAAAACCTGCAATCATTTAAAAAGGGGACAACCTGAGAACCTAGAACTAGCCTGGGGAAGGAAAAGAAAAGCTCAATGAACAATTATTTTAAGCCAAGGAATGTAGAAGAAAGGGAAGCGGAAAGGGGCCACGTGCCTGCCTGCAGACAAAGAAGGGTGGAAGGCAGTGGGCGGGTTAGAGAAGGATGGGCCATTGGCGCCAAAAATGGCCCTGGTTCAGCAAGGGGAGAAAATGGGGAAGGAAATGGCGGGGAGAAAGGAGGAAAGAAAGAAAAATCAGACGACAGCACTCTTGCTTCATAAAGTTGTGGGGTTTTTTTAAATAAAAAAGATGCAGAGAATCCTCAGCTGCTTTAGCTATGAGGACCTGGCTTTTGGGGGCAATTCGCTAATGCCTAGCATGGTGTAGATGTGGATGTGCTATTGCTTAACAATTCGTAAGTCACTCTTGAGAGCCTTTGTGGCTGAAGAGCAGAGTATAAATACTGTACCTAAAACAAAGAAAATAATAAATTGTAGCAGCCTTGAAGGCCTCATAACCAAGTCACAAGGGAGGGCAATTTTTCAAGTTAAAAAAAAGGCTACTTCAAATGCCAAAGGGAGAGAATTAGACACCATATATTAACATTGGGCCATTAGTCATGTATTAATGCAGGGTTTCTCAACCAGGGTTCCATAAGAGGTTCTGAGAGATACTGAATTTGAAAAATAGATATATTTTTTGAGCTGTAGAGAGAATAAGTTTTAGGCAGGAGTTCCCTGAGACCTGAAAATTGTTTCGAGGGTTCCATCAGGGTAAAAAGATGGAGAAAGGCTGTATTAATGGATTACAAACATGGCCACAAAATGGATTTATACATGTGTATGTTTGTATGTTTAGTGGCCACGTTTGTAATGCATTAATACAGCCTTTCTCCATGGCCACAAAATGTGTATGTGTACAGTGGCCACGTTTATAATGCATTAATACAGCCTTTCTCCATGGCCACAAAATATATGTGTGTGTGTGTGTGTGTAGTGGCCACATTTGGAATGCATTAATACAGCCTTTCTCCATGGCCACAAAATGTGTATGTGTATAGTGGCCACGTTTATAATGCATTAATACAGCCTTTCTCCATGGCCACAAAATATGTGTGTGTGTGTGTGTGTAGTGGCCACATTTGGAATGCATTAATACAGCCTTTCTCCATGGCCAGAAAATATATGTATATGTGTGTGTGCGTGTAGTGGCCACGTTTATAATGCATTAATACAGCCTTTCTCCACCTTTTTACCCTGCCAGAACATATCTTTAAATGAGGGGAGCAGCTTCTACTTAAAGTAGGGGGAGAGCTATTTTCCTCATGGAGGGCTTTGGGAGGGAAGCTGAGGAGAATAAACATATGTGAAACAGAATAAACATATGTGAAACAGGCCCTCAATTTCGGCTCCAGTTCTGAGAGGCTCTTCTATGGCCCCTCAAGGCGATGAGGTTGACCCTCAGCTAGCTGCTTTTTGCTATAAATCCCCCTCCTTTCCATAGGTTGCATTACTAAGACCTAATCCACACTATACAAATTATTCAGTTTGAAACTGGATTATTTGCCATGGCTCCTTCCTATTGAATCCTGGGATTTGTAGTTTTACAAGATCTTTAGCTTTCTCTGCCAAAGAGTGCCGGTGCCTCACAAACTACAAATCCCAGCATTCCATAGAAAGAAGCCATGGCAAATAATCCAGTTTCAAACTGGATTATTTATGTAGTGTAGATGCAACCTCAGTAACATTTCCTTAAGCGCAACCGAGCTACTCAGCAAGGAACTCGCATCTACTCATACATATTTCCGAGGCAGCTTTTTAAAAAAAGACTAATTTTGTATTTAGCAGAGTAGGAGAGAGGCTTTTCTTCTCGGAGAAGCATGAGGGAAATCCTTTGCGACCAAGCCCTAAAAGTAACGGGAGGGGGGATTACAAAGGGGGGGTGGCGGTGGTTTGGGCGCGGCTTTTTCGTTGAGCCTCGCCGGGCCTTTTACTTCCCGAGGAGCCCCAGAAGCGACGGGTTGCCTCAGGAGTAAAACTACTCAGGGGTTGGGGCTGAGCCCCAGGGCTTTTTTCCTTGTTCCAGACGGCTGAGACCCGCAAAGGAAGGCGGAGGAAAAGGCCGACCGCGTGGCTGAAGGCATCTCAACCCCTTTTCACCGAAAGGACAATCCGAATTAAAACCTGAGGGAGGGGAGCCCTCCTTTTATTGTGTAAGGAAATCTTTCGGGGTGTGTGTGGGGGGGGGGAACCGATTGCAACTCCCAATTACCACCCACCCACACCCCTTTTCATCCACGTGTATTAAAAAAAAAATCGACCATAGAAATTGTTACTTTATTTCCGTCCCATTTTGCCTCCCAATCCCCTCACTTTATCCTTAAATCTTTTTTTAAAGATATACCTAGCGATGCTTAAAGATAAAAAAATAAAGATCATACAATTGTCCCTTCGTATTTGCTGGGGGTTTGGTTCCTGGACCCCCCCGTGGATACCAGAATCCGTGAATACTCCAGTCCCATTCTATGCAATGGCATAGCAAAATGGTGCCCCTTATCCAAGATGGCAAAATCAAGGTTTGCTTTTGGGAGACTTATTTTCAAGCCGTGAATACTTAAATCCGTAGATACCAAATCCGTGGATACGGAGGGACACCTGTATATAGATCAAGCAATCCCCCTCCCGATGCAAGAGGAAAGCCCCCTCCTCTTCTTTCCAGCGCCTCAAGCGGGAAACCGGCCGCTCCCCTCCCCACCCCCACTTCCTTTACCACGGATTCAAACCCCACCTCCCAGCCCTCGTTGCCGATTTGGCGCTCAAACGAGCTGGCAACGTTAGGAAGACGTTAGCTGGCGGGGATTTGGTCCGAAAAGAGGACTGCGGGGGTAAATGGCGCCACCCCACCCGAGGAAAAAACCCTCATAGCGCTCATTTCGCAGCATTTTTTTCATTGCAGGAGGGAGGATGGCGAGGCGTTCAAAGGCGCCCGCCTCTCCTTACCGTTCTTTAACGATCCAATTAAAAAAAAAAAAGGGGGGGGGACCGTAAGCTTGGAGATGAGGGAAAAAATGGGGTTATTCAAAGGAGGGAAAAGAGAAACTCAGCGCGATTCCAGCCCCCTCACCCAGATTTCCCACCACCACCACTCAGATTTGAACCATTCTTTCAACGATGCACTTCAAAGAAAAGCGGGAGAAGGTTAGCATGGAGATCAGGGAAGAAGTGTGGCTATTAAAAGGAGGGAAAAGGGAACCCCAAGCGAATCTAGTCCAGCCCACCCACCCACCAGACAAAGACTTTGTCCAGAGGCGAACGTTTTGGTCCGGAAGGGAAGCAGCGTTACTGCTCCCAGTTCGGAAAAGATATATATATATATATGAAAAGGAATCCGATGACCCACCACTGTTCTCTGCAGCCCTTTATTTTAAACTAAGTGCACCCATGTGCGCTGTTCTCGGGATACTTCCGTTCTTTGCCACCGTGGCAAACATTTTAGGCTGTTTCTCCAATTGATGCTTCGCTCTCATCCCGCCCTCGTTTTGCATCTTCTTCCAACCCCAGTTTAAACACCAAATTTACACAGGGTGGGAGATGGGAAGGGAGAAAATGCCATCCTCACCTTTGCACCGATCTGGTTACCACATTGCCCAGCTTGGATGTGCACGATTTCCCTCATTTTGCCTGGCTTTTTTTTCCCTCTCTCCTCCTCCTCCTCTCACTTACTTTCCCCCCCTCTGTACTTTTCTTTCCCAAGATCAGGTTAAACCCGCGCTGCTCCTTTAAGAACAGAACGTCGGGGAGCTGGAGGTTCGATTCTCCGAACGCGGCGACAGCAGCTGGACGTTCTAAAGCGGCGGCGAGGTAGGCTGGAGGCAGCCAGACAAAGGTTTTATAAAGGGGCGGGAGGCCCGCGCTCTGATTGGGTCCAAAGGCCTCGGGAGCGCCGCGCTGATTGGATGGCGGGAACAAGAGACACGTGGTGGAAGCGGAGGGGGGGGGAAGAGAGAGAGCAGGGCTGGGTGTGGTCGCAGATCGAGCGCTGGGAAGCGAGGGGGGAAATGGCAACCCTCCTTTTGTTGAGAGAAAATTGGAGGCAGGGGAGAGGCGCCATGGGGGGGGGGCTTGGCTTGGGCTCGCCAGCATGGTGATGGTCGTAGGGAGTGGGCCACGCCTTGGCCAGATTGAAATCTCAACCACCACCACCCCCAAAAAACTGCAGGGTTGTAGCCAAGGTCCACTTTCACTGTAGCCACAATATATTCTTTTGAGGAATGCTGTCTTAACCCAGCTCCAAAACACCACTTGGTTTTACTAGTCATTTGCCTGTCATTATGGCTGGCACTGATTGCGTGTGTCTGTGTGTCTCTGCGTGTATACAGTTGTCCCTCCGTATCCACGGATTCAAGTATTCATGATTAGAAAACATTCTTTAAAAAAAATAATAACCCAAAAAGCAAACCTTGATTTTGCCATCTTATATAAGGGACACTATTTTGCTATGCCTTTGCATATAATGGGCCTCCTCAGATGCCAAGATTGACAAAGAGATCGATCACAGATTAGCAAAAGCATATAGCCGCACATTTGGAAGACTTTACAAAAGAGTCTGGAGTAACAAACACCTGAGGCAAAGCACAAAAATCAGTGTGTATAGAGCCATTGTACTGTCTATTCTCCTTTACGGGTCTGAAACGGGTTACCTATCACCAACACTTACGACTCCTCAAACGCTTTCATCAGCGCTGTATACGTACAATCCTAAATATACATTGGACTGACTATGTGACGAATGTTGCTGTCCATGAGCAAGCAGGGATCACCAGCATTGAGGCCATGATATTGAGAACACAGCTGTACTGGGCAGGGCACGTTTCTAGGATGGAGGACCATCGCCTCCCAAAAATACTACTCTACGGTGAACTCGCCACGGGTCAGCGTAAGAGGGGCGCTCCAAAAAAGCGATACAAGGACTCCCTGAAACAACATCTCAGGCTCAGCCAAATTGATCACCAACAGTGGTCCGCCCTGGCCTCACATCGGGAGGCATGGAGACACACTATCCACAATGCTGCAGCCTTATTTGAGAACTCACGCCGAACAAGTCTTGAAGAGAAACGACAACGCAGAAAGAATCACAACCCAGAAACATCACCCAAGGAGACTTTGTGCTGTGCTTTCTGCAACCGGACTTGTCTATCTCGAATTGACCTTTTCAGTCATCAGCGCGCTTGCAGAAAGCGCGGGATGAGTCCTTCCTGAATCTTCATTTGCGAAGAAAAGCCAGAGAGAGAGAGAGAGCATATAATGGGACCTGAGCATTCACGGATGTTGGTATCCACGGAGGTGGGGAGGGGTCATAGAACCAAACCCCAGCGATAATAAAGGGACAATATCTACAGGGTTTCTCAACCAGAGTTCCCTGGAACCCTAGGGTTCCACAAGAGGTTTCCACGGGGTTCCACTAGACACTATAAACCCCCCTACACACTCCTACACAAGCATTCTCTGAAGATGCCAGCCACAGATGCAGGCAAAACATCAGAAATAAACTCCTCCAGAACATGGTCCCACAGCCCCAAAAACAAAACCAAAAAAAAAAAAAAATCCACCAAGGAAAATCTAAGGTTCCACTAGATATTGAGATTGGAGAAAAAATAAACTTTTTTTTTTTAAACTGTAGATATAATAATTTTTAGGCAGGGTTCCCTAAGACCTGAAAATTGTTTCAAGGGTTCCACCACAGTAAAAAGGTTGAGAAAGGCTGATCTAGGGGATGGCTGTGAGGTCCATGCCAATTGCAGTCAGGCAGACCACCCAGTGTTTTTTGTGGGTGGGGGGACAGGGGGAGGGTAGAATTTAGTTAAACACAGCACATTTTCCTATAGTAGGGATGGCAGTTTTGGGGAAATGTCAGATTTTTTTCTTCCACCAGGCAGAATCGCTGTGGGCAGCACCAACCCTGGTGAAAGTAGATGCAACTATGGCCTTGAGCCATAGGTGGCCCTGTGGGTCATGTGTTTTTTACTCCAGCACTATAGAGATGAACATTTTCCAAATAGCTCATATTGTATATTGTTTTAACTGAGAAATGTTACAGTTCTATCCCTTGAGGTCAAGCTTTGTGGGCCAAGAACTGACATAGCTTCAGCATAACATAAATATCCACCACTGGAGTTAGGTTATGATGTCAACCCCTATAATGAGTATCAACATACTGCAATATATATGGATCAATTGTCCGTCCACATGGATAACAACCCCATTGTGCAATTACAATGTGTAATGTGTAGAGGCAATGCAGATTCACATGCTACTCTTGTGCATTTTAATGTGCTGCTATCCAGCAAGATTCATTCATCTTAGGTTTTTATGGTGCGTAGCTGTGTCAGTTTGCAGAATTTTAATTACCAGTAACATCTTTTTTTAATAGTAAGGGCTTGTCTACACAAAGAAAAAAACAGACTGCTGCACAGTATAGCAAGTTGCAGCAGCTGTGACCTGTCTTAATGGTTTTACAGCCCTCATGTTTTTAAACTATTTCTATGGTGCACACAAGCAATAGTTCACCTTTCCGGGAAAAAAAGAGATAAAAACATAACACAAATTTATCATCTTAGTGATCACTCGCTAAGGTGAAAATCCAACATGCTGGCAGTAGGAGCTGCCTCGTAACCTAGCCCCAGCTCCTGCCCTCATCCAGCCAATCAGCCAATATTGAGAACACAGCTGCGCTGGGCAGGGCACGTTTCTAGGATGGAGGTTCATCGCCTCCCAAAAATAGTACTCTACGGTGAACTCGTCACGGGTCAGCATAAGAGGGGCGTTCCAAAAAAGCGATACAAAGACTCCCTGAAACAACATCTCAGGCGTGGCCAAATTGATCACCAACAATGGTCCGTCCTGGCCTCACATCGGGAGGCATGGAGACACACTATTCACAATGCTGCAGCTTTATTTGATAACTCATGCCGAACCAGTCTTGAAGAGAAATGACAACGCAGAAAGAATCACAAACTGGAAACATCACCCAAGGAGAGACCTTCTGCTGTGCTTTGTCTTGTATGGGAAAGCAATACATGTCGAATCACTTAGACAGCGCATATTCCAGGCAAATTCTGTGAAGGGTATTTTCACCATATAAACAACTCCTAAGGCTTTCATGAAATAGAGAAGTGGACTGTACTTCTCAGAAGCCCCAGCCAGCATAGCCAATGGTCAGGAATTCTGGGAGGTGAGGTACCAAACAGCTGTAGGATCAAAGTTTGAGAAGCACTCTGTGCAGTCCATGAAAGCAAATGCTCTGATAAATTTGTTAGTCTGCTAGGTGCCACAAAACCCTTTGTGGTTTGGCTTTAATCAGAATTGTTCTATGTTCTATTGTTTAGCCTCAGTGTAATACCGAACAGCATGTTTGATCAGCCTGTTACAGTGTTATTTAAATGTTACATTTTAATTGAAACATTTACAAATCATTTTTGAAATGATGTTATATTTTCTTATTACAGTACTGTGTTTTACTGAGAGCTATTTGGGGCATGGTTTACCAGACAAGTAAGCTAATGCTGATGACAAATCAGTTCTAATATCATGCTGGGGGGAGGGATAAATGCAGAGTGAAGGGTGGGCCTGAGGAAAAGGCAAATCCTGGCATCACTGCAAACTAACACTAGTGGCAGCTGCTACTTACTGCTGGCACAGCAGAGAAATGATGCCAAATACTGTAAGGCTTCATCAAAACCCTGTGAAATTTCACCAGGACAATAGCAAAGTTCCAGAAGAGTTATGTTACATTTTGCATGGCTTAGTCAGACAAAAGGCCTGCATAAGGATTCCAAGTTTAGGTGGCTCCATAGCATTTATTAGAGCTTTTAAAAAATACTTTATGTAAAACCAAGGCCCCCAAAACCATTTTTAAGGTGAGGAACTCAACATTGGCAAGTAGGTCATTTATTTTGACAACTTGTAGCTGTGTTTTCACAAAGCAATGAAAATAAAATAGGTTACACTGAACAATAATTCGGCTGAAGCTGGTAAAAATGTTAATACCATGAAAGCAACAGCGAAGTAATTATCATTTATAAGCCTATAATTGACAAGTCCTGCGGGGGGAGGGGGGCTTGGGCACATAGGAGTCTTGGTGGGCCAATTTTGACTGATAATTTGGGGGAGGCTCAGCCCCCTATTATTATGATTATGATTAATATGCTACCTTTCTCTCAAGGTAGAACCCAAAGCAGCTCACAGATGAAAAGCCATTACAAGTATACCAATACAGTTTTTAAAACAATTTAAATCACATGGACTAGTCTAGCCCATGTATAAAATGTAATATTTAGTGTTGTATTGCTTAAAATTATTTAGAGGCTGCTCATAATCCATAGTCCTGAACTGGACCTCACTTAGCATATGTGTAAACCTGGTACTGAAGACTGTCCCCTACATGGCTTAGCTCCAGTCTATGAGTGACTGTTGGCTGGTCTGGTATTTCAGCTTCTGGTGTTCTAGCTTCTGACCTGTACCTAGTCTCATTCTGGCAGCCACTGTGTCCCAAGCTAAACAGCCACTGCTGCATTTTATATTCTGCTTGATGCGTAATGTCTGCTGCATGTCAGTCAGAAGTGAAAGCAACCCAACCATGTCGCTCTGCCAACATACCCACCAACATTTCACAGATGAAAACCAGGACACATGTGGCCAAGCAGCATCAAGATATGGTCAAGATGGCAAACATTGTTAAACAAGGGAGAACACGCACAAGTTAGGAGAGGCTGCAGCAGTTTGCTCTTGCCTCCCCTTCCTATTCTCTTCCCCCAACTGAGTTAACTGAGTGCAAACTACAGTAGTTTTGCCCTTTGAAGTCTGATTGCAGCAATGGATGTAAGATGGTTAAAGTGGGAGGAGAAGAGAGAAACTGGGACATTTTTAAAATGACTGGAAAAGTGGGGTGACAGAGGGGGATGTTCCTTGCCAAATCAGGGCATTTGGAAGGTGTGTATTAGGTGGGCATATAAAGATATTGTACCATCGCTCCACCACTTTGTAGGCTGCAGCAGTATAGGCTGGTGGCAGCATGGTTTTGGTATGTACCTGCAGGGTACTTGTTTTGCCTCCCTGCTCCCAGTTTCCTGCTTGAGACAAGAGGCTCAGTGTGGGGCTCATGATAAGGCCAGCTCTGGATACAAAGGGCTTTAATAAAATCTGCAAGTCCTCCTGTCTAATCCCAATTTTTGCTACACTCCCTCCTTCCCCTCTTCCGAAAACAGCAGGAGAGCCTCTCATTGCTCCCCTGTGATTGAAGCTTGAATAATAATGCCAGCGGCCCAACCTTAATAATAATTTATTATTTAGAAATAAGTCAGATTGATTTTCGATGGTTGTGCCTCCAAGTGAATGTGCTTAGGACTGCCATCTTCTTTGACCAATCCTGCTTTTTTTTTTTTTAATGCATTCATCACCTCTTTTTTGCTGAGCTCTCTGTGCTTCACCTTCCCATTCAATCCACATGCTCACAAGCAAAGGAATAGAAGAAGATTTTAAAGACTGGGGGGAAGGAGAGAGAATTTGTGTTGGTTCCTATCTTTGAGCCATGATGGCAGATACATGGCACAGAGTGGAATAAATGATAGCTAACTCTTTCCTGTCATACTAAAGTGGCTGTGAAAGCAAACTGTGGAGAAATGCCTGCTGACCTCATCTTCTAGTTCTATTAGTGTGATCTCATCGCCTCTTTTTGTTAAACCCTAGTCCTAATCTCTGGTTATTTCTGCATATTAACATTAAGATTTGAGACCTCAGCTTTGAAAGTACTTCACTCAATGCCAACCCAAGACATTTGGGTGCCTGGATGCTGCCACTATTTTGTGCTACCACTTTAAAAAGCTTGGTGTACCATTCAGACACTTGTTTATCCTCCTGACCTGAAGCAGATTGCTTACCCTCCTGCACCCTTACATCATAATTCTGTCCCAATTATCTTCTGTGCTGTTTCCCTTTTATGACCTTTCCCACTTCTTCCTCTCATCTCAAGTTTCCCTTTGCTTCCTTCTCCCACACACCAGGGATTTTTATTGTGCTTTTCCTTATCCCAAGCTGCTTCCCCTTTCTTTTTTCATGTCTCCTTTCAAGACTGGTGTCTTCTGCTACTGACTTCCCTGACCCCTTCTATTGCTGTATTTGTTATGTGCCTCCAAGTCAACTTCAGCTTATGGCAACCCTGTCATAGGGTTTTCTTGGCAAGATATATTTAGAAGAGCTTTACCATTGTCTTCCTCTTAGGTTGAGAGTGTGTGACCTGCCCAAAGCCACCCAAGTGGGTTTCCATGGCTAAGCAGGGATTCAGCCTCAGGTCTCTTAGTCTCACACTCAAACCACTGCACCACTACATTGTTGTTATCCTTCCACATTTTCATTATTCATAAGGAAAACCCTGCTCTGGCCCATCTTAGCCTCATTTACACTATGCAGTTACAGCAGTTTGTTACCACTTTAATTGTGATGGTGCCATCCTAGGAAATCCTGGGATTTGTAGTTTGGCAAGACACTACAGCTGTCTGATGACAAATACTGAACACCACCTGAAACTACAAATCCCATGATTCTTTAGGGTGTAGCCATGGCAATTAGAGGCATATCAAACAGCTATGATTGTGCAGTGTGAAAGATCCCTCATCCATCATGATCAGCCCTGTCATTAGGTAGAATGAATCAACCACCTCAGGCAGCAGGGGCTGTGGATCATGTGTCCACTGTCTATCCTGAGCCATCATCCCAGCTATTTTCCTCTGTTGGAGAGCATATAGTTGTGTACACTCCATGTCCTGATCCCCTAAAATTGTCTCCTGCTTGAAGGTACTATCCCAGGACCAGTACTTGAAGTAAGATTAATCTAGTATCCCTGTCAGCTTCTGTATGTGGAATGAGGGCAGAGAAGCCATCTTGTCCATCAACAAGTACACCAAAATTTATTTAATTTAAATGCTGCCTTTCTTCCAAAGTGGGACCCAAGGCAGCTTACAAAAACAATTACAATAAAACAACTACAATAAAATTTAAAACAATTAATGTCTCAACCCAGCCCAATTGCAGTGTTCTTCAAGAGGTGATTTAATGTGGATTCCTCCCTCAAAAAGAGGTGAAGCTAACTTCTGCTGACTCGGGTAACTGGACCATTTGCAGCAGTACTGTCTACTCTAGCTAGTAACAGTTCCCCATTTCCTCAAGCAGAGAGAGTTGTTTTTTCACAGCTTTGCTGCCTGATACACCTTTTAACCAGGAATGGGGAAACCATTTCCCTCCTGAGGAAAATTCATTGCCTTGACAGGAGGACAGTGGATTGAAACACATGCTATAGTAAGTGAGGCCAAGCTCAAAGTGGGTAGAACCAAAGCAACACTCACATGTACCGGTACATGACTCTGGTCTCTGTCTCTAAACAGTGAAGAGAAGTGACGGAGGAGGTATGGTACTTGAAGAAGGCTAGTTGGTCAGATTGGTAAACCCTATGGGTTGGAGGTTCTCAACTCCTGTCCAGAGCTCAGAAATAACAAATTATCAGTGCAGTAACATAGTTTCCTGTAACAAAGTTACATGTCATAACTAACACAAAGAGTAGAAACAAAGTTGCCCCGTTAGTGTCACGAGCAATATTTTCTATCTACTGTATTTTTAAAAGTTATTTTTAAAGGGAATTTTAGAGGCATTTGACCTGCATTTACCCATTTTCATGTCATTTGTAATCAGTCTTAAGTTTTATTTAAAGTAATGAAAGGTAACAAAACAAAAAAAAGTAACAGGCAAAGCAATTAACACTCCTAAGGGATGTTCACAAGTTATACTGTACATGTGTTCATGCTGGCTACACACAAGCTCCGAGGTCTGTATTCATTACTAATTGATATGTGGGTGAAAGATCTTCTTAAATCCAGAGTACAGATAAAATATACTGCTAATGTTACATATGAATAACTACTAGTGTACAGATCAGCCATCCATGTACACATGCTAAATGTTACCTGTGAAAAACTCAACAGTGCACCACACCGTTCAATAATCTGGGTACACAGATTGTCCCCGTGTTGGAAGTAGCATGCAAACATTTCTTGTGCAGAGAGTAATGACAAACATAATAAAATTTACTTTTTAGACACTATAGTGAATAATGGAAACAAAGTGCTTTAAAAAAAAATAACTTCTCAAGCTTTGCCTCTGACTTTAAATGTGTTCCTTGAATTCTCTCTCGCTCCCTCCTCTGTTTTTTCAGACTTTGCTAAAGGATCTGATGAATAGCTAGTTGGACACCTGCGTATCTTTCAACTGAAGCCTCCAGTCACATCAAAATTGTATTTAGTTATTGCCTTCTGCAGAAATCTCTGGGTAAGGTGCCCTAATGACCTGGGTTAGGAAAATGTTTACAGGGCATTTTGGATATTGCAGTGTCAGTTTGGAAGGCATCTTATTAAACTCATTTGTATTTATGTGTGAGCCTTGTGGGTGTTCAGTCATTTAGATAAAACTTGTAACCCTGATTGCCGGATTGCTTCTTCCTAGACCTTGTTAGGAAAGGCAGGATGGGAGCAGGCAATGGAATGAGCATTCTGAATTACTTGCCTTCTTGCAGAGGCCAATTGCTCATCCTATGGGAAAGGATGAGTCAGTGCATGACTGCTGCTTTTGTTTTAAAGGGGGGGGGTGTCTTCTTCACCAATTCAGTAGTGAATTCCATAAGATCCACTCACTCACCCTAGCCATCCATCTCTCCACCAACCACACCAAGGAATCACAATCACAATGTTGCTGAGACCAGATTTAACAGCTTTTGGGGACAATCTGTTCTGCCATTGAGTTTTATTCATTCCAGAAGAAGTCCTTACCGTACATACCCTATCCTCTTTGAAATAAATGAAGCATAGAGATGCTTCGCATCAGACTCAACTATGCCCATTGTTTCTTTCACATGAGGCATGAGGCTAAACTCAAAAGCCCACTAACACACTTGTTTTTCATATTTTCATCATGAACCTGGCTAGCTCTTGAGTGTGTACTGTAACATCCTCCCATGTTTGGTTGTAGGCTGTAAACAAGTTACAGAACAAAGCAAAACATAATGCCAGGATAAGATCAGAAGTAAACAACACAGGAATAAAAGTTTTTTAATTAGGAAGACTGGCTCCAGTCATTTCCCCCCAACTCCACTGAAAATCACAACATCAAGTAATCCTAAATACAGAGTTGGAACAGGCTGAAGGTGGTTTAGAGTAGATAACTGTTAACAGACTTCAGGATTGTTCTGTGTGAATGTGAATGAATGGGGTTGGGGGAAAGATAATGCTCAGGTCTATTAACTAGTAAACAAAATTGTGGCTCAGCCCATGAACTGCACTCTAAGATACAGTCAGCCCTCCTTATCCACAGCTTCTGCATCAATGGATTCAACCAACCACCACTCAAAAATATTATGGAAAAACATTCTAAAAACAAACCTTGCTGTTCTCCATTTTATATAAGGGACACAATTTTACTAAACCATTGCATATAAAGTGGAGTCCTGGTGGTGCAGTGGTTAAATGCCAGTACTGCAAGTCACCACATTGCAAGTTCGATTCCAGCGGGCTCCAAGGTTCACTCAGCCTTCCATCCTTTCATAGGTTGGTAAAATGAGTACCCAGCTTGTGGGGGGGGGGCAATTAGCTAACACATATTGGAAACTGCTTAACGCAATGTAGATGTGTAAATAGCTATTGCTTAAAACAATTTGTAAGCTGCTCTGATAGCCTTGAGGCTGAAGAGCAGAGTATAAATAAATAAATAAATAAATATAAAGGGACTTGAGCATCCATGAGGTCCTGGAACCAAATTCCAGTGGATACCAAGGGCCTACTGTATATACAATCTGAAGAACTTAGAAAAGTTAGAAAAAAGTAGAACCAGGTAGAATAGAATAGTTTTAAAGTAGAATAGTTTTAAGGTACAGGAAGGTAGATTTCAATTGAACATTGACAGTAAGAGTGGTTTGGCAATGGAGCCAATTGCCTAGAGTGGAGGTGGGATCTCCTTTTGTGGATGTCTTCAAAAAAGAGGCTAAACAGCTACCAGCTGGGGATGCTTTAGCTGGAAATCCTGCATTGAGCATGGGGGTGGGGGTGTGTGGACTCAATGGCCCATGAGGCACCTCCCAAGTTTCTGACTATGTTTTTGGATTACAACTCCCAGAATCCCTCAGTAAGCATGTCCCATTGCAGTAGATCTCCAAGCTATCTTGAACTCCAGTTTTTTGGGGAAAGTTGCAGTTATTAATAAAGATGTTGATGAAAGTGTTAGTTCAAAAAGGTAACAAGATTATCACATGATAATCTGCATGTGAATAATTATTATCAGTATCCAATTAATGCCACTGATTAGGAATGCTAATGCTGCATTCTAGAACAGGTCAGCAGAGTTGAAAAATAATAATAAAATGCAATCAGTTATTACTCCTATTTTACATATGTTGAACACTGAAGCTGAGAGCTAAGCAATTAGCACAAAGCCTTTCATGGCTTGCGATCTTACCTTGTCTGTTACAGTGCTAGCTGGTGGTTTCCATGTCAGTGAGGTTGTGAATCTACTCCAGGTTTTATTCTAGACTTGAAAGGAACTACAGTATTTAAAGTGCTGAGCATTATCTCTAAAATAGTTTCTGCATAATGAAATGCACCTTTAAAGTTTGGACTAAAACCCAGAGGTTTAAGTCTTTGGGTTTTATGTACCATTGACATAGAAGCCACCAGCTTTAATGGTTAAATTATTGGGAATCTATCTGTTGATGTTGGTCTGTCTTCTGCCCTTTCCACTTCACATGTCAGAAGGGTTGTGTTCTTTTGTATGTGTGGCACTTCCTGCTGTATAGATCAGCCAAAGAAGTTATGTTGTTGGTCATTTATATGAACACATTTTAAGGTGGCTGTGGGAGGTGGAGGAGAGCAGAATATGTACCATCCAGATGTTGTTGGATTCCAACTCCCAGCAGCCTTAATCAGTATAAGAAATGATGGGTGAAGATTGGTGTTGCAGATAGATAATGTTCTCATGCTGGAAGAATTAGTGGCATTGATGGTGGGCTTATTTTGGCACAGAGCTAAAAACTGGATTTTCACCCTGACCTCTGGGGTGCAGTAACCATTTGGTTTTGGATTTATGTCCATTGTTTTATCATGTTAACTTTTTAAAGCAAGCTATAATTCTCTAACATTGCTTTACTGTCTGTACCTGGCCCTGAGCTCTCTAGGTAAAGGGATATCAATACTTTAATTAATAAAGATAATAATTAGTGGTAGGAAAGTCATACATTTCCGATCTCTGGGTTAATAATATCTAGGGGAAGATTAAGAGATAGGGCCTTTTCAGTGGCTGCATCAATATTGCAGAGCAACTTGTCCTATAAAGTGTGGGTGACCCCCATTGCTAATTTTCTTCTGTTGGTTGGTGAAGACACTTTTTATTTCAGCAATAAAACACTCTGCTTGGAAAATGCTGGTATTTTATTAAAGCTATATTTCATCAGTGATCACTGCCTTCATATTTTACTCTGTTTTTATATTACAGGCTCGGCCAAATTGATCACCAATAATGGTCCGTCCTGGCCTAACATCGGGAGGCATGGAGACACACTATCCACAATGCTGCAGCCTTATTTGACAACTCATGCTGAACAAGTCTTGAAGAGAAACAACACAACGCAGAAAGAATCACAACCCGGAAACATCACCCAAGGAGACCTTTTGCTGTGCTTTCTGCAACCAGGCTTGTTTATCTCGAATTGGCCTTTTTAGTCATCAGCGTGCTTACAGAAAGCGTGGGATGAGTCCTTCCTGAATCTTTGTTTATGAAGAGAGAGAGATTTCACACATTTTTATATTCTTTTATTTATTGATTGGATTTATACTCCGTCTTTCTCCCAAGATGGGATCCAAGGCAGCAGATGGTTTTAAATGTTGTAAGCCACTGTGAGTGGTGCATGAACATGAGAAGGATAGGACAGAAACCTCTCTGTCAGTAAATAAATAATACACAAACAGAAGAGTAAACTATCATGCTATTTTTAAGCATACTGTCAGAAATCATCACATGCATGTGTTTCAGTGATATGCATTTTTAAGAGCATTACTAGGGTTAGCTGTAGATGAAATGAAGGCTTTAATCCTATGCCTCTTTATGCAAAAGTAAAAACATCAGTGGTAGCTGAATAATTGTAGTGCCAGGCTATGTCTATCCTGCTTGCCTGGGCTTTTAAAAGCCATTAGGATTCATCAGCTGGGACCCCTTTCAGGAATGCTGCTTCCTGTCTGTACCCGTTTTACTATTTTTCTTAAGCTTGCTTTTCATTAGTGCTGCGATTATATACCATCTGAAACTGATCTGTGTGCCATCTTTAGGGGTGTGGTGGAGTCTCCTTCTTTTGAAGTTTTTAAGCAGAGGCTGGATGGCTATCTGTTGAGAATGATTTGATTGTATATTCCTGCATGGCAGGGGGTTGGACTGGATTGCCCTCGTGGTCTCTTCCAGCTCTATTATCCTATTATACTCAAGAGGGAGGGTAGACATACAGGAGGTACAATTAGGTAAGGTTAGACTCTGGAGATAATAGATGAAAGGGCAGGGCAAACATGTTAGGTGTTCATGTGTATTACTCAAGTTATTTCAACAAGCATTTGGAGAGGTCATGGAGATCCCACTTCTTTATCCCTGCTGCTTCTATGAGCAAACCATTAAAACATTATTTACATTTCTTCTTTGTATGTCTCTGCTTCAAGTATCTGGAACGTGAAGGAGGGTACAGATCAATGGCAGACAGGGTGGCCATGCTAGGTGCAAAAGAGGACAGGATTTCTGCAACATTCTCTCTCTGGTTTTTCTTCGCAAACGAAGATTCAGGAAGGACTCATCCCGTGCTTTCTGCAAGCGTGCTGATGACTAAAAAGGCCAATCCAAGATAAACAAGTCCGGTTGCAGAAAGCACAGCAGAAGGTCTCCTTGGGTGATGTTTCCGGGTTGTGATTCTTTCTGCATTGTTGTTTCTCTTCAAGACTTGTTCGGCGTGAGTTCTGAAATAAGGCTGCAGCATTGTGGATAGTGCGTCTCTAAGGCTCCCGGTGTGAGGCTATGGCAGACCATTGTTGGTGATCGATTTGGCCAAGCCTGAGATATTGTTTCAGGGAGTCCTTGTATTGCTTTTTTGGAGCGCCCCTCTTATGCTGACCCATGGAGAGTTCACCATAGAGTACTATTTTTGGGAGGCGATGGTCCTCCATCCTAGAAACGTGCTCTGCCCAGCGCAGCTGTGTTCTCAATATCATGGCCTCAATGCTGGTGAGCCCTTCTTGCTCAAGTACAGCAACATTTGTCACATAGTCAGTCCAGTGTATATTTAGGATTGTGCATATCCTAAAGCATTCGTGCCAGTCTTCATTGTCCCACGGATGTGGAGAGCTGTGTTGATTTATATTTTCTCTTTATATGTCCCTGGCCTCACATCGGGAGGCATGGAGACACACTATCCACAATGCTGCAGCCTTATTTGAGAACTCGCGCTGAACAAGTCTTGAAGAAAAATGACAACGCAGAAAGAATCACAACCCGGAAACATCACCCAAGGAGACCTTCTGCTGTGCTTTCTGCAACCGGACTTGTTTATCTCGGATTGGCCTTTTTAGTCATCAGCGCACTTGCAGAAAGCGCGGGATGAGTCCTTCCTGAATCTTTGTTTGTGAAAAAAAGCCAGAGAGAGAGAGAGAGAGAGAGAGAGAGAGAGATTTGCCTTTTGCAATGCCAAGGAGCTCTAATTACTCATTTGACACCTAGCCATCCCAGAATGGTTTGTATTATACCAGGGATAAAGTCACAAAAAGTTATTGCTACTCCCTTTGTAATGTGAAGCTTTCAACTAAACTCACAGATGAGGGGAGGGATTAGTGGATGATGAAGTAGACATCCTTCAAAAAATCTCAGCTTTTCAACTTTGTGAGCTCTGGTTCCTTACAAAACTGGGAGCCATTTCACATTACACAGCTACAATACTATGAGTCCACCTTAGCTGCCACGTCAACATCCTATGGAAACCTGGGATATACAGTTTAGGGAAGGGTACTTAGAATTCTTAGCCAGACGCCTCTAGTCCAGTGCTTCTCAGCCTTTGGACTTCCAAATGTTTTAGATTTCATTTGCCAGAAGGCCCAGCTAGCATGGCCAATAGGTCAGGGGTCCTGGAGATAAAGTCCAAAACATTTAGAGGAACAAAGTTTGAGAAACACTGCTCTAGTGCTTCACCGAACTACAAATCCTAGGATTCCATAGGATGCAGCCATGGGACTTAGAGAGGAATCATAGTGCTGCAGTTGTATAGTGTGAAAGGGCCCAGTGTAGAGAGATTAATCAAATGTAGTTGACCATTTTTGTCTGTTTGAAGTCTCCTACTTGTTCAGTGGGCTGCTGTGGGTGTTTGAATTTAGATTGCTCACCCTCTATCTTCCCACTGTCCTGAACTGGCAGTGTATGTGTATGCCTTCAAGTTGCCTGTTGACTTATGGCAACTTCATGAATTTCATAGTATTTTCTCAGGCAAGGAATACTCAGCAGTGGTTCTGCCAGTTCCTTCCTCTAGGACAGGCCCAATTAATCCTTGCATTTTTTCAGCTGCTTTTAAAATGTCCCAGTTTCGCTCCTCTCATTTTCCTCCTTTGTCCTCAGCTTACTTCAGCTGCTGCAAACTGAGTTCAAAGTGCAAAAGTTGTTTGCACTGTTAATTCAGCAGGAGATAGAGGAAAAGAGAGGGCAAAATCTTCCCCTTCCCAGTAGGTTCAGGCAAAAGCAATTTGCTGCAGCCTCATCTACCCTTGTGTGTTCTTCCTCATTAAGAGATTTTGTCATCTTGGCCACACTCTGATGTTGCTTGGTCATGGGTTCCAGTTTTCATCTGTGAAATGTTGGCGGGAATGCTTCCCTTAAGTTCCAGTGTGGTGTAGTGATTTGAGCATTGGACTACAGCTCTGGAGAGAGGGTTCAAATCCCTGCTTAGCCATGGAAACCCACTTGGTGACCTCGGGCAACTCACACATTCTCAGCCTCAGAGGAGGGCAATAGCAAACCTCCTCTGAACAAATCTTGTCAAGAAACTCCCATGATAGGTTCATTTTAGGGTTGCCGTGAGTCAGAAATGACTTGAAAGCACACAACAAGAAATGCTACCCTTGTCATAGACCTTTGAACCCAAGAGAATTGTACTCACTCAAGAACATCTCCAGTAACCTGGTTAATATAATTCACTATGAAAGACTAAATTTGGGAACTTACTACTTCAAAATTTAATACATTTGAAATTGTGCTGCACCAGCTGTTGACCCACTTGTCTAGATTTTTGTTGGCTTCAAAATACCATGCCTCCAAAACAGCATGTCCTCTATCCCCCAAAGGAGAAAACAAGTACTGTACACCCATTGAAGGTGAATTCCCAAGCCTTTACTATAGAGCTGGAGAACCTGTGCCTCTCCAGCTATTTTTGGATTCCAGTTCACATCCAGTCCACCTGGCATGGCTGATGTGATGGAAGTTGCAGTCTGGAGGGCCAACTTTTCTCTACCAAAATTTTTAATGTAATGTGGCAGGTTAAAAAAGTGTGGGAGTTAAAAACAACAACAATGAGCATAGAGAATCTGCGCTTGTTTAACTTCTTCATGTTAGATAGTATTTTAAAGGCATACATTTCCCATTTGAAGGCCAGTATTGTACCTATAACAACATTAGTTTTGGCTGCCTCATTTTAAGAAAGATATAGACAAATTGGAGCGAGTTCAGAGAAGGGCAAAAAGGATTATAAGAGATATGGAGGATAAAACATATGAGGAGCAGTTGAAGTAGCTGGGCATGTTTAGCTTGGTGAAGAGAAGATTGAGGGGTGACATGACTACACTCTTTAAATACTTCAAGGGCTGCCACAGAGAGGAGGGTGCAGGCTTGTTCACTGCTACCTCAGAAGGTAGGCCTTAATGGTCTAGTTACAGGAGGGTAGACTTTAATTGAACTTTATTTTTTTTAAAATTTTTTTATTAATAGTTTTATTAAATACTCATAACATACATCAAATGACAATAAGACAATAATATAAAGACTTTAACAATAAAATATTGCTGTTTGTCTCAACTCTATATATA
Organism: Gambelia wislizenii; assembly: GCA_030847615.1. Taxonomy (NCBI): domain Eukaryota; kingdom Metazoa; phylum Chordata; class Lepidosauria; order Squamata; family Crotaphytidae; genus Gambelia; species Gambelia wislizenii. The sequence continues at coordinate 42,450,242 of JAUMIR010000002.1, forward strand.
ACAGAAAAAGAAAAGAAAATAAAAGAGAAAAAAAAATAAAGAAAATAGAATAAGAGAAAAAACATCGACAATAAGCAACAATACATAACACTCACCTATCCCTAGATAATTATACACGTATAAACAAAAATTTTTTAAAAGAAAACTTCCCGCTTGTTCTTGTTTGACTATATATTACTCTTATCAATTCAGCCTCCTATGTCAACCATTTAATCCCACTTTCCCACATTTGTTTAATTCTAACATTATTACTCTAACATTACCTTCCCTTTACCATAGTTATTCACTGTTTCCAAATTTAAACCAAAATAATTGCATTCCCTTGTGGCTACACTCTTTAGATATCTCCATTTATTTGGTCTATTCCCACATATGTAATTAATTTAACAGTGAGAGAAAAGACAAAAAGTTTATTTGTTTAGACCTTCTAATCTGTTTGCCTAGCTATAAAAACCAAGAACACTTATGTTTCCCTCTTTTGTTTGTAATATTTTATAAACGGTCCCCAGGTCTTTACATAGTCTTTCGTCGTTTTCTTCTTTATCCAGTTTGTTAGTTTATCCAATTTGGCCAGTTCTAATACCTTCTCCCGCCAGTCTGATTTTGATGGGGCATCTGCGCTTTTCCAGCTCTTAGCTACCACCACCCTTGCTGCCGTAACCAAGTAAAGTAATAAATCTCTATGTTCCTTTTCTTTTGCATTTTCTAAGTTAATCATATTTAGTAGGTAAAATTCAGGTCTTAGGCCTAATTTTATATCTATAATTTTCTCTATTTCTTTATTTATTTTTAGCCAGAATCTTCTTATTTTATTGCAGTCCCACCACATGTGGTAGAATGTGCCTTTGTGTTCTTTGCATCTCCAACATTGTGGACTTTAATTGAACTTTAGAAGAAACGTCTTGACAGTGAGAGTGGTTCACCAATGGAACCAATCGCCTATAGAGGTAGCGGGGTCTCTTTCTTTGGAGCTCTTAAAGAAAAAGGCTGGTCAGCTACCTGCAGGGAATGCTCTAGTCTAGCTGGAGTTCCTGCACTGCGCAGGGGGTTGGGTTCAATGGCCTATGGGCACCCTTTCAGCACATTATTCTGTGATTCTATACTCCACTGGACATAGAATCATAGAATCATAGACTTGGAAGAGACTACAGGGCCCATCCAGGCCAACTCCCTGCCATGCAGGAATACAAATCAAAGCATTCCTGACAGATGGCCACCCAGCCTCTGTTTAAAAACCTTCTAAGAAGGAGACTCCACCACATTCCCAAGCAGCGTGTTCCACTGCCAAACAGCTCTTACCATCGGGAAGTTCTTCCTAATGTTTAGGTGGAATCTCTCTTCCTGTAGTTTGAGTCCATTGCTCTGTGTCCTAGTCTCTGGAGCAGCAGAAAACAAGCTTGCTCCATCCTCAGTATGACATCCTTTCAAATATTTAAACATGGCTATCATGTCACCCCTTAACCTTCTCTTCTCCAGACTAAACATACTCAGCTCACTAAGCCGCTCCTCATAGGGCATGGCTGCCAGGCATTTCACCATTTTGGTCACCCTTCTCTGGATTCATTTCAGCTTGTCCCTATCCTTCCTGAATTGTGGTGCCCAGAACTGGACACAGTATTCCAGGTGAGGTCTCACCAAAGCAAAATAGAGTGGCACTGTTATTTCCCTTGATCTAGACACTATATTCCTATTGATGCTGCCTAGAATTGCATTTGCTTTTTTAGCTGCTGCATGACACTGCTGACTCATGTTCAGCTTGTGGTCCACTGAGACCCCTAGATCCCCTTTGCACGTGGTACCATCAAGCCAGGGGTCACCCATCCTATATCTGTCCATTTCATTTTTACTGCCCAAGTGTAGTATCCTACATTTCTTCCTGTTGAATTCCATTCTGTTAATTTTGGCCCAGCTGCTGGGCCACATGGTGAAAAGACTTCAATAATAATAATAATAATAATAATAATTTATTTATATCCCGCCCCTCTGCAACGCAATCGGGGCGGCTTACAATATAAAAACTCCATAATCACAATACCCTAGCCCACCCACCCCTTAAAATAATATTAAATTATGATGGATTAAAACAGACAATAATTAAAAATATATATAAATTAGAAGAAAAAATTACAACATACAATCACAGCCTAGAAAGGACAGCTGAGTCTTGGGCCGGGATAATTATTCAGGAAAGGCCTGCCAGAAAAGATCCGTCTTGACAGCTTTTTTAAAGCTGTCTAAGGTGGTAATAAGACAGATCTCGTCCGGCAGGCCATTCCATAATCTGGGAGCAGCAGCAGAGAAGGCCCTCTGGGAGGTCACCGACAGCCTTGTTTTCATAGGCTGTAACAGATTCCTCCCAGAGGACCGAAGTGTGCGGGGAGGGTTGTACGGAAGGAGGCAGTCCCGGAGGTAAGTTGGACCCAAGCCATGTAGGGCTTTAAAGGTCATAACCAACACCTTGTACTGTGCCCGGAAACTAATAGGCAGCCAGTGGAGAGCTTTTAGCACAGGTGTTATATGCTCTCTTCTGGAAACGCCAGAAATCAACCTGACTGCCATGTTCTGGACTAGTTGAAGTTTCCGAGTCAAGCACAAGGGTAGCCCCATGTAGAGTGCATTACAGAAATCCAGACGGGAGGTTACCAGTGCATGTACCAGTTTCGAGGTCCCTAGTTTCCAGGAGAGGGCACAGCTGGCGTATCAGCCGAAGTTGATAACAGGCACTCCTGACTGTCACATTTACCTGATTAGACATCTGGAGCGTCAGGTCCAGGAGCACCCCCCAGACTGCGAGCACAGTCTTTGGAGGAGAGTGTAGTTCCATCCAGGACTGGAAGTTGTATTCCCAGACCTGGTTTTGGGCCTGTAACTGTTAGTACCTCCGTTTTGTCTGGATTCAGTCTCAATTTGTTTTTCCTCATCCAGTCCATTACTGCTTTAAATCAATTTATACAACATAATTTCCAACTTTGTCCTCTTATTTCACATTGCCTAACGACAACGTTTGCCTTAACATTGTTTCCCAGAAAGCCACATATTCCAAATACGCTATGTCTATTGTTACAGGCAACGGTAGACCCGCATGGCACAGAGATAAAGTGTATGCTTGGACAGAGATAGTGAAAAAGAGGCCCGTGTTATATTATTCCAGTTTTCTTTATAGCTTGCTGTTGACACTTTTGTGATATTTCTGTATCTAGAGCTGGAAATTTGTATGTAAAAGTAGTTTGCATTTGTTCATTTTTGACTTCTGATGTATATTGTTTAGACTCGTAACGTTTTAAATTGTATTTTATTAAAATTAGACTTGGGTGTACAGTATGTTTATAGCAATACGAGGTACTTTTTCATTTTTTTAAAAAAAATGAAATCCCTTTTTTGAGAAAGGGGGGGTTAGCACCCCCCCATTGTAATATGCTGGCTGTGTATTAAATGATTTTTTTTTCTTTTTAGCCTGCAGAGATTTTGTTTTCATGTGTCCAAAAAATAAAGGCATTTATATACCAAATGTATTTTTTTTCTTTATTGGGGTATAATACAAGAAAAATGGTTAACTTTCATACAAAATATGATCTGAATTAGAGAAAAAGCACATTAATCTGTAAGATGCCTAAACACAATTAAAAAAGCACATTAATTAAAATTAATTAATTTTAAAATTAAAAAAATAAAGAAAAATATTTTAAATAAATAAATAAATAATTTTAAAAGTATAAATAAATAATTTTTAAAATAATATCTATACACCCCCTTTTAGTTTTCTTTTCTATTATATGTATTTTATGTCTTTACAAGAATTAATAAACAAATAATTATTAAAAAAAAAAAGAAAAGTAAAAAAAATACACAGACACTCCTTCCATATGGGTCGCATTTACTGTACTTCTGCCCGTTCGGAGGCCAAATAAAATGGCTTCCACCATGAAGTCGAAGGTGAAGCTCTAGTGTATAGTTGAAACAACTCTATGGTATTGGGTTACCTTCTAGGCCGGATGTTGCTCTTCTCTGTGATCATTCTACCCTTTCTGCGTAACTGCATTGGAGCCTCGTCAACGGCAACCAATTCTCGTGCGTCCCGCCTTTCAGCGAGGCGATTTTTTTAATTGGTTTGCACTGGTGCCATTTTAAAATCGTCCCGTCCTTCTATTGGTCAAAATATTTAAAATGGCAGCAGTGACAACCAATCAAAAAAATCCTCGATGGGAGGCGGGTCACAAGGGAACTGGTTGCTAGAGTCTATAGCTTCTGGTTTGCTACTTCGGGGAGGGGAGGGGGGCAGAAAGAAGAGGCTCCACCTTCAGTTGCAGAGAGTTCTTTAAGCCCCTTTGGGTACGTTTAAGTGGGAAAAAAGAAAAATAAAGGGGGGTAGATTTAAAGGGACAGGCCCCTAAAAAGAAGATGGGGAAAAGGAGCTGTGTGAGAGAGATATTAGGAGGTTATCAGTATGTTTGGAAGGAGGGAGTAATCTAGGAGAAAGTAGGTGCAGGTGAGGTTTGCAAAGGCAAAGAAGGTGGGTGCCCACCTACCATAACAGGGTTTTATATATATATATATATACAGTATGTGTGTGTGTGTGTGTGTGTGTGTATGTATTTATATATATGTATGTATTTGGTTTTTTGCAGAATGGAGCAAACTCAGTTGTTGGACTGGGATGGGGATCTTGATGAGCCCTCCAATGGGTTTGGGGACTCCCAGGATACCCCCAAGCCTGTGGGGCGCCTGCACCTTCTGAGCAGCAAGTATGGCCCTGAGAAAGGTAAGGATGCCTTCCTCCTGGTGCCTTTAGCATTTATATAAGAAGAGCTTAGATCCATATTTGTTTTGTTGCAATATTTTATTTATATCAGAATAGGGTACTAGCGGCCTCTGGGTATTGTTGAGCTCCTGCTCTCATAGGGTCCCCAATGGCTGGGGATGATGGGAGTTGTCTGATTTCTGGAAGGTACATGTGCCCTACCTCTGCTGTGTGGTAAGGGGACATGAGTGTCCAGCAAAATCAAGATGAATTGCTTATATACAGTTGTCCTTTCATATTCGCTTGGGGTTTGGTTCCAGGATCCCCCGTGGATACCAAAATCCGTGAATACTCAAGTTCCATTATGTACAATAGCATAGCAAAATGGTGTCCTGTATCTCTGGCTTTTCTTCGGAAACAAAGTTTCAGGAAGGACTCATCCCGCGCTTTCTGCAAGCACGCTGATGACAGAAAAAGCCAGTCTGAAATAATATACTGTCCCGTATATAAGATGGCAAAATCAAGGTTTGCTTTTTGGATTATTATTTTTTAAAGAATATTTGCAAGCTGTGAATACTTAAATCCGTGGATACCAAATCCATGAATATGGAGGGACAACAGTATAGAGTACTGAGCGCCAAGTAGCAAAGAAAAAGGGATGATGTTAAGTGCAAGGAATGCACTGCCTCAGAGTGTGGTGGAGTCTCTTTCTTTGGAGGTTTTTAAGCAGAGGTTGGATGGCTATCTTTTGGGAATGATTTGATTATATATTCCTGCAGGGCAGGAGGTTGGACTAGATGGCCCTTGTGGTCTCCTCCAGCTCTATGATTCTATGAATAGGTCATTGAAAAAGGACCAATTAGAGCGTAGTCTCTGTACAGTACTGATGCCTTTTTACCATCTGGCATATTGGAAGCTAAGCAGGGTCAGCCCTGGTTAGTAGTTGGATGAGAGACTGCCAACAAATACCAGGTGCTGTAGGCTGTATTTCAGAGGAAGGAACTGACAAAACCACCTCTGAGTACTCCTTGAAATTCATAGGGTCACCATAAGTTGACACATGACTTGAAATCACACACACAGGCCCTGAAGCTCTGCTTGCCTTCTCAAGGAAAAATCCTGGAGTTGGAAATGTACCACTACTGTACTTGCCAGGTGCTAAAATCGGAACTTTGAAAAATTACCTAAATATCCCAGACTTCCCTAGCTAATCTGGCCAGGGGGTCCTGGGAGTTGTAGTCCAAAGAACTCTTCCAAGCTCAAACCAGAAGAGGCTATTTCCCCATATATCCCTAATTTAGTTTTAAATTTTTGTGGATTTTAATAGTACACTGCTTTAGGAGTCAGTCTTGACTAAAAAGCAGATTATAGCCATTATGAACATACTGTATACAAGGGCTCACAGTTACAGCTGCAGTCCTAGGTTCGCTTAACTTGGGAATAGACTCCACTGAATTAAATCTAACAAACTGGGAGCCCCAAGAAGGTCACCAAGAGGAAAATGTATAGAATAAAAAGCAGATATTATTCCAATGTGATTTGGACTGTTTTGGTTATTATGGCCCTTCTTCAGGGACGTCATGTACACTGAGGTTAATGGACTGAATTGTTCCCACTTTTTATAATAGTATAGGACAGTGGCTCTTAACCTTTTCTTTATCAGGGCCCCCCTTTAAATATCTTTTGTTGCCACCGACCCCCAGGACTTAAATCAAAACAACAACAACAACAACACAATTACACCATCCATGAAACCTTCCTTCAGAGGAACTGGAGTGGGAGGGCAGACTTTTCTCCTTCTTCTTTCAAGTTTGTGGCTGGAACAGATTGAATGGCACTGTGCAGGCCCAGCCAGCCAGCCTTTCCCTTGGCTCCTGTCACGTGGCTGCTCCATGCAGGGGAGGAGTTGCGCTGAGTAGCCTTCAAGCCTTTGCGGACCCCCTGGGAGGACATCCACAGACCACAGGTTAAGAACCACTTCTATAGGAGACAAGAGCAAGGATAGTCAAATGTTAAACTTTAAGATTTTTTCCTAATGGAACATTGTACAGTACTGTAATTTAAAGGACGTGAAGCATGTTGGTATAACATTTTTTTTTGGTCAACTTCATTTAAAAAAAACCCGTTGATGGCTCATTGAGATAAGGAAACATACCTAGCATTCAGTTGCAAGGATTTTGCATACATTGTCCTTTTGTCAACAGTTTTGCATGACATCTGGCTTGTTATGCGTCTTTCCTTGATACATCCTGTCTGTGGGGTGGCCAGCTTTGACACTTCATTCTACAGAGAACATCTGAGGGACTGGAAAGGCATTCCTGTGGAGAATGTATCAAATTTGTGGATGATACAAAACTGGAAGGGTTAGGAAATACACTGGAAGATAGGAACAGAATTCAAAAAGACCTAGATGAACTAGAAAATTTGGCTGAATCTAACAGAATGAAATTCAACAGAGACAAATGCAAAATTGTATATTTAGGCCACAAAAAGTAAATGCATAGGTGTAGAATGGGGTATACCTAGCTTAGCCATAGAGATTATTGTTGTTGATTATAAATTGAACATGAGCCAGCAGTGTGATGCTGCAGCAAAGAAGGCAAACAATACTTTAGCCTGCGTTAATAGAACCATAATTTCAAAGTCAAGGAAAGTAATAGTTCTGCTATATTCTGTGCTAGTCAGGCTTTCTCTGTAGTACAGTGTTCAGTTTTGGGTGCCTCATTTTAAGAAGGATATAGAAAAGCTGGAGCAAGTTCAGAGAAGGGTGGCAAGATGATAAGAGGTATGGAGAACACAACATATGAGGAAAGCTTGGAACAGTTGGGTGTATTCAACCTGGTGAAGACAAGACTGAGAGGTGACATGATTCTATTGCGCCCTGGTGGTGCAATGGTTAAATGCCAGTACTGCAAGCCACCACGTTGCAAGTTCGATTCCAGTGGGCTCCAAGGTTCACTCAGCCTTCCATCCTTTCCTAGGTCGGTAAAATGAGTACCCAGCTTGTGGGGGCAATTAGCTAACACACATTGTAAATTGTTTAATACAGTGTAGATGTGTAAATAGCTATTGCTTAAAACAATTTGTAAGCTGCTCTGATAGCCTTGTGGCTGAAGAGCGGGGTATAAATAAATAAATAAAAAAATAAAAAAAGGCTGTCACAAAAATAAAGGTTCAAATTTGTTCCTGCTAGGTGGAAGGTCGGACCAGGTCTAGTGGTTTTAAGTTATAGGAGTGAAGATTTTTAATTGAACATTAGAAGGAACTTCTTGACAGTAAGAGCGGTTCAGCAATGGATCCAATTGCTTAGAGAGAAGGTGGGGTCCCTTTTCTCTGGATGTCTTCAGAAAGAAATTGGACAGGTAACTGCAGGGGATGCTTTAACTGGAGATCCTGTATTGAGCAAGGGCTTGTGCTCAATGGCCTATGGAGTCCTTTCCAACTCTATGATTCTATGACTGTAGTAAAATTGAGATGATTTTAACAGTAGTGGCTACACAATTGGGAAATCTTATACAGTATATAAGTATCTATGCTTTTTACAAGTTTGAATTATGTATTTATTTCAGTAGTTACTTTTGGGATGAACTCTGATGAATTTATGTGGATCTGTTGTGAGCCCACTTTGAATCAAGTAATTGCAGAGAAAAATGTATGTACATGATGTGGTTTAGGCCAAAGAGGAACAGCCTGTGGCTCTCCAGATGCTGATGATCTCCAGTTCCCACCAGACCCAGCTGGCCTGGGCCAATGGAGTGGCATAATGGGAGTCCTAGTTCAGCCGCATCTGAGGGCCACATGTTCTCCAGCCCTGACTTCAGCCCTGCTCAGGTGTTTGTTATAGGTAGGTACTGAATAAATGAAGGCTTTTCCCAGTGCTTACAAGGCTAGCATTGTACTGGCTGATGTGTGATTGCCATCAGTGTGTGATTTTATTTATCTATTTTCTTTTATTTATACCCCAGTGTGGGAGCAGTCACTGAGAAAGTCCCACTCATCCATGACTCCTTCCATGGAGATTTGATGCCTGGTTGGCTGAGTCTACATCTTCATGAAGGGAGTCTGTGTATGTAGAGGGCTGTATTCACACTGACACGAATCATAGGTATACTGGGGCATAGGGCTGGCCCATGTGTTGGCGTCTGAGGGTGGGTCTGTCTTGCCTGTACACAAAAGCCTTTCACAGGTTTGCATAGAGAATAATAATAATTATTATTATTATTATTTATTAATGTATCTTGCTTATCAAATTTGCAGATGACATCAAATTAGGAAGGGTAATTAATAACCCAGAGGACAGGATCAGAATTCAAAATAACCTTAACAGATTAGAAAGCTGGGCCAAAACTAACAAAATGAATTTCAACAGGGAGAAACGTAGGATACGATACTTGGGCAGTAAAAATGAAATGCAGATATAGGATGGGTGACAACTGGCTTGATGGCAGTACATGCGAAAGGGATCTAGGAGTCTTAGTGGATCACAAGCTGAACATGAGTCAACAGTGTGATGTGGCAGCTGAAAAACCAAATGCAATTCAAGGCAGCATCAGTAGGAGTAAAGTGTCTAGGCCAAGGGAAGTAATAGTGCCACTCTATTCTGCTCTGGTCAGACCTCACCTGGAATATTGTGTCCAGTTCTGGGCACCACAGTTCAAGAAGGATATGGACAAGCTGGAACGTGTCCTGAGGAGGGTGACCAAAATGGTAGTAGGTCTGGAAGCCATGCCCTATGAGGAGTGGCTTAGGGAACTGGGTATGTGTAGCCTGGAGAAGAGAAGGTTAAGAGGGGACATGATAGCCATGTTTAAATATTTGAAAGGATGTCATACTGAGGATTGAGCAATCTTGTCTTTCACTGCTCCAGAGAGTAGGACACGGAGCAATGGAAAAGAGACTGCAGGAAAAGAGATTCCACCTAAATATTAGGAAGGACTTCCTGATGGGAAGAGCTGTTCAGCAGTGGAATGCCTCAGAGTGTGGTGGAGTTTCCTTTTTTAAAGGTTTTTAAACAGAGGCTAAATGGCTATCTGCTTTGATTGTGTATTCCTGAAAGGCAGGGGGGTTGGACTGGATGACCCTTGTGGTCTTTTCCAACTCTATGATTCTATGATTCTATATCTCGCCTTTCTCCCCACCAGTGGGAGCAAAGGTGGCTAACGATATCTTTAAAACAATACAAAGTAAAAATTACATTATAAATAAAACATTTTAAAAGGATTAAACAATTTAAAGGTTAAAAAGAGAGGCTGGAATCCTGTTGCTTAATCCCAAATAGGGGAGACCCATTGAATCTGTTGCTGAATAGTGAATTATTACGTAGATAAATGACATTAATTCAATGACTCTAGTTGCAGCTGACAATAGGATTTAGGCCCCAGTGTGTGGACTTCGGAGTTTCAGTTTAAAGTCCCACCCATCCATTAAACTCCCTGTGTGACTTTGGGCCTCTAATTCTCAGCCTGCTCTACCTCATAGGGTTATTCTGAAGATAATTGAGGGGGAGGGTTGCTAGGCTGCCTTCAACTCATTGGAGGAAAGGCAAGATAAAAAGGTAAATAATAAAATTATTTCACACCGAAAGCATGAAGAGGCCTTTATCACACTCATGTCAGCTACAAAATCTGAACACTGAGCTGTGGAATTTCTTGTGATTTGAAAATAATTTATCTTATTCTTTAAGAGTGAACTCGTGGGTTAATCTTCTGCCGTACCTTGATGAAAATTTGGTAGAGCTTTTGGGGGCTGCCTGATGCTGAGTCATCCTTACATAATCGCTCTTCTTACATATTCCTGAACTTAGCGAGATTGTCAGCCTGCTTTAAATTAACCTCAAACTCTGATTCACCTTTGGTTGTGTAATCATATCAGAGGTGCTTATGTCAAATTGATTATTCATGTAAGCAGGGCTGCCGGTAATGAAAATGGGGTCAGGTAGAAGTTTGAAAAGCTGGGGCTCAGGTGTTCATTTTGTGCCACTTTTCACTCCCAAGAGCAGTCAAGGTACATGGGAACAAATGGAGCTGTCTTATACTGACAGCTCTTGATCCCTCTGGCCCAGGGGCTCCCAGTACCCCCTGTTTTTCAATTCCTCTTGCCGAATTGTCCCCTAAATGTCCCAACACCCTTTAGGGGACATGGTGGCAATTTTGCCGTGTCTGAACAGGGGACTGGGCACTTTTAGGCCTAAGAGGGGCCTTCCCCCCCGCCCCGAGAAGTGTCCCTGTTGGGAAAATGGCCTCTTCTGGGCAAAAAATGCCCTGACCTCCCCAAATGTGGTGCCCCTGTGCCGCTTAGGGAGTGTGCGGGATAGCATTTGGGGGCATTTCCCCAGATTTTTTGGGGTGTGTGTGCAGGGGCCACCCTCCAAGGTCTCTTATTGGGACAATAAAACTGGGAAAATTATAATAACTATTCCTGTTATTATACTTATCTGCTCCTTAACTTCTACTGAAAATTCTTGAACAAATGGGCATTCCTACAACATATGTATATAAATCCTTTTCATGCCACATCCATGCCAACATTTTGATTGGAATTTACCATTTATATATGCCAAATGATGTGGTGTTCTATACCATCTTCCAATCATTTTCATTTGTTGTTCTTTTACATTCATATTGTTATTTTTTACAACTTCTTGTAGCCAAATTTTAATTTTCCCCTCACTTTCTCAATAAGTATTTCCCCCAGTTCATTATCAATCCCTCTGTCATTCTAAATTTGTTTATTAACATAATCTTATAAATTTTCCCAGTTTTATTGTCCCAATAAGAGACCTTGGAGGGTGGCCCCTGCACACACACACCCCCAAAAAATCTGGGGAAATGCCCCCAAATGCTATCCCGCACACTCCCTAAGGGGCACAGGGGCACCACATTTGGGGAGGTCAGGGCATTTTTTGCCCAGAAGAGGCCATTTTCCCAACAGGGACACTTCTCGGGGCCTCCAGTGCCAAAAATCAAAACTGGAAGGGACATGCTGTCATTTATGGTTGTGTAGTGAGTACCAGTGTGGTCCCTGTAGGAGTGGAGGAATGAAAAATTACCCACCCGCCCCTGCTGCTGCAGTTGCCCAACATTGTCCCAGAACAAGGAGAGATGCGAGTTCCTTTCATGTCTTGACTTCCTCCATCTCCAGATTTCTGGATCTATCCAGGGGAGAACGTCATTGGGCGCCTAGAAAGCTGTCAGATCTGCTTGCCTGCTTCGTCGGTTTCTAAAGCTCACGCTGTGATTGAAGTCCCCAGTCCTGATGGCCCCCACCTTTTGTACGACAAGGGCAGCCTAAACCGCACCCGGCGCCAGCGGATGATCTTGATCCCGCAAGTCCGCTACAGCCTTCAGGATGGGGACGCTTTACTTTTTGGTGATGTGGGATGCCAGTACTTTATGCTGTCTCCAGAGGCTGCACCTGTATCTCCCAATGACTCCATGGAGGTGCCTCCCACCCAGACAAGAGTGGATGCCAGTGCCTTGGTCATTGAGGAGACACCTGCGCCAGGGAGGAGGAGGATGGGCTTTGGTGGAGTCCTGGTTCAGGATTCTGACAAGGAGGAGGAAGAGGAGGATGTAGTGAATGCGGCAGGTGGGATCCTGCCTCTCCCAACAAGAGATGGTAAGTAGAAGTTTTAAAGGAAACAGACTTTCATATTTCCCGACTTTAAGTTGTTATGGTGGACACTGTTCGAATAATCAAAGCTCTGTGAAGCATGCTGTGATTCTTGGGGAATACACCAAAATATGGAATGCAGTATTAGCTGCATAAATCAAGTTCTTGAGAATCTTGGCTTTTGTTTTTTAAAACATTTTAAAAACTGAAGTTTTATAGCTGAGAGATTCTGGGAATTTTAGCGCAGAACATCTGAAGGACACTAGGTTGGGGAAGGCTCTATGGAAACATTGCATACCAGTTGTATTGCAAGCCAGAGCTTGGAACAGTAACTTTTTTGGGGACTACAGTTTCCTTAATTCCCCAAACAGCATGGCTAGTGGATTCTGCATGGCTTTCTTTCTTTGTGTGTGTGTGTAGTCCAAAAAGTAACATTTCTAAGTTTTGACAGAAGCCCATCCTCCTTCCTGTGTTGCTTGTGAACTCTTCATGGCATATCACCACTTTGTGCATGTTTGAGCCCTGATCTACTTTTTCACAGTAAATATTTATGGTGAAAATGTGCTGGTAAATGACAAAGGCTGATTGGAGCAGGATTTGAACTTAAATTTTCCAATATGTTTTGTTGTACTCCTAACCAGGTATAAGAATGCTTAATTCCCTATACCAGAGAGCCATGTTTGCATATCACACTAAGCTGTTCAGAGCTTGGGAACGTTACTGTTTGGAATATATGTTCCAGATTCCCCTGACAGCAATCTGGGAATTGGAGTCCAAAAAGTAATTTTTCCAAGCTCTGACTATCATTCATGTCACCTATGACTTCTCCCACAACAGCTAAACGAATTACAGGTATACCTCAGTGAACAAAGTAGAGGTGTTCTTGGCTGTTACTTCTTTAACAGAAAATTTGGTATCAGAGGCAGAAGTAACATAGGAAGAACCGGGATAGATTGCTACACCACAAAGAAGAAGATAATTTCAACACAGATCTATGCTAATTTTTTTTTAACATGCTGGGTGTAGCTGGTGAGGCAAGCTTGTCTGCTTTCCCTCTTTCTCTCTGCTTTGCTGTTGAGGCATGCTCAGTAAGGAAGTCTGGAGGCAGCTACTGTTTACTTTGCCTTTTCTAAGCAGGCATACATGGCTACAGTAGAATAAACTAGAATTCCACTTTGTTTTAGCTCCAGTTTTATTACATTGCATATTGCAGAGATACTTCTGCAATCTGACAACAAAACTCTCTGTCACCACCCTCCCAGTGCAATGGTACTTTAAAACTTCCAGCTAGACAGAGGACAAGGAGAAAAGGGGTTTGAGGAAACATAAAAAGACTTTGTAATAGGGAACTTTCTCAGAGGCTTTGTTAACTGAAGTATGTATAGTCTTTTTTTTTCTTTTTTTTTTTGCACTTTCTGGCCTATTTCTCTACTGCACCTTTTGTTAATTTCTGTTCCAAGGTGAGCAGATGGGAAAATGAGCCAAGGAGAAGCCACAGTTTTGGATTCAAAATGTAACAACAAGCCATGGTTTAGCTCTCACGCATCAGCATAAAAAACACACTGAATGATTGATGGTGGTTTATTTTCTGACCCCAGTTAAAATTTCAGTGTATTGAAAGAGTTTGGGTTTTATACACGCTTCTTGAATTGTATTCAAATGACAAGAAAAGAGATTCCAGCTAAATATTAGGGAGAACTTCTTGATTATAGGAGCTGTTTAACAGTGGAGTAGACGTTCTTGGTGGGTGATGAACTCTCCTTCATTGTAGATCTTTAAACTGAGGTTGAGTGGTCATGTCTCAGGAGTGATTTAGCTGGGAATTCCTGCATGGCAGGGGTTGGACTAGGTAGCCCTTGCCGTACCTTTCAGAGCTATGATTCTGTGACTTCCTGAGAGAGGAGAGACTTCTGATGTCCCCGGAATTTGAGGCCAACCTACCAACACCAGAGTATTCCACTTCCTTTTCTCTGCGTCATGGTTAATTTTTTGTCCTAACATATTACATTGGCTGGGACAAAACATACTCCAGTGGCAAAAGATTATTAGATTTCTTAGGATATCTTTTCCCCCTGTTGTCTTTGGTTTATACACCCTACCCCAACCGCCCCCCACAACACAGAAAAAAGCAGCCCCAAAAATCCCTGTTCATGGAAAGTGACTGAAATGTGAAGAAATAGTTTACAGCTGTTCATATGACAATGTAGCATGCCTTTTTTTATAGGTCTACTTTTTTATTATTATTATTATTATTATTATTGAGTTATTTATACCCCGCTCTTCAGCCACAAGGTGTGTGTGGATAGTGCAACAAGCCATGACTCTGTGGAGGACTGAAATGTCCCATCCTCATATATGAGGGTTAAATCAGTCATAGTTTGGAAGCAAACAACAAACTTAGCTTCTAACTGTGCTCTGTAGCTGGCTAACAGATCAGGGTTTGTTTATGCTGGAGTGAGCATTCTTTGAGGGTTGAATGCAGGTCACACACACACACCTGTATCTGTAGGGGATACATTCCTGCATTTACTGTGGATACATGAAACCGTGGTTAATAGCAACCCTATTGAATTACTTCTGGCCCAACATCTGGCAGAAGCATACCATAGAATCATGCTGGAGGACCTAGAAAATGCCTAAAGAGGACATATTTTTTCAGATGTGGATAAGTGAAACTGCAGATACCGGTTCTATGGATACGGGGGTGGTGGTCAACCTATACTGTGGTTTTGCTGTTGTGCCCATTGCAACCACCATTTTGATGGGCCAGAAGTTATATTCTGGTGGACTGGAAGTGAATGTACATTTGGGAGGGCAACTGCATGGAGGCCAGTGGCCAGTTGCAGCCCCAGATTCTTCCTATGCAGGCTGCACCTCCCCACCCCCCACTGATGGTGAGCCCAAATACCTCCATTTTCCTCTGCATTTTCTCTCAGAATGGTGACAGGAAATGATGTGGCATAATTTCTTGTCACCATTTTGAGAGAGATTGCAGAGAAAAACAGAGGTATTTGAGGGTACAGTAGGACCCCTGTATCTGCTTGGGATTGGTTCTGGGGGGCCCAGTGGATACTGAAAACTGTGGATAATAGTGAACACCATTGAAAATAATGGGGCTTCCAGTTTAAAATACCATAGAGTTGCCTTGGAGGACCTAGAAAATGGCTAGAGAGGACACATTTTCTAGGAAGACTCTTATGGTAGGTGTGCTGTTTTATGTCCCGTGGATAATTGAATCAGTGGGTATGGGGAACCTACTGTAATATAGACTTCTGGGATGCTTGTGGGGGTGGGATGGGATATTTTTTGCATGTTTTCACATGTTTGGGATGTGTTTCTGCATGCTTTGGGGCAGGATTTGATTTAAAATTGTGCCATTTTTTAAAAAATCGGGGAGATTTGGGGAATTGGTTGGGGGGCTTCAGGAGCCACAAAAGTGGAGTCCAGAGGTTGCATGCAGCTGCATTTTGCACATCTCTGCTTTATATGGATGAATTTGAACACAATAAAGAACAATTTTGCGGGGGGAACCCATAACCTGGCTCACCTTTATATGTGAACGTAGCCATTCTGTGAAGATGCCAGCCACAGATGCAAGCAAAATGTCAGAAAGAAACTATTTCAGAACACGGCATCATAGCCTGGAAAAAACCCCCAAGGAAAATCTATGGATGCCAGCAGTGAAAGTCTTCGACTTCACTTGTCAGTATGCTTTGGAATTCAGGAAGAAGGAACCAATTCACTTTCTTTTGTAGGGCAGTGTCTATTTAAAGCCTTAGCAAAGAGGTGGGTGATGACCTTGTAGAATATATATGTGTGTTCCATGATAATATAAGAATGTGCATCGTGGGGGATTTAAGCTAATTCTCTGTTGACCCTGATGCATATTCACCTGACCAACCTTAGCTCTTCAGGCTCTTGAGGATAAGTTCTGTCCTTCCTGTGATCTGTTAACAATACTGTAGTTGGTATTATTTGAAATCAGAACCTAATGAGTGTTAAAGCAGGGGTAAAACTCTCATCAGCTGTAGCCAGCATAGAAAATGATGAGGGATTATGGGGGCTGTAGGCCCAGAACATCTAGAGTGTGGTAGATTTGCCCACTCATGTGTTAAAAAATATTTTCCATACGGCAAGATAAAGTGTGGCTCTCTACATGTTGCTGGACTTCTGCTCCCATGAGTACTAACTAACATAGCAAGTTGTTAGGAATGTTAAGAGTTGTGATGCAGTGACAACCAGTCTGTCCAACTTTTCCCACTTTGCTCAGTGACCAAGCAATGGCCCTTTCCAAAAAGCTAATGGAAAGCTCATGGTGGTGAGGAAGGAGGAAAATCTTCCTATGTCTGTGTCCTTTTTAACTTAATCTGTTTTCTCCACTAGGCTCTGTTTCTTCTGCCCAAGATGGCACTGGAGGACAGTCCAATTTGGCCTCCTCCATATTTTTTTCTCCTTCTGCTACTGTTGTGCCTGAAAGGTATGTCTTCTTTGAGTAACTAATCTGGGAAGAGGGCTAAGGAATGTTAAATATTGTCATCTGTGGAAGAGAAGGAGGAACCAGCATGCTGTGTGGTTAAGTGTTCAGACTATGACTCTGGAGACCAGGATTTGAATCCTTGCTCAGCCATGAAAACCCACTGGGCAAATCATACTCTCTCAGCCCTCAGAAAACCCTGTGACAGGTTTGCTTTAGGGCCTTGAAGGTATACAACAACAGCAACAACAATGGAAAAGAAAAGGGGTGTATATGTGTTGTGGGAAGTATTAGACTTATTCATGGAGAGAGATTTGAATTGTTCTTACTGTTGTTTTTTTATTGTGCTTGCTAGGTGTAAATAATTGTTTTTTTACTCTTAACTATTGTTCACAATATTTTTTTTTCTTTGAATGATTGCTCAGAATGATTTAAAAATGATTTTAAAAAATCAGAATGATTTAAAAATGATTTTAAAAAACAGAAACTGGACAACATCCAGTGGACTCTACAGAAGAAATATTTCAAGATGCTCAAAAGACAGTTGCTTCATTAGTTTTTTTAAAAGTCCATTTTAAAATAATAAAACAACCATTTTTTAAGCCTCTTGGGACATATCTCTTGTTTCTTTTGAGGAGATATGATAACCTTCTTCACATATTTGAAGGGCTCTCAGATAGAAGATAGAGCAAGCTTCTTTTCTGCTGCACCAGAGTCTAGAACATGAACCAATGAATTCACATTACCCAAAAAAAAAAAAAAAGAGAGAGAGAGAGAGAGAGAGATTTCAATTAAACATTAGGAGGAACTTCCTGATGGGAAGAAACATTCACTAGTAAAAGGGACTGTCTTTCTTTGGAGGCTTTCAATTTGAAGTTGAATAGCCATATGTCAAGGGTACTTTAGTTGGGAGTTTTCTGTATCAGCAGGGTTTTGGTTTTTTTTGGACCAGATGACTGTTGGAATCACTATCAGTTCTATGATTCTATCTATGATTGTATGACTGTGGGAAATCCCTTGCAGTCCTGCCCATAGAATACAGCAGGAGACCAATGATTTGATAGTGATAGAAGCTACCTGTGTGATGTAAAATAGTGCTTCTTAGGCTATTGGATGTGAGGGACTGGCAGGTTATATATATTTTTTTTCCTGCTATGCCAGGGACTGGTACCATGTTTGTGCCCACTGGGTACAATTATTACTTTCTTTCCTGGAAACTTGCTAGGGACTAGCAGCCAGTGGCCCAGTGTTTGGCACTGGTTGAGAGACCACTACTTTGAGTAGCACTGACATAGAAAGTGGGGGTAAGTGTAGTCTTGAGGCCACATACAGCCTGCCAAGATTGTTTTTGTGGGTTTTGAGGTTTTTAGACTCCCTGGACCACACTTTTTTTGACCATAAGAAAGAGTGACTTGTTTCTTTTAGAAGTTTCCAAAAGAAGCAATTCACATTTTAAATAGGCTGCACCCTCCACACACACCTGCAGAGTTTAGCGTAAATAATAATAATACCCATTTTCAACACCAGGAGTTGACTTTTGGCCACTCTTGATCTTTCTTGTTTGTCAGTTTTTTCACATTTTTGACATGTTGTACAGCATCCACAGGGTCCCAGGGGCAGAAATTTAGTTGCTACCTCTTCACTAAAGGATGTTTGCAGGGCTGCCCAGAGCTTAGGAAATTTACTGTCTGGACAGCAGATCCCAAAATTCCCTAGGCTGTGCTGTCTGGGAGATTTTGGTAACAGTTGTGCAAAAATGTAACTATTTGAGACTCTGGGGCAGTAACGTCTAGTCAGATAGATTAATTAGAGTAAAAAACCCTTTGATAAGGCCCCTAATAAACCCTCTTTAATGAAATGGTTATATTTCTCAAGTGACAGAGGAACACATTTTTAAAAAGCTATTATAAAATATATTAAAACGTGCAAATGAGAGCACATCGTCACTTTACTTTTACACAGGAGGGAACACTTCTAAAATGGAGCCTGATGTGATGTATGCATGTCTCAGTGAAAAACACTGGAAGTATTGTCTTTCTTTAAAAAACAAATAAACCTCTTTTTAGCTGACTGCTTATTTAATTGCTCATTAGATCAGTTACTACAGTTTCTTTAATTGGGTCAGAAGCTTAGGTACCAGAGTTGAGGAACCTGACTTTAATTTTTTATGTTTGTCGTTTGAATCCCACAGTGATGAGGAAAGTGGGGAGCTCTCTGTCAGTGACCCACCTTGTCCTTCCCTGCATCTGTGCTTTGAAAGCCAGGATGCTGAGCCAATCCCTGTTGAGAATGGCGGCCCACCTCCTTTGGACCAAGAGAGAAAGGCTGTAGAGCCAGGAGCTACAGTGGCTAAAGCTAAAGACCTCCCAGGCATGGAAGAAGAGACAGCGAAGAAGCAGGGAGCCGCTCCTTCTGTTCCTAGCCTTGTAGAAAATTTCCAACTGGACAGTGATACTGATGTGGAAGATGAGGAGGAAGCAGGTAGCATGTCTAAACCATCACGATCTGGAGACTTGATGGAAGTTGACAAGGCCCTAGAAGTGGGCAGTGACACAGATGTGGATGAACCTGTGGTGATGGATTCAGATGATGCCTGTCAGAAGACCCACCCTGCAGTTGTTGATGTGAGCAGTGATACTGATGTGGAGGAAGTAGTAGAAGCCTTAGGTGTCCCAGAGGCCCAGAAAGCTGCTAAAGATGGAGATGATGACACAGATGCAGAAGGTGGAATGGAGAATTCAAGTGTTGCATGCCTTGGGAGGCATGGGTCTGATCCTCAAATGGAAGATGGCTGCAAAGGTATAGGAAGGGCAGAAGAGCATCCACATACTGCACACCCTAAAGGTCCTCAGCCTGGTGAGAATGAGAATGGTGACACAGATGTGGAGGAGGTCATCAGTGATCCAGAAGTGAAGGCTAAGTCTCAGCCATCTAGTAAAATTGGGAACAGTGGTACAGATGTGGATGACATATCCCTCAAAGTGGAGAATCCAGGTGAGACTTTGAGGATCCATGAGGCTGCTCTGGACAGCGATGGTGATACAGATGTGGAAATGACTGACTTGGTGCTGGAGAAGTCAGATGTTGTTCAGCCCCACAGTCCTCACCCTATAAGCTCAGAGGACAACGATGCAGGTCTGAAAGAAATCCCCCTGAAAGGGGCTGTGCGTCAGGATAGCAATCACCTAGATGAAGGGAATACTGCTGCTGCTGTAGGGGAGGTAAAGAATCTTAATGTTCAACAGCCGAGCAGTGATGAAGCTGTCAATGAACAGTCTAGGAGCCTAGCTGGGAGGAAAACACCTGAAGTAATTGAGAAGAGAGCCATCTTACCTCAGAATCAGTGCCTGCTTGTTCTCTCTGTGGATAGTGATACAGATGTAGAAGAGGAAGGGAAGGTAGTGGAAATTCAAGACATGGCCTCTGAGGAGAACTGTCAACCCATTGTTTCTGGGCCCAGTGAAGGAGGTAGGGGGAGCTGCCCTGAGAATCAGGATATTGGACCCCCAAATAGCTCTGGGCCTATCGAGGTTGAGAACAGTGACACAGATGTAGAAGTGGTTTCTCCATCCCATAAGGAACCTGTGGGCCAAGACAGTGATACAGATGTAGAGGAAGTGGCTGCCTCTTCCCCTACGTTGCCAGGGAAACCCCTAGAAGAGCAAGATACTCAGTTAGTAATTCCCGTGAGATCTCGCATGGATGGAGAGAAATCAGCTGGCTCTGCAGCAGAAGTGAGACTCCACCATGCAAGTTGCAAAGAGGATGAAGATACAGATGCAGAGGGAAACTCATCCTGTTCAGGAGAGGACAGCAGCACTGATGGTGAGAGGGTGGGAAGGAGATGGAAAGGGAGGCATATTTCCTTTTCAACACTTTCAGACTTTCTAATTGGGGGATCTTAGTTGATTATTGTTAAAAAAAATTTTTTTTACAGCTCAGTCCTGTGATCTGGTTAGGCATAAAACATACGGATACGTTGAGGTCAAAAGGCCATTACCCACAGGAGGGTGTGTCCTGAGGAGGGTGACCAAAATGTTGGGTGGTCTGGAAGCCATGCCCTATGAGGAGCAGCTTAGGGAGCTGGTTATGTTTAGCCTGGAGAAGAGAAGGTTAAGAAGGGGAAGCATGATAGCTATGTTTAAATATTTGAAGGGAAATCATATTGAGGATGGAGCAGGCTTGTTTTCTGCTGCTCCAGGGACTAGGACATGGAGCAATGGGTTCAAACTACAGGAAGAGCTTCCACCTAAACATTAGGAAGAACTTCCTGACAGTAAGAGCTGTTTGGCAGTAGAATGCACTGCCCCAGAGGGTGATGGAGTCTCCTTCTTTGTAGGTTTTTAAACAGAGTCTGGATGACCATCTGTCAGGAGTGCTTTGATTGGGTATTCCTGCAGGGCAGGGGGTTGGACTAGATGGCCCTTGTGGTCTCTTCCAACTCTATGATTTTATGATTCTACCCTGATGTTAAAATATGAGTTGTGGTGTCACAGCAAAGTTTGGGAACAGCTAGACCTCCAGGTGTGATTGGATTGCAACTCCCATCATCCTGCACTGTTTTCCCATCTCAGGAGAAAGGTGGGATATAAATTCAATCAATAAATAAATGATTTAAAAATTCCCCATGCTAGCTAGGGTTTATGGTAATTGTAGTGTAACAGCACTGAGAATGCCACAGGTTCTCTGCTGCCCCTATGTTGCAATGAAATATCTTGAGACGTTGAATCTCCTGTGAATGGCAGAGTTACACCTGTGCCTTGTACAGTTGCACTGAGCATGGCTTTGTGCTGGTCTGGTATCCTTTAGAAGCTACAGCAGCAATTGTTGGCACAGTGCATGCTGGCATATAAGGTTAACAAGCGGGAACTGCAGTAAGACAATGCAATGTGGATCGATTCTTTCAGCATTCAAGCCAACAGACCCTGGCTTCTGTCGGGATACTCAATTCCGTTTCCTCCTTCCAATAGTCTGTCAGCATTCTGTACCCACTGAACATGTTCAGTCCTGATTGTACTGTTCTTGGAGTGTTCCACCACCCTATTTCTTAGAATGTTTCTTCTAAAGATATTTTGTAGTTATTTAAATTTCAGGGTCCCCCTTAAACCTGCTGATAGTGTTTGGTAGTGTTTGGTAGTGCCAATACTCCTGTTACAGTGGGACCTTGGTGTCCATGGGTTTGGTATCTGCAGATTTGAGCAACCACAGATTGAAATGGAGAAATAGATTTTTAAAAATTTACCTGCAGTCCACTACAGCCAGGCCCACAAGTGTCCCCAGGGTAGTGGCAGAGGCTGCGGTGGCAAGGTCAGGGCATCAGGCATGCATGCTTCAGGCTGCAGCGATTCTGCTCTTTCTTTCAAAAGGCAGAAGCCACAGCTGGCGTGCTCTCAGCAGCAGGCATGAAGAATGTGTGCTTGGAAATCGGGGCTTGTCACCCCCCTCCTCCTCAGCTGATGATAGTCTATCCCAGGAAAGGGTTAGCAGGGGAGGCAGAAGCGGCAAGCACCTGGCAATCGGGGCTTGACATCTTTCCTTCCTCCTCCCCTCCCTACTTAGCTGATGGAAGTCAATTTCATTCCTTTGCGAGTGAGAGCATTGCCACCACTGTTTGCCATCCTGCGGAAGCTGCTTGCCATGTTGTGATTGGTGGTGGTGGTGAGCGGCTTCTTCAGCAACATGGCAGTTACGGCAGGGCGGGTGCTCCTGCTCATTTGTTCATTTGCGAGAGAGGGCACTGTTGCCACCATTTGCCATGGCCTGCGGAAGCTGCTTGCTGTGCTGTGATTGGCAGCGGCGAGCGGTTTCTTCAGGAACATGGCGATTGGTGACAGGGGCAGGCACTCCTGCTTGTTCATTTATTTGCGAGCGAGAGCTGCCGCTGAAACCTTGCCACAGTAACCTCCATTGTTGGCCTGGGATCTCTTCTTGGCCTGGCTACAGTCGATGTCAGGTAGTAATTTTAAATTTTAAACAGGGGCTTGAACATCTGAGTTTCTTGGTATCCGCAGGGGGTCCTGGAACCAAACTCCCATGGATACCAGGGGCCCATTGTATTAGCATGTTCATGCTTGAACATTAGAAACAAGAAGGTCCATTTGCCTGTTTCATTTTTATCCCCCCAGATGATCCAGACTTGGCTTTCCAGGCAACACAGTGTTTTCTGCCTTCTGAGCCCTTGACTCCCAGGACTGAAATGACAAGAGATACAGCAGTGGCAGGTGAGGAATGTTGCAGGACTCCTGGATCCTCTCAAAGAGGAGTGTGGTCTGGTGAGATGACGTAAGTAGAAGTTGTGAACCCACGATTTCTAGGGTCCCCAAGAGAAAACTGGATTGCAACATGTCAAGCCGAGAGCTGCAGTGACTATATGTCCTAGACTAGGCGTGAGGAAGGGGTGGTCCATAGCTGCATTTTTTTTGTTGTTAAATTAATTTTTATTGAACGATTAAACTCTAAAAAATATTGACACAAAGCAAACAAAAACAATATAAACAACCTAATAGACAACATAAACAAAATAGAGGGTGGGACTACAACATATAACTACAAACCAATTTATAACAACCCCTACCCCTCACATAAAAAGACTTCCCACATACTTTCCAATTACTTCCTTAGTTAATTATTCCTTATTTCTACCTCTGTTTGTCTAGTCATCCTTTTTACTTAATCTGTTTACTATCACAGTAATAGTCAACATTCCTACCAATCAGTATAATCAATATTCCTATCAATAGTCTAAAGAAACATAAAATAATAGTGATAGAAATCATTTTAGTTATTAAACCCAATAATGCAAGTATCCCCTCTTACTCGTTTTAGATGTTCTATAAATGGTTCCCATGTTTTCATTAAAGTTCCGAATGGATTTCTTCTTACTACATTTGTTAGTTTATCTAAAAATGCCATTTCCGCCACTTTATCAATCCATGCTATACATGTTGGGATTTTATTGGATTTCCATTGCCTCGCAAAGACCAATCTTGCCATGGTTACTAGATAACATGTAGCTGCATTTTTGTATGGGGGCCAGTTCACCCCAGCTCCCCATAGGCAACACTCTTGCCAGCATGCCCAACTATCTCTCTTTTTCTCTGTAGTCCCTCTAACAATGGGCACTAGAAGTGGCACTATGTCACTTCTGGTAGCCATTTTGTGAAGACCTAGAGAGGAAAATGGAGGTGTTCAGTGGTAGTAGGGGTTCTGTGGGGTGGGTGGGATGGGGGTATTTTCATGTGTTTTCATGCATTGCCAGATTTCCTGCATAGTTTGAGGCAAAAATTTCCAGAAAAAAAACCTGCCCTAAAAAAAAAAATGAGCGGAATGTTAGCAGGATTCTAAGGACATGTGGGGCCTTCATGGGTCACAAATGTGGGGTCCAGGGGCCACATTTGATCCAGAGGTGTTATTCTATCCACCCCTCTCTTAACAATGTGGGGTGAGAGCAATTTTGCCATGTTCCTCACTCCCCCAACCATATTAGGCACAGGAGAGAGCTTTTTTTTTTTTTTTTTTTTGCTGCAGGAAGTCAATTATAAGTTGATTTCCTATTGTAGTAAAGACCTCTGTGTGGCCAAAAATGTTGGGGCGTAGAAAGACGCGCTGTGTCCACCACAACCACCTGCAGAGTTGTTCCACGTTGACAGGACACCAAGGAGAAGGGTTCTGGAGAGACTTCTGCAAAAGACTTCAGGCTGAGAAGGAAAAATTCCTTCACCCCAGCACACTGCCTTGAGCTCTGGCTTGCCAAATAAAGACAAAAGACAGCAACAAGGCCAGCCTTCACTCAACTTGAGGGCTTTAATCTTTGTTTGCAGTATATTTACAATAAATATACAGAGTATAGGACAACAAATATACAGAGTATAGGATATTCACCAACCACCATCCACAACAAACCCACACTGGAGAGAATTCCCATCTCCTTTTTATAGGCAGTTAAACAATGCCTGTTCCATCAGGCATCTCAGGTGTGCATACTCTCAAGTGCTGACTCACACACCTGCCACTGGAGCTTAACTACTTTCATTACTAAGCGTACAGCTCCATCTTGTGGTCACATCCATGTCATTTCCTGACAAAAAATGGCAGTGGGGGGGAATGTGACAGAAGGCCCCCATGTCCCCAAGGGATGTAGGAAGCCTTTGGGCACCATGTTTCTCAAAAAATATAGATGTGTTAAATTCTATGTGTGGTGGAGGAGCATCCCTGGAAGGTTCCATGGGCAATCAGTGCAACCCCCTACCAACCCTAGTAGTTGTCCTCCCCCAACTCTGTCTTAGCAAAATGGAAAGCATTAGAGGTTGTCTTGGTGATACAGGTTGAGTCGCCCTTATCCAGAATTCCGAAATCTGAAATATTCCAAAATAGTCCACCTGGGTGGCTGAGATAGTGACACACTTTGTTTCATGCACAAAATTATTAAAAATATTGTGTATAAAATTACCCTCAACTATGTGTATAAGGTAGGGTTGTCATAATTCCTTGCCACAAAACCAGGACAGAGCACCCGTGGGCAGGGGTGGATGGGTGGAAGAAGGAGGGAGCCCTCTTCACTTTCCCCTCCCCATGAGGAGGGCACCCAGAGCATCCGCATGAGGGGGAGGAGGAGGGAGCCCTCTTCTCTCCCCCCATCCCTGTGAGGAGGGCACCCAAAGACTCACTGCATCTCTGGGTGGGAAACAAGTGAGTGTGCAGATGCATGGGGAAGCAGGTGGTCAGGGAGTGATGCAGGAGGTAGTGCTGCCCTAAAAAAAAACTGCTGCCAGGGGAGGGCTGCCCCCCTGCTCTCCCTCCCACCTCGCTACGCCAGCCCGTCAGGCTGGGCTGCTCGAAGCGGTAGATCCCAGATTCTTCCATCTTCCCTCCAGAGCTGGAAGAATCCGGGATCTGCTGCTTTGAGCAGCCCAGCCGGATGGGACAATTTTTAGTCCCTTTAATCTGGGATTTCCCCGGTTTTCTGGGACTTATAGCAACCCCAGTATAAGGTGTATATGAAACATAAATGAATTTTATATTTAGACTTGGGTCCCATCTCCAAGATATCACATTATGTATGTATATGCAAGTATTGCGTTGCAGAGGGGTGGGATAGAAATAAATTTTATTATTATTATTATTACTATTATTTCAAAATCCGAAGTATTCCAAAATCCCTCTAGTCCCAAGCATTTCGAATAAGGGAGATGCAACCTGTAATAACCTTTCTGAATATGCTGTAGATGATGCTTTTTTATTATTACTGTTTATTTTGTATAGTTATCCAATCTTTCTTTCAATGAGCTCACGACAATGTACTTGGTATTTCTCCTCCTCACTTTACCTTCAATACAGCCCCGTGAGGCAAATCAGGCTGTAAAAATATGTGTGACCGGCCCACGTTCACCCAGTGCATTTTTGGCTCAGTGGGGATTAGAACCTGCATCTCTTAAGCCTCAATTCAGCACCCTAACCAATGTATTACACTAGCTCTTATGCTGGCAAAAAGCAAGACATGACCCTCCAATGGAAAAAAAATAAGAAAAAATGGTTCTGGCTGGAGGGTGGAGCGGGGAGATTAGATCATGCAAAATGGGTAATGAGCCAGCATTATGTAGTGGTTTGAGTGTTGGTCTACGACGCTGGAGATCAGGGTTTGAATCTCCACTCAGCCATGGAAACCCACTGGGTGACTTTGGGCAAGTCACACTCTCTCAGCCTCAGAGGGAGGCCATGGCAAACCCTCCCCCTTGAACAAATCTTGCTGAGCAAACCTCATGATATGTTCACCTTAGGGTCATCATAAATTGGAAATGACTTGAAGGCACACAACAACAACAAGATGGGTAATCAGGAGATAAGTAGAAGATTAGATTGCCTTCAGGACTGGAGACTCTGTGCCTTTATATCACCAGTTTTTTCTGTTGCGCTCATATTCTGCTTGGGGGCTTCTCAGAAGCACCCGGCTGGTTGCTGTAGGAGTCAAAGGCTAGACTAGATAGGCTGCAGTTTAATCGGAGGAGAGCTCTTATGTTCATAAGTGTCCATCTACAAAGGCATTTGCATTTCTTGAGGTGGAATTGATAACGATACCTGGCTGTTCATAACAGGGCCCTCTGTATACTTCAGAATTATAGTACTGTACTATGATTCCACTTTAACTTATCATAGCTACATAGTTTGGGAGAGGGCACTAAAGCTATCTGGATGAGAATTCTAAGTATTCCTCTCTAAATTGCAAATCCTAGGATTCCCTATGATGTTCCCACAACAATTAAAGGGGAATCGTAATCTATAATTGTTTAGTGTGAAAGGGAGCCAGGAGCTGAAGGGATCAATGCCAGGACTCATAAGCTCAGTCTTGACAGCTTTTAGCTCCCTTTTTCAACTCTATAAATGTTGATGCTTACCACACCATGCAGACAACAACTGGTTTATTCTGATAGTTTTCATTAGAGAATAACACCATTCCTGTCTTTTTTTTCACCACCACCCCCATGCCAGATTCCAGAGTTAATTGGGAACAGGAGCCCACTCAGGAGTTCAGATCCCCCTCTGGAGCAACCAGACTCCTACTTGGGAAAGGTAAGTTTGTTTGGGGCCTGTCTACTTGGCAGCCCGTTCCATAGTTCAGCTTGCATTTGGATGCTTTCTTAGAAGGGATGAGCAGTAGTTGCTATCTGGCTGGCTCATTCTGTAGGATAGCAATGCTTGCACTGATTTTATTAATTCATAATTTGCTATTTGGACTAACAGAGATTGGTATAATCTGGTCTGGGATCACCAAGAATCCCTCGTCTGTATCACTGGTTTTTGCACTAGATCCATCTGAATGTGTTTCCTTTACATTTCTTTATGTTTGTTAAAATATTTTAACCTGCTCCATTTTAGCAGATCTCAGAACAGGGCACAATTGGTGTAGTCATTGTAAAAATAATATAAAACCATTAATCTTAAATAACTCCCACAGAGTGACAGATTGAAATCCACTACCATGGTCTCACCAAGCCTCAAATGCTTGGGTGAAGAGCCAGGATTTAACTTGATGTTGAAATAAGGGCAGTGCTGGCACCAATGGGGTCTGTTCCATTAAAGTTGGTGTCACGTATGGTTTCTGCCCTCTTAACATTGTTCTAGCTGTTACATTTTATATTATCAGCAACCTAGAGTGATGACTTGTGATATGAGAATATTTTTCTGCATTTTCATGATCGTGAAGGAGGCATATCTAAGATGTCCTTTGTAGGATGTTTGTATGAGTGAGTGGATCAAGTGTGCTTATTGTTCATGGTGGCAATGAAATCAGCTGTGAACCCCATCTTGTTTCTGCTTCTCACAGCCTCTATGATAATGTCCTCATCTCCTGTGATCTTCCCAAAAATTCCAGGTAAGGGAAATATATGGAATGAAGTGTGGAATGATTGAATGAGGAACATTGTAGATGGACTGCCAGGAATCTTTTAAGTTTTCAGGAGGATATGGGAGAGCGGCTACTAAAAACCAAGCAAACATATGGCTGCACATACATAAATGCCCCATAGTTTTGACATCAGTTGAATTGGTCAATATGTACTAAATGTGACCATAGTGTGGTTGTTTTTGCAACCCTCGTGGAGCCCCACCCAGTTCTTTTCCCCACCAAAAAGCCCCCAAACTGACTTTTCACCCCTAAATATGTGTTTCTGCTGCTAGATGCCTCCTCGGCACAGGCTCCACCAAGTCCCCAAATACCACTGACACCCCCAAAACCAAGCCAGAAGTGAGCAACTAGCTGGTTTGGATTTTGATTTACTTTCTGCAGCGTTCAGCCCACCCACCCAGCCCCAAAAAACCTATGGGCCTTTTGTGACCCATGATGAGTGCTAGGAATGCCTGCCAAAGTTGCTCACCCCTGATTTAGACAAGGACCAAATTCCATCAGTGGTGTTAGCACAATGGGCTACGTCCCTCCGGACTTTCCCTGGATGCTGCTTCGATTCCTTTATTCTTTTATCCCCAACCTTTTGCAGTCAGAGAACCACTCTCTTTCTTGCCATGTTAATGAATATGGTTGAAGAAGAAAGTATATCTTGAGTGGGCAAGCTGTGGCCCTCCAGAGCAGAGCTTGGAAATAACTAGCCAAATCTAAGAAAAATCTAAATCCCCAACCAGAATGGCTGAAATGATGGGAGTTGTAATTTCCACATCTGGAGGGTGCTTGGTTGTGGCCTGGCCCATTGTGAGAAACTGCCATGGCTGCATTCTACAGAATCCCGGGATTTGTAGCTTGGTGAGAAACCTGAGCTCTCCAGCAGAGATTTCAAAGCACCTCAGCATTCTGTAAAAATGGGGCAGTGGCAGTTAAAGTGGTATCCAACTGCTACAATTATTGTGCAGTGTAGATGTGCTCCATGTCCACCCTGATTAGCAGAAACTCTCCAGGGTTTTTCAATCTCTTTCTACTCTCTTTTAATCAGGGATGATGGGGCTTGAACCTGGCATGTTCTCCATGCAGTCTCCTGTGTGTGCTCTTTTTCTGAGCTGTGATCCCATGGGTGGGGGGAAACAGTTTGAGGAAGGAGGCAGGCTGAGGTGGAGTATGAAGACCCTTGGAATTGTATCTTCTTTTCTCCACGTAGAGTGCCAGTCCCCATTGAAAGAGGAGGACTCAGACCCAGATGCTTACATACTGGAAGCCACTCAAGCATACTGTAGGGAGCCTGAACGGCTCTCAGAAGAACCCACACAGGCCTTTGTTGTTGAAGAGGAGGAAGAAGTGAAATTGAACTTTCATAACCCATCTGAAGGGGGAGAATGCTCTGAGCAAGCTACACAGGCTGTGGTTACAGTTTCAGCCAATAGGGGCCAGCAGGCCACCATTCTTTCCATGGACAGCACTCAGCCCTCTTCCGTGGGCTTGCCGTCTCCTGAGCCTGTCTCCCAGACAGCTGTGGATGAGGGGGCAGAGGAGTGCAAGAAGGATCAGGAAACTCAATCAGTTCAATCACTGCAAAGTCCCACCATGGGCAGCAGCCAGCCCTTGACATTGCAGGAGGTGAAGGGGGA
The DNA here is from genome assembly GCA_030847615.1 of Gambelia wislizenii. NCBI lineage: Eukaryota > Metazoa > Chordata > Lepidosauria > Squamata > Crotaphytidae > Gambelia > Gambelia wislizenii. The sequence continues at coordinate 42,480,091 of JAUMIR010000002.1, forward strand.
CTCTGTAACTGAGGAACGAGTCCCTGAAGATGGAAGCATCACACAGGAGGCAGGTGAGCCTTGGGGATGCTCTGGAACTGGGGAACATATGGTTGTCTAGCAATTGCACACACACCTCTGACATATAGACATGAAGGTAAGCATGAGTTAGTGTGATGCTGGGATTTGAGTGTTGGTCTGGTACTTGGAAGATCTGGGGTTGAGTCCCTATTTAGCCATGAAGCACACTGGGTGACCTTGGGCTGGTTGGTCTTGTATCTCTTTCACCCACAGAAGAAACTGGAGACACATCTCCAGGGGCTCAATTGATGGGTGTTTTTATAGAATCATAGAGAGTAGGACCAGGTCTGTTGGTTTTAAGTTACAGGAGGGTAGACTTTAATTGAACATTAGAAGAAACCTTTTGACAGTGAGAGTGGTTCACCAATGGAACCAGTTGCCTATAGAGGTAGCGGGTCTCTTTCTTTGGAGCTCTTCAAAAAGAGGCTGGACAGCTACTTGTTGGGGATGCTTGATCTGGAGTTCCTGCACTGAGCAGGGGGTTGGGCTCAATGGCCTATGGGCACCCTTTCAACACATGATTCTACAATTCTGTATTCTACTGGACATAGACTCATAGAGTTGGAAGAGACCACAGGGGCCATCCAGTCCAATCCTCTGCTTTGCAGGAATATATAATCAAAGCATTCCTGACAGATGGCCACCCAGCCTCTGTTTTAAAACCTCCAAAGAAGGAGACTCCACCACACTACGAGGCAGTGTATCCCACTTCCGAACAGCTCTTACTGTCAGGAAGTTCTTCCTAATGTTTAGGTGGAATCTCTTTTCCTGTAGTCTGAATCCATTGCTCTGTGTCCTACTCTCTGGAGCAGCAGAAAGCAAGCTTGCTCCAAGTGTGCATCCCTTCAGATATTTTAACATGGCTATCATGTCCCCTCTTAACCTTTTATTTTGTACACAAGTGCTCTTCTTCTCCAGCCTCTTTGGGGAGGAGGCCACCTCCTCCTTTCCTAGGACAGGGCAGGCTGTTGAAAGCTCTTGTTTCTTTATGAAAGACAGTCTAGTTGCCCCACTTTAGGGTTTCTCTAAAGAGAAGAAACCATAGAGAGCTATAGTGTTGGAAGACCACTAGCTAGTTTACTGCTGTGGTCTAGGAAGAGTCAGGGGAGATGGATGTTGTATATGTAGCTGTATTTGTGGTCAGGTTTTCACACTAACCATTTGCAATCTCAATATGGAATTTGTTACTTTTCTATCACAGCAGTTTTCTGCAAACAGAGGAACAGTGTTAATGTCCAAACTGATCTCTACAAGGTCAGATAGCAACTTGGGAGTGGGATGGATTAGTGGTGTTTAAAAAGACAACAGATTCTAAACCATAACTTGGAAAATGTATTATGGGAAACAGTTCTCAAAATCCCCCAGTCATCATGGCTGACTGTGTTGGCTGGGGGTGGGGGAGGGGTCCTGAGAACTATAGTCCACAAGAGTAATTTTTACAAGCTGTGGTCTAAAGTACAATTTTGTGTGAGTTCTGAATAATCAATAAGCTTGAGAGACTTGAATTCATGAGTCCTCCCTCTTTGTATGACCCCAACCTGCTTCAGCCCCAACTAGCGAGGACAGGAGTTACATTCTTTCATACCTGGAGGGCAGGTAGGCTTGGGGTGGGGGGAAAGCAGATTTAATGGATTCCTGTAGAATTCTGCAAATTGAGTTCTTGTTTCCCAAACAGGTTATGGGGAAAGAAAGGAAGGAAGAGGTGTGTGCATGTGTGTGTTTGTCTCTGTGACATTCCATTGATTAGCACTGCCTCTTAGTGACAGAAACAGGAATGGCATCATAGAATCATAGAATTGTAGAGTTGGAAGAGACCCCGAGGGCCATCCAGTCCATCCCCCTGCCATGCAGGAATACACAATCAAAGCATCCCTGACAGATGGCCATCCAGCCTCTGTTTAAAGACCTCCAAGGAAGGAGATCCCACCACGCTCCGAGGGAGTGTGTTCCACTGCCGAACAGCTCTTACTGTCAAAAAGTTCCTCCTAATGTTGAGGTGGAATCTCTGTTCCTGGAGCTTGCATCCATTGCTCCGTGTTCCAATCTCTGGAGCAGCAGAAAACAAGCTTGCTCCATCCTCAATGTGACACCCCTTCAAATACTTAAACAGGGCTATCATATCACCCCTTAACCATCTTTTTTTCCAAGCTACACATACCCAGCTCCCTAAGTCTTTCCTCATAAGGCACGGCTTCCACCATTCTAGTCACCCTTTTCTGGACACGAGGCATCCTGCATCCTTCACCTCAAGTTGTTGCTTTTTTTGTAGATGGAGAATTGGAAGAAAGAAGTTCAGTGCCAGCGAGAGAAGCAAGAGAAGTTGAGCAGGTGGGCATGATACTGGCCTTACCTTTGTGAGAAAGGTCTCGCAGCATCCCACTCCTGTTCTGGTGGAAAATTGAACATTCTACCTCCCCCAGTTGTTCCTTTTATCCCAGGAGTGTGGAGAGTATGTAGCCTGTGGGTTCCTTGACCCCATTTTTGAAGACTCCCTGCCAGTCCTCTTGCAACCTTCTCTGAAAATGAGTTCAGTCCTCAGCCTGAAAGATGTCCCCCACTCTCACCTTATCCCTCTCCATTTACAGGTACAGGTACAGGTACAGGTACAGGAGCATTCTAAAGAAGAGCCCTCTCAACCAGAGGCCTCTGTCCCTGGGCAGCGACGCAACCTGCGCTCCTCTTCAACTGCTTCCCCAGCTGCTCTTCCACAGGGACGAGGTCTCCGCCGTCGTGAGCGTGTGGGATGTGGCAACGCAGAAAGATCTGAAGAACCAGCTGCCCCCATCTCCAGACGCAGGGGGTTGCGGCAACTCAGCAATCCAGCCCTGAACATGGGAGAGCCAGAACAGCCCAAAGAAAAGGAAACAAGGCCCAATAAGAAGCCCAAAGATGGGGAGCCGGCACTAGCCGCACGCCAGGGACGAGCCAGGTGTTTGCAAAGGGAATGTGAAGCTGCCGCCAGGCTGAAAGGAGAGACAGGAGTGGCTGTGAGCAGCCCAGCTACCAGAGAGCTGACAAGGCACGGGGAAAAGAGAATAGCAACGCAACCCATGGAGGAACTGCAGCCACAACTCCCTCAGACCCAGTCGAGCAGGCGGTCAAACCCTTCAGTGAGCACGCCAAGCCCAAAGGATTCTGGGAGAGCTGTCAAACCTGGGCAGGTGGGTGACAGAAGTACTGAAAACTTGGCTTCTGAGAATTACGAACAAGTGTGGTTCAGTCGATTCCTTTAAAAAAACGAAAAGTAATATGAGCGCATTTCCCTCACCCCCAATTCATTTTTGTTCCATATGCTTATTGCTTAGGGTTGGTCTTTGTAGCTGTACTGTAACAGTTAGAAATGATGAGTATAGCAACTCTAGACCTGTGGCTCTTAACCTTTTCTTTACCAGGGACCCCCTTTAAATACCTTTTGCTGCCACGGACCCCCAAGATTTAACTCAAAATTTAAAAACTTAACAACAATAATAATCATAATAATATATGATGATGATGATATAATTACATCATCCATTAAACCTTCCCTCAGAGGCACTGGAGGGGGAGGGAAGACATTATCCTGCTTTTTCCCGAAAGTTTGTGGCTGGAGCGGATTGAACAGCAATGAGCAGGCCAAGCCAGCCAGCCTTTGCCTTGACTCCTGTCATGTGGGCTGAACAGCTTTCATTCCTTTGTGTGGACCCTCTGTGAGGACATTGTGACCCCTGGGTGTCCACAGACCACAGGTTAAGAACCACTGCACTATTTATTTATATATACCCCGCTCTTCAGCCACAAGGCTATCAGAGCGGCTTACAAATTGTTTTAAGCAACAGCTATTTACACATCTACACTGCATTAAACAGTTTCCAATGTGCGTTAGCTAATTGCCCCCACAAGCTGGGTACTCAATTTACCGACCTACGAAAGGATGGAAGGCTGAGTGAACCTTGGAGCCTGCTGGAATCGAACTTGCAACGTGGTGACTTGCAGTACTGGCATTTAACCACTGCGCCACCAGCCTCATGTGGCATCCTTTTGAACATGGCTATTGATCAAGTGGTGTACTTTAACAACCATTCTACTCAAAGTCATGGTCCATGGGCCAGCCCCAATCTGCAGTAAGTTTCCAGGGAAGAAAGAAAGTTGTAGCCCAGTGGGCACAAAAATGGTACTGGTTCCTGGCATGTGGGGGGAGGAGATTGCTTTCCCCTCTGCATCAGACAGCCTGGGAAGTACTGCCTTCCAAAGTTGTTTCACATATTACTAAGATAATGTATGAGACAGCACTTAGAGGAAGAATGTTGAGTACATTATTTCTTGCCAAAAAGTCTGTTTGACAAACTCTGTTAGGCTGTTAGTTAAAGTGGAAGGCAGAAGGAAAAGAGAAGAACCCCATTGCAGATGGATTGATTCAGTAAAGGAAGCTATGGCCTGATTTCGCAAGACCTGAACCTGAATTCATGACCAGGGCTCACTGAGGTCTCTCATTCATAGGGCCACCGTAAATCAAAGTTTTCTTGATGACTGTTAACAACAACAACAGCAGTAGGCTGTTCCATTGTTGGAATTGAGGCCCAATATGTGGGTGTTAACGGGTTGAAAAATGCAACACATAACTTTCTTGGAGGAAAACCGCCTCTCTGTTTGAATTCCCATCTCTCTGTTTGAGAAATATTACCTTGCTAGACCTGACTGTTCTGTGGCAAGCTGGCTTGGTATAATAAAGCAACCTGTAGGTTGGTCCAAATTGATGTGGGTAGGAATTGGAGTGTGTGTGCCTTCAAGTCGCCTGTCAACTTAAGGTGACCCCATGAATTTCGGAGGGTTTTCTTAGGTAAGAAATAATCAGAGATGGTTTTGCCAGTTCCTTCCTCTGAAATATAGCCTACAGCACCTAGTATTCATCAGGAGTCTCCCATCCAAGTACTAACCAGGGCTGACCCTGCTTAGCTTGGTAGCTCTCTGTAAGTGGGACTTGACAAACAGGAGGCAGGATGTCTGAGGGAGAGGAGCTTGGTAGCCAGAAGATTGACGAAGACTGTGTGTGTTGTCAATTGATGCAAACTGCTGTGTTTTTTGCGTGCATCTTGGAACATTTTCATTTTGGATTGAAAATTTGTTGGACTGTACTTAATTTACTTTTTCCCAAATGAACCTGGTTTAAACTGTTTTAACCTTCAGCTGTTTTGACCTGTTAAAATTCTTTAATATGTTTCACTCTGTTCAAATCACATTTATTGTTTTAAATTTGTTTTGTTTAAATTGCTTCTACAGTTGTCCCTTCACATTCTCTGGGGTTTGGTTCCAGGACCCCCCGTGAATACCCAAATCCGTGAATATTCAAATCCCATTATATGCAATGGCATAGCAAAATGGTGTCCCTTATATAAGATGGCAAAATCAAGGTTTGTTTTTTGGATTATTATTTTTTAAAGAACATTTTCAAGCCGTGAGTACTTAAATCCATGAATGCCAAATCCATGAATATGGAGGGACAACTATATTTGTGCGCTGCCCTGAGATCCCACAATATAGGTCAGGATATAAATTTATTTATACTAAATAAATGAATACAGTCCCCAGCTAGCATGGTCAGAGGGTTCTGGGAGTTATAGTCCAAAGAAAAGGTAGTATTTTCTAAGTTCTGGAACATGTTTCTTCTTTTCCCCAGGACTCCCCAGCACAGACCACACCATCCTCAGAAAGAAGGACACGGCGTCAGAGCACAGAGAGCAGCAAACTGGTGGGAACGAGATCCCAGCCCCGGAACCGATCACAGGCCTCTTTGGCCTCTGGTGGTCCTGCTCCAAAGGTATCATGTGCATGCATTGAGTTGTGGGGAGGAACTGAAGCTTTTCTGAGGAAATGGACCCGTCCTGCCTTCTGGATTTTGGAATCCAAGGCACAGGACAGCCTTGGATTGAAGCACTGGTAGCCACAGGCAATATGACCTTGCATGGGGGTGAGTGGAAAAGCTGGCAGAGGTGGGATGCAACACTCCATGTACAGCCAGCACAGAAATCAAGTGGACTGCCACAAGAAAAAAGGCTCCTCCTCTGCACCCAGCAGGGAAAAGGAGTAGGCTGCTTACTGCAGGGGGAACCAGGATTCCCTGACCCTTCTCTGCCATTGGGCTGGATAAAAAAACAATGAGTTTTTGCAGTCTAGTAACTTTTGTGGGTTTGTGTTCACAAGGCTGCTGTAAGGAGGTGGTTCTGGGGCTGACTCTGGGTAAACTGAGAGAATAATCGAAACATAGAGTTGGAAGAGACCACAAGGGCCATCCAGTCCAACCCCTGCCATGCAGAAATACCCAGTCAAAGCGCTCCCGACAGATGGCCATCCAGCCTCTGCTTAAAAACCTCCAGAGAAGGAGACTCCACCACACTCCAAGGCAGTGCATTCCACTTCTGAACAGCTCTTACTGTTAGGAAGTTCTTTCTAATATTTAGGTGGAATCTCCTTTTCTGTAGTTTGAATCCGTTGCTCCATGTCCTAGTCTCTGGAGCAGCAGAAAACAAGCCTGCTTCCTCTTCAATATGACATCCTTTCAAGTATTTAAACATGGCTATCATGTCACCTCTTAACCTTCTCTTCTCCAGGCTAAATATACCAGCTCCCTAAGCCGCTCCCCATAGGGATGGTTTCCAGACCTTTCACCATTTTGGTTGCCCTCCTCTGGGTCAGATGGGTTTGGCATCTACTAAGTGACTTTCTCTCCTCCTCTTCTAGGTGCTGTTCACAGGAGTGATTGATGAGGAAGGGGAGCAGGTAGTGACAGAGCTGGGGGGTTCTCTGGCTGAATCTGTCTTTGATTGCACCCACCTTGTGACGGACCGTGTGCGTCGCACAGTCAAGTTCTTGTGTGCCTTGGCTCGAGGCATCCCCATTGTTACCCTGGACTGGCTGCAGAAGGTGATGTAACAATCCAGTCAATCTGCAATCACTTAGACAATAATCATTAGGTTTAATGTTTTACTGCAAAGGCATAAAAGTAACTGGTAGCATGCCATTGACAGATCTAAAGCTTTTCCCGCCAAACCAACTTTTTTAGTAGCTTCCCAAACTTTCGCTTTCCCCCTCCTCCTCCTCCTGGTACACTTTGAACAAGACTTGTCTTTTGAGTTCCAGTGTTCCCAGTCCACCCACACCACCTCCCTAGTAATTCCTAGCCAGACAGCTGGATGACCCTGGTATATGATAGTAGAATGTACCAACCACACATTCCCTTTTCTCTATGTCAGGTCTCTGCGGACCAAACTAGCACACAGGCTTCTGGCCTAGTGTGATTAACAGAGTTCTAACAGGTGAGCTGCTGCCTTACACCACACTCTGTCTCAGTATGGGATACCTGTGGCTTTCTAGATATTGTTGGACTTCAGCTCCCAGCAGTTGTAGCCAGCATAGCCAGTGGTGAGAGATCCAAAATTACATATCATGTTTTATTTTTAATATTTATAAACCATCTCCATTCACAGAGGATCTCAGGGTGATATATACAGTGCTATACAAAGAAAAATACTATATAGCTACCATAAATTACAAAGTATAAGTATCAAATCAATTTAAAAAAAAACAAACCAAATCAAAGCTATCGCTTCTTAAAAATTTAAATTTTAAATTTGTTGTTGTTATGTACCTTCAAGTTGTTTCCAGCTTATGGTGACCCTAAGACCCTGTCATGGGGTTCTCTTGGCAAGACGTGTTAAGAGAAGATTTGCCTTTGCCTTCCTCTTGAGGCTGGGAGAATGTGACTTGCCCAAGGCCACCCAGTGGGTTTTTGTGTCTGAGCGGAGATTTGAACCCTGGTCTCCAGTGTCATCATCTAATGTTCAAACCACTACACCACATTGCCTGGGGGGAAATTGTTTTGGTTTCAAAAAGAGAACAAGATCTGCATCACTGATACCTTTCTTCCAGTATAATCAGAGCATTGCTTACAAAATCCAGAGCGACACACCCACCTGCAAGGCAGGTGGGTTCAAAATGTTGACCACATTGTAATTTAAAATTTTCCAGTGCCACTGAGGAGCCAGATACTATATGCTTTGCAGATCAGAAATGGCCCAAGGACAACTGTTATATCATGGGTGGTCAGCTCCAGATATTCTTGGACTCTCGTAATTCTTCACTATTTGCTATACTGACTAGAGTTGATAGGAGTTGTAGGCCAAAATATTGGAGGACCACAGTTGCCAACTACTGTTGTATATGAAACCTAGGATGGCGAACATATTGTGTTATGTAAATGTATCTCAGTATGTAACCACAAGATGGGGTGTAAAGTGCTTCCTGGTGACACAGTTGGCAGTATGGAGCATAAAAGCTGATGTAGCTGAATTGATGGAGTGGGCTCAGGTGTCAGTGGGAAAGTAGAAGGTTTATATGTAGAAGAGCCCCTGGTAACTCTAGCTAAAGGGTCTCAAATAGTTCAGCTAGAAAAGACTTCTGTGCTTGAGCCCCTCTGGCACCCAAGAGTACATAATGCTGAACTCTTTTTTAGTTGCATTGATATCCCACCTTTCTTCTGGTCAGTTTAAGAGGGCAGCTGTAGCTCTCCTTCTCATTCTGTTCTCATGACAAGTCCTGTGAGGTAACATACTGAAGACTGTAATCTGCTTATGGAGCTCCTGATTTAGGAGACTGGTTTAAAAGAAACAAAATGAATAGGTTTTATTAGGAAAGTTGAGTTGAGTCAAGATTTTGTAAGCAACTTTAAGTCTCATTTGGGAGAAAAGCAGTATATAAATCAAATAAATAAATATTGACTAGCCCTTTCCCTGTAAAGAAGTCCAGTAAAAAAATTATGCTCTGATCTATGCAGTTAACAAAAATACCTAGAATATGTATAAGAGAACCAGTAAAACTTGGGGAGATACCACAATAGTCTGGAACAGATTTTCTAGATGCAGTCTTTCAAAATGGCTGCTGTCAAATATTGACTTTATGTTGTGTATTAAGTAAAAACTGTTGTACATATTGAACATAATTTTTCAAGAAGGCGTATGAAAGCAAATCATTTATTTCTATTTAACTACCATGAAACCTGTTTAGTGTAAAATGTAACATCTATATACATTTGAAATCTTCGACAGGAATACCTCATTTAAAGAAGTAGTTGTGTTCCTGGACATGACTTCTTTAACAGAAAATTTGGTACCAGAGGTAGAAGTAACAGGGAAAGAATAGTGATAGGATCTACACCATGAGAAAGAAGAGCAGTTCAACATGTTTCAGCAAATCTTTTATTCATAATGAATAATATATCCATGTGAAATGAAGGAAGCTGGCCAGGTGACCCTTACATAAGTAAATAAGAACATTTTGAGCCTTCTAGAGACCACTTGAAGGTGTCTCCCAAAGTGCATCTAGAGATTATTTTTATTTCTTTCAGCAGCTTCTGCTTTCGTTGTGATTTCCATTTTGGTGGCCAAACCTTAACATGCTAGGGGTAGCTGTGAGGCTAGTTCAATTTCCCCTTTCTCTCTGTTTTGTTTTTCACGAATGCTCAATAAGGGATTCTAGAGGAAGCAGCTGTAATATGTCCTATTATAGACAGGCACACACAACTAGAGAAAGATCAGCTGAGGAGTATCTCATTCTTTCCAGCTCAAGTTTTATTACATTCTTTACTGCACACATATTGCTACAACCCAGCAATTGAAAGTCTGTGTTTTCTCCAGTCCTTCACCACTCTCCCTATGCCAATACTGTTAACAAAAACAAAAAACCACCTTTCAACTACACAGAGGAAAAGAGATTTGGGCAGAAAAAGATTTTGTAAAAGAGAGCTTCTTTCTCAGAGACTTTGTTAAGAAAGGTATGCCTGTAATTTAATTCTTTGACACAAAAACATATATTCAGATAGAAGAATGATTTCTGTCAGTATTCTAGGAACCAAAATATGTGCAGTCAAAATTTTGCAGCAGCTATTTCAAAATATGGCATCTAGAAAATCTGTTCAAGTCTATGGTGATATCTAAGTTAAGACAGATGCTTAAGCTAACAATTTTAAGGTGGTTCCTTTGTCTCTAGCTGGTTTTGTTGGATGGGCTGAGGAGCACAGGTAAATGAGGTGATCTTTTATCTGTTTCTTGCCTCTTTACTTATATCTTATTTTTTCTCCTCCATTCAGAGTAGGCAAAACTCCTTCTTCTTAGCACCAAATAGTTTCCTCGTTCATGACCCTGAGCAGGAGAAGAACTTCCGGTTCAGCCTCACCACATCACTAAGAACAGCACAGCAAGAGGGAGGACTGTTCCAGGTAAGGTCATAACTAGTGCCCTTTCCCCTAGGCTGCTCTGGTCTGCCCAGGATACATTCCCAATCAGCAGAGGTATCAGAATGCAAAATAATTGCCCCTGTTTGAATTTCTTCCTTATAAGCAACTATTCAAAGATGGTTGGGAGACTACAGGCCCAGGGACCATATGTGGCCACTAGCTCTTCCTCAGGAGACTATCATTTTGTAATTCAGGTTGATCCCTGTATCCATGGGGTACCCCAATGGATACCTGAAAACTGGATAATAGGGAACCCTATTATTTTCAATGAGACGAACACTGGAAGTTGACCATATACATAGAAATGCCTAGAGAGAACATATTTTTTAAAGACGTGGATAGGTGAGAGTGTGGATAGTGGGATTGACCTGTAGTTCAGTTTTTGAGTGGGTTTTCTACCAATCTAGAAGGTTGAAATGCCTCTCTTAAGATGAAATTATAGGCAGTGAGGGCTTCAAGCTGAAATCCGCTGACATTTTTTGGTTCCATCCTTTTGGCTTTGGCCTTGTTCACTGCCAGAATGCAGCCCACGAACCTCTTTGCTGAAATGTAACCTGGAGGATCCTCACCCTTGTTAAAGGACACAAATGAGTAATCCTAGCCTGCAGGCTGAGAACTGTAATGCCCTGGGGTTGTGTTGACCAACACTGGTTTACTTTGAGTTTGCTTGGTATTTCAAATTATTAGGGCAGAGGGAGAAATAAGCTGCTCCTGAAATCAGGGGATTTTCACACTGCATGGAAGTTAACTAAATGTGTGGCATTAGGAGTATCATGGTCAGCAGCTTGACTGGATGTTGCATGCAATGCAGATGCACTCACCTTGGTGAGGTTGAGTTACAGCCCATAAGACAGGGACTCAGGTTCACCCGTTTTCCATCCTTACCTCTATCTTTTCTGGCTAAGATTTGGTACAAATACACACATGCTATACTAGCAAGCCATACCATGGCACTCTCTCTTTCTCTTCCAGGGCTATGAGATACATGTCACCCCTAATGTCAAGCCAGAGCCTGAGCACATGAGAGATATCGTTAAATGCAGTGGCGGGACATTTTTACCCAGAATGCCTCGAGCCTACAAGGTGAGCAAGTGATGGTGTACTTTTTATACAGGGGGAACATTATTGGGGGAGGGTGCATTGGCAGAAAGTAGTGACTCAAAGGACGGCTGAGAGTTTACTCAGATTTTATTTTAACCTGTCCTTTGTACAAACACATTGCGGTTTGATTGTGTTTTAACCCTTTTAAGGACAAGCGTGTCATAGTTTCATGTCCTGACGACCTGCCCCGCTGTAAACCAGCACAAGAGGCCAAAGTACCCATCACCAATTCAGAGTTCATCCTGACGGGTATATTGCAGCAGAAGATCGATTTGGAAACCCATCGCCTGGATGTGGCGGGCACTTCCTCCCCCGCCAGTCTTGCTGCTCCCACAACCAGGGCCAGCAAGAGGAGAGCTGTGGCACAAACAGCCCCCGCCCCACCCAGTACAGCAAAGAGACGGCGCTGATCCTGACACGGAAATGTGGAGACATTGCCTTAAAAATTGTAAATAACTTTTTTTGTAGCACTCTCAATAAAACTGGGTATAAAATGAGTTGCTGTTTTGAAACCTTGAGACAGGGTAATTGAGACAGGAAGGCTTCTATTTGATGCCAGGAGTGAAACAAAATCTTACAAGCTGAGTGAAATAATTTAGTTGAAGTGTTTTTGAAAGTTCTGTTTCAGTTGGTTAAAATTCAAATTGAATTTGTTTAGAAGCTGCTTTAGCAGTTGTGCCTTTTTGAGATACATTATGACTTGATAATGAAGAGGTACCATTCATACTTATATTGAAAAGCCATCATGAATACTGTTGGCTCTTCACATTTGTTTCTCCTTTGGGTTTCCAAAGGGTTTCTCCTTTGCAGATTTGATTATTTGCTTGTATTATTGTTGTTGTTGTTTATTAATACAATATATTACCTTATATTTCATTTGATTACACATTACCTATCTCAAATTTATACACAATTATTAACTAATATCCCATATACATACATAATACTTCCTTAGTCTTTGAAAATGCTTCGCAACAGCTGCAGAGCTGTTTGGGCTGGAAGTTAACCTGAAGAAAATGGAGGTTCTCTACCAGCCTGCACCACAGGACGAACACCATCATCCCCACATTGCTGTAGGCAACTCTGTGCTTAAGTGCGTTCAGCAGTTCACCTACCTGGGAAGCATCATCTCCTCAGATGCCAAGATTGACAAAGAGATCAATCACAGATTAGCAAAGGCATATAGCGCATTTGGAAGACTTTACAAAAGAGTCTGGAGTAACAAACACCTGAGGCGAAGCACAAAAATCAGTGTATATTGAGCCATTGTACTGTCTATTCTCCTTTATGGGTCTGAAACATGGGTCACCTATTGCCACCGCTTACGACTCCTCGAATGCTTTCATCAGCGCTGTTTACGCACAATCCTAAATATATACTGGACTGACTATGTGATGAATGTTGCTGTCCTTGAGCAAGCAGGGATCACCAGCATTGAGGCCATGATATTGAGAACACAGCTGTGCTGGGCAGGGCACGTTTCTAGGATGGGGGACCATCGCCTCCCAAAAATAGTGCTCTACGGTGAACTCGCCATGGGTCAGCGTAAGAGGGGCACTCCAAAAAAGCAATACAAGGATTCCCTGAAACCACCCTCTCAGGTTTGGCCAAATTGATCACCAACAATGGTCTGCCCTGGCCTTATATTGGGAGGCATGGAGATGCACTATCCACAATGCTGCAGTCTTATTTGAGAACTCACACCGAACAAGTCTTGATGAGAAACAACAATGGAGAAAGAATCACAACCCAGAAACATCACCCAAAGAGACCTTCTGCTGTGCTTTCTGCAACGGAACTGTTTATCTTGGATTGGCCTTTTTAGTCATCAGCACGCTTGCAGAAAGCGCGGGATGAGTCCTTCCTGAATCTTCATTTGCAAAGAAAAGCCAGAGAGACTTACTTAGTATAATTACCCCCTCCCCACATCCCAGGAACACTGTACCATATTAACTTCCTTTTTCTCTCATGTGGAAAATCTTTTTAACTGTTTCTTTTACATTCTCATACCCCTTCCTCCCTTCAAATTTGATTATTTGCGACTTTGTAGCTGCTGCTTAACTAACTCGTCCACCTCAATCCTCCTTTCAATCTCGTCCTTCCAACAGTGCCAGCCCATCACTCCCTTTCCAACCCTGCCACCACGATGCCTCAGCCAGATTTTAAACCCCTTTCCCAGGAAGTGGCAGTGAGTGAGGCAGAGGTTTAAAATCTGGCTGAGGCATTGCGGTGGCAAGGTTGGAAAAGGAGTGACGGGCTGGCACTGTTGGCAGGAGGTTGCAGCATGCATGTTATGGTATTCATGTTTTCCCCACTTTTGTAGGGTTTCTGTGGCCCTAACCCCACAAATCTGGAGGGCCAACTGTACTTGCTTTTCCATCACCGCATCAGATCCAAAAAAACCCACCTTAGCATAAACATCTGTATCCTACAGTAGCATAACTGAACTAAATAGTTGCTATTGAAAAGTGGTGGTTGCTGGAACACAAGGCATCAGGTGCCGATCCACAGAGATTTCCAGGAAAGAAAAACAGTTGTAGCCAATGGGCACAAATTTGATATTGGTCACTGGCACATGGGGGGGGGGAGTTGCCAGCTCCCCACATCAGATAGCCTAAGAAGCACTGAAATAGATAGCCTCTTACTTACACAATCAGGTATGTGGCTTTTAAAAAGTAAATAGCTGGTGAGCATTCCCTGATAAATATCTGAATCATAACTACGCTGATGGTAGTTAGAGGGGCATAAACCCTTTAGCTCAAGGGTGGCAACTTTGGTCCTCCTACAAACTCCCATCAGTCCTAGCCAGCATTGCCAATGGGGAGAGATTATAGTAATAGAATCATAGAGGTTAAAGCAACAGCAAGGGTCATCTAGTTCTGCCCTTTGCCATATAGGAATAGGCAGCTAAAGCACTCCTGAGAGATGGGCCATCCAGCCTCTGTTTGGTCCAAAAACATTTACAGTTGTCCCTCCGTATCCAAGGATTTGGTATCCACGGATTTAAGTATTCACGGCTTGAAAATATTCTTTAAAAAAAATAATAATCCAAAAAGCAAACCTTGATTTTGCCATCTTATATGAGGGACACCATTTTGCTATGCCATTGCATATAATGGGACTTGACTATTCATGGATTTTGGTATCCATGGGGAGTCCTGGAACCAAACCCCAGTGAATATGAAGGGACAACTGTAGTAGGTTTTGATTCATAATCATAACTGAACAGAGCAAATTCTTGCTTTTATTAATATATTTAAACTGGTTCTTACTTGTCAATTAAACTATTTTCACATAATTTAATAAAAATAACGGGTTCAGAGTTTAGTTTTAATTGAAACACATTGCTACCATCTTCCAAGAGATAGGTTAAACATTGTCACATTGTCCCAAGACAGATTTACATGCATTTCTCAAGACAGACAAATTATATTTTTATGACTTCATGCATTTAAAAAAACATTTTTATTTTTCTTTAAAATCTATCTGGTGAAATATTCTTGGATACACTGTGTTCCAATGGAATATTATTCCACCTGTAAATACTACTTTAAAGGTTAGGAAAATCCAGTTTGAGTGAAGAATCAAATTTTAACTGTATGTAGCCAAGCTGGCTTAAGTTGCTTTTTGAATGCAAAGTAAGAACTCTTATGTGTGCAATTAATCGATACAGATTAACTGGGACATGGTCTCAGTGTAGTTTTAAACTACAAACGACTACCGTTTTGTCAATATTAACTCTTCCCCCTTTTAAGATTTTTGGTTTTTTAAAACAAGAAACCTGACCAGGGGCCCATTCAGCCTGCACAATTATAGCACTGTTATTCCACTTTAACAGCCATGGTTCCATCCTGTGGAATCCTGGGATTTGCAGTTTAGGCAGGGGTGTTTAGAATTCTCAGCCAGAGAATTCTCACCAAACTACAAACTCCAGGATTCTGTAGGATGCAGCCATGATGGTTAAAGCAGAATCATAGTGCTATAATTATATTGTGTGGAAGAGCACCAGGTTGCAATACAAACATACAGAAACAGAGAAAACAAAGAAATCTAACCACAGAGAAAACAAAGACAACAATGCATTCAGCCATGGTGACTTTGGAAATGGGTCTTCTATCCTTCCACATGCTTTCACTACCCTTATTAGAAACATAGCAAAATGAATGAAACGGGGCTCTTCTGATCTGATGCATAGGTGAGATTTGCCTTGAATTTGCGGCACATAACCTTAATCCTAAATTCAGGTGGTACATTCAAGGATCAGGAAGGTCTGGGATTCAAACAGCTATATTCAAGGCGGCACTGGAAAAAGTTATGCTTAAGACTACACTTCCCAGAATCCTCTAACATGCATGGCTACAGACCTACATTGTCTTAGGATATAAAGAAATAAGAATGGTTTAACTCATGCTTATATATCATGCCTAGAAGACGTCTATCCCACTTAGACCGAAATGAGCAAAATGAAGTTGCAGCAAAGATAATATGTACATGGAAGGATGTTACGATACAGGAGCAGGGTTCCACCTCTGACAAATGGTCAAGGATGCATCTTTCCCGGGTGTGTATGCAAAGTGACAGAAAAAAGGGTAGATTTTCTCTTTGAACTTGGCCCTGTTTGTGCCATGGTGTGACCCATCATTCACATTATAAAGAGAGACTTGGCCTTCCTCATAGTCCAGGTACACTCCAAACCTCCAGCATGATATCTTATCTCCAGGACCGATACCTTTCGACGTGGCTAGCTGTAGAGCCCAGATGTTGTCTTTCCAACATTCTGGCCTAACTTGTGTTTTCTTTGCGATGGATTCTGTGGCTACACCGATAAACCAGGCTTCTCCATCTTCGGTCTCTATTTCCCAGTAATGTTTCCCTGAAGTGAAGCCATTTATCCCACACACAGTCTGATAGTCTTGAAACCTCTGTGGGTTATTCCAGTATTCCTGCTGCTGTGCCTGAACCTTCAGGTGTGTTCCTTTGTCAGTGATAGCAAAAACAGGATGAGCTGTGTTGGGATCCAGTTGGACAGGTTCTAACTCTGGAAAGTAAATGAGCAAAATCATTCAGCAGGGGATTGTCTACCTTATTCTACATTTTTGTTTGAGTTATAATGAGCAAAAAACCAACTCAGGTGGGTACAGGTTATAAGTTTGTCACTGCAATTCAGCTGCGTTGTGGTCTATGACTACCTGATGGCACATCTCATGGCATCAAAGTTTGTCTGCTTGTTATTTATTAATTTAATTTTAATTTATATCCCACCTTTCTCCCGGGACAGGACCCAAGGTGGCTCACATCAAATTAAGAACAAACTACACTAAAAATCTATTTGATACAGAAGTTTTAAAAGCATTAAATAAATACAGTAGGACCCCCGTATCCACTGATTCATCATCACTATTCAATTATCCACAGGACACAAAACAGCATGCTTACCATAGAGTCTTCCTCTCTAGCCATTTTCTAGGTCCTCCAAGGCAACTCTATGGCGTTCACTATTATCCACAGTTTTTGGTATCTACGCCCCTCCCCCAGACTCAATCCCCAGCAGATATGGGGATCCTACTGTAGTTCCATTAAAAGCAGTAAATTACAACAATTAAAAGTACTGTATAGTCAGCCCTTTGTATCCACTGATTTGGCATCCACAGCTTTAAAAAGGCTGTCAAGACGGTTCTCTTCAGGCAGGCTTTTCCAAAATAGCTAACTCCGGCCTCAGGAACCCCCTCTGGAGGTTGCTTCTGGACCTCCAAACTGATGCTGCTTGCTCGAAAGGGTTTTTAATAAACTGTATTATATACTGATTTTAATTTGTATTAATTTAATAATGTTTTAAGGGGGGGGAGGGATTTTGAGTGGTTTTATACTGTGTATTATTTTATTGTTGTAAGCCGCCCCGATTGCTCACAGAGGGGCGGGATATAAATAAATTTTATTATTATTATTATCTTCCACAGCTTGAAAATATTCCTCCCCAAAATAAATTCCAAGAAACAAACCTTGATTCTGCCATTTTATGTAAGGGAAACCATTTTACTACACCACTGCTTACAATGGGACTTGACCATCCATGGATTTTGGTAGCCATGGGGGGTCCTGGAATCAAACCCCAGTGGATACCAAGGGCCTACTGTACATTAAAACATAGTAAAAAGATTTTAAAAATTATATGCCCCATTAAAACGACCCTTCTGCCATAATAACTTGAACACCAATTGTTTTTGCCTGCCGATGAAAAGTTGATGGGCCCAACTGAACCTCCTGTAGAAAAGAATTCTACAAGTTGGGAGCAGCCACTGAGAAGGCGCCTTGCTCCTCTTAGTTACCTTGTGCAATGATGAGGTACAGTGGTCTACCTGCCAGGTACTGGGTGGGGCCCTTGAACTTGCCCAGGCTGAATTCCCTGCAAAGCACAGGAAGATCATCTTTGTCTCCTTCAGACTGACACCCGTTCTCTGCTGGCAATCTGGTGGGAAGGAAATAGTGCAACAGTTATAAAGGGAGATGCTACACTGCCTGCTAGTCTGCTGTGCTTAAGATTGCTTTCATTTTTACATTCAAGTGAGTGCATGTAGCTCCAGGTGTGAGAGCTTAAAATCATCCTAACTAGTGTGTTTAGGAGTTGTTAAAGAAAAACTTATAGTGGCACCAGTTTTTTTTGATGACAGCACTACCAAAATGTTAACCCTATAATCTAAAGTGGTCCAGTCCATTCTACCACCTCATTCTGCTGATGTAGACTCAGCCTATAGCGTAACTGCTAGACTTGGCAGAGTCCAGTTTATAATACTCTACCTGGACCAGTATAGTATTTGTACTGGTCTATGACTGTAACAAATATTTACTACTATTACTACTACTAGTTTACCTGGACTTTGTCAGTTTGGGTTGCAAGTAGGAGTTTGTATATTTCAGTGTAGCTCCTTGAGGGGGGAAAAGCCTCTGTGCACACAGGAAAAAATAGCATCTGTCACAGAATTAAAAATTGAGCCCTTCTTGTTAACATGCTAGCAAGGCTATTTGTTGTGCCGGTAGGCGGGGAGAACATTCAAACATCTTTATTACCATGTATGTTCATGCTGTTACTGGATAGTGATATCACTTTAAGTCATTAACAGAGTTATTTAAGTCTTCCAACTCTGCATATTCCTTCGTGGCAGGGGGTTGGACTGGATGGCCCTCGTGGTCTCTTCCAACTCTACAATTCTATGATTCTATGTCAAACTCCATCTGCATCCCGAAGTACTACAGCATGAGTGGCTGTCTGAGGCCATCAGTGGGTTTTTGTTGTTGTTGTTTGATGTGCTGCTCCCATCACCAGTAGCCAATGACAAAGGCTTGTAAGAATTACAGGCCAAAAATGTATCCAGGGCCACATGTTCCCCACAACTGGAAAAAGCTATCTTTTGAAAAAAGCATCTGGATCTATGAGCTTCCATTTTAATTTCCCACAGTACCTTGTTTTGAAATGGGGCTCTTGACTTTACAATGGGGGTATTTTGGGAAAATAAAATGGTAGATAATTTGCTCATGGAACACTTTCCCCCCAAATTTTCCTACTTCAAAACCTTCCTGATGCTCCTCCCTTAGCTTCAAAAATGTTTTTGGTCCCTAAAGGAGAATTGTTGCTCATGGAAAACATCAGGAGTAATTCTTTCCCCCCCAAAGCAAGGTATAGTACATAGCTGTGTGGGAGGAGGGGAGACTTTAAAAAATATATACATATATATATATATACATACATACATTCATTTTTGGCCAGTTTGTTGTCCACAGTATGTCCATGGGGGTCAAAATTGGATCATGGTTCTGCAATAGTTACCCACTCTTGTGCTATAAATTGAATTTTAGCAGCTGCTCAAAAAGAAAAGTGCAAATAGTACCAGTACTTACTTGCCCAAGAACTGTCGGATACCCTAGAAAGAAATGGTATAAAATCAGATGGTCACCTCTCCTAGAGTGAGCACATTTTCTGTCCCCCACAAGATTTGTACCCATTAGACCAGTGGCTCTTAACCTTTTCTTTACCAGGGACCCTCTTTAAATACCTTTTCTTGCTGCGGACCCCCAAGGCTTAACTCAAGATTTAAAACCGTAACAAGAGCACAATTACACCATCCAGTAACCCTTCCCTCAGAGGCAGTGGAGGGGAGAGAAGATTTTTCTCTTGCTTCTTCCTGTAAATTTGTGGCTGGAGCAGATCAAGCCTTCACGAACCCCCTGTGAGGACATCATGACCCCCTGGGGGTCCACAGACCACAGGTTAAAGACCACTGCATTACACTCTTCCTCAAGACTCCTTCCTCTCACTGGACCTCGTCTAAAGCCCTCTCTTTACTAATTGTTCTCCAGAGGATTCCTGGATCTGGGCTCCTATGCTAACTCCCCCTTAACCATGCAGACCTCATTGGGTTCCCAATGATCCAGGAGCATAACCTCCAACATTTCACAGATGAAAACCTGGACACGTTTGAACAAGCAACATCAGAGTGTGGTCAAGAGAGCAACAGTTATTAATGAAAAAGAATAGATAAGCTAGGAGTGGCTGCAACAGTTTGCTTTTGCCTGAGCCTACAGGGAAGGGCACAATTCTGCCTCCTCCTCTTTTCTCTCCCCCCCCCCCGGCTGTGTTAATTGAGCACAAACTACTTTTGCACTTTGAACCCAGTTTGCAGCAATGGAAATAAGTTGAGGACAATGGGGGGAAGTGAAGTGGAAGGCGGGGAGAGAAACTGGGACATTTTAAAAGCAGCTGGAAAAGGGGATAGCAGAGAATTAATTAAGACAGTTGGAGTGTATGCAGGAGTCTCCCCTAACATCTCCAGCTTACTCACAAAAAGAGGACTGAGGTCTAATTCTAAGACTGCAAGAACACTTGCTCTAGACCAGCTTCAGGTTTGAAGAAATCCTAGCCAAAATTTTGGACTTCCTGGAGTTTGGGGGCAGAATTCTGTTGGTTAGTCCAAACTAGAGAAGAGCAATTGAATCAACTGTGAGTCAATGCATAGATAAATCCATGTGATTCCATGGCTTTAGTCAAGTCTAAAATAGGATTTAGGCTTTGGACTTCCACTCTCAGGAGTCCTGACCATTTGAGGCTTCTGGGAACTGAAGTTCAAAACATTTGGACAAAGTTCGAGAACCATTGTACTAGAGGGTTCCCAGTAGCTTATCAGGCAGTATCAGTGCCCATGGATGTCACACGTTGGTCACAGTAAGTTATATTTTCTGGTTTTATTGATTTATTGTATATTGTCCTGAGAAAGAGCAAAATTTGGATGAAGGGTGCCACAGATGTTTTTAAATTAAAGCAACAAACAAGAATGTGTAAGGTTGTTTACTTTATCCCTCCACCACCATATATAAACAGGGAGACCATTCAATCATATCACCTGTAGTACACCCCAGACACATGGCCTTAATTTTATCAACATCCCAGAAGATTAGGGAGTTCTGATCTTCCTTCATATGCCAACTCTGCCTTCCTAGAAGTATGATCTGATTTATCAGGAACTATGCCCCATTTAATTCCATGTTATTGATTGCCGTTTACACATGTATGGGATTGCACTAAACCTCCCATACCTTTCCAAAGAAAATCTTTCTCCCTCTCTCAGTTCAGAAAATCTCTCAGATCTGTTCAAATGGCTTTTCAGATCATAGTCTTACCGAAATGAAGGCACCTGGGTTATTCAGTTCCATGTGGCTCTTTCCTTCAGTCATCATTTCCTTGGCAATACGCAGCCTCTCTCGGATCTGCTCCAAACGGTCCATCATTTCCTTCTGGGCCACCTTTTCATCCTTCTCCAATTTGGCAAGCATTGCAGATTGCCTCTGGTGCAGGATCTGGTGCAGTTCAGAGAACTTGGCCCGAATGCTTGCACGAAGTGATGCAGCTGAGTCCTGAAATAAGAGGGTGTTTGTGTATCTGGAGTTGGTATGTATATATGTATGCGAGTTTGTAAACCAGTAGATAGATAATTGATTGAAAGTGCAATCCTGTGCAACCCAGTAGTTCACACAGTAGTGTGTCCTATACACTCCTTCCAAAATACAGTAACTTTTATTGGCCAGCAGCTCAGGGCATATCCACACTGCAAAATTATGGCTGTTTGATACCACTTTAATTGCCTTTGCCTCGTCCTACAGAATCCTTAGACTTGTAGCTTGGTGAAGTACTGAGAATTCTCTGTTTGGAGAGGTCTAACCCATTCCCTTGAACTATAATACTAGATCTCTCAAATCCCACAGTGAACTACAAATCCCAGGATTCCATGAAACAGAGCCACAGTTATTAAAATGAAATCAATGTGAGAGAAGTGGGTTTCAGGGTGATAGGAGTACCATGGCGGGGGCGGGAGGGGACATTTTTTAAAAAAGTCTTCATACTACACCAGACTATCGATCCATATAGCCTTGTATTGTCTACTTTGACTGGCAGTAGTTCTCTGGGTCTTTCCCACCACCTACCACCTGAACTTTAACTCCAGACATTAAAGAGTTTACTTGTGACTATCTGCATGCAAAGCAAGTGTCCAGTTACACAGTTATGGTCCTTTCCCAGGATTTTTTCATTTCCAGAGCTTCAAAAAGTTATACAGGTTTTTTTTTTGACAGAACTCCCAGTATACTTTAGCCAGCATACTCAGGGGATTCTGAGAGTTACAGTTTTTTAAAACCCGTATAACTTTTTGAAGCTCTGGAAATGGAAAAATCCTGGGAAAGGACCATAACTCAATGGCCATACCTTCTCCATTCTCTATTATTAGCTGAGGCTTTCTATTAAGTATACTGGAAAGGGAGCATAACATCTTCTGTATGAAGGCTTTTCTGTGTATCTTACCTACAACGTGAGCCACAGGTCTGCCCCAGCAACTTGTTTGAATGTTGTATCACCTTATTGAGGGTACAGTATGAAAATAAAAGAGGATGGAGGGAATGGCTACTCAAGGGAATAGTACCTGGAAACATTACAGTTTTAGATAACAACTCCAAGGATATTCCAGCTAGTATGGCCATTGGTTGTGGTGGCTGAGGTATTCTGGGAATGGTTGTCCAAAATAGTCCATTTTCCCCAGCAATGAAAGGGACCCTACTGTTTTATGTTTCAAATCACAGGTTCCTAACACTGTTCTTTAAAAAAACACCAGAGTGCTAGAGGCCTTGACGCTGCAGCACCCACTTCCATGTAACTTAAAGAATTGCCTCCAGAAAGAAAGAATGAGAAGAAAATCATGACAGAGGGAGAAAATGCATGCCTGTCTTCCATTAAATATTGTACCCGCCAACATTCTACCAGGACACATTGGGCCAAGCAACATCAGAGTTTGGCCAAGATGGCAAAAGTTATTAATGAGAGAACCCATAAGCTAGGAGAGGCTGCTGCAGTTTGTTTTTGCCTGAGCCTACTGGGAAGAGCAAGATTCCACCCATTCCCCTGCTCTCTTCTCCTTCCTGCTGAGCTAATACTGTAGATTGCAAACTATTTTTGCACTTTGAACTCAGTTTGCAGCAATTGAAATAAACGGAGAAAAAAAGGAGGGAAAGTAGTAGTAGGAGAGAGAAACTGGGATATTTTAAAAGTAGCTGAAAAAGTGGGACAACAGAGCATTAATCAGGATTGTCCCTGGCAAACTGGGACAGTTGGATGGTATGCAGTAGCCTCAAATGCCGCCTATATTGTGGTCTTTACAACATACAAATATATTCAATGTTATTTAATTGCAACCAATTCATTAACCAATATCTTAACCAACTACCTTGATTTTAATAGATAATTGGACTTACTTGCATGTCAGCATATTTTACTGCATAGGATTCAAAACCTCTGAACCCCTAAGAGCTATGGCCTCCCTCTTACCTTCAAAGAATGCAGCTTTTCTTTCTGGTGTTCTTTCTGACGGTCTAGTCCCGTAATTTTGGTTCTTAAAAACCTGAGGGCCTTGTCCAATTTTTCCTAAGGAAGGAAGAGGGGGTTGTGAGATGAGGCAGGTCTATGTGCTTTGCGGTGTTCCCCCTTCTTCACAGCACCTTTTTAGTTTTATTTTTTGCTTGCTCACCTTGTAAATCTGGGCCCCATCCTTCAAGGAGATGAAGTTGTGTCCAGCATGAGCGAATGAGTCAATGCAGTAAAAGCAGATCGGGGTCTTGTCGGTGGTACAGAAGAGCTCCAAACTCTCACCGTGGATGTCACAATGTAGCTTAGACTGGCCGTCTTTCTTTTCCTCATCTGTCTGCCCCTTCTTGCTGACTTCTGCAGCCTTCTGTGGAGTGATGCTGTTGGCTCCCTCCTGCATTTCCCATGCTTTTTGGGCCAAGTTCGCCAGCAGCCGAT
Organism: Gambelia wislizenii; assembly: GCA_030847615.1. Classification (NCBI taxonomy): domain Eukaryota; kingdom Metazoa; phylum Chordata; class Lepidosauria; order Squamata; family Crotaphytidae; genus Gambelia; species Gambelia wislizenii. Next base: position 42,503,850 of record JAUMIR010000002.1, read on the forward strand.
TTGGGGTGTGTCGTCTGTCAGGACAGGGCAGCCGACACTCAGGACAACTGAAAGCTCCATTTTGTGTGTCCCAGAAGGCTATGATGCATTTTTGGCAGAAGCAGTGCCCACAGCTAAGCAACGCTGGCTCTGTGAACAGCTCCAGGCAAATCGCACAAGTGAGATCCTGATGAAAAGCCTCAGTCATTTCTGATTCTAGGTACACAAGCTAAAGAACCAGCTTTTGTTTTCCTCTGTTCTACTCGTGCCCCCACCTTTAAAGGAGGAACTAGGAGTTACTATAGCTTGTGAATCAAAGGATTTATTGATTGAATCAAAGGACTGAGAGGGCGGCTCCACTGCACCTGCAATAGTTTGCAGAGGTGATTTCAGCAGGTCTAGCTCATGGTGCAAGCCACACCTGCTGAAGTTCCCTCTTCACACAAAATATTAAAGGTGCAGGAGGTCTGTCCTCTTTGGAATCTGACCACCCAATAACGGGTGCAGAACAACATCCGACCCACCTGGGTGGGGATGGACTATGATAATACTATAAGCAACAACTTGGATTGAAAAGCAACTGAATATCTAATGCAATTGTATTGTAATTGTATTATGATTGTTGTTATCATATATTTTTTCCAGTGGCTCTATACATACAACAGTAATAAACTTAGATTTTCACCATACAATTAACATAGATTACTGTTAGCACACAAACCACGCAGTGTTGAAGTGTCTAAGTTACAGTAACCATAAACAATAAATAATTGGCAGTAACCATAAACAATAAATAATTGGCAATAGCAGTATATATATTTTTCTGTTATTGCATATTTTTTCAATAGCTCTACACAACAGTAATAAACCACTCTTGTTAGCAGAGGATATTATACTCTCAGATTTTTACCCTACAAGTAGCACAGATTTCTATTCCATAAACAACAGACAATTGATAATAACAATCTTCCTGTGTTACCTTTAGTAACATTTACAAGCAGCATACTGCTGCTCACTGGAGAAACTCCAATCTGAGAATAGCCATGTGGCCAAGTAACATGAAAGGTTAGTTTGTATTGCTTAAACAAAACAGGGAGGACAGCGATGGCCTGTTCTTGTTTACAGATGATACTAACTCTCTCTTAGACTCCTGCAGGGACAACCTATAGCTTCAGTTCACTTTCTTAAAGCATCAAGTGCTTGAGTTGCAGTCACAATAAAAATATCAAGAGCATGCTCCTGCTGGGTGTAGACTGTCATTATCCAATAACTCTTATGCACTGGTAACCTCAAGGCTGGGCTGTTGCAATGTGCTGTACATTGGGTGACCTCTGTACCAAGTTTGAAAACTGCAATTGGTTGAACCAGATTAGTCACTCCAGGAGTGACCATATTACACCAATTCTAAAACCACTTCCCTGGCTGCCAATTAGTTTCTGGGCAAGGTACAAAGTGTTGGTTATTACCTTTAAAGCCTTGCATAGTTTGGGTCTAGGTTGCCTATGAGATCACCTTCTCCCTTTTAATCCACCCTGTACACTTAGGTCCTCTGGGGGACATTTGCTTCAGTCAGCCAGGACTAGGTTGGCAACTATCACCCCCAGAGGAGTTTTTCTTCAGCTGCCCATAGACTGTGAAACAGCCTGCCAGAAGAGATACAACAGCTGAATATGCTGTTGGAATTTAAAGCAGCATTAAAGACCAGTCTCTTCTGGCAGGCCTATCCAGATGATTTTAAATTGTGAATTTTAAATTGTGTATTGATTGTTTTAAAATGTCTCAGTCTTATCAGTTCTTTTAAATTAGTATATGTTTTAACTGATATGTTTTTTTTAAAAAAACTAACATTATGTTTATATGTTAATTTTTTATGCACTGCCTCAGTCCATAGGGAGAGGTGGGTAAGAAATCATCATCATCATCATCAAACACAAGATGACTAGCCCAGGAATGACTAGCCACATTTCATGACACCTTCTTCAGTTGTTATTTATGCCTTGACCTTGCTCAATAATCAGACTACAAAACCTATTAGCCCCAACCAACATAACCAATGATGAGGGATGATGAAAACTGCAAGCCATCAATATTTGGATGGCTACATGCCCCACATCTAAAGGGAACTGGTTTTGTGCTGTTAGCAAAGTACAGCACACAGGCAGGCCTGTTCATTTCTCAAATATAATTTTTGTGTTTGAGAAATGAACAGACCCCCTTGCATTACCCATTTCCCCCAAATAACTGAACTTTTTAAAAAAGGCAAACTGTAACATAGGGTAGATTGTGGCATATCTGAATATTCCTTAAGAGTAGGAGAGTGCATGCTTCCCCTATAGCACACCCCCAGTAACTCAACTTAAAGGATCTCAGTTAGTTGGGCTAAAAAAGACTTCTGTGCTTGAGATCCTTTAGTAGCTAACAGCACACAATACTGGACTTAGTTGCTTAGTTAGTTAGTTACTTTTATATTTCCCCTTTCCTCCAGTGAGTTCATAGTGGTGTCCTGAACACTGCTCTGAACTTTATCCTCACAAACAACCCTGTGACGTGAGTCAGGCTGAGAGACAATGACTGGCCAAAAATTTCATGGCTCAGTGGGATCTTGACCTCTCAAGTTCATGCCCAACCTTCTAATCAAGAGGTGGGAGTCCTGCAGCACTCGAGATGTTATTACACTATAACTCCCAGAAGTTTTAGCCTCACCTTAACCAACAGTGATGAATGCTGGGAGTTGCTATCCAACAATATCTGGAGTGCCACAGGGTTCACAAACCTGTCTTAAATGGTATTCAAAGAGAGAGAGAGAGAGAGAGAGCCATCTTAATTTGTTTTAGCATAAAAGGACCCAAAAGAATCCAGTTGCACCTTTGAGACTAACTGGGAAGAAGACATTTTTAGCATAAGTTTTGTAGACTCAGTTCACTTCATCAGAGGCATGGAGTGCAATCTCTGAGGACAGACATATTTGCAAGGGGTGGGGGAGCGTGAAAAGTAATGGAAATACAAAACACGTGGCAGTTGTAATAAGTATCAGTTTATTGTTGGTTGTGAAGAGTACTTAAAAGGAGAAAAAGTGGGAGACAGATTTTGCATACAACTTCAGATAAGCAACTAAACATAATTTATAGTAGAGGAAAGTCATTATCTACTACATTGGAATGGGTGCAGGACCAGTAAAATATTGTTATAAAGCAGGCATGTGGAGAAACCTTTTGTGTGTGTAGCAGTGTTGAAAACCAGTGTTCTAATATGTGCAGTGTACCAAGAAAACAATTATCTCTGTTCAAGCCACTGCTAATGGATCTGAATATATAGATATATCCTAATTCAGTTGTTTTTCTGCCCAATCTTCCAGTCTTTATTTACTTATGTACGTATTTATTTATTTATTTTCAAGCTCTGCTACAGAATGTCCAAGAAGGCTGAAATGCTCTTGTTTTGAGGTATTCCCCAGTACTGCCTTAAATGGAGTAGTAAAAGCTCAAAGTAGGCAAACCGTTATTTATGCAATCAGCAAGTGTGTGGCTTTCAGAAAAGAAATAGCCAGTATGTCCCCCAGCCTAATCAGGCTGGTGGTCCTGAGGTTTAGAGGGGTCTTAGATAGGGTTGTCATAATTCTCTTCCACAAAACTGGGACAAAAGTATACAGGACTGGATTGAGAGGATTATCGACAAAAAATTCTCAGACAAGCCACATTTTTACATTTAACATTGTTTTATTGCATTTTTCAGTAGTGTTAGTAGTAGTAGTAGTAGTTATCACCATCATCATCATCATTTATTTATTTATATCACAACATCAATTTACATGGTGCTTTACAAGTAAAACAATAAAAAACAGTGGGTCCTAGAGATACAGTAGGTCCTGGTGTTGCTTGTTCCCTGCCAATGTAAGCCTCTGGAAGTTCGCAAAGATGGCACAAAGCCACTGTCTCTCTTGTCGTTTTTGCCATAGCATGGAAAAATAATTTGTTTGGATTACAACTCCCCAAATCCTCCCAACCAGCATGGCCATCACCTTTGGGCTTGTCTAAATGGTGAAAATACTCCTCTTAGAATTTGAGGAGAATACCTTTTGTCCCCATGTGATCCTGTGGCAATTCGACATATTTGGAAGGAAGGGGGCCAAAAACTCCAAATAATCCTGGTTTTCCTTCATGGTTTTCCCCAAAGTTTTTTAAAAAAACTGCGAGGGAAATGCACATTCCTGCTTGTTGGGACAACTGATTTGATTTGTTGCACAGTCTGGAGAGGGCGGAAGTGGAGATTTGATTGATTGGATATGCACAGGGATAGGCTTGCTTTCAAGTGCCTGGAAGTGATTTTTGTGCTGGTGATTGTGCACTTTTTGGAACTGTCAATTCTTCATCCCAATTATTCAGAAAGAGGCTTGGGGTTAGTTTGCTGGATCTGCATTTTTTTTATGTCGGGGGGGGGAGCGTACTGAATGTTGCATTTATTCTACACATGTTCCAAAGCACATGTTCTTTGACATTATGTCACGTTATGTTTCATAAAATGTAGCCTGGCACTAAGGAGCAAGAGTGAGATAAGACATCTAAGCCTGCTGTGCTTTATTATTTGCTGCTTCAGCCTAATGGGTTTTGCAATTGCTTTAAGCTATGGTTTAGTTTCAGCCTGATGGAAGTTACAGACCTTGAAAGCCATGCTTAGTTTCTTGAAAAGCCAAGAATCCTTATTGTTTGTTTTGGGGACTCTGCCATTGAAATGTGCTCACACTGATAAGAAGTAACATTTTGAAACAGTGCCTTGTAGAAGAGTTTGTCTAGATGTGATGGTACACTGTGAGTTGTTGCACATTTTCGCCCATTTTCAGTGATGTTGTTTTGTCCCCACCACTTATTCGCCTATTCGCATCTGTTCACATCTGTTCGGATGGAGGGGCCACACACTCTGATAAAGGGCAATAGAGCAAAAAGCGCAATGATGCAAATTTAGATGACCACATGTGTGAAAATGCACATCTTAGCACATTTTCCAGGAAACTTCAGGGAAAACCTCAAATCTTTTTACTGTGCAGTTTGTGGAGTTTTTAGTGCCCCCCCCTTCCACATACCATGAATCTCATTTAGATCATGTTGGGACACATTGTATTCTGTACAAATTCTATGAGGAACATTTTCATTGTCTAGACCAGTGGCTTCTAAACTTTGGTCCTCCTTGTGTTCTGGACTTCATCTCCCAGAATTCCTGACTGTTGGCCCAGGTGGCTAGGGCTTCTGGGAGATAAAGTCCCAAACACCTGGAGGAGCAAAGTTTGGAAACCACTGGTCTAGATGACCCTGGAGCATATTCAGCAAAACTGGACAACCCTGGAGCTTATTTAGCAAAACACCTGCAAGGGGAGGGTGAGAAAATGAGGCAGCCACTTCACCGTTTTCTCTTTCTGCCTGTACAGCATTTCTAAGCCAATCAATTGTAAAGAAGATAAGGTTCCTACTGGGTACATAAACTTTGTTTGTCTGTTACCAAGGGTCTGCCATCTTTTTGTTTTTGGTGCACCCACCTACATAGGTGCTTTAAATAAAACTTCCTTGCTCTCAAGTTTTGCTGTCCCCCACTTTTCTCACACCAGGAAGGGAAACCCCCATGAAAAGAGAAGCTATTCTGTGCCACTGGGATTGGGAAACCAACTTCTTTCTCTCCTTCCTTTTATGGGAGAAGACTGGAAGTATGTCCTCATCCCCTCTTCTACAGTCCAGATGGATATCTCCATCTGTAACTGCATCAGGTGTCTAATAAGAGCCCCAGATGGAAGACAGTCCTCTCTACACATGCAGTTGCAGGCTGAGATATCTATCTGGAATTGAGGAAATTAAATGTTAAATAATTTTTAACTAAGTATAGTCAAGCTATGTTTTAAGCATCTATTGAGCACCAACAAAGAATCTGTAGTAGCTGGATAATTAATTGGTATAGATAAACTGGGTTGCTCTCTCTGTGTAATCTTAAAACACAAACGACCTTGGGTTTCACCTTAACATCAAGTCCAGTTAAATACACATACACACCCCAAATCCTTTAAGATCCTTATATTGATGCAGGGATTTTGTTGTTGTTGTTGAAAGAATGCTGTCAAGATCAGAGACATGCATACAGGTAGAAGCAACATGAAGAAACATAACTAGCAAATTTGATTTTTCAAAAATTGACGGCTGAGTCATTCCAGGAGCATTTGCAACTGGGTTTTGGACCTCGGACCTTTTCACACCACACAACTAAAGCACCATGTTTCCTCTTTAACAACCATGTCTGCATCCTATGGAATCCTGGGATGTGTTGTTTGGTGATGCACTAGCATCCTCCAGGAGAGAATTCTAGATGTTCCTCTCTTAACTACAAACCCCAGGGTTCCATAGGATGTAGCCATGGCAGTTAAAGTGGAATCATAGTGGTATAACAGTGTAGTGTGAAAGGGTCTTGAATGTCAGATTGCACCTAGCATAAAACCTTGATTCCAAATGCAAGCACTCTCCTAAAGGATCAGGTAGATCTGGTATTCAACTTAAACTATGGTATAACTATACTACATATGAATTTTCATTTTCTGTCTCTGTAACTATTATGATTGGTGGTAAGAGGGCAATTTGGCTTAAACCACTGAAGTAAAATCAAGCTGCTGCAGATGTTCTAGTAACTTTAGGCTCCACCCTTAGAAAGAGGTAATACCAAAAGGTGCTTCAGTTGTCCTATTTCTGACAAATGGTGAGAGATGCCTTTTTAAGAGTTTCTGTTGCAAAAAAAGGATAGACTTTCTCTTGGAACCCAGCCATGTGTGTACTCATGTGAGACCCATCACTTGTTTTATAGAAAGAAACTTGACCTTCCTCATAGTCCAGGTACACTCCAACCCTCACACTAATGCCTGTCGCTCTGGGTAGTACCTGTACAACCCAGATTTTGTCTTTAGAATGGTTAGTCAGAGTTTTTTGGTCTTTGATGGACTCTGCAGCTACACCAATCAACCACTTTGCTTCACCTTCAGTCTCTATTTCCCAGTAATGTCTACCTGAATGGAAGCCGTTTTTTGCAAACACAGTTCCAAAATTGTCCTGCAAATACTGTTTAGAAAACATCCTCTCTGTGCCAGTGATCACCCGTGTTTCCTTGTCCATGATTTTAAGCAAGGGATGAGCAGTGTTGTGGTCCAACTGAACAGGTTGCAACTCTGGTAAGTGAAAAGAAAGAATTACATTCAATAAGGGATTGGTTTAATTCTTTTAAAAGTTTTGTAATTAGTGATGTTTCAGTTGTGTTTTTTAATTATGGTAAGCCGCCTTGAATCCCATCTTAGGAGAAAGGCGGGATATAAACCTAATAAACAAACAAACACAAACAGACAAACAATAAAGTGGAATCATAGTGCTATAATTGTGTAGTGTGAAAGGTCTTCTCAATCCAGTTTCTGCCCCCATGACAATCAACATCCATGGCTGCTCAGCATGCAGTGTAACTCCCATATCTGCGGGACCACTATCTATGGTTTCACTTATCCACATCCCCCAAAATGTTCTCTCTAGGCATTTTCTAGGTCCTCCAGCACAATTCCATGGTATGCTTCTGCCAGAGGTTGACCATAAGAGTCATGCTGGAGAGACTAGAAATTCCTAGAGAGGTATTTTCTCTAGGAATCTGTAGGTCCTCCAGCACAATTCTATGGTATGCTTGGGCCAGATGTCATTCATTTCAGTAGGGTTCTCTATTATCCACGGTTTTGCATTTCCACAGTAAGTCTAGGAACATATTCCTCATGGATGTGGGGGTCGTAGCTATGGGTGGTGGTGGGGAGGGCATAATGAGGTCCTTATCCCCTCAAATATAAATTCTGCCCCCAAGGATATTTTCCTTCAGTCCCCAGATTTGTAGCATTGCAGAGAGTGAGACAAAGAAAACTCATTTTTTATCTCTTCATATTCCTTTGGTCACTTTACCTGTCCCGTTTCTCTGAGTGTCTAAATTCTTTTTCTAAAAGCTCAGCTGAAGATTTAAGTTACTGAAGTCCTAAAAATATGGAGGTTGTCCAGATGATGAAAATACTCCTCATAGAATTTGCAGAGAATATAATCTGCCCCAACATGGTCCGAATGAGATTCGCGGTATTCCGAAGGAGGGGAGCCGAAACCTCCGCAAACTGTGCAGTAAAAAGAATCGTGGTTTTCCCCAAAGTTTCCTGAAAAATGTGCATAGATACACATTTTCAGATATGTGAGCATCCAAATTTGCATCGCTGCACATTTTCACTCTTTTGCTCTTTATGAGCACATGTATCTGCTCATTTTGAATGAATGCAAGTATGTGCAGAAATGTGAAGACAAAGAAACTTTGCTCCGAATGGGCGAAAATGCTCACCCACTCACAGCAAACCATTGTGTCTAGACAAGCCCTTAGGGACTAAAGGAAAATTTCATGAGGCAGGGGAGAATTCTCATTAGGGGACAATGCCCTCACTCCTCACTCCAGTTATACCCCAGCTCAGTACTGGATTGTTTTTGGCGTTGGTGTATTTTACCCCTTTGGTGGTGTTTCTTACACTTTTATACAAACTGAACATTTTCCCGAGCATAATTATACCTCCCCACCTTCTTTCTGAGTGGTTTTGTTTTGACCACAGTCCTATTGGCATAGTTTTCAACAACCAAAGTGGCCACTCTATGCAGTCTCTTGTCATGTTGAACGCAACCTCTGCCACCCACTCTCACCCCCTACACTGGATGGAATAGATTGTTGTGGCATACCCTGGTATACAGACAAGCAGTAGGAGAAGGTGAAAACAGGGGAGAAAGGATGGGTGAAGTTGGCCTGAAGTCATGGCTTTCATGGATATTAAAGTAAATCAGAGCCTTCATATAAAAAGTTACAAGTAACACCATTAGTTGCAATTAGTTACTTTTTCTTTTCAGTAAAGAGGGTGTAATGAAACCACATTTCAAAAGTAATATAATGAGTAAGATACGGCCAGTGTGGTATAGTGGTTTGAGCATTGGATTACAACTTTGCAGACCAGGGTTCAAATCCTTGCTCAGCCATGGAAATGCAGAAATCAGGAGTAGTAGTACACCCAGGGCTTTGGGGACTAAAAATTCCAGAATTGCTCAGTCAACGCAGTCCAGGGTAGGGAGGTATAGGTAAAAAAACGGTAACACTTCCAAGCTCTGAATACACGCCATGTGATTTTTTCCACACCACAGTAAATACACATTGAATATCCTATCATTGCTATAGTACAGCTATATGACTATACACTATAGCACAGCAGTCCACAACCTTGTACCCACCAGATGTGTTTGCTAGAGAACCAAGCATCCTCAGTCAGTGCCATATTGGCTGGGAACGTCATACTGGCTGGGGATGAAGGGTGTTGCCTTAAAACAGCTCTAGAAGGGGAGGCTGCTATACTGTAGCCAATGACATCAAAGCTGGTTCTTGTGCAAAGCTGGTTCTGGATACCTTGTGCAAAGAGAGGCAACAGTGGTCTACATGCCAGGTGCTGGATGGGACCTTTGAACTTGCCCACACTGAGTTTCTTGCAAAGCACAGCAAGGTCATCTTTCTCTCCTTCACAGTGAGCTGCCTTCTTTGCTTGTAATCTGGTGTGGTGAAATCAGAATGAGAGTTACACATTTTTAATGGTCTCTGTTCTTAAAAAAATGTAATTGCATGAAAGTTTAAAAAACACACACAAGAAAACAAGAATCCAAAAATGCATCCCATCTCATCTGTAGTCTGAAATGAAATGGTCCAGTCTGCCACTTCATTCTTCAGGTACAAACTGAATCTAGCGCTCAGCTTATACATATACTGTACACTTATAATACTTCAACTGAACTTTCAGCTGCAGGATGGAATTTGTACACTGGGGGGAAAAAATACCATCCCCAAAACAAGGCAAAACTCATCTTTCCCTATGACGTCCTAGCATTCTACATGCTGGACGGGGGTTACACTCACCCTGAAAACGCAGGTTCACAGCTTGGGTATACTCATGGATTTAGCTCTTGTTACCTACCCTGACAGCACCCATCTTGGAATATCACACAATTGGCAATATTTAATAATTTGGCTTAATGTGGCCTTCCACGTAGTTAGCAAGTAAACCAGGGACTCCCAGATACCAAAGCTGGAATCACATATAACTTAGGAAGGGGACTTTGGAAATTCCTCAAACAGGTCATACCCAGGTCAGAATTCTTCCTGAAGGATACCTGGAGGTGAGTCATTCACTAATCCACTCAAAGATTGTTCAGAGGAAAAGAAAAAAACTTTATTATATTGACTCCTTCTACAGATAGAAAGGTAAGCTTGAATGACAGAAAGGATTAACAAAGATGCCCTCAAGTGCTTCATTGCAGGCACTTTCAGATACAGCAACAGCAAGGAAGATGCCAGGAGAATATCTTGGATGCAAGCCTCAAAGGAACACTTATGAGCTGAAATAAGATGTGGCGCATACAATGAGAAGCTGAGATAGATGCTTTTCAAGAAGACTTTACACAAAAACTGACTCCATCGGTACTCAACTAACTGATAGATACAATGTGTGTGTGTATATACAATTCTATGTGAATGATTTGATCCTGTGCTATGAAGACAAAAAAAGATAGTCAGGATGTCATGGATCACTTGACCAAGCATATTGATGTGAGACCCAAATGCTGAAGGATGTAAAGGGTTTGTTGAGCTGCAGTACTGCCTGACAGAAGAAATGATTACACACGTAATCTCACTAAGGGGTTGTCTATATGAGCCAAAAGAAACTGTTTGCTCCTCAGTAATAGCAAGTAGCAGGAGCTGCGACTTCTATTAATGGTTTTACAGCCCCCATAAACTTCACATGTTCTCTAGTCAAAATGGAGGCTGTGAGCGAATTACTCAAGCTTTAAAATCTGCTGCTGAACTCTTTTTTAAAAACTATTTTCATGGTGCGCATAAGTGATATTTCGCCTTTACAGAGAACAAAAGAGAAAAAAAGAAAAAAACAACACCCTGTTTTATCACCTTAGTGATCGCTTGCTAAGGCAAAAATCCAACATGATGGCTCCGGACACTTGTCCTGTTAGCAAGCCTTGCTCCCGTACTCATCCAGCTAATCAGGTTTGTGCTTCCTCTTGTATGGGAAAGCAATTCATATAGAATTGCTTGTCCTAATGAGTGGGAATATGAATTCCCCTTGCCGTTTTCCAAAAACTCCAGGAAAAGCCGCGAAGGTTTTTCCCGTAGAGTTTTGGCCATTTTGGGGCCCCCTCCTTCACAATATGGTGAAACAATGCGGATTGCCATTAAGACAGGTCGTCTTCTCCTTGCATTCCGTGAGGAGTATTTTTGCCATTTAGACAACTCCTAAGACCATCTCCAGATGGCTAAAAAAGTCTCTGGAAGTCCCAGGCTTTGTTCCTGTTTTCTTCACCCTGACATATTTACTGGGAGATCCAGGCATTACCAGGGACTTTTCATTGCCACCCTCCAGGGTGCTTATCACACGAAGGAAGGAAAGCGCCAGTAAAGCCGAGAATAGTCTTGCCTTATTACATGATGTCAGCATGCTTCAGCTATTCTTCCGTTCTGGTCCTGTGGGAGATGGTAGTAAAAGAAACTCTTTTTTCTAATGGATTTTTCCAGTTAGCAAAAAGAGTTGTGTCTACCACTGTGTCCCATGGGACCAGAACAGAACAGCTGAAGCACGCCAATGTTGTGCGATAGGCAAGGTGGAACATACTATTCTTGGGCTTTATTGCCACTTCCCTTCCTTCATGCGATAAGCCTCCTGGCCAGTTTAAATTAATTCAGTATTTTCCTAAATGAAATGTATCTATACTTCCCTTGTGTGTTTTAACTGTCCTGGAATTAGCAAAAATGGCTGCCAAGTAAAGGCAGCTATTGTTTCAGGGTCATAGAATAAGCAGAGACCAAGGAGATTTTCAGACCTGCAAAATGCCGGTTTGCCGCGCGAGCAGCCTCCCGAAACTGCTGCGCGGCAAGGGTCTACTTTGGACGACGCTGTGCCTCTCGCGAAACCGTCCGTGTCACTTCCGTGAAGCTTGGGACGGCTCAGCGCCATATTTCAATCACGGGCAACCTCCGTGATTGAAATATGGCGCTGAGCCGTCCCAAGCTTCACGGAAGTGACACGGACGGTTTCGCGAGAGGCACAGCGTCGTCCGAAGTAGACCCTTGCCGCGCAGCAGTTTCGGGAGGCTGCTCGCGTGGCAAACCGGCATTTTGCAGGTCTGAAAATCTCCCAAGTGAGGGAAAGAAGAATGCTAGTACTAACACAAAATGCTTTAGCACTTTAACTATAGCTCCTGAAAAGCAGCAGCAGCAGCAGCAACTCAATGGAAATTGGTGAAAATTAGTTTCTGAAATATTGCACGAGACTGAATGTGACACATAATCAGCGGGGGTGGAAAAGAGAAGGACACGAGGGTGGCAGGAAGGGAGGGAACCCTGGGATATTTTAAGAAAGTGACTGGATGCAAACCCATCAGTGTGCAGGTACAAGCAAAACCCAAAAGAACTGGAAACTCAATACTTTCTGAAACATTTTTCCCATCTGGAGGCACCTAAGGAACTAACTGGAGACTAACATCAAAGATTATGACATATGAGGAAACTTGTAGACCTGTGTATTAGAAGTGTGTTGCAACAATGTCTGCATGAAAGACTGTACCTGCATGAGGCAATAACAGTGGAGACATGAAATTGTTAGGACTGCCTAATACATTCCCACTTGGTCTTGTCTAATCTTGCCTGATCCTCTTTGAGTAAATTTAATGTGACTTTGTTTCCTTCCTCCTCATTTATCCCATCTCCTCTCTGTTCTAAACACATAATTTACTAGATATTCCAAGATTACCTTCTTGTTGACCTAAAGACCCTGAAGCTACCATATCCTATCTGATCTTGAAAGCTAAGCAGGGTCAGCCCTGGTTAGTGCTTGAATGGGAGCACACCAATGAATTACAGGTCCTGTAGGCTATTTTTCAGAGGAATAGTAAAATGGCATAGTAAAATGGTGCCCCTTATATAAAATGGCAAAATCAAGGTTTGCTTTTTGGATTTTTTTTTGGGGGGGGGAGGAAAAATTTTCGAGCCATGGATGGTTGAATCTGTGGATGCAGAATCCATGGATATGGTGGGCCAACTGTATGTATGTATGTAACTCCTGCCGTCCTCCCAATCTGGGATCCAAGGTAGCACACAGCGTAGGTTAAAATAAAATACAGCTAAAACCCAGGAGTTGTCTAGACAGTGAAAAAACTTCTCATAGAATGCAAGGAGAATGCCTTCTGTCCCAATGGGATCCCACAGCAATTCAATGTATTGGGAACTCTCCTCTGAAATACAGCCTACAGCACCTGGTATTAATTGGTGCTCTCCCATCCCAGTACTAACCAGGGCTGACATTGCTTAGATTCCAAGATGGGACGGGATCTGGTGCCTTTAGGGTATTACAAAGGTTTAAAAAAACCCAAGCAATTCTGTCAAAAATACTGGTTTAAAACAGTTATAAAACATAGCAAAGAGGATAAAAGTACAGCACCCCCATTAAAAGACTCTTCTGCAACAGCCAGTCTAATCAGGATAGACAGACAGTCTAAGGTTTTTACCTACTGGTGGAAAAAGAGCAGAGGGGGGACCAATCCAGCCTCCTGCAGGAGAGAATCCCACAGCCTGGGAGCAGCTACCAAAAAGACCCTTTTCTTTAAAAATGATCAAACTTCTTCTCTCAAAAAGGCCTTAATTTAGCACTACACTTTCATGGGCACCATTTACGTGATGAAAATGTAGTGAGATGAATTTATGTCGATCTCTAGTTATTTACACGCACAGTGTGGCAGTCTCGAGCTTTTCAGAAGGGGAGGCCACCTTTTATCCCTCAACCAGCGGGACTTTCCATCCCACAGTTTGTTACGGTTTTTAAAAAAGTCATGGGGGGATTCGGAAAATCGGAAATGTAAACAGCCCAGGAAAAGATATCTCGGTACTAGGTGATGACTGGAAATTGAGGTGACCAGGGGAAGGTTCAGAGATCAGAGAAGGAGGGCTCAGTCACCCGTTCAATAGATTCAGCCTCACCAGCTGAAAGCAAAGGCTTCCCTTCCAGCTGCACGTAGGCTTATGTGTGTGTCTGTGCACTAAGTCACCCTGTTCAATGAATTTTTACACTTCAAATGCTTCAGCTTTAACTTGTCCCTCCCCTGCATGGTGGGTTTAAATTTTAAAGAGACAGTAAAACTGCAAGTATCTGGGCTCACGATTGCTCATTCATCCCCTCGTCAGCATCCCCTCCATGGTGGGTTTAAATTTTAAAGAGACAGTAAAACTGCAAGCGTATGGGCTCCTGATTGACTTATTCAATCCTTCCCCACTCCATCCCCTGCACTCGGCTTCCCAGCTGAAGGCAAAGCAGGCATGGGGCGTGTGTGTGTGTGTGTTCGCCGGGGCTCCAGTTGGCTCTGCTTTTGACTTCTCTCACCGTCCCCAGCACCAAATGAAGTTTGTCTTTTAAAATGCCTTGTGTGTCTGTACTGGAATTCTCCTTTTACATGGATTTTAACATTTTTGGGGGCATTTACCCATCAGGTTTTTTTAAAAATCAAATTGTGTAGAGGGGGTTGCCTTCACCCTCCTTCTCTGATCAATGCAGAAGCTTGAACAAACATTTGTGCCAGCCAGTAGTATCGCTCGTGGCGGGAAACTCTAAAGGAAGTATGTCACTGAGGTTGTGAAAAAATGAGTAATCGCATCCTTGACTGACAATTAAAAAAAATAATCCCGGGACCATAAACGAGTGTAAACAAACAAACAAAAAAACACAGGATAGTATATAGTGAGAGAAGAGGCATATCGTGGGACGTGATGACGTGTAAACAATGATCTTGGGATATCCAGTTCAGAGGTAAAAATCGTTTAAACAGTGAGGGACGAATATGAGATCAAGAAGTCCCGGGACGCCCTGCAACAATAACTAGCATCTAACTGGCACCATGGATATCTGTAACATCCAGAGTACTGTGGGAAATTCATCTGTGGTTTGTCATCACAGCTATCTATTTCTGGTAGGAACTCGGCCTTAGCAGCTTCTCAAATACAACAAAATCCAAGTACTGGTTTATTTGCAAATAGCACTTACTTGTCCAGGAACGGTTGGATACCCTAGAAAGAAAAGGTATAAAGTCAGACAGTTTAGTTCCCTCTAAGAGCTGGTATACTTCCTTCCTTCCCCCAGACATTAGTACTCTTGTCTCCCAGACGCATTTAGATCCCATTCTATGTAAACTTCCCTTCCTTAAATGCATTGGGCTGCATGCTGCTCTTCAGAATTCCAGAATGCTAAACTAAGGAGATTTTCAGATGGGGGAAATAACCCCTGCAGAGATCGGTAGAGAAACGGGGCTGTTCTGCTGCCAGCGCTCCATTTCACACACACCCATCCTCCCAATCTCCATTTGTTCTCCCTCAGTCCTGCTTTCATTTTCCTTCTGCTATTTTTTACTAACGGAAGTTAGTAAAAAATAGTGGAAAATAGCAGAAGGAAAATGAAAGCAGGATGGAGGGAGAACAAATGGAGATCGAGAGAAAGATAGGTGTGTGTGAAACAGAATGCTGGCAGCGGAACACGCCCGTTCCTCTCCCAATCTTCACAGGGGTTATTTCCCCCGTCTGAAAATCTCCGTAATCTCTTCATCAATAGTTCTCCAGAGATACAAAGAAGCTGAGTTCTTTTTTTTCTACACACAGATACACTTAGTTCTATTCCCAAAGAATTAGGCCCTGTTTCTAGTCCAAACTTTTCAGGTAATGTCTGGGCAGTTCCAATGAGAATCCGGGGCAAATACCCCTTAAAATGAAGCAGAAACATGGTTTAAAAAGCTCTCACTGTTTGCTGCGGTTTTCTGGAGAAAATTGTGCATTCCATTACTGCAACATGTGTGTGTGTGTCTGCACAGTGGCCCGCATGATGCCTGGTGCAGCCATTTCCCAGCTAGGTCATGTGTGTCGTGTCTGCTGAGGTCACTACAAGGTGCCCAGCCATGTGATCACAGCCCAGCGCCTTGTTCCTGGCCTCAGAAGACACGACCAGCATGGGGAAGAGAAATGACAGTTTGCACACAGGCCACTGGTATGCGTACACCCCTCTGTTGCAATAACGGAAGGGTACGTAACAAGGAGGAGACGCCACAGGCCCATGGCTGGAATACTCCCACCAGAATACCGAGTATTCTGGCTAGTGTAAACAAGTCCCCAGTCATATCAGCCCTTACCTGCAGCAAATTACATGTTAATTATGGATGCTCAAAGCACCTACCAGTGCGAACCCACATACCACGTTGAAGCCACATTGAGTTCAGTGGGGCTTATTTCTAAGGAGGCATGTGTGTAGTTGCATTAAACTGTTCCTTTTCCAAATAAAAGCTCTGCCATCCTCCCATTGCACCAGGATTTTAGTCTACTCTCTTAAAGGGAACTCACCAAGAGGAAGCTGCTGATATCCTTCAGTTCCATGAGGCCCTTTCCTTCAGTCATCATTTCCTTGGCAACACAGAGCTTCTCTTGGATCTGCTCCAAACGGTCCACCATGTCCTTGAGGGCCTCCTTTTCATCCTTCTCCAGTTTAGCAAGCATCTCAGCTTGCCTCTGGCATAGGATCTCATGCAGTTCAGAGAATTTGGCCTCAGTGTCTGCATGCAATGATATAGCCAAACGCTGAAATGAGAGAGGGATTTGCATGTCTTATAGCGGGGACAGGCAAATTAAAACTTATTTTAATGATTCTGTTATTTGCATTCTAGGTCAAAAGGATGAGGGAGACTTTCCTTGATAGAATTTGTATTCACTTTTTTTGGTGAGTTTAAAAAAACTTGCTTTAATTTGCAAAAATATCCAGTTGTTTAACACCATTTTAAATTGGTTGTACAGTATTTGTCTGCTGCCCTGAAATCTTGTGATGTAGGGCTGGGTTGTCATCATCATCATCATCATCATCATCATCCTTTATTTATATAGTGCCATCTATGTATATGGTGCTTTACATAAGAACAAGTTTTTTTAAAAAAAAATTAAATAAATAAAGTGAGCAAACATTTTTATATCAGACAATGTATGGATAAGTATGTGGGGTTAGTATTTCTAAAAGTATAGCTGTTCCAACTTATGGGAAGCCATTTAGGATTTATGTTGGTAAATATACAACCGTTGTTTTTCTCGCGGCCCTGCCACCATCACAGGCTTGCTTGGTGAGGACATGAGAGAGAGCCTTTTCAGTGGCTGCTCCCACCCTTTGGAACACCTTTCCACGGGAGGCTAGCCTGGCCCCCTCCTTGCTTTCCTTTTTCTGGCAGGCAAAAACATTTTTATACAAGCAGGCTTTTAATTCCTAGCTCAGCTTATGGAGGTTTTATTGGGATGTGTTTTAATGTGTTTATATATAGAGATCGATCACAGATTAGCAAAGGCATACAGTGCATTTGGAAGACTTCACAAAAGAGTCTGGAGTAATAAACACCTGAGGCGAAACACAAAAATCAGTGTGTATAGAGCCATTGTACTGTCTATTCTCCTTTATGGGTCTGAAACATGGATCACCTATTGCTGCCACCTATGACTCCTCAAATGCTTTCATCAGCGCTGTATACACACAATCCTAAATATACATTGGACTATGTGACGAATGTTGCTGTCCTTGAGCAAGCAGGGATCACCAGCATTGAGGCCATGATATTGAGAACACAGCTGCACTGGGCAGGGCATGTTTCTAGGATGGAGGACCATCGCTTCCCAAAAATAGTACTCTACGGTGAACTCGCCACGGATCAGCGTAAGAGGGGTGCTCCAAAAAAACAATACAAGGACTCCCTGAAACAACATCTCAGGCTCGGCCAAATTGATCACCAACAATGGTCCACCCTGGCCTCACATCGGGAGGCATGGAGACGCACTATCCACAATGCTGCAGCCTTATTTGAGAACTCACGCTGAACAAGTCTTGAAGAGAAACGACAACGCAGAAAGAATCACAACCCGAAAAACATTACCCAAGGAGTCCTTCTGCTGTGCTTTCTGCAACCTGACTTGTTTATCTCGGATTGGCCTTTTTAGTCATCAGCGCGCTTGCAGAAAGCGTGGGATGAGTCCTTCCTGAATCTTCGTTTGCAAAGAAAAGAGAGAGAGAGAGAGAGAGAGAGATACACACATACACACACACAATTTTGTTTATTTTAATATTTTAACTTTATGTGTATGAGGTTTTTAAATGATTTTAAATTGTATTTTTTGTAATTTTGTAAGTCACTGTGGATTCCTTCTGGGAGAAAGGAAGCATATAAATAAATAAACACATTTCTTAATTTTTTTAAAAAAATGATAAACATTATTTATCAGTAAAAGAATCGTAATTAATATGTCTTGTTTCCTGCATCCCTCCTGTCTCTGTGTGTAATTTATTTTCAACCTCACACATTCCCATTCAGATACAATACTTGAAAAAGGAAGACAAATACCAGAATAAATGAGTGCAAACATAACTTTAAGTCCTTAGTTAATTCCAAGGCTAGAGGGGTTTGGGGGTGGTCCGGCTGAAAATTGGGCTTTAAACTTTTTTTTCATATAGTAATGTACTTCTTTCTGGAGCTGAAAATAGGGGAAAAGGAAAGTGAGAAAGGAGTAAAATAATGGATGGGATTCTTCACCTGCATTCTGGTAATTTTTTTAAAAAAATGTTGCAATGACATTTAAATGTCAGTGAAACATAATAGAACTTTTCACTAATCTCTGTCTAAGGAGATTTTCACACTACACTGTTATAGTGTTACTATTCCACTTTAACTGCTCTGGCTTCCTCCTGTGGAATTCTGGGATTTGTAGTTTAGTGAGGCCTAAGAGCTCTCTGGCTGAGAGTTGTAAATGCCCCTCCTTAAACTGCAAATCCCAGGATTCCACAGGAGGCAGCTGTAGCAAATAAAGTGGACTAGTAACACTATAACAGTGTAGTGTGAAACCTAAACTATACCAGCTCCACGAAGTTTGTATGCATGCTGAAGCAGGGTGTACTATATATGTAGTATGTACTGTGAAGGATAAAAATGTGTGTGTAAGAAACACCAGCTAGTTTTGATTATGAAGCCATCTAAGTGAAAAGAGAGATAAGGAAAAAAACAGTCCAATAGAAAAATATTAAACAAATGACTGACATATATTGAAATAACTGAAAGAAGTGTACTGCATTAGTACAGAAGGGTTACTTATATCTTATGGCTGATGCAATCTAATGCAATCATCTAATGACAAGCATCCAGGAAGAGTGGTTAGTGACACTCTAAGGTGGCTCCATAGAAATCTCACTTCCCAGTGGAGGCAAACATCTTTGTTGGCATTAACAGGGACTAGTTGGAATCATATATGATTGGATGGATAGAGGTTGAAGATAGTATAAATGCCACCTCCCAAGAGATTAAAAATAGGATGTTACACAGCCTCCAATGAACCTAGCTGTTGATGCTGTTCTTAGCTGGTAAACATACTTAGAATGCTGGCGTTACCCTTGATGCTAGTGTCGTGGAAATTCCACGCAAAAATCGAATTATTGATATTTTGGGGAAATTAGCAGCAACTTGACTTGGCAATGCAAACAGTGGCAACAAGGGGACCTCTAAGCCTATGTTTACCCCTACTAGCTCTGAACAGACCCACACACTATAGAGATTTTCACACAGGCTATATATCCCATGGCAGGAACAGAAGAGGGCCGGGAAAGGTTTTCCCTTTTAGACTACATTGACCCTGTTCTGTCCTGCATCCATCCTGCTCCTGTGATTGCTCCGGAACAATGTAATCATGATTTTTCATCGTGAATAGACCTCCCGTTCTGTCGCTATCACGCAATCACGGGTGTGTGAACAGGAGCCTGTTCTTGTTCCGAAATGACAGCCGCGGAGGGGAGGTCTGTTCCGAGCACTTCCTGGTATGATCTGGACATCCAGGTAAGTGGCACCCTTTATTTTACCCTCCCTGTTTTGATTGTATGATTTAAAGTGTGTTTTTGTGCTTGGTGAACTGATTTTATGTTTTGGGGAGTTTTATTTTTTAATTTACCACCCGGCCGTTATCACGTGATACCGTGATAATGTTTCAGATGGCCGGTCGTAAAAGCAGCCTTACAATGGTTGCATTTACAGCCAGCCAGCGAGGGGCAGGGGGATCCCATTCCTGCCACAGAATTAAGGTAAGTGTGTGAAAGATTTACATTATTCTGTGGCAGGAACGGAGGAGATGGCAGGGCAGTAATGGGGCATTTTGGCCCCATGTGAAAATCTCCTATGAAAATTAACATGATCTTTACTAAGGGTTCTGTCATGGCCAGCAAGGCTGAGGACAAGGAGGACTCAGAGGATGAGGAGGTTGAGCCAGCTCCAGCAGAGCTGGCTGAGCCAGAACCTAGCTCTACTATGCCAACTGCAGCAGAGCCCATGACTCAGCAGCCTAGCCTCCCCCCAGCAGAGGTTCCAGGCCTATAGAGGAGCAGGACGAGGAGGTACCTGCCTTCAGCCAGAGAAGGACAGAATGGGCGTGCCTCCAGCGATCCCGGAGATTATATGAGAAACGCTCAGCAATCACCAAGCAGGTGTGATTAGGATCTGGGCCAATATAAACAGCTGTGAGATGATGAGCTTCTTTGTCAGAGTCTATCTGCGTTCCCTGGTGAAAGCATCTGACTCGGACTCCCTTGTTGCCTGAAACCTTGCCTCCTAGACCTCGGATTGATCTGGAACTTTTAACCTTGGACTGGACTCACTGACCTGCTTTCTGGAACTCTTGACCCTGGACTGGACTCAATGATTTGCTCTCTGGACTCCTTGACCTCTGGCTTGCCCCCTGGTTTTGCTAATTTGACATTTAACTGGTACGGTGCTTCAGAATTATTTTTGTGTTGCTGCGAAGCCTTGCATTTTGTGTGTATCATTCTTATCAGCCCTTCAGTTGGCTGCTTGACTGGACAGGTTCAAAAATAACACCAATCATACATACAGTCACACAGAAAGCATTCACACAAAACTAATGAAAGAAAAGTGGAAGGTACTTGGATGGGGGAACAGAAGGAGGATGTTGTGGGTGATACAACCTGTCCTGTAGTCCAAAGTCTCAGAGCAGACTGGCAGCATGGATGGACGAAGCAGAAGTGGCTACACAGTTTGACATAGTATCAAGGGGAAGATGGACTGTGTGCAATGGGGTGTAGTTTGGGGCTTCTAATTATACCCCAATACTTGCCTTGAGGATGGGATTTTGAGTAGGGAACAATGTGTTTCAGGTGTGTTTCCAGATTAAGCAATGGATCTCAAGATCTGATAATGTGTTGCATACTTGACTTGAATAGCAGTGGCTACGTCTTTAATTACCAGGCCTGGGGATCAGGATGTTGTTTACAGATGATGGATGTCCCAACTACAGATGATGGGATTATTGTCTGATACTAGATGTGGTCAGGAAACATTTCCTTAAATCTGGCATGACCTTTGTGTTGCCTTAAGGTTTGGAATTTCCTTAAAGCAATTGTATGACTTGGCTTTTGCCAGAGAGTGTCTTTCTGGGATTTTTCAGGGGTCCCTGATCTACTGCAGCTTTCATGGAAGGCCACATTAGAGCCAAATTATTATATTTGCCAATTATTGGGATGAGAAGGGGCTTGGGATATCAGGTTTGGTTTCACTGGTAAGGAGGAGATGAGAACCTTCTCTCTTATTATTGAGAAAATGGGCTATAGTAACTGTGCAATCCTTATCTATAATAGAGAAATGTATGTTATATATATTATGGATGCTGCAATGAACTGCAATTCCTGTCTGTTTCTGTCATAGGCAGAAGATGGATTAAGATGCTCCACATTGTGCAAGATGTATGATTCCATAATGTAAAACTTTTAGGAAAAATATGATGTGAGATGTGTCATTCCTTACATGTAATGTAAATTAAATGATATGCTATGTGCCTTAAAAGAAATGAATAAGCTATGTGCTTAGACAATGTCAAACTAAGTTCCTCCCTAAAGGAAATAGTATATATCTGTATATTTACTATCTCTATATATAATTCTCTTGAGTATGTTGCCTTTCCCAGCGTGCTGACTGGCTGCTCAGGAAACACACCCAACCAATCACCACCCACGTGCAAATTTCCACTCTACCTCACAATTCACTTCTGCCACTCAATCTGCATCCCCCAATATCACAAGTTCCCCTCTCTCCCCTCATGCCCTCATCCACTCACCAGTCACGGGCTGTGACAGGACCTATCTATGTGACCTTGGCAAAAGGCAAGTGTTTACCTTTCAGTGGGTCTCAGTTGGGAAATAAAAGTAACAGGCCTTGCCCTGCTCCATTGTCAGCATCATGGAGGGAAAAAGGAAAACAAACATGGCAAGTGGAGGTGGGAAAAAGGAGAAAGAAAAGGGGGAAAACACTGAACTCCTGGTGGCAAAGAGAGGAAGAGAACCTTTCCAGAATACTTGCGATCCACTCTACCAGTTGGAGGGGGGTGAAAAAGGTTTTATTATTGGTCAGTATTAGTAATTTTTGAGGGGGGCAATATCTGGATTACAGCCAGACTCATCAGCTCTATTCATAAGAGCTTGTTTATCCAAGATGAGGCCCAGGGGTATTTATTCCCTTGAAGGAATAAAGGATAAATAGGAAACAAAAGAGAAGCAGTGGGCAGATGGGGAGAAAGGCTTGGGAAATCAGGCTAGCCTGGGCACCCAGACCTCCATCCTTTGGACCCGCTCTAATTAGGAGTCACATCTTCCTCAAAGCCGGTACATGTCCCTATTTTTCGAGCCCCCCTTTAATCCCACTACCCTCAAGACCCCCTCAAAGCCCCTATTTTTTGAGCCCCCCCTTTAATCCTACTACCCTCAAGACCCCCTCAAAAGCCCTACCCCTTTAATCCCATTGCCCTCAAGACCTTCCAAGGCCCTAGCCCCTCAAAGCCCATTTTTTAGCCCCCCCTTAATCTCACTACCTTCCAGACCCCCCCCCCAAAAGACCTGTGACAGGGCAAGACGAAAACATTACCACCCTCCTGCAATGACAAAAAGGTGGGTGTCATGCCTGGCATCCTCCTAGTGGCACGGGGGGCTTTCCTATCCCACCTCTGCCACCACTTTGTGACACACGGCCTCCACGTCACAGCCAAACTATGTCTCCCAATGGTATAGCACAAGCACTCAAGTGTGGCTATATATTCCTGGCTGTGTCTCCTTCCCTGAGAATCACTCATGCCAGGCTGGATGTTTCTTGTTAACAGAAGAATGTTTATTGTCAAACAAATAAACCATGTAACTGTATAACCAAGGAGATTTTCAGACTACATTGTTATAGTATTACTATTCCACTTTAATTGCTATGGCTTCTCCCTGTGGAATCCTGTGATTTGCAGTGTAGGGAGGGGCATTTACAACTCTCAGCCAGAGAGCTCTTAGGCCTCACTAAACTACAAACCCCAGAATTCCACAGGAGGAAGCCATAGCAATTAAAGTGGAATAATAACACTATAACAGTGTAGTCTGAAAAATCTCCCAAGTGATTGGGCCTGCACAAACATTCACTCTTTCTCTAACTTACAAGGAAGTTAAACTGTCTTGAATCACTCAAAGCCTCATCTCAACTCTCCAAACTGAAAAACTAAAAAACTTTCCTCACTCACTCCCCTTTTCCTCCTCCAGAAGCCCCTCCTCCCTCCACCTCCTCAGAGAGGATTGGCTCCTGGAGTACCATGTCCTCATTGGCTCCCTGGCTGTCCGTCACATACCTACCCCCTTTGGAAAATTTTACTATAATTATGACCTCTACATCACAGTGGGCAGTTGAGCTGCATCCTTGTTTGACCCAATTGTACCACAACAAATCAACACCTCTCCTTAGGAAGTGGGGGGGTGTAGGGGGAGAGACATCCCCACTTGCCCGCCCCCCCCAACCCATGGTTTGGGGAGATTTGAAGGGGAAGAGAAATCAGACCTCCCGGTGGGCAAATCGTTACATAAAAAAGTACTCCCATTTGTGTGTCCCTAAAAAAAGGGAGATGGAATCCCACCTGCCACCACCACCTTGCCTTGCCACCGAGATGAGAGATGACAATCCTCTCCCGCCCTCAACAGCCCCACTCCTGGTGCAAAGACATTTTGCAATTTTGCAAGCATTTTGCAAGCAGCTTCTCCCCGCCACCACACACAATGATCCTGAGACACTCAATACCCACCATAGCGACACCTTCAAGGGTGGCAGGAAGGCTCCATCTATTGAGAAGTCTGTGTGTGTCAAGAAGACCACGATGACAGCGTTGTCGTTGCAAGAGAAAAGTGGAGGGAGGGAAAGGTGGTGGTGGGGGAGGCACAAGGAGGAAGCTGTGGGAGGTGGTGGAGGAGGAAGAGGATGGTGGTGCTGCTGGTGGTTACGAGGCGACCTTTGGCACGCCCAAGAAACTGTGTTGCCACCTCTTTCACCTCCACCTCTGTGCTGCCTGAGCTGCTCACCACCGCCTCCCTTCCCCCCCAGCAAGCAACCATGATGTCCATGTGTATCACATGGTGCCGCCTGTGGCTGCTCACAGAGCCATAGCAGCAACCCCACCATGAGGAGCCCCCAGCCCTTGCCTGGACGACGCATGGAAGACTGTGGGCAGCCGGGTGGGGAGGAAGAAGGAGAAGAAGAAAAAAAGAGGAGGAGGAGGAATTGATGGTCCCAGCAGGGCGTTCCTTCCAGGCGGAGACCAGGGAAGGGAAGGGGAAGCCCAGGTCTCCTTACTATTTCTCGTGGAACCCCTAGCCATGTCTCGCAGAACCCTGGGGTTCCGTGGAACCCCGCTTGAAAAACGCTGACCCAGACAATCAACTGGCAGTGTTGGGATGCTGATGCTGCTACTGTGGCAGGACCCAGACAGACAAATGGTGGCGGGCCACCTGCAATGGGTCCCAGGCAGTCAACTCGTGGCAGCGGTGGGCCACCTGCGACAGGACCCAGGTAGTCAACTGGTGACAGCAGCAGAAAGGCAACAGAGCAAGTCACCCTCAGCTATTCCAGGAAAAGTGTGGAACACTGAGAAGGGGGAGAAGGAATTTTAAAATCCACCAGCCTACCTTACAGGGTTGTTGTGATGGTCTACTGGGGACTTTTTTTTAACTGTGTTGTTTACGCTGGGTACAGCTAGTTTAATAAAATAGCCTAAAAGAATAATAGGGAGCCTGCTGATTTCCCCATGTAAAAATCCTTTAGATTCCAATACTGAAGAATGTTTAAGTGAAGTGTTGATGTTAAATCTGCCTATTTGGACTATACCACTGGCCATGAGTTGGGAGCCCATCTGATTAAAGAGACCTCCAGACAGGTACAAGTACAGTTGTCCCTCCACATTCGCGGGGGTTAGGTTCTTTAGGCCCCCGCGAATGTGGAAAAACCGTGAATAACAGATGCTGCTCCCGCGGGAGGATGTCTGGCCAGCCTGGCTGGCCTCTCCGTGGCCTTTCTGAGGGGACTCCAGGCCTTAGAAGCCCCGGAGCCTGCCGGGGAAGGCAGCATGTGGGTGGGGAGGAGGCTGCGCTGCCTCTCCCCGGCCTTTCTCAGCGGACTCCGGGGCTTTGGAGCCCTGGACCCCACTGAGAAAGGCTGGGGAAGGCAGCGTGTGGGCGGGGAGGGAAGGTGCCTTGCCTCTCCCTGGCCTTCCTGAGGGGACTCCAGGTCTTAAAAGCCTCGTAGTCCCCTCAGGAAGGCTGGGGAAGGCGGAGGGAGGGAGGGAAAGAAGCTCCCCGCCCCACCCCACCCGCCTTCCTCAGTAGACTCCGGGACTTTGAAGCCCTGGAGCCACCTCTGGAAGGCCGGAGAAGGCGCAGGCAGGAGGTTGTCCTGCCTCTTGCCAGCCTTCCCTAAGTGGCTGGGGCTAAACCGCGAATAATCAAAACCGTGAGTGTGAAAGCCGCGAATGTGAAGGGGCAACTGTACAGGTAAATGTACAACTCTCTCTCTCTCTCTCTCTCTGGCTTTTCTTCGCAAACGAAGATTCAGGAAGGGGAACTGGATTTGTCCTTCGAGCCTGTGCAATGGATTTTTCTGGTGGAGCGCAGCGTGCACAGAACTGGCCTCACCCTTTAAACCAGAGATTCATCTGCCGTGGCCTTGCAAGCATGGACGTGGCAGTGAGGTCCTCGGGCCGTAGGTTTGATTAGAGTTTCCTTCTCTTAGATGGTTGACCTTATAGGGTTGGACGAGCACCATCTGCCCGGGTTTGGGATTGGAGTTTTCCTTCTCCTAGGACGGTTGCCACAAGGCTAGAGAGCCCATCCTGCCCTTTGACGCTCTTTGTCAGACCCTTCAGTTTTGACCTGTCTGGCATGGGAGACCCTACCGGTGGCTATTATGCCACCGCCAGCATAGCTCAAAACATCATTAGGGTACGCAAGCCTCTCTCCCACGACAAGGGGGTGTCAATGGAGAGGAGTTGACAAGTACAAGTACAAAAAGAGCAAAGAATCCTCAGTCTAAAGAAATGGTGTGGGGAACCACTCCTGTTTCAGTAAGAGTGTATTTTCCACCCAGACTAGCTGTCGGTCTGTTGGACAGAGTGTCTGGCACCCAGGACAACTGGAACACTACTCTCTCTCAGCTGTCCTAGAAGGACATGATGTATTCACAGGGAGATGGAGCAAATGAGATCCTGGTGAGCACCTAGGAGCTGCTGCTTTTCTTTTACCTTCAAGGACTCTATGTTTTCTTTCTGGGATCCTTCATGTTCTTCTAGTTCATTAATTTTTCTCTCCAGAGGTTCCAGGGCCTCTGCCAGCTTGATCTACAGGAGAAACAGAAAACCTGTGAAATGTCAGTTTGCTATGCTCCCCTTTTTAAGTAGTTTTCAAAGATGTAGCCCTGTTAGGAGATTTTCACATGGGGCCAAAATGCCCCGTTACTGCCCTGCCACCTCCTCTCCCATTCCTGCCATGGAATGGAGAACAATGTTTCCACACTTACCTCCATTCTGCGACAGGAATGTCCTCCCTGTCCCCAAGCTGGCCGGCCGTAAATGCAGCTGTCGTAAGACTGCATTTATGACCAGGAACTCAAATCTCGGCCGTTCTCACACGCGGCAAATTCAAAAATACCCCCCCATGTCAAAACAAGAAACAAAATACAAAAATAAATTTTAAAAAATACAAGTAACCCGGGGAGCGGGGGGAAGGATGCCACTTACCTGGGTGTCCCGTTCCTGCCGAGAAGTGTCCAGAACAGACCTCCCCCCCACAGCTTTCATCATGGGAGAGGAACGGGACACCTTTCAGACCACACGTGATTCCGTGATAGAAACGGAACGGGTGGTCATTAATGACTTCTCCCTGTGATTGAAATATCACGGGGAGAAAACAGAATCGTAATGTTGAGGGCACAGAAGGGGCTGAACATTGTCTGAAATAAAAATCTTTCAGTGACCCTGTTCCGTGCCTGCAACAGAACAAATAGGTGGTGTGAAAATCTCCTTAGTCTCTTGCAGCACAAACGGGAGGGAGAGAGGGGGAGGGGGGGAAGGAAAGTGGCAGCACCTTCAAGACTATCTGGTTTTTATTTTAGCATGAGTTTTCACTTCTTCAGATGCAGTACAGATAGTGTCTACTTGCTCACTCACCTTGTAACTCTGTGTCCCATCCTTCAAGGAGACAAAATTGTGTCCAGCATGGACAGATGACCTGATGCAGCGACAACAGATTGGGACCTCGTCGATGGTGCAGAAGAGCTCCAAACTGTCACCGTGGATTTCACAATGTAGCGTATGCTGCCTGTCTTCTCTTCCCACTTTTCTCTCTTTCTCCTCACTGACTTCTGTCATGTTCAGCAGAGTGCCAGTGTTTGTTTCCTGTTGCATGTCCCATGCTCTTTTTGCCAAGTTCCCTAGCACCCGATTTGGGGTGTGTTGTCTGTCTGGACAGGGTGCCCGGCACTCAGGGCAACTGGAATCTCTCCCTTTGCTTTCCCAGAAGAAGAAGATGCATTTCTTGCAGAAGCAGTGCCCACAGCTAAGCAGCACTGGCTCAATGAACAGATCCAGGCAGATGGAGCAAGTGAGATCCTGGTGAAATGCTTCAGCCATTTCTGCCAGTGGCTTATGGAATCAGGTTTCACTTTCCTTTCTTGGATTTGTTTCACTTTCTGCCCACACCTTCAGGGGAGGAACTAGGAGTGGCCTGTAGCTTGTGAATTAGAGGCAGGGCAGAGTGTCTGTGCATGCAATAGTTTACAGAAGACTTGATTTCAGCAGGCATGGCTTGCCCTATGAGCCACAGGAGCAGAAATTCATGTAGCTACACAACTAGTAAAAGTGCAGCAGCCTGTTCTCTTTTGCATCTGGACACCATAAAGCAGAGCTGGGGGGGGGGGACATATTGTCACCTGTACTCTCCAAACAGAGGACAACCTCAGACTCACAAATACAGGCAATAGACAGCAGCATTTCTTGGATCAGGAAGATTTATTGCTGACAAATCAAAAAGACTTAGAGAGGCAAAGCCTCAGTAAATAGTAAGAACAAGCTTCAAATAATAATATGGGTGCCTTCTAAGAAGGGATAGTGAGCTAAGCGTTCAAACAAGTTTTATACCTTTCGGGATACAATTTACCATTTTCTTCTCTAGATGACATATTATTTTTGGTCATTTCTAACTCAAGCCAAATTCTAATTAAAGTTGTCTACTTTTTGGTGGCAACTACTTTACCTTGGGAACAAGACCAAAGTACAGTTGCCCCTTCACATCCGCGGCTTTCACACTCACGGTTTTGATTATTCGCGGTTTAGCCCCAGCCACTTAGGGAAGGCTGGCGAGAGGCAGGGCAACCTCCTGACTGCGCCTTCTCCGGCCTTCCAGAGGTGGCTCCAGGGCTTCAAAGTCCCGGAGTCTGCTGAGGAAGGCGGGGGGGGGGCGGGGAGCTTCTCTCCCTCCCTCCCTCCACCTTCCCCAGCCTTCCTGAGGGGACTACGAGGCTTTTAAGACCTGGAGTCCCCTCAGGAAGGCCAGGGAGAGGCAAGGCACCTTCCCTCCCCGCCCACAGGCTGCCTTCCCTGGCCTCCTCCCCACGCACACGCTGCCTTCCCCAGCCTTTCTCAGCGGGGTCCAGGGCTCCAAAGCCCCGGAGTCCGCTGAGAAAGGCTGGGGAGAGGCAGCGCAGCCTCCTCCCCACCCACACGCTGCCTTCCCCAGTGGGCTCCGGGGCTTCTAAGGCCTGGAGTCCCCTCAGAAAGGCCGCAGAGAGGCCAGCCAGGCTGGCCAGACATCCTCCCACTGCCTCCCTCCCTCTGGGGGGAACGCGGGAGCACCATCTGTTATTCGTGGTTTTTCCACATTCACGGGGGTCTCAAGAACCTAACCCCCGCGAATGTGGAGGGACAACTGTATATAGATAACAGTAAAGAAGCTTTCCAAGAAGCATTGCACACAGGTCAAACTGACTCTAACGTACTTGTCTTTAGTCTCTGCTTTAAGCAAAACACTTTTAATTGAGGTTGGGAGGGGGCTTTTCAGTGAGTTGTCTTTCTGTTGCCATGGCCATCTCTCTGATAGGAAATGGCTGCAAAACTCCATTTTGTATAGGCCTCTGGTTCATGCTTTCAACATGGTCCTCCCATTTTTATTGGACTGCAGTTCCCATCAGTCCTAGCCAGTATAGCTGGTGATGAGGGATGATGAGAGCTGCAGTCCAGTAGCCTCAGAGGGAAACAGATGATCTACAAACCTGCAAGGGTTTTAAGATCTTCAGGGGAAGGCTTTCTCTCAGTCCCACCATCATCACAAGCTCGCTTGGTGAGGACATGAGAGAGACCCTTCTCAGTGGCTGCTCCCAACCTTTGGAAATGCCTCCCATGGGAGGCTAGGTTGGTCCTCTCCCTGCTGTCATTTCGCTAGTGGGCAAAAACATTCTTATTAAAGCAGGCCTTTGATGTACAGTTGCAGCTTTTGTTGGGGTGTGTGTTTTTATGTTGTTTTTATTTATATGTTTTTAAGTGGTTTTAATTCTTTCAATTGTGATTTTAATTGTTTTGTGAGCTGCCTTGGGTCCCACTTTGGGAGAAAGGCGGCATAGAAGTTGCACAAATAAATAAAATATAAGAAATAAACACATGATCTAGATCCGTGCCCTAAAGGGAACTAATTTTATTCTAACAATCATCAAAACACACCACACAGGTGGGCTTATTCATTTCTCAAGTGTATTTTTTGCCTTTGTTAATGGAAACAGACACATTCAGTGAAGTTTTCCATTTCCCCCCAAATGAGTGACTCGACAAGAAGCAGGGAGAATGTATGGGGAAAAGGCATACAGGAGTTGATGGGGCCATATCTGAAAACTGCTTAAAAGCTACTCTTTCTACCCAGGAATCCTAAAGCGCTGTAGCATTTTTTCCAGCAAAATTTCCAGCATCATCCCCAAACCACAGTCCCCAGAATTCTTTGGGAGCAATAATGTGCCGGGCAGTGACTCACCATTATACTAAAGATAGTGGAGCGCCAGAACTTGAAAAAGTTACTCTTTGGAGCTCTGAGGACTGTGTTTTGGTAGACAAGGATAGAGGTGCCATGCCTACAGAAGTTGGTAGGACATGTTGACTGAAGGGCAAAAAGCTGGCTGGGGGTCCTACTTCCCTCCCAATAGTACAATCATACCTCTCCTTCAGCTTGCAGGCAATGTTTAGCTTCAGACATTCTTCCTCCCCAAACTTTTCCTGAGGGAACAACCCTGGGGCTGCCCGAAATCCACTACACTCACTACACAGCTAGGGACAGCTGAAGAAGAGCAGCCAGGCGCAGCTGTATTATGCCTGGTCCCCAGTAGTTGTAGAGAGCCCCTCCTGCGAGCTTCCAGATGCCACAGCTCTCGCTTCTGAAGGAGAATCATAGAATTGGAAGAGATCACAAGGGCCATCCAGTCCAACCCCCTGCCACGCAGGAATACACAAGCAAAGCATTCCCGACAGCTATCCAGCCTCTGTTTAAAAACTCCAAAGAAGGAGACTCTACCACACTCTGAGGCAGCGTATTCCACTTCTGAACAGCTCTTACTGTCAGGACGTTCTTCTTAATGTTTAGATAGAATCTCTTTTCCGGTAGTTTGAGTCCATTGCTCCGTGTCCTAGTCTCTGGATCAGCAGAAAACAAGCTTGCTCCATCCTCAGTATGACATCCCTTCAAATATTTAAACATGGCTATCACATCACCTCTTAACCTTCTCTACTCCAGGCTAAACATACCCAGCTCCCTAAGCCACTCCTCATAGGGCATGGCTTCCAGACCTCCCACCATTTTGTTCGCCCTCCTCTGGACATGTTCCAGCTTTTCCATATCCTTCTGGAATTGTAGTGCCCAGAACTGGACACAGTATTCCAGGTGAGGTCTGACCAAAGCAGAATAGAATAGCATGATTACTTCCCTTGATCGAGACAAAATACTCAGGCGACTAAAATGGTGAAAGGTCTGGAAATCATGCCTTATGAGGAGAGACTTAGGGAGCTGGGTATGTTTAGCCTGGAAAAAAGTTGGTTAAGAGGTGATATGATAGCCCTGTTTAAGTATTTGAAGGGGTGTCATATTGAGGATGGAGCAAGCTTGTTTTCTGCTGCTCCAGAGACTAGAACACGGAGCAATGGATGCAAGCTCCAGGAACAGAGATTCCAGCTCAACATTAGGAGGAACTTTCTGACAGTAAGAGCTGTTTGGCAGTGGAACACACTCCCTTGGAGCGTGGTGGGGTCTCCTTCCTTGGAGGTCTTTAAACAGAGGCTGGATGGCCATCTATCAGGGATGCTTTGATCATGATTCCTGCAAGGCAGGGGGTTGGACTGGATGGCCCTTGTGGTCTCTTCCAAGTCTACAATTCTATGATTCTATTATTGTACTCCTATTGATGCAGCCTAGAATCGCATTGGCTTTTTTAGCTGCTGCATCACACTGCTGACTCATGTAAAGTTTGTGGTCCACTAAGACTCCTAGATCCCTTTTGCATGTACTGTCATCAAAAAGAAGAAGGATCAATCAGGCACCTCTCTATCTTGTTGCTGCATCCAGCTGCTCCTCAAACCAGCCTCCTCCTTTCTTCCTCCCCATCCCTTGTCCCTTGTGCGTCTAATGTAGATTCTAAGCCTGAGGGAAGAGATGATCAAATTCTTTGTAAGCTTCTCTTGGAGCCTTTTTGGTATAAACTAGCTGTACCTGGCATAACATATGCCATTTGAAAACTCCCCCCAAAACACCTGGTAGACCTCATGACAACCCTGTAAGGTAGGCTGGTAGATTTTTAAATTCCTCCTCCCCCTTTTTAGTAGTCCACACTTTTCCTGGAATTGTTGAGGGTGACTCGCTCTGTTGCCCTTCCTCCGCTGGGGCTGCTGCTGCTGACAGTTGACTGCCTGGGTCCCGTCACAGGTGGCCCATCACTGCCGCAGCTACCAATTGACTGTCTGGGTCCCATTGCACCAGCAGCAGTGGTGTCCCACCACCAGTTGACTGTCTGGATCTCATTGCAGTGGCTGCAGCGATGTCCTGCCACTACTGCAAGTTGACTGCCTGGGTCACAGATTGAGTGGTAGGAGTGGATTGTGAGGTGGAGAAGGAATTCGCATGTGGGTGGTAATTAGTTGTGTGTGTTTCCTGAGCATCCAGTTGGCACACTGGGAAAGGCAACATGCCCAAGAGTTGTATATACAGTATATAGATGATTCAATTTGTTTGTTTGTTTACTTATTTAATTTATAATGCCTCTTTCTCCCAATATGGGACCCAAAGTGGCTTTTCAGACTCTGTTTTGGAATCCACTTTATGAGAACAAGGAAACTAAGGAATCATAGAATCATAGAATTGTAGAGTTGGAAGAGACCAGGAGAGCCATCCAGTCCAACCCCCCGCCATGCGCGGAATTGTGATCAAAGCATCCCTGACAGATGGCCATTCAGCCTCTGTTTAAAGACCTCCAAGGAAGGAGACCCCACCATGCTCTGAGGGAGTTTGTTCCACTGGCGAACAGCTCTTACTGTCAAAAAGTTCCTCCTAATGTTGAGGTGGAATCTCTGTTCCTGGAGCTTGCATCCATTGCTCCGTGTTCTAGTCTCTGAAGCAGCATGCTAAAGCTGAACTCATCTATGTTTCAAGGATCATGCGTATGCAGTCAAGGAGTTTACCATGTACAAGTCTTTGGTCCCTACTAACAGTCCCCTTTGGATGCGGAACATAATACAGTACAGTTGTCCCTCCACATTCACGGATTTGACATTCACGGATTTGAGTATTCACGGCTTGAAAAATATTCTTAAAAAAATAACAATCCTAATAGCAAACCTTGATTTTGCCATCTTATATAAGGGACACCATTTTGTTCTGCCATTGCATATAATGGGACTTGAGTATTCACGGATTTGGGTATTCACGGGGGGTCCTGGAACCAAACCCCAGCGAATGTGAAGGGACAACTGTACTGTATTTCCAAATAAAACAACCTTTGCTTTCCCTTCCATGACCACCTTTTCAGAAAATGAATATTCTTTCAGTGCTTTGAGGCTCTTCAAACTCTTGTGGTTGACTGCCACCTAATGTCCAAAAGTCACAACAGCAATGAATAATCTGGGGTCTAAATTTAGGGTGAGGAATCCTCAATGGAAGGGAGGAACTGGCAAAACCACCTCTGAGTATTCCTTGCCTAAGAAAACCCAATGACATCCATGGGGTTGTTATAATAGAAGCTTTAAGAGGGCCTTCTCAGCGGCTGATCCCAGACTTTGGAACTCCCTCCCCTGAAAGGCCAGGATGGCCCCATCGTTGCCCTCCTTCCAGAGGCAGGTTAAGACATTTTTATGCCACTGGATTTTTATGAACTAACAAAGCCTGGGCTAATGAGGCTGTCTGGTGCTGTTTTTGAAATGTTAAGGGTTTTTTCAAAGGCATTTTAATATTTTTTACTGTAATATTTTTAACTTATAAAGTTTAATTATTTTTTTACAATTTATATTTATAATGTAATTTTAGCTTTGAACTGTTTTTAGTTTGTATGGATTTAAAAAGGTTGTTAGCTGCCTTGGGTCCCATTGGTGGGAGAAAGGCGGGACTAATAATAATAATAATAATAATAATAATGCTGGATCCACTTTCTCCCAGTTCTTTATCTGACTCACACTGACAATTTAGTGCCCATCGAATGTGTCACTT
Source organism: Gambelia wislizenii (assembly GCA_030847615.1). Lineage (NCBI taxonomy): Eukaryota > Metazoa > Chordata > Lepidosauria > Squamata > Crotaphytidae > Gambelia > Gambelia wislizenii. Next base: position 42,538,060 of record JAUMIR010000002.1, read on the forward strand.
AGTACTGAACATAAAACATATGTTTAGAGTCTAAATTTGAGCCCTCAGACGGCTTAAGTTAAACAAGCTACCATCAGTATGTGATGCTGCTCTTCGCTGAGGATGCTGCCTTTGTTGCCCACACAGAAGCAGCTCTGCAGCATCTAACATCCTGCTTCGAAACAGCTGCAGAGCTGGGCTGGAAGTCAACCTGAAGAAAACAGAAGTTCTTTACCAGCCTGCACCACAGGACGAACACCATCATCCTCACATTGCCATTGGCAAATCTGTGCTTAAGTCCATTCAGCAGTTCACCTACCTGGGAAGCATCATCTCCTCAGATGCCAAGATTGACAAAGAGATCGATCACAGATTAGCAAAGGCATATAGTGTAGCTGACCTTGAGCAAGCAGGGATCACCAGCATTGAGGCCATGATATTGAGAACACAGCTGCGTTGGGCAGGGCACATTTCTAGGATGGAGGACCATCACCTCCCAAAAATAGTACTCTACGGTGAACTCGCCACGGGTCAGCGTAAGAGGGGCGCTCCAAAAAAGCTATACAAGGACTCCCTGAAACAACATCTCAGGCTTAGCCAAATTGATCACCAACAACGGTCCGCCCTGGCCTCACATCGGGACGTATAGAGACGCATTATCCATAATGTTGCAGCCTTATTTGAGAACTCACGCCAAACAAGTCTTGAAGAGAAATGACAACGCAGAAAGAATCACAACCCGGAAACATCACCCAAGGAGACCTTCTGCTGTGCTTTCTGCAACCGGACTTGTTTATCTCAGATTGGCCTTTTTAGTCATCAGTGCGCTTGCAGAAAGCGTGGGATGAGTCCTTCCTGAATCTTCGTTTGCATGTTTATGAGCCTTTGTCCACTCAAGAGCTCATATGGCAGTGAACTGTTGTTATTGTTATTGTTATTGTTATTAATTTCATTTGTATGTTGCCTTTCTCCCAAGATGGGACCCAAGGCATATTTCATAAAACAGATTTTAAAAATACAGTATATACAATCAAAATATTATCAAATCAAATTATGGATTATATAACGTCTAAAACATACAAGGAAAAACAAGCTCATCTGTTTTATGTTTGATGTTGATATTATGCTATAGGAGGGTGTAGAAGTGAAGAGATCGGGTGCATTTAAGGAACAGTGGGAAGTTCCTTTAATGGGAGGAGAAGGGTTTGGGTTGGGGTAGATGTTCTATGGAGCAGTGTGAGGGGGTATTCTTGTGTTTTGTTAAAAAAAAGAAAAAAGAAAAGTCTTTGCCTTCCAGGCAAAGGAAATCAGGGAGGGGGGCAGCCTAGACACCCATGGAAGGCGGTTTCAAAAGGTGGGAGCAGCCACTGAGAAGGCTATCTCTCAAGTCCTCTCAAGCTTGTGATGGAGGTGGGACCAAGAGAAAGCCTTCTCCTGATGACCTTAGGGCTCTGGCAGGATCCTATCAGGAGATCTGGTCTGTTGCATGTATGATGCAAGTCTAGTCCAGGAGTGCAAGTGTAGCACCCATCATCCATATGGGGAATGAGAAGGTAGGGTACTGAACTCCTCAGGCTTAAACTAAACAAGTGATGCAATTTATTTCTTAAAAGCGTACACATACATAAAATAAAAGCAGACTATATAAATGAAGAGGGATTGGGAGAGACGGGAATAGGGAGAGAGAAAACAGGAAAAATACACAAATTGGCATAATTGTCATCCTATTACATAGATGCAATTATCTACCCTGAACAGAGGTAAAAGGAAAAAACAATTCTTAGCTGCAGATTTTCCTTGTTTTTTTTCTGGGCTGTGAGCCCATGTTCTGGAAGAGTTTATTTCTGATGTTTCGCCTGCATCTGTGGCTGGCATCTTCAGAGAATGGTTGGGTAGGAGTGTGTGATAGACGCTAATCCTCCTTGCATATCTCCACCCAGAAACTAGCTAATCAAATACACAAATTTACATATCTTCCCCAACAGGGGTTCACAGTATATACCCCCCACACACACTCCTACCCAACCATTCTCTAAAGATGCCAGCGACACGTCAGAAAGAAACTCTTCCAGAACATGGCCTCACAGCCTGGAAAAAAGCCCAAGAAAAATCTATGGATGCCGGCCATGAAAGCCTTTGACTTCTTAGCTGATTCAGAAGCCTTACATTTTTATGTCTTCTGCTCCCTCTCCAACCTTTCTCATTTAGTACAGTTGGTGTTCATGGTTTCTATAATAGGTTAGGTCAGATAATCAGCAAAAAAGAAGCATAACACAAGGAACTGAGGCAACTTGACAACAATGTTGTTAGTATTTAGCATATGGAATGTGCATATTTGGCGTAAAATTGATTTTGAAATCCATGGTGTATCAGAGTATCTCACAATGGCTTACATTTTGTTTGTTTGTTTGTTTATTTATTTAATAGATTTTCCTTGGGTTTTTTTCCAGGCTGTGAGGTCGTGTTCTGGAATAGTTTCTTTCTAATGTTTCACCTGCATCTGTGGGTGGCACCTTCACAGCCCGGAAAAAACCCAAGGAAAATCCATGAATGCCGGGCGTGAAAGCCTTCGACTTCATATTTATTTATATTTATACTCCACTCTTCAGCCACAAAGGCTCTCAAATCAGCTTACAAATTGTTAGCAATAGCACTTACACTTCTGCACTGCTTTATAGCACTAGGCACTCTCTAAGTAGTTTACAATGTGTTAGCTAATTGCTCCCCCAAGCTGGGTACTCATTTTACCAACCTATGGAAGGCTGAATCAACCTTGGAGCCCTGAAGAATCAAACTCACAAGGTTGTGGCTGCAGTACTGGCATTTAACCACTGTACCACCAGGGCTTATGCTGGAAGGGTATAAGTGAACTTGTGGAACTGTACCATTGCATACTCTCAATGTATGTTAGTCCACCTTGCTCCTCAGAGCAGCTTGAAATGAATGAATTCGCTTACTGAAATTTGTTTGGCTTTCTACCAGATGTCTCAGGTAGAAATGACGGAAGTTAGCATGCATCATGAACTTTGACATTAAGTGTTAGTACTCATCTAGCAAAATACAGTGGGCCTTTGGTATCTGCTGGGGTTTGGTTCCAGGACACCTCGTGAATACCAACATCCGTGGGTGCTCAAATATCATTGTATACAATGGAAGAGTAAAATGGTGTCCCTTATACAAAATGGAGAACAGCAAGGTTTGCTTTTTGGAATTTATTTTAGGAATATTCTGAAGCTGTGGATGGTAGAATCCATGGATGCCAAATCCATGGATACAGAGGGCTGACTGTGAGCACTTTTTCTCAGAGCTAGCACCAGTAAGTACAGTAGAACCATGTCACAAGCTTTACTGTGAAGAATTCAGAATGTTAGCAATGAAATTATCAGGTACTGAAGATGGCTTTCCCTCAGTGTTTTTTGGTGGCTTTTCAAGATTGAAATAGTTAGATATTAGATGATGAAAGAGAGAAAGTTCAAACTCAGATAGCATTTTGTAGCAGAAAAGAATTTTGAGTTAACTGGCAAGCCATCCAAGGAATCACTGATTCACACTTATTAGCAAATGATCCATGCTATATTTTATCTGCTTTACTTAAGCAGATAAAATGCAGGTAAGATTTCATATAGCTCCTGAATATTCTCTTGGTTAAAGGGTAGAGCAAATTTTGTAGAAAGGTAATAAAATTACAGTCAGTAGGACAAAGGCCACAATTCAATGACAGTAAGAGCTGTTTGGCAGTGGAATGTGCTGCCTCGGAGTGTGATGGAGTCTCCTTCTTTGGAGGTTTTTTAAACAGAGGCTGGATGGATCTGTCAGGAATGATTTGATTGTGTATTCCTGCAGGGCAGCGGGTTGGACTGTATGGCCCTTGTGGTCTCTTCCAATTCTATGCTTCTATGATTCAACAGTCAACCAAATTATAAATGAGTTTGTCAAGGAGGATTAATAATGTCTTGTATACTGAAATATTGGTATCTGACACTGAGTTGAGGAAATCCAGAGTAATAACACTTTTTCAATTATGGGTTTACTTTTATTACCACTATTATCCTGGGGAAAGGGGTTTCGGAATAGGCCTATTGGATGGGTTGGGGGTTCTGGGGTTTGCAAGTGTCAAACCACACAATTTGCAAGGTTTAGGAATAGTACAGAATTTCATTTTAATAACTTCTTAGTGCTTGATTTTCGTCATGTGTAAAACAGAATTGTAAAAAGCCCCACCCTCAACAAAAAAGCTAGAGGTTCTATCTTCTGTCTTTTTTCCCCCCATCCAGGAATATGATTTAGGATCTTCTTTGATACTGTATGAAGCAGGAGACAGGGATTAGGAAAGGTTATTTCACAAGCAAAAGATTTGGTAAAAATGGTTTGGGTGAAGGCGGCTAGAGGCTCTGCAGATCGTATGAAGGATGAGTAGGACAAGGACAGTGGCTGCTCACTATGGCCTGCTCCACAAAGTGAAAAATCTGGCCTAATGGTAAAGTGGGGAAGGGGTGCTGTGATGTGGACAGATGGTGTGTGCCTGTGCGAAGACCAGGGGGCCGGTTCCACGACAGGAAAAAGTTCGCCAGATTCCGGATTACCATTCTTTCGCATCAGGAGTGCATAAATCACACGACGCCTGGCATTTTCGGATGATGAAGCCAGATCCAGCAACTTTCTGTTTTGCTTAATTCACACAGGCAAAGGTGTGTGTGGGGGAATCGCCTCCAGATGATTAAAGCCAGGCAGGAGGTGGGGAATGAGCAAGGAGGGGGTTATGGAGACCATAAATAATGAGAGGAAAGAAAAAGGACAAACAAACAAGGGATCGAAAGAGCGATCTGTCAAACTCCCCCCGTCTTCCCCAGCCCCGAAAGGCTTCTATAAAGAAAGGAGTGAATGAAAGCACGAACAAGCAAAAGCATGGTGGAGCGATCTTCAATTCCCTTCATGCATGCACACACAAACACACACCACAGAACTAGGGCTTGCCTCATTCCTAATTGTTTTCCCTCCCTCTGAAGCCTTGAATAAAGGCAAGTGAATGGAAGGACAAACAAACAAAAGAACGAACATGTGATCGGCTGTTTCCCAGCACACAGCCACACCCACCCACACACACACACCAGCGAAGCAGTGAAGCATCTTCCCACCCACCCCCGAAAGACAGACAGGAAGGGCTCGGTTTTCCAAAGTGGGTTGCAAGCAGAATGAGGGTGAATTTCTTCTCTCCAGCCCCTCAGTCTATTCGGATAAAGCAGAATGGTCACTCCAACCAATCAGGATTCAGCTCTTCTCACAGTAATTCGAAAAGGCAGATGCCAGTTTATACGATCGTTAGTTCCCATGATAAATTATGCGCATTTTCGCAAACTTAATCAAAAAAGTGCGGAAAACTAGCGAAAGCTGATACTGCACAACTTATGGGTTTTTTGCACCCCCTCCTTCTGAAAAGGGCGCTGTTGCTTCGAAATGCGTGGGAACTATCAGGCTTCTTGTCGCATTCTTTGAGGATTTATTTTGCTGTGTAAACGACCCCCAGGTCTCTCTTCAGTTGGGAATGATTGGGTTGGTCAAGAAGCCCTCAGCACAGAAGTCTTCATTGCAGCAAAGGGTGAAGTGAAAGCATAGTCTGTGCTCTGATACACAAAGATTTGGAATCACATGAAAATATCACTTTCCCTGGAATAAAGAAAAACAGATATGTATACTCTCTCTCTCTCTCTCTCTCACACACACACACACACTCTCACTCTCACTCTCTCTCTCTCACACACACACAAAAGTTCTTTCTGAAAGGGTAGATCTAGCTAGAAAATCAAATCTAGATTGAACCCCACAGGTTCTGTGTAAGGAGTAATAGTGCTTAAGACACAGACTGGGCAGAAGGGAAGATTGTAGTCTCCTAAGTTGTTAACTGCTGTCAAGTCAACTTCAACTTATGGCAACCCTATGAATGAGAGCCCCCCCAAGTCATTATGTTATCAACAGCCTTTCTCAGATCTTGCAAATTCAGGGCCATGGCTTCCTTGTTTGAGTCTATCCTCCTAAGTAGACCGCTGGTCTAATTTTGGTGGAACATGTATTGCTTGCTAGTACTTATAGTTCAGGTGAAGCTCTGTTGTTAACTTTATCTCATAAGGGATCCTTAAAAAAAAAAATTACACCCCGCTCTTCAGCCACAAGGCTATCAGAGCGGCTTACAAATTGTTTTAAGCAATAGCTATTTACACATCTACACTGCATTAACCAGTTTCCATTGTGTGTTAGCTAATTGCCCCCACAAGCTGGGTACTCACATTTACTGACCTACGAAAGGATGGAAGGCTGAGTGAACCTTGGAGCCCGCTGGAATTGAACTTGCAACGTGGTGACTTGCAGTACTGGCAGTATCCTAGAGTCATAGAGTCACAGAATTGTAGAGTTGGATGGGCCTGATGGGCCGTTGAGTCCAACCCTCTCTCAATTCCCAGCAGGTAGCTGTCCAGCCTCTTTTTATGATGTCCAGAGAAGGAGAGTCCACCACCTCTCTAGGTAAATGGTGCCATTGCTGAATTGCTCTTACTGTCAAGAAGTTCCTTGTCAATCTGTTCAATCAAAATCTACCCTTCTGTAATGTAAAACCATTAGAGCTGGTCTTACCCTCTGGGGCAGCAGAAAACAAACCTGCACCCTCCTTTCTGTGACAGCCCTTGAGAATAATCATAGAATTATAGGGTTGGAAGAGACCACAAGGGCCATTAGTCCAACTCCCTGTCCTGCAGGAAAACACAATCAAGCACTCCTGACAAATGGCCATCCAACCTCTGCTTAAAAACCTCCAAAGAAGGAGATTCCCCTAACATTTAGGTGGAATCTCTTTTCCTGTCATTTGAACCCATGCCTCTGTGTCCCAGTCTCTGGAGCAGCAGAAAACAAGCTTGCTCCTTCTTCAATATGACATCCCTTCAGATATTTAAACATGGCTATCATGTCACCCCTCAGTCTTCTCTTCACCAAGCATAACATGACCAGCTCCTTCAAACTTCACTCGTATGTTTTGTTCTCCCTGCCATTTATCATCCTTGTTGCCCCTCTCTGAGCCTACTCCAACTTGCCTATATCCTTCTTAAACATATTTTTGCAAACTCACCAGTGCCAAGGCTTAGTTGGGTCAGCTGGTGAATGACTTGCCTCAAAGGTTGACGTCAAGTAGACAAGGCTCCCTTTCAGTATCGATGGTACACTCAGATTCAGGTTCTTCACATCTGAGCATTGTTATGTTATAATTGTTGTACTCCATACACTACCTCTTCCACTGTGCCTGTATGTGAGAGAGAAACATTATGCATGCAGATAATTTCTTAGCTTTAGGAATTCACAGTTCAGGCAGTCGACTAGAGAAGGATAGAAGAGCCACAGGACTTGATTTATTTCTGGCCAAAGAAGGGGAAACAAATATGCTCTTATGTGCTCCTTACTGAGATCTTATATCTCTGCTCTAGCCATTTTAGCACAACAGACTAAACTTTTGAACCAGTTAATTCAGTTGTATCTGCAACATTCCTCATCAGGAACTCCAGCAGCACCTAAACCATCTGTGAAATCTAGTTTCAGAACTATGCTATTTTTTAAATCTGTTGATACTGGATGACAGCTAGATGCTCTCATTTTGCATAAGACTGATAGTCACATTCTCCTAAATGGCATCATGGATACATTCTGTCCATGCTGGAGATCCAGAATGTTCCATCTCCAAGGGCCCCTCACTACACAGTTATAGGAGGTTATCAGAACTAAATATGGTGTTATCACGACGCCAGGAGATTGTTAAAGGGCTTCCCTTTTAGACGGACGTTGTTCCCCTCTCATAATGCTCCTATTCTACCGGTGCTGTTATTTATTAATGGGATAAGCCGTGAATGGATCCCCTGTTCCATTTGTGTGACGGAACTGACAGCAAGTGAAAAGGTGCCCATTTTGCTGGCATGATCCCAGTGTCAATGGGAGGTCCATGCCAGAACACTTCCTGGTGAGATCGGGACAGCCAGGTAAGTGACACACTTTTTTGAACCCTCCCTGGGTTACTTGTAAAGTTTTAAGTGTGTTTAGGTGCTTAGTTTAACTTTTTGGCATGTATTTTGCTGTTTACTTTTGAATTTCCTGCGCTCTCGTCTTCTTGCGAGAACAGCCGGGATTTCAATCCAGGAAGGGAAAGGAGCTCTTTTACAACTCCGTTCACCCCTGGGTAGCCTGGCAAGTGCAAAGAAGGTAGGTCTGAAAGTTTTCATTATTATTCCATGACAGGGACGGGAGAGGGGCAGGAAGAGGAGATTGCAGGACAGGAATGCTTTTTTTTTGTTCCTGTCTGATAATCTCCTTAGTGTTATGATCCTATTTTAACTGCCATGACTGCATCCTGTGGAATCCTGAGTTCTGGCACTAGAACTTTCTGGCTAAGAATAATAAATAGCCCTCCCTAAATTGAAAACCCCAGCACTCCATATCATGTTGCCACGGCAATTAAAGGGTAACCATAGTGCTATAATTCTATAGATCGACCCCCATATCCAAGGATTCGGTATCCACGGTTTCACTTATTTATTTCTGAAAAAATATGTTCTCTCTAGGCATTTCTAGGTCCTCCAGTGCGATTCTATGGTTAACGTCCAGTGCTCATTGAAAATAATAGGGCTCCCTATTATCCACGGTTTCAGGTATCCACGGGGGTCTTGGAACATATCCCTCACTGATACGGGGGTCGACCTGTACAGTGTGAAGGAGACCCTAGTCCTCCCAGCTCCTTTTTTGTATTAATTTTCCCTCAGAGTATTCACTGTAAGTCCAGCAGAGCAAAGCAGAAAAGCCCAAGAGAAGAATCTTACTCATCTTGCTTGATTTTACAACAGCAACCTAGTATTGCACTCAAAGGACTGGAGGAGGGGAAACCCCTTCAGATCAGGAGCCTCCTTCCCAGACGCTTTGGGACAGCTCTGTTCTGGGAATTTATCTTCGTGGATTTCATAGCATGATGCAAAAGCATATGAAAACACTGTCTTTCTGGAACTGGATGCTGAGATCTCCATGTGCCTTTACTGAAACAATGGCAAGAAGGCTTTGTCATATGTTCTTGGGAAAGTTTATTTTGTCATATATTTTTTGGAGCTGCTGTCCTCATAAAAAGTGACATGAATTTCAGTCAGTTCTGTTGACGTGTGTGGCACTCTGTACTCCAAGGCTGAATATTGCTTCAGTATCCTCACAGCTTGTACTTTGGGCTTGAGAACTGGCTTAATTTCATGGCCTCAAAGCTTGTAATAATGGTTTATCCATTTTACTTCTTTTGTCTCTGCTTTTTCTTCACAAACGAAGATTCAGGAAGGACTCATCCCACGTTTTCTGCACGTGCACTGATGACTAAAAAGGCCAATCCGAGATAGACAAGTCAAACGAGACTTTGGACAGACGAGACCAAAGTGGAGATGCTTGGCCATAATACACAATGACACATTTGGCGAAAACAAAACACAGCATATTAGCACAAACACCTCATACCAAATATCAAGTATGTGGTGCATGGGTGATGATTTTGGCTTGTTTTGCAGCCACAGGATCTGAGAACCTTGCAGTCACAGAGTTGACCATGAACTCCTCTGTACACCAAAGTATTCCAGAGTCAAATGTGAGGCCATCTGTCCAACAGCTAATGCCTGGCTGAAATTGGGTCATGCAACAGGACAATAATCCCAAGCATACCAGCAAATCTACAACAGAATGGCTGAAAAAGAAAAGAATCAAGGTATTGCAATGGCCAAGTCAAAGTCAGACCTCAACTTGACTGAAATGCAGTGCTGGGACCTTAAGAGAGCTGTGCATAAACAAATACCCACAAACCTCAATGAATTGATGGAATGTTGTAAAGAGTGATCCAAAATTCCTCCACAACAATGTGAGAAACTGATAAAAGTCATACAGAAAATGATTACTTCAAGTCATCGCTGCTAAAAGTGGTTCTACAAGCATTCCTGTCAGATGGCCATCCAGCCCCTGTTTAAAAACCTCCAAAAAGGAGACTCCACCACACTACGAGGCAGTGTTATGATGATGATAATAGAAGAAGAAACAACTGGATAAAATAAATGTCTGCTGGAACGGGTATCTCTTGAAAAGCTGAACCAATGGAAAAACAACAGAGAGGCAAACCAATGGCTCTCCCAGAGAGAGAGAGCTTTGCAGTGGCAGCAGACTTACTGATGGGAGTGGCAGTGTAGCAGCAGGGAACGTCCCCTCAGCTGGACTATTCAATCCCATTTCATGACCCATGTCCTGTTCCTACTCAATGATTCTTCTTGTATTCTTATCCTTCTCATCAGAAAAAAAGCAGAGGTCTTAGAACCTGGCCAATGACAGTCAACTCAAGGTACTAGAGTACCTTGCCTACTTCCATGAAAAAAAAGCTTGGCCTCCAGCACAGTGGCTCCCCAAGGAGTAGACCTAAGCCTCTCTATAATTAATGTCTCCCTTGCATATTCTGTCCTCAGCCATAATTGCTGGATGCATGAACATGTCTGACACAGTCTTCTTATCACTGTTCTAATAAAGGTACATGATGACCTCAGCATCCACTCCCTTGGCTCATCCCATGAAGTAAATACACATACTGTACATTCCCAGAACAGAGCTGTTCCCCCCCCCCCCAAATCTGGAGATGAGCCACCTGACTGGAAAAGTATTCTCATCTTGTCCTGCAAGTGACATCTGGTGGACATCTGCTCTCTCTCTTTCAAAAAAAAAAAAAAAAAATGAGGGAAGGGAGAAATAGCAAATAGCATCTTTGGGGAAATGTGAAACTTACATAAAGGTGAGACTAGAATCATATAATTGGAAGAGACCACAAGGGCCATCTAGTCCAACCCCCTGCCATGCAGGAATAAACAATCAAAGCATTCCTGACAGATGGCCACCCAGCCTCTGTTTAAAAACCTCCAAGGAAGGAGACTCCACCACACTCTGAGGCAATCCATTCCACTGCTGAACAGCTCTTACTGTCAGAAAATTCCTCCTAATGTTTAGGTGGAATCTCTTTTCCTGTAATTTGAATCCATTGCTCCATGTCCTTGTCTCTGGAGCAGCAGAAAACAAGCTTGCTCCATCCTCAGTATGACATTCCTTCAAATATTTAAACACATCTATTGTATCACCTCTTAACCTTCTGCAGACTAAACATACTCAGCTCCCTAAGCCACTCCTCATAGGGCATAGCTTCCAGACTGCCCACCTTTTTGGTCACCCTCCTCTGGACACACTCCAGCTTGTCCATATCCTTCTGGAACTGTAGTGCCCGCAACTGGACACAGTATTCCAGGTGAGGTCTGACCAAAGCAGAATAGTGTGGCACTATTACTTCCCTTGATCTAGACACTATACTACTATTAATGCAGCCTAGAATTGTATTGGCTTTTTTAGCTGCTGCATTACACTGCTGACTCATGTTCAGCTTGTGGTCCATTAAGACTCCTAGATCCCTTTCACATGTACTATAATAATAATATAATAATAAATTTTTATTTTTAACCCGTCCCTCTGCTCGGCAACCAGGGCGGTGTACAACAGGATTAAAACAGCAGCAAGTTAAAACAATCCTTCCCAATCCTAACCCTCCCACCCCTTAAAACTAAATTAAACTAGTAGAGAATTAAAACAAAGATAAAATACAATACAATAGGAAAAAAAATGGCAATAGCGGCAGGGGGGGCGGGTAAGCAATCAACTCCACTTGAGCTGGGAAGTTATTCCGGGAATGTACTGCTATCAAGCCTGATGTCACCCATCCTATATTGTGCATTTCATTTTTATTGTCCAAGTGTAGTATCCTACATTTATCCCTGTTGAAATTCATTTAGTTAGTTTTGGTCCAGCTTTCTAATCTGTTAAAGTAATTTTGAATTCTGATCTTGTCCTCCAGGGTATCAGCTACCCCTCCTAATTTGGTGTCATCTGCAGACTTGATAAGCATGGCCTCTATTCCCTCATCCAAGTCATCGACAAAGATGTTGAATAGGACTAGGACTAAGCCTAGGACAGAACCCTGTGTCACCCCACTAGTCACTTCTCTCCAGGACAAAGAGGAGCCAGTGATGAGCATCCTTTGGGTTCAGTCCAATTACAAATCCATCTAACAGTTGCATTGTCTAGCCCTCATGTTACTAACTTTTTTTGCGAGGATATCATGGGGGACGTTGTTGCCGTACTGAAATCAAGATACACTACATCCACAGCATTCCCTTCATCTACCAAGTGTGTAACTCTATCAAAAAAAGAGATAAGATTAGTCTGGCATGACTTGTTTTTGAGAAACTCATGTTAACTTTTAGTGATCATGGCATTCCTTTCTAAGTGCTTACATACTGACTGTTTAATGATCTGTTCTAGAATCTTTCAGATGAAGACTGATCGCTTCATCTGACAAACAAATCCATTAACAAGCAGAACAGCTGTAGACAAAAAGTACAATCTGGAAAAATGAAAGCATTCACAGTTTCTGTTGAAAACAACATAATGGGACTTCACAACTTTTGAGTCTTAGTGATTTCTGCAGGACTTAATTTTTACTGGATAGTGCCTGAAATACATATTTTTAAAAAACCAAAATATTGGAACTTACTTTCAGTCAATGTTCTGGATTGGTTGCTGACCATTAAAGACAGGTCCTAAACTACACACACACACACACACACACACACTTGCCTGAGGACTAAGTTGGGGATTAAAAAAATTTAAAACAGTTTTTAGGAATATTTACCTTATATCAGAACTAATATGTACTCAGTCTTCTAAGTACTCAGTTTCTAAGTACTGAGCCAGATATGTTGATATGTCTGACAATATAACCATTCAGTCTTATATTAATAAATTAAGGCCTCCCAATAACTGCCCAATAACTCTACAAAATGTCTGGGCATTCTCTTTTAGGATTTCATGGTGAGTAACAGTTATTTCTGCTCCTGCATCTTCTTTGTATCTTATGCTTCAGATCTAACATTGGATCCAGGCCCAATATCCACACATATGGCATTTTGGCACAATAACTTCTAAAATCAGAAGAGTTTTGAATATGGACCATGTTCAAATGAAATAGTAATCATGTTGTTGTTGTGTGCTTTCAAGTTGTTTCTGACTTGTGGTGACCCTCAGGTGAACATAATTTAGACTGAACACCTTTGGCAGGACCCAATGTCTTATATTGGTTTTGTTGTTGTTGTTGCTTGTTTTAATGTAAAGCTTCTTTTAATGTAAAGCACCATGTACATAGATAGTACTATATGAATAAACAATTATGATAACAACAACAACAATAACAATCTATAACAGGGTTTTCTTCGCAAGATTTGTTCAGAGGGGGTTTGCCCTTGCCTTCCTCTGAGGCTGAGAGAGTGTGGCTTGCCCAAGGCAGGTTTCATGACCAAGCAGGGATTCGAATTCTGGTCTCCAGAGCTGTAGTATAACACTTAAACCATTACATCATGCTGTCTCTCACAGTCATGTTACTTTCCGGTATACTGTATTATTTCTAAATAAAAGGCATGGAACCCAGAATTGGGGCATAATAGGGGGTCTCCAACTATGTTGGAGGGGCTCTCTCACACACACACGATCTGGCAAAATTGGACCACCAAAATTTCTATGCAGTTAAGCCTCTCAGGGATTATCAATTAGGGGGGAAATATTAAGAAATATTAAGGCAGCTATTGTTGTTGAGCCCTCCCAGAAATAACAGAGGCAGCCTGTAATCTATCCTCTGAGCATTTACTTGTAAGTAAGCTCCACTAAGCACATGGAGGCCACTTCTATATAAACATTAAGCTTGGAAGGGTCTTCATATTTAAGGATATTTCAGTGGTAACAAATGGGGAAAATAATTTTCCCTCACCCTCCAAATATGCAAAATTAATAACAATTTGCCTGCCAATGTTGAGCCCTCCCTCACCTTAAAAATAATTATGGGGTCAGTTCTCGAAAACATATGACAAAATAAAAAAAATCCCCCAAACATAGGACACAATCGTGCTGCTGTTCCAAGAAAGGTGCATGAAGATCTCAGCATTGAGTCCCAGAACAATCTTTCCACATCCTTGTGGCCCATCCCACAAAGGCAGTGAGGTTAAATGCTCAGAAGGGAGCCATCCTGAAGCATCTCAGAAGACCTTCCTCACCTGAAGGTGGTCCTCAGCCCACTCTCCTGTGTGGACATCCTCAACAGCAGCTTTGAAGTCAGCCAAAATGAATAAGATCCTTCTCTTGGGCTTTTGTATTCTGCTCTGCTGGACTTGTGGTGAGTCTTCTGAGGAAAAAACCCCACAGATGAGGGTCAAACCCTGGAGCAGGGAGCACTTGGGGATGGAAAAAAATTGCTGGGATATTCCTGACCCTCAGCATAGAGATGAATAGTTAGATCACCTATTGTGTTTAGGTATGGTTCCCAGCCTTGTCCAAATTCAAACACATTCCAGTGTGAAAAAATGTGGGAAATCTATACAAAAGCTGGGACTCCACCAAAGCGTGGTGTCTTGGGGAAGGGAATATGGCTATTTGGGAAAGCTTGGAGGGCTGGTTTCAGCTCCTATGGTCTGAGATTCTACACCCTTTATCTCATAGAATCATAGAGTTGGAAAAGCCCATGAGGGCCACCCAGTCCAAGGAGATTATCAGATGCCCTTAATATGGTGTTATACAAACTCCAGATCACCAGATCTCCAAAGGGCTCACTGATCAAATGACATCGTCCTGTGCTGGCCCCATTTTGCCCCTGTTTCTTCCTATTCATGGCTTAAGCTGTGAATAGATCGCACATTCCATTCCTGTCACAGAACAACGGGCAAGCAATAAGGAGCCCCGTTCTGATGGTGCAATGCCAGCCGCAGTGGGAGGTCCCTGCCAAACACTTCTGGGTGCGATCGGGATGAGGAGGTAAGTAACAGCCTCCCCCCCCCCCTCCCCAGGTTACCTGGGATTTTTAAAGTTTGTTTTAGTTCTTGCTTTCTTTTTTAACCTTGTATTTACTTTTTTATTTTTGAATTTCCCACACGCTCATTTTCTCACAAGAACAGCCGAGAACTCAAACAAGGAAACGAATGGGGCTCTGCTTGAGCTCCGTTCACTCTTGGCTGCTGAGGGGAGGGGGTGGTCATGTAAATAAGGTAAATGCGAAACAGGGGGTTATCGTGCTGGGACGGGGACAGGAGAAGGGATGGAATATTATATAGCGAGACAGGGACACTTTTTTGTCCCTATCTGATAATCTCCTTCTGCCATACATCTAGTCCATCTTGTTCTGATACATATGATTCAGGGCTTTCTAAGTTTCCTAATGAAGAAGATTTCAAATACAACTGAATTAGCTGATAGGACAAACTAGTCTCTCATTTTAAATGGATTAGTGCTGCATTGGAAGATCTCATCAGATGAAAGAGGGTGTCTGTTTTTTCCATTTCTACCCAGAGATAATTCATATTCTATGGTTGTTACATTTTTCTCCTCAGCACAAGTCAAGACAACCCACTGGCTGGATTCTGTCAAGATCAGGAGCAGAGAAACTCTCTACAATAACGTTGTTTTTCTTACACATACAGGTAGAACCAAAAGGGTATTCTGTGATGAATGCAAAGCCTATGAGAATGACGTATGCAAAACAGGTAAATCTGTATGTACCATGAATCCAGTGACTGATGCCTGTATCACAGTGGTGTATGGAAAAGGTGAGTCTGCAATAAAACTCAACCAATATATGTAGGAGAGCTAAGACCAAAATTTCAATGATTCTTCATTCATGAATCTCCCCACTATATAAGCCAATTCCATTCTCTTCCTCCCAGTACAGCCCAATTTTCATGGCATTATAAACATATGTTAAATCTGCCAAATTTTAATGAAAGAATATATTGGTCTAAATCTTATTGTTAATCCCAACTAGAGTAGACCTATTGAATCAATGGGATTTATGTAAGTGTTGACTCACAATTCAATAATTGAGTCAATGAGTCAATTGTACATTACTTAGGACTGTAAACAGGATGCAGGCCATCCTCTTTCTTGGGGTAGGGGGAACTGTGAGGTATCTGCTATTAATGGAGTCTCTGGGGAAATGATGGAGTAGCCCCCATTTCTCCCCTTGTCCCTCGTTTACTCAGACGTATCCCCTCAAATAGGGAACTCAGTTTGTTGAATCTTTTTTTGTATGAAAGTGAAATGGAATCATCCAGGTAGAGACCCTTTCTACATACTCTGGGAAATAGGCTGAGAAATAAATAATTTTTCTCTCTCTGTCTTCCCCCCACCATCTATCTACCTATCATTTATTTCTCTATCTCACTGTACAGATGCTCTCAGCTTTTTCCTGTATAAAAAAATTCCCTATGGAGGCCCTGTTATTCCAACAGGTTTTTTTTAAAAAAAAAATCAGGTGCAAAAATTTCCTATCACAGACCTCACACTACAAAAAAACACCACCACAACAAAAAACTGCATTGCACACATTGTTATACCCTGGATCAGTAGCATTTTGTTCAAGGGGTCAGTAGCACTTACGTCTTATACAGTGATGATTATTTATCAAGTCTGCTGTAGTTCAGTAGCAAAAGGTATCTTGTCATTCCTGTTGCCTTATAATGCACGTGCTCTCCAAATGGCTACTTCTCAAACATGTTCATTCACCCCACCCACCGAGATTTACAATAATCCTTAAATCCCTTCAGAGCTTCTGCAAGTGTTACTGCATCATCATTCTGTGAAATGATTTCTGTCCTTACTCCCAGTCTCATGGTCTAATGACGTTGTGTCACTTCTGGCTTCCATTTTGGCCAGTATTTGGCTGATTCTCTCTCTCTCTCTGGTATGTTTTGGGAAGGTTTGCAGAAAAACACTGCATTTTTAGGCAGTTTTGGCTTGTTGAGGGACTAAAAATTGCCCCAAAATCAATTCAATTTTTTTGGTGGTAGTGGAAGCTGGAAAGGTCTTCTGGGGCTGGGGGGTCCCAAGAACTGCACATAAGGATGCCAAGGGGCACGTGTAACTCATGGGCCACACTTTGCCCATCCCTGGCTTAATATATGCCTGAGTTTCTCTGTTTTTCCCAATGAAAATGTATCACCTTTCTGACTGTATAGCGTCTCCTTTCAGCTGTTCACTTTGAGTCCAACTACATCCTTACCCAACACCAACTTAGTATTACAATCTTCCTTGTCTTCCACAAGGAAAAGAACCAAATATAGTAGCTGTTCACTCCTTTGCTGGCGATGTTTTCTAAAAGAAGGGTGTGTAAATTGTGATCCTCCAGATGATATTAGACTGCAACTGCCCACAGCCCTAGCCAGCAGAGCCAATGCTAAAGAATACTGGGAACTGCAGCTCAACCTCATGTGGTGGAACTGAATCTAGAACAGGCAATGGAGCTGGAAAGAGTATGAAACAGGCTTTGCCAAATGAGGAGCAGATATTTGTCAGAGGCACAGTGAGGAAAAAAAAAAACACCTCCTGCTAGCTGTGATTGTTGTTGGTTTCATAAATTATTTGTGTTTTATACTCCATTATAGTTCATTCTTAAAGATACTATGTTTTAGTGGATGCCAGAAAATGCCACCAAATCCTCATCTTCATCCGCCTTCTCCTCCTCAATCATCTTTTGGGGGATAAAGATGTTTAATTGCAATGCATGGGCTTTTGAAAAGATCCACTTCTCTTAATTGATAAAGACTGAATTTAATCTACCTGTCCCTTTCCAAAAAGAAAACCTGTGCATGTCTGCAGAATTGACTTTCCTGTTTTTCTTCATTTCCATTCCAGCGTTTGAAAAGAAGAGAACATTTTGTGGCAGGAGAAAGTTATGCCTTCCAAACAGCTTGCCAAGACCAGGCATCAAGAGCCGCTTTGAGTGCTGCTTTGAGGATTTCTGCAATGCGAGCCCATCAGTGGCCACTCGTGAGTTTCTGTCTTCCACACCACCAAACTAAAGAAGCTTCCAAGAGACACCTTGAGACCTGGTTGTCACAGTCATCTCTGTGAGCCCTACGTTGGCCATTCTGCTATAATGAGGGCTATCTCAGACGCATTTTTAAAAAAAAAGATACACAAGAATAAACATGCTTCTAAATGATCTGGGTCTACATTTCTTGATTTCTTTCTACCTGACAAAGGTTCTGGTGGATCTCAGTGGATGAGCCAGTGAGGAAAAGCCAAGTGCTTATTCAATCTCCCCTCCCTACTCTCCACCAGCCATTGAATGGCCATGAGGGGGCTCACAGTGAATACGGAGAAGAGGGTTTTGGGAGGAGAGACATGAGTCCTGTCCAAACAGTGAAAATAACCCAAATGTGGAAATTGCACAGATGGTGATCTGTCTAAACAGACATTCACATCAATATGTCTCATTCAAAAGGAGGGGGGAGCCAAATCTACCTTAAACTCCATCAGGGAAGCCTTTTTTAAAAAAGCTCCGTAGATGCAAATGTGCGATCTTTAGGACAGTCTCATTTGCGTTGCTGCAACAAGGCAGCGTAAGCTGATTGGCCAGATGAGCATGGGGGCAGGGCTAGCAAGCAGGGAAGGCGCCTGCTGCCGCCATGTTCGATTTTCAGCTATCTGAGAGGTCAGTAAGTAGATAAAACGGTGCTCTCTTACTCTCTTTTCTTCTTTTTTTCTTTTGTAAATATGAAATATCACTTCTGTACACCATGGTAAACTTTTTTTAAAATAAATCAGCTGTGGCAAATTTAAAAGCACAAGTAATTCACTCGCAGCCGCCATCTTGCCTAGGGGGCATGCAAAGTTTAGGGGGGCTCTATTAACCATTAAGTCAGGTTGCAGTGCTGCGAACTGCTACTTCTTCAGAGAAAATCGTATTTTCCCCCTTGTATAGACAGGGCCATAGCCTAGTTTTGCCTGCAGAACTTTCACACTATATTCTACAATATAGGATATCAGTCGTGGTGTGTTTATTTCTGTTGCTTACCTCAAGGTGCAGTTTGGAATCACATAGCATAGGATGCTTTGTTCCAGTCTTTAGGAAAGCTGCAGCAGTTTGCTTTTACCTGAACCTACTGGGAAGGGCAAAACTCTGCCTCTGGCTGCATCTGTACTGCAGGAAAAAAATCCAGTTTGACAACACTTGAACTACCATGGCTCAATGCTAGAGAATCCTGGGATTTGTTGTTTTGTGAGGGAGCTGGGTATGCTTAGCCTGGAGAAGAGAAGGTTGAGAGGTGACGTGATAGCCAGGTTTAAATATTTGAAGGGATGTCATACTGAAGAAGGAGCAAGCTTGTTTTATGCTGCTCCAGAGACTAGGACACGGAGCCATAGATTCAAACTACAGGAAAAGAGATTCCACCTGAATATTAGGAAGAACCTTGTGATGTACACAGAACACAAACTCAGATATCTTCAATATAGTTCTTTATTGGAATAGAAGCATGTGTAAGGAACAGTGGCAAAGCTGCATACCGAAGACCAAGCTTGCAATCAGGACAGATAAGGTACCCCCAGCGTGGGAAAGCAGAAAAGGGGGGGTAGAACTTCAAAGCTCACTTCGGAGTAGAGAGATCTGCCAGGCCATCTGGCCGACCTTGAGCTCCCGGGATGAACAGCGTTCCCATGGAAACCAACATCTCCCAAACATTCCGGAGGCCCAAGGCAGAGCCAGTCTCAAACCATGAAAATGTCAGGGATCTCCACGAACTCCACTATACGCCTTAGAATTCGTGGATGGCCCTGACATACTGCCCCCCCGAAGACCAACTCCCCCCCTCAACCAGGCTTATCGGGAAAGCGGGCATGAAACTTTCGCAACAAGCGTTTGGCATTGACATGCTCAGAAGCAACCCACTCCGCATGGCCCAAAGGCAGGTGTTTCCACTTTACCAAATACTGTAACCCTCCCCGGTGAAGTCTAGAGTCCAGAATCTCAGAAATTTCAAAATGTTGGTCCTGATCCACCAGGATCGGCTGAGGAGCAGGTTCTGGAGCCGGATGGTGTTTGTCCGGAGGGTTCACGGGCTTGAGCAGGCTGGAATGAAACACAGGATGCACATGACGGTACAACTTAGGCAAGGACAGTTCAAAAGCCACAGGATTTACCATCCTAACAACACGAAAAGGCCCAATGTATTTGGCTTCCAACTTTTTAGAGGGTTGGGGACACTTAAGGAATTTGGTGGACAAATAAACCAGATCTCCCACCTCATATCTAGGGGAAGGGTCCCGCTTCTGATCAGCATAATGTTTGTAGCGTGCCTTGGCAAAGTCCAAGGCCGAGATTACATGAGGCCACGCATCCCTGACCTTTTGACTCCACTGGGAGACCGAAACGGGGTCAGAGTTGGGGGACCCCTCCAACAAGGGGAGGGGACCGAAATCATGCCCAGACACAATCTTGAACGGTGAGAGTCCAGTGCTCTGGTGAGTGGCATTATTGTAGGCCACTTCAGCAAAAGGCAGAAGATCAACCCAATCAGATTGTTGGAAATTCACATAGCATCTTAGGTATTGTTCAAGAGTCTGATTCATTCGTTCCGATTGCCCGTCCGATTGGGGATGATGGGAGCTGCTAAGACCGAGCTCCACCCCTAGAAGGTTCGTGAAAGCCTTCCAAAACTGCGAGGTAAATTGTGCCCCCCGATCCGACACAATCTTGGCCGGAATGCCATGAATCCGATAAATATGCTGAATGAACAATCTGGCTAATTGGGAGGCCGTGGGGAGTTTCTTACAGGCCACAAAATGCACTTGTTTTGAGAACAAATCAGTAACCACCCAAATAACCGTCTTTTTCCTACTCTCTGGTAATTCCACAATAAAGTCCATGCTAATGACCTCCCAGGGCTTGTTTGGGGTAGGTAGAGGGTGGAGCAAACCTTTGGGCTTCCCTGACCCCCCTTTTGACACTGCACAAGTGGTACACCCCTTCACATATTCCTCCACCTCCTTCCTCATACGGGGCCACCAAAACTGTCTCCGGGCCAAATGCAAAGTTTTGAGATACCCAAAATGTCCCGCACTCTTGACATCATGGCACTGCTTGAGAATACTCGCTCTCAAGACCTCAGGAACATACAGGCAATCCCCTTTCCAAGCCACACCATCCCTCACAGTCACCTCATTGGGGTGAGCCAGGAACCACTGATCCAGGGGCAGTTCCGAGGCCAATTGAGAATGCCACCCTCCTTTCTCCCCTTGAGAAACAGTGGGCGTGGCAGAGCTATCCGCCGTAGGGGTCAGTGCCCGGGTCCCCGGATCGGGGGGAGGTGGGTCGGGGTTCAAGGGCTGGGGCACAGGTCCAGGCGTCAAGGGTGAGCCACCGCCAATTTCAGTTGGACCCGGCACCTGAGCAGGGCTAGCAGTGGATTTCTGTTCTTTGGCTTTGCTTCGAGTGAGGACTGCTAGCCCCAAGTGGGAAGGCGAGAAAACGGTGTCAATGACCTCCTTGCGCTTACTCTCATGTTGTGGTAGCCTGGACAAAGCGTCAGCCAGAAAATTCCTTTTCCCCGGGATAAATTTCAAAGTGAAATTAAATCGGTAAAAGAAACTGGCCCACCTGACCTGCTTGGGGCTCAAACGCCTAGGGGTAGCCAATACTTCCAAATTTTTATGATCAGTCCAAACTTCAAACGGTTTGGGTGAGCCCTCCAGTAGGTGGCGCCACGTCTCTAGTGCCAACTTGATAGCACCTGCCTCCTTCTCCCACAGCGGCCAATTTCGTTCGTGTCATTGAACTTTCTGGATAAATAGGCACATGGCCTCAAATCCCCTTCCTCCCCCTTTTGCAACAGAACACCACCCATCGCTACATCAGATGCGTCCACTTGGACCACGAAAGGTTGGGAGGGGTCGGGGTGTTTGAGAATAGGCTCAGAAGTGAAAAGGGATTTCAATTTGTCAAATGCTTGTTGGCACTGTGGTGACCACACAATTTTTTGGGGAGGTTTGTTCCCTTTACTGTGCTTGGAACCTTTGCCTTTCCCATCTTTGGTTTTTAACAAATCTGTCAGGGGAAGGGCTACCGACGCAAAGTCAGGGATGAAGGACCGATAAAAATTAGCAAATCCCAGGAAGCTCTGCAACTGTTTCCTGGTTCTAGGGGCTTCCCATGCCAAGACCCCCTTAACCTTTTCTGGGTCCATTTCAATCCCTTTGTTTGAGATGCGGTACCCTAAATAATCCAGACGGCTTTGGTGGAACTCACACTTGGACATTTTTGCATACAGATGATTTTCCCCCAACCTGGTAAGCACCTTTTTCACCAGTTTCACATGGGACGTGTAGTCCTCAGAATAAATCAACACATCATCAAGGTACACCAACACCCCTTTGTACAGAAATTCACATAACACATCATTAATTAAGTTCTGAAAAATGCCAGGGGCACCTTTTAGGCCGAAAGGCATGACGAGGAACTCAAAAGCCCCCAAGGGGCAATTAAATGCAGTCTTCCATTCATCCCCTTCCCGAATCCGTACTCTGTAGTAGGCCTCCCGCAGATCCAGCTTCGTGAAAATCTTCCCTTTGGAGAGATGGGCTAATATGTCCTTCATCAAGGGCAGGGGGTACTGGTTGGAGACACTAATCGCGTTTAGCCCTCTGTAATCCTGAATCAAACGAAGCCCGCCATCAGCCTTGCGCCTAAACATCACCGGAGCCCCCACAGGCGAGGTTGAGGGCCTAATGAACCCTCGGGCTAAGTTTTTGTCTATGAACTCTCGGAGCGCCTCCATTTCAGCTGGTGTCATAGAATAAATGCGAGGTTTAGGTAGGCTGGACTCCGAGAGTATCTCAATGGCACAGTCAAAAGCCCGGTGGGGTGGCAAAATGTCACATTCCCTCTCCTCAAACACATATTGCCAAGCCTTGTACTCCACTGGCAGCCCTTTCAGCTCCCCTTTTACTAAGGCAGTCGTGTAATTCTGTGGCTCATCCTCCAGGGGGACCCCGTCCCCTGGGGATCCTCCCCCCGCCCCGTGCTCCTTGGTACACAATGGGTCTGTAAAAGTCAGTGTTTCTTTTATCCAGTCTATCGTGGGGTTGTGGTACTTTAGCCAGTTCAGACCCACAACTGCCGCGGGGACTAAACCTGGAGCAATCACAAACTGCAGTTCCTCCTGGTGGGTTCCCATCCTCATGTTCATGGGACCAGTTATGCGCCGGGCGGGGCCCCCCTTCATCATCCCCCCATCCATCTGAGACAGCCACACGGGCTTGTCCAGCTTAACAGTATCAACGTTCAGTTCACTGACTAAGGAGGGGTGAATGAGTACTTGGGTACAACCAGAGTCAATCATTAACATTACTTTGTGGGTGGGGCCCTCCCCTCCAACCCCCACTCGAGCTTTGATAAAGAACGGGCCCTTCACTCCACTCACCACGGCATCCGGGCGCCCTTCCGGATTAGCCCGCCCTCGGGCGCTCAGTAGGGCGGGCTGGGCCCATTTCCCGCCGGCTCAGCGTCGGAAGAGTAGGACCCACTATCCTTGGGATCATCTGAGGACTCCCCTGCCGCATGGCCCGCTGCCAGGGCCCTGGCCGTCGCCTTGGTCTTGGGCTTGGAGGGAGTCTTGGCGGGCCCGGATCTCCCCTCGCTCCGCGCTGGCTTGGCGGCGGTGGGTTGCTCCCGAGGGCTCCTCTCTGGGCACTCCGCTATGCAGTGTCCGCTCTTCCCACAATGCAGGCACAGTCCCTTTCTCATCCTTCGCTCACGTTCGGACTCTCCGGTGGTGCCTTCCCCCCGAGCGTGCCGCCTTGGTCTTCTTCCCTGGGGCCCCAGCGGACCTCCCCTCCGTCCCGGCCTGGCGGCGCAACATCTTGATGCTGGCCTTCACCGACTCCACTTCACCAGCTAGCCGTATCCACCCCATGAGGGTTTCGGGGTCTCCCTGGAACTTGGCCCACTCTAGAATGTCAGGGTTCAGGCCCTCCTGGAAAAACTGCACCTTGACCTCCTCTGGCCACTCCGGCACTTGGCTGGCTAGGCGGCGGAACTCAGCCGCGTACTCTGCCACTGGCATCGTACCTTGCTTCAGGCTCCTAAGCTTGCTTCGAGCCCGCTTCCCTCTTAAGGGATCGTCGAACTGGGCCCTGAGAGCCATCAGGAACTCTTGGTAATTACCCAGTTCAGGGGCTCCCATATCATAAAGACCCACCAACCACTGGGCCGCCTCTCCCTCCAGTTGGTTGGACACATACTGCACCTTCTCAGCCTCAGATTGGAACTCCCCTTCCCACTGAGTCATGTAACTCACCACTTGAGTCATGAAGTAGGGTAGTTTTGCTGGATCCCCATCGAACTTCGCCTTCAGATGCCGGTGTTTCCAGCCCCGGGGTCGCTCCTGCGGCTCAACCGGGCCAGCCCCCACTGGGGGAGCCGGTCCAGGAGCCGGCAGGCCAGGTACATCAGGGGGCTGAACGGGGACCCCATCCCCGGGTGCCTGGGCAGCCGCAGGTGGCGCTGGGGGAGGCTGGGCCCCTCCAGGGGCTGGTGGAGCTGGAGGGGTTCTGTGCAGGAGTTCTGGAGTACCTCCCGTATCTCACCCATTTGCTGTTTCAGTTGAAGAACCTCGGTTCCAACTTCTGCCAGGGAAAACTTCGCTTCTGGCTCTCTAGGCCCCTCACCCTGGGGTCTGTCCCACCGGGACCTGCGGTCTTCTCGGCGACCGGCCCCTGCCCATGGCCAGGCAGGGCCCAAAACCTCTCGCACCGGAGTGCCAAAGCTTGGCAGGCTGCCCCTCCCTGGAGCCAGCTCGATCCCCAGCTCCCAGGGCTCAGTGGAGGGTGGAAATCTTGCAGCCCTCCGGCGGTCTCGGTCTCGGCTGGCGCCTCCAGCTGCGACGGCTACAGCACCCCCCTCTGCCCCGGTCTCCTGCTTCGAGGCATCGGCTTCTTTGGCGCTGGCTATAGTCAGATCTTGGTCCGTCTGTGTGCCAGTCTCTGCGTCCTCAGACATTGCAGGTAAAGGCTCCACAGTTTCAGGACAGAGAAAAAAAAATAAAATGGAGTATGCAGCTTTCTGTGATGTACACAGAACACAAACTCAGATATCTTCAATATAGTTCTTTATTGGAATAGAAGCATGTGTAAGGAACAGTGGCAAAGCTGCATGCTGAAGACCAAGCTTGCAATCAGGACAGATAAGGTACCCCCAGCGTGGGAAAGCAGAAAAGGGGGGGTAGAACTTCAAAGCTCACTTCGGAGTAGAGAGATCTGCCAGGCCATCTGGCCGACCTTGAGCTCCCGGGATGAACAGCGTTCCCATGGAAACCAACATCTCCCAAACATTCCGGAGGCCCAAGGCAGAGCCAGTCTCAAACCATGAAAATGTCAGGGATCTCCACGAACTCCACTATATGCCTTAGAATTCGTGGATGGCCCTGACAAACCTCCTGACAGTAAGAGCTGTTCGGAAGTGGAATATACTGCTGCCTTGAGTGTGGTGGAGTCTCCTTCTGTGGGTTTTTTAAAACATAGGTTGGATGACCATCTGTCAGGAATGCTTGGATTGTGTGTTCCTGCAGGGCAGAAGCCGATCAGATGGGATGGCTGTTGGAGTCCCTTCCAGCCCTATGATTCTATGATTCTAGGCTGCATTCAGAGCCTGGGAAAGTTACTCTTGGATTACACCTCCCAGCATCCCCCTACCAGCACCCTTCTCAAGGTCTGGTTGCATTGTTCCTTTTCCAGCATTCTCTAGCCCAGTGGTTCTTAACCTGGGGTCTGCAATATCCTCACAGGGAGTCCACAAAGGCTTGAAGGCTGCTTGGCCCACCTCCTCCCTGTAGTGTTGTAGCCATGTGACAAGAACTAAGGCAAAGGCTGGCTGGCTTGGCCTGCACATTGCCATTCAATCCACTCCAGCCACAAACTTGCAGGAAGAAGCAAGAGTGCCTCGGAGGGAAAGTTTAATGGATGGTGTAATTGTATTATTGTTGTTGTTAGCTATTATTATTAGGGTTTTGAATCTTGAGTTAAGTCTTGGGGCAACAGAAGATATTTAAAGGGGGTCCCTGGTAAAGAAAAGGTTAAGAACCACTGCTCTAGGCCAGTGTCTCTCACATAACACTAATGGGATACTGGTGTTTTAGTGACAACAATAAAAGCATTGTTCCCAGTAATATTACTCCAAATTTTAATTTATATTTTTTATATTCTTCTGTTACAAGTGCTAGAGTGTTGTAGAAGTTTCAGCATTGCATTATGACTATGGAGACCAGGGTTTGAATCCTTACTCAGCCATGAATACCCACTGGGTGACCTTGGGCAAGTCACACTCTCTCAGCCTCAAAGGAAGCAAAGGCACACCCCCTTTGAACAAACCTTGCCTAGAAAACCCCATGGTAGGTTCACCTTAGTCAGAAATGACTTGAAGGCACATAGGCAAACACACAAATTTCTTTTGCAGGTTGAACTCACTTGGCAGCAAGGGGAGGAAGCTGAGGAGAAAGGGGGAAAGGGAGGGAGAAGAGAGAAACCAAGGCATCTAAGAGCAGCTGGAAAGATGGGGTGGGGGCATCTATGTGGAAGGAAGGGAAGGGAAAGAAAGAAAGAAGCCCTTTCAGAGGGAAAGAGACAACCCTCAAATTCCCCCTTTCTCTCTCTCACACACTCACCCCTTTCAGACATTCCTGGCTGGCTTGCATTTTGCAGCAGCAAACTCCCTCCAGCTTCTGCCATGGAGGGCTTCTGCTTCTTTCTTTCTTGTTTGGGAGACACTGTTTTTTTTAAAGCCAGCAGGAGGTTTTCGGAGGAGGAGGGTAGGAGGGGGCTACAAAGCAGCGGCTCCTCCCGGCTGTCTCCTTCGTCAGATAAGGATGTCAGCAGGGGCCCCCCTTGACCTTGTCCCCCCCCCCCGCCAATGCTGATTTGGCAGACTGGTTAAACCGGCCCTGGCCACAGCAAACTACAAATCCCACGATTCCATAGCATGGAGCCATGGCAGTTAAAGCAGTGTCAAACTGGATTATTTATGCAGTGCAGATGCAGCCTTTATCTCCTTTTCCTCTTGCTGAATTCATTGAATGCAGACTACTTTTGCACCTTGTACTCAGTTTGCAGCAACTGAAGTAAACCAAGGAGGAGGGGGAAGCCAAGACATTTTGAAAGCAGCTGAGAAAGTGGGGTGGCAGAGGATGAACCAGGGCTGTCCCTGTCAAACCGGAACAGTTGGAGGGTATGTGACAGAACCTCTATCATGAGATCTCTAGGCCGATGGAGAAGGTATGGAGTAGGAGTTCTCCAGGTGCTGATACTGCTCAAATTGCAGCACCCTTTACACCAGCGTGCAGGTAAGGCCACACAAAGTAGAGCCTAAAAGGCACCAGATACCATCTGATCATGGAAGCTAAGCAGGATCATCACTGCTTAGTACATGGATGGGAGACCACCAAGGAATATCAGGCGCTGTA
Organism: Gambelia wislizenii; assembly: GCA_030847615.1. NCBI lineage: Eukaryota > Metazoa > Chordata > Lepidosauria > Squamata > Crotaphytidae > Gambelia > Gambelia wislizenii. The sequence continues at coordinate 42,565,437 of JAUMIR010000002.1, forward strand.
GGCTACATTTCAGAGGCAACAGACAAAACCACCTCTGAGTATTCCTTGCCTAAGAAAACTCTATTAATGGGATTTACACCATCTTGGTTCCATCTTTGCCCTGTGGGTCGTGAGGACTGCCCATAGGCAAACTGGGGCAAATGCCATGTGTCGTCTGGACTGCAGGGCTCCAAGATATATTGGAGGTATATTGCCTGTCTAGGCAAGCCCAAAGAGAGCACCAGAAAATCAATGCTATGGAGAGATCCTCTTACGGATTAATAACTGGCTAAAAAACAGCAGAGGAAGGTCACAAAGTAGGGATGTAAGAATTTCAGTTCCTCTCAGATCTTGGGATGGTGACAGGATCAGAATCCAAAATGATCTCAACAGATTAGAAAGCTGGGCCAATATTAACAAAATGAATTTCATTAGAGGGAATTGTAGGATATTACACTTGGGCAGTAGAATCATAGAATTGGAAGAGACCACAGGGGCCATCCAGTTCAACCCCCTGCTATGCAGGAACACACAATCAATACACAACTGACAGATGGCGACCCAGCCTCTGTTTAAAAACGTCCAAAGGAGACCACCACACTCCAAAGCAGCACATTCCTCTGTCGCACAGCTCTTACTGTCAGGAAGTTCTTCCTAATTTTACGTTATTGGGAGGTGTCAGCCCCTCCAACATAGTTGGAGCCCCCGCTACTCTGCTCCCATTCTGGGATGCATGCCTTTTATTTAGAAATAATACAGTGTGAGTAATATAACTGTGAGAGCCAGCATGCTGTAATGGTTTAAGTGTTGTACAGCCCCCATAAAGTTTTCATGCCTGTAGCCGAGATGGTCATAGTGACTGAATTACTTGCGTTTTTAAATCTGCCACCGGCAAACTTTTTTTTTAAAACCTATTTCTATTGTGCACACAAGTGATATTCCACTTTCCAAAAAAAAAGGGGGGGGGAACAGCAGAAATCTCCATTTTATCACCTTAGTGCTCACTCACTAAGGTGAAAATCCAACGTGGTGGCAGTGGTTACTTGCCCTGTAACCAAGCCCCGCCCCCTGCACTCATCCAGCCAATCAGGTTTGCACTTTGTCTTGTATGGGGAAGCGATTCATGTCAAATTGCTTGTCTCAACAAGCGAAAATGCGCATATCACAGGAGCTTTTTTAAAAAGTGGGGAAAAGCCATGTTATTTTTTTCTTTTTTTGGCCCTCCTCCTTCACAATACAAGACAATGTGGGATCCCATTAACAACACAACAAGAAGACTACTGTTTTATTGAACATAGTCCTTATATTCAACACTCTTCTGGTTTTTAAAGCTATTGTGCCAAGATGCCGTATGCGTGGATATTGGGCCTGGATCCAACGTTAGGTCTGAAGCATAAGATATGAACAAGTAATGGCATTTCCACAAAGCTGTCATTTTCTATTTCTCCCTTCTCTCATTTTTTTTTTTTTTTTGGTGGTGGTGGGGAGAGAACTCTTGCCCGCCAGACATCACTTGCAGAACATGAAAATCCCTTTCCAATTAGGTGGCTCATCTCCCGATTTTTGCAGGGACAGCTCTGTTCTGGGAATTTATATGTATTTACTTCATGGGATGAGCCAAGGAGTGGATGCTGAGGTCTTAATGTCCCTTTATTGGAACAGTGGCAAGAAGCCTGTGTCCAACATGTTTATGCATCCAGCAGTTATGGCTGTGGACAGAATGTGCGAGAGAGATATTAATTTTGCAGAGGCATGGGTCTACTCATTGGGCAGCCACTGTGCTGGAGGCAAGATACACCAGGAGGCCTGGTGGCACAGTGGTTAAATGCTAGTACTACAAAGTTTGATTCCAGAGGACTCCAAGGTTCACTCAGCCTTCCATCCTTTCATAGGTCGGTAAAATGAGTACCCAGCTTGTGGGGGCAATTAGCTAACACACATTGGAAACTACTTAATGCAGCGTAGATGTGTAAATTACTATTGCTTAAAACAATTTGTAAGCCACTCTAATAGCCTTGTGGCTGAAGAGCAGGGTATAAATACAAACAAACATACTCTAGTTGGCTAGATTGGCTGCCGTTGGCCAGGCTCTAAGACCCCTGCTTTTTTCTGATGAGAAGGGTAGAAGTACAAGGAGAGTCACTGAGCAGGAATGGAACATGGGTCATGAAATGGGACTAAATAGTCCAGCTGAGATGATGAAGCCCCCCTACCGCTGCACTGCCCCCCCATCAGTAAGTCTGCTGCAACTGCATAGCTCTATCTCTCTGGGGCCAAATCCACACTACACAAATAATCCGGTTTGAAGCTGGACGTGGCTCCTTCCTATGGATTCCTGGGATTTGTAATTTGGTGAGGCACCAGCACTCTTTGGCAAAGGCTAAAGACATTGTAAAGCAACAAATCCCAGGATTCAATAGGAAGGAACCATGGCAAATCGGAACATTGGTACTTACTGTGAAGGTTCCTTTTCAGCAGTAGAGGGGAGGGAGTCCTTCTCCTTGGGTACTGGCTCCGCCTCCGGCTAATACAGGCAGGGCAATCTACAAATCAGAAAGAGACAGAGAAACCCCTTGGAGGAGGAGCCACCCCCACTCCCCAGAGAAGGTCACCAGTGTTCCAGCTAAATATAAAAAAAATCCAACAAAATACCTACTAACCTACTTCCCCCTCTTTTTTGGGGGGGAGGGTAAGGACTCCCTCCCCTCTACTGCTGAAAAGGAACCGTCACGGTAAGTACCAATGTTCTGTTTTCCAGCAGAGAGGGGAGGGAGTCCTTCTCCTTGGGACCTAACCAAGCGGTCCAAACAGGGTGGGAGAATACTTTACAACCTCTAATAACTTGCTGTAGAACCTGCCAGCCAAAGGCCGCATCAGCAGGAGCATAGGTGTCAATCCGGTAATGTCTAGTGAACGTTGACGGTGATGACCACGTCACCGCCCTACAAATGTCCAAGACGGACGGAGAGGTCCCCAAAACCGCCAACATGGCTGCATTCTGTGTGGAATGGGCCTTAAACCCTCTGGGACAGGTAACCCGGAACTTACATACGCCTGCTCTATGCATTGTCGTAACCACCTCGCTATGGTGGAAGAAGAAACCTTATTACCTTTTGCTCTACCGGCAAAGGCCACAAACAGAGCATCAGATTTGCAGAATTCCTCGGTCCTCCTCACATACATTTTCAATGCCCTTCTCACATCTAGTATATGCCACAACTTCTCCAATTCTGCCTCCAGCTTAGGACAGAAGGATGGTAAAACTAGCTCCTGGGATCTATGAAACAGAGAATTTACTTTCGGCATAAAAGAAAGATCCAATCTCAAGGTTACCGACGCCTTCTGAAAAATACACAATTCTTCTCTAATGGACAAGGCCCCCAACTCCGAGACCCGTCTAGCCGAAGTAATAGTACCAGAAAGACCACCTTGAACGTGAGAGGTCTCAAGTCAGCCGACCTAATTGGTTCAAACGGGTGACTCATAAGCGCCTTCAGTACCACGTTCAGTTTCCAAGATGGAAATCTGTGAACTACTGGAGGACACAGAGTTGCCACACCCTTCAGGAAACTGTGCACATGAGGATGTGATGCCAGTGGCTTATTTCTACTCCCTTTCAGGATAGTGCCCAGGGCCAACACATGCCGTCTTAAGGTGTTCGGCGAAAGACCCTTCTTCAACCCCGATTGTAAAAAGGCTAGCACCATCCCCACTGATGCTTTTAAAGGACGGATCCCCTTGCCCTTGCACCACCTGCAAAAAGCCTTCCACGTGACCTCGTATAGTCTGATGGTAGAGGGTCTCCTAGCATAGTGTCCACTCTCACTATCATACCCTTTATCTAGCATTCTCTTCCGCTTAACCTCCAAGCGTGTAATTTTAGCCAGCCTGAGTCTGGGTGCAACAGTCCGTTTTGTACCAGCAGATCTGGCCACGGAGGAAGTGGCCATGGCTCCTGTATCTGTAACTGGATCAGGTCTGGGGACCACGGTCTTCGAGGCCAGCGTGGGGAAATGAGGATCACCTCTGCCTTCTCCTGCCTGATCTTTCACAATACTTGACCTAGAAGCGATATCGGGGGGAAAACATAACACAAGGCCCGAAGCCAAGGTAACGTGAGTGCATCGAAGGCTAATGCCTCCCTGGTCCAGAACCTGGATACAAACCGTGGAAGCTTGTGATTTTCCCTTGAGGCAAACAGATCCACCCACGGTTCCCCGAATTGGAAAACTATCATCTGAAAGACAAGATTGTTGAGACTCTATTCGCCGTGCACCAAGGTATTCCAGCTCAGCCAATCTGCCTGGGAGTTCAAAGTTCTCTGGAGGTACTCTTCCTTGATGGACTTTAGATGAACTTCCACCCATTGGAACAACAGTTCTGATTTCTGCATGAGCGTCCTAGATCGCGTCCCCCCTTGTCTGTTTATGGACGCCCTCATTGAGATGTCCGTTCGGATTAGGATGTGGTGCTCCTTCACTAGTTGGCTGAACTCGATCAGCGCCAACCTCACCGCCCTAAGCTCCAATAGGTTGATGTTGCATCTCTGCTCCTGTGGGGACCACAGTCCCTGTGCTAAGCTCTCTCCACAGTGCGCGCCCCACCCCATCAGAGATGTGTCCTCCTCGGTTCCTGAATCTGCACTCCCTGTTGTAGATGTTTCAATAACCACCATTTTAAGGAGGTCTTCACCTCCGATGGAACCTTCAGAAACCTGAAAAGGCAGGAGGAACCATTGAAGCTTCCTGAGTTGAAACCTGACCCACGGAACCGAGTCTATGCAAGCTATCATCAGCCCCAGTAGTCTGACTAATGACATCAGAAGAGACTTTGCCTGTCCCAACACTAGCTGCACCAGTTCCTGTAAGTTCTGTCTCCTGTCGTCCAGTAGGTACACCCTGTACGAACACGTGTCCAAGGTGTTCCCAAGATGCTGGATCCTCTGGGTTGGAAACAGAACGCTCTTTTCCCTGTTCACCAAGAACCCGTGGGAGATCAGACATTGTGTAGTCTTCTCCACGTCCTGCATGGCCTTGGCCTGAGATGGGGCTCTGATTAGGATGTCGTCTAGGTAGGGGTACAGATGAACCCCTTGAGATCTCAGTTGTGAAATGAGCCACCAGAACCTTGGTGAATAATCTGGGAGATGAAGACAGACCGAAAGGGAGGGCTCTGTACTGGAAGTGCCCTTCCTTGAATGCAAACCTCAGAAATCTCCTGTGTGCTGGGTGAATCATGATGTGTAGATAAGCATCCTGCAAATCCAGAGATGTCAGGAAATCTCCTTCCTGTATCCCTTCCAAGACTGAGCGTAGCGTCTCCATCCTGAACTTGCGTTTCGCCACCCACCTGTTGACCCCCCGCAAGTTCAGTATAGCTCTCCAGGTCTTGTTTTTCTTTGATACCAGAAAGAGGAGGGAATAGGTTCCCTTGAACCTCTCTTCTTCCGGCACTGGTTCCACCGCTTGTATCGATAACAACTGGGATATTGCTGCCCTCATCAACTCCTGTTTCTCCTGGGAGTGGGAGAGACAGGACTGCACAAAGCTGTGGGGGGGGGGGCTTTGCCAGCAGATCTATGGTGTAGCCTCTTCTGACCGTCCTGCAGACCTAAGCATCTGAGGAGATAATCTCCCATCTGTCTGCAAAGACGGTCAGTCTGCCCCCCACTGGAAGACCCGGATAGTCAAAGGGACTGTCCGGGCTTCCCACCCTGTTTTGGGCCCTGAGCAGTCGATGGTTTACCCGCAGCACCAGATTTTGGTCTTGGAAAAGTCCTGGATGATCCCCAATTGTTCCTGTGCTGACTGAAACCTTGAAAATTGCCAGATCTATAGCCTCTGTAACCTTGGTTCTGGGACCGGAAAAATTTCCATTCCTCCTTTTTTGGCAAGGAGGGCGATGCTTTCTTTTTGCCCTTTGTCTCAATCAGCACCTCATCCAGGGCCTCCCCAAACTGTTTACCTCCTTTGAAGGCACACACGGATAGATTTGCTTTAGCTTTATTATCCGCATGCCAGTTTTTTAACCACAGTTGGTGCCTCGCCGCCACGTTAGCTCCTATCGCCTTGGACGAAGAACACATCGCATCCAGGCTCGCATCTGCCATGTATGAGGACGCCTTGGCTACCTTGTTTAACCCTTGCCGAATTTTTAGCTCATGCTTGACTACCAACTCCAGTAGATCCTTAGACCACCAAATGGTAGTTTTGGGGGGGAAATGGAGGCGACGGCAGCTGCCCTGATGGTTACCACCGCTGCCTCGTGGGACCTGCACAAAAAGATTTCAATCCTCATGTCTTCTGGAGCCTTGACATTCTCGTTGCTGTCCCGTGGGGATAGCGACCCCAAAACCAGGCCCGCAACCAGAGCATCCACGGCTGGCAATTTGAGAAGGTCCATTACCTCCCCTAGTAGGGTGTAGAGTGACTTCCCATAAGCGGGGTGCGCCTTAGAAGAAGCAGGCTGGGCCCACTCACTTAACATTGCTTCCTTAAACAGATCAGGGAATGGAAGCACGTTTCATGCCCCCTTCCTTAGTGTTCTCAGCTTGGGCACCGCCTGTGACTGACCCCCCCGAGGAAGGGGTTGCTGACTCAATGCCTAGGGCCCTTAGGGTCTTCTTCAGTAAAATGAAAAAATAGGCTGACTCAAAAAGTTTGGGGAAAGCCTGGTCGTCCTCGCTATCCCCCTCTCCCTCCAAGGAAAGTTCCCCTTCCTCCTTTAGAGGCAGCTCCTCCTCGTCCCCCCTGGTCGATCCCTCCCAGACTGGGAGTTGAATATGCTTTTCCTTGCAGGCCTTTTTATGGGGTGGGCGGGAAAACTCCCCTGGTTCCCCATTGGAGGATTGGGCCTGGAATTCTGGCGAACTGGGGCTCCTTCGGGTACCGATGGTCCTGCCTCCTCCCCTTTTGCCCTCGCGACCACTGTGCCCATCCGTGTGGGCTGCTGTAGACTTGGGGGACCTCCCGGTATGGACTCACCCCCCCGTTGGTCCCCCGACCAGCGCTAGCTGCCAGCACTTGCTTTGTGACTAAGGTAAGCCACTTGGCAAGCTGCGCTGGCAGCTCCTTACCCCCCAAAACCAGCAGCGGGAGGTCCTCCAAATCGTCTTCCACCTCATCCTCCTCTCTGCCATGCTTGGGAGCAACCTGGAGCGGGCTGGGCAGGGGCTCTGGTAAAGCCACGTGGTCTGCCTCCTCTCCGGAGGCCCCATCACGCTCGCAGTCGCTCTGTTCCTCCACTGAGGTGCTCAACGTGCGACCCGTGTTTGGGGTATGGAGCTCTCTGCTCTTACATGGGGCCTCTGTCCTTGGAGGTCTCAACTTGGCTTCCTCCTCTTCCGAGAGTTTGCCCCCGCGCACGTTTTGGGATGGGGCCTGCCATCTTGAATCCCTTTGTCCTTGTCACGATCACTGGAGCGAGAGAAGCCCTGACCTGCCTTGCCGCTAGACAGAAATAAACTGAGGAGTGGGAATGGGTCCTCCTCCGAGGGGGGTTCTCTGTCTCTTTCTGATTTGTAGATTGCCCTGCCTGTATTAGCCAGAGGCAGAGGCAGTACCCAAGGAGGACTCCCTCCCCTCTCTGCTGGAAAAAGTTCCGTTTCAAACTGAATTATGGATATGGCCCATGTCTGCCTTTCCACTGCCAATATCTCACCTCTCTTTTTTGCCCTGACCTTAATTCACAGGACAGCTCCAGCTTGCTGCTCAGGGTTTCCAGGACCTTGAGCTTTTCTCAGTAGGACTCCTGTTGACATTGCAAGGTATGACCAGAAAGGCAGGAGACATCTGGAATATTGGGTTCAGAGGTGCCCTCAAGTGATGTGTGTTTTTTCCTCTCATTTTACAACACAATACATCCAAACCAAATAATCTAATGCCTTCTTTGAAGTCATACAGAACTTTCCAGGATACAACAATTCAAGTATTAATTTTATTTTTAAAACCAGAAAATATCAGATTCCTTGTATCTGAAAAATCAGCATAGGCTGCAGTCCTGTATCTCCTTTCTTGGGAGTAAGCTCCATTATTTACTTCTGAAAGTAAAAAAGCAAAAACAAAAACAAGATTATTTGTGCAGTGTGGAGTGGGCGTGGGAGAGCCATTTGTTTGCCTCTCTGTTGTTTTCCCATTGGCTCAGCTTTTCGAGAGATATTTGTTCCAGCAGACATTTGTTTTATCTAGTTATTTCTTATTTTATGTCTTCTGTCTGCCTGGTCTAATTCTTTTTGGGATTTGTAGTTTTATAAGCTCTTTAGCCTTCTTTGCCAAAGCATGCTAGTGCCCCACCAAATCCTAGGATTCCATCAGAAGGTGCTATGTTAAATAATCGAGTTTCAAACTGGATTGTTTGTGTAGTGTGGATCTAGCCATGGTCTCAAGTGCAAACTAATTGTTAGACAGGGCTGAGCCTAACGTTAGGCAGCCAGGCCATCCCCTCACACTAGCGATGCTAAGTGTGTTTGGCGATACCAATCCCCTGGCTGTTCCTCCTGAGCCCCCAAGACTATTTATCTCTCTTAAAGGGCACAACTGATATCCTATCCTGTCCTCCCCCTCCCAAATTACCCTGCTGCCTTCTGGTGTAGTGGAGGATTTTATCCCATTAATAGTACAGTATTTAATTAAGATTCAGCTGGCAATCCAGTCTAGCCAGATTCGGTAAACAGAATAGTGAAGGGGATACTGTGTTGCCCCAAGGTACTGAGAGGCCAGTCTTGGTGTTAAGAAAATGTTGTGCAGATCCTGATGCTAGACACTTTCAGCACCATGGGGAATGTTGGGATAATTGAAGACATCATTGAGCTAATTTCTTCCCCTTGAAAAAATACCCCACAGAAATCACCATATCATAGAAATATGATTAATAGACTTAGGAAGCCCGCTGTTTCATTTGCATGCTTTAGTGTAGCAAAAAACCAAGCGTAATGCTCAGAGTTAAAATACTTTGCTGAAGTTTCTTTCTCGGCATTCAGAGGCAGCATTGGTTGGCAGAGGCAGTCTAAGAGGTGGAACAGAGTGGAAGGCAGATGCCTAAGTCTAAAAAGATCCCCTAGGTTGTCGCACAATCTAAATTGGGAAGCACCACGCTAGAGCTCCTAAGAGTAACCCCAAAGTTCAGAGTTTAAATACTGCACCAAAGTGGCTAGGCAGTCACTAGGCATCGGTTGGCAGAGGTGGAAAAACAAGGCAGCTAGATCAACATTGGACACTATTTTCAGACAGGCACAGTCTCCTTGCACTGGAGATGTCCTGTAGCCCCAGGGTTCAGAGCTGAAATACTGCACTGAAGAGCAAAGCAAGCCATCATCTAGTGCCACCATCCCAGCAAGGCACTTGGTGATCTGGACTGGCAATGGATATATTCCACGGCATGGTGCCATACTTCTCCCACCTCTTCCTTTTTGTTGCATGGTTGCTTGCCTAAATGTTTTGCAGTTGGGCAGGGAGCTTGCTGTCAGGACTTTTCTGCCTCTGTATGGTCTCAGCCTAAATACCTTAAAGGCACCAGATCCCATCTGATCTTGGAAGCTCTGGTTAGTACTGGGATGGGAGACCATCAACAAATACCAGGTGCTATAGACTCTATTTCAGAGGAGGGAACTGGAAAAACAAACTCTATTGCCTAAGACAACCCTATGAAAATTCATGGGGGCACAATAAGTTGGCAGGCGACTTCAATGCCATCACCTGTGAAGGTGGCACCACACTGGGAAAAAGAGGCTGAAAGAGGGTGAAGTGCCTGTGAGTCTCATTCTCACAGTTTTTGTGACAAGCGGTGTTTTTCCATAGTCAAACAATGCAGAGCCAGCATGGACCAGTCCAGTCCCCAAGCTCTGTACCAAAGCAGCTGTGCGGCAGTTTCCCCAGCTTCTGCCATCACTAAGCCATCCATCCATCCATCCATCCATCCCTGGGGTGGGTTTACCTTCCTGAGAGATAAAAACGTTGGCTGTGCTGCGGATCTGAGAGCATACCCATAGGGGTGATGGGAGTAATAAGCAATAGGGAGGGAGGCTGCTTGTCAACTGGGGCACGGGGGTGGGGGGAAGAGCATGACAATAGGGAGCTACCGCCTAAGGGCCAGTAAGTGGCTATGGTAGTTGGAGGATTCTCGAAACAATATTCCAAAACCAGCATCTTTTACAGCTCAGATTCTGACAGCAGTTTTCCAAGGACACCAACTCATCCATTTGGAGAGAAAAAAACTAATGGGAGTATTGAACATTTAGCAATGTTCCCCCCTGTGCTTTACTGGAAGCACCTTACAAGACAGGCAGTCATAAAACAGATGGCATTTAACCTCCTTAGAAAGCACAGTAAATCAACAGAGTTTCTCTGTTTAAAATATATATATATGCAGCAGACACGGATTGATTCCAACATGCAAGCTTAAGATAACCACCACCAGTATTTCCCCAAGTTATTTTTCTAGCATAAAAAGGACTCAGAAACACTTTAAAGTAGTTTAAAAGTATAAAAACATCTTCACTCACCGTCTCAGAGTATAATGAAAAGTGAACTCTAAATTAGTAAAAATACCCCTTCAACACACATATTAAGGTCCAGTCCTCAACCCCCTCCACACCAACATTCTATTAAAATTGTATGCCATTGATCTTATTGTAGCACTTTATTCTAAGGAAAATTCTGACTGAACTTATGTTTGTCAATTCTGTGTCTCAGAATTCCAAAAGCGAGCGGCTCAGTCATAAGTGGACATAAACTGGTCCACATTAGATCACGCAAGGGGACAAAACATTTGGATCACAGAGGGGGGAAAAGGAACAGGGCTAAACTGTGTAGCAGCAGCTCATCCCATGTGCTGAAGGCTGGAAGTTGTCAAGAGTGGGACTTCCCTGAGAGGCGTAAAGGGAAAGCTCTTGAGGGTGGCTTGGTAAGTGTCCCATCTGATTGACTTTCCTCCTGCGGACACTTTCAAAATTGCATTTCTTGTTGAATTTACTCCCATTCCATCTTGCTTGTCTCTCAGCTCGGTGTTCCGTATTTATTGATCTGCCCACACCAACGCCACCTAGAGACAAAGTGGGAACAACTATCAATAGCCATAGCACTTCTATTTCGATACCACTTATCAGTACCAAACCTCTCCATTGATGCCCCCTTGTTGTAGGGGAGAGGCTTGTGTACCCTAATGAAGTTTTGAGCTATGCTGGCAGTAGGGCCTCCCATGCCAGACAGGTCAAAACCGAAGGGTCTGACAAAGAGCGTCAAAGGGCAGGATGGGCTCTCTAGCCTTGTGGCAACCGTCCTAGGAGAAGGAAAACTCTAATCCCAAACCCGGGCAGATGGTGCTCGTCCAACCCTGTAAGGTCAACCATCTAAGAGAAGGAATCTCTAATCAAACCTACGACCCGAGGACCTTGCTGCTACCATTCATGCTTGCAAAGTCACAGCAGATGAACCTTTGGTTTAAAGGGTGAGGCCAGTTCTGTGTACGCTGCGCTCCACCAGAAAAAATCCATTGCAGAGGCTCGAAGGATAAATCCAATTCCGAAAAGGAACGACAACGCAGAAAAAATCACAACCCGGAAACATCACCCAAGGAGACCTTCTGCTGTGCTTTCTGCAACCGGACATGTTTATCTCTGATTGGCCTTTTCAGTCATCAGCGCGCTTGCAGAAGGTGTGGGATGAGTCCTTCCTGAATCTTCGTTTATGAAGAAAAAACAGAGAGAGAGGTGGGGGGGGGGATCAGTACCAAAGCACTCTAAGCAGTTTACAACGTTTCTAGCTAATTGCCCCCAACAAGCTGGGTACTCATTTTACCGACCAAAGGAAGGATGGAAGGCTGAAGCAACCTTGGAGCTCTCTAGGATTGAACTCACAATGTTGTGGCTGCAGTACTGGCATTTAACCACTGTGTCACCAGGCCAATTGTTTCAGTTAGCCATTCTCATCAGACCTTATATTCAGGACCGCATAGTGTGAGTTTGTGCCTTCAAGCTGCCTGTCGACTTATGGCTTTTTTAGGCAAACAGTACTGAGATATTTTCCTTGGTTTTTTTCCAGGCTGTGAGGCCATGTTCTGGCTTTCTGACGTTTCGCCTGCATCTGTGGCTGGCATCTTCAGAGAAAAAGTACTGAGATAGTTTGGCCTTGCTTTCCACAGAATAGCCTACAGCACCTGGTACTGCCTGGCGATCCACCATTCAAGTATTAAGCAGGCCTGATCCTACTTGGTGTCCAATGACAGATGGAATCTGGTGCCTTCAAGGCCTTCAGACCCCATTTAACCATTTATTTTAAATATTTTTATGTTGCCCTTTGGCAAAACTCACAGGTCAGCTTATTTATCGTTCTTTATTTAATCTGTTTTTATACCTGTGTTTAATTTTTTAAAAAACCAAATCTCCAGACAGCTTATACCAGGGATGGGACTAGAACCTGCAGGAGGTTCTTTGCACCCTGTGTCTCCTTTCCCCCAAACCCCTGAACTCTGGCCCATCCTAACAAAAAGATGTCTTGATGGCCTTTGAAGTCTAAAGCTGGGATAGAGACACCTTAACAAACAGAACAATAAACAGGCTCTAAGTGGAGTGGGCCTATATTCTAGATGTCATGTACTGAAGATGTTGGACTGAAGACCCAGGAAAAGTGCAGAACTATCCCTGCCCTGAACAGCATAGCCTCCACTCCTCTGGCTCTTATGTGCCAACGCACAAAACAGTACAGGCATGTCTTTGTGGGAAGCTTCCACTGCAACATTTCTCATCCAAAGGACAGAAACACAGTACCCTGCTCTGAGGGTGCCCTCTGCACCAAACACTGGCTGAACAGCTGTGATGTCACATAATGTTCTTGAACACTCTAATTGCTCAGGGTTGGAGGAAGGTCAGACACAATACTAAACTGAAACTAGCTGTAAGTAAAATGTATACTGAACAAGATTTCACTATTGTAATATGTTTGTTGTATTTTTAAAACAACTACAAGCCACATTGAAAATGCAACTGATAAATTACGTATTAAATAAAATGTAAAAAGATAAAAATAAAATAAAATTAGTAAATCTGTTGTGATTGCTCATATGTCTCAAAGGGGGGAAATAATCTAGAATACAGGTGGGAACTGTGTTGCCATCACAATGTGATCAGACTGCAACTCCTAGCAGCACTACCACCATAGCCAATGGCAAGAAAGGCTAGAAGCTGTGCTACAACATCTGGTGGACCACACGAATCTTGCTATGGCCAAGAGACAGAGTTTAGCGCAGCCTCCTCCAACATGTGCTCTCCAGATGTTTTTGACTATAACTCCCAGTTTTGGAGAAAAGGAGAGATATGAATAAAGTTACAAATTTAACTCCTGGCATTCCTAGCTGAAGGGGTTTCTTTCTCCAATAACTCTAAGGAGAAATTAGAAGACCAGGGCTGGTGAATCAAGGATCCAACTTTATTTAGGGAAAGAAATGCATTTCTGCCTCACCCTGACAGATCAGAATCTGGGGAGAATGGGAGCCATGAATCACAAGCTCTTCCATTCTAATACATAGTTTTCTAAGTTTGCCAAGTCACCACAGCAAAGCGCATGTGCTGGGAAAATTCCATGAAGCTAATGTCAGGATATTGGAACATGCAGTAGATTTATCCGGTAAAGAGCTGGGATACAGCAAAAACTCTAGTTTGCAGAAAGCTAGCAAATGTATCAATATTGATCAGCTCTCAGCTCTGGTGCAGAGCTGACTGGCATGGTGCTACAAACTCTGCTGAGCTGGGTATTTAGTTTTGTCCTACAGAGTTGAACTGATCAGTTCTGTGTTGGATATCACAGAAGGAAGATGTTTCTCTTGAATGCTTTAATACTCTTCATTATGCCCAAGTAAAGAGAAGCAGTTTATTTTAGACACAAAGCTATGTGTCTGTGCCTTTATTCTGATGCCTGAAGGAACAACACTCTGCTGTTTATTATATGCTGCCTGGTACCTGTTTAGGTTCCCAGTGCACGCTACCACCGGACAGCTAACATATCTGATAGCAGTCAAAACTTCTAGGTGTCAGTTGGTCACACAGCCTCTTATAAGGTAAACAATAATTCCCTAGTGCTTGCTACACAACCCCTTCCCCAGTCTCTGCTATGTACCTGCCACACTGTCAGCTTGTTCTTTGAGAAAAATTTCCATAGCACCAGGATACATAAATGCAAGCGGTATTTTTAAGTTAACACATGCAAAGCCATTTGTGTTCCCCCTTCACTGCCCATCAGCTATGCTGGATGGAGTAGATCTGAGCTGACCACCCCAAACCTATGAATGGTAGCAGATTTGGGGGAAGCAGATCTAAAGTGATGTTTAGGTAAAGGGGGAGTTTGGAAGGCTGTGTCAAAGGTGACAGGAGTGGGCAGAAACTAAGGCAGGATTTGGGAACAGAAAAAGCTGTTTTCCATGGAAAGTGAAGAAGAAAAGTTGTATAGAGCTTCAAACTACTCAGCCAAGAGCGTGGACTACAGGTTTATTAAAAATGTGTTCTCATTACGTATGTATTTACAATCCTGATCTTATTTAACCTCCTGTGCCATTATTTTTGCAATAGTCTGGGATTCTGAAAGTCATCAGACATGTGCGCCAAGATTACATGCAGTGACTCCATAAAATCTTCCAATCACAATTCAAGGCTTTGATTTTTTCAGAGCCAGTCCTACCATTAGGGAAAGGGAAGCAGCTGCCTCCAGCAGGAGATTTTAAGTGTATCATGAAATAAGTAGCAAATGGTTACTGGTTTTATTTATTATGATTGTCTTTCTACTGCCAGTAAAGGTTTGGGTTTTTTTCTGGATGCCTAATGTGCAAATTAGCCTGGCTGGCCTTGACTTTGGGAAGAGGGTATTATTTATGCTCTGCTGGGCAGCAAAAATGCCTAGGGCTAGCCCTGTGACTTTGTCCAGTGAATCTCAAATGTATATACCTGAGGGACTCTTTCAGCCCCAATGTCCTGTTTCTAACCTCAGAGACCTAATTTTGCTCAAAGCTAAACGGTTACACCGATAGATGTTGGCGGTAGCTATTCCCAAATTCTAAGAGCCAAAGTATGACCATCTTCTAAAAGTGATGTGATATAAGAAGAAAGAAAAAGGCAAGGGGAGAGCAATCAGGTAACCTTTTTCTGGCCAGGGAAAGAATTCTGGCATAATTTTCCAGAAAAAAATTCTGTATATTTTAAACAAAAGCTTAAGTATTATTATTATTATTATTTGCACCAGTAGCACTTCCATGCCCCAGGCCTACTCACACTAAAGAATCTTAGGGGTAATGGCACCACCTGAAGACAGAGAAGAGATCCTGCCAATGTGGAGAAATTAAGTATAGGACTGAGAGTAGAGATCTATTGCAAATATATGATTCTACATGAGGTGCAAATCATTTGCAATGGTTCAACAGAAATTGCAGAAGACACCTGTAAATCATTATATGCATCACAAGCCTGTTCCCAATTCATACCATGCACCTTGTCCTGGTGCATGGTATAAAGTGGTACCAGGGGTGGCAATACGTGGCTCACCAAATGCTAAACTACAACTCCCAGCATTTGTCACCAGTAGCTCAGAATGAAGGGATATGCAGTCTAACAACTTCCATCTGGAAGGCCAGATTCCTGGAATGTTACTTTGGAAGGTGAGCCAAATGAGTCAGCTGTGATGATGGCCTTTCAGCTGACTATCAATCCCTGTCAAAATCTGCAAACTATGTACTATTATCAAGCAGGTCTCAAAACAAACAAGAATTGCCGAATCTCAATCAATCATATTAAGTTCATTAGCATTCTTTCAGCACACTGACACTTCAGTGTAGACACTCAAAGAATTGAGAGGGGTCTGATGAAGTTATACAGTTGGTTGGGTACCATTTACACACTGGAATTACCAAAATCTGAACCCTGTTATAATCCCTCTCCACAGTTTACTGTAAATAACAAGTAGCATGTGAGACACGTTCACACTTTGTGGCAACCCATAAGACAGTTGCATCTGGAGAAACCACTTGAAGCATCTGTTGTGTTGAGCTATTTCAATTGCTTTTGTCTGATTTGTTCATTACAAACAGCTGAAAATCTATAAATTTTGACAATAAACGTGACTTGCAATGGGGCTGAATAATTTTGATTATCTCTCTCTCTGGCTTTTCTTCGCAAACAAAGATTCAGGAAGGACTCATCCCGCACTTTCTGCAAGCGCGCTGATGACTAAAAAGGCCAATCTGAGATAAACAAGTCCGGTTGCAGAAAGCACAGCAGAAGGTCTCCTTGGGTGATGTTTCCGGGTTGTGATTCTTTCTGCGTTGTCATTTCTCTTTAAGACTTGTTCAGCGTGAGTTCTCAAATAAGGCTGCAGCATTGTGGATAGTGCGTCCCCATGCCTCCCGATGTGAGGCCAGGGCGGACCACTGTTGGTGATCAATTTGGCCGAGCCTGAGATGTTGTTTCAGGGAGTCCTTGTATCGTTTTTTTGGAGCACCCCTCTTACGCTGACCCGTGGTGAGTTCACCGTAGAGTAGTATTTTTGGGAGGCAATGGACCATATAAAATGATGTGTTTGAATAAAAATCAAAATCCTGGGATTTGTAGTGTGGTGTGGCACTGGAGGAACTCTCTGGTTCAGAATTCTAATTGTGCCTCCCTAAATCCCATCATTCTACAGGATAAGAACCAAGGCACTTAAAGTGAAATCACAGTGCTATAATTGTGTATTGTGCAAAAGTCCCAGGAGAGGCAATTTCCCTTTGAAATAGGCTATACAATTGTCCCTTCATATTCACTGGGGTTTGATTCCAGGACCCCCCGTGGATACCAAAATCAGTGCATACTCAAGTCCCATTATATGCAATGGCATAGCAAAATGGTGTCCCTGTATAAGATGGCAATATCAAGGTTTGCTTTTTGGATTATTATTTTTTAAAGAATATTTTCAAGCCATGAATACTTAAATCCGTGGATACCAAATCCATGAATACAGAGGGACAACTGTATTTCACTATGCCGATTAATATTAGAATAACACAGTTTTGGGCAACATCAGAAGCAGAGTTCTGGCTACATTTTTGTTTTCGTTTTTAATTAAATATATTTATTGGCTCCACCTCCAGAGGGGTTGGTTGTTGTTCAAATTTCAGGTTGCCCTGCCTGTGATTGGTTGGAGGCGGAGCCAATACTCACAGAAGGAGTCCCTCCCCACACTGCTGGAAAATTCAAGTTACAAAGACTATAAAAACAAACAAACAGAGAATAAAACAGAAAACATATAGACAAACATCAATAAGCAATCCCAAATGTTACTCTCCCTCCCCTTCCCCCGAAACTCCCAAAGACTTCCCGTACTTCTGTCTGCAGTCCCTAAATTAACTTCTAATTATTCTTCTATAACTAAATAATCTTTTAAAAAAACTCAACCCTTCTCTCATATCCTATGGATTTAAGTAACTAAGTAAGGAAGAAAAATAATAACAGTAACAATAATCCTACTTATATTTTCCAAAGTTGCTATAACATAGCGAGGTGTTCCTACCTAAACATTGAAATCTATAATCACATTATCTCCAATATTTTTTTTTACATTATCTATAAATGGTTGCCAAGTTTGCAAATAAGAGTACATTGAGTGTTCTTTTAATAAATTTGTTAGTTTGTCCAATGTGGCTGTAAGCAAGCTTGCACCCTACTTCCAAGGCACCCCACTCCTGGAATGTTAGCATTGGCTATAGGCCTCAGAAACTGGCCAATTTGGTTCATTGATGTGGCCTTTTGCAAGGGTAAAAGACAGGATGGTCTCAGAAAAAGGTCATTTTTGTTTTTCCTTGGAAAGGAAGGCCTGGGGCTGTGGGGCCAAAAGTAGACACATTCCACATAAATGGGAGGTTAATGGATGGAGAAACCCTTTTGTATTTGCTGATTGTGAAATTTCCTCTCCTCAGCTCCCAACCTTAAAGAAGCTGCTAAAAGCTGTTAAAATCCAATCACTGGACATTAAGAAACACATTTAGCACCATTTTGGGTAACATGGCCAGGTCCCATAGTTTTTCAGTCCATTTCTCAACGCTTGGTATACTCTGCTGTCTCCAATATTTCACATCTGTCGTTCTTGCAGCTGTAACCATATAGCTGATTAATACACTATATTTTCTCTCTGACTTACTTCTAAAATAACCATGTTTAAGACAAAGAGTTCTGAGCTTGGTACTATTTCTATCTTCAAAATCTTATTTATTATTTTCTCTATTCTTTGCCAATATTTTCTGACCTTTTCACAGTTCCACCATGGGTGATAAAAGGAACCAATGACTTTACTACATTTCCAACACTTGTTATTGGTGTTTTTATAAATCTGACGTAAGGTACCACCTATACATCATTTTAAAGAATTTCTCTTTTAAAGTACCCCTAACCCATGTCTTCTCCCATTGATCCAAGTGAATGTTATGTCCTACCTCCCATGCATGTTTCACAACATATTATTTAATTTGCTCCTCTTTAGCAATTATGTGGGATTCTTCTGTATCAATTTTTCAAATTCTGTTTTCTCTCAAAATTGTAACTAATTTTATCCACTGTAAATCTCTTAATTGGAAGTACGTAAACCATTGTATTTTATGCCCTCCATTCTCTAATTGTTGCTTTTCTTTAACTTCCCATATTCCTTGAGTCATTTTATTAGATCCTGGTACCTTAACCAATTCTGTCCACTTTCAGTGGCAGTCCCATGCAACCTGAGCAAGGTTCTTGGGGGTACAAACTTGGGGTCCGCACCTGCCACACTTGGCCTGGTTTTGAAGGGCTGGTCCAAACTGCCTGCGCCTAACTTTTGGATGTTATGACTTCATAGCATATTCCTTCTGCTCTACTCCATCCCTCTTCACCATCTAAATACACCATACACTAGCTAGGACTGGAAAAAAAGAAAAGATATGTCAGACTTAAGACCCTGCTACAGCTTCCCAGGCAGCAGCTGTGCTCTCATGATTAGGTCTTAAACCTTGTGCTCTACCTCCAGTTCTTACGTGTCTATACATGGGAGGAAAAGACACGCCTTCGAAGGAGGCATCCTGGCCTGAACTCACCCCTGTTCCTGCCTGCTCATAGGCCTTCAGCCAAAGCAAAACAATCTACATTTGCAACTGGCAGAAGCGGAAAATATTTATCAATTTAACTCTACAAAGGTTCTCTCTGTGAAAAACTAAAGCCTCCAGGATAAGATGGGCAATGGTCAGAATGAACTGTTTGACATCAAATAGTTGATCCACAGGGCTCAGGAAAACATTCTTTTGTAGACTGCAACTCCCAGAATTTCCGAGCCAGCATGGACGATACTGGGAGATGTCATCCAAAAAAGTAATACACAGATTCAACAGGAATAACCGTAGTTGGGAACAATAGGATACAGGCCTCTGAGTTCACCATACCTTATTCTGGTCCCTCCGAGGCCCCTTGTTCTCTGCCCCCCCCCCCACAAAATCCAGGTGGCACAAGACTCATCCTCTAATATTATGACCCTCCAGAGCCCATTCTTTCACTACATAATTACCTTTCCAGAAGACAGTGGCACTTGTGGGATGCAGAAATTCAGGATCTGGTATTTAAGCTCACTTCTCAAATGAACAAGAAATCATGTGGAGGAGTGCCAGGAAGGTAAAAAATGCTGTCAGCCGGAGGGATCAGGTATCTCATCTAAACAAAGCAGAGAAAAGAAGGGAACAAAAAGTTTTTGACAATAAGGTTCAGCCTGCAAACTTGACCAGACTTACTAGAGAGGAAGCCACACTGCTCAGTGGGACTTACTTCTAATAAACATGTTTAGGCTTTTGCTGCTAGTCAATATAAAAGTAATAATAATAGTAATAAAATAATAATAAAACAGCCATAACAACAACAGAAATAGTAAGAGGGATGGCACTGGATGGTATCTCCTCTTGAACGCTAAGAAGGGTCAGCCCTGGTTAGCACTTGGATGGGAGACCGCCAAAAATATGAGGTGCAATAGGCTACATTCGGAAGAAAGAAATGGCAAAGCTCCTCTGAACATTTCTTGCCTAAAAATACCATATGAAATTCATGGGGTTGCCATAAGCTGCCGGGCAAGTTGAAGCCACAATACTCTATTGGACAGCATTCCAAGCTGTAAAGGACTAAATGAAGTATGGTACACAGATTTGTTTATCCTGTCTGAGCCTGTTCAAGTGCATCCAGCAATCCTATATGAGTTTTTGCAAAATAAGAATTGAACAAACAGGCCATGCAACAAAATTTTGCATGGTGGTATGTTCCTCCCTTCAAGATTCCAGACACTCCACAAAACTTCCCCTAAAACAGCTACTCAGTATTCTGCGGCCAATAAGCATGAGGCTAGATGGCCATCTGTCGGGAATGCTTTGATTGTACTGTATTTTCCTGCATGGCAGGGGGTTGGACTGGATGGTCCTCATGGCTCTTCAACTCTATGGTTCTATGATTCACCTTTAGCTCATAGCACCATTTTAACTCCACAAACAACATTGCCCATAGCTTGATTATCAGAAATCATTGCAAAATAGGTCTAATTTAGCAAGGACTATCAGATGAAAGATAGGGCTACATAAGATTTACCCAGCTGTATGCCTCTTGATATGTTAGATTGCAGCTCCCATCATCTTCTGCCAGCAAGGCCAAAAATGATGGGAATTGTCATCCAACACATTTGAGACACTTTGTGCTGGGGAGGGTGGCTAAAATTTAGTAGCTAAATAAAAGGCAAGGAAGGGCACTGAAAGAAAAGTGAGATCAGAGAGTATGAGTGATTTTGTATCCAAGTGTATTTTATCACATGAAATTCTAGCAATGTCTGGATGGTTTGAAATATATAAAACACTGACTTGGCAGCTAAAAACTTGGTTCCAGAATATGAATAGGGCTAAAGTGAGGCAAGTCAAAGTGGAATGCAGAAGAGGGCAATGAGACAGGATTGGAGGGAACTATTCTGGAAGATCCAAAGAGATGGAACTGCAAATCTGAATTTAAGATCAGCAGAAAGAAAGGGGGGAATCAAAGCTCAGCAGAGAGAAGGGGGAAAGAGGATGGTTGCAAACTGGGACCAAACAGGTGCACTGCAGCAGCCATCATGTTGGGGTTAGTGTATACTGAGGTCATCATTGGAAAAGATGACCTCAGCCGTAGGTTTCCCATCTCTCTGACCTCCTGCCCCTCAGCCAGTTCATAGGAAGCACAGGCCGGTTTGGGTGAAGAGAGATTCAAGGCAGACCAACACCCACATCCTACCAAAAGTGGTGGGTTAAACATCCACTATCCTGTCCCACCCTCCAAAAATATAACAGAAAATATAAAAGACACAACTAAGTACCTGGAACTTGTTCATCTATGACAGTCATAAAGATCTGTTCTTAAGAAACCTCACAGAATCATAGAACCACAGAGTTGGAAAAGACCACAAGGGCCATCCAGCCCAACCCACTGCCATGATTTCTCTTTAGTTTAGTTTCAGGATATATAGTCCACTGTTTGAGCCACATGGAGACAATTCAAATAGATTGGAAGCAGGTCTCTTAACCACTATTGACCTGTTCACCGGTGTTAAGACCTGCCTGTAAGTGACCAGGCAAAACAGACTGGTTCACCTTCACTCTTCCTTCCTTGACAGTGATGGTTGACTTCAGTTTTGCACCATGTTATATAACTTTATTTCTGTTTGACAGGAGTGAACAAAACGCATAGGCACGGTGCCACCTTGTGAGGGTTCAAAGCCTGCCAAACAGGTTCAGGGCTTTGTTTTTTCTGCTAACAACTGCTATGCCTTTTTAAAAAAATATATAAATGAGACTGCTAAGTTGCTTATTTCTAATTCATTCTATGAATGACAGTTGTCCCTTCATATTCGCTGGGGTTTGGTTCCACGACTCCCGTGGATACGAAAATCCGTGAATACTCAAGTCCCATTATATGCAATGGCATAGCAAAATGGTGTCCCTTATATAAGATGGCAAAATCAAGGTTTGCTTTTTGGATTATTATTTTTTAAAGACTATTTTCAAGCCATAAATATTTAAATCCATGGATACCAAATCCACGGATATGGAGGGACAACTGTAATGTGAACAAGTTGACTGGATAGCCAAGGCCTTTTTTCTTGTCATATACATACTCATGAACACAACTAGATCCCACGCGCTTTATGTGACTTCTCATACACAAGTTCCACTAACTCAGTAAGACTTGCTCCCAAGGTATGTACAGCACTGCATCCAAAAATCCCCACCACCTGTAATTAAGAGCTTCCTCTTCACTGGATATATGAAACCAGTTTCCAGTTACAGTCATGTGAAAAAGAAAGTACACCCTCTTTGAATTCTATGGTTTACATATCAGGATCTAATAACAATTATCTGTTCCTTAGCAGGTCTTACATGACATATTACACTCTGCCATGGCTTATTCAACAAAAATAAAGCCAAAATGGAGAATTGACATGGGAAAACCTAAATACTGCTTGCATAGGAATTAAGATCCTAAGTAGCAAATAGGTGCTGCTAATCAAATGCCCTTGATTAATTGATCATCAGCAAGCATGATCCCAATGAATGTGATGAGACACAATCGGATAAAGCACCTCTATAAAAGCCAAAGTTTTAGCAGTTTCCTAATCTGAAGCATTCGGGTGTATGTTAACACACTGCCAAGGAGGAAAGACACCAGCAATGGTCTTAGAGAAGCAATTGTTGCTGCCCATCAATCTGCGAAGGTTTGTGAGGCCATTTCCAAACAATTTAAAGTATGTCATTCTTCAGTGAGAAAGATTATTCAAAAGTGAAAAACATTCAAGACAGTTGCCAATCTTCCGAGGAGTGGACGTCCCAGCAAACTCACCTCAAGGTCAGACCAGGCTATGCTCAGAGAAATTGCAAAAAACCCAAGAGGTACATCTCAGACTCTACAGGCCTCAGTTAGCATGTTACATGTTAAAGTTCATGACAGTACAATTAGAAAAAGACTGATCAAGTACGGTTTGTTTGGAAGGGTTCCCAGGAGAAAGCCCCTTCTCTCTAAAAAGAACATGGCACCATGGCTTAGGTTTGCAAACTTGCATCTGAACAAACCACAAGACTTCTGGAACAATGTCCTTTTGACAGACGAGACCAAAGTGGAGATGCTTGGCCATAATACATAATGACACATTTGGCAAAAACGAAATACAGCATATCAGCACAAACACTTCATACCCAATGTCAAGCATGTGGTGCACGGGTGATGATTTGAGCTTGTTTTACAGCTACAGGATATGGGAACCTTGCAGTCACTGAGCTGACCATGAACTCCTCTGTACACCAAAGTATTCCAGAGTCAAATGTGAGGTCATCTGTCCAACAGCTAATGCCTGGCCAAAATTGGGTCATGCAACAGGACAATAATCCCAAGCATACCAGCAAATCTACAACAGGATGGCAGAAGAAGAAAAGAATCAAGGTATTGCAATGGCCGAGTCAAAGTCCAGACCTCAACTTAACTGAAATGCTGTGCTGGGACCTTAAGAGAGCTGTGCATAAACAAATACCCACAAACTTCAATGAACTGATGCAACGGTGTAAAGAGTGATCCAAAATTCCTCCACAACAATGTGAAAAACTTATAAAAGTCATACAGAAAATGATTACTTCAAGTCATTGCTGCTAAAGGTGGTTCTACAAGCTACTGAATCATAAGGTATACTTAGTTTTTCCCACATGCCTTCTGCATTTTGGCTTTATTTTTGTTGAATAAATCATGACATGGTGTAATACGTCATGTGTTGTTGTTCATCTGAGGTTGTATTTACCTAATTTTAAGATCTGCTAAGGAACAGATGATTGTTGTTATGTCCTGATATGTAAAACCATAGAATTCAAAGAGGGCGTACTTTCTTTTTCACATGACACTATACTGTGGATCTATCTAGCCCAGATCACTGACCTGCCCGGTAGTGCATACTCAGCCAGTACAGTGGGTAAAGTGTTAAATTCGGACATGGAAAACCCAGTCTCCACAGAGCCATGAAAGTCAACTGGTGATTTCTGGACCAGTCACTCTCTCTCAGCCTTCAAAGACATAGCTGTGTTAGTCTGGAATATTGGTTGCAAAGGGATCTTGTAGCATGTCTGAGACTGAGAGAAAGAAGTTGTAGTATAAGCTTTTGTCAACCTGGTCTACTTCCTCGGATGCATGGAGTGAACAGCCTGTTTATAAGGTCTGTTCCTAGACACCGCTTCACTCCATGCAATGAAAGTTTATGCTACAACTTCTTTCTCTCAGTTAGTCTCAAAGGTGCTACAAAGATCCCTTTGCAACTTTCTCTCTCTCTGCCTGTGAGGATAAAGTGGGGTGGAAGAAATCCCCATGTACCATCCTGAGCTCACTGGAGGAAAGGCAGGATACAAAATCTAACTGATTAAGGAACACAACACAGGTTGAGTCTCCAGTATCCAGAATTCCGAAATCCAAAATACCATTGCTTTCTGATGTTTCAACGTACACAAACTTTGTTCATGCACAAAAGTATTAAAAATATTGTGTATAAAATTACCTTCAGACAACGTGTATAAGTTGTATATGAAACATAAATGAATTTTCATGTTTAGACTTGGGTCCCATATACATCTTGTTATTTATATGCAAGTATTCAAAAGTCCAAAATATTCAAAAATTCAAAATACTTCTTGTCCCAAGCATATTGGACAAGGGAGACTCAACCTGTAATACTCAGAGGCAGCAGATCTCCAGGGTCTTAGGAAAGGCTCTTTCCTTTGCTAGCCTTGAATCACTTAGCTGGAAATAGAGGAGATGGATGTGAATTGTCACAATTCCCCACTCAAAACCAAATTCCCCACCTAAATTCTAGGATTGTTTTTAAGACTGCTTTTAGGAGTTTTTAAAGAGTATTTTAATGTGTTTTTAAAAAATGTTTTTATCTTTGTATTCTTTTAATTGGTTTTTATTTGTTCATCACCTTGGGAGCCATTGTGGGCCGAGAGGGGATACAGCAATACTTTACATACATGCATGCATACATACAAACTACCATGGACAAATGTTGGGAAGTAAGCAAGGGCCCTTTTCCCCCATTCTTATTATTTATTACTCTTCATACTCCTTAGCAGGGTGCATGCCAATTTAAATGTTATGACAGGCTAAGGCATGTAAAATAACCAACCAATGCAGGATCAGACCCCATTCCTTACCAAAGGGCAACAATTTCCTTGTACTGAACACGATTCCATCATCTATGTGGAGTACAGCAAAGGCCAGCTGCCTGCAGTAGCATAGCCTAGAGCGGCTACTATCAGATCTGGGAATGGTACAGAGAGAAACCTGGTGGTATTAGAAGGCTACCCATGTACTCATACTACTCAACCGCCTCCTCCTCTTCTCCAGTGACCTCAAAGATGAGTCCTTTCCTCCCCACTCCTTCCTCACAACAACTCAGTAAGAGAGAGCAACTAGCCCAAAGTCAATGAATGACATTCATGGCTCAGTAGGGAGCTAAACCTGCACCTCCCACATCACAATCCCATACTCTAACCACTATATCACGCTGGCTCTCGCTATTTAATGCCAATTTTGGAGAGCTAAACTAAATACAGGTCGCCCCCCCCCCATTTATGCAGGATCAGTACCCGTGGTTTCATTTACCTGCGGTCAGGGAGAAAAGGTCTCTCTAGGCATCTGGAGGACCACAGAATCATGCTGGAGGTGGTCTCTCTAGGCATCAGGAAGTCCTCCAGCCCAACTTGATGGTCAACTTCAGAAGTTGACCATGAGTTGTGCAAGATGCTTAAGAGAGGCATCCTCTCAAGGCATTTTCTAGGTCCTTTAGTGTGATTCTATGGTATTAGCTGTACCCGGCGTAACATACACCGTTAAAAAACTTTCCCCAAATCTCCCACAGACCTCATGACAACCCTGTAAGGTAGGCTGGTGGATTTTTAAATTCCTTTTCCCCATTCCCAGCATTCCATACTTTCCCCAGAATTGCTGAGGGTGACTCGCTCTGTTGCTGCTGCCACCGTCAGTTAACTGTCTGGGTCCCCTTCGCAGGAGGGCTGCCGCTGCCACCAGCTGACTGTCTGGGTCCCAATCTGGGCTACAGATTGAGTGGCAAGAGTGGATTGTGAGGTGGAGAGGGAATTTGCATGTGGGTGGTGATATCTATATATATATAGATAGATCCTATGGTGGTTTGCTATTATATGCAGTTTCGCGTATCTGCAGTAAATCTGAGAATGTACTCCACGCGGATACTGGGGGAAACCTGTATTCACTATCAAATTTGAAAAAGCTAAGCTCCCCTCCAAGGAATTTTGAATGTTTACTCAGCACTGCAGATGAACAGCACATGACCTTTAGGTCTTCCAGTTCAAAGAAATGTTATTTTGGGAGAGAGATCAACTAGCTTGGTACTAAGTCACATACAGAAGGCCCTGAGTTCAATCCCAAATGTCTCCAGGTAACACATCTGAGGGCCATTCACACTACAGAATTATAGCTCTATTATTCCACTTTAACTGCCATGGCTACCTCCTATGGAATCCTGGGGTTTGTAGTTTAGTGAGGCACTGGAGCGCTCCTGCAGAGAATTTTGAATAGCCCTCCCTCAATGGCCAATCCCAGGATTCTATAGGATGGAACCATGGCAACTGAAGTGGAATAATAGTGCTATAATTCCGCAGTGTGAACTGACTGTGGTGAGAAAGATCTCTGCTTGAGGCCCTGGGAAGCCACTGCTAATCACAGTAAGCTTTACTGGGCTAGATAGACAATTTGATCCAAGAGAAGGCTACTCCGCTAGATTTCTAGGCAAAACCAAAGATCACTTGTGTTCTGGAAATACCATCCCATCTAAACTTATCAGAAGTACGTCTTCACACAGTGCATGGTGAAAACTATGGAATTCACTATTGAGACATAGGCAGGACTTTGAAAAGGAGATCTGGTAAATTCATGGAAGATAAGGTTATCAATGGTTACTTACTAGTCCTGATGGCTACAGGCTAACTCCAGGATCAGAGGCAGCATGCCTCTGAATGCCAACAGCTGGGTAACATGAGCTGGGAACCCAGAATTCCCCTTGGCTCTGTCCTCATGTCTTGCTTGTGGGCTTCCCATAGATATCTGATTAGCCAATGTGGCTAACAGGGTGCTAGATCTGACAATCCTGTGGCCCCATCCAACAGAACTCTCTACTCACAATCTTAAAAATCAATAATTGGAGGCAAGACTCCTCTCTGGCTTTTCTTCGCAAACAAAGATTCAGGAAGGACTCATCCCGCGCTTTCTGCAAGCGCGCTGATGGCTAAAAAGGCCAATCCGAGATAGACAAGTCCGGTTGCAAAAAGCACAGCAGAAGGTCTCCTTGGGTGATATTTCTGGGTTGTGATTCTTTCTGCGTTGTCGTTTCTCTTCAAGACTTGTTCAGCGTGAGTTCTCAAATAAGGCTGCAGCATTGTGGATAGTGCGTCTCCATGCCTCCCGATGTGAGGCCAGGGCGGACCATTGTTGGTCAATTTGGCTGAGCCTAAGATGTTGTTTCAGGGAGTCCTTGTATCGCTTTTTTGGAGCGCCTCTCTTACACTGGCCCGTGGCGAGTTCACCGTAGAGTAGTATTTTTGGGAGGCGATGGTCCTCCATCCTAGAAACGTGCCCTGCCCAGCGCAGCTGTGTTCTCAATATCATGGCCTCAATGCTGGTGATCCCTGCTTGCTCAAGGACAGCAACATTCGTCACATAGTCAGTCCAGTGTATATTTAGGATTGTGCGTAGACAGCGCTGATGAAAGCGTTCGAGGAGTCGTAAGTGTTGGCAATAGGTGACCCATGTTTCAGACCCATAAAAGAAAATAGACAGTACAATGGCTCTATACACACTGATTTTTGTGCTTTGCCTCAGGTGTTTATTGCTCCAGACTCTTTTGTGAAGTCTTCCAAATGCGCTATATGCCTTTGCTAATCTGTGATCGATCTCTTTGTCAATCTTGGCATCTGAGGAGATGCCTCTGCACTCCTGTGTCCCATAGTCTACAAAAATACACCATGTGCTCCACAGCAGTCCAGAATGGGGGCCCTGGAGGTAAATTTGGAAACCTGTATAATGTGGTGGATAAAAATATTACTCATAGGGACACAGCAAACAGTCTGCATTGTTTCCCCTTCCAAATGGGCTCTGTATAGTGTTGCCAGATCAAAACCGGAAGACATCAGTCTTGCAAGTGAGACACGGATGAGGTGAAGTTAATCTGGCCCATTCTTCCTCCATCTTTCTCTTCTTTCCACTGACACCTATGTGCATCAGACCCGGAGACATACTAACAGAAAGAGGAAGAAATGAACAAAAGAACTAGGGTAGGAAAGAGTAGAAAAAGGTGCGGTCACTCCTTTCTTACCTTATATGTAAATTCAAAGATTTCACAAAACTCCATCCTTCCCCAACCCATGCCCTCCGTATGGGTTAGATTACTGTTCCCTTGATTACAAGTGTTGTAACATCAAACACACCTGGGGGGAAATTCCTTGTAGAAGGCTGACATCCCCTGACAACTCTAGATATACACAAGACCCTCTCTACTGGTTGTGTAGCATAAACTTAGAGAAGCATAGGAACGCTGTAGTACTGGACTCAATCACTGTACAGTCATCCCTACACATTCACAGGGGTTAGGGCCTTGAGATCCCCGCAAATGTGGAAAAAACGCGAATAAAAAAGGCCTCCCCCCACCCGCCCGCCAACCTCCACCCGCCCTTCCAAAGTGGCAACGGGGCTTTTCGAGTCCCATTACCACTTGGGGAAGCATGGGGGTGGCTAAAAAGCCTCCCGCCTGCATGGCCACCACCCCCCCTGCCGCATTTCCCGAAGCGGGTATGGGGCTCTCGAGCCCCATACCCGCTTCGGGAAGTTTGGGGTGGTTGCGGCTGGAAGGTTGGCCGGCCTCCCCCCAGCCTTCCCGGGTGGGTCCGGGGCTTTGAAGCCCCGGAGCCGCCTTGGGAAGGCCAGGGACAGTGGCAGGCGAGCAGGAGGGAGGCTTGCCGGCCTCTCTCCAGCCTTCACGAGGGGGCTCTGGGGCTTTGAAGGCCCCGAGCCTCCTGTGGAAGGCCGGGGACGGCAGCGGGTGGGTGGGAGGGAGGTTTGCCGGCCTCCTCAAAGGGGCTTTAGGGATTGAGAGCCCTATAGCCGCTTTGGGAATGTCAGGAGGGGTGAAGGGAGTGCAGCGGAGAGGCTTTTCAGCCACCCCCCCTCCCAAAGCCGCAACAAGGCTTGGAAAGCTCAATTGCGGCACCGTGAATAATCAAAACCACGAGAGTGAAAGCCACGAAGGTGGAGGTACAACTGTACTATCAATAGCACAATGGAGGGTATATCTGTGCACTCTCCTGCTAGGCAACCATGAATCCAACTCCCTATCCACACTAAGGACTGCACTCACCTCGCAAGCAGCACTCCTAGGCTTTTGTGATGGTTTATATCAGTGTCACAGGACTTGTGCAATCCTGAATCCTTGACAAATCCTTGCCAAAATAAAATCCTTGCTAAAAAAACACAACCACTTCTATAAAGGTATTTACACCAGTGTAAAGTCACAAGAAGATTCTGGTCAATGTTCCTCCAACATGGCTACAGACCATAGGATCCCAGCTTCTAAAACTTCAGGGACAGCCCTATTCTTCAGACAGTAGCAGTTTGCTGTACCCCTAGTGGCTGGTCACTTTCCATAAGAAATCCAAATAGCAGTTCAAGGCTCATCCACACACAGCACACGTTTTGGCACGTAGAAGAGATTTCCTGGGATCTCCTATATGCAAATTGAGCCAGAATCCACCCCATAAGCCAGGGGTGGGAAACCTTGGAAATGTCAAAATGTTGCCCTCCCCTGGACCTCAGTAGGCTGCACAGCTACAACACTCTGCCAAAATCAACCAAACAAAAAATAGGTTAAAAATGTCCCGCTGAACTCCTAAAAGCTTCCAGTGGGTTCAACTGACCATTTAAAGGCTGTATCAGGCCTCGCAGAGCCTATTTTAAGCCTAAAACAGCCTTACTGAAACATAGAAAGTGACAATGCTGGCTGGAGAGGTGGTTTCTAGGAGTTCTAGTCCAGAAAAACCAACTTTTCCAAGGTTTGAAAATGCAGGACCCTCAAAAAGATCCAGCTGGCCATTGCCCATGTTCCTAGTGTATACTCAGGATCAAGTAACATCAGTTCCTAATGCCTCCGCTACTAAGAGATCCCAGCTATGCAACTAACTGCATCAGACAAAGCCACTGCATTAACACAGAGAGAGAGAGAGAGAGAGAGAGAGAGAGAGTCAACTTGTTGAATTCCAGCTCCCATCATTAACCTTCCTCATTGGTTCTATTGGTGAGGGCTCATGGGAGTTGCAATCCAACAACATCTGAAAGGCCACAGGTTCCCTAGCTGCAATACAGTGAGTTACCCCACTACAACTCCAAGGTCATTGGTGGCTGCGTGAAGAGAAATTCCCTATGTGACAGCCCCCAACTCACACTTCGGAGTTTCTGCCAAATGAAGTGAAAAACTCCCTATGGGAATTGCTCTCCCATGGACATTTTCT
Source organism: Gambelia wislizenii (assembly GCA_030847615.1). NCBI lineage: Eukaryota > Metazoa > Chordata > Lepidosauria > Squamata > Crotaphytidae > Gambelia > Gambelia wislizenii. The sequence goes on from JAUMIR010000002.1 coordinate 42,596,004, forward strand.
CCATGGAAAATGTCATGTCTAGCCGGGGCTTCAGACTTGAAACTAACTCTTACTCAATGGTGTTAGGGAACCTACATTGGGAAGATTAAATATCAGACAGGGAAGATCAAGTTACTAGCCAAAACGGTCTCCTTAAAGATGATGGCTGCTAATTCCCACCAACCTCCTGACCCCACCCTGTGTTTCTAAATAGCAACTTGCCTGTTAAGTGGAAATTTAGTAAGCATTTCTTACATCTCCCTGCTGAAGGAAGATGCTAACCACCTGCTAATTTTCTGTGCTCTAGGCTGCTGTTAAAGAGACAGGGATAGAGTCTGATGAAACAAATCAACAGTGGCAAAACTGTATGAAGGTTCTTTCCTTCACCAGGCAAAACCAGCAGTTGTATGCACACACTGACTTTCACCTTCCCTAAGAGCTCTTTCCAGATATGTTAAGCAAGGGGATCTAGTAGCTCCTAACTGAGGGGTTGTCTACACAGCGGAAAAAAACTCATAGAGTTCAAGGAGAATACCTTTTGTCCCAATGAGATCCATGGTAATTCGCTATATTTGGAAGGAGGTGGGCCAAAACCTCCAAAAACTATGAAGGAAAAGCCTTCCTGGCTTTTCCCAAGTTTTTTTAAATACACGGAGCATTACTGCTCATTTGGACAACCCAATTCTCATCGCTGCACAGGGTGGAAATGAAAATCTGATTGGTTGGACGTGTGCATGTATGCCGTGTTATATGCCATGCAGAGCATATAACACCTGTGCTTAAATCTTTCCACTGGCTACAAGACGGTTAAGAGGTGATATGATAGCCCTGTTTAAGTATTTGAAGGGGTGTCACATTGAGGATGGAGCAGGCTTGTTTTCTGCTGCTCCAGAGACTGGAACACGGAGCAATGGATGCAAGCTCCAGGAACAGAGATTCCACCTCAACATTAGGAGGAACTTTCTGACAGTAAGAGCTGTTCAGCAGTGGAACACACTCCCTCAGCGCGTGGTGGGGTCTCCTTCCTTGGAGGTCTTTAAACAGAGGCTGGATGGCCATCTGTCGGGGATGCTTTGATCGTGATTTCCTGCGTGGCAGGGGGTTGGACTGGATGGCCCTCGTGGTCTCTTCCAACTCTGCAATTCTATGATTCTATGATTAGATTCCGGGCACAGTACAAGGTGTTGGTTTTAACCTTTAAAGCCCTACATGGCTTGGGTCCATCTTATCTCCAGGACCGCCTCATCCCATATGAGCCCCCCCCCCGCGCACTTCGGTCCTCTGGGAGGAACCTGCTGCAGCATATGAAAACTAGGCTGTCGCAGACCTACAAGAGGGCCTTCTCTACTACGGCTCCTAGACTTTGGAATGGCCTGCAGGATGAGATCTGTCTTATCACTACTCTTAATAAGTTCAAGAAAGCGCTAAAGACGGATCTCTTCCGGCAGGCCTTCCCGGAATAACTTCCTGGTTCAAGTGGACTTGATTGCTTACCTACCCCTTGCCATCGTTGCCTTTATTTATTTATTTATTGTATTTTATCTTTGTTTTAACTCTCCATTAGTTTAATTTAGTTTTAAGGGGTGGGAGGGTTAGGATGGAGAAGGATTGTTTTAACTTGATGTTGTTTTAATCTTGCTGTATGCCGCCCTGGTTGCTAAGCAGAGGGGCGGGTTAAAATAAAAAATTATTATTATATTATTATGCGTGGGATGGGCTTGCCAGCAATGAAGTGGTTGAAAGCGCCATTTTGGAGTTTCATGTTAGCGACAGGGACCCCTTTGATCTGGGTATCAGCTTCAGGGGTGGACCCAGAAAGACCCAAGGATTTTTCTACCTTGCATGCCAGGACTTGGAAGGCACTGGGCTCAAATAATCTGAGAGAGGCTTGATCCTGTAATAAGTCATCCGCCTCAGAGGATAGTTCTCCTTCCTCCTTCTCAGAAGCCTCTACAGAGACTTCTCAGCCCTGATCCTCCCAAGCCATGAGTAAAGAGTGACACTTCTTTTTCCTTTTCTTTGGAAGGGGGCCGGGGTTGCCTTGGGGATCAAAGGAGTCATTCCGTTGCAACAGGCATGAGGGAGAGACAGCTACAGACCTCTTCCTTACCTTCTTCCCTTGCGACTGGGAAACAGTCACAACGGATTGTAAAGATGGCACAACTCCACCCCCTGCAGCCCATTTTTGGTGGGAAGCACCTGCCGCAACTGTGCTTGGGTCCTGGCAACCCAGACATCTCCCCAAGCCCTTCCCAGCCCACACTCACAACTAGTCACGAGGGCAATCCAGCGGGCCAGTTGGGGCAGCAGTTCCTGGCCATCCATGATCAGGGGAGGAAGGGAAGGAGGGGGGAAGCACTCACCTGCATAGTAGCCTGAACGGCTGCCACACATGATTTTGTTGTGGTTGTGCCAGCGTGGTCCTCGTCAACTGAGGCTCCATCACGCTCTGTCGCCGCCAGAGCGATGCCCAGGAAGCTTGCAGTGGAGCCTCTTAAGAAAACCGGCAGCTCCCTCACTCCCAACTGGCTAGAGGGCAGGAGAAGCTCTGTGGCATCCGAATCCTCCTCAGAGGACAGGTCGGAGCTATGTAGGCTCTGCTCTGCCATCTTCCCTGCAGAAATCAAAAAGTGCTGGAGTGAAGCCCAAGCTTGCCGTTGCGGCCCAAAGCAGGAAAGAACTGGGAAGATTGGCTTGGCTCTCCTCCCTGGGGTGATCATGGAGAGTTTTGACCCAGCTCAGCATGGAATCAGACTTTTCAGAGGAAGGGAGATATAATTTAGTTTCACACTTGTCCTCATCATACTTGTTTTAGTGAGAGTGCCAGGAAAAGACTATCTATCTTATGCGTGCTCTATAATTAACTTCATTATATGCTACTTCTGAGAGATAGTGCTCCACACTTTCAGGTTTAAATTGTAACCTTGATGATCTCTTTAAAGCTCTGCGAAACTAAATTTATATTATGCTTTAAGCAGTAAAATTTAACATAGTTCTAGGAAGTTACAATGCTCTTCTTAAACCCTACCTTAAAAACCATAAAGAGACATTGATCCTGTAATTACATTGCATCATTTCAGTGTTGTTATACATTGAATGATTGTGCGCTTTTTCACTGTGCTGAGGTAACCAAATAGGTTTTTTTTAAGTGGAAGGTCACATTTTAGATTTACAGTACATTAAAACAAACAACTGTGCAACAGTGACAACGTGTGGCAAATAATAGCCATGGCTGTGTGTGAACTTCAAACAAAGACAGCCTTGCATACCAGTGATTTCACCAAAGAACCGTGGTGACAAAAGAATGCTGCTGCGATTTTGCATTAATGCTCAGGAATTAGCATTATATTCTCACATCAAGACAACCCCTGACAGAAAGAAATTGTAGCATAAGCTTTCGTAGACTAGGTCTACTTCCTCAGATGCACGGAGTCTGTGGAAAGCTTAAGCTCCAATTTTTTTCTCTCAGTTAATTTCACAGATCCCCTTGCTTAAATATTCCAGACTCGCACAGCTATGTCTTTGAATTCCAGACGCACTGGATACCATCTCCTATCTGTCACACTGGCTGGGGTTGGTGTAAGTGGAAATGCAGGGGTGGGAATCATGTGACCCTCCAAATGTTGAACTGCAGCTCCCAGCATTGCATCGGCCGCTGGAACTTGTGAATCACCCACAAGATTTTCACCCTTGCTTTAGTGCAACATACCTGGAGGGTGCTGGCTTGGGTAAGCGGGTACTGTCTTGTTCCCATCCAGCCAGCAAATATTTAGAAAGCATTGTTAAAGTATTCTGCATCTGGAGAACCTTCAATGTTGTTAGTATATAGGAGGTTCCCCTCTCCTTGGATACCTGTTCATGATATCCATGGGGCAGTGGTTATAGACCAGACCTGGGAAAGACCTGCCTTCAGCTGTGAAACAAACTGATTCATCTAGGGCAGAGGTGGAAATTATATGGCACTCTAAATATTCTTAGACTGCAACTGCCATAATTTCTAGCCAGCACAGCCAATACTGAGGGACTGGGGATGTGCAGTCCATCTTCAACTGGAGAGGTACATGTTAACCAAAATCTAGTCTAGGGCAGGTTACTATTTCAGGCTATCCTACCTGTTAGGGTTGTTGTGAGGATAAAATGAGGGAGAGTATACCTTATTTAAGACAAGAATGGGAAACTGCAGAGGGAACAAAAACCACACACGCGCATGTGTGTTGCACTTTCAGTAAAAATCTGCCAAAAACATGACTAGGAAGTGACCAGAAGTCACTTCCCGTTTCCTGTTCCTGTTTTTTTCCAGCCAGTTTCTAGTGAGATGCTATTATTCCACTTTAACTGCTCTGGCTCCCTCCTGTGGAATTCTGGGGTTTGTAGTTTAATGAGGCCTAAGAGCTCTCTGGCTGGGAATTCTAAATGCCTCTCCCTAAACTGCAAGTCCCAGGATGCCACAGGAGGCAGCCAGAGCAAATAAAGTGGAATAATACCACTATAACAGTGTAGTATGATGATCTCCTCAGTCTTTCAAAGTGAAGGAATGAGGTGGGAGTTTCAAAACAAAAAGCCACTTCTGACATTTTTCTGACAATTTTTGTCTTGGGAGGGGGTTGCAAAAAGTGATTGGGAATTTCCATTCCTATTCAGCTGTGTTGCACCAGCAGGGCAGTAGGGGAAGGCTGGACTAATTCTTTAAATAAATCTAAATAGTAGAGCACAACATAAGCCAAACATATAGAGCAAATCTATACCATGAAGGGGTGTAGATTTAATGGATGTGTGTGTGTGGAAACCATGTAGACCTCCAGAAGTGGCTGGATTGCAACTCCCAGCTAACTAGCATAAGCAGTGATGGGAGTTACAGTCCCAAGAACATTTGGAGATAAGTGGGATTCCCATCTGCAGTTTAACAGATCATGCCATCTACACAGGATCTGTAGAGTTCTTTGCCAGTGCAGGGAGGCGTGATTGAGTAAGGCTCTCCATCAAACTACAATTCCCAAGGTTCTCTGGAGAAATCAAGGCCAGTGGACAAAGGTAAAATGGAGACATGCTCAAATGCATACTACTACTACGACGACGACGACGATGACTACGCTTGGTAGTAGACCCAGGACACCCTTTAAAAATGAAATACAGGGAAATTTATCTGTAAATGAAACCTTGCCCCTTTTTGCAGAGGAAAGGCAAGCTGACCACCCCTCTCCCATGCATTTCTATGCAGCTGTTAAAAGCAGAAAAGGACCCTGAGAGTCAGGAAATTGGCAACACTACAGACAACTAACACCTTTCATTCACATCACTATATTTTTTAAGACATAAAATGTACCGGTGTTCACCACAAGATCACATAATGCAGACATCTAAACACCCATTCTAACTTCCTCTGCAAAAATAAAAATAAAAATAAAAATGGAGGCTTAAATCTATAAACTGACAGCCACCATGTAAATATTATCTCTCTCTCTCTCTCCACACACACAGCTGAACACAAAAGATGCAGTACACACCCCTGCCTTACAGACATGCAGAGACAGGGTATAAGGGATGGCAGAGGCAAATCCTTCCATGCTCAGACACAGCCACAAAGACAAGGAAATTCCTCTAGCACAGTGGCTCTTAACCTTTTTTTTTTCAGGGACCCACTTTAAATATCTTTTGTTGCCACAGAGCCCCAAGATGTCGCTCAAGATTTAAAACCCTAATACAGTAATAAAATTACACCACCCATTAAACTTCCCTGGAACAGGAGGGAAAACTTTTCTCCTGGTTCTTCCTGCAAATTTGTGGTTGGAGCAGATTAAATGGCAATGCGCAGGCCAAGCCAGCCCACCCACCCCTTGGCTCCTGTCACATGGCTGCTCCACTGCAGGGAGGAGGTGGTCTAAGCAGTCTTCAAGCCTTCATGGGGCCCCTGTGAGTACATCACGGACCCCTGGGGTCCCCGGACCACAAAGTAAGACCCACTGCTCTAGAGAAAGGCAGAACCAGACACATACATCTACAGTCTAGATCTAGACCACAGCTTCATATCTAGTTAGACCCTTCCACCTATCTAGCTCAGTACTGTTGCTAACTCAATCTTCCTAGATCTGGTGCCCTCCAGATGTGTCATGCCTCTGTTCCCATCACCTCCAGCCACACTGCTGGGAGTGATGGGAGTTGTAGTCCAACACACATGTAGGAGGACATCAGGAGGCTGCAACACTGGCCTGGCCGGTCTGAGACAAATTTCAAGGGAGGAACCTCTTCGCTACAAAGTTATCATTAACTTTGTGTTAATGTTGGCTCTAACTGCAGATCTCTACAGTGGGGAAGGGTGCAGACCCATGTTGGCCACGCAATTGTTCACCTACTACTGGCTGCCAGTAAAAATAGGGTCCCTTAGAAAGTGCAGTTCAAACAAAACACAAGCAGCCAGTCCTCATGAAAGTTTCCCCGTATTTTTTGCACCTCTAGGGCTAGAAATGCTGCAGGGGTTAACACACTCTGCCTATCTCGGGTGCTTTTTAAAAAACAATTTATTATGAATAATGAGTAATAATGTTATCTAAGCAAAGGCATATCACAAATGAATAAAACATGAAAAGTAATGATAACATGGATAAAACCGGGTGCATCATCTTCTAGTCTTCCACACTACATAAACAATCCAGTTTGAAACAGGATTATTTGCACTGGCGCCTTCCTATGGCATCCTGGGATTGGTAGTTTTACAAGGTCTTGGCCAAAAAGTGCTGGCACCTCACCAAACTACACATCCCAGGATGCCATAGGAATGAGCCCTGGCAAATACAGTTGTCCCTTCATATTAGGTTGGTTCCAGGACCCCCGAGGATGCCAAAATCCGTGAATAGTCAAGTCCCATTGCATGCACAGCAAAATGGTGTCCCTTATGGAAAAATCAAGGTTTCCTCTTTGCATTACTATTTTTTAAAGAATATTTTCAAGCCGTGAATACTTAAATCCGTGGATACCAAAATCCGTGAATACTCAAGTCCCATTGTATGCAATGCCATAGCAAAATGGTGTCCCTTATATAAGATGGCAAAATCAAGATTTGCTTTTTGGATTATTATTTTTTAAAGAATATTTTCATGCCATGAATATTTAAATCCGTGGATACAGAGGGACAACTTGTGATCCCAAACTTTGTTCCTCCAGATGCTTCGAACTTCAGCTCCCAGAAGCCCCAGCCAGCATGGCTAACAGCCAGGAATGCTGGGAGTTGAAGTCCAAAATGGCTGAAGGAGCAAAGTTGGGAAACCCCTCGCCTTTCTTAGTCCTAAATGCACAGAGGCGATTTTCAAGCGGATACTCACCTTACTCACCAGACCCCAGGCGCTGGGAGGCAGCCATGACCTAACTCAGAGATGCCTAAACTTTGGTCCTCCAGATGTTTTGGACTTCATCTCCCAGAATTCCTAACTGTTGGCCTAGGTAGCTAGAGCTTCTGGGAGATGAAGTCTAAAACACCTGGAGGAGCAAAGTTTGGGAATCACTGATGGGGAGGATGCTGGGAGTTGCAGTCCAACAAGAGCTGGGGGCAAGTGTATAGCTAAGGGCTGGGAAGGGTAAAATTCCTGGGCCAATTGAGAATTCCGCCTCCCCTCCCCAGTCCCCAAAGTTTGAGCACTGCAGAGAGTGCTGCCTAATGGGTGGATCCACACTAGACGTTGGGAGCTGCGCTGGCACAGCTGCTTCCCAGGTAGGCAGGAGGCTCTTAGGGGAGGAGATACCCGCGGTGGCGCCTTGCCGCTCTCCCTCTCACCTGAACCCGAGGCGCGGGGCTTTCTCCCACCTACCTGCCCGACCCTTCGCCTCTCCTCCCCTCGCCTCTCCGACCCACCAGAGCTCCCCCGGCCACGGATGGAGACGGATCCTTCTCGCCCCTCCGCCAGAGAGCGAAACGCACAGCCGCCGAGCGCAGCCAGACTCTGCCCTGCGCTGCAAAGCATGCCGGGAACCCCCTTGGCCGCCCAGCCAAAATTTCCTCTCTTCTCCTCTCATTGGCTGGAAGGGAGAACCGGGTGGGAGGAGCTTCCCTCGCCTGCATGCCATACCCCCCCTCCCATCCAGGTCCAGTTCATCGCCTTATTGTGAATGCGCAAAAGGGCTTTTCTTTGCAGCAACGCTGGGTCTTTTTACTAAGAGCGGAGGCTAGGAAGGGCATCCATACTAGAGAAATACTCCAGCTGGAAACTGGATTATTTGCCTGGTTCCTGGCAATGGAATATGGAATAGCTAACACACAGTGGAAACTGCTTAATGCAGTGTAGATGTGTAAATTATTAAACCAAACTATTATTTTGGTTTAATGTCTTTTTATGGGGGAGGGTGGGGTGGGTGGTGTTTAGGGATTTTAATCTGTATTGATATTTTCATTTTTGTAAACCGCCCTAATTGTTTTTAACAGAGGGGCGGGATAAAAATAAACTTATTATCATTATAGTAAATTGCTATTGCTTAAAACAGTTTGTAAGCTGCTCTGATAGCCTTGTGGCTGAAGAGCAGGGTATAAATAAATAAATAAATAAAAATAATCCTGGGATTTGTAGCTTGGTGAGGCACCCACACTCTTTAGCCCAGAAAGCTAAAGACCTTGTAAAACTACAAACCTCAGGATTCCAGAGGGAGGAGCTATGCAAATACAGTTGTCCCTTCTTCATATTTGTAATGTGTAAATATAATGTGATTATAGTGCGTTTAGATTAAGAGGAAAAAATGTATTAGTGTTAGGATAGATAGTTTTATTTTTGTATTAGTAAGAAAAGAGGAAAGCTATTATTATTATTATTATTATTATTGCATTATTGTTACGGCCTTTTGCGGTCAGGTGTATTTTTCAGTAGAATGGTCTTATTCCAATAAAAAAAATCCTAATCCCCCCTACCAACATCCGTGAATACTCAAGTCCCATTATATGCAATGGCATAGCAAAATGGTCTCTCTTATATCAGATGGCAAAATCAAGGTTTGCTTTTTGGATTAGTATTTTTTAAAGACTTTCCTTGGGGTTTTTTCCAGGCTGTGAGGAAACATGGCTTCACAGCGCAGAAAAAAACCCAAAGAAAATCTATGGATGCTGACCGTGAAAGCCTTCGACTTCACATTTTTAAAGACTATTTTCAAGCCGTGAATACTTAAATCCATGGATACCAAATCCATGGGTACGGAGGGACAACTGTAAACCAGTTTCAAACTGGATTATTTTTGTAATGTGGATTCCCCCTTTATTACTCGGGCCCTCCAGATGTTCTTAAACTCCACCTCCCAAGCATCCTTAGACAACCTAGTGGGTGGGGAGGATGCTGGGAGTTGCAGTCCAACAACACCTGGAGGCAGGTGTATAGCTAAAGGCAGGGAAGGGTAAAATGCCTGGGCCAAATAAGAATTCTGCTTCCCCTCCTCAGTCCCCAAAATTTGAGCGTTGCAGAGAGAGATGCATAATGGGTGGAGCCACACTACACAAATAATTCAGTTTGAAATGTCCTAGCACATGAAGGTTAAATTCCACCACATTTCCCTCTCTCCCTCCCATATCTCTTTGAAATGATATCCAAAATGATAGCTGGGGGACTTTGAAATGAGAGCCAACCAATGAGAAAAATGTCCCTGCATGGTATCACTTAGCAACTTGTACATATCCCAGCCCTCTGCCTTTTCTTTTTGCTCTCTTTGGTTTGCAATGTCACAGCTTCTGCTACCCTCCCCTCTTTCCTCCCCCACTGTTATTCTTTCATTTCTTTTAGGCCTTGTTCCTCTTGATCTGCTTCATTTCCTTTGTTCCAGATCTGTTCAGGACCAGCTGCACCTACTCTGCATTTCGCTATGGCTTTTAGCATTGCTCCAGGGGGATCTGTTTATAACTGAAGAGCATCTGGGTAGATGGAGAGTAATACCAAAATTGCTAAATTCCAGCTCTGAACCTCTTTTTCTCTCTGCTCTGTATTTTTATTCTGAACAAAGGATCCCCCTCCCTCCCTCCCTCCCTCCCTCCCTCCCTCCCTCCCTCTCTCTCTCTATATATATATATTTTAAAAAATAAAAATTAGAATATAACATATTTCTATTAGATTTTTTAAAATATAATTACAAAGAAATAGGGGAAAGAAAGAGGAGAGAGAGAAGAAAGGATATGAATGTGACATAGGCATATACATTAATACTAGCTGAACCAGCATAACATACGCCATTATAGTAGATTTGAAAGGTTCACATGGTTCAGCTACATGCTATTATTTTAGGAAAATAATATTGCATTGTTTTACATGTGAGTGGCTGAGGGAGTGAGAGGAGGGAGGAGCCCTTATGAGGCTGAGAGTGTAGATGCAGATTGAGTGGCAGGAGAGGATTGTGAGGTGAAGAGGGGATTTGCATGTGGGTGGTGATTGGTTGAGGGAGTGAGAGGAGGAAGGGGACTGGTTGGGTAAGGTGCCAGTCAGCACACTGGGAAAAGAAACATACCCAAGTGTTTTATATATACAGATAGACAATGATAGAATAGTAGAATCATAGAGTTAGAAGGGTTTTCATGGGACATCAAGTCCAACCTCCTGCTCAGTGCAGCCTCCACAAGCAGCCTCTTCTTGAAGACGTCCAGTGAAAAGGGATCTTGTAGCACCTTTGAGACTGAAAGAAGTTGTAGCATAAGCTTTCATAGACTTGGTCTACTTCCTCCGATGCATGGAAAGGAAGTAGGTCAAGTCTACAAAAGTTTATGCTACAACCTCTTTCTCTCAATTAGTCTCAAAGGTGCTACAAGATCCCTTTGCATACTGATATTCCAGACTAATACGGCTATGTCTTTGAATTCTACATCCAGAAAAGGAGACCTCGTCACTTCTCTAGGCAATTGGTTCCATTGCCAAACTGCTCTTACTGTCAAGATGTTCCTTCTGATGTTCAACCAAAATCTACCCTCTTGTAACTTCAGATCATTAAACCTCATCCTACCCTCTGGGGCAGTAAAGAGCAGGACTGCCCCCCTCTTCTTTGTGACAGCCCTTGATGTATTTAAAGAGTGCAATCATGTCACCCCTCAGTTTTCTCTTTGCCAAGCTGAACATTCCCAGCTCCTTCAACCTCTCCTGTTTTGTTCTCCATGCCTCTTATCATCCTCATTGCCTTTCTCTGAACTCACTCCAACTTGTCTACTGGTATATCCTTCTTAAAATCAGGTGCCCAAACCTGGATGCAATACTCCAGATGAGGCCTGACTAATGCAGAATATAGTGGGATTATTACTGCCCTTGACTTGGATATAATTTACAAGAAAATGTGTATCTGCAAATGCTAAAGCTTTTTTCTAATATCAAATTAGATGCAAAGGGAATGTGTTTTTATAATAAGGGCACAGACCCCTCTTGGCCTCTTTCCCTGCTGAGTCGTTTAACTTCCAGTGATCACATTATGTTGACATCCACAGTGAAAACTAGCAGCAGCCCCCACTCTTTGCAGATTTGTGTTTTTATTTTATTTACAGATGTACATATTTAGTTACTTACTGGATTTTTAAACTATTCCATAGCATAGATTGTGGAGAGATGTATCATGTGTTATGAGCAAATACCACCCAGAAGAGGAAGAGGTTATAGTAGAAACAAATACACTAGTAAAGCACTGAAAGGGGTTTATAGGTCAGGAAATTCTGGTCTGAAAAGAAAGGTTTTCAATAATGATCAGAAACAGAAGTGCACTTGTGTTTTATTACTGAAACAGACCCATCTTCTCTCCCTGTAAAGGAAGATGTATCTTACATGTGTGTTTCTATGTGTAGGGCAAGGTTGGGAGATGTTTGGCCCTTCAGATATTGTTCCACTGCAGCTTCCAGCAGTCCTAGCCAATACAGCCTGTGGTGAAGTGCAGTGGAGATTGTCATTCAGCAACATCCAAAGAGCCACACATGCTCCCCAGCTTTGCTGTAAGTACATTAGTAAGATGTTACACATAACCAGCCACTAGATGTCTACCCTGGCCCTGCTTTCTGCCCTTCAAGGCATCTCTGAAGATTCCCTATTGGAAAATTGCTTCGGAATTTCCTTTGTCCTTTGTCATGAAACTGAACCAATCTCATGGACCACTTTGTGTCCCTAGGCTATCAGCTTTCCTGGGCCATTCCTTTCTTGATTCCCTCATCAGACAAGGGTTCACCCAACTATTGTATCCCAAGGCCTCAATGCTGGTGATCCCTGCTTGTTCAAGGACAGCAACATTCGTCACATAGTCAGTCCAGTGTATATTTAGGCAGGGCACGTTTCTAGGATGGAGGACCATCGCCTCCCAAAAATACTACTCTACGGTGAACTCGCCACGGGTCAGCGTGGGAGGGGCGCTCCAAAAAAGCGATACAAGGACTCCCTGAAACAACATCTCAGGCTTGGCCAGATTGATCACCAACAGTGGTCCGCCCTGGCCTCACATCGGGAGGCATGGAGACGCACTATCCACAATGCTGCAGCCTTATTTGAGAACTCACGACGAACAAGTCTTGAAGAGAAACGACAACGCAGAAAGAATCACAACCCAAAAACATCACCCAAGGAGACCTTCTGCTGCACTTTTTGCAACCGGACTTGTTTATCTCGGATTGGCCTTTTTAGTCATCAGCGCGCTTGCAGAAGGCGCGGGATGAGTCCTTCCTGAATCTTCGTTTGCGAAGAAAAGCCAGAGAGAGAGGGATCCCAAGGCACTGAGCCTGGGACCTTCAACATGGCCAAATATAAAGGACTCCGGGTTACGCTGCAACATCTTAATGTTTTAAGGCTGCACTTTGAAAGCAGAGGTTTGGGTGATTATCTGTCAGGGATGCTTTATACCTGGATTTCCTGCATCCTTGGGGTTAGGATTAGATGATCCTATAGATCCATTCTACATTTGCAATTCTATCATTTTAATGACTTGAGTCATTACGCTTAGCCAAACCTCTGAAAGAGGCCTCTGTTATGCCAGCGCAGTACAACAGTGGTTCTCAACCTTTGAAGTTTCAGATTTCACCTCCCAGAATCCCATATCCTTGACCATTGTCCACCACTTCTGGGAGTGGAAGTCCAAAACATCTGGAGGGTCAAAGATTAAGAATCACTGCAGTAGAAAACCTGGTATGGATTTGGTCTGTAACAATGGTGTAGTGGTGCCAGGACCCATGGGGTTGAAGCCTAAGGACTTTTTAATTAACAGAGTCATAGAATCATAGAGTTGGAAGAGACCACAAGGGTCATCTAGTCCAACCCCCTGCCATGCAGGAATACTCAATCAAAGCACTCCTGACAGATGGCCATCCAGCCTCTGTTTAAAAACCTCCAAAGAAGGAGACTCCACCACACACTGGGGCAATGTGTTCCACTGCCAAACAGCTCTTACTGTTAGGAAGTATTTTAGGTGGAATCTCTTTTCCAGTTATGACTGTCATGACATCATTTGCCAGACTTCAGTGTTACCTCTGAGTTTAGCTGCAATCCCCACAGCAGTGAAAAGGAATGGATTTTCCTAGCAATAATGTATTGTTGCGAGATGCTCCTTTTACAACCCAAATTATTTGGGGGGTGGGGTGGGTTGGTTTTGTGATCAAGATTCATTACCTTTACAAAAGACCAGCAAATAGGAAATCAACACAGCTGCCTGAATTTTTTGATTCCTCTTGGGTTGTTGCAGTAAGGACTGTCATGATGAGGGCTTCTACTCCAGGATTTACCACTACACCACAATCACTGAATCCAATTCAGATTTCACTCCCCAGCTGGTGTCCTGACCCCATTGGCGAAGCATCTGCTAATGGATGATTTGCTTCATCTGACCCTGACACAAGGCACATTGTACCACCCAAGATGGCCTTTCGTTCATGCAAGCCCAAGTAGCAACAATCAGGGTGAGAAATGAGTGGGAGAAGTTCTCCGCTATGGAACAGGTGCACATCTTGAGCGCATGCCCCAACAGTAATCCCCTAAGCCCCTTTTCCTCTCAAGAAAGAAGATGTTTGTGTGACAGCCATTCTATTGTGGTATTTTCAGACTTGAACTAATTGCCTTATTTCCTTCAAAATAAGTGTAGGCCTTGTTTTTGCAATGGCTACTAAATGGTTATGTAATTATGAAGAATATGAAGACAGGTCATTTTCTTTTTCCTCACAGTAAGGCAATATGGTGGAATGATTAGACCAACTTTTCCTTACTTAACATCCTCCAGATATATTGGACTCTAACCCCCATCATCCCCAGCCAGCATGATTGGCTGGGAGTGGTGGGAGTGGCATGCCAATACATCTGGGGGTGCTGGGTTCCAAAGAGCAAAGTTATAATTTCAGCGCAGAGACAGCCAGAGCTGAAGTACTCTCAGCCACAAATCTCAGCTTGGCCAACACACACACTCCCAGCCTAACCTACCTCACAGGGAAGAATGGAATACAATGTGTTGGATCTATATTTAGCCATATTTAAAGTGGAGCTACAGTGTAACCAATGAAACTTAGGTCACACTGATGACTAATCTAAGCCCCAATGATTTCAGTGGATCTCCTCTCATGGATTCATCTTGAGATAGGAGCTCCCTGGCAGATGAACATATAATCAACCTAAGCAATCCCATGTGGATGTTATTTTTTAGATGACCTTTAAACAGATTTATCAGTCTTCCAGGGTCCTTGAGATGATATGCAATAGATTAACAACAATGTTTAAAATACATGTTTAAAATGGATCCCTGGTGGTGCAGTGGTTAAATGTCAGTACTGCAAGCCACAAGGTTATGAGTTCAATCCCAGAGGGCTCCTAGGTTCACTCAGCCTTCCATCCTTCTGTAGGTCAATAAAATGAGTACCCAGCTTGTTGGGAGCAATTAGCTAACACACTGGAGATTATCAGACAGGGACCAAAACAAGTGTTCCCGTCTCACAATCTCCTCTCCCACCCCCATCCCAGCACGATAACCCAACCTTTCATTCCTACCTTGTTCAAGAGATGCTCCCTCTCCTTCAGTAGCCCAGGAGTGAATGGAGCTCTCACGGAGCTGCATTCACTTCCTGGTTTGAAATCCCGGGCCATTCTTGAGAGAGGATGAGCGTGCAGGAAATATAAAGTTTAAAAGAAAAATACACACACAAAAGTGACAGCGATCTCCTGGCATCATTGTCATACCATATTTACAGTGTCTGATAATTCCCACTGTAAACTGCTTAGGGACTGCTTTGGCACTGATAAGCAGTACAGAAATATCAATGCCATTGCTATTGCTACATGAATTAAAATAAACTTCTAAAACAGACTTTAAAACAGGCTAAAAACACTTGAAGTGGACAAGTTCATGGATTATAAAGATTAGCACTTGTTGTTCTGTATCCTCAAGTCAACTCTGAAGCTGGCATCTGCACTGCAGAAATGATCTAGTTTGACGCCAACTGCCATGGCTCAATGCTATGGAATCCTGGGATTTGTAGTTGTGGCACCAGAGCTCTCTGACAGAGAAGTTTAAATATCTCACAAAACTACAGATCCCAGAATTCCATAGCATTAAGCCATGGCAGTTAAAGTGGTGTCAAACTGGATTATTTCTTCAGTACAGATGCAGCCTGACTTATGGCAATCCTGTCATAGAGTTTTCTTGGCAAGATATCCTCAGGGGAGGTTTGCCATTGCCTTCCTCTGAGGTTGACTCACCCAAGGTTACCCAGTGTGTTTCCATGGTTGAGCGGGGATTTGAAATCTAGTCTCCACTAATCCAACACTCAACTCACTTCACCACACTGGCTCTCAATAAAAACCAACTTACATATTCCTATCAAGGAGTATGTCCCATTGCATTCAATGAAAGTTACATCTGAGCAGACACAGAATCATAAAACTGGAACTGACTGGTGGCAGTTTGCAACTACAGCATCCGTGACAACTGGCCATCCAGCCTCTGCTGAAAGCCCTTCACTGAAGGACAGCTCACCACCTCCTGAGGTAGTGCATTTCACTGTCAACCCATTGCCTCCCTTAGGATGGTTCTCTTAATGTTTAGCCCAGATCTGCTTCCTTACAATTCCCATCCATTGGTTCTAGTTCTGGCCTCTAGAGTGACAGACAGCAAGTCTGCTCCATCTTCTATAGAGCTTGGGGAAAAAAACTTTTTTGGACTTCCAGAATCACCTAGCTGGTTATTCTGGGCGTTGTAGTCCAAAACATAACTTTCCAAGTTCTGGCTATGAGACAGTCTTGAAGTTGTTTGAAGATCACAATTAAATTTCCCCTTCATTGTCTTTTTTCCTGGCTGAACGTACGTACTCATTTAACCATTCCTTATAGCAGGGGTGGACAAAAAAAATGTAGCCCTACAGATGTTAATGGACCGTCCCTCCCATCAGCCCTAGCTAGCAAAACCAATAGTGAGGAATGCTGAGAGCAGCAGTCCAACAGCATCTAGAGAGCCATGCTTCACCTATCCCTACTTTATAGATTTGTTCAGAACATAACAACCTGCGTAAGTTTAGAGTGTATCACCTGACAGCCCAGCTTTTTTCAACCTTTTTATCCTAGAGGAACCCTTGAAATAATTTTCAGGTCTCAGGGAACCCCTGAATAAACATCATTCTATATACAGTTGTCCCTTCATATTTGCCAGGGTTTGGTTCCAGGACCCCCCCGTGGATTCCAAAATCCATGAATACTCAAGTCCCATTATATGCAATGGCATAGCAAAATGGTTTCCCTTATATAAGATGGCAAAATCAAGGTTTGCTTTTTTGGATTATTATTTTTTTAATAATTTTCAAGCTGTGAATACTTAAATCCGTGAATGCCAAATCCGTAAATGTGGAGAGACAACTGTACTGCTATTGCTTTCTCCCCACAATCACAATCTCTTGAGGAATCCCCTAGAAACCTTGTGGGGAATCCTAGGGTTCCAGGGAACCCTGGTTGAGAAACACTGCCAAAATAAAACCACAGTAGTACCAATTTAAAAAACAAACCAACAGGGGAAGGCTACTTTTGTGCCCTGCTTCATGAGAACACAGAGGAATTTGTCTGCCCCTGCATGGAAACAGAATACTGAGCTGGATAGATCTTGATCTATGCATAATCATTGTTGCTGAAAGCGTGCTGTCACATGTTTCCTGGTTCAACGTTTGCTATGCTTTCTGATTTCCTTAAAGAAAAGATTCACTCTACCAAAGTTCCCAGAATTCCCCGGTGTATAATTTCTCTCCCCCTCTCTTTTTACAACTTCTTGTGAACATTCTTAATAGTCAAACAACATTAGGACATACATTTCTAAGAAATTGTTATGCTTATTATTGATGGTGAAATTTATCAAGAAAGTTTCATTTTAGTCCATCTTTCACACCGGCTTTTCTTACTCAGCAAGTGTCTGAGACAAGAACAAGAATAAAGTATAGATCAGGTTTATTCATGCAGGATTAATAACATGGCAGCTCTGGGATTCTGGGAATGGCAACCCAAAAGTAACTTTTCCAAGGTCTGATTTAGAAGTGGATTCATTTTTATCTCAAGATTATCATTAAGTCTTCTTTTAAATGCCATTCTAGACAGAGTTTGGAGAATTATCCCTTTATCTCTGCAATTCACAGCATCCCCCACCAACTTGGTCACTGGGGGTTCTAGGAGTTGCAGTCCAAAAACAATGTTTCCCATCCTCTGGTTTCATACAGGGAGAGTTTTCAAGACCTACCTGGAACTGCTTATATAAGATGCAAAGTGTCCTGTACTAGTAGAAATCATGTGTTGCTTTCACATTACCCAATTATAGCTCCTTTGATACAATTTAACCATAGTGGATGCATCTTATGGAATCCTGGGATTTGTAGCTTCTTGAGGTATTTGGAATTTTCACCTAGACAAGTGTAGTTCCTCTCCAAACTGCAAATTCCAGAATTTTTTAGGCTGAAGCCAGGGCAATGGAAGAGCTATAACTGTATAGTGTGAAAGAGACCCCAGTTCACCAAGTAAGAATCCACGTAAAGCCAAAATGTTATTCAGAAGAGGAAAATATCAGTATACTCCAGTATGCACATGTACAAAAAAATTCTTTGGAAGTTGGAACCCTCCGAAGTTGACCTCTAAGACAGAGCAACCCTGTCTCCCTCCCCAAAACCAGCCCAGTGAGGACTCAACATGTATGTATTTGAAAATGTTTTCAACTGCCCGATCCCTATTCCAGTTATTTTATTTTATTGTGTGTGGGTGTGTTTTAGTATTTATTAAGTATTTTTAAATGTTTAATTATTTAATTGTATTTTAAGCGGGGGTGGGATGGAGGGTTTTATATGTATATATTTTAAATGTTGAAAGCTGCCCCGATTGCATTTTGTAGAGGGGCGGGATATAAATAATTATTATTATGGGCGCTCCAAAAAAGCGATACAAGGACTCCCTGAAACAACATCTCAGGCTCGGCCAAATTGATCACCAACAATGGTCCGCCCTGGCCTCACATCAGGAGGCATGGAGATGCACTATCCACAATGCTGCAGCCTTATTTGAGAACTCACGCCGAACAAGTCTTGAAGAGAAACGACAACGCAGAAAGAGTCACAACCCGGAAACATCACCCAAGGAGACCTTCTGCTGTGCTTTCTGCAACCGGACTTGTTTATCTCGGATTGGCCTTTTTAGTCATCAGCGCGCTTGCAGAAAACGTGGGATGAGTCCTTCCTGAATCTTCGTTTGCGAAGAAAAGCCAGAGAGATTATTATCCACCAGCTGTCTGTGATGAGGCTAGTCACCCCAGCCAGACTGGGTTCCTGGTGGTATGCAATGATAAAAGTACAAAATAGCATACCCCCCAACTGTCCCAGTTTAGCAGGGGCAGTCCCAATTCACCCTCTGCTGTCCCACTTTTTAGCTGTTTTTAAAATGTCCCAGTTTGTCTTTCTTCCTCCCAGTTTCCTCACTTGTCCTCAGATCGCTTCAGCTGCTGCAAACTGAGTTCAAAGTGCAAAAGTAGTTTTCACTCAATTGACACAGTGAGATGAGAGGAGGGGGGCAGAGCCTTGCCCTTCCCAGTATTCTCAGGCAAAAGCAAACTGCTGCAGCCTTTCCTAGCTTGTATCTTCTTCATCATTAATAACTTTTGATATCTTGACCACACTCCGATTTTGCTTGACTTCATGTGTCTTGGATATGGTAATTATATTTGCTTACTAGCAGGCTTGTCCTCAGTGTATTTGCTCCACCCTTTTTTTTTTTTTTTTGGCAGGGGGGGTTACTAAACCAGTGCCTGGTGGCTGTAATGGACTGGAAGAAGGCAAGCAAACTGAAGCTTAGTCCAGACAAGACAGAGATACTCCTGGTCAGCCAAAAGACAGATCTGGGAATAGAGATCCAGCCTGTGCTAGATGGGGTTACACTCCCCCTGAAAGCTCAGGCGTGCAGTTTGGGAGTACTCTTGGATTCATCTCTGAGCCTGGAGGCCCAGGTCGCAGTGGTGACCAGGAGTGCTTTTGCACTAAAACTAGTGCACCAACTGTATCCATTCCTGGAGAAGTCAGAGCTGGCCACAGTGGTACATGCCTTGGTTACATCCTGTTTGGATTACTGTAATGTGCTCTACACTGGCCTGCCTTTGAAAAGTGCCCCGAAATTTCAGTTGGTCCAGAGAGCAACAGTCAGGCTGTCAGCAGGGGCTGGCTACTTGGAGCAGACGACTCCCTTGTTGCAACAGCTCCATTGGCTGCCAGCCTATTTCTGGTCACAATTCAAAGTGCTGGTTTTGACCTATAAAGCCCTAAACAGCTTGAGTCCAGATTAAGATCAGCTGGAGAGGCCCTTCTCTCTGTCCCACTACCTTTTCAGGCTTGTTTGGTGGAAACTAGGGAGAGGACCTTTTCAATGGCTGCTCCAACTCTGGAACTCCCTTCCTAGAGAGGTTAGGATGGTCCCATCTTTACTCTCTTTCAGGTGGCAGGTTAAAACCTTTTTATGCCATCAGGCCTTTGCTGACAAATGAAAGTTGGACTGCTGGTGCTCCTGTTTTTAAGATTTATTTTAATTTAATGGAGTTTTGAAAATGTTTTATTATTTAAGTGGAATTTTAATTATATAATGGTTTAATCTCTTTTGATTTTTATTTATTGTACTGTGTTTTTAGCTAGTGTTGTTTTTAAATGTTGTGAGCCACCTTGGATCCTGCCGTAAGGAGAAAAGGTGGGATATAAAACAAACAAACAAACAAACAAACAAAGCCCTCTCAAGGTTTTGCCACATGAAACAAATTTTCCTATTTCTTCTCAGGGTTGTTACAAATATACCACAATACCCATTGCTCTAGGAGGTGACCAAAGACCTATACTCTGGTACTGCAGTGTGGAAAACTGCCAAAGAAATGACGTCTTTCTCCTTTGGAAACAGATGATTTAGATTTGAATCCCAATCAAGTTAGATTCCTTCACTGAGCTGACGACTGGGCCGGACAATTTCCTTCAAGGTCCCTTCCTGCTGTAAAATTCTGTGGCTCTAAGTGGTTCTGATGAGGGGTATCCACACTGCACAGGTATACTATATACTATCTTAACTGCCATAGTCCATCCGATGGAAATAGGAGAGGCATTCCAAGTTTTTACGAATGGGAAACAAAACATAGAAAAGCTAAGGAACTACCAGGCAATAATAATGAGGGGAGAGGTATGGGGCAGCCATCTGGAGAACCCAAGAAGGCCGTATTGAAGGGCCAGAATTGGCCCTAGGGTTTGAGAGTTCCTGCCCCCGTTTGACAAAGGGCTTGTCTATACAAGACAAAGGAACCCCCGAGTGCCTCTCAGTAATGGCATTTTGCAATCAGCATTTTTTAAAAGGTGTCTGAGGTGCAATAGAGCAATTTTCCGCTTTAACAGAAAAGCAAAAAAAAACAAAAACAAAAACCAAACCCTACCCTGTTTTCTTGCCTTAGAGCTCGCTAGCTGAGGCAAAAATCCAACATAGTGGCAGTGGGCGCTTGCCTTGTTAGCAAGCCCACCCCTGTGCTCACCCAGCCAATCAGCTTTGCCCTCCCTCTGCTGTGGGAAAGCGATTTGTATCAAAACGCTTGTCCCAATGAGCAGAAATGCACATTCTCCCTGCTGTTTTTTTTCAAAAACTCCAGGAAAAGCCACAAAGGCTTTTCCTGCAGAGTTTTTGACCTTTGGGGGCCTCCTCCTTCACAATACGGTGAAACAATGTGGAATGCCATTAAGACAAGCAGGATTCTCCTCGCATTCCGAGAGGAGTGTTTTTGCCATTTAGACAACCCCACTGTATTGTTGATGGTGATGTAATGGACTATGCTGGGAGATGGGTGGTACAAAATTTAGGAAACTACCAGTCAATAATGACATGCAGAAACGAATGTGGCTATCTGGAGAATCCAAGAGGGCCAGCCAGATTAGAGGCCTAAATACAGCGACAAAGTTTCCAAGGTGGTGGTGATGGTGGTGGAATGGAGCATCCTGGAAGATGGCTTGGCTAATGGGCAGGCTGGGATTGTGAACTGCGCCTAAGAAACCCCTGCCATGCAAAAATATAAGCAATGCAGCTTTTCCTAGCATCAAAGTGAACCCATGGAAGAGGCCACAGCGGATATATTTTTAGAGGATCAGGCTGCTGTGTTAAAAGTGTAGAAGCAAGGCTAAATCCTATACAGTCTAGCTAGCATTCTCTGGCTACTCCTTTTGCCCAAGTGTAGCCCTTCTTCCAATTTAGCCCCATGGCTTGAATCCAACAACCCCGGCCTTGTCGCAGTGCGTTTGATCCCAGTGACCTCCAGACAGCCTCCATAGCAACCGCCCTTTTCCCATAGAGCAAGGCCAGCATAGTTCTCCATCAAAGCTTGCGGCCCTCGTTAAACTATTAACTTGTTCTCTCCTTGGATCTCTGCCATGACTTTGGGTGGGTCGGAAGGGCTTATTCTCTCTCTCTCACTCACTTTCTCTCTCACACAGAATGCAGTGTATTCAAGCTGCAGTTCAGGCCCTTTAAGAATGGGTGCCCTTCTCCTTCCCAGAGACCAAATGCTAATTTGTGCTTCTCCGGAATGTCTGTCCCATGACTTGACTTCCCTTCTCTGCCTTCTCTGTGTGCTTAAAACTGAAATGAAGTCCTGCTTCCCCTTGGGCTAATCTTGGCTGGGAGGAGGGGAGTTTGTAGATTAAAGCAAGTGAGGGATTCGGGACCCAGGGACAAAGTTATTTCTTCAGGCCACAACTTTTAGAATCCCTGAACCAAAAATGTATCAATTTTTTCCCCAAATTGTGCCTAAGTAGGATGCAAAAATGGCCCATTCCCAATTCTTTATGCACCATATACTGTGTTACCTTTTGTAAGGAACTTCTTTTTGTGCTTTTGTATAGTTGAACTACTTTATTCGTGACTACAGTCCAATTTTAGATTTATTTATTTTTTTACAAAACAAAAAAGATCTATTAAAAAGGATTCTGATTTTATACACAGTAGTGGTTTCTGCTGAAGCCTTTCAGGGTTGGGAATTAGTTGGTCCTCCAGACTGCATATTGGACTGCAGCACCCAGCGTCCCTCATCATGGGCTATGCTAGCTAGGGGACGCTGGTAGTTGCAGTTCAACAACATCTGGAAATTCACATGATTCCCACCTCTGCCTTAAACTAAGAGCCTGTTCACACTACACAGCTACAGCACTATGATTCTACTTTTAACTGCCATGGCAACATCATATGGAATCCTGCAGTATGTAGTTGGGTGAAGTAGTGCAGCTCTCTGGTTGAGAATTCTAAATGCCCCTCCCTAAACTGTAAATCCCAAGATTTCATAGCGTAGAACTATGGCAGTTAAAGTGGACTCATAGTGCTATACAAGTTGCCCCCTGTATCCATGGAACAAATACCTGTGGTTTCAGTTATCCACAGATGAAAAAATAAGGACACATACCATAGAGTTAAATTGCAAAATGCCTAGAGATGTGTTCTCTCTAGGAATCGCTAGATCCTCCAGCACAAATCTATAGTATGTTTGTACCGGAAGGCCTTTATTTTAATAGGTTTGCTATTATCACTTATAAATGGTAAGTCCAGGAACACCCCCCCCCATATGAGTGTGGGGGCACTTCTACTGCTATCCCAGGACAATTAGAATTAAGAGACTAACAATTGGGATATGATCATGAATGAAAAAGCCAATTTGGCTTTCATTACTGAGGCCAGGAAATGGGAAATGCTGACCTTTCTCAGCTCCTGTTGCTGGCCAGAGAGATGGAAGAATGGGTTCCTATCTAGATGAGTCTGAGAACCCATACCACATATTGGGTCCATTAATGTCCTCCATTTGAAGGGCAATATAGCCAATCTTTCACATTGCACAATTATAACAATCTTGTATATTGGCTATATGGAGCAGGGAGAGAGCAGCTGCCATAACCTGTCCACACCCACCCCAGGAGGGGACAAAGAAAACAGAAAATAACCAGAAAACAAAATGGCAGCCATACTCAGTGTGTTTGTAAATTTTAATGGCAGCCTTCCTCAACACACTAGACTTCAGATCAATTGTACTATGATTCCCATAATCCTCAGCTAGCACCAGTTTTTTAAACTGGCATGATGATGAATTCATTTATATTCTACCTTTTCCCCAATACTGTTGCTGAAGGCAGCTCAAGATGAAGGGATTTGTAGTTCAAGATATTTGGAGGATTACCAAGTTGGAGAAGGCTGTATTATGACTCTATTACTGCACCTTAAACCCCCCTCCCTATAATATTTTATAATTTGGCAATATTAAGGCACTTTACGAGATCTAAGTAGACCAGGGCAGACCAAAAGTGAGGTTGGGTGGAGGTCATCAGGACCTAAATGAAGGTATCATGAAAAAATACTAACAGACATGCCCAAGATAGGATTTAAGATGAGCTCCCAGTAAAAATGCCATCACCAAGGTATGTGCTAATCCCCTCTTGGATGCACTGTCAATGAGTCATTCCTCACAAACAATCAAGCAACCAGAACCCCCATTATCCCCAGAACACCTCTCCTCGCACCTTTCCTATCCCACAATATGAAGGTTGTTATAAACCCATCAATTTGAATATTTCGGCCATTGACAATTAGCAAAGTCACAGTTTCCTTTGTTTAACAGTGGGAAACCCATCTAAGCTTTGTGCTAAGTCACAATTACCCCTTCAGGATACCAAATGAGTCTCCAAACAATAGCAAGGTGTCCTATAGTTGTACACTGTCATTCTGTTGGATCACTGTACCACCCTCGGATCCAAGTCTGAATTTTCTCTGTTGCTCAAATCTCTGCTCTTCAGGACTGGTAATTATCACCCATACTCTTTGAATCTATTCCTCTATCCAATCTTTTGGCCTTGGAACTCTTCGTTAGCTTTGTATGTGTTGGAAGTGAAGAAGCATCAACACTTGTTTACAGCTCTATGTATGTGTTTCTGATCTGTGTTTGCTTCCTGATTGCATGCAGAGGTCACTTTCTCTCCCTTTGCTCCAAGTAGTTTTAGTGTTTTGCAACCCTTTTTCTTAGAAGCTAAAGGCTAGCACCCATGAGACAGGTCTGCCTTGAGATATCTTACTTGAGAGTCAGCTTTAGGGACTCTTCCATCCAAGTTAAATAACTCTCTTCTATCTGTTCTTCCTATCTAAAATGTATTCTCTGACACAATAAATGTAAGTTCTGCTTCATAACTTTACTAGAGGATCCTGCATGTTTTATGTCCTGCATTGTACCAGAAGCTCATGATGCACTGGGGCTCTGCAGCAATCTGCTCAATATAAATAACAAAATATCCTATAGCATGCCTCTTGTGAGCATGAATGCGTATGTGAATGCTCCTGTATTATTTTCCAATAAAAAACATTTAATTTTCCTTTAACTTGGGAGTCTCGGCAGTTAGTACTGGTATACACAGCTTTAAAGATCCCTCATGTTACCCAACCTCTCGCAGCCATTCATTTCAGCTATTATAATTCCATCAATAACAATCATAAATTTGGCCTCATGAGTGGGTCCCCCACGGACCCCACACATTTGGGTAACACTCTATCAACTCTTTCTGCCTTAGTCTGCTGTGTGGCCTTAGAGCTGGCTTTAATTGTATCAGATTTAATGAGCAGAGACTGCTCATTAAAGCACACCTTTTCTGCATTTCTAACAGAAGTGCTTTTCAGTGCTAGCTCAAGTTAGCCCAGGTATGACCTATGTATAAACAAGAGAGAAGAGGAAAGCATGCATTTCCCACAAGGCTAGGTTGTTCTCTGCAGCAGCACCCCAACCATGAAACTCTCCCTGAGGGGAAGTCAGGAAGGCTCCATTCCTTTTGAGTTTCCAGCAGGCAGCTAAAGCTGGTTTGTTTCATGCGGCCTTCATACCCTCTGGTTGTCCTCATTTGACAGAAATAGTACTCCGCTGTCATCACACTTTCTCAGCTGCTTTTAAAATGTCCCAGTTTGTGTCTCCTCCTCCTGCACATTGGCCTTCAGTTTACAGTACTTCAGTTGCTGCAAACTGAGTTCAAAGTACTGTATAAAAGTTAATTTGTACTCCATTAACTCAGCACTGGGGAGAGGAGAGGCTGAGGGTGCGTCCACACTACACAAATAATCCAGTTTGAAACTCATGGCTCCTTCCTATGGAATCCTGGGATTTGTAGTTTGGTGAGGCACCTGTACTCTTCGGCAGAGAAGGCAAAAGACTTAGTAAAACTAATCCCAGGATTCCATAGGAAGGAGCCATGACAAATAATTCATCTTGAAACTGGATTATTTGTGTAGTGTGGATTAGGCCTCTGACTCTTGCTCTTCCCAGGAAGGAAAAATGGCTGCAGCCTCTCCTAGCTTGTCGGTTCTTCCGCATTAATCACTTTCCCCATCTTGACTACACTCTGATGTTGCTTGGCTACAAGTGTCCATGTTTTCATCTGTGACATGTAGGCGGACATGGGCTTTTGATTCTTACAACCAGGAGTGGCTGTTCAGGCTATTTTGAGTGTCTTTTGTTTTTTGAGTGTTTTTAAGAAGCACTTTTAGTTTGTTTTTTAAAATGTTTTTACTTATATGGTTAATGTTTTAGATATTTTAGCTGTTGTGTATCACCTTGGAGACTCTGGTGGGCTGAGTGGCAAAGAGGAAGGAAGAAACGGAGAAAAGATGTAGGGAAGGAAGGAAGTGTGATTTGATGGTAGCATTTTGAAGCTACTATGGCTAAGCACGAAGAGCAAGAGTCTTCTGTCCCTTAAAGCAGGAGTGGGCAACTGTTGTGATTAGACGGACTGTGTTATTGCCCTCAAAGAATAAGGAATATTTTAATATTAATAGCAATATTTTAAAATAATAAGTAATTTCTCCCTATGCATCTTTAGGATTATGGGGCCATTTTCACCCATTTATTTATTTATTATTATTATTTGCCTCAGGGCCATTTTAGGCCCAGGATAAGCCCTTTTTTTACAACAGGAAATGGCCAGTTCCCAGACACTTCCAGTGGTTAAAAAAATGCCTCTCCTGAACCGCAAACAGCTCAAGGAAAGCAAAAATTTGTTGAAAATGCCCCCCCCCCCGTTTCCCCTGGAAGGTGTCTGAAGCCATTTGGGAACAATTTTCGAACCTCAAGGCAGCCTGAGGACCACAAAAATAACCCCCCCCCGGGGGGCACTGCATGTGGTCCATGGGCTGTAATTTCTCTACCCCTGCCTCAAAGATTTACTATTGTTTTTTGTTAAGATGTTGCAATATTCTCTGTTTTTTGCTGCAACAGCAAACTGTCATGACTACCTTTCTGGGCATGGTGAATCTACCACAAGAAGAAGAACCTTTCTGGAAATAGGTCAAATGAAATCACAACCTGCTCTTGGTATTTTCTTTCCCCTCCTTATTTTAAAGGACAACATTCTTTCCTCTTCCTCCCTAAATTCCACATGTCATGGGAAATTTCTCTCAATATATGAAGACATTGTGAGGAGAAGTTACTTGATAGGGTTGCAGTCCCTCCCTGTGGGGGACAGAAGGGGAGACCAGCTGGATTTTGTTGCTGTTTTGGGGACAGTTGCCATAAGAGCAAAGGTCAAGGTCACTTTTAAAATACATTATTTTGTTTAGAAAATCACTCATATTTTACAGTCAATAACAAATAACATGAACCACATAATTACAGAAGAAATATGTTGTTTTAATATCAAGAATGACCATTCAATTTAATATCAAGAGTGACCAGCTGCTTAAAATAGCACCATTCAATTAATATCAAGAGTGACCATTCAATCCAGGACTGCAGGAACAGTTTTAAAAAATCACAACAGCCCTGGGAATTGTGTAGCCTTCCAGATGTTGCTGGACTGCAACTCCCAGTAATCCTTGGCAGTCCAGTCCAGTCCCGGCAATGAATGCTGGAAGCTGCAGCTCAAAAACATCCAGGTGGGCACATGATTCCCACCCCTGCTTTCTAAGATGATGTACAGCTTTTGGTAAAATGTTTAGTTGAAGAGTCTTTGTTAACACATGATATGAACAGTACCACCTTTCTGCAGAGAAATCTGACTAGCCACTCTTCTCTGCTGGCTGAGGAAGATGGGAATTACAGTCCAACCAGATGGAAGAAGGTTAGGTTAAATTGTCCCATAGTGAAATAGGGGTGAGCTGAGATCCTACATCAATGACTTATTAAAAATGCATAACGTACAATCATAAATGCCCCCTGAAACCCACCTTTAAGCTCCAGGGAGCCACTCCAACTGATGGAGGTCAGTTTTGCTGTTGGCTAAGACACAACGGGATGACATTTCCAACCCCTTCCTGCAAGCAAGCAAGACTGCCATGAAGAATTCTGACAGGAGTCCTGTTTAGAATTGTCACAGCTTCACTCACTGGTGGAAGTGGTCTGGAAATGTCATGCTGCTGCACCCTGATCACCAGCAGAACAGTCCTCCATCAGTGGGACTGGCTCCCTGGGTGCCAGTTAGATGGTAGTTTTTGTCACGGGGCGTCCTGGGACTTCTTGATCCCATATTCGTCCCTCCCCATTTACACGATTTTTTGTCTCTGAACTGGATATCCCGGGAGATCCCGGAATCATTGTTTACATGGCATCCCATCCTGTGATATGTACCTTCTCCCTATATACTACCCTGGGTTTTTTTTGTTTACCCGAGTTTACGGTCCCGGGATTATTATTATTTTTAGCTGTCAATCAAAGATGCGATTACTCATTTTTTCACAACCTCAGTGACATACTTCCTTTAGAATTCCGCGCCACGAGTGATGCTATTGGCTGGCTCAAATGTTTGTTCAGGCTTCTGGTTGGGGATGAGGGGATGAATGAGTGTTGCATTGGGGATGAGGCAATGAGGGGATGAGGGGAGGAATGAGTGATCCATGACCTAACATGGGGAGGAAGGAGAGATCAGTGGCTAAACCCTGTGCTTTCCTTTCGAATTGAAAGAACACCATTTGAAGCAAGTTAATCTGGGGAGGAAGGAGTGATCAGTTGGTGCTGGGGACTGTGAGAGAGGTCAAAAGCAGACACACACACACAAGCCCAAGCCAGTATGCTTTCAGCTAGGAAGCTGAGTGCAGGGGCCCAGAGGCGTGC
Organism: Gambelia wislizenii; assembly: GCA_030847615.1. Classification (NCBI taxonomy): domain Eukaryota; kingdom Metazoa; phylum Chordata; class Lepidosauria; order Squamata; family Crotaphytidae; genus Gambelia; species Gambelia wislizenii. The sequence continues at coordinate 42,624,510 of JAUMIR010000002.1, forward strand.
AGTTGTCCTGTCTCTTTAAAATGTTAACCCTTTAAGCAGAGGTATTAAAAGAGGTAGCACAAGTTTCAAGCCAGTGCAGGGGATCATAAGGGGAGGACCCACAAGGCATTTTGAAAGACCCAGACTCTGGCATTTTTTACTGTGCTTTAGTGGGGGGATGGATAAATGTGTGATCATCCGCTCGGGTGCTGGCATTTTTTACTGTGCCTTAGGTGGGGTGTGGATGAATGTGTGATCATCCGCTCAGACCCAGGGAAGGGATGCAGGTGGGGGATGAATGGGCGATCCTCCCCCTTAATCTCTTTATAATTTACTCTCTCTTTAAAATTTAAACCCAGCATGCAGGGGAGGGACAGGTTAAAACTGAAAGGTTTGCAGTGTAGAAATCCATTGAACAGGGTGATGTAGTGCAGACAGACACACACAGACAAACCTACGTGCAGCTGGAAGGGATGCCTTTGTTTTCAGCTGGTGAGGCTGAATCTGTTGAACGGGTGACTGACCCCTCCTTTTCTGGTCGCTGATCTCTGAACCCACCCCCGGTCACCATTTCTGGTCATCACCTAGTACCGAGATATCATTTCCTGGGCTGTTTACATTTCCGGTTTTCCGAATCCTCCTGTGACTTTTTTAAAAACCGCCACAAACCGTGGGACTGGAAGTCCTGCAGGTTGTGGGATAAAAGGTGCCCCCCCTTCTGAAAATCACGTGTCTGCCCCGATGTTCATGTAAACAACCAGGGTTCGACACAAATTCTTCCCGCTACATTTTCATCATGTAAACGGCACCCTGGAGTTTAAAGCTGGGATTCAGGGAGCATTTATGATGGTGGCAATAGTGCCATGATTGTGAATACACTGTATACCTGAATATAGAGCACTTACAGATCCATAACTCTAGGGGGCTTACCTCACTCCAAAGAAAAGCAGCAGCGCAGCAGGAAGGTTCTGTCTTCCGTGCTGCCTTGCTGCATGAAGACATTCTTTTGTTTGGGTCCCATGAGGGACTGAGGTAAAACTGCATCTTTTTGCTAACCAGAAAAACTCATTAGCAAAAAGATGTGGTTTTACCTTGATCCCCTACTGGACCGGAACAAAAGAACACTGGAAGAATGACGGAGTCATGCGGTAAGGCAGCACAGAAGATGGAACATTCCTTCTGTGCTGCTGCTTTTCATAGAATCATAAAATCATAGAGTTGGAAGAGACCACAAGGGCCACCCCGTCCAACCCCCTGCTCTGCAGGAATATACAATCAAAGCATTCCTGACAGATGGCCATCCAGCCTCTGTTTACAAACCTCCAAAGAAGGAGACTCCACTACACTCTGAAACAGTGCATTCCACTGCTGAACAGCTCTTACTGTCAGGAAGTTCTTCCTAATGTTTAGGTTGAATCTCTTTTCCTGTAGTTTGAGTCCATTGCTCCGTTTCCTAGTCTCTGGAGAAGCAGAAAACAAGCTTGCTCCATCCTCAGTATGACATCCCTTCAAATATTTAAACATGGCTATCATGTTACCTCTTAACCTTCTCTTCCCCAGGGTAAACATACCCAGCTCCCTAAGCCACTCCTCATAGGGCATGGCTTCCAGACCTCCCACCATTTTGGTCACCCTCCTCTGGACATGTTACAGCTTGTCAATATCCTTCTTGAATTGGATGCTCAGAACTGGAAACAGTATTCCAGGTGAAAGCAGAATAGAGTGGCACTATTATTTCCCTTGATCTAGACACTATACTCCTATTGACGCAGCCTAGAATCACATTGGCTTTTTTAGCTGCCGTATCACACTGCTGACTCAGCTTGTGGTCTACTAATACTCCTAGATCCCTTTTGCATGTACTGCCATCAAGCCAGGTGTCACTCATCCTCTATCTGTGCTTTTCATTTTTGCTGCCCAAGTGTAGTATCCTACATTTCTCCCTGTTGAAATTCAATTTGTTAGTTTTGGCCCAGCTTTTTAATCTGCAAAGGTAATTTTGAATTCTGATCTTGTCCTCTGGGTTATTAGCTACCCCTCCTAGTTTGGTGTCATCTGCAAACTTGATAAGAATGCCCTATTTTCTTTGGAGTGCAGTAAGACCCTAAGTTACAAATCTGTAACTACAATACAGGATACCAACCATAGTTTGTTTTCCCCAGCTTCTCTCCTTGAGCTTCTTAAAATAGTACAAATCTACCTCTAGGCATGCTAAAAATTCACTGTCAAGGCTCCTTTCCTCTCTGTCTCTCCCCCATCTGATCCTTTCAACACTATCCTGAACTCATTTTTTTAAACACTACAGCACTGGATTAGGGTGTAATATCTGTGCATTTATAAGCCACATCACCTTTATAGGAACACCAGCCCCTCGGAAGCACCAACATCTCTTTGCCGCCACTTGACACTATGTCTTACCAGTGAGCTTCAAAAATCTCCAACTTAATTTCTCATCCATGGGTTGCAGCCAAATCTGCTTCGTTCTCCACTCCAATTCCCCCCTCAACACACTTCCAGTCAGAACAGTGATGTCAGACCTCCTCCCTTACAATTAAGTGTGACCTGCCTTTCTAGCTGACCTTGATTTCCCATTAATCAGAGTTCATTGTTAGAGGTCAAGCTACTAAACAGGACAGCATCTGGCTCGTAACAGCTGGGCTCTGGACACAGCCCCCCTCCCACCATCATTAAGATCCCATTATTCTCCCAAGAATACCAAAATAATGGGTCTTTCTCATCCCCAAGGAATCCACCTGACTTAATTCCTCCTCTGGGATGGGACTGTGACATATTGAGAAATCTGAACTATCATTGTTCTTCAACTGGAGGCAGTTTTTTGGTGAACTGAAAGTGTTCTTGGCAAGCATTCAATTGCTACCAATGTATCTGTATTCATTTTCTTGTCCCATGTACTTCTGGCCAAATAGATTTTGCAGGTTTTTGAAGCAACATGAAAACCTACTAAACCTCTTTTACCAGAGTTGAAAAGGGCAAGAGTGTAGAGAACATTGGAATAAGACTCTGGAGACCAGGGTTCGAATCCCTGCTCAGCCATGGAAACTCACTGGGTGACCTTGAGCAAGTCACACTCTCTCAGCTTCAGTGGATGGTAAAGGCAACCCCCCTCTGAACCAATCTTGCAAAGAAAACCCTGTGATAGGATCACCTTAAGGTCACCATAAATTGGAAAGGACTCGAAGGTACCCAACAACAAATCCTTATGGGGTGGGGCAGGAGGGATAGAGAAAGAGATTACAGAAAACAGGCTGCTCCCAGATTGTGGAAATTTCTTCCAAGGGAGGCTAAATTGCCCACCTCCCATTGTGCTTCCACTGACAGGCACATTGCTGGTTAGGATCTATCTCTCTGGCTTTTCTTCGCAAACGACGATTCAGGAAGGACTCGTCCCGCGCTTTCTGCAAGCGCGCTGATGACTAAAAAGGCCAATCCGAGATAAACAGGTCCGGTTGCAAAAAGCACAGCAGAAGGTCTCCTTGGGTGATGTTTTTGGGTTGTGATTCTTTCTGCGTTGTCGTTTCTCTTCAAGACTTGTTCGTCGTGAGTTCTCAAATAAGGCTGCAGCATTGTGGATAGTGCGTCTCCATGCCTCCCGATGTGAGGCCAGGGCGGACCACTGTTGGTGATCAATTTGGCCAAGCCTGAGATGTTGTTTCAGGGAGTCTTTGTATCGCTTTTTTGGAGCGCCCCTCTTATGCTGACCCGTGGTGAGTTCACCGTAGAGTAGTATTTTTGGGAGGTGATGGTCCTCCATCCTAGAAACGTGCCCTGCCCAGCGCAGCTGTGTTCTCAATATCATGGCCTCAATGCTGGTGATCCCTGCTTGCTCAAGGACAGCAACATTCGTCACATAGTCAGTCCAGTGTATATTTAGGATTGTGCGTAGACAGCGCTGATGAAAGCGCTCGAGGAGTCGTAGGTGGTGGCGATAGGTGACCCATGTTTCAGATCCATAAAGGAGGATAGACAGTATGATGGCTCTATACACACTGATTTTTGTGCTTTGCCTCAGGTGTTTATTGCTCCAGACTCTTTTGTGAAATCTTCCAAATGCACTATATGCCTTTGCTAATCTGTGATCGATCTCTTTGTCAATCTTGGCATCTGAGGAGATGATGCTTCCCAGGTAGGTCCTATATTATAAGCTCAGGTCCAGGATATCTGAAGAACCATACCTCTGGAGAGGGATACCTCAGTTAACAAAGGCTGCATCTGTACTGCAGAAATAATCCAATTTGACACCACTTTCACTGCTATGGCTGAATGCTATGGAATTCTGAGAGTTGTAGTTTTGTGGGATATGTCAGAGCTCTGGTGCCACAACAAACTACAAATCCCAGGATCCCACAGCATGGAGCCATGGCAGTTAAAGCGGTGTCAAACTGGATTATTTCTGTGGTGCAGTTGCAGCCAAGGCCTCTGAAAAAGAAGCTCCTTTTTACAATGTCTTTTTACGGGATCCCAGCCCACCCACCCCCCATTTTCTTGTCTTCTGTCTAGGTGGCAGGTATTTTTATAGCATTAGCATTGGGGTGGTGGTGAAGGAGGACTGGAGAATGATTGACCTTCAACAGAAATCATTTTTTTTTAAAGGGAGGCTGAAAGAAAGAAAAAACATCCCGTTATAAGTGTCCTCTAGAAGATTCAAAATATTTTTGTTTACTTATGCAAGGCTGACCTGACCCAGCTGTTTCACTTTACATGTGTATATGGTTAGTTTGGAATGAAAAGTTTGAAATTCTGGGATTTGTGGTTTTGGGAGATATTTAGCCTTCTCTGTCAAAGAGCTCTGGTGCCACAGCAAACTGTAAATCCCAGAATTACATAGCATTCAGCCACGGCAGTAAAGGTAGTGCCAAACTACATTATTTCTGCAGTGCAATTGCAGCCTCAGTCTGCTGAGAAAGGGGCTTTTTAAAGAACAAAGAATACAGTACTGCATTTTTTTAAAAAGCAGGTATGCTTTCAAACTGCTTTTTAATTTAACTGTGTTTTCATATTGTAATTTAACTGTATGATTTTTCCATGGGTGTCTTTTTTGTTAATCTTGCTGCATGAGCTGCCTTGAGTCCCAGTCTGGCGAGAAAGGCAGGGTGTAAATCAAATAAAGCAAGCAAGGATGATCCTGGCACCCAGGACTCCGGGTTCTCGGATGAGCTCCTGCTTAGAAAACCTCCTGGACAGTAGTAACCAGTGTCTCCCCGCCCCCCCAGGCCAGGGACACTGATGACGGATGGTGCCTTATTAGCAGTCAAGACAGCAATGGTGGTGTGTTATCTCTCCTCTGGGAACTCAGCTAAGGCTGCTACTGGTGTGACATTTACATCCCCCTGGCTGACCTTGGAAACAAACAGCATTGTTTAAGTATGCATCAATAGGAGCATAGTGTCCAGACAGAAGGGAGTAGTAATACCACTCTATTCTGCTTTTGTCACACCTCACCTGGAATACTGTGTCTGGTTCTGGGCACCACAATTCAAGAAGGATATGGACAAGTCTAAATATACACTGGACTGACTATGGACTTTTTCGGACAGCGATTTGTAACTCAAGAAGGCTCATCCGTGTTTCGAGGTTGCTGCATGGCAGGGGGGCCGTTTTGGATGATGCCATCCCCCTGCTGATTCTGTTCTGGAAGAGCTAGGAGGCTGCAGCGCCATATTTGGCCATTTCCTAATCACGGTCAACTTCCATGATTAGGAAATGGCCAAATATGGCACTGCAGCCTCCCAGCTCTTCCGGAACAGAATCAGCAGGGGAACGGCATCATCCGAAACGCCCCCGCTGCCGTGCAGCAACCTCGAAACAGGGATGAGCCTTCTTGTGTTACAAATTGCTGTCCAAAAAAGTCCTATTGATGAATGTTGCTGTTCTTGAGCAAGCAGGGGTCACCAGCATTGAGGCCATGATATTGAGAACACAGCTGCGCTGGGCAGGGCATGTTTCCAAGATGGAGGACCATCGCCTCCCAAAAATAGTACTCTACGGTGAACTCGCTACAGGTCAGCGTAAGAGGAGCACTCCAAAAAAGTGATACAAGGACTCCCTGAAACAACATCTCAGACTCGGCCAAATTGATCAACAGTGGTCTGCCCTGGCCTCAGATTGGGAGGCGTGGAGACACACTATCCACAATGCTGCAGCCTTATTTGAGAACTCACGCCGAACAAGTCTTGAAGAGAAATGACAATGCAGAAAGAATCACAACCCAAAAACATCACTGAAGGAGACCTTCTGCTATGCTTTCTGCAACCGGACTTGTTTATCTCGGATTGGCCTTTTCAGTCATCAGCGCGCTTGCAGAAAGCGCGGGATGAGTCCTTCCTGGATCTTCATTTGCGAAGAAAAGCCAGAGATTGACAAGCCAGAATGTGTCAGAGAAGGGCAATTAAGGGTACATTTACATTGAAGAAATAATGCAAGTTTGACACCACTTTAAGCGCTGTAACCCCATCCTATGGAATCCTGGAATTTGTAGTTTCACAAGGTCTGTAGCCTTCTCTGCCAAAGGGTGCTGGTACCTCACAAAATGACAAATCCCAGGATTCTGTAGGATGTAGCCATGGCAGTTAAAGAGTTGTGAAACTGCATTGTTTCTATGGTGTAGATGCACCCTTGGTATAAAGGCTAGAAAACAAGCTTTACAATGGGAGAGTTGGTTATGTTTAGTTTGGAGCAGACTGAGAGGTGACATGACAGTCATCTTTAGCTTTTATCTAAAGTGTTTATGTAGAAGAGGCAGTGAGCTTGTTTTCTGCTGATCCAAAGACTAGATCACGGACCAGTTGATTCAAATTACAAGAAAAGAGAGTACACCTAAACATTAGAAAGACCTTTTTTTTTACTGTAAGAGATGTTTAACAGTGGGATAGACTGCCTCAGAGAGGGTGGGCTCTTCATCTTGGAGACCTTTAAGCAGAGGTTAGATGGGGATTTTTAGGAGTGCTGTAATTACATGTTCCTTATAATTGGCCTACATGCAGGTGGCTCAGGATCAGCACGCTTGCAGAAAGCGCAGGATGAGTCCTTCCTGAATCTTCGTTTGCAAAGAAAAGCCAGAGAGATAATTGGCCACTTCTGGAATAGATGGTGGAGGGGGTATGATATGTATTGGGATTGCAGTGCATGGTGGGTAGGTGCTAGCCCTTTCTTCTTCCAGAATTTGGAAATGTTGCCTCTTTTGGACTTTAATTCTCAGAATCTCTCAGCCAGCCTGGCTGCCAGTATCCACAAATTCTTGTGCTGAAGTTAACAATGAAAGAATGCAGTTTGTCTCCAGATTAATATTTCTCTCTCTGGTTTTTCTTCGCAAACGAAGATTCAGGAAGGACTCATCCCGCACTTTCTGCAAGCGTGGTACTTTGTTAATTGTGCTTTAACTTATTTCATCATTAGGTTTTCACCTTGATCTTCTTTTAGCCTGATTGTAAGCCACCTTGAATTCTGTGTCAGGAAAAGGCCAGAGCTCAATAAAATAAAATATTACAGGAAAACAGATTCCACAAGCATTAAAAAGAACTTCCTGGTGGTAAGGGATGTCACGCTGAGGATGGAGCAGGCTTGTTTTCTGCTGCTCCAGAGACTGGAACACGGAGCAATGGGTGCAAGCTCCAGGAACAGAGATTCCACCTCAACATGAGGAGGAACTTTTTGACAGTAAGAGCTGTTCGGCAGTGGAACACACTCCCTCGGAGCGTGGTGGGGTCTCCTTCCTTGGAGGTCTTTAAACAGAGGCTGGATGGCCATCTGTCGGGGATGCTTTGATTGTGATTTCCTGCGTGGCAGGGGGGTTGGACTGGATGGCCCTCGTGGTCTCTTCCAACTCTGCAATTCTATGATTCTATGATTCTAAGAGTTACTTGACAGTGGAATACACTGCCTGTGAGTGTGGTGGAGTCTCCTTCTTTGGAGGTTTTTAATCAGAGGCTGGATGGCCTGGCCTGGACTCATTCAGTTAGGAGTGCCTTGGTTGTGTATTCCTTGTGCTTTGATTGTGTATAGCTGCCTTGAGTCCCTATATTGGGAGAAAGACAGGATACAAATAAAATAAAATAAAATAAAATAAAATAAAATAAAATAAAATAAAATAATATTCTTGCATGGCAGGGGGTTGGACTGGATGGCCCTTGTGGTCTCCTCCAACTGTATCATTCCATGATAAATAAAAATAAACTCAGTCGCTGGCCATGCTAGTTGGGGGATTGTGTTTTCCCAAGCCTCTACTCTAATATAGCTGAGAAAGGTGTTGTGAACCTGAATGTTCTCCACAGGCCAGCTTGGAGAAAGGGGATTTCCTCTCTTCTCTGCCTTTCACACCCTCTTTCCCCACCTGTCTCCCATTCAGCAGCAGTTGCCACTCTCAGGCAAAGCCTGCTCTTCACAACTGTCCCCCATACAGTTGTCTTTTTATGAGAGGTGTTTAGAAACAGTTGTCATGCTCTCTCTCAATCAGGAGGAGTGGTTGAGGGGGCAGTTTTGACACAGGCCTGGATTCCGCCTTCAACACACAAACAGAAGGAGGAGGGTGAGTTATCCAGCCTCTAGAATCTGAGAATTAGATCTGGAGGCAGAAACACCAGCCTCACTTTGAGAACTTGCACAGTCCTTAATCATGATGATTTATCTAAAGTCTTTATCTTCAGAGAAACACACAGGGAGAATTACTCTAAGGGGAGCAGGTTAAGTGAAGAGTCAAGGTAAGAGCAGAGTTACAAACAGATAAGAGGGACTTAAATGGATTAAATAGGGAGTGGCACTAGACTCTAGTGGCTAGAAGGAGGGTTTTTGCATTGCTAGAGAGTGGTGGAAGGCAGGGGCTTCTATGTTACCAAGGCAGTGAATCCACTCCGGGATCAAGTCCAAACTTCAAAGGAGCTATTCGGGGTGCTCAACTTATTTTGGGAAAAGGGCTCAGAACCTTGGATAGCTGCTCCATGAAAGTTTTGGATAGAGACTAAAAGTATCTGCGCACTAATCGGCTGTAAAAAAAAGAGGACCCCAGAAGAACAATGGGCACATCTGGATTTCAGAGGCAGCTGGTGGTTTCCATGTCCGTGAGATGTTGAATCTGAGTTGGGTTTTATTCCATTGGCTGTCTAAAGGAACTATCCAAGGTACTATATTCATTAGGTGGAAAGGACTCAGCACCATGGATACCTCCTTTAAAGATCAAAGTAAAGCCAAAACTGGAGCCATTACTCTGCTGACATGGAAGCCACAAAATGGAATTGAATGGTAGTGGACTATACAGCATCATTATTTTTTGGCGGTGTCAATGTTAGGCCCAACTCTGTAAAGTCGAGCCAAAGGGGGGGGGAATCCCCCTATTCCATGTACAGAAGCTGAGTGGATTGTCAGCTTCAACTTTCTTTGAAAGTGGTCTTGTCTATACCACACAATAAAATGTGTATTGATGCCCACTAACACCAATTCACAGCAGCTTTCATTTGTCTCCACTTTTTTCCCAAGATCGCAGGCATGCGAAGCCATATGCGTTTAATGTTCAAGCGGGCATGCCTGTGAATCAAGATGGCAGGTGCAACTGAATTACTTGTGTTTTTATTGTCACTAGTTGCTGCTGCCAAACAGTATTTTTTTAAAAAAAACAAATCCAAGGTGTGGAAGTGTGATTTTCCACTTAGATACATAGAAAAAAAAAGAGAAAAAAGGTTGTTTCATCACGTCAGTGCACGATTGCTACAGTGAAAATCCAACATGATGGTTCCAGGTGCTTGCCTTGCCAGCAAGCCCTGTACACATCCTACCAATCAGCTTTCCACTTCCGCCCTTATTGGAAATGTGCAGCAAAGCGAATCGGTTGTCCCAATGAGCAGAAATGCACATTTCCTTCAGAGTTTTTTTTTAAAATGGCTTTTCCCACTGAGTATTTAGAATTTTTGGGCCCCCTTCCAAATATGTTGAAATGATGCAGGATCCCAAAGGTACTCTCCTCGAATTCTATGAGGCGTATATTTGCCATATAGATAAGCCCAATGACAACTGAAAAACAATCTCTGTTGCACCCAAGGCCAGCAGGCTCATTGAAGGTATTCAGACCAGGCTATGTGGGAAGATAAATGGCTGGGGAAATTAGGGGGGGGTAGCTAAGAGTCTGCTTCTCCTGCCCCCCAACACCTGCCATCTAAAGTAGTTGCCTCCCTCCACCAAATGGCAGGGCTGCTCTTGCCTCCAGCTCACCAATGGGACTATGTGCAAATTCTTTCCCACAGACCAAAGCCAAAGAGTTCACTTAACCCGAAGCAGAAGTTTCCAGGGAAGACAATTGGCAGTCTTCTCCCTTTGTTCTGATTATCCATTTAATAATTGGCCAACCAACCCCTTCAGTCTCTGGACTCATTCAGTGGTTAACTCATTCATTTCTTGCAATGCTCCATTTCTAAGAGGAGTGAAAGAGTTCACCTTCCTTGGAATCCCAAAGCCTTTCTCCTGAACGCCCTGCCTTCTTTTAAATCCCTGAAGGGTAAAGCAGATAAGTTGCCCAGGTAGACCTGTACTTCGATACCTGGGTGCATACCCTCCATCATTTCACAGGTGAAAACAAAGATACACAGCCAAGCAACCTCAGGGTGGGGTCAAGATTATTATTACTGTTATTTATTTAATTAATATGCCTCCTTTCTCCCAGAAGGAACCCAAGGCAGCTCACAAAATCGCAAAAAATACAGTTTAAATCCATTAAAAACCCCACAATATAAAAATCTAAAATTACATAAAACACACAAAAGTTAAAAGATAAAAATAAGCAAAATAAATAAATAAATAAAAACACCCCAATAAAAACCTCCGTAAGCCCAGATACGTATTAAAAGCCTGCTTGCATAAAAACGTCTTTGTCTGCCTGCGAAAGGGAAGCAGGGAAGGCGCCAGCCTAGCCTCCCGTGGAAGAGCGTTCCAGATTCTGGGAGCAGCCACTGAGAAGGCTCTCTCTCGTGTCCTCACCAAGCGAGCCTGTGATGGTGGCGGGACAAGGAGAAAGACTTCCCCCTATGATCTTAGGACTTTATTGGACCAACTTCCATAAACGTTCTTTTGCCAGCATATTTTGCGGTGTTTTTCTGCTGGCAAAAGAACCCTTTCTACTAGACCTACCTTGAGCAGCATGGAAAGGCAGCCCCAGCATAATCAGAGCATGAATGGAGCTCTGTTTACTTCCAGGTTTGCGATGTTGGTGATTGTGGCGAGAAGACACGAGCGTGCTAAAATTTTAAAATACACAAAAATAAGGACACAAAATGAACACACAGACAGAGAAATACACTTTAAAACTTAAAAGGAAATCAGGGGTGTTCATAAAAAGAGCGTCCCCTACCTGGCTTTCACGATCTCACCCAGAACTTTTCTGGTGATGATGTTAATTGATCATCATCTGGTGATGATGGCTATTGATGATGTAATTATGAGACAAAAATGGCACGCAATTTCAAACGCCGACAATATCAGCAAAAAACTCATGGGAGATCTATTAACAGCTTGGCCCATCAATAATATTCCCTACACATAATTGTGAAAGCACGACATCATCTGATATGCACACCCTTCTGCGTTCATATCTGTCATTATGATCCCATATTTGCCACATCTGATAAAGTCCTTAGAACCCTTGCAGGTTTGTAAATGGAGATATGGTCTTTCAAATAGTCTGGACCCAAGCCGTATCGGGGTTTCTAGATCATGACCAGCACTTTGAATTTTTTAAAAAATGTATTTATTAGTTATTTATACCCCGCTCTATTTGTGCCTGGAAATGAACCGGTAGCCAGTGAAGCTGTTTTAACAAAGGAGTTATATGCTCTCTATAACTATAACACAAGCTAGGAGAGGCTGTGGCAATTCGCTCTTATCTGAACCTACTGGGAAGGGCATGACTCCAGCTCCCTCCCCGCACCCTGCTGGGATAATTGAGTGCAAATAACATTTGCATTTTAATTAATTGTTCAGCAGTTGAAGTAAGACAAGGACAAAAAGGGAAAGTGGAGGGGGAGAGAGAAATCAGTACATTTTTAAAGCAACTGAAAAAGTGGGAAGACCAAGGATTAATTGGGAATGTCCCTGCCAAACAGGGGCACTTGTAGTTGTTTTCTAAGTTGTTTTTTGAAGTCTATAGTGTACTGGTTTTATTTGAATGCATTATTTTAATTAATTTTAAACTGTTTTAAGCAGTTCAAGTCTGTCTTCTTTTAACTTGTTGAATTATTTTATATGCTTTTAATATTTTTTAAAAATGTAGGTTTCAGAAACTAGAAAAGCAATACCATGAGAAGAGACACAACAATAAGGAAAACATTAAATGTATGTTTGATAAAACTTTATGTTCAGATATTAGATACTGTATATTTTTTTAGACACTGTACACATGAATAGAAGACATAGATTTATATAAGAAAGAGTTAATATTGTGAGTTGATGGAAAAAAGAATATATGGTTGTTAGGCATAACAGAAATAATTAATAGTAGAAATTGTCAATTTAAATTGCAATATAAAGATCAGACTATTATTTGTTAAGACAGTAAATACAGGATCAGTTGGGGAGGAAGATTGATTGGTATGTATGAGGTAAATGATGAATATAATGGATTAGAAAGGGAAATGATTCAGATGGTAAAGTATGTGCGAAGATTTGAATAAGTGGAAGCGGGTGTGAAGAGAGAGAGGAGAGGTTTGAAAGGTAGATGAAGGAGAGAAAAAATGGAAAGAGTTATGTGAATGAATTTGAAGGGGATAGAAAGGAAATGGAAAAAGATAAGAATAAGAAAGATAAGATAAGATAAGAAAAGAATTTAAGTTAAAACACACACACACATATATAGTGGGATGAAATATGTTGATAAAAATAAATTTTAAAAAATTAAACATCATTTTATTTTTTACCCTGTTTTAAGTTGATCAAGTTGGTTTTCTTTGGGTTTTTTTCCGGGCTGTGAGGCCGTGTTCTGGAATAGTTTCTTTCTGATGTTTCGCCTGCATCTGTTGCTGGCATCCTCAGAGAATGCAGGCGAAACGTCAGAAAGAAACTGTTCCAGAACACGGCCTCACAGCCCGGAAAAACCCAAGGAAAATCTATGGATGCCGGCCGTGAAAGCCTTCGACTTCACATTGATCAAGTTGATTTTATTATATGCTGCCTTGAGATAGAGGATAGGAATATAAATATTTTAATAAATAAAAAAAAATAATTATGTGATATTTATGTGTGGGGCAGAGCAAGGATGCAGAATGTGGTGCTAGCCACAGGTTGCCATTTCCTGCAAATTTCAGCTTTCCTTCTCAACTCAGATCTTGTGGCACCTTAAAGACGAACATGTTTTACTTGATGTAAGCTCTCATGAACTGCCACCCACTTAATTGTCAACATCAGGTTTACCTGAATAAAATGCATTAGTCTTTAAGGCAGGGGTTTCTAAGCTAGGAGCAATGACAGCTTTTGGCTCTCATGTCAGTGGAGCAGTGAATCTACTCTGGATTTTTGTCTGAACTTGAAAAGCATTGTCCAAGGTGCTGAACTTCATGCCCCCCAAATCAGTTCAGCAACATTAGATTCCACTGCCAGGAAGGTTCCAGGGATTGTTGGACTTCACCTCCCAGAAGCACCAGCCACCATGGCCAATGACTGTAGATTTTGGGAGCTGAAGTCCAACAACATCTGCAACCCCACCGTTTAAGAACTGCAGCCAGTATTCTGTAACGACCAGTACTGTGTATTCATTACTTAGAAACTGATTCTGTATCAGCCGCAGACTACTGGCTTGCAATTCTTTAAAGTATACTTAGCTAAATTTAATTATCTTAAAGTATACTTAGCTAACTACACTTAATTAAGTAACCTCTCCTGGCCCACCCCTCCCAACCCAAACCTGACGGAAACATCAGGTTTCCCAAATCTGATGGAAAGAGGTCTATTTCATCAGAAGGTATGTTTCGCCTGGAGAAGAGAAGGTTAAGAAGTGACACAATAGCAATGTTTAACTATTTGAAGGGATGTCATACTGAGGATGGGGCAAGCTTATTTTCTGCCACTCCAGAGACTAGGACATGGTAGCAATGGCCTCAAACTACAGGAAAAGAGATTCCAAACATTAGGAAGAACTTCCTGACAGTAATGGCTGTTCAGCAGTGGAAAACACTGCCTGGGAGTGTGGTGGAGTCTCCTTCTTTGGAGGTTTTTAAACAGAGGCTGGATGGCCATCTGTCAGGGAAGCTTTGATTACATATTCCTGCATGGCAGAGGGTTAATAATAATAATAATAATAATAATACAATTTATTTCTATCCCACCCCTCTGCAATGCAATCAGGGCGGCTTACATCATAAAAATCCCATAATTACATTAATACCCTAACCCACCCACCCCTTAAAACAATATTAAATTAAACAGATTAAAAACGTACAATAATGGTATTGTATTGCTGGCAGAGGGTTGGACTAGATGGCCCTTGTAGTCTCTTCTAATTCTATGATTCTGCCAGCAATCAGAACACAGGGGAATGACATTTCCATCAGGTTTGTGGGGGTTAGGCCAGGAAAGGTTATACTTAAGGGTTTTACCACACTATACTGTTATAGCACTATTTTTCCACTTTAACTGCTATGGCTGCCTCCTGTGGAATCCTGGGGCTTGTAATTTACTGAGGTCTAAGAGCTCTCTGGCTGAGAATGCTAAATACCCCTCCCTAAACTTCAAATCCAAGGATTTCACAGGAGGCAGGCATAGCAGTTAAAGTGGAATAATAGTGCTATAACAATGAAGTGCGGTAAGACTCTTAGGAGATTTTCACATGGGGCCAAAATGCCCTGTTCCTGCCCCGCCACCTCCTCTCCCATTCCTGCTGTGGAATGGAGAAAAATGTTCACACACTTACCTCCATTCCGGGACAGGAACATCCTCCCTGTCCCCAAGCTTGCCGGCTGTAAATGCAGCTGTCATAAGGCTGCATTTACGACCGGGATCTCAAATCTCGGCCGTTCTTGCAAGAGAATGGCTGCGCACCAAATTCAAAAATCCCCCCCCCAAATGTCAAAGCAAGAAACAAAATACAAAAATAAAATTTTAAAAATACAAGTAACTCTGGGGGGGGGAGGGTGCCACTTACCTGGATGTCCCGTTCGTGACCAGAAGTGCTCAGACCGGACCTCCTCCCCCATGTCTGTCACCTCAACAGGGATGGGGCTCCTTTTCCCACGTTCCTGCTTCTGTGACAAACACAGAAGGGGTGTTCTATTCACAATGTTTCATCATGAATAGAATATTCCGGGAGCTGCACAGGGGCAGGACGGGAGCAGGATGGAAGGGGTCGACGTCATCCGAAAGGGAGCCCCTTTCTCGACCCTGTTCTGTGCCTGCCCGGGAATATTGGCCCCATCTGAAAATCTCCTTAGAGGCCTACCACACGTCGAATTAAAGTAGCAGTGAAGCAGGAAGGTTCTGTCTTCCATGCTGCCTTACTGCATGATGTCATAGTTCATCATCAGACTTGGGGAAACCCCAAGGTTTGTAGAAGACATCCCACCACCCACCTCCTGCAATATATATATATATCCTCAAGACAAAAAGGCTCTGGGGCAAGGGTTCCAAAAATACTCCAAACAGGACTGAATGTACTCAGTGGCCATGGAATGCCGCTTGACTGTTCTGGGATGGGGTGGGGTGATGATGGAATGGAGTGTGCTGACAGAAGGCATGGCTGGCTGGAATCCTGAGCAAGCAACCACCCCCACACCTGTAACATTTTGTTGTGAGCCCCACTTGTCCGGTTTCTGTTTCTCATGTCGTTTGAGATAACCTCCTTTGTGTTTGTGCATACTTTGGAGGCCTTTTAGTCCTTATGGATCAATGGAAACAAACATTAGCTTGTTCTGAGATGGACGAGACAAGATTGTTATTGAAGAGAGCTTTGGTTTGGGTAAAGTCTGCCTGATGTAATTTCAGGACTGGGCTATTCAGAAATGTTAAAGAATTTTTGAATTTCCAGTAATCTTAAATGTTAAGCTCTGGTCCATAAACTTTGAATTATAACCCATCAGCTATTATCTTGGAGTTGTTTGAAATATGTTTATTACATGTTTGCACTATTAATAATGTTTGTCCTCTATATATTGTCTTATCATTCCCAGTGATTTAGTTAATGGCAGGTGGGAAGATAAACCTCCTTTTGGGTCATCCATGCTAAAAATGTACAGTGGTCAGAGATTTATGATTCTGTCCTTTATAACACTTTGACCTCATGACTTCTGCAAAACGAAAAGATAATAATAATAATAATAATAATAATTACAGTATTTTATTTCTATCCTGCCCCTCTGCAATGCAATCGGGTCGGCTTACAGCATAAAAATTCCATAATTACATTAGTACCCTAACCCACCCACCCCTTAAAACAATATTAAATTAAAAAGATTAAAAACATAAAATAATTAAAAAGAGGGGAAAATGGGATAATTCAATGGCAGCTTAAGGGAAAAGACAGCCGATTCTTCGGGCTGGGATAGCTATTTGGGAAAGGCCTGCCAGAAAAGATCTGTCTTGATATGCAGATATGCAGAATCATAAATATTAATACAGTTGTCCCTCTGTATCCACGGATTTAAGCATTCACAGCTTGAAAATATTCTGAAAAAATAATAATCTAAAAAGCAAACCTTGATTTTGCCATCTTAAGAATATAAGGGACACCCAGGGCCGGTTTAAGGAATTTGGGGGCCCCCTGCAATGGTTTGTTTTGGGGGCCCCCTATGTTTATCCCAGTGTCAGGGAAAGGTATATACCAGACCCCCTCCCCATCAGCCACTCTGCATTTTTTTAAAAAATAAATTGCTGCTAAATTATTTTCAAGAGGTGAGAAGTACTTCAGAGGAGGACAAAAATTAAGTAACCACAACATGAGAGTGTTTTGCCACTGTAATAATTACATCTCCATGTGTTTCTGATTATCTGAACATATATTAAATGAGAAATATAATCAAAATGCACTAACTGAGTCTGATGCAATGAAAAGGTGCTGACATGGTAAGAGAAACTGAAACATTTACAGCCTTTACCTAAAGACTGATGTGTGTGAGTTCTGTGTTATTTTTCAACTTTGCAAAACAGTTTAGAACATGTCCACTTCGTGCTACAATGCTATATAGTGCAGCTGATTTTGCTTTAAGTTTATGTGCAAGTAACAATACATAAGGTAGCTCATGAAGCAAACTAGCCACTGGCTAATTAAGCAGAGGAACATACCACTTATGGAGGAATTATATCACCACTACTTCTCAATGAATTTAGTGTCCTGAATAAATTCCCACAACTCATTTTTATTTTTGGAGTACATGGGGTTGCCATAAGTCAAAAGGCAACTTGAAAGCACATGTGCACACACACAAACATCCCAGTGAGTTTGATCTCCCATCTCTCATTCTCTGTGTCTCAGAGAAAGTGCACACGCTCTCTCTCTCTCTCTCTCTGGGTGCGTCTATACGATCATAAAAAAATCCGTTTGGGTGGTAAAAAATACGAATAGGCTGTCGTTCGTATGCATACAAACCGCCCACATGATTTTTTACCCCTCTAAACTCCATATGACTCCTTCTTCCCCAAGCTGGCTGGAGCGAGGAATCCAAGTGGCGGTTTAAAATCTCCCGCCGCTTTTTTTTTTTAAAGGTTCCTGTTGTGCGGACACTCGGTTTTCCCTATTTACAATATAAAATAAAAATAAATAAATGTATAATTCACGGACTTACCAGACTCTCACTAGCCGGGAATCCAAGATGGCGGCCGCTCCCAATTCCCCTCCGTGCTAGCCCCACCCCCTCTGCTTGGCCAGCCAATCATATTACACTGCCTGTTCGTATGTGTGCGAACGGACTGTACAGACCCATCAGCCATCTGAACAGCGTACGGATTTCTCATCGCGATCTGCTTTCCCTCCCGAACGCCGCATGTGCGTATTTCAGGATGGAAAACCACCACCCCTCTTTTGGATGCGTGTGAATCTGAACGGCCGTGTGTACCAAAGCGCGAACTTCCGCACGCTGTACGTTTTATTTAAATAGTGTAGACGGGACCTCTCTCTCTCTCTCTTCCTCCTCCCAGCTCATACAGGGACCGTCTCCAAACTACAGCAGCAGTATTAGCCAGGCACCTTCTCAGTGCTCCCCCAACTTAGTACCAAGCCTCTCTCTGCAAGCAACACTGCAGGGAGAGAAGTCCAGCAGCCACTCAGTCTCTGACTCTAGCAACAAGTTAAATAACCACCCCACCGTGCATGGCAGCCCCCCCCCTCCAAGATACCCCCATCCTCACAGCAATGCAGGGGCCATCTCCAAATTCCAACTTAGTCAGTAGGAAGAGCAACTCCCTCTCCAACAGCAGTCTCCAGCTCAGTGCTACTGCCAGGCCCCGCCTGAGGAGGGAGTGGGGGGGCTTGCAAAGCAGTGTCTCCTTCTGGCTGTCTCCTTGGTCAAACAAGGAGATAGGAGACAGCAGGAGGTTAGCCCCCCCCCCTTTGGCCCATTGACCTTGGGGCCCCTGCCAATGCGTATTTGGCAGACTGGTTAAACAGGCCCTGGTAACACTGGACACTTGTCCTGTTAGCAAGCCATACTCCCGTGTTTGCCGGGCCAATCAGCTTTGCCCTTCTCTCCTATGGGAAAGCAATTCAAACTGAATTGCTTGTCCCAACGAGAAGGAATTTTTTTAAAAACTTCAGGAAAAGCCATGAAGGCTTTTCTCTCCGAATTTTTAACATTTTTGCCCCTGCCCTTCCAAATACGACAATACGATGTGGAATCCCAATAAGACAGGTAGGATTCTCCTTGCATTCTGTGAGGAATATTTTCACCATTTAGACAGCCCCGTGATTGTGACCACATAAGGATCGTGAATAAGGATCAGTTACAGATGCATACAGTACTGCCACTGTGATACTGAATTCTGGCCAATAATGATAATATCTGTGGTGGAGAATTGGGGAAGTTTACAACAATAGAGACACCCCAGCTGCAGCTCCCAATCAAAGAAGGATCAGGGGCTAATAATAACAGGACAGCTTGCATTAGAATGACAGGAAATCAATGCTTCAATCTTCCTCCATATCAATACCGGCTCCAGTCAAGGTGATCGGTTCACATTTTGGCAAGCAAAACAATCAAGCCTGAAAGTCTGGGTAGGGGTGTAATGGGGGGTGGTGACAATAGATCAAAATGAAATATGAAGCAAGGGCCAGCTTCCAGCTACAGGGTGTAAAGAAGAGCTCCAGAGCTGAATTTAAACCAGAGGTGAATTTAAATCTCAGTTCCACAGCTTCCCCTAATGTGTTATAAGGAAGGAAAAAATCATTTTTCGTGTTATACACAGAGATTTATTTGTATATGTAAGTCTTTGAGAGAGCGCCAGTGGGGTGTAGTGGTTTGAGTATTAGACGAGGACTCAGGGAGACCGAGGTTCAAATCCCTGCTCAGCCATGGCATCCCATTGGGTTGCCTTGGACAAGTCACATTTTCTCAGCCTTGGAGGAAGGCAATGGCAACTCTGAAGAAATCGTGCCAAGAAAACACTATGATAACTTTGCCTAAGTGTTGCCATAAGTTGGAAACGACTTGAAGGAACACAACAGTGTAAGTCTCCGAAGAATGAGAGGAAGACCAAACAGCAGACACATATCCAGTAAAATATATAGCATTTTTACAAGTCAACACTGCTGGCATAACAGCTATTTTTATTATCAGCATTCCTCTGTAATGCTAGAGTTGTCAGCACATTGTAAATTTGCAGCTTTTAAGTGATATTAAAAGCATAATGATGCGGAGTATTTGTATAGCACTTTTTAAAGAAAGGCCTTGATGTTGCACATCATACATAACAAGAATCCTGGAAGGTATACTGCTGCAATGATTAATGTCTGGAGTTGAGGCTGAGACCAAGTGGCTTCCTGAAGACCACCTTGTGAGTATGTGGCTGAGACAGGATTTGAAACAGGCCTTCCTTCCTGACATCTCTGCTCCTATCTACACTTAGGACTTGTCTATGCGAGGCAAAAAAATGTGGATTGCTCCGCAGTAATGGCAATTCACAGCAGCTGCTATTTGTCTCAACGTGTGTTCCTTCTGGCAGATTGCAGGCATGCGAAGCTATCTGTGTTTGCTATGCAAACAGGCATGCCTGCGAATCAAGATGGTAGTCGTGAGTGTATTACTTGTATTTTTACTTACCTCAATGTGCTGCTGCCAGACAGTATTTAAAAAAAAAAAAACATATCCAAGGTGTGAAGGAGCGATATTTTGCTTTAACAAAAAAGCAAACAAAAAAAGCCATTTTATAGCCTTAGCGCTTGCTCCCTAAGGTGAAAATCCAACATGGCGGCTCCGGGGGCTTGCCTTGTTAGCATGTTCTGCCCCCTCACACACATCTAACCAATCAGCTTTCAACTTCCACTCTTATAGGGAGAGTGAATCAAATCAAATTGTTTGTCCCAAAAAGCAGGAATGTGCATCCCTCCCCTGCTGTTTTTAAAAAACTTTGGGAAAAGCTGCAAAAGATTTGGCCCCCCTCCTTCCCAATATGGTAAATTCATGTAGAGTCCCATTGAGACAGATCATATTCGCCTCGCATTCTCTGAGGAGTATTTTTGCCATTTAGACAACCCCTTAAACAAAACCTGCTCTCAAAAATCTGATGTCCCTAAATCCACTCACCTATGCTTAGTAGTAGATCTACTTAATTAATTAATTTATGCTGCCTTTCTCCCAGCACAAGATCCAAAGCAGCTTACAACCATTTAAAAACACAGTACAACTGAAAAACAAAAAACTTATTAATACAAAGCAACTAAATCACCGTTCTGCTTTTAAAAAAACACAAGATAAAAACCATTTTAAAAACACATTTAAAACATGATAAATAAGATATCGTATGTTTAGTATGTCTAGTGTTCATAATGTCTAATTTGAATATGTGTGAAATATAATAATAAATGAAAAAATAAAACATGATAAATAAGGAACACAACATCCCCTGTTAAAAGTTCCATCTGCCACAAGAAGTTAAAAACCAAATGTCTGCCTAGATTAAAAAAAAAAGTGTTTGCCAGCCAGCAGAAAGACAACAGGGAGGAAGGCAACTGGCCTTCCTGTGGAAGGGAGTTTCACAACCTGGAAGTAGCCAACAAAAAGGCTCTCACTATCCTTGCCAAATGTTCATGTGATAGTGGTGGGACCAAAAGAAAGCCCTCCCTGCAGACCTGAAAGCTAAGGCAGGCTCATATAGTTTTCTTGTTCTATAGCAGGTATAACCAAGTTGTTGTTGTAGTGGTGGTGTCCCTTCAAGTCATTTCCGACTTATGGCAACCCTAATACAAACCTATCACAGGGTTTTCTGAGACTGTGTGACTTGCCGAAGATCACCCAGTGGGTTTTCGTGGCTGTGAGAGAGATTTGAACCCTTGCCTCCAGAGGCGTCGTGTACCATTCAAACCACTACACCTTGCTGGCTTCTATAACCAAGTACCTTACACAGAAGAATTTTTAAAAACCAGTGTTGAAGAGAGAAATACAGCCAGCATGACTTCTTACACCATAATAAAGTTAATCTTTAATCTGTTTTTATTATAATTTTTGTTGACATCTTAATATTTTAATGCTCTTGTCATTGGCTATCATATTGTTTCAGTGTTTTTTTGTTGTTATTGTTATTTCATGAACCATTTGGGATGGTTATTATTGCAAATCACTACAGGAGCATTTGCTTCTTCGGCAATATGTATACCAAATAAACAAGTTTGCCGTTTGCAAAGGCCTAAATTGGGGGTGGGAACTCTGTGACCTTCTAGACGTTGTTGAACTAGAACTCCCATCATTCCCCTCCATATGTTGTGCTGGTTAGGACTGCTGGGGGTTGTAGTCCAACAACATCTGGAGGACTACACAGTTCCTGCAACTGTCCTAAATCCAGTTGCTAGCCCCAAGTAGAATAAAACTACTGAACTAATGCAATTTACATAAGTGTAGATTCCCTATTCAGCAGTTCATTCAATGAGGCTACTCTAATGCATCTATTCTAATTAGGGTTAGGCCTAAAAGTCTACTAAAAGTCTCATAGGTGTGTTTGTTTTTTCATCGTCAGCTGGGAAGCCTAATTAGTGACTAGGAGAAAGTTAGAGCCCACGCAGAATCCAACGTTTGGAAATGTTGGCTGGCATTCAGTGTTGCAGTTATGGCTTTGTAACCTAGATTTTCAGATCTGGAGCTGCTCTGCTCTTATTCTAAATCTATGTAACTTCCCCTCCCAGCCTACCTTAAGAGCCAGCAGCCGGATTGTGTGAATGAGGTCTGTTCAGCACAGGGCAGAAGGAGGATAACATTTCCAGCCCCCTTCCATTAGTGAGTGAGGCTGAGACAATCAGAAGCAGGGGCCCTGTTGCAAGTCACAAGTCATTGTTTCAGCTTCACTAGCTGGTGGGAGGGCACTGGAAACATCCTCCTCTTTGTGCCCTGATTGGCTCTCTCTCTCTCTCTGGCTTTTCTTCGCAAACGAAGATTCAGGAAGGACTCATCCCGCACTTTCTGCATGCACGCTGATGATTAAAAAGGCAATCTTAGATAACCAAGTCCGGTTGCAGAAATCACAGCAAAAGGTCTTGGGGGATGTTTCCGGGTTGTGATTCTTTCTGCGTTGTCGTTTCTCTTCAAGATTTGTTCAGCGAGAGTTCTCAAATAAGGCTGCAGCATTGTGGATAGTGCGTCTCCATGCCTCCCGATGTGAGGCCAGGGCGGACCATTGTTGGTGATCAATTTGGCTGAGCCTGAGATGTTGTTTCAGGGAGTCCTTGTATCGCTTTTTTTGGAACACCCCTCTTACGCTGACCCATGGCGAGTTCACCATAGAGCACTATTTTGGGGATTGGAAGCTGAATGGATTTCCTTCACCTGATCTGGCTGCTGGCTCTTAAGGTGGACTGGAGGGGGGTTGGTCAGAGTACACTTACATAACTCAGTAGCTGATGTAAAATATCCATGGCTATTTTGGGGGGGATTGCAATTCCCAGAATTCCCCAGCCAGCATGGGGACACTGATCAGTGGGGGATTCTGGGAAATATAGTCCAAAAGTAATCACCTCCCAGCTCTGGTGTACTCAAACTACAAAAGCCCTTCTAGTATAGCATCCTGTTTCCTACAGGGATCAGGAAGACAACAAGCAGCTTCACTGTTCCTGGACAGTTCCTGGAGGTGCCACATATCCACTGAGAGACTGAACTTTCTTGAATTTCCCTATCCCACCCAACCCCTTTTTTGTCTACTCCTTTCTTTTAGGAGACAAAGCTTCCATGTCAAGACAATGCCATGTGGAGGCCCAGTTCTCCCCCATGCCTCTCCTTTAGCAAACAAGCTGTGGATGAACACAGAGGGACACTGGCAATTCACAGGCGACAGCAACCCAGTAACAGTATATCCGTTCTCGGCACATTCTTGGCTCTCTTTGCTGGCTCCAGGCGGGTGTCACCCGAGCTCCTTGCTTCTCCCCGGCCAGGGCAGAGAGCACTGTTTACTCCAGGCAAGGCTAGCTGGGTATTATTAGCTCTCTCTGGTTTCTTGTTTGCATTTGAAGATGCAAAGGTCATAGCTGGAAAAGACACATGCGGTCATGTCTCATCCATCTTTTTCTCCCCCTCTCTCAAATCCCTGCAGTCCATTCCTGTTAGGTGGCTAGGGAAACTAGTAGCCGGGTTTTTGTAGGAAAGGAAGAGCAGCAGCTAAAAGGTTAAGATGGGGAACTGGGAAGAGGACAGGTGGGGACAGAGCTTAGGGAAAGTTGCCTGGGGGTGGGGGACCACAATTCCTAGAATCTTCCAGGCACCATGCTGGCTGGGGGATTCTGGGAATGGCAGTTCAAAAAGTAACTTTTCTATGCTCTGGATAGGGGGATCCAACAGACTGATGGGAGGGAATGGGAAGCAGACTTCCAAAACAAGTGCCAGGGAGTTAGACCAGGGGGTCAGCTAGATGGGAGAATTAAGTCCGGAAAATTTTGCCTTGTGGCCCTTTCACTCCAGTGCCCATTTGTGCCCACGATGCATTCGCAAGATCAGTGATGGGAAAATTACCCAGTTTGTAGTTCACGTGGAAGGCGATGGGAGGAGGGAGAGAAACACACACACGCACACACACAAGAGGCAGCAGAAGACAGGGGAAGGTGATGGGGGGGGAAGGGAAGAAGGGGAGAAGCACACACAGAGATGGAGGAGGAGGAGTGAATTCCCTGCGGGAAATTTCCCTTGATTCCCCCCTTTTCCTTTTCCCCGTCTAGCTGACCCCTCTGTGCGGCTGGAGAGTGAGAGGGAGGCATGGCTGGCTGCGGGCTTCCCAAGAGGTGGCCAGGTTGCAGAAGGAGGAAGAGGTGGCGGTGGTGGTGGCAGCAGCGATAGAGAAGGTGGCATCTTTGGAGAGTCCGCAGCCAACCAAGCCTCCCTCTCACTCCCCAGGGGCACAGAGAAAGAGACACTCCAGAGCTTGCCGAGGAGGAAGGAGAGCCAGGGCTTGGCAAAACCCTTGGCAGTGGCGGCTGCTGGGGCTGCTTTGGCGGAGGTGGCGGCAACTCACTGGACGTGCACAAGGGAGGGAGTCTCCGTAAGTTAGAAATGGCTTGAAGGAACACAACAACAGCAACGAAACACCCATCTTAATCTGTTCTGGAGTTTCAGACCGGTCCCTCAGAAATCTACTCAAGAGTTCAGCCAGCAGTAAGAACAACAATGGTGGTGCCCATGGGCTCACAGAGCAGCCCATTCCCAGTGGTGGAGGGGGAAGCCTTTGAAACCCCTGGTGGCCACCACAGAGCAGCCCATTCCCAGCCAATCACCTTTCAGCTCTATGAACCATGCTCTACTGTGTCCCCTTTCGTGAATTGGTTGTACACATGACCTATTGTGCACATTTTCACACACTTTTTCAAAAAGATCAGGATAAGCAGTGAAAGCAGTTATCACAGACTATGTGGAGTTTTCAGTCCCCTTCCTTTCAACTATTGCACATATGGGCCATTGTCCATGTGGAGCATTAGCATTCTTAGTGAATTTTTTGAGGATTTTTTCCCTCATGTGGATTACTCCCTAGGACTTTGAGGAACTGGGACTGATCTGTCTGTTTCACTTTCTTTCATATTTAGATTTTTAAATAAAGATATATGCAAATTTGGGGAAGTTCTTCTCAAAATGAACCAAACTGAATTCCTTCTGCAACTATCCAAATTCACCTGTCCCCAGTATGAAACAGAAACATGTTGTACCTGTCTCCCATGTAGCAGTAAAAATTAGGAGTCTGTCAAAGAGGGAGAGAGAGAAAGAGAGGTGGGAGCAAGAGTGCATCTATGGGGGCAGCAAAATGAGGACATTGCCACCCAATAAGAATTCTGCCCTCCATGAAATTTTCCTTAAATCCTCAAATTTTTAGCATCTCAGAGAGCAAGACGCTGAAAATCATTCACACCTAGAACTCTTCTATTTGCTGTGTTTGCTTTCCCTTGGTACCTTTGCCTGTCCCTTCGGATGCCTAAACTGTATTCCCAAGTGCTCAGCTGAAGTTTTAAATTCCTACAGTGCTAAAAATTTGGAACTTTAGAGACTGAAGGAAAATGTAATGGAGGAGGCAGAATTCTTCACTGGGGCAGCAGTGCCCTCATTTTGCTCACATGCCCCATAACTACATTTGCTCACATGCCCTGGGTGGGGGGGTCCTTTCTCAGGACCACAAACCTGGCTGATTATTCTGTCTCAGAAACCCAGATCCAACACCAGATTTTTAAGAGCTAAGCAGTCAAAGCTCTGAATAAGTGAATCTGTCAGTTTTGATTTCTCCAACATTGCATCTTTTTTTTTTCAAAAAAATCTCTGGAAAGTTCTTATTTTTAAAAAATGAGGCAAATGAAAATTCTCACCCCTCCGTAGTAGAATTTATTTGCTTATCTATGGGAGGGCCTGCTGCATTTGGGGGGGGGGATTTTCAGCTCACAAACAAGAAAAAAGACAAATATCCATTTTCTCTCTCAGAGCAAGAGATAAGACCTAGTACCCTGGTGTTCCAGAGATAGCCTTGTGTTAATCTTTTGTGTATGCTTCATAAGACAAGACCAAAGGAAGCATCCACAGAGTTCATGAAGACTGGAGAAAAATCCTTGTGTACAGTACTAAGACGACAGCCTAAGAAAGTCAATGGGTACATATGGACTCCAGGGCTGCCTGGTGGCTTCCATGTCTTCAGCTTGCTTCAATTCCTGCAAACTGAGTTAAAAGTACAAATGTAGTTTGCACAATTAACTCAGCAGGGGAGGAGAGGAGTCTTGCTCTTCTCTCTAGGATCTGGCAAAAGCAAACTGCTGCAGCCTCTTCTTGCTTATATGTTCTTCCTCACTACTTTTGCCAGCTTGACCTCATTCTGACGTTGCTTCGACACACATGTCCCAGTTTTCATCTGTGAAATCTTGGATGAATGTGAAATGAAACACATATACATTTTGAACACTCCTTGGAGAAGCAACTAGGGGAACTTTCATGACAAGGGCAGCCCCTGAGAATTTATCACTGTATAGTTGTTCAATGGGAATTAGACAAGCTCATGCAGCATACACCTATGAATGGCTGCTAATTGGGACCGCTTTATATTGCCTCCAGTATGAGTGTCCTACCTCACCCTCTGGAGTCAGAAGATTCAGACAAAGAGGAGGAGGAAGATTGCCAGGAATCTGTAGCTCCTGAGTCAAAGGAGATGGGGATTGAGGCAGAGAGAAGTCTGGCAAGAGGTTGCAGATGGTGAAGACCCATTGCCGTCCCCTTGAGAGACGAAGAGAAAAACAGAGATTGCATAATTCCTAGCAGTTAAGTAAGAGACGCTGACCAGATTAGGCACCTAGGGTCTTGAAACAGCTGCCCATAAATTTCTCAGACACTGCTTGGCAGCCTTGTTGCTTTCAACCCTCTTTCTTGATGAACAGCAGTACTCTTACATTGGTGACAATGATGAAATGGGGACGATTCTATGGTATCCCAGTACAAGATAGGCTGTGTACCTGTGGTGAGCCAGCTCTGGAAGATTTGGCTCATTATATACTCGAGTGTCAGATATATACTGACATTTGAAAAAGTTAGAGCCTTTCCTAAAGAAAATGAAATGCTGGGGTGTAAAAGAGAAACTTAATTTTCTGTTATCGACAAATCAACATGTGATTTGGAGGGTCACTGCATTTGCATCAAAGGCTGCCAGATGCAGAGAAAAATTCTTGAAGTCCATTTTGGCTAATTATTATAGGAACCAGAAGATATGAGAGTATAAAATGCCTTTGTAGTTTGTATGACACTAAAGGGTAAATGTTACTCTTCCTTTGTTACTGTAATATGACTTGTTTTCTAATACTGTACACTCTATTTACTTCAAGTTTAGGCATATATTTTCTCTCTCTCTCTCTGGCTTTTCTTCGCAAACGAAGATTCAGGAAGGACTCATCCTGCGTTTTCTGCAAGCGCGCTGATGACTAAAAAGGCCAATCTGAGATAGACAAGTCCAGTTGCAGAAAGCACAGCAGACAGTTTCCTTGGGTGATGTTACCGGGTTGTGATTCTTTCTGCATTGCCGTTTCTCTTCAAGACTTGTTTGGCGTGAGTTCTCAAATAAGGCTGCAGCATTGTGGATAGTGTGTCTCCATGCCTCCCGATGTGAGGCCAGGGCAGACTATTGTTGGTGATCAATTTGGCCAAGCCTGAGATGTTGTTTCAGGGAGTCCTTGTATCGCTTTTTTGGAGTACCCCTCTTACACTGACCTGTGGCAAGTTCACCGTAGAGTACTATTTTGGAGAGGCGATGGTCCTCCATCCTAGATACATGCCCTGCCCAGCACAGCTGTGTTCTCAATATCATGGCCTCAATGCTGGTGATCCCTGCTTGCTCAAGGACAGCAACATTCATCACATAGTCAGTCCAGTGTATATTTAGGATTGTGCATAAACAGCGCTGATGGAAGCGTTCGAGGAGTCGTAAGTGGTGGCGATAGGTGACCCATGTTTCAGATCCATAAAGGAGAATAGACAGTACAATGGCTCTATACACACTGATTTTTGTGTTTCGCCTCAGGTGTTTATTACTCCAGACTCTTTTGTAAAGTCTTCCAAATGCGCTATGTGCCTTTGCTAATCTGTGATCGATCTCTTTGTCAATCTTGGCATCTGAGGAGATGATGCTTCCCAGGTAGGTGAACTGCTGAACGGACTTAAGCACAGAATTGCCGACGGCAATGTGGGGATGGTGGTATTCGTCCTGTGGTGCACCGTTTTCTTCAGGTTGACTTCCAGCCCAAAGAGCTCTGCAGCTGTTGCAAAGCAGGATGTTAGGCACTGCAGAGCTGCTTCTGTGTGGGCAACAAGGGCAGCATCCTCAGCAAAGAGCAGCTCACGGACTAGATAGTTTAGGGTCTTAGTGCGAGCCCTCAGATGGCTTAAGTTAAACAAGCTACCAATTTAGTTAATTTTAATTATGATCCTGTAATTGTATAAAAGCTTGGATGTTTTGTACTATTTTATTTTATTTTTATTCTTTGCAATGATCTTTGGACTAAGCAATAAACGTATTTTCAATCTTACATTGGTGATTTTTTTTTACCATGAACTGGCTACAATTTACAACACTGTTTTACTTCTTGTTGGCTTTGTTTATCTGGACTACTGACTTCCTGAACAACTCTTGAACTGGCTGATGACCACCCTCTTTCTTCTCCCTTCATCCTGCTGGATACCTGGTGACTGACCTGGACTGTTAACTCCTCAACAGCTCTTTTTATTATAACCACCTGATTCCTGGGACACTTGCTAATTGCAATACAGGACAGTGAGAGGCATCAAACAGAGTTGCAGTTTGATGTGAAGTTGAAGGCTTTCATGGCTGGCATCCATTAGTTTTCTGTGGCTTTTTCCCAGGCTGTGAGGCCATGTTCTGGAAGAGTTTATTCCTGACGTTTTGCCTGTATCTGTGGCTGGCATCTTCTGACATCTTCTGCAGGTGAAACTTCCAGAACACGGCCTCACAGCCCAGAAAAAACCCCACAGAAAACGAGTTGCAGTTGTTGGGGTCAGCAGGAAATGGCTATTGCTGTTGGGCTCTGCAGGTGGATTTTCCATAAGCACCTTGTTGACTACAGTGGAAAAAAGAAATGCCGGTCTGGTTAGGCCTTGGTCTGATGCATCCAGCATGGGTCTTCCTATGACTCCTAAGCAGGTTTCAGCTCTGGCCATTTTAGACTTTACAAGTTACC
Source organism: Gambelia wislizenii (assembly GCA_030847615.1). Lineage (NCBI taxonomy): Eukaryota > Metazoa > Chordata > Lepidosauria > Squamata > Crotaphytidae > Gambelia > Gambelia wislizenii. The sequence goes on from JAUMIR010000002.1 coordinate 42,653,794, forward strand.
CACAGATCATAGCCTTATTGATTCTTAGCTGTTTGGTTCCGTGCTCCTTCCTGAACATGCAGAGAAGGGGGTGTGGAGAGACACAATATCACTTTCTTCCCACCACTTCCCAGAATGCAATATGTCTGGGCCAGGATTTCTCTCATCACCTGTTTTCTGACCACAACCCTGTTGACACCATTGTGTTGTTAGATTAGTATCTATGTGTTTTTGAGAAGTGAGGGGTACTGCAAAATTTCACATCTGGGGGTCAAATATTTCAGAGTCTGACCATGCAGATTTTCTCCTGTCCCTCTCTTTTCCAAAGTATATTGTAAGCATTTGTAAGTTACCATGTTTTTGAAGGCCTACAAGGACACCATGGTTCTTCAGGAGTTGAATTGCTCATGGCTGACTAGTTCATCTTGATCAAAGGGAGAGGGGAGGCTGTATATTTCTGTATGACAAGCTAGACCTGCTGAAATAACAACAACAACATATTTTCCTTTTCCCCAGGTCAGGGCTCAGGATGGCTTAAACAGTTAAAACAAACAGTTTAAAAACCCACAGCTTACAAAAGTTAAAAAGCAATTAAACCACAGTAAAATTTGAAACTGGTTAAAATAAAACAACAACAACTAATAGAAGTCCAGTACATTCTACAATTTCTACAAGGAAAGACAGTGTGGTATAGTGGCTTGAGTGTTGGACTATGACTCCGGAAACCAGGGTTTGAATCCCTGCTAGGCCACTGGGTGACCTTGAGCAAGTCACATTCTCTCAGCCTCAGAGGAAGGCAAAGGGAAACCCCCTCTGAACAAATCACAGAATCATAGAATCATCTTGCCAAGAAAACCCTGTGATACATTTGCCTTAGGATCACCATAAATTGGAAATTACAGTACTTCAAGAGACAAAATTTTTTTACAACAACTACCTTATACAAGGCCTTTTTCCCCTGAAAAAAAAAATCAGTTCTCCATGTCCCAGTGGAATAAAAATGGTTTTACCTACTTGCAGAAGGATAGTAATGAGGGTAACAATCTAGCATTTTTGGAAAGGGGGTTCCTGTCCAGAAAGCAACTAGTTACCAACAAAGTATAAACAGCACTAGTCTGGGAAGATAGCCAACTGTTAATTAGCTCACAGGAATGTAAACACAGTCAAAGATTTTGTCCAGTAACACAGGTCAAAGGCTTACAGCAGTCAGTCAGCGTGGTCCAAAGCAGTCCAAGGGTCAACAGGAGCAGACAACAGAGTAGTCAGGAACAGTCCAAAGTCTAAGCATGAGTAAAGATAACTGGAATCCAGGCACTAAAGTCAGCAGGAAGCTTTCACCAGGAAGATCAGATGATCTCTGACAAAGCCTCCATCACCTCTCCCAGCATATATAAAGCAATTAAGGCTTTGTCAGGTGTATCTTAATGAGCAGGTTTTTCTCATAAAGTCTCAGAGACCTCGTTTGAGTTTCCGTTTGCGCTCGCTGCTGGGTATAATGGTGGAGGTAAGTCCTTCTCTTCTTCTTCGTCCTTATCTGAATGGGCAGGACTCTCTGCTGAGACTGATGGCAATCCACTTGGACCAAGCTCATCCTCTGCTTGAGCCTCTAGGTTGGCAGGGTTCCCTGATGGCACAGGTGTAGATAAACCTGTGCCAAGGTCCCTAGGGCCATTCCCTGCCATGTCCTCCTTCTCCACTGACTTTATACCCTCATCAGGCTCATGGGGCATGACAGCTCCAGAGCCTGGGGGCAGCCACGGAGAAGGCCCTCTCACTTGTTCCCACCAGATGTATCTGTGAGAGAGGTGGGATGAAGTGCCTCTCAAAACTCAGGCAGGTTCATATGGAAGAATATAGTTCTTCAAATAATCTGGACCTGAGCTTTGTAGGTCATAACCAGCACCTTGAATTGTGCCTGGAAAAGGACTTTGCAGCCAGTGGAACTGTTGCAACAAGGGAGGTATGTATATGCTTTCTGTAGCATTCTCTCTTGTCTACAGAACTACTAAAGATGCAGCAGGAATCCAACTGAGTGATGGTACATACCGTCCAACTGTCTGATTTGGCAGGGATGTTCCTGATTAAGCCACTGTTGTCCCATTTTTTTCAGCTGCTTTTAAAATGTCCTAGTTTTTCTCTCTTCCTCCCACTTCCCCCGCCCCTTTTTCCTCAGCCTATTCCCTTTGTTGCAAACTGAGTTTAAAGTGCAAAAACAGTTCTTGTCCTTCTCAGTAGGCTCAGGCAAAAGCTAACTGCTGCAGCCTCTCCTAGCTTGTAGGTTCTTCCTCATTACTAACTTTTGCCATCTTGACCACACTCTGATACTGCTTGGCCACTCATATCCTGGTTTTCGTCTGTGAAATGTTGGAGGGTATGAGGGTAGTCAAAGAGTGCTTTAAATTCCCAGGGCTACCAATAAAAAGTCAATGTGTAGAATCTCCAGCTGCAGGGATGATCCTATCATTAGGTAGAATGCACCAACCACATTAGGCAACTGGTACAGGAGTGAGGCAGCCACTTTCCCTTGAGCCTCACCTGCTGCCACCACTCCTTTGTCCTGAAGAGGAGACTTGTGTGTTTCACATGGCCTGCCTGAATCGCGAAGTAAGATTCAGAACCAGCCCTACTATTAGGCAAAGTGAAATAGCTGCCAGAGGTAGGAGATTTAGGGTGCTGTGATAGGGGAGCAAATGGCTATTTAATATGTTGTGTTTTTATAGTCAAGGAGGCAAAGTGGTTCTGCCTCATGTACCAACATTACTTGGCAGGTTTTAGGTACTGTGTACCTTGACTTGGGTGGGTAGCTGCAGGGTTCTGTTTGCTGCCTTGCCACAGGTGGCAAAATTATTTGGGCTGTCCCAAGTAGCTAGCTTTCCTCAGTTGTGGCAGAAGATGCTATCCTGTTGCCAGTGCTGAAACAAGTTTTAACTGCAATTGCTGTCAGCTTGTGCAGCTGGAATGAAAGCAGGCACCATCTTTATCCTTTGATTCAGGCAGAAAATACCTATGGGCAGCCCTGCCGACTTTGTCTCTGGATAATGGATTTTGGGGGCGAGGGTGTATGGAAGGAAAATATAAAGAAGTAGTTGAAAAACACAGGAGGGTAACACATGGAAAGAAGCATAACATACTTCCAGGTTTTATTCCACAATTACACTGTCACTTCACTGAGAGAATGTACATGATGACATCAAAACATTCTTGTCTTTCATTTGTGACTCTTTTGTATTTCCCCATTGCTTCTGCAACTTGGTTTTTTTTCCCCCTCACCACAGAAAATCCAGTTGCACAACAGATTTTGGATTATTAGCACCAGGAGACATATATCTAGAAATACAGAGTGATACCACTTTCTCTCTTATAAACGCATACAGTCTTTGAAAATATCTGGAGAAGCCCCTCTGGTAGTCCACATGCACCCAATATTTTTTTCAGCAGTCATTCAGAACAGAGCATTCAGTGCAGTGGCACCTTCTATGTGGAATACTCTTCTATTAGAACTTTCTTGTGCTCCATCTATTCTTTCTTCTCAAAGCATGTTAAAGGCAACTTACTCTTTTCACTGCATGCTAAGGACAACTTATTTAAGCAAGGCTTCCCTGGGTGTAGCTGCATTACCCAGCTATAGAAGTCTGATAGTTCTTTATTATGGCTCCATAATGTGGAATCCTGGGATTTATAGTATATTTCCTTAAACAACACCAATATCACTTCTCTGCCTTTTGGCTAAGATCAAGTGTAAACTACACCAATAAAGCTCTGAAGCAGAGAATTCTAAAGACTTCATAAAACTGTAGTTCCCAAGATTCTACGGAATGGAACCATGGCTGTTAAAGTGGTATCAAAGCGTTATAACTCTGTTGTGTGGATGCCTTGCCTGTTTAGCACAACCTGACAATTTCTTTTCTTGGTATTTGTTTATTTGTGCATATTTTCAGCCTTACTGATGTATGCCAGTTTGACCTTCTTGGATCTGAGTGGTATGTAAGTGCAGTATGACCTCCATATCCTCAGGACCCATATCTGCAAATTCACTTACCCACCTCCAAAAAAAAGGGGGTTTCTCTAGGAATCTTCTAGGTCCTCCAGTGTGACTCTATGGAATGCTTCCACGGGAAGCTGACCGTAGAGTTATCCTGGAGGATCTAAAATATGCCTAGGGTTTTTTTTTTTCCTCTAGGCATCTTCTAGCTCTTCCAGTATAACTCTATGGTGTGCTTGGGCCAGAAGTCATTCATTTTTATAGGGTTCGATATTATTCACAGTTTCTGGTATCCACAGTAAGTTTGGAAACGTATCGCTGTAGTTATGTACATGAATAAATACCATCATCATGACTACCACGACCCCCCTGGTTAAATTCCATGTACAATGCACAGCAATTCCATGACCAAAACCAAACCAAACTCCCTAATCTGGAAACAAAAGACTACTGGTACATGTTTTGTGTATTCCTTGAGAAAGCAGGAACCATGATTTTTAATTCCGTGAAGTGATGCTGAAGCCTGATAAGGCCTGGAGTGTGTGTGTGTGTGTGCGCGCGCGCGTGTGTGTGAGCTCCTGTTTGACAGTGCTCCTATTAAGTCTCCTGGGCCCCATCTCTGCATATTGATTGGGCATGGGGGCATTGGAGCAATCTCTGAATAATTTAGTTGCCAACACCCTACTCTGTGCTGCAGTCATACCAGATGGGCCAGGAGGCTTTCATAACCCCAGTGGTGAATAATGAATGAATAAACCCCTGATAATGATGACTCCATATCCCAGTGGGATAAGAGTGAGCAGGAGACATCTGCATGTGCAATGATGAGCCCTCTGAAAGTAGAAAAAGAACAAAGCTCTCTCAACAGGAGCTCCCACTCCAAGGAGAAAACAGCCCATTCTTGTTCTGTTGCATTTTCCTTTGAACACACTCAGCACCTTTCCATTATCTAAGCCTGGGAATGAGGCAAAGTCTTGTGCCACACACCTGAAATGAGTCAAGGTAGAAGCAGAGAGGTTCAGATGGTCTGTCTATTGGTCAATCATTGAGGGATGCGCATTAGGCAGCAAGGGTTTCCAGCTCCCAATCATTATAATGCCAGCAGGTAATTCTCCAAAAAATGTGTATGTGTCCTGTGGTGACAAATGCATAGCTCTCCTAGTGTTGCTACACAGCAGCTCCCATTAGCCCCAGATAGAATAGCCAATAGTGAGGGATCATGGGAATTGCACTCCAACATCTTCGGGATGGCCACACATTCCCAGTTCCTTGTCTATTCCATGTCAGTTGTGTTAATTGCTTATCATTCTCAGTACCCACCCCACACCCCATGGTGGCTGGGAGCTTCCATGTCAAAGGGATGGTGAATCCATTCTGGCTTTTTTTCTGAAATTTTAAAAAGCCATCCAAGCTGATCTGGGGGGATGGGTTTCAACATTGTGGATAGCAACGTTAAAGTTCTGACTAAAATTGGAGAAGATTTGTTGCCCCATTGACATGGAAGCCACTATCTACACCTCAATTGATTGTATGTGTTTGTCCAGGTCTTTGCCTGCTTCTCTGGGTCAGGTATTTAAAGCTGTGGAAAAGGAGCCCTGAACTGTAATAACTCTGCTATATATCTTCTGAGGTGGAGAACCTCTAATCCTCACATTTTAAATGACAGCCCCACAAACTCTTACAATTGGTCATGTTGGTTGAGGCTTCAGGGAGCTGAAGTCCAAAACCTCTGGAAGGTCAATGTCTCTCCACTCTGACTGTATACCACCCTATTGTATGGCCCAAGGCAATAGCCCCTGTGCCCCTCCCTTTAAAAAAAAAAGATCTTGGACTCTCTTCTTGAATATTATGAAGAGATCACATCCTTCCAGAATGTGGTAGGAGACAATCCAAAAAGGTACATGGCAGAATTCCTTTTATGATAATGGAAGGGTACCAATGCTCCATAAAGATGAAGATCCCGTCATATATAGAATCATAGAACTGAAAGAGACCACAAGGATCATCTAGTCCAACCCCCTGCCCTGCAGGAATAAACAATCAATGTATTCCCGATAGATGGCCATCCAGCCTCTGTTTAAAAAAACCCAAAGAAGGAGACTCCACCACACTCTGAGGCAATGTATTCCACTGCCAAACACCTCTTACTGTCAGGAAGTTCAATAAAATAAAGTTCATGCAATAAAGAGCATTAGCAGTGCTGTAAAAAGTCTGCTAGGGAGAGCAATTCTCCATATTCTATGATCCCACTGAGAAACAGTTATTTCACCCCTACCCCACAACATCTCTACCCTTGCTGTTGCTAAAAATTATAATAATATAGTAATAGTAACAGCGGTAATATGTAGCAGAATAGGGTTACCAGATCTCAGAGCCTGGCTGTCATTCTCCAGTTTTCATGGGTCATCTTCAGGCAGGTGCAGACAAGGGTGCAAATTCTCCAGTTTTACTGGGTTCCACTCCAAGCAAGAGGAAAGGACTAAGTGCAAATCTCCAGTTCAGCTAGGAGAGCAGCAGCTTGGTACAATCTGTGAGAACAAATAATACCCTCATTTAACTTTGATCTGGGAACGAGCCCTTTTAGCTCAGACTTCTCTCTTAATTTCCAAGCAGGAAAATATGTTTTCTCTCTCAGTCTGTTTGAATGATTGATAAGTTGTGAACAAGTGTGGCTAGTAATACATAATGCATAATGCTTAATGATATCACCAGGGTCCACCCTGAGGTCTCAGGTTTGGGTCCTGGAAATCTCAGGCCCTAGGACGATCCTGAACTGGAAAACCTATAACAGAAAAGATGTGATCAATGCTGCATCTGCACTGCAGAAATAATCCAGTTTGACACCTTTTTAACTATCATGGTTCCTTCCTACAGAATCCTGGGCTTTGTAGCTTGTTGTGGCACCAGAGCTCTCTGACAGAGAAGGCTAGATATCTCATCAAAGTACAGATCCCAGCATTCCATAGCATTGAGCCATGGCCGTTAAAGCAGTGTCAAATGATTATTTCCACAGTGGAGATGCAGCCCAAGTCTAAATATGACCCTCAGTGTCAGAAATATCCCCCAAACACTAAGCATGGATTATACTTCAGTCCACAGACAACTGCTGAATAGGATTTACTGGGGCTACTCAGGATTTGGCTCAGCATTTCAGGATTGCTTGATTTTTAAACAAAATCCTACTTCTCAGAGTCTCAAGGCACGAGAGAATTAACTTGCACTGAGAGGTTACGAGCAAGGGATCATGGTATTTTTCTTATGATCTCCTCATTCCCTGGTTCATTTTAAGGTAAAATTACCTCTTTCTTCTAGAACTGCAGCAGTTTACCAGACTACAGATGTATCATGTTTTCTGCCTAAAATCCAATTGGTGGTCCCATTCTAGAGTACACTCAACCACTAAATGGGAATTTGGTAATTCAACACTTATGTAAATTCCACTAATTCAATGGGTTTACTCTAATTGGGACTCCCAATTGGATTTAGCTCCATAATGCCTACTACCCCAGCCAGCAGGGGCCATACTGGCTGGGGATGATGGTAGTTGTGGTCCAATATCGCCAGAGGGCAATTCTCTACACCTTTACCTGAGAGTAAGTCTTAATGGAGTCAGCCATGGCCGCACATTGGGAGGTTTGGAGACGCACTATCCACAATGCTGCAGCCTTATTTGAGAGCTCACACTGAACAAGACTTGAAGAGAAACGACAATGCAGAAAGAATCACAACCTGGAAACATCACCCAAAGAGACCTTCTGCTGTGCTTTCTGCAGTCGGACTTGTTTATCTCAGATTGGCCTTTTCAGTCATCAGCGCACTTGCAGGAAGCGCGGGCTGAGTCCTTTCTGATTCTTCGTTTGCAAAGAAAAGCCAGAGAGACAGAGAGGAACTTATTACTGATAGGCACATGTGGTACTGCATCATCAGAAAATTTGGTAGTTCACTTGCTTGGTAATTTTCAGTGTTCTCTCCATCTGTAAGGTCTTCATTGAGTTCCCAAGTTTCATTCCTTGAATTTCAGAATTTGAGTCTCACAGAAACTCAAATACTGTGTGTCAGCAGCCAACAGTCATGCGAGTTAGGTGGGGCCTTCTGTGCAGCATACTTCGTATATATGGGGAACTTGTGATGCTGTTTTTATCATTTAGCTATTATTATTTATGAGTATTTATCAACTGCTTGTATCTAAAGATTTCAAAGTGGTGTGCAACAACAATACAGTAGGACCCCCGTATCCTTTGGGGATTGGTTCTGGGAAGGGCGTGGTTACTGAAAACCGTGAATGATAGCAAACACCATTGAAAATAATGGGACTTATGGTTAAAAATACCATGCAGGTGCCATGAAAGACCTAGAAAATGGCTCAAGAGGTCACATTTCCTAGGATGACTCTATGGTAGGTGTGCTGTTTTGTGTCCCGTGGATAATTGAATCAGTGGATAATGAATCAGTGGATACGGGGGTCATACTATAAAACAGACAGAAGTATGTTAAACCTAGCTACAGTAGCCCCTTCGAAATTAATGAAAACGTTTTAATCACCATTGTTGTACATCCCATTAGTAATTGCAACAGGTTTACTCTATTTAGGACTAACATTGGATTTAGCCAGCAATATAAAAAAATACATAAATTCAGTATACAACATCCCTACTCAGCTTACTTCTGCTGCCAGCAGAGTTCAAAATGCTAAAGTACTGTAGTTTGCACTCCATTAACTCAGCAGTGGAGAGCAGAAAAGAGGGAACAGAATCTTGCCCTTCCCAGGAGACAGGGAAGATTATCAGACGCAGCAAATGTGGCATGCTCAAGAGTCCAGAGGGACACAAAAGGATGACAATATCAGACGACATCATCCTTTCACATTCCACTGGCATTATTCTTCCATTTCTTTCTGTGGATGGTTGAAGCTGTCAATACATCGCCCATCTCGTTTTGGTGCCGGCATTGCCAGCGTGCAAAACCTCAGGCCATTTAAATTCCATCACTGCAGCAGGAATGGCCGGTCTGGCACGAACACATCTGGGTGAGACTGGGACATCCAGGTATGTTTCGCTCTTTTTATGACCCTCCCTGGGTTACTTGGAACCTTTAAAGTATGTTTAGGTGCTTTGTGTCACTTTAAATGTGTTTATTTTCTTTTTCTTTTTAAATTTTCCATGTGATGAAATCTCGTGGGATTTCGAGCGAGGGAGTGAACAGGGCTCCATTCACTTCCTCTTTACTGCCAGGGCTGCCTTTGCCAGGAGAGAAAGTAAGGAGATTTTCACTCGGGGCCAAAATGCCCCGTTACTGCCCTGCCACCTCCTCTCCTGTTCCTGCCATGTAATAACGTAAATCTTCCACACACTTACCTTAATTCCACGGCAGGAACGGGATCCCCCTCCCCTCACTGGCTGGCCGTAAATGCAGCCGGCGTAAGGCTGCTTTTACAACTGGCCATCTGAAACATTATCATGTTATGACGTGATAATGGCCAGGCGGTAAATTTAAAAAATAAAACTCCCCCAAACATAAAATCAGTTCACCAAGCACAAAAACACACTTTAAATCACACAATCAAAACAGGGAGGGTAAAATAAAGGGTGCCACTTACCTGGATGTCCAGATCGTACCAGGAAGTGCTCGGAACGGACCTCCCCTCCATGGCTGTCATTTCAGAACAGAAATGGGGCTCCTGTTTGCACACCCGTGATTGCTTGATAGCAACAGAATGGGAGGTCTATTCACAATGAAAAAACGTGATTACATTGTTCCGGAACAGTCATGGGAGCAGGATGGATGCAGGACAGAACAGGGTCAACGTTGTCCGAAAGGGAAAATCTTTCCCAAACCTGTTCTGTTCTTGCCACGGGATATATAGTCCGTGCGAAAATCTCCTAAGTGCGGGGGAAGTGTTCTTTTGCCAGCATAAATGTTTCATTTTATGTCTGCAAAAGAATGCTTTTAGGGGGATCGTCTGATAATCTGCTAAGGCAAAAACAAATTGCTGCAGCCTCTCTTAGCCTGTCTGTTCTTTGTCTTGAACAGCTTCTGCCGTCTTGATCACACCCTGATGTTGCTTGGCCACAGTTGCCCCTGTTTCATCTGTGAACTGTTGCAGGGTCTGAAAGTGTCCTTTGTGTTTGGACCACCAGGGCTCACTTGAGGCTAATGTTGTGATGGCACCTGAAGCCATGCCTTTCCAGCTAATGTTAACATACACAGGAATGGTAATGAGAGAGTCCCTGAATACGAAGGTGCAGCCATGTGGACCTGTAAAGGTCAAACAGACACCATGGATTTAGCTGGGAAGCAAGGTGCTCACTATGCACTTGGCTCACAGTTCAATCTGTGTTCATTCCACCCTCCCCAAGCTGACTGAGTGAACTAAGCTTTGAACACTATATCATTTGACACCTTGTCTGTTGAACAGCACTGCATGTTCCTAAGCCTCTGTCTTTGTCTAGAAGTTGAATGCATATGATTCATGGGGGCGTGCCCATGTCTGGACCTGCAACTGCTCAAACATTCAGCTATATATGAGCAGAAAAACTGGATAAACAAGAACATGAAACTCCAGGTGAAAGGTGTCAAAACAGCAACAGAAGAACACTGACAGTCTTGGGATCCTGACCATAGTTACTTGAGAGTCAGTTTCAAGGAAACCTGTAATATTTCTTTCCAAGTAAAGGTGCTTAGTATCAGGGTGGAAGGGTGGCTGTGTAATCCCTATGAGGCAGATAAGCATTGTACTGTACTGTATTGCTTTATTTATACACCACTTTCCACCCAAAGCTGGGCATCAAAGCAGTTTACAAAGAGCCAAACATAGGGATAGATGCCTTGAGTTCCATTGATCACCTTAAGTCCCCCTTTTAAGAGAAAACTGGAAAATAAATCCAGTAAAGCAGTAAATAAATAAATGTTGTTAGGCTTACTGGATCTACATTTTCCAAAGGGGTAGCTATGTTGCCGTAAAACCAACAAAAAGTCCTGTGGCAACTTGAAGGTTACATATGTATGATAATCTGAGTGTAGACTATAGATCATTACATCAGCTTCATGGGGCAAAATCCAGTTGTAAGTCCCAACTAGAGTAGATTTGTAGAATCTTGTTGATTTACCAAGTTCCCATTAATTTAATGGGTCTATTTCACTTGAGATTTAATAACTGGATATGTTCTCCAGAATTTCTGGCAGGAAATGTAAAGAAAAATTAAATGCTGAAAGTGCTAAACTCACTGTCTGCAACAGGGGTGAGGATCATGGGGCCTTCCAGAAGTTGTTGGACTGCAATTCCTAGCAGCTGTAGCCAGTGTTTTGGGCTAATGTTGGGGAATGCTGGGAGCTGCAATCTAACAACATCATGAGGGTCACATTATGCTGTCCTCTGATCTACAATCCCACTCCCAATCCTGTGTACAGTATAGGTACCTGGAATTCTGGACAACACTTCATGCATGCATCTGCCAGAGTAGTCTATAGAAAGTGAATGCTATAATACAATTGTTAGTCTGTAAAGTAACCAAGGGTCTTGTTTTAGGGTCTATTTTTGGTTTTGGTTTTTACTAGAAGCCTGGACTCCACCAGACAGAATCAGAGGTACAACAATAGCTCAGGTGGGCAGATATACAGGTTCTCTTTTAACAGTACACAGCTATAGCACTTAGATGCCACTTTGACTGCCATCACTGCCTCTGTGGAACTCTGGGATTTACAGTTTGGGGAGGCACTAGAGCTCTCTGGCATTTGATAACTGGCAGGCAAAGTATTTGAGATAATTGACAGCTACATGAGAAATGCTTTCAAAAACCTGGCAGGGGCCTGGCAGGAGACAATTTATCTTCTTTGGTGGTGTCTCTCTCCCCTAGTAATAATTTCAACAGCAGAACAAATTGTTCAGAATAAAGAGGATACATGCATATGTGCTTGACTAAGCAAAAGGTGGCTGCAGGATTCCATTTTTTTTCTTGATGTAGAATGTGGATAACTTGGTATAGGATTCTGATTGTGTATGTAATACAAACCATAGAGTCTGGAAAAGTCTTATAGGCTATATCTACCAGAATTCCCCCAGCCAGAAAGGGGATATCTGGGACTTGTGGTCTGAGGAGGTGACATTTCCAAGCTCTGATACATAACTAAAGTTCCATCAGTGGGAGCAACACACTGTAAGAGGTTGTGGGAAATGGCCTTCACTGTTATAGAATAGAATAAACTTCTTTTAGAGGTTTGATGGATGCTGACTCTGGCTTCTTTCTTTCTATACGGTTGCCAGATTGAAAACTGGAGCTTTAATGGTTGTGCAGAAGAGGGAATTTCAGCAGGTGCAACTTGTCATGCACATAGGTAATATGTAAGCAATATCTGGTAAACTTCCCTCTTCGACACAGCCATTGAGGGTACAGTTTTCAGTCTGGCAACCCTATTACAGTGCCAAGTTAAAATATGGCCTATCCCATCAATACCTTTTGGATCTAACAATTCCACTCAAAACAGTATAGGTACATAGTTTTAAACTCCTTTAATTTCTTTTAATTGTTACATTGTTTGATGTGTGTTTAGACTGTGTACATTATTTCCTTCTGGTTTTAAATCTTTAGATTGTTCTAAATCGTTTTAAATTTGATGTTATCTTACACCATTCTGAGAGCTAGTTGATAATGTTGCTGTTTTTGTGTGCCTTCATGTTATTTCTGACTTACGATGATGGCCCCTAAGGTGAATGTATCATACAGTTTTCTCTGCGACTGCAATATTTGTTCCTCTGAGGCTGAGAGAATGTGCATTGCCCAAAATCACTCAATGGATTTCCATGGTTTAGCAGAGATTTGAAGCCGGGTCTCCTAGAATCCTAGTCCAATGCTCAAACCGCTATTCCACACTAGCTATCTTGTTGATAGAGGTCAGGATATAAATATTAAAACACATATTTTAATGAATGAATGATAAATAACAGCATAAAGGGAACCCTCCCAGACATGGCACCCACAAGGGGGGTGGCTTGACAGGGCTTTAGGCTAGAGGCCTGAGATTAGGAGGGGCCCCCCGGCATCATCATCATCATCATCATCATCATAATATTTATTTATACCCCGCCCCTCTGTTAAAACAATCGGGACGGCTTGCAAAAATTAAAATACAATACAGATAAAATCCCCAAACACCCCCCACCCCATCCTCCCCCATAAAAAATATTAAACAATTATAAATTATTTATTGTAAATTTGTATTGTGTAAATCCATTTAGTTTTTTTAAAAAATAGAAATATTACTTTGGTGTCATCATTTAAGCGGATTTATTTAAATTTTTAACCTAAATCCTGTAGAACATCTCACTGCCCTTAACCTTAGCAGTAGGGAGAGGGTCCACCAAAGATCCTGGCGGGGGGGGGGAGGCTGGTTGAGGATGTGGGGGTCATGCTCCCTGATAATTGTCCCTCTACCCAGGTACCCTTCTTTTCTCTCTCTTTCTCTCTCTCTCTCTTCTTTGTTTATTTGCCTGCTCTTGCTCATGATCTCTTTCTCTCTCTCTCTGTGGCTATATTTAATCACACATGAAACCTCTTGGAATCACAGCAGATAAATCCTGCTCTTCTCTCAGAGGCGCCTAGGCCTTGATCCTTGCCAAACCTTGCACAGAGAGCTTTAGTTAGTGGCATCTGAAAAGTCGGGTAGGACAGAACAAAGCAGGTTGTGGGCTGGCTTTAAGGAGGCGTGAGCTGGGAGCTTTCAGCAAAACTCTGGAGGAGGGTGACAGGCAGTGGGCCCCCCTTCCTGCCTGCCCCCCCAGCAGATAATCTCCCTGGGAAATCAGAGTCTCCTTCTTCAGCCAGAAAACCTTTCTGGCTGGCAACCCACAGCCCAGACAGTTTGGGAGGGGTCGGGTCATGCGTTGTCACATTTATGCACTTAGAGAGACGGGCAGAGACGCCAGTGGGAAACTAATGTGCTCTGAGGCACGGCTGTTAGTGCCGCTCTAAGGTGTGGGTGTTGCTGGGGCCTCCTTTTTCAAGGCCCCTCTGGCTGTTTCCAGCATCCTACAAAAGTCAGATTCAATATCAGTGTTCTGGAGAGGAAGCTCTGTTAACTGGGCTGCATATTATGTTTGTACAGAATAATGCACATTGATTGACACTACACAAATACAATTATTATTCTCGTTCTTTCAATCTGCCAGATGTTACCGACTGGAATTTTGGACCAGCAGTGATTTGGATTCTGTCTAAAAGAATCTAAGAATGCGTAAGGTGCAGGCAAGTTGCCATTTGGGTTGCCCTGATTTACAGCATTTCAAATTTACAATGTTTCTCCAGAACTAAATACATAAGTGAAAGTCTTATCCACAATGTGTAGCTATCTCAACACACTTTGAACAGTTGAGCAAGGTGGGAGAGTGAGGTTGTTTGAAGTGTGGGCACGGAGCTTTGAGAAATAAGAAAGCCGACTGGACTGGGTTTATTTTAATTTATCTAAATTTGTGGAGTGGGGAGAGTAAACTGCAGTTTTCATGTTGTTGGAAGGAAAGTGTTTCATAGAATCTTAGAGTGGAAGAGACCACAAGGGCCATCTAGTCCAATGCTAGATGTCCATCCAGCCTCTGTTTAAAAACTTCCAAAGAAGGAGACTCCACCACACTCCCAGACAGTGCATTCCACTGCTGAACAGCTCTTACTGTCAGGGCATGTGGAATCTCTTTTCCTGTAGTTTGAACCCATTGCTCCGTGTCCTAGTCTCTGGAGAAGCAGAAAAAAAGCTTGCCTTATCCTCAGTATGATATCTCTTCAAATATTTCAGCATGGCTATCATGTCACCTCTTGACCTTCTTTTACAAAAAAGTTAGTAACCTGTGGGCTAGACAATGCAACTGTTAGGTGGATTTCTAATTTGTTGACTGACCGAACTCAAAGGGTTGTCAACTAATGGCTCCTCTTCATCCTGGAGAGAAGTGACCAGTGGGGTGCCACAGGGTTCTGTCCTGGGCCCAGTGCTATTCAACATCTTTATCAATGACTTAGATGAGGGAGTAGAGGGAATGCTTATAAATTTTTCAGATGACACCAAATTGGGAGGGGTAGCTAATGCCCCAGAGGACAGGATCAGAATCCAAAATGACCTCAACAGATTAGAAAGCTGGGTCAATATTAACAAAATTAATTTCATCAGAGGGAGATGTAGGATACTACACTTGAGCAGTAAAAATGAAATGCATAGATATAGGATGGGTGACAGCTGGCTTGAGGGCAGTCCAAAAGGATCTAGGAGTCTTAGTGGACCACAAATACAACATGAATCAGCAGTGTGATGCAGCAGCTAAAAAAGCCAATGGGGTCATTTACACGGAAGGATTTATTATGGAAATCTGAGCGATTGCGCAATTTCGATATTGTACCGCATATTTTACACTTTTTTTTTGCTGTGTCAACATATAGCAGGATACTAGTTTACACGAAATTTTTTCCGTCATCCAAATTGAATTGCGATTTATTATTCCGCTCCTAATCCTGTCCCAGTCTCAAAGATGCGCTCAGGTTGTCCTGTCAATCAAGCTCACGTGACCTCAATTCTACACGTATTTCTGTTTGGTTTTTCCACCACCTTCATTCCTATTGGCTAACCAGAAATGGGTAATGTGTTCTCATTGGTCTGGCCATATTACCTTTGTCTGCACATCTGGATGAGCAATGGTGGATGATGATGAGATGGAGTCGTTGGCGATAGTTGCATGTGGTTTTTATTTGTTATCCACCATATGCTCAACATTGAGGGCAATTGATGAGAACCTGCGTGTCTACCTTCACAGAAAATCTAAAAGAACTAGCAGGGCTCTGCGATTGAGTCACGGCTGTCGCGATGGGTACAAAAGAAGAAAGGCTCGTACGTCTTCAGGTACTGAAATGCTAGCTACCTTCCAGGTTGTTCCGTCAATGTGGCCCGAAATGTTACGTCACTCTCAAAGGGGAAGATTGTATTGGGAGTATCCGAGATCCAGAGAGTGGTGGGAGAAGTTCGTGATGTTGGTCTGGTCTGATCAGCGCTGGTTTTCTAATTTTAGAATGGACAGGTCATTGTTTATTAAACTTGTCGAGATGCTACGACCACATATTCAGAAGTCAAACACTAACATGAGAAAATCTATAACTCCTGAGAAGAGTGTGGCTATCGCAATTTGGGTCCTCGGACATCGATGTTCCTTTCTTACCGCAAGTCATCTTTTTGGAGTGGGAAAAGCAACAGTTTCCAAAATCCTGGAGGAGGTAGTTTTAACAACGGAACATGTTTTCCTGTCTAAAGCTGTGTATCCTGGTGATCCGGATGAGGTAACCCATTTTCACCCTACCAGATATTATGCCCCTGTTGCTTTCACTGCGATGATAACAAATTTTGTTATGCGCACCTTGTTTATACTCTTATGTCCCATTTTCCCCTGTTTTAACAATGGTGCATGTTTTACCATCTAAAGCCGTGTATCCTGGGGATCTGACTGAGTTACCTCACCTATACCTCAAATTATATTACAGTTCTGTCATGATTATTGCTTTGACAATATGTTTTTATATGTGTGCCTGAGAAAAACCAAGTTTGCACTTTTCCCCCGGACCTAGTTTTTTTAAGTACGGTAATGTTTTTTATTCCACTGCTGGCTTTCTCCGAATTCCCTACATTGGATTTTTTAAAAGCCCACAGGGTGCATTTCTTTATTAAAAACTTGGCATTCTAGATGTGAAATTATAAAAATGATCCGTGGTTGAAACATGGAGGGATTCCTCCTGTGCGATATTGCTGTCATGATTTCAGTTCCAAATGAAACCGTATTCATTTATTTTACTAAAGTTAGCACAGCATAGGGCGGGAATTGTTTTACACTTTTCAACTGGTAATCTCTGTCTTGTTTCACATTACAGGTAATGGCTGGATTTAAATGGATGGCTTCCCAAATGTTATAGCCACCATCGATGGATGCCACATTACAATTGTCCCGCCTATTAGACAGGGGAACTACTACATCAATAGAAAGAATAGCTACTCCGTCGTGCTTCAAGGTGTTTGTGATCACAGAGGGTTGTTTGTGGACACGGAGATCGGTGGGAGTGGCAAGGTGCACGATGCACGCATGTTGCGTAACTCCATTTTTTTGAGGCTATGGAGTCTGGAATATATGTCCCTAACAACCCTAGCATCACAGTAAACGGTGTGCTGATTCCTCCACTGGTTCTTGCGAATGGAGCATACCCCATCAGGAAGTGGTTAATGACTCCGTATAGGCAGGGCCATTTAAACCCAAAACAAGCGCTGTACAATAAAACCCATAATGAGGTTCGGAATTCCATAGAACGAAGTTTTGGGCATCTCAAGTCCAGATGGAGGGCTTTAAAAGTACCCCTAGAAGTATCAGAACAAAACATATGTGCAGTCATTGCTGCATGCGTGATTTTGCACAATTTCTGTGAAACCAAAGGAGAGATATTTAATCCAGAACGGTACAGGTCTAACTGATACATTCTGAACACCCTTGGTGCACCCCTTTTAAATTTGGAGCAGGTTAATAAAAAGGAGGGGGAAGCTGTGCGCAATGCGCTGGCTAATTATTTCTGGGAGAGAAGACGCAGGTAGTTGATGCACAGGGATGGTCCAATTTGTGTATGTTTCATAAGCATGATCAGTTTAAACAAGGTCTCTGTCTGGTTCCCTTCACATAGTTCCAATTTTTAAGTTGATTTTTTTGGCAGATCATAATGGAAATAAAAACATTTTGCTTTTAAAAAACCCCCACGATCTGGTCTCATTTCTTCATGGGGTGCATAGTCGCCTGCATACTAGTTCCACAGTAGTCATGCATACATGCCTTTCCGGCAGTTAATCCAGGCAAGAGTATCAATACACCAAAACAATTCAGTTTAACCTATTGTATCGATGGATCCAAGTTGTAACTTTCAAATTTAAAGTTCTCCAACGGGTACCGCGCCAGGCCTATACTAACCGCCGGAAGAGCGTTTTAAGGGCACTGCGCTTTTGTTGTCAGTGCTGGCGTGGTCGCCCGCAGGATGGAAGCACGGCGGATCACCTATTGGAGGACCCAGGAGACATTGTTCCTCCTAGAACACCTCATCCATCAGGTGCACTCCTCAAATAGGGTGAGCCGCCACTTCTTTGCTGCGGCGGCCGCCAGCCTATGCCGGGCCAACTACAATCAACCAGCACAGCAGTGCCGGTTGAAGTTTAAAATCCTCAAAGCTAAGTTCTTTGAGGCCTGTGAGGCCTATGACAGCAGCCCGCCCCCCCGCCGTCGCCCCCCCTTTTATCCACAGATGCACGATATGTGGGTAACTGGGGGGAGACCAAGATGGAGGGATCGCTGTCCTGCCAGTAAGTGTCATAGGGTAGAAGACCTTATGACTTTGTTAAGCCTTACTTTTGGGGAAAACTAAGAATCGGGTGTTTGTCTTTAACAGGGATGCGTGGTCACACCAGAAGGGCAGCACAGGTGGTAGATTCCTCATCAGAGGAATCCGCCACCGGCCCAGATCAGCCAGGTGGAGGAAGGGAGGAGGAGGAGGCACCACCCACCCACCCCCAGCCAGCTGCGGAAGCACCCGGTATTGTTTTGCCCCCAAACTACTTAACTATGAATAGGTTTCCTGTAGTGGCCCATAGATTACTCATCGTTTGGTAAAAGGCTTTTTTCAAAACTCACTTTTGCTAAGGCTATGTTCCTCACAGGTATTAATGCCCATCTCAAGTTTAGATGATGTATTGAATCATACAGTTGTTCGCCTGTCACCAATATATACCCCCTTTAGTTACAGAAATGAGATTCCTGTATTGTGTGTATAAGCATGATTAATTAAAAGAAAATGAAATAGTTATAAGTCGTCTTCTTAACCCCCCAAAATAGATCTTATGGGTTTAAATACGTTACCATGTAACGCAGTGCACCTTTGATGCGGGAGAATAAAAACTCTTGAAAAAAACGTGATTGTACTCTTGCTGTGGTTCCTATATTTGATGTGAGTCTTACTATTCTTGCCTTATTATAGCACTGCCCAGAAGGATGGAGTTCCTGAAATTCCTTAGAGGGGAGGAGGGGCAGGAGTTTGTTGCTGCGATTTCCGATGCAGTAGGTATGTACCCAGAAATGCTTATAAAAATTAGAAAGTACTCCTTATTTGTTTTTCCAGCCAGTTGTGCAAGTTATCCAATCTGAGATCAGTAAAAACTACTGCAGATAATTATGTGTTCCATGTGGCTTACATGTACATGTCCAGTGTAACAACTGCAAAGTTAATTCTCTCTGGTCAGGAGAAATGTGCATACTGTGGTTTCCAAATGTGACATAATTTTTTTTTCTTACCTTTCCTTTCCAGCCCAGAGACTGGAGCCCAGGTTCGCTGCCATCGAACAACGTTTGTTGGATGGGGGGCTTTAATTTTTTTCCTTTATAAAAAATTTAATTTCTGTTACTGGCATGCTGAGGAAAGCCTTTTTTTTTTTTTTTGCTATTGCTGAAGAAAGCCTGTTTCTGTTAATGCTTGCATAAAAACTGTTTTGTTTCTGTGGGGCAACAAACTATATGTTTCTGTTACTTTTTAAGAAATTTAAGTGGTGTGCTTACTGTAAATACTGTAGATACAAATATATATTTTTAATTACCAAGAATGTGCCTGATCCAGTTACTTAAAAGACAACTTTTTCTTTATTTGAAAGGAGAACATTGTCCAAAAGCAATGTTGAACCAATAGGGAACACTAATCTTACATTCAGAGCAATACACTACTAGAACTGCAAGCAAGAATTCATATATAAAAGCTATGATGGGTTTATTAATCTACACTCATACTTCAAAACCAATACAGGTAGGCAAGGGACAGAGGACTTTTTGTTTGGTTGGTTCTACACATGAGAACCACTGTAGGTTTGGGAAGAGATTAGTTAAATGCTTTCACTTCTAAAGGGACATAATTTCAGGTTTCCGAATTTTCCTGGAGGGTCTTGTTTTTACAGGTTGACCTGTAGCGCTGTTTTCCTTGTCAGACACTGGTTCCGAAAATAACTCCATACTATCTTGTGAGGTCTGACCATGTTCACACAGAGGCCGAGGGTTAGACTGCTTTCTAACCACCGTACATACTACTGGTGGTCTATTGGCTATGGTTCCTATGTATTGCACCATTTCAGAGAGCAGAGATGTCTGCTTCTCCAAATTGGTTTGCAAGAAAGAACTGGTACATTCATACATTGCATCCTCAACCTTTTGCCTTTCCGCAGCTGCTTTTTCTAAACAGTCAAGACGCTCATGCTCTTTTTGGGCCAGAGCATCCATATGTGATAGCATGCGTGCCATCAATTTTGAGGAGTGCAGCATCAGCTGTTGATGTTCTGTGGGTTTCCGTTCCTTCCTTTTCTTACTTAGTGCCAGTCTTTCACCTGGGGTTAGGGCTGACAAAGGTGTAGATGTTGTTGCTCCTGCAATTAGAGTTAAAACAAAGGGTACATGAAAAGTGGATACCTGTATGGTTAGCAGTAGCTAAACAGTATCATTGCACATATGCATGAAAGCTTTTCTTTACACCCACCTTCATGGAACTCAGACTGCTGACTGCTCCAAGCAATCTCAAACTCTGTGGATCTCCTCTCTGCAGACATATCCAGTTCTGGATCCTGGCTATCCAGCAGCAGTACAGAGGCAGATGTTGATGGAGTTGCAACTTCCTCAAGTGTTATCGCGACTGTTTCCTCACAACTGTTCTCTGTTGCTGTTTGTATGTCTACGGAAGGGAGAAAAAAAGTATTCTTTAAAAGATGATACCCAGATTCCTCAATGACGAATCCAATATTTACTTCTGAACAGCAGTGTTTATTTCAAAAGTTACGTAACATTTTAACCAGATTTAGTGGTAATCATGGCAGTACAGATATAGCTGCAGGGAAACAGGGCGGTTGATTTTAAAAAAACAATGGCCTTTCAGCAACAGTTGAAGATCACTTTAGCAGCCTGTAAAATTCTTTAGCAAGAGGAAATGCAGCTACTTAAATAGCTAAAGCACACATCTGCCCACGTATAGGAAAAATTGAAAGACAAGAATCAATTCCCACAAAAACAGTTTCCACCAAAACCTGCAAGGTATTAATTAATGCATGGGTAAATAGAAAACTGAAACTGTTACAATTAAAAAAAAAGGAAGCTGAAGCATAGTTCTGCACGAAATCTAAAGTAAAGCTGCAAACAAAGGAAATTGTTTTTTCGGCAACCTTTAATGGCCCTTTTATTGCCCCCACCTTCACAGCCACTGCATGGGATGGAGGCCATCATTCGGTTAGTGCATCGCACGTAACAAATGTTTAAGAATATAAGCCCCAGCACAGTTTATGATTTCAATTTTTTTAAAAAAGGTTCATTATAGATTTCTCCTTTAACTAATCCCCCTGCCTACTAGGTTAAAGTTGGAAACATTGGGTCCCCAGGTAGCATAAGGTAACAGAAAGGTTGTTTTGCACCAAAACACAGCAAGTCGTTTTTGTTACCAATATGCAACTGTAATTACATTATGGGATTTTTGGATTAAAAAGAAGGGAATTTCATATAGCAAACTCCCTACTGCGCACCAAAAAAACCCAAAAAACGTGAGTGCGCTCTTGCTGTCACTGGGGTTAATGTAGAAGGAGAATAAAAAACATGTAATTTTCGAAACCGGACAGAAATGAATGCTGTCCCTGGGTATCATTCTACATAACACCTCATGAATCCCAGCATGGGGGAAGATTTAATACACATTAATTTCAAAATCGGGGAAGTGAAAGAGAACGAAGAATCGCTTTTGTTTTCAATGGACAGGTAAATATAATTGGTTGAGGTAGTGAAAGAAGGCAAATTAGGGCATGCATTGACTGTGATTTAATCAGAAGAGTATGGTGTTCAACATACTTATGTCTTCATCAAAAAAAGGGGGAGAGTTCACCTCTGTGTCCCTCGCAGAGCCACAGGAGCTGGCAGAGATGCTGTGCCTTGAGTGCTCGGGGGAGAAAGGTCTGCGATCTGCAGAAGAGCTGTGAGAAACTTGTGGGGGGTTTAAACTGCAGTCCCCGGAGAATAGAGCATGAAGTTCAGCAAAGAAGGGCATAGTTGCCGCATCATTACCGCTCATGGAATTGTGGTCTTTCACCTGCCTATATCTCACCCTCAACATTTTACTCTTGGATCCACACTCCTCAGTGGTGCGTTCATGCCCTCTCTTACGCATCTCCTCTGCTATCTTTTCAAAAACATCAATGTTGCGGTGGCTGCTTTGAAGCTGCTCTTGCACCTTCTGCTCCCCCCATAACTCTATCAAATCTAGTGTTTCCAGATGGCCCCATGCTATACCACGGCCACCCTTTTTGTTTCTGACCTGAGGTGTGGACGCCATTGCTTCCGCTGTTGAAAACAATACTGCTTCTGAGAAGATGCGCTTTCTCTATCCCTTTTTTTTTTTTTAAATTTGAGCGGGCAAATTGCATTGGAGGTCTTTAAACAGAGGCTGGATGGCCATCTGTCAGGGATGCTTTGATCAAGATTTCCTGCGTGGCAGGGGGTTGGACTGGATGGCCCTTGTGGTCTCTTCCAACTCTACAGCTCTATGATTCTATGATCAAGGTAGGACCCACCTTTAACACCAAAGTGAGTTTGCTAGGGAGAAATGTGTGGCTGGTGAGGCAGATCTCGCTTCATTTTCACATTGAAGTGTGTGATCTTAACGGGGTCACTGCAGGCCCAGGAAACTTCAAATTGAAGCTGATTTTTTTTCCTGCAGTGTACACCAACCCCTAGCTAGGTCTCTGGAGAGTGACAAGAATATATCTGGATGACCAAAGGTTCCCTTACCCCAGCTTACAATTTCCAAATAATAATTGAGACAAAACAAGGGATCACAGTTCAAGAATATTAACAAGCTGGACCATGTCCAGAGGAGGATGAGCAAGATGGTAAGTGGTCTGGAAACCAAGCCCTATGAGAAACAGCTTAGGAAGCTGGGTCTGTTTAGCTTGGAGAAGAGAAGATTGAGAGGTGATATGATAGCCATCCTTAAATATCTGAAAGGATGCCATATAGAAGATGGAGCAAACTTGTTTTATGTTCTCTAGAGACTAGGATTGGGATACAAACCAATTGATTCATAGAATTCATAGAATCATAGAGTTGGAAGAGACCACAAGGGCCATCCAGTCCAACCCCCTGCCATGCAGGAATACACATTCAAAGCATTCCCAACAGGATTGCCTCCATTAAGCTTTCTTTACTGGCAGTAAGTGCTATTAAGGGAAATTTTTGAAATTTTTGGCCCTGCCCCTCTTTTAGCTCCACCACACTGGAACGTGGACAAGCTGGAACATGTTCAGAGGAGGTTGACCAAAATGGTGGGAGGTCTGGAAGCCATGATGCCTTCTGAGGAGTGGCTTAGGGAGCTGGGCATGTTTAGCCTGGAGAAGAGAAGGTTAAGAGGTGACATGATAGCCCTGTTTAAATACTTGAAAGGATGTCATACTGAGGATGGAGCAAGCTTGTTTTCTACTGCGCCAGAGACTAGGACATGGAGCAATGGCTTCAAACCACAGAAAAAGAGATTCTACCTAAACATCAGTCTCCACCCCTCATTCTCTTTATGCCTACCTACCTCACAGGTAGATTCAAATTACAATAATTACAAATTACAGGTAGATTCAAATTACAATAGGTTCTACTTAGACATTGGAAGGAACTTTTTGACAGCAAGAGCTCTTTGACAGTGGAAGCCTCAGAGGGTGCTGGACTCTCCTTCATGGGAGATCTCTAAAAAGAGACTGGATGGCCATTTCTCAGGAGTGATTAAGCTGTGCATGCATGCATGGGAAATGGCTGGACTAAATGACTACAGTTCCTTCCAATGCTATGATTGTATAATTCTGTGTTTCATTTCTTTAAACCCTTCTTTTTCCTTTTCCTTTTCTTATCTTTCCTGTGCCCTTTTCTTTTGTTTTCTCCTGTATTTTCACCTCCCTCCCTTCCTATTAAGAATAATTCTGGACAAGCCTTCTAGGTCAGTGGACCTATCATAGCATGATAGGTGTGGGGGGGGTGAAGTTCAACAACCCACTTAATAGAATGGAACCAGGGAACCCCCAAATGTGTCACAACTTATCACATTTTACTTATCACATTTTACTGATAATAAAGTAATACGTACCGTATTACTGTTTAAATAAAGGTGGCAGGGAGGGATACGTCAGCTAAGTCTGTCCACTATCTACTGTACTACTTACTGTCCATGGCAGGTGGCTAGAAAAGTTTCCTGCTCATGTTCCCCAGTATTTGGTGCTGAGAGACATACAGCCTCTGGTCCCAGAGGTTACATATAGCCATCAGGACTACTAGCTAGAGCCTTATCCTTATCCTTCACAAATCTGTCTCCCGGGTCAGGCTTGAGCGACCAATGTCCTGAACCGCCTGCATGCAGGGTTGGGGCTGCAGCTTCCAGTGCATCTTTACACCTGCCGGTTTCGTCCCTCGCCAGTCGCTACAGGGCTTTTTTGGAAATGGATTTGTCCTTCGAGCCTGTGCAATGGATTTTTCTGGTGGAGCGCAGCGTGCACAGAACTGGCCTCACCCTTTAAACCAGAGATTCATCTGCCGTGGCCTTGCAAGCATGGACGTGGCAGTGAGGTCCTCGGGCCGTAGGTTTGATTAGAGTTTCCTTCTCTTAGATGGTTGACCTTACAGGGTTGGACGAGCACCATCTGCCCGGGTTTGGGATTGGAGTTTTCCTTCTCCTAGGACGGTTGCCACAAGGCTAGAGAGCCCATCCTGCCCTTTGACGCTCTTTGTCAGACCCTTCGGTTTTGACCTGTCTGGCATGGGAGACCCTACCAGTGGCTATTATGCCACCGCCAGCATAGCTCAAAACATCATTAGGGTACGCAAGCCTCTCTCCCACGACAAGGGGGCGTCAATGGAGAGGACAAATCTGTCTAATCCCAGTTTTAAAGCTTTCAAAAAGCCATCTAAGACTGTGGCCATCATCCTGTTTTGTGTGAAGAAGCACTTCCTTCTGTCTGCCCTAAATCTCCCAGCATGAGGGGACAAGGGGAAAAGTATACCTCGATACAAAATTCAGTGCCATATGGATGCCATCTGTGCTCCCCAGAACCTCAAAGGAAGACAGAGGAAGTTTATATAATAATAATAATAATAATAATAATAATAATGATATTTTATTTCTATCCCGCCCCTCTGCAACGCAATCGGGGAGGCTTACAATATAAAAACTCCATAGTCCCAGTGCCCTAGCCCACCCCCCCTTAAAATAATATTAAATTATAAAAGATTAAAAACATACAGTAAATTAAAAATATATAAATTAGAAAAAAGATTAAAACATACAATAGGTTTTCTGGTTACATCTCAGGGAGGACAGCCGAGTCTTGGGCCGGGATAGTTATTCAGGAAAGGCCTGCCGGAAAAGATCCGTCTTGACAGCTTTTTTAAAGCTGTCTAAGGTGTTAATAAGACGGATCTCGTCCGGCAGGCCATTCCATAATCTGGGAGCAGCAGCAGAGAAGGCCCTCTGGGACGTCACCGACAGCCTTGTTTTCATAGGCTGTAACAGATTCCTCCCAGAGGACCGAAATGCGCGGGGAGGGTTGTACGGAAGGAGGCGGTCCCGGAGATAAGTTGGACCCAAACCATGCAGGGCTTTAAAGGTTATAACCGACACCTTGTACTGTGCCCGGAAACGAATAGGCAGCCAGTGGAGAGCTTTTAGCACAGGTGTTATATGCTCTCTTCTGGAAACACCAGAAATCAACCTGGCTGCCATGTTCTGAACTAGTTGAAGTTTCCGAATCAAGCACAAGGGTAGCCCCATGTAGAGTGCATTACAGAAATCCAGACGGGAGGTTACCAGTGCATGTACCACAGTTTCAAGGTCCCTAGTTTCCAGGAAAGGGCACAGCTGGCGTATCAGCCGAAGTTGGTAACAGGCACTCCTGGCCGCCGCATTTACCTGATTAGACATCTGGAGCGTAGGGTCCAGGAGCACCCCCAGACTGCGAACACAGTCTTTGGAGGAGAGTGTAGTTCCATCCAGGACTGGAAGTTGTATTCCCAGACCTGGTTTTGGGCCTGTAACTGTTAGTACCTCCGTTTTGTCTGGATTCAGTCTCAATTTGTTTTTCCTCATCCAGTCCATTACTGCTTTAAGACAATCATTGAGAGGAGAGATGCCATCTGAAGTCGAAGCTGATGACATGCAGCGAAGTTTAGACATGCAGCCCTCACTCAGAGCTGTATTTCCAGGCCGACAAGGCCTAAAACCTGAGGTGGGATCCCAGGCAATTCTTAATTTAGAACAGGGTTACATTTCACATACCAGCCTCTAGACTATATCTCCCCAATACTTTATGTCTGGCTGCGGCTTCTAGGAACTGAAGCCACAAACAGCCAGATGGCCAAAGGTTCTCCAACCCTGACTTAAAAGAACCTCAAGCAATAAACATGTGGAAAGTTCCAGTGTGATAACTTGGAAAGTGGTCTGAGGAAATAACACCAGGCCCAGCTGACAAACATCTGGCATGGATTGGGCCAATTTTGTATGTCCATATTTGTCCATATTGTGCTGTTGTGCATCTTCAGGTTGATTCTAGCTTACAGTAATCCTATCATATGGTTTTCTTGGCAAGATTTAGTCATTGCCTTCCTCATAGGTTGAGAAAGTGTGACTTCCCCAAAGTTTTCCCCAGTGAATTTTCATGACTGGGCAGGGATTCAAACCCTGGTCACCTAGAGTCCTAGTCCAAGAATGAAATCACTATACGATGCTGTCTCTTTGTTATGTGCCTTCAAGTTGTTTCTGAATTATGACAACCCTGTCCTAGGGTTTTCTTGGCAAGATTTATTCTAAGGAGGTTTGCCATTGCTTTTCTCTAAGGACATTGTGATGTCCAGCCAGGACTGTTTAAATCTCCCCTGCATTTTCCTTTGTTTTCTTTTCAAGGCCTTAGCATGTCTGAGTATAGGAATACTCCATTGTATTAGACTTGTGGGAGGAGCTAAGAATTCCCCTGCATTTTTCTAGGTTTTGGTTTGTTCCTTCCCAGCAAACTCTGTTTCACCTAGAAGCTTTTTAGTTCCTTTGGACAGTCTTTGCTGTGAGCTTGCAGAGAGCAGTTTTGGTGGCAAACAGGCCCAGACAGCCAGGAAGGGCATTTCTTACACCATCAGCCAAATTAGTTACCAACAATCATTAGCCAAATTAGTTACAAAAGTCAGAGGAATCAGAAGCTGAAAGACCCTGCACCAGCTTCATTGAGTGAGGAGATCAAACCCAGAGAGATGTCACCCTGAAGACCGCTGAAACTCCAACTGTAAAGTATCTTTCATTTCAAGCCTTTTAGAGCTGGGGAGGAGAAAGCCCTTTTCTTTTGTTCTTTAAAATAAACTTTCCCCTTTTTTGAACTGGATATTCAGCATTAGAGCCTTTTTGGGTAAAGGAGTTTGATCTCACCAGGGTACTGGCGTTGCACACCCAAACCTGCCACCACCTTTAGTTGGGTGTGTCTTCACAGACATTGTCAGACTAGCGTCTAAAAACACTGTACAGTTGTCCCTCCATATTCGCTGGGCTCTGGTTCCAGGAACCCCCGTGGATACCAAAATCTGTGAATACTCAAGTCCCATTATATGCAATGGCATAACAAAATGGTGTCCCTTATATAAGATGGCAAAATCAAGGTTTGCTTTTTGGATTATTATTTTTTTATAAGAATATTTTCAAGCCATGAATACTTAAATCCGTGGATACGGAGGAACAACTGTAATTCTGCAAGAGAGGAAAATGGAAACATAATGGCATTATAACACTTACTTTTGCACATCGCTGTCTCTCTCTCTCTCTCTGGCTTTTCTTCGCAAACGAAGATTCAGGAAGGACTCATCCCGCGCTTTCTGCAAGCGCGCTGATGACTAAAAAGGCCAATCCGAGATTTTTAGTCACATCGCTGTAATCACGTGAGAAAACTACCACGGAATTATTACATGCCCACCACTAGCACTTTAATAACAGAAGTTACAATGTTCCGCCCTGGTCTCACATCAGGAGGCATGGAGACGCACTATCCACAATGCTGCAGCCTTATTTGAGAACTCATGCCGAACAAGTCTTGAAGAGAAACAACAATGCAGAAAGAATCACAACCCGGAAACATCACCCAAGGAGACCTTCTGCTGTGCTTTCTGCAACCGGACTTGTTCATCTCGGATTGGCCTTTTTAGTCATCAGTGCGCGTGCAGAAAGCGCAGAATGAGTCCTTCCTGAATCTTCGATTGCGAAGAAAAGCCAGAGAGAGATTTCCACAATTTGGCATGAGTGAGATTTCGGTGGTTCTTGTAAGAAGATGCAAGCACACTTAAAACTCCAAAAACACCTTAATTAACAAAGTAAATGAACATACAAGCACTGAAAAAGCACTATCAGTTATCTTCAGATTGTCACCCCAAAGTTTTCTCAGTGGCAACGGGGATGGGGGAAAGAGGACTCATGATTACAGCGGGACATAGTTTCGCATGGTTTCAATACTGTGAAAAAAACGACATTGAAGATCTATTGACAGGTTAACCTATGAAATAAAACTGACACCTTATTCATGGCTGGAACACAGACTGGCCACGGATATGGGACAACATCGTGCAATAGTGAGAGCCATTCGCACTACTGTGGCATCATTATTGTGCAATTTTTGCTACACCTGATAATGTTCTAAGGCTGAGAGAGTGTTAACTGCCCAAGGTCATCCAATGGGTTTCCACAGCTGAGTAGGGATTCAGATCCTGATCTCCCAGAATCCGTGTCCAACATGATGTAAATTCAAATATAACCCTTCAAATCCTGACATACAGCATTCTTCTTTGCCTTTGAACCATAAAACCTCTGTTCCTCAACAAACCAGTTCTTGACTCCACTGTGCAGATGCTGTAGGGCAACATTAACCACCTTGCCTGAGCTTCCCAGGCATTAACGTCCCCCCCCCCCCTCTCTCTCTCTCTCTCTCTCAGGGCAGAACAGCTCAGGGGCTGTCCTGATGTTCTTCAGGAATGCAGAAGGTAAACCCCCCCCCAATTGTAACTGCCTATTCAATCAGTTTAAGCCCACAGAATGGGAACGGAGGGTGGAATATCATCTTGTCCTTTGCCCCAGGCAACAAAATGTCTTGGACTGGCATAGTCTCCAGTCTGACGGCCTTCCTGTGCTGTCTGCCTTCTTGTCCTCCCCTTCTCTGCCTTCCCAAATCTTGACTTAGTTCTATACTCCCAAGCCAAAAAAAAGACCCCAACAATCTTCCCATTGTGTCCCATTTCCTCCTCCTTTTCTTCTCTGCTTCAGTCTTCTAACCCAACCATCTCTTGGCAGTGCCTTCTGCAGAGTCCCTGGCTACCCCCATCTGCCACAATTCTCCACATGCCAAACTTCAGAGGGGGTAGAAAGGAAGTGTGCCAGGCACAGAACCTTGGCATTCTGCCCTCTTCTTCTTTGGCTTTTTCTGCTGGCAAAGGAGCTCCCGCAAGGGAGTGGCTGCAACAGGCCGAAGGCAAACATGGATAACTGCCATACATGTTAACTCTCTGCTTACTGGGGATCTTTCCCCTGCTTTTGGGGGGGCAGGGGTGCTATCTCTGAACCTGGGCATGCCCTCCAAGGAGAGGGAGGGCCTCTAGCTCTTTGGAAGAGCACCCACTTTGCATGCAAAAGGTCCCAGGTTCCAGTAATGGCTGGAAGCAACAATTGGGGAACACCCAATAAAATGCATAGAAAAAGAACTGGAGACATGTCTCAAGGTGCTCACTTAAGAAAAAAAACACAACACCTTAGCCTTAGTTCACATATTTCTTCATATTGTCCAGTAAATGGTGTGAGAGCTTTAGCTCCAGAAATTTCTGAAGTTAACTTTCAAATAGGTATGTATACCTATTTTATTATGTATTTATGACTTGTCTCTTTTTATGAGCTTATATAGCCCTTGAAGAAAGCCTTGGCCAAAATGTCCTCAGCTTTTTATCAATAAGCCAGCCACTGTCAGTGGAGCCTTCAATCTGCTCCAGGTTTTGTGCCAAACTTTAAAGGTACTAGATGCTGAACATATTTGGAGGGATAGGCTTCATTCTCTTGGATAGGTCCCTTAAGGCACAAATAGACTGACCAAATCTCCCTTATTTCCCAGGATCTCCCTTTTTCAAGCTTTTTTTTTTAATCCTCCAGGCTCCTTTGTTGACCTTCTATTTCTCCCTTTCAGAAGGTCTAACATTCAGACGTCAAGGGCAAGCAAGTCAGCACATAGAGGAAGGCTGGATCGTGTGTGTGTGTGTGTGTGTGTGTGTGTGTGTGTGTGTGTGTTGGGGGGGTCAACAAAAAGCAAGCCAGGAATCTCCTGCCACCTTGAGGTGTGTTTGCATTTATGTCACAGAGGTAGGTGTGTGTGTGAGAGAGAGGGGGTGTATGTGTGTGTTGTTGCATCTGTGTGCATGTGAGAAAGGGAAGTGTATGTTTGCATGTCTCAGTAAAAGGGGGGAATGGGGTATGTGTGTGCTTTTGCATCTCTGTATATAAAAGAAGGTTTTTGATTTGTGTGTGTGTGTTTGAGTATCTGTTTTGATAAGATATCTATAACGATTGAAAGTTTTCTTTAAAGTTAGTAGTGGTGCTTGGGATCTTTTTAGAGTAGTTTTTGTTCTTCTTGTTGCTGTAGGAGTTCCTGGATAGTGCATACATACACAAACATACAAAGCTAATAAAAATATTGAATGATATGGCCTGACCATTAAAGATGTAATCCTATACCAATGAACATTTGCTGGAGTGACACCATGCCACTAAAAATGCGCAAAATTTGTCGCGATTAAGTCTCCTTTAAATTCATGGCCAAAAGTTGGTCACCCTATCTACTTCAGACTTCCCTGATTACAAC
Source organism: Gambelia wislizenii (assembly GCA_030847615.1). NCBI lineage: Eukaryota > Metazoa > Chordata > Lepidosauria > Squamata > Crotaphytidae > Gambelia > Gambelia wislizenii. The sequence goes on from JAUMIR010000002.1 coordinate 42,684,704, forward strand.
TCCCATCATCTCCAGCACCACTGTGCTGGCTAACTTCTATAGCTTTTAATGAGGGGTCTTATGTTCCTATTTTATTATGTTTTAAATGTTTTTTTAAACTGAACTGTGATTTGTATTTTAACTTTCGTATTAATCGTTTTTTTTAGTCATACTATTTTTAAATGGCTGTAAGCCACCTTGAATCCTGGGCTGAGAGAAAGGCAGGATAAAAATAAAATAAAATAAAATGCAATCCAGGAAGTAACAGCTGATAAGATTTCTGCTGGGTAGGGATGATGGGAGCTGTGGTCTAGCACATCTGATGGCACCAGGCTGAGAAGGGTCCTCTGTTTGAAAGCCTTGTCTCACCCTGGGTTCAGTTTCAACCATCAGAACCATCAACCAGGGCAGGAGGAGGAGCAGGAAACTGGAATCTGTCCAGCAACAGCAGATTGAACAGGCACAAAGATCCTCCCCACTGTAATGAGATTCATTTCTATTTAATTCACAAAAAAGATTTTTAAATGTGCAGATCTTGCTCTCTGTCTGAAGGGTTGGGAATCTCAGGAAAGATACAACCCACAGAAGTTTCCCATCTGTTCCATGCATTTCTTCTGCTGTGATCTCTGACCAGTGATTGGAGCTAAGAGAGAAAAGGTTATTTTAAACCCAGAAATCTATTGGATGGTGCTGAGGTATGGTTTGCAGTCCAGGAAGTTGTTTGTTGTTAACTGCCTTTAAGTCGACTTCAACTTATGGCGACTCCCAAGAACAAGATATCTCCAAGTCACGCTATTCTCAGCAGTTGCTCAGCTCTTGCAGACTCAGGGCTGTGCCTTCCCTGATTGAATCTATCATGCGGTCTTCTTCCTTTCCTACTGCCTTCTACTTTACCAAGCATTATTGTCTTTTTTAGTGAGTCATGTCTTCTCATGATATGGCCAAAGTACGACAGCCACATCTATGCCTCTAGGGAGAGCTCCATCCAGATTTCCTCTAAGACCCATTGTTTTCTCTTTTTAGCAGTCCATGGTATCCATAGAACTCTTCTCCAGCACCATGTCTCAGTTGAGTTGATTTTCTTCCTATCAGCTTTCTTTGCTGTCCAGCTTTCACAACTGCACATAGAAATGGGGAATATGATGGTGTGGGATCTATTAAAAATATCAGCATGCACAACTCTGTGGAAATCTGTGTCTTCTTTTCTCCCTTTTCTCAGCATGTGTGGTGCATTTCCTTTTTCTGGTGATCTGTAAGCGGCTGCCCTCCGGACAGAATCTGACCTAATATAAGGCAGTTTCCTGTGAGGTATCAGGGAACTGGGTCAAAGTGCTCAGAATGAAAAGGAGGTAAGCATTGCCAGGTCTTTTGTCCCTTTGGGAGTTGTGGAGAAATCATTTCAGTCAGGCAGTGATCTTTTGGCTCTTATATGTGAACCCGCACCTTGCCCAAATTCTACCTTGGACATGAGAGACATGTTTTCTTTTGCACTTCATTTTCATTCTTCCCTCTAGTCTGTAGGCTATATGGGCTGAGGGAGAACACAGAAAAATGCCATGCCTGAGCTTTCCTGGTGAAGTTGTTGGAAGCTCTTCTTTTAAATATCATTACAGACAGAGTTCAGAGCAGTTATTTTGGAGACTACAACTCCCAGTATCTTCTAACCACTGTTCACTGGCCATGTTGGCTGGGGTGTTTTGGCAGCCAATTTTTTTTCTCCAAGCTCTGGTTATAGGCAGGGTTGCCAACTAATTTTTCTTTTCTTTTGGACAGGCGTAGTGTCCTGTATTCTAATTCCTATATGGCTAGCTTACATTCAATCCATCAGTTCTAAACTAGGATTTGGATTTCTGGAAGGACACGCTCTAATTCACAGCTAGGAAACATGTGGCCCTCCAAATATTGTTGGACCATTCATTATGAAATTTTTGTTTGAAATGTTCTCCCCCAGCTCAGATCTAATTCATGATTGGCATGTTGAGAAAGAACACAGGGAAATTAAAATATGGAACGGGTGGGTGGAGGTCTTTGAAATGCCATCCAGAAAAGTTGCCAGAGGTTAAGCTTTCTTTAAAACTTTGGCATCTGAACTGGAACACCTTTTCCAAAATGACACAGTTGTACAGCTAGAGCATGGAGTCAAGTCAGAGTTTGGAAATGGTACTTGTTTGAACTATAACTCCCCAAATTCCCCAACCAGCCTGGCCATAGACTTCAGGTCCCAGAATCCCTCAGCCAGTCTGGCCATGGGTATACTGAGGGATTCTGGAAGCCATAGTTCTTTCCCAAAATCTAGGAATTATTAATTTTGGGGGGAAATGTTATCCTCCTGCTTCTCTTCCTCCACCCCCTTCCCTTTTTCCCTGTTTGGGATTCAAGGCAGTTTACAAAAGTTAAAACAGAGACGGCTAAAAAATTTGTATCATACAAAAATTAGGGCGTCAATAGAATTAAAAGAAGGTAAAAGCATGACCATTAAAAATCAAACAACAAATAAATAGTACAGTGCATTCTGAAAGTCCCTCCCCTCTGAGTAATCAGCTCTCAAAGGCCTGCCCAAACAAAAAGGTATTCACCTGCTTAGAAAAGGTTAGCAAGAAGAGTGCTAGGGAGAATCCACACTACACCAATAATCCAGTTTGAAACTGGATTATTTGCCATGGCTCCTTCCTATGGGATCCTGGAATTTGTAGTTTTACATTGTCTTTAGCCTTCGCTGTCAAAGAGTGCTGGTGCCTCACCAAACTACAAATCACAGGAATCCATAGGAAGGAGCCACAGGCAAATAATGCAGTTTCAAACTGGATTATTTGTGTCGTGTGGATGCTCCCCTAGTCTAACATCACCAAGTAGGAAATTTCAGAGCTTGGGAGCAGCTACTGAGAAAGCCTTCTCACCACACATACTAGACAGAGTAGTGGCGGTGGGGGGGTGAGAAAATATCACTCTGCACATGTTCTGAGGTGCTCTTCTTTTATTGGCTGAACTTCTTCCACAATTGGTTGAAATGACCACTTTGCTGCTAGCTTTAAATAGGAAACAGAGGACGCAGGGGAAGGGGGCATAGGGAAAGGAGGAGAAGAGATAAGCGAATCACAGCCATCCTGAGATGTTTCCTGAAGAAGCTGGCCTGGCACCTATTTCATGTTTGCAGTTTGTCTGACTGCTACTCTTCCAGAAGATTTTGATTAATGATGCTGCTGCTCTAGCAATCCAAGTGGAACCACAGCCTCTTATCTCTGCTGTCTGGGATGCGAAGAGGAGCAGTCTGTCTGAAGATAAAGTGTGTGCTCAGGTGCAGGTGTTCCTCTGCATTCCTCACAAATGGCATGCTCTGCTAACTGTAAAATGAAGGGCAGGGGAAGCTAGTGGTCATTTTTTTGAAGATGAAACCAATTCACATTCAAATGCATGGCTGTCCTAGATGACAGAGCAACTAAAATTTTGTGAGATTCCTGAGAGACCCTCAATTTTAAAAGTGTCTGGTCCTTAATGTAAAAGGAAGGAACGATGTGAGGATGGGGAACATTCACTAATTTTGTTCAGTGAATCCTAAGCCAGATTTTCCAAAAAGAACTGTAGCAGTGCATCTGTCTACCACATCTAACATGTGAAATAGTAGGGAGACAGTCACATTATGTATGATGCAAGTGGTAGAATGAAGGGAGATAAATTTGGAGTTGCATACAGCTTTACAGCCCTGTGACTCTCCTTTACCCCACCCTTTTTGTTTGGTTGTCCCTGACCTCTACTGTTCTGTTCTCTCTGCTTCTGTTGTGTCTGCCCTGATAATGTAAAGGCTAAGCACTGTAGAGAAGGGATGGGAAACATTTGTGTTGCTTATGTTTATTTAACAACAGAAGACATCAAGCAGAAGGCTGCCTGGTGAGCAGCCGAAATGAAATTATGCACTATTTGGAAATGTTGGGGAATATAAGAATTTGATTTTCTGAACATTTTCAAGATTCAAGATTTTATTTAGTAGCAGAAACTCAAGGTCATAGCTGAACTCTTTCATTTTTAAAGTTGGTTAAAAAGAAGCAAATGTGGTATAGTGGTTTGAGTGTTGGACTAGGACTCCAGGTAACTAGGGTTTCAATCCACATTCAATTATGGAAACCCACTGAGTGTCTTTGGGGAAGTCGCTGTTTCTTAGATGAAGTGAATGGCAAACCTCCCCCAAATAAATCTTGCCCAGAAAACCCTATTACAGCCTTGTCATAAGTGACAGTTGACTCGAAGGCACATCACTACAACAAGGGCAGTACCTTATTTTTTGAACATGCACACATATATATTGTGGTTAAGGTAATAATTTTATACTGTATATCAAAGTTATTTTGTTTTCACTTTCCTGGCCTAAAGCCCATGTAGTTCAATAATGGGCAGACTCCTGTTCATAATTCATAATTAGAGTAGAGCTACTGAATCAATTGTTGGATGATGAGGCAACACTTTAGGTCAATCCCAAGTCTACTCTTGATGTGTGCATTCAAGACTTTTTCAACTTATGGCAACTCTAAGAGGAACTTACCATGGTTTGGTTTTGGGTTTTTTGGCAAGATTTGTTCAGAGGGAGTTTGCTTTTGCCTTCCTTTGAGGCTGAGAGTGTGTGACTTGTCCATGGTCACCCAGTGGGTTTTCATGGCCAAGTGGGGATTTGAACCCTGTTCTCCAGAGTCATAGTCCAATGTTCAATCACTACACCACACTGGCCCAAGAGTTTGGAGTCTACTAATAATAACATTTAGGCCATGATCTAGACAGCCTTGCTTCCCCATCCCTAGCATGTGAACAATGAGTGTATTTGACCAGGGGAAATTCCACTGGGTAGCAGGCTACAAGAGGGCCTACCTTACCCCAAGATTTAATTGAAGAACACTAAGGTATACAGTGGGCTCTTGGTATCCGCTGCAGTTTGATTCCAGGACCCTTGTGGATAGCAAAATCTGTGGATGCTCAAGTCCCAGTATATACAATGGCATAGTAAAATGATGTCCCTTATATAAAATGGCAAAGTCGAGGTTTGGTTTTTTAGTTTATTGTGTGTGTGTGTGTGTGTGTGAGAGAGAGAGAGAGAGAGATATTTTCCAAGCTGTGGATGGTAGAATCCGTGGATACAGAGGACTGACTGTATAGCGCTAGGCTTGGTAGATCACAGGTCTAAGGTAGCTCTTTTTTCTTCTATCTCAGTGTTTTCCATTAAAAAAAAAATGATTGTAAATACAACAAAAATGAAGAAAGCATGAATAATTAATTTAATGTCTTCGTTAACCACCATATTTCCCAGGTGGGATGAACTTGTTTTTTTATGATTTTTAAATTGGATTTATACCAATTAACCAACATGCCTTCCACCAACACCTTTGAATTTTGAATAATATATAGTCCCTTGGCAAAGATTGCCAGAGGGAAAACTGAAGAGGGCTCGGATGGCCCTCGTGGTCTCTTCCAACTCTACAATTCTATGATTCTATGAATTTCAGCAGGTGTTTCTTTTTATGCAACCAGGTAACAAGCAACACCCGCTGAAATTCCCTCTTCTACATAACCATTAACAGTACAGGAGCCCTCTCTAGCTTCTATTCTGACAACTCTACAAGCAGAGTACATCCTGGAGCTCACTCACACTACACAATTATAGAGCTTGATAACATGGGGGGGGGGGGGTTTTAAAATCTGGATGAAATTTGGATTACTTTGGCCCAGAGCTGCAGCACATGAAATTTGGACTACTCTGTCCTGGATTTAAGCACCACACCAGCCAAAGCCCAAATCTGCATTCAAATTTTTACCCCCAGTGAAACACTTGGCTTCCATTCAAAGCTGTTGCTCACACTTATGGCTTGACTCCGAGCTCTGTGAAAGCAAAGCCCTACCGCTAGTCGCTCTCTCTGAAGTCAGAATGGGTAGCTAGTCTCACCATGGCAGGAATCGCTGGGCATTCTGACCTCAGAGAGACCGACTAGTGCTGGGGCTCTGCCTTTGGAATGAGAAGTGGTGCCAAGGGGAAAATGGCAGCGCCTCAGGTAGCGCGTGTCCTTCCTCTCTTCTCCTCTCCTCTCCTCTCCTCTCCTCCCCACCCCACCCTGAATCCAGTGCAGATGGATTGCTCATACAGCAATTTTCTCTGGAGTTTCAAGCAAACTCTGGAGAAAACTGTGAGTTCTCTAAAACCTGGATTAAGGGGGTATTCCCCGAGTCTGGGGTGGATAGGGCCATACATCGTGTGGCATCATTGCACCAGATTTGGGGGAAAGTCTGTACATCATGTGGCATTACAGTAGGACTCCTGTATCCACTGGGGATTGGTTCTGGGGGGACTATGGATAATAGCAAACACCATGGAAAATAATGGGTCTTCCGGTTAAAAATACCATAGAGTTGCCTTGGAGGAATTAGAAAATGGCTAGAGGACACATTTTCTAGGATGACTCTAAGGTAGGTGTGCTGTTTTGTGTCCCATGGATAATGAATCAGTGGATATGGGGGTCCTACTGTATCAGGCCAGATTCGGGGGGGGGGGATTCAGGGATTTTCACTAATGTAGACAAGCCCATAGTGTTATTATTCCACTTTAACTGCCATGGTTCCATCCTATCTTGAAGCTGTAGTTTGGTGAGGCATTAGAGCACTTCTCCCTAAACTGCCAGTCCCAGGATTCCATTGGATGAAACTCTGGCAGTTAAAGTGGAATCATAGGAGATTTTCAGACAACACTGTTATAGTGTTACTATTCCACTTTATTTGCTGTGGCTGCCTCCTCTTGAATCCTGGGATTTGCAGTTTAGGGAGGGGCATTTACAACTCTCAGCCAGAGAGATCTTAGGCCTCACGAAACTACAAACCCCAGAATTCCACAGCAGGAAGCCAGAGCAGTTAAAGTGGAATAGTAACACTATAACAGTGTAGTCTGAAAATCTCCATAGTGCTATACAGTAATTCTATAGTATGAATGGGCCCCAGAACCCATCCACTCCTTGTCACCTAACCTCCCACCCCCACACCAAAGTGTGTGTCAGGGGGAGCAATATGGTTCATACATACCGGCAAAAAGAAACAGAGCTGTCATGGAAGCAAAACAAATCAATACTTTATTTCTGGTGAGAAGTGGGTTTTAACCAGAATATGGGCAAAATGGTTGCAAGAGACCCAAAATGTCTGCATAACAGCCGCCCCCCCCACTTAAAGGTTGTGACCTTTCCAGCAGTTTTCCATTTTAAATGCCTCATGTGGAAAAGCCCATGGTCTGGACCTTCTCATTTCCTTCTGCTTCTTCGAAATAAAAGAGAGAGTGCAGCTGTTGCAGGGTTAATCAATAGGGTTCCATGGACTTTGCTATAGAATAATCAGGTGATGCAGGAAGCTGTCTAGAGGGATTAGTCTGCCTGCAAGAGCACTATGAAAAGCTGGGGTCACCATCAGAGGGGGGGGGCGGGAGCAGGGAATGTGGGGAAACAGCTTGTGAGGCTTTTTTTGACCTTTTTGTGCTGAGAATTCAATGACTTCAATGAAACAACCCCACTCTACCGCCTCTGATACACAACCTTTGCCCCTCACCCCACCCAAAGCAGGCCTTCAGCTTTCTGTGGAGTGAGGGGGGGGGGACACCAAGAAGCATTAATTTGTGGAAAGAGTAAAGGACTACAGAGCTTGACAAGCAAGAAGGATATGGGTCACTGGATTCACTAAGGCATATCTACTCCAGAGAAATAATCTGCTTTAATTGAATCAAACAGTTGGGAGAGATCCCAAGGGCCATCTAGTCCAACCCCCTGCCAGTGTATAACAGAGCACGGGAAATCAGATTTATTATACTGTACCTAATTGTTTGTCCTTTCAGCTCAGTATTTCTGACTTATGAGTGGCAGTAGCTCTCCTGGATTTCACAAAGCAGTATTTCATATTCTGTATCACAAATTACCCTCTTATATCAGGAATGGGGAATGGGTGACCTTCTAAACACTACAAATCCAATAGCCCCTCACCACTGACTATGTTGGCTATGACTGACAGGAGTTGTAATTCAGCAACATTTACAGAACCATGTTTCACACCCTTGTCCTATAGTATCTCCTTTTTTAAAAAAATAAAAAGAGATGCAAGAAATAGAACCCAGGGAACTGAATCTAAACCTTTCTGCACAGAGCTTGGAAGAGTTCCTTTGTTTGGACTATACTTCCATTGGCCATGCTGGCTGTGGGAGTCTGGAAAATAGAATCCAAATTTTCTTAGCTTCTTTTCTGCATGCAGAGTATGTGCAGTTGTTGTGTTTTCAAGTATCATGGATTTTCTAGGCAAGATTTGTTCAGAAAGAGTTTGCCATTGCCTTCCTCTGAGGCAATGGAATTCCATGGTTGAGCAAGGATTCAACCCCTGCTTTCCCAGAGTCCTAGTCCTAGTCCAACACTCCATGGCTCCTTCCTATTGATTTGTAGTTTTATAAGCCTTCTCTGCCAAACAACGCTGGTGCCTCACCAAGCTACAAATCCCAAGATTCCATAGAAAGGAGCCATGACAAATAATCCAGTTTCAAATTGCATTATTTGTGTAGTGTGGATTTGGCCTCAGTCTCAGCACACATTAGCTGCACCTCATAAGATGAATGTATGAACTGGGTGGCTGTGTATGTGTGCTGGAAGTGTTTCTACTATTTGAACTCTGGTGCTCTAACTCTCAGAGCACTACACCATGCTGCTTCTGAACTACAGTCAGAGAATTATAGAATTATAGAGTTGGAAGGGACCCTGAGGGTCATCCAGTCCTACCCCTCTGCTGACATGTTAAATCCACAGCTAAAGCACAGAGGACCACCCAATCTCTGTTTAAAAACTTCAATCAAAAGGAAGCCCACCCTCTTCTGAGACAGTTGAGTCATTAATTATCTTTTTTTCAGAATACCCTGGAAACTCTAGTTCTGGGTGGGTAGAAGGACTCTGGAGTTCTCAGATTGGAAACTGGAGAGGACTTTTAATGACTGTAGAAGAAGGAATTTCAGCATTACCTGGTTGTGTGACAAGCAGTACCTGCTGAAATTCTCTCTTCTGACCAACCGTTAAAAGGGCAGGAGCCTCTACTGGTTCCACTCTGGCAACTCTAGCCCACATTCACAGATTCCCCACCCTTATTTTAAAGGAACAGCCAAAAAAAGAAAAAAGAAAAAGAAAGAAAGAAAGAAAGAAAGAGAGAGAGAGAGAGAGAGAGAAAGAAAGAAAAAGAAAAAAAGTATGTTTCTATATATGTGAGAGGTTTTTTGGCACTAGCAAATTCAGCAGGATTGGTCACAATGGCAAAGATTGCTGGGAAAAGTACTCAAAACTGGGCAGGTGACCATATTCTGAACTCCTTTGATATAGATGATTAGTGGGTGAGAAGATCCCTAGATATTACCCCTAATTACAAGGCAATCCTTCCAGTTCATCCCAGGACAAGCAGAAGAAGGTAGGAAAAACAAACAGTCCCTAAGCCAGGAAAGGAAATGTACCAACCTGTCTTACCCAAAGATTTGGGCAAGGCAGGTTGAGACAATTGCTTCCCGATTCCACTTTCCCTTCTTCTTTTTGTTATTTGTTTTCCTTTCTTGACAGTGTTTTGTGTGTTTCCTTTAGCCCCAGTGCTTTCTCACTTTAAAATAATAAGTGGCTTCATAGTGATACTGAATCAGCTAACCAATTTTTTTCCTGAAAAGAAGTACTGTATTTCTTTTATTATATCTCCAGACAGGGCCAGTTCTAGGCCTCTGTGAGCTTATAGGAAAGGTGCTGTTCACTAGCCTTCTCTCATGTGCTTATCGCTGTTGTGAGTTACTCATCTTCTGTCCAACTGAACATGGTTTCCTACACAGGCAGTGGTGTTTCTGAATGGGAGCCATAATGGCTACCCAACAATTCGATGATACAAAATGCAACACCTGACACTGACATGTGATCAGGCACTGCATTTTGGGTAATTCAACATGTCAGGTAGCTACCATGGTTGGAAACCATTTTTGGTAGCAGCAATTCACATATGGTGTAGCACTCATGCGTTTCAAGCACCACATAAACAGGTTCAGGGATGCTTTCATGTTTTCTTTCTGGACTTCCCAAAGATCACTTGGAAAGAGCATGCTAGCCTACTGGGCCTTTGGTCTAATCCAGCAAAACCTTACTTACACTCTCAGACCTCTTCGTTTGGAGGTGCTCTAAAACTCTGATCATTTGTGATTTGCCTCAGGGAACGGAATGAACTGTGAAGTACTGTACTGTTCTCGTGCAACTCCTGTCCATTTCACTGAATGTTGTGCAAGAGAATTGCCACATGTCCTGTGTGTCAGAGCTAGCTATCTGAGATCTTTGATGGCATCTACAATCTGTCGCTTGACGCTGTCTCCTCACTTTGCCTGCTGGCAGAGCCGGCACATTCCATTCATTGCTGTTTCCTAGAGAACCCAAAGAACAGCCTTATGTCTAAGATTCCATGTTTATACACAAGACAGGCCATAAGGAATTATGTTCCCACTGACCCTAAGCATCTGTTACCCAGTTGCGCTATAACTCTTCTCATCAATCTCCTAGAGAACCCCACCCATGAGATCTCCTTTTCATTTCTAACCACAGGTGAACCACCTTGCCTGGAGGGATGGGTGGTTAGGTGAGAAATAGGGTTGCTAGATCCCAGGGCTGAGGCACTGTTCTTCAGTTTGCAGGGCACAGGAGGAATCTCAAGACAAGAGCATTGCCTTGAAAGGTGTGTGTGTGTGTACACACACAACTGTAGTTGATGCTTAAGGTATCTTGTTTAATGATACCATCAGGATCTGCCCCTTGTGACATCACTGGAGCCTGCATCCTGTGACATCACAAGGGATCGTCCCTAGGGCTCAGATTTGGGGCCAAGGATTTCAGGGCCTGGGACCATATTGACCTCATAACCCTAGTAAAAAAAGAAGCATGAACAACTCAGTGACTTGCTACCATCTAACAAAGCTCCCACCGCCCTTATAGCTCTAACCAGAATGGCTTCTAAGGAACCATCTTGCCCTGAGGTAACAGGAGAAAAAGCAGGGGAAACAGGAGAAGGAGTGCGAACAGCTTGGTAAGATGCCGCCATTCAGCTTTCGTAGTGGCCTTCTCCCTCTTCCCAAAACGGTTGCCAGAATGGCTCTTGAGAAGCCATCTTGCTGAGATAAAATGGAAAAGAACTCATGAGCAGACAGCAAAATGACAAGGGAAACATCAGAAAGGGCAGAAATAAGAGAGAATAAATGCCAGCCCAGAACAAGAATAGATGGAGAGGGACGTCATGTAGAAATCATGACACTAAAAAGACAAGCATTCATAGAGTTCCAACTTGTACCCACCATGTGGGGAACTATAAGGGAATCCACATTACACAAATAATCCAGTTTGAAACTGGATTATTTTCATGGCTCCTTCCTATGGAATCCTGGGCTTTGTAGTTTTACAAGATCTTTAGCCTTCTCTGCCAAAGAGTGCTGGTGCCTCACCAGACTACAAATCCCAGGATTCCGTAGGAAGGAGCCATGCATATAGGTAATCCAGTTTCAACCTGGATTATTTCTCTAGTGGGGATCACCCCTGAGTCAACCATGACTATCATGCTTTTTTTCTGCCTCCTTCCAACACCTTTATTTCTGCTTCACTTTTTCAGATTGTTAATTCTCGGAGGAGAAAATATTGATGATATTTTTGTAAGCTACTCTAGGAAGCCTTTATTGCTGGCAGAGCAGAGTAAAAATTCGTTTATTTATTTTTTAAAAAAATACCTTCACTCCTACTGTGAATATTCAGTCAGGCTTCTCTCCCTGCTACTTCCTGTAAGATGGATTCTACCCTTGGGAGCTCAGGGCGTCCCATCTTCCTGCTTCTCCCCCCTGCTGCGTAACCCACTTGAAATTCCAGCTTCCGTGTCTCCTTCTCCCCTTTCAGCTGCTCACTGAGTCATTTTCAGTTAATCCAGGAGGAGACTGTCTAGACCTGCCCTGTTGAAATCTTTGGTGCAATTAAATAAGTTGTTTAGGGTTGATGTTTTACCTGCTGGGGCCTGCAGCTAGTGCCTGGGTGGCAGGAAATCTGAAAAGGATCGTTATAAGTGCAAATGCTTAAGCACGGTGTCCTTCCAAGTTCTGACCACTTGTTTTGGAGACGGAACTGGTTATCTCAGGACCAAACCAGGGGTGCTTTTAGAAGGGCATCTCTTAGTCCTGCTAGTGGAAAAACACTGTGCTGCTAATTCTTCTGAGTTTAACTGATTTTCTTTGTTAGTATTAAAAAAAACCCACCAAGATGGAAGAAGCCATGGGGAAACATGAGAAGGTTACCATGAAGACAACAATTTCTGAATCCTCCATAAAAATTGGAGCTTGCAAATGTCAGGGGTGTTTTTGAATACAGTCCCCAAATTCTCCCAACCAGCATGGCCTCTGCTGGAGTTTTTGTTTGTCTCATGCCTTCAAGTTGTTTCTGACTTATGGCAACCTGAAGGTAAACCTATCATGGTGGTTTCTGGGCATAGTTTCTGGGCAAGGTGTGTTCATAGGGGGGTTGTCATTGCCTTCCTCTGGGGATGAGAGAGGATGACTTGCCCAAGGGCACACAGGGGATTTCCATTGCTGAGCAGAGATTTGGACTCTGTTGTCCTGGAGTCCTAGTCCAAAGCTCAAACCACTATATCACATTGGCTCTCACACCACTGCTGGAGTAGACCCATTCAGATCAATGTCTTGGTAGACAAAAACTGCTCATCAAGCAGTGTGTGTATATATGCCTTTGAGTTGCCTGTTGACTTATGGCGACCCCATGAATTTCACAGGGGGCTTGTCTATACGAGGCAATAAAATGTGGACTGATGCACACCAACGCCAATATGCAGCAGCGTTGATTTGTCTTAACAGGTTTTTGGCAAAATCGCAGGCATGTGAAGCGATCCACTTTTGCTGTCCCAACAAGCATACCTGCAAATCAAGATGGTGGCTACAAGTGAATTACTTGCATTTTTATTTTTTATTTTCACCAGTTGCCACAGCCGAACAGTATTTTTTTTTATTTAAAAAAAGCATATCTAAGGTGCAAAAGTGTGATATTCCACCTAAATAAATAAAAAGGGGGGGGGGAAGGCTGTTTCGTCACCTTAGTGCACAATAGTGAAAATCCAAGATGGTAATTCCAGGAGCTTGCCTTGTTATCAAGCTCTGTCCCCTGCCCACATCCAACCAATCAGATTTCTATTTCTGCTCTCATGGGGAATGCGAATTGAAGCAAATCGGTTGTCCCAACAAGCAGGAATGCACATTCCCCGTGGAGCTTTTGTAAAACTTTGGGAAAAGCCATGCAGAGTAGTTTACAGTGGATTTGCACCCCCCTTCCAAATACTGCATATTGATGTGGGATGCCATTAAGGCAGGTCATATTCTGTATGAATTCTTTGAGTATTTTCACCATTTAGACAACCCCAGGGTTTCTTAGACAAGGAATACTGAGTGGCCAGTTCCTTCCTCTGAAATATAGCTTACAGCACCTGGCATTTGTTGGTGGTCTCCCATACAAGTACTAACCAGTACCTATCCTGCTTTGATTTCAAGTTCAGACAGGATCTGATGCATTTAGGGTATTTCGAGTTAAAAATTAATGAGAAGAAAATTCCACAATTTGAGCTTGTTCTAATGCCAAGCCTGCTAAAACTAAGAAAATGGTTCCTGGGACAGAGACAGAAGGATGGCCATGTAGAATCTGACCAGTTTTCTTTCTCCAAATGGGGGCCAGCCAGATATTATTGGAAAGCTTGCAAGGGGAGATGAAGGCAGACGTCTATCTCCTTCTGTTTGTCGCCAGTATCTGTCACCTAGAGACCCATGTTGATTCTGAATATATATGTTCCAGTTTTAGCTATCACGTTAAAGAGCTGCTGACAGACTTATTTGTTTGGTCTAATCCTTTCTTAATGCCATTGATAAGCTGGGCCCATCACTTCATCTGGTGATGATAAATTCTGTAAGTTAATTATACTTTGTATGAAGAAGTATTTCCTTCTGTCTGTCCCGAATCTGCAGTGTCTGTATTCAAGAAAGAGAATGCTGTCCTTTTCACTCTCCCCACATATTTTTCTAACATTGTGAACTGTATTACTCTTAAGCATCTCCCCCATTGCTCAATTTAAAAAAAAGCCCTAGTGCTTTAGGTTTTCTGCCCAGGGAGGCACTTGTTTCAGTAGCATCTGCACTGTATCTTCTCCAATGTCCTCTTTGTAATGGACAACCAGAGCTGTACAGTAGGACCCCTGTATCCACGGGGGATTGGTTCTGGGGGCCCCCATGGATACCAAAAACCACCAATAACTGTGAATGCCATTGAAAATAATGGGACTTCTGGTTTAAAACACCATAGAGTTGCCTTGGAGGATCTAGAAAATGTCTAGAGAGGATGACTCTCTAGGCATTTTCTAGGAAGACTCTATGGTATGTGTCCCTATTTTGTGTCCTGCAGATAACTGAATCAGTGGATAATGGATCAGCAGATACAGGGGTCCTACTGTACACATTATTCTAAATGTGTGAACACCATTGGACCAGCCTTCCTCAGCTGTGGGACAGATGTGTTGGAGTACTGTACTATAAAACTCATCATTGATAGGGATCACAGGTATTGATTAGTGCTGGGTGTGGGTGGTGGGAAATGTAATCCAACACATCAGGATGGGGTACCAGAGGGGAGAGGTAGCAGGGAATCTGGGCAAGCCAAAGAGATTTCATACCCCTGCTCTGGAATCTGGAGATGTTACTTTTTTTAGACTGCAGCTCCCAGAATCCCCCAACCACCATGGCCAGTGGTTTTCCTTCCCTTGATGTCTCTGTCATCTTCTTGTTTACAGCAGATTTTCTGATTCTCAGAAAATCATTGCCCGTGTTCCCCTTAATCTCCTTTACACCTGTCCAGTCCCTTCAGCATTTCCTTCTGTTAATCATGCATTCCACACTAGTAATCATCTATGTTGGTCTCCTTTGAATCATTTCCAGGATACAAAGAGCCAAATTAGACATAAGCACAGATTTTCTCTCAGGTCTCTCTGTGTGTGCTATATAATTTGCAAGGATCTGAGCTATACAGATTCCAGGTTGCTAGTGACAAATAAAATGAAATGAAATAAAATAAAATAAAAATGAATGGACCCATCTAAAATGCTAAATGCTACCTTCATTTTATCCAAATCTTGGGGCATGGCCAACCCTACCATTAGGTATAATGAGATGGCTGATTTGGGGTTTCATAAGCAGGGTCAGCTTTGGTTAGTACTTGGATGGGAGACTGCTAATGAATACCAGGTTCTGTAGGCTATATTTCAGAGGAAGAAACTGGTAAAACCATCTCTGAGTATTCCTTGCCTAAGAAAACCCCATGAAATCCATAGGGTTGCCATAAATCAACAGGCAACTTGGTGGAACATAAACACACAAAAGGGCAGCAAATTGTTCCCCTTTTTCCTTCAGGATTGTTGTATTGTTTTACTTCCAATTAAAGGCTCTTGTGAGATTTGTTGCCTTGACTCCTAGTGTAACTTGCCTGGTCTTGGGCACTATGCCCCTTGGCTAGGGGGAGGGCACCCTTCACTGTTCCATGTCAGGGACAAAAATGCTTTGTGCTTGCCTAGAAGACTGAGTGCCTACATAGCATCCGCTCTGCCCATGTAGGACATCCATCTTGCAGAAAAGACAAGAACAGGCAATACAAAAAAATGTAGAAGGCAGTAGGAAAAGAGGAAGACCGCATTTCAGGATAGATTCAATCAAGGAAGCCCTGGCCCTGAGCCTGCAAGACCTGAGCAAGGCTGTTGAGGATAGGGTGACTTGGAGGTCTCTCATTCATTGGGTTGCCATAAGTTGAAGTCAACTTGACGGCAGTTAGCAACATTTAGAATTATCCAGAGAACTCTAGTGCCTCACCACGCTCCAGTTCCCAGAATCATAACACAATAACTATGTAGTGTAGAAGCCTTAACGCTTCAGCTTCAGCCCTACTGCTACAGACTCATGTGGCATTTTCCTTTCCCCAGTTATGTTGCTGTGTTAAAGACATGGAAAGTTTTTCCAAGAGCCATTGTGGTACAGAGTGGTTAAGGGTGTCTAGAGACTCAGGTTCAGATCCTCCACTTATCCTTGAAGCTCACTCAAGGCCAAATCACTCCTTTCTCTTAATCCAGCCTGCAACCAAATTTTGTTGTGTGGGGAAAATAGGGTGAAAAGGGAGAATGGTGTACAGGATCCTGAACTCTTTGGAAGAAGAACAAGATAGTCGAGTTTCATCTGCCTCACTTCTGCCAACTGTGAGAATGTGCAGGGGCGCGGTGCTTACTGAAGTTTGATTTCCGTTGGAAGGAGGTTGCTGGAGGCTCCTTGACATTTTGTAATATTTTCCTTATTTACAAAGACACAGGCTGAGCATAGGTGGAGGCAGACAGCTTA
Organism: Gambelia wislizenii; assembly: GCA_030847615.1. NCBI lineage: Eukaryota > Metazoa > Chordata > Lepidosauria > Squamata > Crotaphytidae > Gambelia > Gambelia wislizenii. Next base: position 42,701,139 of record JAUMIR010000002.1, read on the forward strand.
AACACACTGACAGACAGCCAAATCCCACTGTTCCCACATGAGATCTCTAAGGAGATAACTAGCATCCCAATGTCCACAGACCTACAAAAGCTTATATATATGTGTGCACGTATGTATTATGTGGCTTCAAATCGCCTATCAACTGATGGTGACCCCATGAAGTTCATAGGGTTGTCTTAGGAAGGAACAGTCAGAGGTGGCTTTTGCCGGTTCCCTCCTCTGAAATATGCGGTTTCATTTATAAACAGTAAGTCCAGGAACATATCTTCCACGGATGGGGGGGGCAACCTATACGTGTCTCCCAGCATGCTGTCATGGTTTGAGTGTTGGACTATGGACTTTATCAAACCACCCTCCCAAAATGTTCTTTTGCTGGCATAATTTGTGCCCTTTTAATGCCGGCAAAAGAATGGCCCATATCTCACTTACCTTGCATCCCAGCAAAAGTCTGTCCTGGCAATGAATGAGGAGTGAACACAGCTCCATTCACTTCCTCATCTGAAATCCTACAGATTCTCACAAACATACCTAGCGCGGGAAATAAAAAAAAAACAAAAATAACACTCAAAAAGTTACAGAAAGCACACAAACACACTTAAAAACTTACAAATAAACCAAGGAGGGTCATAAAAAGAGTGTCGCCTACCTGGATGTCACAATCTCACCAGGAAGTGTTCTGGCTGGGCTGGCCATTGAGGCTGTATTCATGTGAGTACAATAGCACGCAGCCAGCAATGCCAGCAGAAAAGCACATGGGGGAGCAATTAATGGCTTGGGCCGTCAATAAAATAAGATGGGTTTTAGCAGTACAGTCGTCCCTTCACATTCGCGGGGGTTACGTTCCACGGACCCCCGCGAATGTGAAAAATCCGCGAATAACGACTGCCCTCCCCCTTCCCAACCATAGCGACCATGGGGCCTCCGGAGGCCCCAAGGTCACTTTCCCCAGCCTCCCCACTCCCTTCCTAGGCCTTCCCGGGGCCTCCGGAGACCCTCCCGAGGCCCCGTGGATGCCTCCCCAGCCCTCCCCCCTCCCACCCAAGCCCTCAACGGGGCCTCCGGAGAGTCTCTGGAGGCCCCGCGGAGGCCTCCCCGGGCCTCCCCACTCCCCCCAAGGCCTTCGTGGGGCCCTGCGGAGGCCTCTCCCGGCCCTCCCCCCTCCCTCCCCAGGCCTTCGTGGGGCCTCCAGAGCATCTCCGGAGGCCCCATAGAGGCCTCCCCCGCCCTCCCCGCTCCCTCCCAGGCCTTCATGGGACCTCCGGAGTGTCTCCGGAGGCCCCATGGAGGCCTCCCCAGCCCTCACGCAGGCCTTCATGGGGCCTCCGGAGCGTCTCCGGAGGCCCCGGGGAGGCCTCTCCCAGCCTTCCCCCCTCCCTCCCCGGGCCTTCGTGGGGCCTCCAGAGCGTCTCCGGAGGCCCCATGGAGGTCTCCCCGGCCTTCCCCACCCCTCCCCCGGCCTTCGTGGGGCCTCCGGAGCGTCTCCGGAGGCGCCATAGAGGCCTCCCCGGCCCTTCCCGCCCCCTCCCCGGGCCTTCATGGGGCCTCCGGAGCGTCTCCGGAGGCCCCGCGGAGGCCTCTCCCAGCCCTCCCCCCTCCCTCCCGGGCCTTCGTGGGGCCTCCGGAGCGTCTCTGGAGGCCCTATGGAGGCCTCCCCAGCGCTCCCCTCTCCCTCCCCGGGTCTTCATGGGGCCTCCGGAGAGTCTCCGGAGGCCCCATGGAGGCCTCCCCGGCCCTCCCCTCTCCCTCCCAGGCCTTCATGGGGCCTCCGGAGACTCTGTGGAGGCCCCATGGAGGCTTCCCCGGCCCTCCCCACCCCCTCCCCGGGCCTTCATGGGGCCTCCGGAGCGTCTCCGGAGGCCCCCATGGAGGCCTCCCCAGCCCTCCCCGCTCCCTCCCAGGCCTTCATGGGGCCTCCGGAGCGTCTCCGGAGGCCCCATGTTCGCCTCCCCAGCCCTTCCCACCCCTTCCCCGGGCCTTCATGGGGCCTCCGGAGCGTCTCCGGGGGGCCCCGTGAAGGCCTCCCCTGCCCTCCCCCCTCCTTCCCAAGACCTTCGCGGGGCCTCCGGAGGGTCTCCGAAGGCCCCGCGGAGGCCTCCCCAGCCTTCCCCCCTCCCTTCCTAGGCCTCCGCGGGGCCTCCAGAGGGTCTCCGAAGGCCCCGCGGAGGCCTCCCCAGCCTTCCCCCCTCCCTTCCTAGGCCTTCCCGGGGCCTCCGGAGGGTCTCCGAAGGCCCCGTGGAGGTCTCACCGGCCCTCCCCGCTCCCTCCCAGGGCTTTCACGGGGCCTCCGGAGGCCCCGTGTCACGGTTTTGGGGGGGCCCGGGGGGGCCCTCCCAAAACCGCGAATAATCAAAACCGTGAATGTCAGATTCGCGAATGTGGAGGGGCGACTGTACATGATTGCTAAAGGGCGATGTCGTCTGGTATGCATGCCTCTTTGTGATCATTAGGCGTCCGTATGACGCCATATTTGCATGGTCTGATAAAGTCCTATGACTCTGGAAACCAGAATTTGAATCCCCACTCAGCCATGGAAACCCACTGGGTGACCTTGGGGGCAAGTCACCCTCTGTCAGCCTCGGAGGGAGTCAAACCTCTTTTGAACAATTTTTGCCAAGAAAACCCTGCGATAGGGCTGCCATAAAACAGAAACAACTTGAAGGCAAACAACAACAACAAATCTTCCCCTACCCTGCAGTATTATTGCAAATTGCAAACTAAGATTTTTGTTTCCTGCAATGGACCTAGATGACAACGTCTGCAGCCAAGAGTTATGGAGGTGGGCAGCAGGACCGGTTTAAGGAATTTTGGGGCCCCCAGCAATGCTTTATTTTGGGGGCCCCATATGTTTATCTCAGGTCAATGTAACCTAACTCAACCTAAGCTATTCACAGTACAGGATATTCAGATTATTACTAATAACGTTTTTGCAGGAGGAGAGTTACTACAGGGACCCCCACAATGATGTGACCCCCTGCAGATGCGGATACTGCTGGTGCCTTAAACTGGCCCTGGTGGGCAGTAATACCTGAGATGTCTTTCCCATCTTATGTTATCCTTCGTCAAGGCCAGTATTTTAAAAAAAACAATCATCCAGATTCTTCCTCAGAAAAGAAAGGCATTTGTTATTGTTGCTAGGTAAACACCATTAACTCTTTCCTGTTCAAACATCCAATCAATTGTACAACAATACATTCCTTCCTCAGTCCCCCCCCCCCGCACCGCCCGGCCCCCATGGTTTCTTGTGATACAGCTCTTCCAATGCTGGGCCTCAGCTCTGAAAGACAGGACTGAATAATAGGCATGTACGGAAGTGAGAAAATTGGGAATGGGGGGAGGCTAAGAGAGACAGAAAGTTCTGTGCCATCTTAAAGACTAAAAGATTTATTATGGCATAAGCTTTTGTAGACTAGAACCCACTTCATCAGAGGTATCATGACAGCTTATGTCGCAATAAATCTGTTAATCTTTAAGATGTTACAGGACACTCTCTTTTTCCTGTGCTTGATATAACAGAGGGACACTGAGACCCCTCTTGTCAAAATATGAATAGCTATGAGAATACAGAAGGAGAGAGGTGGGAGGGGAGGAGAACAGAACACACCAATTACAACAGGATCCTGTCTCACCCTGGCACATTTATATCTTTCTTCACTCCAAGCTGGCTCCTAGTAAAAGAACTGGCTGGTCTCTCTACATTTTGCAAAATGTGCTCTCTCCACCTACCCTTAAAGAAATATAAAATATTCAACATCCATATGAACGAACCAAACTCTCAGATTCATCTCAGGCTCATCCATAATCAAGAGAAAGCCTTTTGACCTTGGAAAACACTTTCATATTTGCAACGTGCTTATTTTCTCCCAGCTGAGCTTTCACTTTTATTAATTCTGTAATTTCCAGTCTGGAGAGGCTCTATGGAAATCTCATTTCAGGACACAAGCAGGATCTAAGTCATGCCTGAAGCCAGGAAATCCTGAGTTTGGTAACGGGATGATTCACCCCCCTATGTCCAGAAAGTTCACTCAGTGCCAAAAAATTATAATGGTATAAAATTATTTGATGGACTCTGTGGTTGGCTCCTTCTTTCTCAGAATAAAACCCATCCTAATATTTTTATTCCCAGGGAAAATGTAATAGTTTGTGCTGAAACCCCTCCTTTAGTGTTATAGTTTTTTTCACACCTAGCATCCAACATTTTTTAGCCCAAACCAGCACTGGGAAAACTTACTATTTGGAGTACAGCTCCCAGAATCCCCAAGCCAGCATGATCCATGGAATTCTGGGAACTGTAGTCCCCAAAATAACTTTTCCAAGCATTCATATAACTGACCTGCTTCTTTACAGGCCCTTTCACACGACACAATTGTAGCACTATGATTCCACTTTAAATTCCATTGTTTCAGTTTATGGAATCTTGGGATTTGTAGTTTAAGGGAGGAGCATTTAGAATTCTCTCCCAGACAGCTGTACTGACTCACCAAACTACAAACCCCAGAATTCCATAGGATGGAACCATGGCAGTGAAAGTAGAATCAAGGCTGTAATTGTGTGGTGTGAAAGCTGTGCATATCTGTTTGTACAGGGCTGGTGCTGCTCTAGGGCCAAAATACCCTGAAGGTACCAGATCCCATTTGATTTTGGAAGCTAACCAGGGCCAGCAAATGAATACCAGGTGCTGTAGGCTATACGAGAGGAAGAAACTGGCAAAACCACCTCTGAGTATTCCTTGCCTAAAAAAACCGTATGAAATTCATGTGGTTGCCATAATACCCCAGCTAATACTCCAGAGGACAGGATCAGAATTCAAAATGACCTTAACAGATTAGAAGGATGGCCAAAACTAATAAAATGAATTTCAACGGGAAGAAATGTAGGATACTACACTTGGACAGTAAAAATGAAATGTACAGATATAGGATGGGTGACACCTGGCTTGACAACAGTACATGCAAAAGGGATCTAGGAGTCTTAGTGGACCACAAGCTGAACATGAGTCAGCAGTGTGATGCAGCAGCTAAAAAAGCAAATGCAATTCTAGGCTGCATCAATAGGAATATAGCATCTAGATCAGTGTTTCTCAACCAGGGTTCCCTGGAACCTTAGGGTTCCCCAAGAGATTGTGATTGTGGGGGTAAGCAATAACAGTATATAGAAAAATGTTTAGGCAGGGGTTCCCTGAGACCTGAAAATTATTTCAAGGGTTCCTCCAGGATAAAAAGGTTGAGAAAGGCTGGTCTAGATCAAGGGAAGTAATAGTGCCACTGTATTCTGCTTTGGTCAGACCTCACCATTCTAGACCTGGAATATTTTGTCCAGTTCTGAGCACCCCAATTCAAGAAGGATATTGACAAGCTGGAATGTGTCCAGAGGAGGGCGACCAAAATGGTGGAGGGTCTGGAAGCCATGCTCCTTTGAGGAGCAGCTTAGGGAGCTGTGTATGTTTAGCCTGGAGAAGAGAAGGTGAAGAGGTGAAACAATAGCCATTTTTAAATATTTGGAGGGATGGAGCAAGCTACAGGAAAAGAGATTCCACCTAAACATTAGGATGAACTTCCTGGCAGTAAGAGCTGTTAGGCAGTGGAATGCATTGCCTGAGAGTGTGGTGAAGTCTCCTTCTTTGGACGTTTTTAAATAGAGGCTAGATGCCCATCTGTTGGGAATGCTTTGATGGTTTATGTCAGGGGATTGGACTGGATGGCCCTTGTGGTCTCTTCCAACTCTACGATTCTATGCTTTATGTATAACAGTACTATATATATATAACACCAATTGTCATCTTTTGCAATATTTTGAAGATCATCTGCCCAAGTCACTGTGGTCATCGTCCCTCCTTTCGGTGGTATACAAATGAGAAGGTATCCTATTAGTCATCCACACAAATAAATATTTTAGATAATGGTATTATTATTATTATTATTATTATTATTATTATTTTACTCTTTGTGAAACAAGAACCTGCTCATTCAAACCTCCTCTCCTTTATGAAGGTCAGACAAGGCATGAATCAACATCACAGTTACAGCACTTTGATACCAATTTAACTGTCATGGCTCCATCCTATAAACTTCTGGGATCTGTAGTTTAGTGAGATACTTTAGAATTCTCTGTTACCCTTGCTTACAACCCTAGGGTTACCTAGCAGAGAATTCCAACTACGATATACCAAACTACAAACCCCAGGATTCTGTAGGAAGGACCCATGGTTAAGCTGGCATCTAACCTGCTGAACTGTAATTCCCATCAGCAGCAGCCAGGGTGGTAAAGACAGGTGGGCGTTGTACTATACGGTGGGTGTTGTTTTCCAGCACATTGGGAGGACACTGTGTTGGAGAGGGCCAGTGTGGTTAAACACTTTATACTGTAATTAGGAAAATTGAATAGATATTAGTTTCTTATTAGTGACATTTTATATTTCCACCTTTCTGCAATGGACTCAAGAAAGCACCCGTGGCTCTTCTCTTCCCCATTTTATCCTTACAGTACTTTGGTCTTGTGATGTAAGTCAAGCTGAGAGAGAATTAGTGGCTGCAGGTCACCTAGTGAGCTTTATTGCCCTCCAAATTTCTGGTCCAATGCTTTAATGACCATACCACAAACAGCCAATGAAGAATTTCATATGCATGATATGAAAAACCAATTCAACAATTACTGAGTGTATTTATTCTAAAGTAGGGGTAGGCAAAGTGTGGCCAAGTCTGTTTTTGACTTCTACAGACTTTCTGGGCCACTCTTTTTGTACAACTCCCCACAAATGGCCTCTCTTGGAAGTCTCTACAAGTGGAAATTCTCATTTTAAACAGGTTGCAGAGGGCCTGGCACTATTTAATGTAAAACAACAACTACCAATTTGCTCTAAGACCAATTCATTTGTCTTTTTAGTGGTTCATGGTATCCGTAGAACTCTCTTCCATCACATTTCAAATGAATTGACTCTCTTCCTGTAAACTTTCTTCACTGTCCAGCTTTCACAACCATACACAGAAATCAGAAATATTATGGCATGGATAGTTCTGACTTTGGTATTCTATGTTTACACTTAAGGATCCTGTCTAGTCCCTTCCTAGCTGCCTTTCCAAATCTAGTCTTGCGATTTCTTGGCTGCAGTCTCCATTTTGATTGATAACTGAGCAAGGTATAGAAAGTCTTTGGGTATTTTGATATCTTTATCATCCACTGTAAAGTTGTGTAAATCATTCATGATCATTATTTTTGTTTTCTTAATGTTTTTCTTACCCCCCCCTTTAATGTTCAACAGTAATCATGTGTTTGCAGTTTCTTCCTTGACTTTTTTTCAACAGTCATTCCAGGTCTTTGGATTTTATCAGACATGGCAAAAACCACACCGTAAGGATGGAAACAAAAACAGGCAACAATATTATACAGTGTCGTCATTCAGCTGTTCCAGGGGTGTAATGCTGGCACGAATAAAGTTTCCCTTTTAATTGATGGCTTCACCTGTCAATAAAAAAGGGATGCTTTATTCACACCTGCGCTACACCCCCTTGACAGCTGAGGATGTGGGTGTCAAGATAATGTTGCCCTTTCTGTTCTCATCCTGTCTTTATGACTTGGTTTGGGATGCATTTTTTGCCGCATTTCCTCACATCTGATAAAGTCCTTTGCTATTTTCTGTTAGTAATATGGTGTCATCTGCATATGCTAAATTGCTGATGTTCCATTCTCTATTTTTTATGCCTCCTTCCTCAGAAATGAATCCAGCTTTCTGTATATGTTTTGTATATAAATTAAACAGGCAGGATGATGAAAATGCAGCTTTGTCTGACCCCTTTGCCAAAGGGAAACCATTGGTTCTCCATATTCTGTCCTTATAGAGACTTCTTGTCTTGAGTTTAGGTTATGCATAAGTACAATCAAATGTTGTGGCAAACCCATTTCTTTTACAGCCTTTCATAATTTTTCATGACCTGCAAATCAAAGGCTTTACTATGACCTGTAAAGCATATGCTGATTTACTTCTGAAATTCTTTGGTGCATTCCATTATCCAACATAAGTTTGCAATATGCCTTTTCCTTTTCTGAACCCATCTTGGACATCTGGCATTTCTCACTGCATATATGGTAAAATCATGAGAAGACGTGACTCACTTTGTCAGGTAGAAGGCAGTAGGAAAAGAGGATGATTACATTACAGGTGGATAATCCAGGAAACCATGAGCCTGAATTTGCAAGATATGAGCAAGGCTGTTGATAACTGGGTGACTGGGAGGTATTTCATTCACCCCTTTTCGTGTTATACTGTAGTTACAGACTTAAAACCTGTATCTTCTCCTCTTTACTTCTACCACCCAACCCCCCCCCCCTCCTAAATTGTTTCTCTGGTGTTACACTTTTGATTGTAAACTTATGAGGACAGGGGCCTATCTTCCAGTATTTTTGCAAAACACGATGCACCTTGATAGCCACACCAATAACGCCAGGAAGAAGAAATACAGCTGTGCTTTCATATTTGCTGGGGTTTGGTTCCAGGAACCCCTGTGGATACCAACATCTGTGAATACTCGTCCCATTACTGTATATGCAATGGCATCGCAAAATAGTGTCCCTTATATAAGATGGCAAAATCAAGGTTTGCTTTTTGGCTTATTGTTTTTTAAAGACTATTTTCAAGCTGTGAATACTTAAATCTGTTTTATACCAAATCCATAGATACAGAGGGACTTCTGTAGTTGCCTTTTCCTCTCCTGATTTCCAGCAGCGTTGGCGGAAGAGGGCAAAATTCTCTACTTAATCCACCCTACACAAAGAATCCAGTTTGAAACCTGATCATTTGCCATGGCTTCTTTTTATGGAATCCTGGGATTGGTATACATGATAGCCATGTTTAAATATTTGAGGGGATGTCGTACTGGGGATGGAGCAGGCTTGTTTTCTGCTGCTCCAGAGACTGGAACACAGAGCAATGGGTTCAAACTCGAAGAGATTCCCTCTAAACATTAGGAAAAACCTCCTGACAGCAAGAGCTGTTGGGCAGTGGAATGCACTGCCTTGGAGTGTGGTGGAGTCTCCTTCTTTGGAGGTTTTTAAAAAGAGGCTGGATGGCCATCTGTCGGGAATGCTTTGATTATGTATTCCTGCATGGGAGGGGGTTGTACTGGATGGCCTCTGTGGTTTCTTCCAACTCTCTCTCTCTCTCTGGCTTTTCTTTGCAAAGGAAGATTCAGGAAGGACTCATCCCATGCTTTCTGCTTTCCAACTCTATGATTCTATGGCAGTTTTGCACGGCCTTTTGCCTCCTCTGCCTTAAAGGGCTGGCACCTCACCAAAACTACAAATCCCAGGCTTTGTGTGGCTTCGGCCTTTAAAGCTTCATGCGCATGAGAGGGGTATGTGTGTGTGTGTGGGGACGTAGAACCCTAGAGTTGGAAGAGACCCCCAAGAGCCATCTAGTCCAACCCCCTGCCATGCAGGATTACCCAATCAAAGCCTGAAAAACTTCAAGTAGGCTTTTTCTTATCTGACAAAGGATTAAAGTGACCTTCTTTCAGGCAGTCTTTTTTTTTCTTTAAAACGAGCCAGATAAGGAAGGGAGTAGGGGGATCTTTGCAAACCCAACTTTTCCTCTGAGTAGCTGCCGCACTTTCCTCCTCCTCCTCTTCTTTTAGGGAGGGACACGGAGGCGGGGCTGACTAGTGTGTGTATGTGAGCCTGCCAACAGCTGAGCAAAAAAGGCGTGAGTTAATTTCAGAGTGGGGAGGATTGCAAGCAAAGGGAAGCGAGGCGGGAGTAGAGAAAAGGAGGAGGGGAGAGAGTTGCAGCTAGAGAAGAAAGAAAGCACAAGGGAGAGAGAGAAAGGAGGAGAAAGGAAGGCATCGCTTTGCATTCCCCCTACCCCACCACCACCACCACACACTCCCAGCCACAGGGAGGGCTGAGTCTCCGCCCCAAAGCGCCTCCAAAAGGTCTGTTTGGTGGGGAAGAAGGAGGGCGCAATGCATGCAAATCCTGGATGAGCTCAGCCAGGAGCAACTGGCTGGGCAACTTTGGAGCAGGACTCTTTCTCTCTCGTCCTTGCAAGCAGCCAGAAAGAGGAGCAGGACTGGGTTACTGGGTGGGAGCTCCCCCCCTCTTTTGCCTAAGCTGGGGGTCCCCTTCCTAGGACTTTCTGTCTCGCTTTTCTTGGCTGCGCTTCTCCAACTGGATTACAAACCCAGGGAGCTGCTACACCCGGAGAGGAGGAGGAGGCGATCGCTTGAGATTCCTGGCCCTGCGGATTTAATCCTGTAAATCCAAGGTGGATATATATATATATATTTTAAACGTGGTTTTTAGCTGGGAGGGAAGACCCGCCAGGAAAGGGATTGGCCTTATTTTGGTAACCTTGGAAGTGGGGGGGCTAAGCCTGTGTCCAAAGGGGTTGATCTCCCTGGGGAGTTTCTAAAAGTCCCTGATCTTGCCTCGGTTGAGTCCAGCCAAAGAGTCACCTGCTCCTTGGCTTCCAAGACCAGAGGTGTCAGAAGTGGAGTTTGGACTTAAAGAGATTGCAGACCCTCCGATGAAGTCCAAGGGTGAAGCAGGGTTTCCTCTGGAGTTAGGGCTCACTTGCGTTTAGCCTCCGGATCTTTCAGGCTCCCGTTTTGGCCGTCGAAAAGCGTGAAGGGGAGGGGACCCCTGAGCATGGGCAGAGTGCCTTTCTCTCTCCGCCAACGGCTAACAATGGCAGAAAAAGAGTATGCAGTCCGGGTGTCCCTCGTCCCCTGTCAGTGTACGCATCCAAGCGCACACGAGATGAAATGATGTCTACCAGTTGTCCCTCCATATCCACGGATTTGGTATCCACGGATTTAAGTAGTCACGGTTTGAAAATATTCTTAAAAAATAATAATTCCAAAAGCAAACCTTGATTTTGCCATTTTATATAAGGGACACCATTTTGCTATGCCATTGCATAGAATGGGACTTGAATATTCACGGATTTTGCTATCCACGGATTTAAGTATTCGTGGATTGAAAATATTCTTTAAAAAATAATAATCCAAAAAGCAAACCTTGATTTTGCCATCTTATGTCAGGGACACCATTTTGCTATGCCATTGCATAGAATGGGACTTGATTATTTATGGATTTTGGTATCCACGGATTTCAGTATTCGTGGCTTGAAAATATTCTTTTAAAAATAATAATCCAAAAAGCAAACCTTGATTTTGCCATCTTATACAAGGGACACCATTTTGCTATGCCATTGCATATCATGGGACTTGAGTATTCACGGATTTGGGTATCCACAGGGGGTGGGGGTGGTCCTGGAACCATACTCCAGCAAATATGAAGGGACAACTGCATACTGTATTGTGTTTTCAGTTCTGTCTTTGTTGGCTTTTATAGATGTGTTTTCCTCTTTGGAAAGGGAAAAAAAGTGGGGGATGCTGAATGTGCTTGCAAGGAGAGAAAGCAAGTGCATATTGATGTGGAGGCATATGGGATACAAAGGTTGCATACTAATTCGTACATGAGCTACTCTCCTTTTGCAGGGTTTTTGGTCATGTCTGAAGCAATGCTAGATATGCAACACAATTTCCCCTCTTTCTCCAATAAGGGACAAAGGTTGTTCAGGTAGGGCTCATGTGCATTTCATCTTGGCACTGAGAGTATACAGTTGTCCCTCTGTATACATGGATTTGGTATCCACAGATTTAAGTATTCATGGCTTGAAAATACAGTATTCTTTTAAAAAATAATAATCCAAAAAGCAAACCTTGATTTTGCCATCTTATAGAAGGGACACCGTTTTGCTATGCGATTGCATACAATGGGACTTGAGCATTCACAGATTTTGGTATCCACGGGGATTCTGGAACCAAGCCCCAGCGAATATGAAGGGACAACTGTATTCTGATCTTGGTTTCCCCACACTGTGAGGAATCTGGCAAAAGCAAGATCAGGTTCCACCCCTTGAAGAATGATTCCTCTCCCTTGCTATCTAGATTTTCTTTTGACTGGGGAGAGGTATCCCAGGCAGCAGGAGCTTTGAGACCCCCAGCATGTGCAAAGTCGCCTTTGGCTTTCCATTTTTCAGGGATGACGCCAGCTGTTCCGAAAGGCAGGTGGGCTGTGAGCTTTTGTGCTTCCTGCATATGTGCGGAGAATGTGGAGTGCCTCTGAATCTCAGCAGAACAAGTGCCCTGGGTAGTTAGTCCAGCAGAGGCTGGAGTTAGCAAGGACAGCAGCAAATCATCTGTTGGCATTGTTTTAGACTGCAACCCTGCACTTAAATTTAAAAATTAATATTTTGAATAGGAAAGGTAGGGAGAACAAGGCTAGCCTCTTGGCCAGAGTGGTTGTAAGATTTATTAGGGAGATAATGCGACGGAAGCATTTGGAACACTTAGGAAATACACGATATACAGTTATACATTATTGTTATTACTAACCGCAGCATTAGAGCTAAACCCAATTGCTGGTTGTTCTTATTTGACATCAAATCCACTTCGATTTATGGCAACCTTGTGAATGAGAGACACTCCCCTCCCCAGCCCTGGTCATCAAAAATCCTGCTTAGGTTTTGCAGACTCAGGGCTGTAGCTTCCTGGATTGAATCAATCCATCTGTAATGTGGCAACCCCTTACATAGAAAATGGAAACACTACAGTACAGATGATTCTGACTTCGGTATTTAATGACAAGACAACCCATTTGCTTTTCCAAATCCACACTACACAAATAATCCAGTTTGAAACTGGATTATTTGCTATGGCTCCATCCAATGGAATCCTGGGATTTGTTGTTTTGCAAGGCCATTAGCTTTCTCTGCCAAAGTACTGGTGTCTCACCAAACTGCAAATCCCAGGATTCCATAGGAAGGAGCAATGGCAAATAATCCAGTTTCAAACTGGATTATTTGTGTCATGTGGATGCACATCAGTTGCGAAATCAACATGTAGATAAATACCACTGATTCAGTGGGTCTGCTCTAGCTGGGGGATAGCACTGGATTTGAGCCTTAAGTATTTATCATTTTCAATGAGTGCATACATGAGATCACTCTGTAGATTTGTAATCCCTTGATATTTGTCTACCACCTTGTCCTGGAATGAGTCAGCTTCAAGAGCAATAAGAGGCAGAGACTGGAAAAGTTTTGTTCTGTTTTGCATCCAGAATTCCCCCAGCCTCCAGAATTCCCCCAGCTAGCATGGCTAGTGGGCATATTGGCTGGAGTATTTTGTGCCTTTGGAAAGTCTGCAAGAAGCCCAAAAGCAGTGTGTGAAGGCCGTTATCAGGGCCACCCCAGGACTTGTTGCTACCTGAGGAAGGGTAGCAAATAACTGTAAGTCCATGCACTCATCCATCCAAGTGCATGTAAATATCCAAAGCGGCCCAGGATATTTTAGCACAGGAGTTAGAAAAATCACACATGCACTTCTCCCCAGCTCTGCCAGTAGAAAGGTAATGATTTAAAATTTTTTAAAGCTGCCCGTTGCTGTCATTACATTTACTTCTCTTTCATGAAACCTCAGGTCTGCTGCCTGAGGTGTCTGCACCACTCTGCCTCCGTGCTTCTCAACCAGGGTTCCCTGGAACCCTAGGGTCCCACAAGAGGTTGCTAGGGGTTCCTCAAGAAATTGTGATTGTGGGGGGAAAACAATAGCAGTATATAGAATAATTGTATGCAGGGGTTCCCTGAGACCTAAAAATTATTTCAAGGGTTCCTCCAGGATAAAAAGGTTGAGAAAGGCTGCTTTACCTAATGACAGGGCTGGCCCTGGCAATGGGCTGTTCCCAGTTTTGCTGTTTGACAAGTGATTTCAGTGGACAGACCAAACAGCTTTCTAGTCCACCATTCTGTTTCCCATGTTGGCTCACTATATGTCTCTTGGAAGCCTGCAAGCAGGATAATACAGTATAGTGGTAAACCTCTGCTATATACAGTACAGTTGTCCCTTGACATTCACGGATTTGACATTCACGGATTTGAGTATTCACGGCTTGAAAATATTCTTAAAAAATAATAATCCTAATAGCAAACCTTGATTTTGCCATCTTATATAAGGGACACCATTTTGCTATGCCATTGCATATAATGGGACTTGAGTATTCACGGATTTGGGTATTCACGGGAGGTCCTGGAACCAAACCCTAGCGAATGTGAAGGGACAACTGTATAGGTAATTTTTCTATATAGCTATAGCCAATAGGCATTAATAGACTTGTCTTTCAAGATTTTGCCTAACTCCTTTTTACTTTTACCTGGTTTCCAGCCTTGCTTTATTCTCAAGCTATGCTGTGAGTCAAGTTATTATTGAGAGAGTGAATGTAGTGTAGTGGTTAGAGCTGTGGCGTTATTAAGGCCGGTGTCACTCCTCCCTCTGATGGTGTCACCTGGTGCAGTTCAGCCTCTCTGCTCCCCCACTGTATTAGACTCTTGTTCTACTTTTATACCATGCAACTATTGTGTAGTGCTGTGATTTCACTTTAACTGCCATGGGTACATTCATTGTCATCCTGAGATACATAGTTTGGGGGGGCACTAGAGCACTCTGGCAGAGATTTCTAAATGCCTCTTCCTAACCAGCAAATCCCAGGATTCCATAGGATGTTGCTGTGTCAGTTAAAATGGAATCATAGTGCCATGTCTGTGTCATGTGAAAAGGGCCTTTGGACTAGGACTTGGAAGATGCAGGTTCCCCACTGAACCATAATACAGGACATCAAACCAGTCACACTGTTGTGGCCTGACCTGCTTTACAGGGTTGTTGTTGAATGGATAGAATAGAGAAGACCAGAGCTGTGCACACCACTTCGAGTTCATTGGAAGAGAGGTAGAATATAAGTGTAACAACAGGTACTAAAATAAATAAATAAATGCTGTTTTCCATTGGTTTGATGGTTTATGTAAGTGTGCAAAGCATATTTCTGTTTTCAGAGGCACATGGCACCTCTCACAGGGTCAGTGGACCACCCAGCATATGAGATGGACACTCCAAACTGGTGCAGCTGTTTACTTGAGTGAAATAAATTTCCCGCTAGTATCATTGATTGTGTATTTTTCTCCCATATAAGTGAATGGCTGCCATTCACTTGCAGTGGAGAAAAGCAAACTTGCTTCACAATCCTGAGCATGTTTACTCAGAAGCTGAGGACAATGGGATTTACTGCTGAGCAAGTGTGCATTGGATTATGCCCTTAATTATCCTAGATTGCAACCCTTTGCTCACTTATATGGGTGGGTGTAAGCCCCATGAAACACAGCAGAACTTGTTGCGACAGTTGTTGTATCAGGCTTACATGGGGCCTGCAGAACCATGTGCTTTGCCAATTCTGATGGAGACAGATTGTTACCCACAGGACACTTTCTTCGACTTTAAATCATCAGTAAAGACCAGTCTCTTCTGGAAAGCCTATCCAGATTATTTTTAAATTATGGTTTTTAAAGTATTTATTGATGGGTTTCAATGTGTATTGGTTTTATATGTGCTTTTAACTGATGTTATAGTTTGTGTTATTTTTTGTTCTTCCCTGCCTTGATCCACAGGGAGAGGTGGGTAAGACATAACAATAATAACAACAACTTGGATCTCATTTCTGAGAAAAGCTTCATTTCTAATGCAAATAGGCCAGTGATCCAGTCAGACGTGTTTTAGAGGGTTGTTCATTTAATATTTTAAACCTGTTGGTCTATTGTAGAACGAGAGAGTGTTTTCTGACCACAGCAGGAGTGCAAACTTGGAGACACTCCAGAGGGCCCTGTTTTGATTTCTTCAGAGTTTAGGAGTTTGACGTGGTTGCCCTGTGTTTGTTGCCAGATGTTTAGCATATAACTGCTAATGTCACAGTAATGATGATGATTAATAATAATAATAATAATAATACTGTAATAATAATTGCAAATTAATAAGTGGGAGTTGAAAAAAAATGATGTGTTGTACACCAGTGGTTCTCAGTCTTTGGTCCTGCAGATATTTAGGACTTCACCTCCCAAACCCCCAAGGCAGCATAGGACATGGTCGGGAATTCTGGGAGTTGAAGTCCCAAACAGTTGTAGGACGAAAGATTGAAAACCATTGGTGTAGACTACTACTGTTCAGGATTTCAGGCAGCCCTATTGTCTTCCAGGTTAACTCAGTTCCCCTCCTACCCATTTATCATTTTTTCCCTCTCCTCCTAGTGGACACTTAGTTTTTTGTAGCTAGTAAGCATGCTAAAGTAGAACTACCATGATGGAGTAGTTTGAGTATTGGACTAGGCCTCTGGAAGACCAGGGTTGGAATCCCTGCTTGGCCCTAGAAAGGTGACCTTGGGCAAGTTGCATTCTCTTAGCCTTAAAAGAAGGTAATGGCAAACGCCTTCTGAATAAACATTGTCAAGAAAACCCTGTGATAGTGTCACCTTAAGTTAGCATTGATTTGAAAGCAATGTGAAGTCGAAGGCTTTCACGGCCGGCATCCATAGATTTTCCTTGTGTTTTTTTTCCGGGCTGTTAGGCCGTGTTCTGGAATAGTTTCTTTCTTCACCAATAGAAAGAAACTATTCCAGAACACGGCCTCACAGCCTGGAAAAAAACCAAGGAAAATCTATGATTTGAAAGCACATAAGAGCAACACATGACCAGCTAGAAAAGAACAGTACTGTAGTTCAAGGAAGGAATGAGCCACAGCTTGCCGGTATCTCAGCTAAGCTGATGGAATGACTTTACTTGCTTTCTCTTCAATAAGTCAGCTATAACTGATTTAAGTTCAGTAAGTCAGCCAATAAGCCATTAGTTAGAGTCAGCTTGAAGGAACATAACATGTTGAGTCTTTAGTGGGCTATTCTGAGTCCTCCCATCCCCAACTGTAGTCAGTTATTTTCCCTAAATATTTTTTTAAAAGGCATATTTCTACAAACCTTGGGTGTCCCCCCCCCCACCTGTTTCTGTCTTATGCATGGATGGTGCCACTTGGGCTATGCACTGGAAAATGAGTGTGCATCTGCATGTCTGTTTCTGAAGCGTTATTACCTGCCCTTCATATTTAAAAAAATCTTTTAAAACCACATACAGAAATAAGCATAAGTCAGTCTCTGCCATTAAGCTTACAATCTAAATGACATAACACAAAAGGAATAGGGATTTGGATGAAGGAGGGGAAAAATCACTATTTCTTACACTATTAAGTTATAATAATGACCAGCAAGAGAGCCAGTGGAGTAGAGTGGTTGGGGTGTGTGTGCTGGTCTAGGAATTTGGAAGACCAAGGTTCAGTTCCCTGTTCAGCCATAGAAACCCACTGGGAGAACACATTTAGGGATAGTGTGTTGGCCATGCAGCAAAATAGAACAAAATCCAAAACCCACAAATAATGTGGGTAGAATGGTCTTATTCCAATAAAAAAATTCCTACCAAAAAATTCCCACAAATAATGATACTTTTTTGGGGGGTTGGTGGCAACTAAAAGCACAAACTACATCATGCAAATTGGGCAAATCACACTCTCTCTGCCTCAGAGGAAGGCAACGGGAACCCTTCTTTGGACAAATCTTCTTTGCCCCCCACCCCACACTGGTAGAATCACCTTAAATTGGAGTCGACTGGCAGGCTCATAAGGGCAACAAATAGGCAGTTAGAAAAGTAGTAGTTCAAGGAAAGAATGAGCCACAGCTTGCTGGTATCTCTTGAGCATCGAAGCCTGATGGAATAGCTATTGCAGGATGGCAGTTGATGAAGGATGGAGCCTGGGGGAACTGGCTTCTCTGCAGAGCTGATGGTGGCCCTGGTTTCCTTCACTTCATCTGCTTTACATGATGGAGCCTTGAGATCTGTTTTTTGTATAGGAAGATTTTGTAGATAAGGGAGTTTATGCTGTGATTTGCCCAGAGGCTGCACACTACGCATGTAGACAAGGAAGGCAGAATGAAATTAACAGTGCTTTTAGACAACCTGTTGAATTGATCTGAAATATTTAATAATGGTTTTATAATTGTTTCAAGTTGTCACTCGAGATTTCTGGATGAAATTGAGATTATAAATATTATAGCAAGGCCTAAATACCCTAAATGCACGAGATCCTGTCTGATCTTGGAAGCTGAGCAAGGTCAGCCCTGATTAGTACTTGGATGGGAGACTGCCATTGCTATAGGCTGTATTTCAGAGGAAGACAGTGACAAAACCACCTCTGAGGATTCCTTGCCTAAGAAAACCTTATGAAATGCTTGGGGTTGCCATAAGTTAACAGGCAACATGAAGGCACATACACTCATAAATATTTTAAAGTATTAACTTAGCAGGGACATGTCTACTTGTCAAATAACTGTTGTTTGTTCTTAGTTCTGAAACATGTGTGTGCCTGTATAGTATACAGGTTTGCAACTACAATTCGGCCTTTCTCTTGCCTTGCATTTTGATGTGGACAGGTAAAAACATTGTACGGGCACACCTTAAGTGTGATGTGACTGGGTGTTCCTAAATTGGAGTGGAAATCATGCAGCCTTCTAGTTGTTTTTGGACAGTGTTTCCCATCAGTATAAGCCCACATAGAAAATGGTGAGGAATGCTGGAAGTTACAGATTAACATCTAGAATGCCTCATGATTCCCACCCTAGTCCTACTGCATTTTCTACTTTAGTCTTTAGGCAAAACGTTCCTAAAGGGATTACTTGAGCTCAGAGATAGATGTTGTGCCCGTGCAAGCAGTCTGCAAACAGTGCCCGTGCAAACAGTGCAAACAGACCTGGCCCAAGAGGGAAGAGTGATAGAAAAGGAAGAGATGAGGAAGTAAACTGGGGCTTATTTATATGCCGAAATTACTCCTTGTAGAATTAGAGGAGAATACGGTTTTGTCTAAATGGGGTCCCACATGAATCTACCATATTCGGATGGAGGGGGCCAAAAATGCCAAATACTCTGTGGAAAAAGACTTTGTGGCTTTTCCCATATTTTTTAAAAAAAAACTCCAAAGGAAATGTACATTCCTGCTCATTGGGACAACTGATTCGCTTTGCTGCGCATTCTTGATAAGAGCGGAAGTGGAAAGCTGATTGGTCGGACGTGTACAGGGGACAGAGCTTGCTAGCAAGGCAAGTGCCTGGAACCTCCATGTTGGATTTTCGCCGTAGCTATTATGTGCTGAGGTGACAAAACAACCTTTCCCCCTCTTTTTTCTGTTTGTTTAAGCAGAATATTGCACTTCCACACTTTGAATATGCTTTTTTTAAAAAAATACTGTTCGGCAGCAGCAACTGGTGACATTAAACATGTGAGTAATTCACTCACACCCACCCATCATCTTAATTTGCAGGCATGCCCATTAGAACAGCAAATGTGTATGGCTTCACATGCCTGGGATCTTGGGCAGGGGGGAAAAACCTGGAGACAAATGAAAGCTGCTGCGAATTGGCGTTAGTGTGCATCAATCCATATTTTATAGCCTTGTATAGACAAGCCCTGAGGCACTTGGTCTTAATACTGAAAATTCTTATCATGAACAGCTTGAATGGATATAGCTGAAGAGGTGGAGGAGCCAAATGGAACTGGTCACTTGGCAGAGCTCATAGACAGGGCTTTGCTTTCTTTTTCTCCCTCTGCTACAGCCAGAGGTCCCGTCATACTACTCAGTTATAATGCCTTAATTATAATTCCCCTTAATTGCCAAGGTCTTATTCTGTGGAATCCTGCAGTTTTTAGTTGGGTGAGACACTAGAGGAGCTCTCTGGCTGAGAATACAAAGGCCTCACCATAAACTGCCTGTCCGAGAAGTCCATAGGTCAGAACCGTGGCAGTTAAAGTGGAATAATAGCACTATAACTGTGTAGTGTGGAAGAACCCAACAGTGTGATGTGGCAGCTAAAAAGGCCAATGCGATTTTGGGCTGTATCAATAGAAGAATAGTGTCTAGATCAAGGGAAGTAATAGTGCCACTCTATTCTGCCTTGGTCAGACCTCACCTAGAATACTGTGTCCAGTTCTGGGCACCACAATTCAAAAAGGATATTGACAAATGGGAGCATGTCCAGAGAAGGGCAACTAAAATGGTGAAAGGTCTGTTTAGCCTGTAAAAAAGACGGTTAAGAAGCGATATGATAGCTCTGTTTAAGTCTTTGAAGGGGTGTCACATTGAGGATGGAGCAGGCTTGTTTTCTGCTGCTCCAGAGACTAGAACACGGAGCAATGGATGCAAGCTCCAGGAACAGAGATTCCACCTCAACATTAGGAGGATCTTTCTGACAATAAGAGCTGTTCGGCAGTGGAACACACTCCCTTGGAGCGTGGTGGGGTCTCTTTCCTTGGAGGTCTTTAAACAGAGGCTGGATGGCCATCTGTCAGGGATGCTTCGAGATTTCCTGCGTGGCAGCGAGTTGGACTGAATGGCCCTCGTGGTCTCTTCCAACTCTACAATTCTGTGATTCTATAATTCTATGAACCCCAGGTGAAATGGCTAGGAGGAACATGGGCCCTTTCACACCTCACAGTTATAGCTTTATGATTCCACTTTAACTGCCCTGGCAACAGGCTGTGGAATCTTGGGGTTTGTAGTTTGCTGAGCCACTAGACCTCTCTGACTGAGAATTCTAAAATGCCCCTCCCTAAACTGCAGATCCCAGGAGTATAGTAGGCAGCCATGGCAGTTAAAGTAGAATCATAGGGCTATAATTGTGCAGTGTGAATAGACATTTGGTTTCTTAGTAGAGCTAACGGGCTGGGCCTCGCTTCCCACTTCCCAGGTGGACTGCCCAAAACAGGATTTTGTGCCAAATATTATTTAATATAAGGAAGAAGATGGGTCTGAGTCCTGATTCTGTTGTAGTTGAATTTTGATAATGAGGAGAACTAGCATGTTGCAGTGGCTAGAGTAGGGGTGGGCAAAGTCTGGCTTTCCAGGTGTTGTTGGATTGCAACTCTCATTAGCCTTAATCAGCACAGCCAGTGGTGGGGGATACTGGGAGGTGCAATCCAACAACATCCGGGGTGTACACTTTGCCCATTTCTAGGTAAAAGTTTTGAAATGATACTTGGATGATCCAGGTTCAAGTTCCCCTGAGCCAAGAAAATTAATATTAACTCTCCCTCAGTTTGATCTACTTTGCTGGATAGTAGTTGTGAGTGGAGAAGGAGCTATGTATGCCATGTTGAGTTCATTGAAGAAGAAGTGAGATAGAAGGAAAGTGAAAGGGCGATGGGGGAGAGATACAGAGGACAAAAGGATGAAATTTTTAAAGTTTCTGGCCAACCTGCTAGTCACTGCACTATAACTGTTCTTGTTGCTATATAACTGTAAAGCGGAATAATTAACTAAGCTTAGTTGACAAATTAATAGAAGCAACATATTAGTGATCAATTAGCTCACCCTGGTACAAATAATCACTCCTCACAGAATGTGTAGCTGAGTCAGCAGTCTTTCAAATGAATACCTACATGGAGCTGAAGGGATGTTGTTTGGGGCGGTATGAATGAACAAGGCAAAAATGGCGTTAACAGCGTCCCCCCTCTGAGCACCCTACATGGCCCATGAGCTACTGTAATCATTCACAAGCATGCATGATCTTAGTGCAGTTACATTGCTAGCAGCAATTAAGATGCCTCCTGAATAATGAACAAGTAGCTGGTTCAGTGTTTGGCATTGGCTAGAGAAGTCACCATCCTTAGATTCTCAGATCTCATTGTTTTGAAAAAGTAAGAGACTAATCCTTATTGTAGCAAAGATGAGTTTGAAAAGGAGAATCAAGAATGAGTGCAGGATATGTTCAATAGGTTTCACAGCTCTTTGCTTCTCTCTCCAAGACCAAGGAAAGCAAAATAAAGAAGGAGTCTAACAACTTGTTTGTGCATATGTTTACAGTATTTACTCATAGAAGCAAGTCCCACTTTGTTCAAGCAATTCTTCTCCCAGATAGGTGTGCATTGAATTGCCTAATGAAGAATATCTGTAAAATAAAAGGGTTAGGGACAGGGCATTTTGGAAAATGGAAATTGAAAATTCAGGGAAGGAGACAGTATACCTTATGTGGCCAGACCCCATAGCCCTTTCATCCTGTGGTTACAGTTGCAACAAACATATTAATGATGAAATGCAATAAATGTCTACAGATAGTAAGATCCATTGAATTCAATGGAGCTTAGGCAAGTGGCTATAGTATTGCAGCCCAAATAGCCCTTTCTTAGTATGTTAGATGGTATTCATGAAGGATTGCAAAATGCAGCCTCCATGTTCAGAAATTGTCTACCTCTGGTCACCAGATGTTGATGCTGTTTTTATACAAGAAAAGAAAAAGAAAGGAAGGAAGGAAGGATATCTTCATGGCTCCTTGCCTGTGACCTTCTGATCTGGCTAGCTACTGTCAGTAGATAAAATTCTGAGATAAATGAATTATTGGTTTGATCTGGCATTGCAATTCTTGTGGTCCTGAGCAGGAAACTTGAGGCTGAGTATGATTTGGAAGGATTCAACCTGAGGTCAGCATGCTGATCATAAATGTGTACAGCTTAGGTACAGGCATACACCAGGCAAGAGATCAGTCTTCGCAATCTATGGAAGTTGTAAGTCCAGCAGTCTGGAGCGCATCAGGTTGGAGAAGCCTGCCATAGTTTTAGGCAGTCCATAATGCTTGCCTTAATGCTTGTATAGGCTTCTTCAAGCAGCTTTTGCATGGTGATTATGCTCCCTGGCCTTTTTGTGCTCCCTTCGTGAAGAATATCAACAGTGGTATCCCACAGTTTAAAAAGAGCATTTAACTTCTGTGCCAGTAGGGGCAGTGACTCTGCTTCAGGCTTTAGCATAAATCAATGGCTCTTAACCTTTTCTTTACCAGGGGAAAATATCTTTTGTTGCTGTGGGCCCCCAAGACTTAAGATTTAAAACCATGATGATGATGATGATGATGATGATGCAGTTAAACCATCCATTGAACCTTTCCTCAAAGTCACTGGAGGGGGAGGGAAGACTTTTCTCCTGCTTCTTCCTGCAAGCTTGTGGCTGGAGTGGATTGAATGGCAATGCACAGGCCAAGCCAGCCAGCCTTTGCTCCTGTCACATGGCCACTCCACTGCAGGGAGGAGGTGGTCCAAGCCTTTGCAGACCCCTTGTGAGGACATCGTGGACCCCTGGGGTCCCATGACCACAGGTTAAGAACCACTGCTGTAAATCATTTAAGGAGCAATCCAAGGTGCTGAATCTGTTTTGGGAATAGAATCTGGCACCTTGCATAGCCTTTAAAGTGTGGACTGAAACCTGGAGGAGATTTATTGCCTAGTGACACAGTTCACTATCTGCAAGGGCCGTTTGTCACTGCCACAGCACCTCTGTACACCGCTTGGGTTATTCATGCGCTGGGGGATTCATGTGACAGTGGAAAGTGAACACCAACCAGCTGTTTAAAGTGACCCTTTTACACCAAACAAGCTCCCTTCATCCACCTCCTGCACTGTAGAAATTCATCCTGTAAGAGCCTTGGGGCAGGGAATTGAATATTTGCTTATGTTAGATTGTGCTGCCTGCAGTGTTTTCACTATGCAAAATGACTATGGCTGAATCCATGCTGTAGAATAATAGAGTTGGAAGAGACCTCAAGAGCCATCCAGTCCAACTCCCTGCTGCAGGAATACGCAATCAAATCATTCCCAACAGATGGCCATCCAGCCTCTGTTTAAAAACCTCCAAAGAAAGAGACTCTACCACATTAAGAGCCTGGACTTAATTATTTTTGTGGTCAGTATAGTACATACTGACTTGTTAATTATGCAGGTTGCATCTGAAATGTTTATTCTGTAATAGTATCTTCCTTTTAAAATCTAGAATATGGTGGCAGTATTGTAAGTTCATAAACACCTAACTACTCATACTCAGAAATAGGTCTCGCTATGTCCAAGGATGTCACTGTGTCACTCTCTAGCACATAAGTTCAGGATCACAGCCTTGGGCCAAAGAAAGTGGAGGAAGAAGTGCATGGTTTTAACCATCGCCTCCCAAAAATACTACTCTACGGTGAACTCGCCACGGGTCAGCGTAAGAGGGGTGCTCCAAAAAAGCAATACAGGGACTCCCTGAAACAACATCTCAGGCTTGGCCAAACTGATCACCAACAATGGTCCGCCCTGGCCTCACATCGGGAGGCATGGAGACACACTATCCACAATGCTGCAGCCTTATTTGAGAACTCACGCCGAACAAGTCTTGAAGAGAAACGACAACGCAGAAAGAATCACAACCCAAAAACATCACCCAAGGAGACCTTCTGCTGTGCTTTTTGCAACTGGACTTGTTTATATCGGATTGGCCTTTTTAGTCATCAGCGCGCTTGCAGAAAGCGCGGGATGTGTCCTTCCTGAATCTTCATTTGCGAAGAAAAGCCAGAGAGAGAGGGGGGTTTTGGCCTTAAAAAAAAAAAAAAAGGCAGGGCAGGTGGGCCCTGGGCACAGATGTGGGCAGAAGTTGGTTATCTTATTTCAAGATGCCATTTTCCCAGTGAAAATACATATGCATCACAAATTTATTTGTGTGTTGAGTCGTGTGTTGATTAGAAATGTTGTACAAATAATCTAGTTTGAAACTGGATTATTTGCCATGGCTCTTTCATATTGAATCCTGGGATTTGTAGTCTTACACAGTCTTTAGCCTTCTCTGCCAAAGAGTGCTACTGCCTCACCAAACTACAAATTCCAGGGTTCCATAGGAAGGAGCCATGGGAAATAATCCAGTTTCAAACTAGATTGTGTAGTGTGGATTCAGCCAAAAACAGTCAGCTAGGCCTTTGGAAGTTTTCTTCTATTTCACGAGTCTATTTCAAGACTAAACAGATGCTATGCCTAAGCTTTGTCATGTGGTGAGTTAACATGCAGAGGGACCATTGAACAGTGTAGGGGTGGAAACCATGCAGCCCTCCAGATGTTGTTGGACTGCATTTCCCACCATTAGTTTTGCTGGCTAGGGCTAACTGGGAGTTGTAGTTCAGCACCTTGGAGTGCTGCAGAGTTCCGATTCCTGACTCAGCGATACAGCACATGCTTTGCATGCAGAACATCCTAGATTAAATCTCAGGTAACTGCAGTTAAAACAATGGTGGAGGAATTTAGGTGCTCAAGGATCTAGTTAAACAGGGGATGCAAAATATCAGCCTCAGAGTTTGGAGAGCTGTTGCCAGGTGGAACCTACATTGCCAGGGTAAATGAATAAATATTGTACAGTAATCTGATTTAATATGAGGGTGTCTCCTGGGTAGTGTAACTGCGTAGGTATGATGTGTTGTGCTTTATAGTACATTTTTCTGGCCCTCAAACCTGCCAAAGTTGCCCACCCATAATACTGCTAGAACAAAAAAAACCTAGTAAATATTTCATACTATCTTGCAATTTTTGCCAAGACTATTATTGTTAATGATATGCCTATTGTTTCATAGTTTAGTAAATATGTGATGCCACCAGTGCTTGACTTAAGAAACAGAAGGGGTGGAGGGGACAATCCTTTCCCATAATACTACTTATCTTTTCTGTCAGCTGCTTTACCTATTCTTTTCAGTATGCTGCTAGCAGTGGGAAGGGGAAAACACAGAATTTGGCTAAAAATGTGGGAATCAGGAGCCTGAACTTTGGCTTTCCTTAGGAATCTCTCCCTTTCCCAATTTTCTATCATAATTTGAGCGTTTGTTGCCGCAGCTGTTTTCTTTTGTGGTGATATTGTGGCTGGATGTGAAACCATTAAGGTCTCCTGGACTTTCAAAAGAAGGAAACAGGAATGTAAGAGAATACCAATTTCATCTTTTCTGATAGCTCGTAATGGTGATAAGCTACATTTGTTGGAATTTGCTCTTCTACACAAAAGTTACTGGTACATGAGGTATGTCCTCTTTTGAGCCTGTTTACTCCATCCACTTTCATATCACAGGTGTATCTGTTGCACTGTGTGTGCGTACCTGCGCTGGTGTCTCTGTCACACATTGTGGATTTAGTGTGTGTCTTGCGTACTGCAATTATTATTTTGCAACAGAACTTGTATGATTTAGAACCTGTATATAGGGCCTTGGTTCACCATAGGAATATACCATGCAATCATTTGCCATTTTCACCTTTCCCCTGGACCTTTTATAGTTTCACAATAGACAGAAACCCAAGTGCAGTCTTTTTTATTATAGCCATGCAAGGAAATGCTCCACCTGTTGGATTTTGGATTGACATTTGCATGCTCCACTTTTCCATCTGTTCAGTTACTTATCTTAACAACTTAATTCAGAGTGGGGAAAAGGTTTGATGAAAGAAATAATATAGTAGGTTTTCTCTTTGTTTTCCTCTTAAATTTTTTACGATTTGTATGTGCTTGGCAGATTTTACATGATTTGTTGTATTTGATATAGTCTGTTGACTTATTCAATAAATGTTATTTATTTAATTGTGAGCATAAAATATAGTACAGATTGAAAAGGAAAATCATAGAATACAGTGGTCATGGCGGCAGCCTTGCTTTATTTATTAGCCTGCCCATATTACAGTCAAAGAAATGGATTTACACATTAAAACACACGCGCGCGCACACAGCTGTGCTTGGTGTTTTTCACTGCTATTCTGTCTGCATAAAATCCACCCTCAAGCTGATTTGCTATTAGAATCATAGAATCATAGAATTGCAGAGTTGGAAGAGACCACGAGGGCCATCCAGTCCAACCCCCCCTGCCACGCAGGAAATCTTGATCAAAGCATCCCCGACAGATGGCCATCCAGCCTCTGTTTAAAGACCTCCAAGGAAGGAGACCCCACCACGCTCCGAGGGAGTGTGTTACAAGTTTAAATTCCCTGCACACTTTTCTAGAATTAAGTCCCACTAAAACTAGCAGGATATGATAAGGACTGCCCCAACAATATTTCTAAAAGATGCTTGGGAAAATAGCTGTAGAATCAAATGTACATTCATCTGTGGATAAATGTGTGGATGCAATGTTAAGAAAGTACTGAGAAAGAACAATGGGACAAAAAGAGAAGGCGATGATCATCCAGGAGAGAATACAATGCATCATTAATTTATGGCAGCCTTCCTAACCTTGGTGTTCTTATGTGCTTAAAAAAAGTCAGACATTCCTAATATTGTAATAAACTTTGAAAGCTGAAACCTATTCCTCAGTCCATCTGATTTCCTCCCCACCACTTCCCTACTCCTTTCTTGCTCTTGCACCTTTTCTCATTATTTATCACACTGATTGTCCCTCCTTCTGTTTTTTTTTTTTAAAAAAACTGTTCTTCTTCCCTCCTAGTTTTTAATAGACAGCAAACTGGATTGTTTACAGGTATTCTTCAGGACACTCAGCTACTCTTCAGGATTCAGATAATTTCTGAAATGTTTTATATAGGAGCAAGTAGGAAGAAGTTGGTAAATTAAATTAAAGGAGGAACTTCACCCTGAAATAGCCCAATGAGAATTGAGCATACTCAGGGGTTGTCTAGATGGTGAAAATAATCCTAATAGAATTTGCAGAAAATACCTTTTGTCCCAATGAGATCTGACCAAGATTTGCAGTTTTCGGAAGGAGGGGGAGCCAAAAGCATTGGAGAATAATAATGTGAGTAAAATTCACTCTCGCCACTATTTAGATTTGCAGGCATGGCTGCATGTGAACTTCAAACATGGATAGCTTTGCATACCAGTGATTTTGCAAAAGGACCGTGGAAACAAATAAATGCTGCTGTGAATTTGCATTAATGTGCAGCAATCCACATTATATCTTCTCGTCTAGACAAGCCCTCAGTGCCATGGAGTCAGCAGTCTTAAAGCTGGGGAATATGTGGATTTCTAGATGCTGATAGACTCCAATTCCCAAGTTCCATTGCCACTGGGCATCCTATTTAGGACTGATAGGAGGTTTAGTCCAACATTTTCTGGAGCTTGCTTGGCTCTGCTAGTGTATAAGGGATGCTGTCAACTCATTCTGCTCCTATACAGAGATCCAGCCTAACAATGGTATTTCCTTTATCTGCCTACTCAGAATTAAGTGCTGTTGAGCTCAGTGGGTCTTACTGCCAGGTAAGCATATATAGGAGGGGTAGCAAAGTAAAACCCTCTAGATGTTATTGGACTGCAATTTCCAATATTCCTCACCACCCCTAAGCTAGGTAGGGTAGTTGCTGGGAGTTGCATTCTAACAACATCTGGAGGTTTGTATTCTGGTGTGTGGGACCAGAGCTTCAAAAAGCTACTTTTTGGACCACATTTTCCAGAATCCCCAACTAGGATGGCTAGAGAGGGAAGATTTTTTTTTAACCATTCAGGTTTCTTACAGCTATGCTTGTTTACTCAGAAGTTTAGTAAAAGCCTGTGAGCTTTAACTTCCAAATTAAGCATGCACAAGACTCCAGCTTTTGAGACCTGAGATCCTCAGCTTCTTTCCTTTTTTAAAAAGACAAGCCACTGTGCTTCACCTCCCTCTCACTCCTTTGAAACCATTATTAATGGTCTCTTTGCACACTGCAATTTTTCCCCCTCCTCTGCATTAAGATAATTCCCACAAGCAACATGCCAAGGAAGTTCATTACAGCAAACCTTTTAGTACAGATGTGTTTTATGAGAGATAGTATATTCTTCTAAAAGTATAAATGGCAGAAAGTATGGAATGCTCCTACATTCTTTTATTTTTAAAAATCTATTCTGAGAGTCTTTTCTCCTCCTCCATACTGCCTTCATTGTACAACCAACCTAGTTCTCCCATGTATGGTCAATATGCAGACTCCAGCCTATTGACTTTGGTGTTGGTGATTGACAGCTGAGCTTCCATGATAACTCCTTGCACAAAGAGACTCTTAACTCTTTGTTAATGGGCCCCAGGAAATCTTGTGTCCACCCCCACCCCACCCTACCAGCTTCAACAGAATTTGAATCTTGTACTTTTTGGGTGTTACAGTGTATCCTTCTCATTCTTCCTCACTGACTGGTTGCTTTGCCAAAGTCCTTCCCAGTATGTTTCAGACTCAGGTAACAGTTTTCTTTAACAGTTTTCTTCTTCATTTAATGGAATTTTACTCATGAAGGATTGCTGTGGCAAAATAATTGTGAAACCCCGGAGGGAATTGTCAGATGAGAGCTGTCATCAGATGTCATTTATCTTCCTCACAGATCTTTCCTTCGAAAAATCAGCATAGGCATTCACAGGGCTGATTTAAGGATTTTTTTGGGGGGGCCCTGCAACGCTATATTTTGTGGGCCCCATATGTTTATCTCAGGTCAATGTAACCTATTCACAGTATAGGATATTCAAATTATTACTAATAATGTTTTTGTAGGAGGGGGGTTATGATGCCTCCCACCAATGATGGGGCCCCCCTGCCTCTGCAGGTGCTACAGGGCCCTTAAACCGACCTTGGGCATTCATTTCCAGTGCTTTTTTCCCCACAGGTTGTTTAGATGCCTTTTCATCCAAGGTGCCTGTTAAGGTGTCTCTTCAGAGGCAAGGTGCTCTGGGAAAGGCGGTCGGGAGAATTTCCTGTGCCATAGGCAAGGCAATTCTGCATACCATCTTCTCAGAGTACAGTACCTTGTCTCCAACAGCCACCATCCTCTGAAAGCTATACCTTGGAGTAGTAAGCAGGTCAGAGTTAGAAGCCTCCTACTCTCATCTCTCATTGGTTTCTCTTCCTTTCTCAGCTGGAGCCTGTTGTCTTCTTCGCATGGCTGCTGATGCCACCAGTTGAGGAACCCAATAGGATCTCAGCTTATGTTGGAACTAGCCCTCAGTTTTCCCTTCTAGAAAATGGGAGTAAAATACATTTATGAAAATATAAACTAAAGTCTGTGTTAAAAATTATGTGACTTGTACAAATTAACTGCATGTGCATATAGCTGCTTATTTTGCTGTCAGTAGTTTTTTCTACTGTTGTCCCTTGCCCACTCCAGCACTCTGAGAGCCTGAAAACCAGCTACAGTGCGTTTTGTAGGCCACTGGAGCACTTTTCAGGATGCTTGGGGGCTGCAGCTAGATTGACCAACGCTCCCTTACTTCCCGGGATCTCCCTTCTTCAAGCTAAGTTTTTTTGGATCCTCCTGGCTCCCTTACTGACCTTCTGTTTCTCCCATAGAAGGTCAGACAGACATTCAGATGTCAAGGGCAAGCTGCCTGCTTGAGGTGTGTGTTTGCATTTATGTCAGAGAGGAGGGAGAGAGGGTGTTTGTGTGAGGGAGGGAGGGGGAGAGAGGTATGTGTGTGTTGTTGCACCTGTGTGAGAAAGGGAAGTGTATGTTTGCCTGTCCCTGTAAGTGCGGGGAATGGGGTATATGTGTGCTTTTCTGTCTCTGTATATAAAATAAGGTTTTTGATTTGTGTGGGGGTGTGAGTGTGTGTCTTTCTGTTTTGATAAGATATCTGTAAAGGTTCTTTTAGTTTTCTTTAAAGACAGTTGAGATCTTTTTAGAGTAGTTTTTGTTGTTCTTCTTGTTGCTGTTTATGTTCCCTGGATAGTGCATACAGACACAAACATACAAAGCCAATCAAAATATTAAACGATATGGCCTGGCCATTAAAGATGTAATCTATACCAATGAACATATGCTGGAGTGCCGCCATGCCACTAAAAATGTGCAATTTCTTTCATAGCTATATCTCCCTTAAGTTCATGGCTGAAAGTTGGTCACCCTAGCTGCAGCAAAAAGGGAGATTGTGCCTTGTGCATATATCAGCTGCAGCTCTTGCAACCCATATTATCACCATCACCCTCAGCATTGCCTGAATGCAGACCAATAAAATACTAGAAACTGTTAAAAAGAGAAGATTTGAAATGTATACTTATCTGTAGATTTAAGAAATCCTGCTCTTCCAGGAGGTTGGTGCAGATAATTCCTCAGACCTCTTTCCAAATATATGAATCACACAGACACCTTGGCTGGTGCTATGCATGATGGGAGGGGATTTGAGGTTGGCTTTGTGTTCTTGGCACATGGACTGTGTGTTGAAGCAAAGAGAACTGGTAGGTGGCCAGATAGGTGGATACCAAAACACTAAAAAAAGAAATGGTGATATAACTGACAGTAGTCTAAATATAACCATGAGTTAGCATAATGCCTGTTATTATCATAGCAATATCTGGTTATTCCTTATGTTATTATATTGGTCTTTTTACCATGTAACACCCTGTGTTAAAAAACACACAAACATGATGCCTGATTTTTACAAACTATTGTACAGTGATGCCATCCGGTTAAATACTATTGCTGCATTCTGAGATATAAGACCAGCAATGGCACTACCTTTCCACGTGGTGGGATTGTGCAGTCCTGTGAGGCAAGAGACTATGCTGAAGGTAGTAGTGTTGCTAGCAGGGTCTCCCATATCAGGCAGGCTGTTACTGAGGAGCCAGACTAAATGTGCAGCAACTGGGCAACAGCAGTAGTGGACGGTGACTGGCAGAGGATCTGTCGAAGACAATGGCAGTGCTACCATAGCTAATTCATGTTAGTGCTGCACAGAGGCCTTTTGAATATCTTTTACCACAAAATCCCTATGATGTGACAATCCAAAATGAAACAAGGGATAGTGCCATAAAATGAAACTCCCAGGTCGTGGGCACTCAATGAGCCACTGGGATACAGCAGAGGGCAACTATGGGATTGGTTACACGGCGAAAAAAAACCGTGAAGAATTCGCCAAGATTCCTAATTGTTTACATGCATTGCGCCACAAAGTCGCCTCTTTCAGAAGGAGGGGGGCAAAAAGCCCCATTAGTAATGCAAGAAAGGATTTCGGGACTTTTCCCGACATTTTTTGAAAAGTAGCGCATTTTCGATAGTCTGAACAACCATTACACTACGTGCTGTGTGAATTGCCAGCAATCTTTCAATACATTCACAGCAGAGCTTTGCCATGATTGGTTGAACTCACCAGGGAGGGGTTTGGACAAGGAGGGGATGGAGGAAAGATCCATGTTGTTTCCAGCCACGAAAAAGACTGTGAGTGCTAGCCTTGTGTGTGTGGCATAGCACCTTGGCTGGTGCTATGCATGATGGAATGTGTGTTGAAGCAAAGAGAACTGGTGGGTGGCCAGATAGGTGGATACCAAAACACATTGTGCCAAAATACAACCTGAAGAGCATCCCTGTAGAATGTAAAGATAATGTAAAAAATAGATTTGTACTATTCAGCCTAATTACTGGGAGTGAGGAGAACTCTGGACTGAAGCCAGGGACAGGAAAAGAAGACCTCATTATGAGCAGATGGATAGACTCAGGTCCTGTCTACATGACGTATTTATTAAAAAAATCGGAGATCTGTACAGACCTCCGTTTGAATAAATGTGTGTTATTCAGAGGGGGGGGCTCTAAAACTCACCTTTTAATCTGTGTCCGGGGGATCTGGCTCTTCATCTGCATCCCAGGGTTTACTCTGGACAACTTTTGAATGATTGGTTGTCTGTACACTCCTGTTCACATAGATATGAACAGGAGTGCAACCTGATTGGCTGGCAGGATAGAGGGGGCGGGACGTGGAAAGAGAGGAATCAGCAGTGGCCACCATTTTTTTTAAGGTAAGCGGTCCATGCCGCCGCTGGTGCCCTCCTCCTCCCTCCATCTGGCCCCCTTCCCAGCCCCACTGCCGCTGCTACTCTCCTCCTCTGTCCTCCTCCTCCGGACCCTGCCCCCTTCCCAGCCCCACAGGTGCCGACGCTCTCCTTTCTCCATCCTCAGTCCTCTTCTGGCCCGTGGTCCCTTCCCAGCCCGACTGCCTCCCAGCCTCTATTGTCCTCCTTCCTCCCAGGTCATGTGGACTTTGGTGGTGGTGGTGGGGGGGGGTAAAAAATCATGTAGGCAGGGTGTTCACATTTGAACATCTGCCTTTTTGGATTTTTTTACCCCCTGTATGGATTTTTTTGCCCCTCGTGAGTCTGCAAGAGCTGAGCAGGGCTGTTGATAATATGGTGACTTGGAGGTCTCTTATCCATAGGGTTGCCGTAAGTCAAAGTTAATTTGATGTCAGTTAACAACAATAAGGCTTAAATATCCTAACGGCATCAGATCTCATCTGGTCTTGGAAGCTAAGCAGGGTCAGCCCTGGTTAGTACTTGCATGGGAGACTGCCAGGGAATATCAGGCGCTGTAGGCTATATTTAAGAGGAAGGAACTGGCAAAACCACTTGTGAGTATTCTTTGCCTAAGAAAACCCTATGAAATGTATTGGGTTGCTATAAGTCAACAGGCAACTTAAAGGCGTATACTGTACATACACATGTTCTAAGATGTAACATTAAACCAGGATTTAGCATCCTGTGCATAAGCAACCACAACACTAAGGCTTACATACTTACCTTGTGCATGTGAGGGAAGGGGGAGAACAAGCAGAATAGCAGAGCAAAATTAGAGGGCAAAGACTGAACACTGACACCACTCCAGTGTCATCTCCGCATGTGCCGACACATGCAGCTTTGCCCACTGGAAAGATGCACATACAGGTTGCTCCCCATATCCGTGAACCAATATCTGTGGTTTTGGTTATCCACAGCTGAAAAAAATAGGGACACATACCATAGAGTCATGCTGGAAAATGGCTAGAGAGGTGTCCCCTCGAGGAATTGTTAGGTCATCCAACACAACTCTATGGTATGTTTGTACCAGAAGTCCTTTATTTTAATAGGCTTTGCTGTTACCCACAGTTGCACTTATAAACAGTAAGTCCAGGAATGTTTCCCCTGCAGATACTGGGGGGCGGGATCTGTAATTGGGATTCCCAAGTTTAATTTGAAATATCATTTTCTGGCCTCTTTTCTGCTCTATTTTTGCACCGGAGCACATGTTTCTTTGGGTTTTGCCCTGGGAGACAGGCGGGATATAAAATAAATGGATAACTTCTGTCATAAGCTCCCTTGGTGGTTTAATTGACTGACTGTGTCTCAGCCACATATCACACTGGGATATTGCGATGAACCCTGGTTGGAGCATCTAGAGAGGACCACTATATGATAAGAGTTTTCATTTGCTTGCTTACATATCTGCCCCATTAGTGTTTGGTCTTGTGCGGGGGTCTAATTTTAACTTTGGAAAAGTTGTGTGGATGAGAGAAATTGAATCCTCCCCCACCTTCAGCTCCCTCTCTGTGCCTTATTGACCCAGGAATTGTTTTCTCATATTGGAAGCATAGTACAGTTGCTCCCCATATTCTCTGGGGTTTGGTTCCAGGACCCCCCCCCCCGTGGATACCAAAACCTGTGAATACTCAAGTCCCATTATATGCAATGGCATAGCAAAATGACGGCCCTTATATAAGATGGCAAAATCAAGGTTTGCTTTTTGGATTATTATTTTTTAAAGAATATTTTCAAGCTGTGAATACTTAAATCCATGGATACCAATTGTGTGGATATGGAGGGACAAGTGTACTTCCGGTATCAGAGGTAGGCAGGCAAAGAAGAAGAAAAAAGATTAAAAGTGTTTGGGTGAGGTAAAGCAGGGGTGGGAACGGAGCATTTATCTCCCCTCACTCACATGTCCCTTTTGATCCTAAAGTTAGATTCACCCCTTTATCTTATATAGGGCAGACATGTGAACAAACAAACATGGCTGCCGCCATCATGTCTAGTCTGGCCCTGAGATATGTAAAGTACTTTGAACAATCTGAAGCACTTCATAAATGCTAGCTAATCATTAACCCTACTGAGTCCTGGGCTCTCTGTTCAAATTCAGATAAAACTCTGGTAATTTGGTCTGAGATTATTAGGGGAGGAGGATATTGAATGAATTATATTTCCAACACTTGATATGGGGATTTTAAAAAAAATCAAGGAAAATGAGTGGGGGAAATACTTTGAGGGATTGTTTCCTTTGGGAAGGCTTTTCCTTTCTTTTCTTTTCAACTGAGAGACTCCAGACTCGTGCCACAGAGGCGATCCTTTCCTTGTCTGAAGTTAGACAGCGTCATGGTGTGAAATTCTGGCCAGTCCAGAAATGGAGTTTCTAAACAGAATGCTAAGACTACCTTCGCCGTGGGACTGCAAAGACGATCCTATAATTAGAGGGAGCATTGCTTGGCAGTGACACTGCGTGGAGGAATTTTTATAGAAGTCACGTAATCCTGTATGGATCACCGTTCTCAGTTGCTTTTCTTTTTCTAAAATTGATTTTCCAGTCAAGCAAACAAAAGGTGGTTGTTTAATAAGATGGAAATCTTAAATAAGATGGAGATGATGAAACAGCTCGTATGTGAATGCAAAGTCAGGAACTTAAAATTATTTTTGTGTACTGCACATTGCTCCAGAAACTCATGTACATATACAGTGGAGCTTGAAGATTAGCTTTTTGGAGTGCAGTTCCCAGCTGCCTCCAGTCAGAGCAAGTGAAGGGGGATTTTGGGAGCTGTAACCCCCAAAAGTAGGTTTTCTAAGTTTGAATAGAGATTCTCCAATTTCTTTAGAAAGTATCAATGTGGGACCTTAGTGTGCATGCATGGGCTTTCCAAGTCAGGCATGTGCAGTAAATGAAAATATTGCCTCGGATTTTTGCTAGCAACAAATCATTTTTTAATTTTTTTTTGTATTCTAGGGAAGTAAATGGTGGCAGAACTGGCCTGGGTAGTTTTCTTTTGAAGAAAACCAAACCTTTGTTTTTAACCCCATCTCAGTTGGTAACCCTGTTTACAAGAAGAAGATACAGTAGGACCCCCGCATCCACTGATTCAATTATCCACAGGACACAAAACAGCACACCTACCATAGAGTCTTCCTAGAAAATGTGTCCTCTCTAGCCATTTTCTAGGTCCTCCAAGGCAACTCTATGGTATTTTAAACCGGAAGTCCCATTATTTTCAATGGTGTTTGTTATTATCCACAGTTTTTGGTATCCACACCCCCCCCCCGAACCAATCCCCAGCGGATACGGGGGCCCTACTGTATACCAGTAAAAGAAGAAGACATACCAGAGCTAATGACTGACTGACCTAGGTTGTCAAATATATTTCTTTACTAAGGGTTTAGTGGATAGGGAAATTATTTGCCAGCAGTAGTTTTCTAATATCTATATGGGCTTTACATTGGCAAGAAATTAAATTATATTTATTTATGGATACCATCATTGATTGTCATTGCTTTTGTGGAGTGCATTTGCTTGGTGGGTCACATGCCATGCAGTCCTGTTTCAACAACAGTCTGATGTACAGATAATAACCTAGAGACAAGTATCAGCCAGTATATCTCTGTTCCACTTAAAGTTTCACCTGCTATATTTCTGCATGAAGGGTCCATAATGATGCTGAATAGCAAAGGTCATGTTCCACTGCCATTTGAGGTAACCCCCCCGCCCCAACATATTGGTCTTCAAGTCGTCACTGGATGGGCTGATGTTAGGAACAGCCAGTTTAAAAGGCATAGGAACATGAAGAAAAGTTGAACATCCAGAAAGCAACCATTTATTGAGGTCTATTTATCCTAATGAGAGCCAGTGTGGTGTAGTGGTTTGAGCGTTGGACGACAACTCTGGAGACCAAGGCTCGCTTCCCCACCCAGTCATGGAAACCCACTGGATGACTTTGGGCAAGTCACACTCTATACCTTAGAGGAAGGCAGAGGCAAACCCCTCTCTGAACAAATCTTGCCAAGAAAACTCCGTGATAGGTTTGCCTTAGCGTCAGAAATGGCTTGAAGGCACACAACAACAATTATATATTCTGGCCAGCACCATCTCTCCAAGGATTATGGCACTGTTCCCCCCCCCAACCCCACAGTAAGAAAGCTTTTTAAAATGAAAATGGAAGAAACGAAATGTTGGAGGGTATACTGTTGTGCTTGGAAAAGTCCCATTTTTTAGATTGCAACTTCAAGGATACCAGAGGTAGGCCGTGCTAGCTATTTGATTCTGGGAGTTGTAGTGCAAAATAATGTTTCAAAACTGTCTCTACAGTCCCTTTCTAAGTGCTAATTAAAGAGGACCAGGTATTGTTTAGGCCAAAATCCGCCTCATCACAAATGGCAAATGAGGACCATCGCCTCCCAAAAATACTACTCTACGGTGAACTCGCCACGGGTCAGCGTAAGAGGGGCGCTCCAAAAAAGCGATACAAAGACTCCCTGAAACAACATCTCAGGCTTGGCCAAATTGATCACCAACAGTGGTCCGCCCTGGCCTCACATCGGGAGGCATGGAGACGCACTATCCACAATGCTGCAGCCTTATTTGAGAACTCACGACGAACAAGTCTTGAAGAGAAACGACATCGCAGAAAGAATCACAACCCAAAAACATCACCCAAGGAGACCTTCTGCTGTGCTTTTTGCAACCGGACTTGTTTATCTCGGATTGGCCTTTTTAGTCATCAGCGCGCTTGCAGAAAGCGCGGGATGAGTCCTTCCTGAATCTTCGTTTGCGAAGAAAAAAAGCCAGAAAAAAAGCCAGACCTCTGCTTTGTTCTGTTAACTTCCCAGTTCCTCTTTTACTCATGTTGTAAGCTAGTAAATAGCAAGCAGGCTTTATTTTTCTGTAGCAGACTCAGAGGAAGGAGCTGGCAAAACCACCTCTGAGTATTCCTTGCCAAAGAAAACCCTATGAAGTTCATGGGGTTGCCATAAGTTGACAGGTGACTTGAAGGCACGCACACACACACACAAATTCTTTTTCATCAAATATAGCTGGGAAGAAAAGCACTGTTTGCCTCTTTTCCAGTTTTACAGTCTGTATGAGGGGCCAAGTTCTTCTGAGCAAATGAAGACAAGATGAAAGAGCAAGATGAAAGGGTGAGCTAATTAAACAGATGATATATATGGGCATTTATGTTCTGATTGGCTGGTGGTTTATGTGGCAAGCTCATGAGATACTATGTCACAATTTCTGAGTTTTCATTTCATTTTTCAAAGGATCTGTTGTTAGAGTCAGGATTGATCTTGTGACACTTGGGACAGAAGGAGGAAAAAAATGAAGGAAAAAGCATTCTGGCGTAGGCTTGATCATGGTGTCTGATTAACCACTCTGTTGATGGCAAAGTTGCCAACGTTATTCTTGGCAATTTAAAATAGTTTTTTTTTTAATAGCATCAAGAAAAACAAAAGTAGCAGCAGTAGTATTAATATGAAATAAAAAAAGAAAGAAAATGGGGAAGCATGATTAAATAAGAAATTATTAAGTACACAGAATAAATCTTCCTAAAGAAACATCCTTGTGGCTTCTATAAACGTATGCCCTGTCTCACTAACATTTTAGCATTCTTTGAGCACATTAGCAAGCATTTGGGAAGAAGTGGTATTTGTCACTTGGCTGCTAAGGAAACAGTGGTAGTTATATGACCATGCTGGCTGGGAGATTCGGGAGTTGTAGGTACAGCACCTCCTCCAGGTAAAAAAATTCCAAAAAGGATAGTTTGTCAGTTCTGGTTTCAGGTCCCTCGGTGAAGCTGAATAGTGGAAGATTCAGAACAGACAAAAAGTAATCCTTAACTAATAGAGTATGCGTATAGAGATAGACAATGTATTGTAGGTGATTGGTGAATGTATGAATGGGAATGTACTTGACACATAGTTACAATTGTTAATTTTGGGGATTTGGCTGGCAGGGATTGATCTGTTTGTCATTGTTGAACTTTTAAAACATATAGTACAGTATATAGTCAGATCCCCATATCCACCGAAACAATATCCACAGTTTCAGTTATCTGCGGAGCACAAAATAGGGACACATATTATAGACTCATGCTTGAAAATGCCTAAAGAGGTGTCATCTCTAGGCATTTTCTAGGTCCACCAATGAAACTCTGTGGTATATTTGTACCGGGAGTCCTTTATTTTAATAAGGTTCATTGTTATCAGCGGTTTCCAGTATCCACAGTCTGGGACCTGAGACCCTGTGGGTATGGGTGTCCAACTCTATATATTCACACATTGCATAATTAAGCTGTGGGACTTGCTACTGCAAGAATCATAGAATCATGGAGTTGGAAGAGACCACAAAGGCCATCTAACCCAACCCGCTGCCATGCAGGAATACTCAATCAAATCATTCCCAACAGATGGCCATCCAGCCTCTGTTTAAGAACCTCCAAAGAAGGAGACTCCACCACATGCGATAGTGCATTCCATTGTTGAACCTTACTGTCAGGAGGTTCTTCCTAATGTTTAGGTGGGAACTCTTTTCCTGTAGTTTGAACCCATTGCTCTGTGTCTTAGTCTCTGGAGCAGCAGAAAACAAGCTTGCTCCATCCTCAGTATGACATCCCTTCAAGTTATGATGGCTGCCACCTTAGCGGTCTTTTAAAAGGGACTAGAAAAATTCATGGAGGGTAAAGTTATCAAAGGCTACTAGTAATGATGTCTAGTGATATTTCCATGTTCAGGGACTCCTAGTCACTGGGAGACAACGGATGGCTGCTGCATTTATTGTGTTGCTTGTGCAGTTCTCTGATGGGAAATGGCTTCCTGACAGTGTTCGTCCTGTGGTATTATCCAGTAGGGCTGTTTTTTAAACAGTTTTGAGATATAAGAGGTGAGTAAAGGAATACCAGGCAGGATGTTCAGCAGCCAATGTGTTCTTCTACCAGTACTTGCAGCAGAATTAAAGAGAAAGAATCCTTCAGCTTCTGACCTGACAGTTGGATACATTGGGAGATTTTTTAAAAAAGGATTCCCTCCCTCTGGATCATGAGATTCAGATTTTAATCAGCTACAGGATAAAATAAGCCACACTGAATTTTAAAATTAGAGCTCCACAAATGATTCAGAGCACTGAAGAATTGTAGTACAACCCGTGTGATCCAGGTTCCACACATGAAACTGGATTTTAGCAAAGAAAACCTCAGATTCTTGACATGGAGCTTGAGCAATGAGCCTACAATTTCATGGTGAAATCCAGCATTCGTTTGCATTGGAAAGTGAATTCTACTCTTATGATTTGGACATGAGCTTTTTTCAAGAAATCCGAAGAAGATTAGGACTTGGAAGGACAGCCATGAAGGAACTAGATAAGATCCTCAAGTGTAAAAAATAATCTTTGAATACCAAAGTCAGGATTGTCCATGGCATTGTATTCCCAATTTCTATGGATGGTTGTGAAAGCTGGATAGTGAAGAAAGCTAATAGGAAGAGAATGGACTCATTTGAAATGAGTCCATTCTGTCAATGACTCATTTTGCGGATACACTGGACTGCCAAAAAGACAGATCAATGGGTTCTGGAGCAAATCAAGCCTGAGTTCTCCCTAGAAGCCAAAATGACTAAATTGAGAGTGTCCTCCTTTGGCCATATCATGAGATGATATGACTCACTAGAAAATATAGTAATGCTTGGTAAGGAAGAAGGCAATAGTGAAAGAGGAAGACCACATTCCAGATTTATTTATTTATTTAAGGTATTTATACCCCATTCTTCAACCACAAAGGCTCCCAGAGCGGCTTACGAATTGTTAAGCAACAGCATTTTACACATCTACACCGCTTTATAGCGCGCTATGCACTAAGCGGTTTCCAGTGTGTGTTAGTTAATATATGGACAGATAGACAGACTCAATCAAGGAAGCCAGGGCCCTGAGTCTGCAATAAGCAGGGCTGTTGATAACAGGGTGACTTGGAGGTCTCTCATTCACAGGGTCAACATACTGTAAGTCGAAGTTGACTTGATGGCAGTTAACAACAGCAACAATCAACATGAAGTTTCTTCCCAGTTGTGAACTTACAAAGTTCATGATTTTACCTCTGTCAATCTGAATGTGTTTATCCAACTCCCTTCTAGCTAGAAAATAATTTTGCCTTTAGCTAGAGGTTTTCTGCATAAAAAAAAAAAGTAGCCTTGCACATTCATATCTTTCTCTCTCCCTTGTGAAGAATGTTCTGTGCTCATGTAGTTAAAACATATTGCTAGAGGACAGCTTATCTCTAGCGGTGGATACTGGAGGATAAAAATATTTCAAGAATATAAAGGGAGTAGTAAGTTATGTTAAGTGGAGATTTTTGTATGTGGAGCTAAGACAAGTTCAGCATGTCTAAGGAGTTGGCAGAAGTCTATGAGTGAATGCAAAGGGCTTGGCCGTGTGGGAAACAGCCGTTTATGAGACATTTTTTCTTGGATCAGCAGTTTTTGGCGTAGACAGAATTTGTTCAGACTGGGAAAGAGATAGGGAAGGCTGTGGTACAGGTTGGATGGATGCTGATACAGACGACTGCTCTGTTGTGCAAAGTGAACGAATCCTCCCCCACCACCACACATACTTTTTAATAGTCTGATTGCAAATAGTGAACAATAGGCATTTGCTTAATGAGCAGTTTGGCTCCGTTGTATCTAAAACTTATCTTGACATGCAAGTCACGCTTCCCTGCCAGGGCAGAGTCTGGAACCAGTTTTGTTGCCCACCCTCATGAGAGAGTGCGTAAGGAGAGTTGGAAAGGTGCCATTCTGGAGGGACACAGGGAAAGCAAAAAAGTATGAGAGAGCAGAGAGAACAGGCTGTAAAATCTGTATGCATGTAAGCTTGTGCAGTAGCCAAAATCGGATCTACTCCCCTCTAGCCAGTGGCATGCATGTGTCCTTATACATAAGTGCACATCAGCTGTTTAAAAATCAGCTGAAAGATCGTGGGGAGGCCTTGCTGCTTGCTTTTTTGTTTGTCGTTTTCTCTTCTGCTAATAACTTCCAGTTTGGGAATATGGTGTAGTAAAATTGTACCTTCTGTTAATATAGGGTGCTGGTGTTGACCTGAAGGTGCACAACAACAAGATGTTCTGTGAAGGGCTATGGTTGTTGTGTGACAAAGAATCATCAGCACCTCACCAAACTACAATTTCCATGCTACTTTGTGAGGAGGTGCTTGTGTGGAACTATTAACAATTAAAGTGCTTTCAAATCTGTTAACATTTGTAAAGTGGTTGTTGTTGTTGTGTGCCTTTAAGCCATTTCTGATTATGGTGATCCTATCACGGGTTTTTCTTGGCAAGGTGTGTTTAGAAGGGGTTTGCTTTTGCCTTCCTCTGAGACTGAGCGTGACTTGCCCAAGATCACCCAGTGAATTTCCATGGTGAAACCCTGGTCTCGTAGTCCAACACTCAAACCACTACTCCATGTTAGAGGCAAGGGATCTTTGGCCCTCCACATGGTTGGCCCTGCAATTTCTCACAGTTCTACCCAGCATGGGCAATGCCAAGGGGCTGTGGGAGTTGTATAGGCTGCTGTGGGGCTAAAGGTTGGGTCTCTTAGGAAGGCTTGAGGCCTAACCCCACTCTCTTTTCATTTTTCTTTAAAACAGTGCTACTCAAAGCCATGGTCTGTGGACCAGTGCCAGTCCACGAGCTATTGGTTGACAAATTTCCAGGAAAGAAACAGTTATAGTCAATGGGCACAAATATGGTTCCCATTCCTGGCACATGGGTGTGTGTGTGGGTGGGAACATTAGTCCTTCACATCAGCTAGTTTAAGAAGCCATTTTAAATAGTATTTAAAGTATTGCCCACTCATGGAAAAGCTCTTACAGTATAATTGAAAGGCATGGGCCTTTGTAGCTGCATGTGCAGCACCAAATCTGTCTCTTCAAGTAAGGTCTGCCCTATAGTCCTTTTAATCTAATGGTTAATTTATTGCTGGCAGCCAGTCAGGACTGTAGGGCATCCACTGGGCTTTGCAGCTCTCCACAGCAGGCCAGTTAAGCTGGGCTGGCACTGGGATCGCAGCTGCCATGCATTCCCACTGCATAGCTGGGATTCCTTGCCCCTTCCCTGCATTTTGCCTCCCCCCCTCCCCATACAGGAGGCCCTGGGAGATCTTTGGATTGCAGGGGGTTAAAAACCAGCTGGGCAAATTGAGGACACTCTCCTCAGCTACAGCAAGAAGCTAAGGGAGAAGGGACAAAAGAAACACCGTATTGGTTACGTGCCAGATTTGTTAAATGCCAGCCCTTCATACTACAATGGATGTCCCTTTAATCTGAACCAAATTTAACATAAGCCAGGCTTTAGCCAGTTTCAGAACATATTGGTCCTGTCTATACAGTCAAAATAATACAAACAAGATGCGAAAGATTGGCAATCCGCTCATATGGATGTATGCACAAATTTGTGTCATTCAGAAGGGGGGCAGCCAAATCCACCACAAAGTCCGTGTGCGTGTGCAGCCTCAAATCTGACTCTTCAAGTATGGCCTGCCCTATAGTCCTTTTAATCTAATGATTAATTTATTGCTGGCAGCCAGGGCTTTGTACAGATTTTCTAAAAAGCTCCATATGACTTCTGAATGTGTGACCATTTGGACACTCATGTTTGCAAGATATGAACAGGCAGTGCAATCTGATTGGCTGGACAACCACAGGGGCCAGGGCTAGCAAAGAGGGAAAGTGGCTATAGCCACCATGTTGGATTTTCAGCTAAGCGAGGGTCTGGTAAGTCGATAAAATGATGATTTTATACTTTTAAATTTTATTTTATTTGTAAATACGAAGTGTTGCTTGTGTGCACCCTGGGTAACTGTTTTTTTTTTTTTAAATGGCGGCAGCAGATTTAACATTGTGAGTAAACCACTCATGGCCGCCAGCTGGCTAGGGGAGCATGCAGAGTTTAGGGGGGGGCTCTTTTGGCCATGTAGTCAGATCACATCATTGTGAATGTCTGCCTTTTTGGAAGGGTTTGTATTTCCCCCCTCATATAGACAACGCCATTCCTAATGTTAAGAACTCAGCCCATGGATACCATTTCAGATTTAAGTAGATGTTAGTGTCAGGCAGTTGGATGGGAGAACAGGAGATCCATTGCCAAGTTTAAAAGCCTACTCTTGGATATATTCAGAACTCTTACAGAGTTCAATCTATTATAACGGTTATTATCACTGTTAGTTCTGTCCCAACCTTCCTTCAATGCACTCATGGACAATTGTGTCCTTGAAGGACACATTTCTTATCCTCACTTTTGCACCTTTGTTTCCATTACAGATTTATCTCAGTTAACAAAGTAGTTGTGTTCCTGGGCATTAGTTCTTTAACACAAAAAGAATTGGTACAAGAGGTAGGAATAACATGGAAAGAATAGGAAAGATTCCTACACCACAAAAAAGAAGAGCAGTTCAACATGTCTTAGCAAACATGTCATTCACAAGTAGCAACGTGTATATGTGAAATAAAACAACCAGGTCAGATAAACCTTGTAGAAGTAAACAAAAACATTATGACTTTTTCTTTCACCAGCCTTTCTGTTTTGTCTGGTTTCCATTTTGGTGGGCACAGCTTTTTAGAATTGCTGACAGGGAGCTGTTGAGGCTGGTCTATCTACTTGCCCCTTTTCTCTGTTTATATGTTTGTGCATGCTCAGTACAGGGATTCTGGAGGCAGCTGCTGTTTACCTTGCCTGTTGTTGGCAGGCATACACAGCTAAAGTAGGACCAGCTAAAATACAATCCTAGGGCTCATCTACACAAGTCAGGATACACCGACTACCTACCGGCGTATACTGGCCACTGATCAGGCCTGTTCATTCCCTAGTACCTCTATGAAACAGGCTGGCATCTAGACAGGCACTCTGGTCTGTAACCACCACCACCCTCTCCCTGGTTCTTCTGGAAGCGAGAAAGCTGTGGGACTCCTTCTTGCTTTGGAAGAGCAAGGCAGGCAGGCAGCTGCAGCGATAGGACAGGCTCCTGTGGATATGCAGCACCTGATCAGTTCCTTCTGGTGGGAACAGATTAAACAAGTAATTTATTAAAAAGCAGTAAAAGGTCTTACCCCCATCTTTCCCACATCTGAGCCCTGTATCTACCCTGGAGGTTGTGAGGACTGCCCATTGGCAGAATGGGGCAAAAGCCATGTCACTCTAGGATGGAGGCAAGATGGGTTAAATTGTCCATATAGACAAGCCCCTCTCAAGCTATGTTTATTGGACATACTGCTGCAAATGGATGCTGGAAGTCTTTTTCTCCAGCCCTCCTTCACCATCTTTCCTATGCTGATGCTGATTAAGAAAATCTAGCTAGACAGAGCTAAGGAAGAAGGTGGGGGCTGGGCAGGTGTAAAAAGACTTTGTAAA
This sequence comes from Gambelia wislizenii, assembly GCA_030847615.1. NCBI lineage: Eukaryota > Metazoa > Chordata > Lepidosauria > Squamata > Crotaphytidae > Gambelia > Gambelia wislizenii. Next base: position 42,745,980 of record JAUMIR010000002.1, read on the forward strand.
AGGGAGCATTTTTGTCAGCAGCTTTGTTAACTGAGGAATGTCTATATAACCTTGTGAGTTGGAGTAGGTTATTCTCTAGACTAAGAGATAGTGACTGAACTAAAGTCAGGTCAAGACTGATATGGAATTTGAGCTTGGGTTTCCCATGCCTACCCTAACACTTCAACCATGCTGATTTTATCATTTTAAAGTACATTTGTTATGGTTATTTATCTGTTTTAATAGCTGATCTTGTTTTATAACGTAATTGAAGTTTTTATTAAATATTACTCTGAGGCATCTTGAGTCCCATTTCTTGAGGAAAAAGGCAGGATATGAATCCAGCCAGTCCCTACAATAATCAGCAATATAGGTACTTAAGAGAAATAATCACCAGAGATCTGAGCAAGAGAGGAGGGTGTTCTGCCTCTTTTTAACCTCTGATGCACAATGGTGTTCCAGCAAAAGAGAGCATCTGTGCCTTCAAAGAGTGCTTTTTCTCTCTCTGCTATGTAGTTCTGGGTCAGCGTAAGAGGGGCACTCCAAAAAAGCGATACAAGGACTCCCTGAAGCAACATCTCAGGCTCGGCCAAATTGATCACCAACAATGGTCCGCCCTGGCCTCACATCGGGAGGCATGGAGACGCACTATCCACAATGCTGCAGCCTTATTTGAGAACTCACAACGAACAAGTCTTGAAGAGAAACGACAACGCAGAAAGAATCATAACCCAAAAACATCACCCAAGGAGACCTTCTGCTGTGCATTCTGCAACTGGACTTGTTCATCTCAGATTGGCCTTTTCAGTCATCAGCGCGCTTGCAGAAAGCACATGATGAGTCCTTCCTGAATCTTTGTTTGCGAAGAAAAGCCAGAGAGAGAGAGAGAGAGAGAGAGAGAGTTCTGGGACTGAGGTCAAGGGCTGGGAGTTTCAAAAAGATGTTGTTTCCTGGCAGGCTTCCTTTTTCACTTTGCCATCCCATATCACTGTAGACTCTGTCCCACATTTTTCACAGCCCCACAGTTTCCCATAAGCCCTCAGTCGTCTCCTCATTTACATCCTTAGGCAATACTGAAGATCAGGTGATTTGGCCTTGTAGGCCAGTGCATTAACTACAGCAGCTTTCTCCAGCTCAGTGCTCCCCTAGGTGCATTGAATTGCACCCCCCATCATCCCTAATGGTCACACTGGCTGGAAATGGTGGGGATTGTAGTCCAGCACATCAGAAGGGCATCAGGTTGTAGGAGGCTGACTGGTAGCAGTTCTCCAGGTTTTCAGTCAAGGATGTTTCCTGGCTTTATGTAGAGATGCCATTAACTGGGGAGATGTACTGCATGCAAAGCATTTTCTGTACCCCTGACTTGTAGTCATTACTTAAAATGGGGAGAGAACCATAGAAACCCCCATTAGGTTTTGATGTTTCCTGCAGGGCAGGGGACTGGACTAGATGACCTTTGTGGTCTTTTCCAACTCTATGAAGCTATAATTTTATGATGCCTGCTCCTTTCTAGTTTTGATCAACACCATTCCTTCTATTTCTTCTTCTATTACTTCTCTCTGTTGGGGTTTTCGTCTGCTTCAGATATGGGATTCACTGGGTACAAAGGGGGTGTCTGATCAATGCCTTGATTCATCCCCTTCCTCTTTGGCATTGGCACCCCCCACTATGGCCTGTCAGCTGCTGTTTACTTGCCTTAGATCAGGCAGCTGTTGGAAGGGACATTCCAGTAATGGATTATGGGAGCAGCTGGCCCGCAGCCCTTTCACACCCACACACACGATTTCTCCCCAAGTCCTGGGATACGAAGGGAGGAGGGAGGTGGCCTTGGTTCCTAGGAGACAGGAGGTTTGGATTCTTGTGTCTGCTTCCTAGGGATGCTGTGCAGAGCAGTGAAGTGGATACTTGGGGCATTTCCCCTCTCCTCACAATAGGAAAACATTGTCAGTGAAAGGAGGCACTTGGCATGTGGATCTCTTAAGAAGGGACTGTCTTTGAAATGGCCAGCGCCTTGTTTGCTCTCAGTTATTTGGCCATCCAGGTCATTGTTCACTGGGAGCTTTTCAGTCTCTGTTTTGGTCCTGGGGTCCTAATTAAAAATTAGTTAATAAAAATTAATTTATCAGTTTAATAGCAAGCAATTTATCCATTATAGTAATGCATATAAACACATATAATTAATAAATGCACAATTAATATATAATTAATACACAATATTTATACATTGATGAAAATAGTAACATGTCCTTGCAATTTGGTCTATTTTTTAAAAAATATTTATTTATTTATTTATTTATTTATTGGATTTATATCCCACCTTCTCCCCAGATGGGATCCAAGGTGGCTAAGATTGGTGGATTTCCAAAGAGAGAAGTGCAGAAATAATGAATTATTCCTATTTGCATTTCAAAGCTAACTTGCCAAATTCACACCTCCCAAACCTAAACGTGAACTGGGCTGTATTTAGATCCACAACTTCCATCTTTTTCATGCATTTGTGATGCAGTAAATAACAAGGAAATCAGGGTGGAAAAGTGACAGGGAGAGTAAAAATGAGAACCTGAGCGAAATTGAGTTTGAAAGATTTACTGATCCCTTTCTCAGGTCTATATGACTACTACAACACTGAGCCTTTGGAATGGTCTGCCGGATGAGATCCATCTTATCACTACTCTTGATAGCTTCAAGAAAGCGCTAAAGACGGATCTCTTCCAGCAGGCCTTCCCGGAATAACTTCCCGGCTCAAGTGGAGTTGATTGCCTACCCGCCCCGCTGCCACTATTGCCATTTTTTTTTTGGTCGTAATTTGTATATTGTATTGTACTCTATGTTTGTTTTAATTCTCCACTAGTTTAATTTAGTTTTAAGGGGTGGGAGGGTTAGGATTGGGAAGGATTGTTTTAACTTGCTGTTGTTTTAATCCTGTTGTACACCGCCCTGGTTGCTGAGCAGAGGGGCCGGTTAAAAATAAATAATAATAATGTGTGAGATTTATTTTGGTTTTAAAAATAAATAGATCAAACTGGAGATAAATAATAGTGTGGGGGGGAATCTGAATCAGGACCACATGGGGGTTGCTTTGGATGCTTTTACCCCTTATGCATTCCCAGACTGCTCTCCCCCCCCTTTCCATCTGTGTTTTAACAACAGCAGCAACAGCAGAAACAACAACAAAACATACATTTAGATAGGAGACTCATTCTCCAAGTATGGGTCTATATGTTACTGGGGTGGGGGTGGGGAAACATCCATACACAAAGGGGGGGTATCTGTTGGTGTCAGGGAGAAACCCCATAAGATACGCAGAAGCTGTAGGGGAAAAACAGTCCAATAAGTTTGCGTTAGGGTCACCATAAGTCGGAAATGAGTTGAAGCGACACACAAAAGCAACAATACTCTGTGCTCAGAGGAAGGGATGGATACTAAGGGGGAAGGGAATGGAGTATCCTGGGTGCTGTTTACACGATGAAAATGTAGTGGGAAAAATTCGTGTCCAACCCTGGTTGTTTACACATACATCGTGTTGGTTCCGAGGTATTAGCTATCCTTTTATCACTCAACCTGTGTGACTTTCCGTTCCGCTGTTTGTAGCGGTTTTTTAAAAAGTCACAGGAGGATTCAGAAAATTGGAAATGTAAACAGCCCGGGACAAGATACCTCAGTACTTGGTGATGATTGGAAATTGTTGTGACCAGGGGAGGGCTCAGAAAGGAGAGGAGGGGTCAGTCATCCGTTCAACAGATTCAGCCTCACCAGCTGAAAACAAAGGCTTCAATTCCAGCTGCACAGTAGGTTTGTTTGTATGTGTCTGCCCTAAATTACCCTGTTCAGTGGATTTCTACATTGCAAACCCTTCAGCTTTAACCTGTCCCTCCCCTGCATGCTTGATTTAAATTTTAAAGAGAGAGTAAATTATAAAAAGATTGTGGGCGGACGATTGCCCATTCATCCCCCCCGCCTGCATCCCCTCCATGGGTTCAAAGGCACAGTAAAAAATGCCAGCGTCTGAGTGGACGATTGCACATTCATACACACACACACACACACACACACACACGGCAGCTTCCCCTCCAAAAAAATGCCAGCTTCTGAGTGGACGATCGCACATTCATACACACACACACACCCATCTGCATCCTCACTTTCAGCGGGCTTTAAATTGTGTTCTTTCAGTTTGGAAGGACAGCAAAGGGTGTAGCCACTGGGCGCCCCTTCCTTCCTCACTTTTATTGGGCTTTAAATGGTGTTCTTTCAATTCAGAAGGACAGCAAAGAGTGTAGCCACTGATCGCACTCATTCCTCCCCTCATCCTCTCATCACCTCATCCCCAATGCAACACTCAGTCATCCCCTCATCCCCAACGCAGAAGCTTTAACAAACACTTGAGCCAGCCAATAGCATCGCTTGTGGCATGAAACTAAAGGAAGTATGTCACTGAGGTTGTGAAAAAAACAAGTAATCACATCCTTGATTGACAGCTGAAAAAAAAAATCCCGGGACTGTAAACTCGTGTAAACAAAAAAACCCCGGGGTAGTATATAGTGGGAGAAGGTACATATCTCGGGACGTGATGCCGTTTAAACAATGATCCTGGGATCTCCCAGGATATCCTGTTCAGAGACAAAAATCATGTAAACAGGGAGGAACGAATATGGGATCAAGAAGTCTCGGGATGCCCTGTGACAAAAACTACCATCTAACTGGCACCTTGGAAAAGAGCATGGCTGGCTCTACCCTAAATGGGAATATACTAGACTGCAGCATTCCACTGCAGATCCTGCTTGTGCTAGTGTATTAGTCTGCTGACACACTGCAGAAATAATGCAGTTTGATACTGCTTCAACTATCACGGCAGTGGAATGCATTGCCTTGGAGTGTGGTAGAGTCTCCTTCTTTGAATGCTTCCCGAACATTTGCTGGGAATGTTTTGATTGTATATTTCTGTAGGGCGGGGGCTGGACTAGATGGCCCTTGTGGTCTCTTCCAGTTCTATGTTTCTATCATGGCTCCATCCTAGGGAATCCTGGTAGATTGTTGTGGCACCAGAGCTCTCTGACAGAGAAGGCTAAATAGCTCACAAAACTATAAATCCCAGAATTCCATACCATTGAGGCACAGCAGTTAAAAGAGGTGTCAAACTGCATTATTTCTGCAGTGCGCCAGCAGCCACAGAACCACTTGATTAGCGTCTTAGAGAAAAGTCCAGCCATGTTATCTGAGGTCCTTTTAACTGCTTATGACATAAAGCAATGGGGTGGGGATGTCCACTGACTGTCTACTCAGATCCTGTCTGTTGACTGGCTTGTTACTGAGCATGGCTAAGTACATATTGTGATCAGAAAATCTGAGATTATCTTTTTGTAAATGCCAGTTTGCCTTTTTAATCGCATTGTTAATTGCATCTTTTTTAAAAAATCATTTTTATTAAGTTTTTTAATATATAAAAATAAACATATAGTCTAGACAGTGCAAACACATTTAACCTCATTTTACAAGCAGGTCAACACACATCGAAACAAAACAACATCAATAACCATTTCAACACATAAATCATATAACATACAGTATATTGGAACAATCCCTCCCCTTCCCTAAAAACAAAAAGACCTCCCACATGTCCCTAAATTGCTTCTACGTTTAAATAATCTAGGTTTCTACCTAATCTTTATGTGCCATCTATAGATATAATTCTCTTTGGTATGTTGTCATTTCCAGTGTGCTGATTGGCTGCTTAGGGAACTGACCAGCCAATCACAGGTCTGTTGGGCAGCCAATCAGCACACTGGGGGCGGGACCATGTAGATCTCAAAACATGGCGGTGGAGGGGAGAGTTGCATGGGGGTTGATGTGGTGTGTGCGTGTGTGCTCTGGAGTGCAGAAGGAGTGGCGGGAGGGGCAGAAGAAGTGGCGGGAGGGATAAATAGAGCAGAGAAGTATGTGGGGACAGTCTGTTTAATCCATTCTACCCTCATCTCATTCCTCCTCTTTCAGCATGGTAAAGGCAAATAACATAGAAGAGGTGGGCAACGTTTAACCTTCCAGATGTTGTCGGTCTGCAATTCCCATTGGTGCTAGCCAGAATTACCTGTGGTGAGGGATGCTGGGAGTTGCAGTCCAATCACATCTGGAAGATCCTAAATTGTCCAGCTTGTTTTATACAGCTAGCTTGCTGAAGCTAAAGAGGTTTGGGACCAGTTATTGCCTCAGTTGGCAATTCCATGGGAACACTACCTATGTGTTTTTTATGATGTGCTGTGAATGTAAAACACTATGTTCTAAGGTGGAAGAAAAGTAATATTTATATTTAGGGAAGAGGAGAGATATCCCCACTTGGTGTCAACAAACCAAATTCCTTCCAACTGCGTTCTGTCTACCATGAAAACCCACTCAGTGACCTTGAGCAAGTCACACACTCTCAGCCTCAGAAAACCCCATGATAGGTTCGCCTTAGAATCGCCGTACATTGAAAACGATTTGAGGGCACACAAGAACAAGAGAAGGAGGGTTGACTGCTCCTATCTTTCCCACCCCGTTGTTCTAAACCACCCCCTTCCACAGCCAGTTGGGACTTCATTTGTTGATATGTATAAGTTTGGGCCATCCCTAAAACCCCACACTTAAAGCAACAAAATAGCTGCTCAATATTTCGACTATCTCTCATAGTCCTTTGTATTTGTCCAACATTCTTAAATGTGTGTAGCCATTGATGACAATTTCTGCATTGCAGCAAGTGGGCTGAAGTTCTGTCTAGAGCTCAGAAGAGTTAATTAGTTCCCAAAATGCACCAACCCATATGAATTACTGGAATTGTAGTCTAGCAAAGTACCTTTTCCAGGCTCTGGTCCTGGCTAGTTACATTGCCTAATTTCCATTCCATTTTAGCTTGATGAATTAGACCAACTTTCCCCAGTCTGATGTCCTCAGTGACTGTTAGCCATGACAAGTAGGGTTGCCACGTGAAATAAGAAACAGGGCTCCTGTCCCTTTAGTGGTTGTGGACAAGAGGGAATTGTAGCAGGCATTATTTCACCTCACAACCCTGATGAAAATTAACTGGAACCTCCATATTCCGAGGCAGTATACCAGCTGCTGAGAGCCAGTGTGCTATAGTGGTTTAAGCATTGGATTATGATTCTGGAGACCAGGGTTCAAATCCTCGCTCAGCCTAGGAAACCCACCGGGTGACCTTGAGGAAGTCACACACTCTCAGACTCAGAGGAAGGTAAAGACAAACTTTCCTCTCAACAAATCTTGCCAAGAAAACTCTGTGATAGGTTTGTCTTAGGATCGCCATAAGTTGGAAACAGCTGGAAGGCACACAGCAACAATATTAGATGCTGGTGCAAGAAATAGAGATTTCTGTGGTTGCTGGGACTTGCAGTAACATTTGGAAAGCTACATAATTCCCAGCCGTGGAATAAATAATGTTTTGCTGATTTTAGAAACATATACAGTGTTTCATGTGTGTTTTTCCAGTGTGTTCATATTTTAGGACTCTTTTTTTCCTTCCTTCCTTCCTTTCTTCCTTCCTGGAAGGTGTCACAAGTCCGGGAATGCATGGATGCCCAACTGGATGCTTTATCTATTTCTGTGTTTGGTCTGGCAAGTGCAGATCCTGGAAAAATCTGTAAAAGAACAAACCAACCAAATCAACACTTGACAGAGTGGAGTTCACACAACCCTCATTGAGGCATCTGGTTAACCTCTACTGAGAAGCAATGTGATGGATGAGATAGATGGAGATGCTTTCTTTCATCTGGCAGAGGCTCTTATGTTCTTTTGTGAACTCAGTGGGACTCAAACAGCAGCCAAACTGCTGCATTTATAGTAGCATGGCATGTAGATATCTGTGTACTTTCTCTTGTCATGAGGCACGAGGCTCTCTCTTTCATTTCTAATAAACCACCCCATTGTTTGACCCTCTCTGAGCATATTTCACCAATATTTGACCTAATTGAATGAAGTTGTTTGTTTTGACTGATCAAATGACCGTCTCTCTTGTTCAGTTTTTGGGATCGCCCACATGCCCAGCATACGCCGAACCACAGATTTGGCTTGTGGCCCTCTTGTATGGGTGATGATGCCTAAGATGTGTCACAGTGCTTGCTGCCAGTATGTCAACCCCGTCCCCTTTATGGCCTAGATAGGAAAGTGAAGACAATGGCAGGATGCTCGTGACTCCTGCTCGTGGAATGTGTGCTATTCAGTCGCAAGTGGGAAAAGGACCTGGGGTGGGGGGAAAGGAAGAGCAAGGCTGCCCAATCATGTTGAGTCATCCAGCCATGGCTCTCTCAATGAGGTGGGTTAGAGAGACACATGTGTGGCTCATTGCTGTTTTCTTCCTTTTCCAAAGGCATGACGATTCAACTGTCGGTGTAGCCGGTCAGCCCAGAGAGGATCATGGGACCTACAATGCTTTGCTTCCTCCTCTTGGCCTCTCTTGGTGCAGCTGAGCTGGAAGAGCACTTTGATCCAGGTAAGTTAGTTTGTTTCGTTGTTCGTTTATTCAGTTTGCAGTCTGCCTCTCTCCCACCAAAGGGACCCTAGGCGGTTTCCAAAATTTAAAATAGAAGTTGGCTAAAATATTACATCACAGAAGATTTTTAAAAATTAAATCATAACTCTATTTAGAAAGCTACATGGCTAAAACAGTTTGAAATACATTTAAAACATAATAAAAAAACATACAGGATAAAAACACACCATACCATTGACAACAGTATTCCACCATATGATTAAAAAATACATCCTGCCGCCACCACCACCTCCTCATTCTTCTTCTTATTATTATTATTATTCTTATTATTATTATTGTTTATTATTATTATTATTTCTTACCCACCTCTCCCCTTGGATTGAGGCAGGGAACAAGAGATTTATACAGAACATCTAATATCAATTAAAATACACATCGGTTAAAATATACAAACTCATTAAAACACATAATATCAGTTTAAAAGAACAAATAAAACCAATACATATCAAAACAATTTAAAATTCACAATTTAAAAATCATCTGGATAGGCCTGCAAGAAGAGTCTGGTCTTTAATGCTATTTTAAGTCCAGACAGTGTAGATTCAAGCTATGGTAGAGATAGCCAGCCATGAAATAATAATCCAGCTATGAAATAGCAGCCTTGAACCCCATTTTGGGGAAAAGAAAAAATTCTCTTGGGTATGTTGCCTTTCCAAGTGTGCTGATTGGCTGTTCAGGAAACACACCCAACCAATCACCACCCACATGCAAATTCCCTCTCCCCTTCACAATCTGCTCCTGCCACTCAGTCCCAGGCCCAGATTCCTGCCTCTCAATCTGTGGCCCAGGTTGGGACCCTGACAGTCAACTGGCGGCGGCAGAAGGATGCTGCTGCTGCCACTGTGACGGCATCCAGGCAGTCAACTGGCGATGGTGGTAGGATGCCGCTGCTGCTACAACGATGGGACCCAGTCAGTTAAGTGGTGGTGGCAGCGGCTGCAGGGCAACAATGCAAGTGACCCTCAGCAATTCCAGGAGAAGTGCAAAACACTGAGAAGGGGGAGGAGGAATTTAAATGCACAGGGCTACTTTACAGGGTTATTGTGAGGTCTACAGGGTGTTTTGGGGGGAGTTTTTTAAGGGCATATGGTACACTGGGTCCAGCTAGTAAATAATATTTATCCAACTAGCCTGGTCAACTTATGCACATGGAATGGAGCAGCAAAGGGAGACACCATCTTTTCCCCCAGGCAGCAAAGTTTTTTGGACCAGCCCTTCTCCCAGCAACTGGTGGTCTTTAAGAGTACATGGCCTCTGAACCATGAGGTTCCACAAAGCCATTGTGACTAATATGGAGTCACTGACTTGCCCTTCATGAACTGGCCTAATTGCGTTTTAAAACCATCTAAATCAGCGGCCATCTCCATATCTTGGGGGAATGGGGCTAGCCTCCAACTAGGCAGAGAAAGGCAGTGGCCTCAGGCAGCAGATTCTAAGAAGCAGCAAAATGTTAAGAGGAGAGAGGACAGTTTAGCAGCGACAGGTTGGGAGAGACTTTTGGCTTACAATTCCCGGAATCTGCCAGCCAGCACAAACCATCCCCTCTGAAGCAGTTTGGTTGGTGGCCATGCTGGCTAGGGGATTCTGGAGGTTTTGGTCCATAGATTAACTTTTCTGAGCTCTCACCACACAGCCTGCCTTGCACTCTTGTTGCCATCAGGGGTAGTGGTGGGAGAAGATGTTGCCTACTTCAGGTTCAAAACTCTTATAGAATCATAGAATCATAGAATCATAGAATTGCAGAGTTGGAAGAGACCACAAGGGCCATCCAGTCCAACCCCCTGCCATGCAGGAAATCACGATCAAAGCATCCCTGACAGATGGCCATCCAGCCTCTGTTTAAAGACCTCCAAGGAAGGAGACCCCACCACGCTCCGAGGGAGTGTGTTCCACTGCCGAACAGCTCTTACTGTCAAAACGTTCCTCCTAATGTTGAGGTGGAATCTCTGTTCCTGGAGCTTGCACCCATTGCTCCGTGTTCCAGTCTCTGGAGCAGCAGAAAACAAGCCTGCTCCATCCTCAGCGTGACATCCCTTCAAATACTTAAACAGGGCTATCATATCGCCTCTTAACCGCCTTTTTTCCAGGCTAAACATACCCAGCTCCCTAAGTCTCTCCTCATAAGGCATTGTTTCCAGACCTTTCACCATTTTAGTTGCCCTTCTCTGGACACGCTCCAATTTGTCAATATCCTTTCTGAATTGTGGTGCCCAGAACTGGACACAGTATTCTAAGTGAGGTCTGACCAAGGCAGAATAGAGTGGCACTATTACTTCCCTTGATCTAGACACTATACTTCTATTGATACAGCCCAAAATCGCATTGGCCTTTTTATCTGCCGCATCACACTGTTGGCTCATGTTCAACTTGTGGTCCACTAGGACTCCTATATACTCTATATTGCTAGAGAGGAAGAAAAATATATCTCTGCTGCCTTCCTCCACATCATACATCATTTTATCAACATTGGTAGCAGGAGTGGGAATCATGTTGTTATAATTAACGTCTAGCTGGAGTCTAACAACATCTGGAAAGCTTCATGGTTTCCACCCCAGCTGTGTAGCATCCCTCATCTTTTTTCCAAGGTAAAATCTGCAAGGGCTTCCAATAAGATCATTGGATCATAAGATCCTAAACTTTGCATGCCTGTAGCTAAGACAGCGGCCGCGTGGGTTACTCGTGTTTTTTAATCTGGCACCGCCAAACTTTTTTTTTTAAAAAAACCTATTTTTATGGTGCACACAAGTGATATTCCACCTTTCCCAAAAAGAAAGAGAAAGAAAAAGATAGCATAAACCTCTTTTTAATTGCCTTAGCGATCACTCGCTAAAGCAAAAATCCAACATAGTAGCAGCAGGCACTTACCATGTAAGCCAGCCCCGCCCCCAGTGCTTGTTCAACAAATCATGTGTACACTGTGTCCTGCATGGGGAAGTGATTCATGTCGAATCGCCTGTCTTAACATGCAAAAATGCACATATCTCTGGAGCTTTTTTTAAAAAGTCAGGAAAAGCTACAAAGGCTTTTCTCACGTTGTTTTTCTCTTTTTGGCCCCCCTCCTTCACAATACGACGAGACAGTGCAGGGTCCCATTAAGACAGCTCGTATTCCGGGTGAATTCTGTGAGGGGTATTTTCACCGTGTGGACAACCCTTTATTCTCAGTGTCTTTTAAAATCACCTCTTGCAGGGATTTTGCCTTTTTCACTGTATTGTAGACCACTGCTACTCCAAATAGTGCTTTGTGGACAAGTGCTGGTTCCTGAGCCATTGGCAGCTGGTCTCTGGCAAGTTTCCAGTAAAGAAAGAAAGACTTGCATTCAATGGACATAAATATGGTACTGGGCCCTGGCCCACTGGGGGAAAATCTTCCCATTCCCCCACATCAGATATCTTGAGATGCACTGTTCTACACACTATCCAGGGTCGCAGACCAAAAGGTCATTGACTTGAACACATGAAATGTTTTCCCACTTAGGCTGACTATAGTAAAGCTGTGTTTTCAGTGACCTTGCCTTCTTGCATCTGATGATGTAGACTTAAATCTACAAAACCTCATACTACCAACTTCTTTCTCTTGGTCTCAAAGGTGTTACAAGATCCCTTTGCATACTGATCCAGCTTTTGTAGACTTGAGTCTACTTCCTCAAGTGCAAGTGTTAATGATCCATGTTAAGTGAGACAGACTAACACAGCAATGTCTTTGAATTCTTCCCTCCTTGTGTGAGATTAGAGTGCCGTCTGGTGGAAGACATTGGCACACCACTATTAAATGTTCTGTTTATGGGTAGCAAGATAACCCCTTTCCTAAATGTATGTTTGTTTCTTGGATTTTTCAAAAGTACAATAGGATTTTTATCATCCCTCCACCTTTTCTTTCCAGCACTTAACTCCTACTAACTTATTGCTATTATCTGCTTACCGGTCAATTGCTAATAACTGGTTGCTGGTAATTAATTTCCAACCACAAACTAAAGTACATTATGGTTGTACAGTAATTGTAATTTAATGAAGGACAACAGCCTGACTTTTTTAGCAAGGTCATTGTTAGATTTTAGTCACTTTTAGCGTTACGTGGGGGTGGCCTCACTAAACAGCAGAGGAGGAAAATCACATTGATCAAGTGCTGACTTCTCCCATGCCTTGTGCTCTTTTAGGAGCGTTGAGGCAATCACAAGGGCGTGGGAGGAGATCCTGCTTTGTACAACTGGCGCTGGTTTGTTGCATTCATATGTGTGGAGGTTTGTTGCATTCATATGTGTGGATTTTTTAAAAACAACAACTAAAAGTAACTAATGTAGTTACTTTTGAGAAATGGGAAAGAGCTACTTAGTATAAAACAAAACTTTAACAGTAACAAGCTACTCTTGGGGATGGCCTTTGACGTATAACTTTAACTTTTTACTTTGTCAAATTAACTTTCTGAACTCTGGCTAAGTATAAGGATTGTATAGTCTTTATGTTGTTGTGGTTGTTGTTGTTATCTGCCTTCAAGTCAACTCTGACTTAAATACTCTATAAAGCAGTGATGTCTAACCTGTGGCCCTCCAAGTGTTGTGGGCTACATCTCCCAGAATTCCTGACCATTGGACCATCTGGCTTAGGCTACTGGGAGCTGTAGTCCAAAACCCTTGGAGGGCCACAGGTTTGACACCACTGCTCTAAAGGCTCCAGGTCTTGTCTGATCTTGAACGCTAAGCAGGATTAGGCCTGGTTAGTGCTTGGAAAGGAGATAGACAGGGAATACTAGGTTGCATTGGATAGGTTCAGCAGAAGGCAATGGCAAACTGACTCTGAGTATTCATAGAATCATAGAGTTGGAAGAGGCCACAAGGGCCATTCAGTCCACCCCCCTGCCATGCAGGAATAATCAATCAAAGCTCTCTGGACAGATGGCCATCCAGCCTGTGTTTAAAAACCTCCAAAGAAGGAGACTCCACCACATTTTGAAGCAGTGCATTCCACTGTCGAATAGCTCTTAGTGTCAGGAAGTTCCTCCTAATGTTTAGGTGGAATCTCTTTTCCTGTACTTTGAATCCATTGCTCCATGTCCTAGTCTCTGGAGAAGCAGAAAACAAGCTTGCTCTATCCTCAGTATAACATCCCTTCAAATATTTAAACATGGCTATCGTATCACCTCTTAATCTTCTTTTCTCCAGGCTAAACATACCCAGCTCCCTAAAACGCTCCTCATAGGTCATGGCTTCCAGACCTCTCACCATTTTGGTCACCCTCCTCTGGACCCGCTCCAGCTTGTCCATATCCTTCTTGAATTGCCTAAGAAACCTTATAGTAGGATCCTCTTGGGTTGGTGTTGACTTGAGGTCAATCTGAATAGTGTAGGGATGGAGGAAAATGTTTCTTACTGTCTCAGCCAACTAGAGATCAGTTAATATAATAGATATTAGAAAAAGTACAGGAGGCAGAAGAGAGGTGGGCCTAGAGGAAAGAGGTAGAGAGTCCTGTTCCTCTAATCAGCCTGGTGAACCTTACCTTCCCCTTCTCTTCTCTTCCCCTTCACAGAACTCCTTTCTTCCCTGTTCTTCAGGGTCAACTCAAGGCCAGATGCTGCTTAAGGGAGATTAAATTTATGCTCCACCACTGCCCTCAGTGTCCCATCACATGTTGAGCAACAGTATAATAGCACATCCAATGACCAGGTGTTAACCAGAGTGCTGTTTTTCTGCTTTCCTTCACTTTTTTTGCTTTCCCGCCATTTAGGGTGGAGCTTACATGCCGGGGCAGACAATGGTACTCAGGAAAGCTCTGGGGTGTCCTTTGGAATGGTGTGGATCTAACCCATTTTAGCTACAAAGTTGCCCCTCTGCTTCTTCCACTGCCCCAAAACTAGACAGGCAGTGGACTTTCTTCCAAAGCATTTGCGTAGCTGAGGCGAGTGCCTTGGGAGTGGCAGATAACAGCTAGTTTGCTTGCATTGTGGTTTGGCCCTGCACCTACAGCCAGTGGTACCCCATACCCTAGCCTTTTTCAAGTTGTTCCCCTACAACTCCCATTGTCCCCAACAGCCATGTCAGGGATGATGAGTGCTGTAGTGCAATGCATCTGGGAGAACCCAGGTTGGAGAAGACTGGCATAAAGCATCCTTGGGTGGCAATTTAAGAGTGGATGGGTTATATAGATGAGGGCCGTAATCCTGCTTAAATGAGTCATGTTACACAATGTAACAGTATGCATCTTTACTCAGAAGTAAGTCCCACTGTATTCAATGGAGCTTACTCCCAGTTATGTCTGGGCTTGGAATAACCTAGGAGTATGCACATTGTACACAGTGGAGTGGAACTTACTTCTGAGGTGATGTATACCATTGTGCTATGAAGTGTGGCTGCCATATTTTGTAGTGGACACTGTTTTCCCCCTCCCTCCATTGTGCTAGAATAACTCCATTTTGAGGTCACTGGGGCCATATGCAAGATAGTGTCTGGAAGACACTCAGTTGTGATACAGCAAAAACATTTTTTAAGGTTCAAAATAATTTTAGCACTGTTGAAAAACGGAAGGCTAAGACATATGTTAAGGGCGGGGTCTCTTAGGCAGAGCTGGAGGAAATGAACTCTTTTGTCTTGCAACTCCCAGAATCCTCTGCCAGGAATTCTGAGAGACGGACTCCAAAAAATTACTTGCCCAAGCTCTGATCCTAGTGCTCTTAGGCCTCAACAGATACTCAGACTTGCCTCTTGATAGCACAGTGTCTGGTTGTAAGTGAGATTTAAGACATTAGGAAGATTTAACATTAACCACACTTATCTTTAATCCTCTTTCACTCATTTCAGTGAGAGTTGTTACAATTAACCTTAGCCGGATCTCAACAATAGATGTAGAATGACATTAACACTGTGCGCAGATGGCAAAGGGACAACTTTCACTACAGAAAAAGGTTCTTCATTGTCTTCCTTTCCTTCCCCTTACAGCTAAGTGCCGCTATGCGCTGGGCATGCAAGATCGTACCATCCCAGATGAGGCTCTCTCAGCCTCCAGCTCATGGTCTGAATCGACTGCCGCCAAACACAGCAGGTAATGAGGATGATGAAAGCCTTTCAGCCATCAACTTAGAACTTAGCTGGGCACCCACATCTGGATTCATCCATTATATTTA
This sequence comes from Gambelia wislizenii, assembly GCA_030847615.1. Classification (NCBI taxonomy): domain Eukaryota; kingdom Metazoa; phylum Chordata; class Lepidosauria; order Squamata; family Crotaphytidae; genus Gambelia; species Gambelia wislizenii. Next base: position 42,761,608 of record JAUMIR010000002.1, read on the forward strand.
AAAACCTTTAAAAAAAACGGTACCCATGAATCTTGCGAATGAGCTTAATTTCATTCATGAATATAGTTCTTAGGTATTTCAGCATTTTGCATAATGTTTTTAACTCTGTGCAGCTATGGAGACCAGAGCTTAGGAAAGTTATTCTTTTGGACTACAGCTCCCATGATACCTTGGCTGGTGGCCATGCTCCCAGGGATCCTGGCAGTTGTAGTCCAGAAAAGCAACTTTCCCAAGTTCTAATAGAACTGAGCAAAAATTCTGAGATCCTGGGAGTTGTACTTTCCCAAAAATAATTTTCCCTGGCTCTAATAGAGATGAGTAAAACAGATGAACTGAAGCCTCATTCTTTGACAATTGGAAATTTGTCCAAACGTACACATTTGAATGCACACACACACTCCTCCTTCTTTGGACACTGAAGTAAGCATTGCTTGTTGTTGGGACCATAGGCATGGCTTTAGGACTAGAAACTTGTCATTATTTGTATTTTTAAAAATAGAAGTGGTTTTGTGTCCAGTAATGAGTTTTGTAGTTCTGCAGCACAATTGCAGCTTTTCAGGATACACACAGTACTGATGATGTGCCATTATATAATTTCAGTCATCTGTCTCTGAAGAAATGGTCACTTAAATGAGATTGCCAATCTGTAGACAGTTTTTATTCATGGGTTGAGATTCTACAAGGAGATAGCAGATGTTGTTCAGTCCTCTGCGCTTTCCACAAGCCACTGAATAGCCATGGAAAGGCTCCAGAGGATAAAATGCAGTGAATTGTGGGGAGGTGGGGGCTTTGGTTGTTGCAGAGAGAAGCAGAGAATACCTCCCTCCCAATAGATATATACAGTAGGACCCCCATATCTGCAAAACCAATATCTGCGGTTTCAGTTATTCGCAGGACACAAAACAGAACACATACCATAGAGTCTTCCTAGAAAATGCTTAGAGAGGTGTCCTCTCTAGACATTTTCTACGTTCTCCAAGGCAACTTTGGTATTTTAAACCATGAGTCCCATTATTTTCAATGGTGTTCACTGTTATCTGCAGTTTCTGGTATCTGCGGTAAGTCCAAGAACCGAACCCCCGCAGATACAGGGGTCCTGCTGTATAGCTGTAAGTTGATACAGCCTAAATACCCTAAAGGCACCAGATCCTGCCCAATTTTGGGAGCTAAGGAGGATCAGTGCTTGTTAGTACTTGGATGGGAGACCACCAATGAATACCAGGTGCTTCAGGCTATATTCCAGAGGAAGGAACCATCAAAACCACCTCTTGAGTATTTATTGCCTAAGAAAATCCTATGAAATAAGTTGACAGGCGACTTGAAGGCACATACATACACATGTTGGACTTAATGCTCGTGTATGTCAGTCACTAACAGGATGCAGTCATGGAGTTTAAAGTAATTCTTCCCTCGGTCTAGTCTAAGAAGTCTGCTTTAACCAGTATGCTCATTTGTATAAGAAATGCCTGTCCAGAGCTTTTTCTTAGTACAGTATTTATTATGATCATTTATTAATACTGTATAGTGCCATCAGCATACTTGGCGCTTTACAAATAAAGCAAGAACAAAAAACAGCCAGCCCTGCCAAAAGCATACAGTCTAATTAACACACACACACATATCTACACAAACACAGGGAATGGAAGGAGTAATACAAATATAAAACTATACTGTACAATTGTAAAGCAAATTATCCAGATATAAAACAAAAAATACAATATAAAATAAAGCAAAATGACAAGATACATATAATTGAAATATACAAGATTATAAAACAATATTAAAACAGAAACTACAAAAACTTTGGGAAACAAAGTTTTCAGTTGAGATTTAAAAAACAATGAGGGAAAGCAAATTTTCAGTGAGACAATTCCAGGCATCTGGAGCAGCAAGTGAAAAAGGACAAAACTGAGCTAATGAAGAAGAAACCCTTGGTTGAGTGCGAAGCCTAGAGTTCCTAGTAGACAGATCTCAAGCAGGCTGGTAAAAAGGAATGAGGCCTGAAAGACAGGCAGGAGCTAGGTGAGGTAGGGTTTTGAAAGTTAAAACAAGAAGCTTGTACTGAATCTTAATAGGATTCAATACAGAAGGATTTTTCATTATTTTCAGCTTAGATGTTAATATAAATAGTGTGATTGCTGCAAAGGGGATTTAAGCATTATATTTAAAGGCCAGGCACATGTTATTTATTAAAGGTTGTTGATAGAATCATAGAACCATAGAGTTGGAAGAAACCATAAGGGCCATTCAGTCCAACCCCTTGCCATGCAGGAATACACAATCAAGTCATTCCTGACAGGTGGCCATCAATGTTCTTTCTCTACTTCCTTTCCTTTCCTTGCTCTCCAGGTTAGCACTGAGTGAGGGAGATGGAGCCTGGTGTCCTGCAGGACCTGTCTACCCCAATGATGCTGAGTACCTGGAGATTGACCTGCGTCGGCTACACTTCTTAACTTTAGTGGGAACGCAGGGCCGGCATGCAAATGGGCATGGCAAGGAGTTTGCCCGTGCTTACCGGCTCCATTACAGTCGCGATGGACACCGCTGGATGCCTTGGCGGGACCGGTGGGGCAATGAGGTAAGCGAGGGACTGAGCTGACTCAGCAAAGGCAGCCAATGAGATTTAGGAGGGCTTTCCTCCATTGACATGAGGGTTAGAAACATGTTTTATGAGATTAAACAAACATTTTCTCAAGATTCTCTAAGAGAAGTAGCTGCCAATGGGAGAGAGGGCAGAACATGTGTTGGAGCAAGGAGTGTTTGATGGTGTGAAGCAGTGGTGTCCAACCTGTGGCCCTCCAGGTGTTTTGGACTACAGCTCCCAGAATTCATGACCAATGGACCAGCTGGCTCAGGCTTCTGGGAGTTGGAGTCCAAAATACCCGGAGGGCCACAGGTTGGACCCCACTGGTGTGAAGGAAGAGCTAGGCAAGCCTGGCTGGAGGCACCCAATCACAGCTCATGTAATGCTGCGAAGGGAGGGGGAGCTCAGGGAAGAAATGTTACAAAACAGGTCTGTCTTTGTTAGAGGGCAGATAGGGAAAGCTGATGCAGAGACAGGGTTTGGATTTGAGAAAGATAAGGAACAAATGGTATAGAGACAGGTCAGTCAGAGAGATAAGAGGACTGACTGGGGGATTGAGGGAGCTGTGATTGATTGAGAGTTCAAGGGTTATGTCGAGATTGGTCCCTGGATGTGCCTATACCTGCCATTTTTTTGTGTGTGGTTCTATAACTGAGCTGTTAGTTGTGTTTTGATTTCTTTGTATATGTCACTATGGAATGGGAGATAGGCTGGCAGGCAGCTGCAGAAGTCTGGGGAAAAGAGGAGGTACGATTGTCTGGGAAGAAAGAATCAGGGGATGATAGGTAACCAGTAGCTTTGTAGCCCGCCAAATTTCATAAGTTTGCAAATTGCTTTTAGTATAGTGTCTGCTCTCATAGTTTCATTTCTGAGCAACAACCTTGTATGATATGCTTTCTGGATTACTGTGGCAATAACCTTTTCTGTTTAACTCTGAAACTGCTGGACACTGCATCTGGGAATACAAGTACCTGACAGGTTAATATATTAATCACATGTGCCTTACTTATTTGTTTGTTTTTACTACTGTCTCTGCCTGTTCACATTAAGGCTGGTGGAGGGCTGGTCACACTAACCACAGCGAACCTAGCACCACAACAAAGCCACAGGTCCACATATAAGGTGTTACCCGAGGCTCAAGTACCCAATCCAGGAAGGGATTAAGTGGGGAACAAGGGCAGGTGTGGGACAGGATTCCAAGGGCTGGAGCTGCAGGGCCAGCCTGGAAACGAGGATTCATCATAGATGGCCATAGAGGCCTGGTCACGAAAAGCCTGTTTCTGGTCAATCCTGCTTCAGATTGCAGATGCAGGCTCCCATAGAAAACTGCTTAGAGAAGCTGCTTTTACAGCTCCCAGCATGGCCAGTTGGGAGGATTCAGGGAGCTGTAGTCCAAAAAGTAATTTTTCCACACTTTGGTCATGGTGGAATGTGCCTCTCTATAATCCCACCCCTACCCTTTCTGCATGCAGAAAAGTATCAGTAACTTGTCTTGCTGACCTGCTAATTTTCTACATATAGGAATTTAGTTGTGTGTGTGTGTGGGGGGGGGGTTGGGAAAAGCATTCCTATTTGTGAGAACCATTGTGGCATAGGAGCCCTGGTGGTGCAGTGGTTAAATGCCAGTACTGCAAGTCACCACGTCACAAGTTCAATTCCAGCGGGCTCCAAGGTTCACTCAGCCTTCCATCCTTTCGTAGGTCGGTAAAATGAGTATCCAGCTTGTGGGGGGGGGCAATTAGCTAACACATATTGGAAACTGCTTAACGTAATGTAGATGTGTAAATAGCTATTGCTTAAAATAATTTGTAAGCCGCTCTGATAGCCTTCTGGCTGAAGAGCGGGGTATAAATAAATAAATAAATAAATAGTGGTTTGAGTGTTGGACTGGTTCTGGAGACCAGGGTTCAAATCCACACTTGGCCATGGAAACCTACTGGGTGATCTTGGGCAAGCCACACTCTCTCAGCCTAAGGAGAAGGTGCTGAACAAATCTTTCGAGAAAACCCTCTGATAGGTTCGTCTTAGGGTTGCCGTAAATCAGAAGTGACTTGAAGGCACATAACAACACAATTCCTTCTTGCTGGCCTCTTCCCCATGCCTTCTGAAGAAGTGCTTGGAAAGTTACTTTTAAAATTAACTGGATACAATATAGTTCCAGTTAGAGTTTGCAAGTAACTAGCTACAATTAGCCATATTATGCCTGCTTTAAGTAGCTCCTTTCTCAGAGATGAAGGCATAACTCAGAGACAAGAACAATTTTTTAAAACTGACTTTCTAAGCTCTGCTGAAGTGAACTGACCCAGAGATGGGTATACCTCTCTGTGGACTGACCTAAAGTGCCTTACAAATAAATGAGTTTTCCTAATATGCCAGGCAGAGCTGTTGGGTTAAATATCATTTCCAAACCTGGAAAACTTAATTTTTTGGACTAGAGCTCCCAGAATTCATATATCAGTGGCCATGTTGACTGTGGATTCTGGGAGCTATTGTCCCAAAAGTAAATTTTCCAAGCTCTGATCACTTCTCAGGTGTTCTCTTGACAAAGCACCATTCACTGTTTAAAGAGCTCCATCCTGTTTTAACTCCTTGTCCTAAATTAGAGTTGTTTTTATGGTTCTTGATAAATGACAGAAAAATGATGCCCCTTCATGGCTACTCTCTATCCCATAGGTGATTTCGGGTAATGAAAATACAAAGGATGTGGTACTGAAGGATCTGGGCCCACCAATTATCGCCCGATACGTCCGTTTCTACCCACGTTCAGATCGTGTCATGAGTGTCTGCCTTCGTGTGGAGCTCTATGGTTGTATTTGGAAAGGTGAGTCAGTTGATTTTAGAGCCCAAATACCCTAAAGGTATCCAATCATGTCTGATGTTGGAACCTAAGAAGACTCAGCTCTGTTTAATACTTGGATGGGAGACCACCATTGAATACCAGGTGCGGTAAGCTATATTTCAGCAAAATATATATTCACCTCTGAGTATTTCTTGCCTAAGAAAACCCTGTGAAATTCATGGGTTCTCCATAAGTTGACACATGACTTGAAGACGCACACACCTACACACACCATATAATGAAATTCAGCTATTTATCTAAACCATGGATAGATAACTACATGGTGGCCATGGGCCAGTTTCCTCCTGACCTCCCCATAAGCTGCTCTTTCTCAGCAAGCCCAACGAGTTCTCTTTTCCTCTGGAGTCTCTCTCAAAATGGTGACAGGAAGTGACATTGGACCACTTCCTGTCACCATTTTGAGAGGCACTACAGAGAGAGGGCAGCGGGTAATCTGGGATCCTTTATGTGACTCATTGGAAAAGACAATAATGCATGGTAAAATAGAAGACAGCAGGAAAAAAGGAAGACTGCACTAAAAGTGGAAGGATTCAATCAAGGAAGCTATAACCCTGAGTTTGTAAGACCTGAGCAGAGCAGTTGATGTCTGGGAATCTTGGAGGACTCTAATTCGTAAGGCCATTATCAGTCTAAGTTGACTTAATGGCAAGCAACAATAGGGTTCTAGGGTGGTTGTGAGGATGGAGTGAGGGAAAAGGGGGTTCGGGGGCCACAGAAGTGGTGCCCAGGGGCCACATGCAGGCTGGGGGCTGCACTGTGCCCACCCCAGTCTAAATTTAGGGATATATGCAGAAGCAATATGGTGTGATTATTAGAGTAGAGAATGTGTCTGTGGGGAGCAACTTCTCTTAGCTTCCACCAAGCACTCTCTCCCATCACATTCTTTTAAAACTGAGCAGTACAGGTTGCTCCCCATATCCACGGAACCAATATTCATGGTTTCAGTTATCTGCGGTTGAAAAAATAGGGACACATAGCATAGAGTCATGCTGGAAAATGCCCAGAGAGGTGTCCTCTCTAGTAATCGCTAGGTCCACCAGTACAACTCTATGTCCTTTATTGAATTAAGGTTTGCTATTATCTGCAGTTTCTGAGAACATATCCCACATGGATGCAGGGAGCGACCTGTAAGCCATCCTTATTTCCAGTAATGCCTCAGGGGTATACATCTTCAGAGACATTTGCATAAAATAAAAATAGTGGCTGGCGTTGGTATACTGCTTTTTTAAGTATGTCCAATCTCTGAACCAAAAGAAAATAATAAATTGAAGATCTGGGGCAAGAAGCATCTTGGGAAGCTAGACGGACTGTTGTGAAATGATAAATCTTGTTGGTGTGATGTGTGAGCAAGCTGGCAGGTTGGATTTGGCTTGGTGTGTTTTCCCTAAACGTCTGTTGTCCAGGCAGCTGCAAACTATAGTTGGTCAATTCATGTGTCACACAAAATCATAGTTAAGCTTTCTTAACCATTTTTGGCATGAGATCCAGACAGAGCCAGTGGTTTTCTGAGCTCAATGTTCAGCCTTGTTGCTGAAGTACTTGCTGACCCAGGTTGTTCCCAGCTTACACTGAGCAATGATGTTATGCCTGCTGTATATCTGCATTGGGCATGAGGTTGTAGCTCAGTGTCAGAGTGCACACTTTGCAGGCAGAAATTGCTTAATTCAATCCATGGTGTCTCCATTTTAAAAAGGGTCAGTTAACAGATGATGGGAAAGCTCTGTCCCAAGACCCTGAAGAACCACTGTCAATTACTGTTCAGATAATATGTGAAGGGATCTTGTAGCACCCTTGAGACTAACTGAGAAAAAGAAATTGGAGTACAAGCTTTTGTAGACTTCATCTACTTCCTCAGATGCAGGGAGTAAACTGTTGCCTAGGAACAGACCTTACAAGCAGTCGGTATGAATAGTCATAGGAATGCAAAACTTGTGGGTATGGTAATGAGGTGACAAGTTCAGTTTTAATAATGGTCATTTAGGGACAAAGGCAATGACCATTGTTACAACTGAAGTTGTCACCTCATTAAAAGTGCTACAAGATCCCTTTGTATACAGTAGCACCCCGTATCCATGGGGGATTGGTTGGGGGGGGGCTGCAGATTTCTCCCTCGCTTCCCCTTCATCCCGTAAGGGCCCTGCCATGAATGGAGGTCCTTCAGGAGGAGGAAGGGAGAAGGTGTGATTGCTCCTGCCCCCTCCCTTCCTCCTTTGTCCCACCATGGCCCCGCCATGACCGGTGGTCTCCCGGAGGAGGGAGGGGGTAGGTGCGGTCACTCCTTCCCCCTTCCATTCCCCCTTCACTCCTCCATGGCCCCACCGTGACTGGAGGTCTCTTGGGAGAAGGGAGGGGGCAGGTGCAATCACACTTGCTCCTTCCCTTCCTCCTTTGTCCCGCCATGGCCCCACCATGACCAGAGGTCTCCTGGGAGGAAGGTGGGGGTAGGTGTGATTGCTCCTGCCCCCTCCCTTTCTCCTTCTTCCCGCCAGGGCCCTGCCACGAACAGAGGTCTTCCAGGAGGAGGGACGGGCAGGCATGATCGCTCCTGCCCCCTCCCTTCCCCCTTGACCTCTGCCATGGCCCTGCCATGAACAGAGCCATCCCAGGGTAAGGGAGGGGGGAAGTGAGATACCTCCTCCCCCTCCCTTCCCCCCCCCATCACCAACCACAGATAATTGAATCCGCTGTTGGTGAATCAGCAGATACGGGGGTGCTACTGTACTGATATCCCAGAGTAACATGGCTCTGTCTTTGAATTCTGTTCAGATGATATTAGGCTGAAGGACCCAGTGGTTTTGACTCAGTGTAAGGCAGCTTTAGAAATCCCTATTTTTGCTTACTAACACTTTGCATGCATAGCTTTTGTCTTTTTCTCTCTACATACCAAAACACCTTTGCCATACACAGAGTATTATCCTTCCCAGGTTCCCAGCTGGAGGTTTTCTGCTAAATGTGTTATGTGTTTGCTTATTTCCACCCACAGATGGCCTTCAGTCATACACAGCTCCGCTAGGCCAGGTCATGCCTCTTGTCCCCGAACCTGTCTATCTGAATGACTCCACCTATGATGGGCACAGCGTCCACAAGTGAGTGAGTGAACCTGTGCCTTAACCTGTTTTTGCATTCTATCTCTGAACATGATTATTTGCGCTGGAACCTTTAGCTTCAAACAGCTGGTTCAGATAACCAAGGTAGTTTGCATATTGATCTCAGTCATCATGTTATAGCCTGATTAATAGACATTTTGTCACCTGTTGGCACAAAAGGTTATGGTGGGCCATACTTTTATCTACTCAGGGAACAGGAAAAAACAACAACAATCCATAACTCCTAGCTGGTCAGATGGTGAATGGGGTTCTTGGCAGAAAGCTTGTTGTGGAAATGCACCAAAAACAGTCTCATGGCAGATGAGGAAACTGGATAGTTGTGAAGTTTAAGGGGTATCATCTCAGACAAGTCACTACTGCAGCCTCAGTTACCTCTCTGCAAAATGGAAGTGATGGTGAGGACAGCATAAGATAAAGACAAGAAAGCAATTTGTACTTAGAAAACCTATAGGGATGAGCATTCAGAGCAGCCTTCCCTTACCTAGCAACCTTTGCGGTCTCCAGTGCAACTGTAATGTTTAAAGGCCTGTAACCATGTTGAAATTGGTCTGTTTGCATGTACACTTGTTCCTCTGTATCCACAGATTTGGTATCCACGGATTTAAGTTTTCACGGCTTGAAAATACAGTATTCTTAAAAAAATAATAATCCAAAAAGCAAACCTTGATTTTGCCATCTTATATAAGGGACACCATTTTGCTATGCCATTGCATATAATGGGACTTGAGTATTCACAGATTTTGATATCCACGGGGGGTCCTGGAACCAAACCCCAGCGAATATGAAGGGACAACTGTATCTTTTGCCTGGATTATCATCTTCATTCTGCTCACATAATCAGACCTGCTGATACAATTGCAGGCCTTGAAACCAAGGGTCACTGACACTTAGCCTGTGGACTACAAACGGCTGTTTGTGTCCCCTAATCTTCTGTTTGCTGCCAGTTCTATTAGAAACAAGGATACAGGCTCTTTTCTCTCTCTCTCTTTCCTTCCCCTCTGGAAAGGAAGGAGATACTCTGCCTTGCCAGTCTTACTCTGAAGTGTTTTATATTTCAGAAGGAGACTTTGCCACCCTCCAGTACCATAGAGAGCCGTGAAATTGCTGAATTTCAGTGGCAACCACAGTGGTGGCAGAACCGTGAAAGCCAGAGGTAGAAAATTGGCCAGTCCTTCTTCAAGCGTTGAAGAAGGCTTCATGGGATCAAGCTATAGAAGTGCACCCTTTGTGTGGAATGAGTCAGGGTAACATTTAAAGGACATGTCATTTCAATCCAGAAATGGAAGTACAGTGAGAGTCACTCTTTCTCCTTGTTGACCTGTTTGTAACTAAGCCTTCATTCTAACTACAGGTTGCACTTTGGGGGTCTTGGCCAGTTGACTGATGGGGTGGTAGGCCTGGACGATTTCACCCAAACCAAGGAGCTGCGTGTTTGGCCAGGGTACGACTATGTGGGCTGGAGGAACAGCTCTTTCCCTGGTGGCTTCATCGAGATGGAGTTTGAGTTTGATCAGCTCAGAGCCTTCACTTACATGAAGGTAACTCAGAGAACAGCTGAACATTCTTCTGGAAAGCTCTGTTGGGCATAAATGGGATGGCAGGAATGATGAACCAGTCCTGTCAGAAGATCCAATTCTGGAGGAAGCAAAAGTCAAATTATATAGTTGTTGGCAGAAGGAAATTAATCAATAGATGCAGCTTATGAAAGAAGGCTGTTTCTAGGATTGGGAGGATTTGCCAAGAAGAATAATTTCAAAAAATGTGGTGAATGTTAGCACTTGGGCTTTTAAAAAATGTGTATATTTTATTGACTTTAAAACATTATATAGGAATACTGTAATGAAAATTAATAATAGCAAGTAATATTAATAAATAATACTACTAATAATTTAAAAACTTACGTTCTGTTACAACAATCACTCCACAAACAGTCTTCTCTTCCAGTATTTGTTTGGGCATTCTGACAATCCATGTGAAAGATGGATAGATAGATAGATAGATTCTCCATTTTTTGGACATATAACACCAGTGAATAGCTTAAAGGAAGTCTCCTACTCACTTAAAGAGCTCTGCTCTTTTTCCCCTTGACGCCTTTTATAACTGGTATCTCTGCTCTTTCTTCTTTTAAATGTCTCCTGAAAACCCAGATAAGGATTAGAAAAGTAGAGGAAGGAGCTTGTTTCAAAGTGGTCTCTCATTTGTGTCATGTCAGCTTCTCGCTTTTCCACCCCTCCTGTGCCACTGCATCCTCTCCAGGTTCATTGCAACAACATGCATACGCATGGGGTGAGCATCTTCCGGCAAGTGGACTGCCTCTTCAAGCGCAGCCTGGCCACAGCCTGGGAACCTATCCCTGTCTCACAACAGCTTGCTGTGGACGTGAAGAACCCCAGTGCCCGCTCCCTCACAGTGCCCCTGGAAGGGCGTCTGGGTCTGTTTGTGCAGTGCCATTTTCACTTCGCCGGCGAGTGGATGCTTTTCAGTGAAATAGCTTTTCTTTCTGGTGAGCTGTGTCCCCTTACCCCCTCTGATGTTCTGTTACCTCCCTCTCCACCCTGTGGCGACCAGTGGCTTCCTCGTCAGTGAGGCGGCTAATCCACTCTGGGTTACTTTAAACAAAAGGAAATAAAACCTAGTTCTCAAATAGTTTCAGCATCTTGGATAACTCCTTTTAACATTTCCTAACCCTAACCCTACCCTCTGAAACTCCCTCTTGTGGGAGGATAGGCTGGCTCCTTCCCTGAGTTCCTTTTGCCAGCAGGCAAAGATGCTTTTATTCAAGCAGGCTTTTAACATGTAGCTGCTTCCACAGAGGCTTTTTATTGGGGTGTTTCCCCCCCCCACTTTTATATGTTTTAAATATTTTTTAAATAATTGTGATGATTTTGATTGTTGTCAGTTGTATATATATTTTAATTGATGTTTTTTGTGAGCTGCCTTGGGTCCCACTCTGGGAGAAAGGTGGTGTATAAATTAATTAAATAAATAAACAAGATTAATAGGAGTATAGTGTCTAGATCAAGGGAAGTAATAGTGCCACTCTATTCTGCTTTGGTCAGACCTCAGCTGGAATACTGTGTCCAGTTCTGGGCACCACAGTTCAAGAAGGATATTGAAAACCTGGTACATGTCCAGACGATGACGACCAGGATGGTGGGAGGTCTGGAAGCCATGCCCTATGAGGAGCGGCTTAGGGAGTATGTTTAGTCTGGAGAAGAGTAGGTTGAGAGGGGACATGATAGCCATGTTTAAATATTTGAAGGGGTGTCATATTGAAGATGGAGCAAGTTTGTTTTCTGCTGCTCCAGAGACTAGGATGCAGAGCAATGGGTTCAAACTACAGGGAAAGAGGTTCCACCTAAACATGAGGAAGAAGTTCCTGACAGTAAGAGCTGTTCACCAGTGGAATACACTGCCTCATAGTGTGGTGGAGTCTCCTTCTTTTAAACAGAGGCTGGATGGCCATCTGTTGGGAATGATTTGATTGTGTATTCCTGCATGGCAGTGGGTTGGACTAGATGGCCCTTGTGATCTCTTCCAACTCCAAGATTCTATTATTCTATGATACAGAATTATAGCACTCTGAATCCACTTTAGCCATGGTCCCATCCTATGAAATCTGGGATTGGCAGTTTATGGGAGGGCTCTCACAGATTCTCAGCCAGAGAGCTGTAGTGCCTCACCAAACTACAAACCCCAGGATTCCACAAGATGTAGCCATGGCAGTTAAAGTGAAATAATAATGCCATGATATTTTGTAGTGTGAATGGGCCCCTGGAGTGGAATCGCCTCCCCACTAACAGGTAAGCCACCACTGCTCATCCCCTGTTCTTCCCCTGCTATTCTTCCACTGTGCTCATGCTTTTCCTGTTCCTTTCTCCTTCATCTTATTTCCTTACCTTCCAGACATTGTGGATGATCCCTCTCTCTCGGTGTCAAGCCGCCGCCCTCCAGTAGTGGCACCACCTCGGCCCTCAGGCCATGACACTCCAGTCTCCACAGCCCTTGGATCTGCACTGAATGAAAAAAACGGGATGGCCTCAAACCTTACACTCCAAGGTGAGTAACCCACATAGCTGTATAAGCCCCGAGTCTCACACATGACTCCTTCGCCCAACACTTCAGAGTACAATCTGTTTTCAAATGCTTGATTAGAGGCCACAGTTGGATTCCCCCCACCCCATGTGTTTCTTCCCCTTTAAGACCTTGAGAACCAAGGGGAACCGAAATCGGGCCAGCCCATTGCAAAGGATGATAACAGCAATACATCCATCCTGATTGGATGCCTGGTAGCCATCATCCTACTCCTGTTGGTTGTGATATTCCTCATCCTTTGGCGGCAGTACTGGCAAAAGATTTTGGGGAAGGTAAGTGAGGCTGGGCTGGAGGAAAATGCTGCAATACTATTTGACCATGGGCCACTTGGAAGAAAATTGTGTTTCTTAGTCACGTGTCTGTTGGCAGAGACACATTTTCCTTCTGTAACTATAATGGGAGCCTGACTTTATTGTAGCAGCCAAAAATATTTACTTTTTATGCAGAGGGAAGGATAATATGATTGTGGAGGAACCCACCCTTGTGTTTTGGCATGTTTCACTGACTGGTGCGGGGCTACAGCTCAGTAGCAGAGCCTGGGCTGTGCATTTAGAAAGTCCCGGGGTTTCATGTCTGGCTTGTGCAGCTAAAACCATCAGGTCACAGGGGTTGGGGAAGACCTGTGTCTTTAGACCAGGGATTAGTAGCCCTTGACCTGATCTCATGCAATTCTTGCTCTAATTTCAGAAACCCACTTCTGTGATCCTAGTTTAATAGGCAGGTAGCAAGAAGGGACAAGAGAGAGAGAAAAACAGAGAGAGAGACCAGACAAATAGATCTGAATCAGTGAGGGGGCAAGTGTAAAATGGGAGTGAAAGTGAAGAAGGCGCTAGGAGAGGCGTTGTAGTGTAGTGTGTAGAATACTGAGACATTGGAGATCCAGGTTTTAATTTCCATTGAGCCATAACACTCAATGGATTACTTTTTTCAGCCTGACCTAGGGTTTGGAATTAACTCATTATTGTAATAAATACAGTAATTGCAATTACATTAATTACCATTATTTATTGCCCTGGCAAGGTGGAACAGGATTCTTTTTTCAGGAAAAAAATGTAACATCCCTGCTTTTTTTTAAGGAATGAATAACATTTCATGCTCATTTATGGGGTCAGGAAAAGGAGTTAACCTCAAAACATAATTGTATATGAGGTGGCCAGAAGTTAATTCATTTTGGTTTTTTGGTCTTATCTGCTCTTTGCTTCCGCTTGAACATAAATCACCAACAGAGCCATAAGACACAGGAAGTGTAGGTGGCAACCACACTTCTTGGAATGTGCCTGGAGCCTATTTGACCCTGTCTCTCTGGTCATTGACACTTCCTTGCCTGTAGGCCCAACGCCGGATCTCCGATGACGATCTTACCGTTCACCTCTCTGCACCTAGTGACACCATTGTCATCAACAACACAATGGGTTCCCACAGGCACTCCAACCGCTACGAGCGCATCCACTCGGGAGAGACGGAGTATCAGGAGCCCAACAGGGCCCGCATGAAACTGCCAGACCTGCCGCACAGCGCTGAGAACTCTGGTGAGGGGACTGGTTGTGGAGTTGAGCTGAAACGGAGGAGATGGGGAAGGAGGCAGAAAGTGAATAAACTATTGGAAAGGTTTGTGGAGGGCTGATATAAAGCAATGGTAGTTAACCTCTCTGTTCCTGGAGGTCCCAGTCTAGGGGCTAGAACAGTCCATATCCTTCATAGATGGCACTTGGGCAGTATGAGATCATGAATGGTGGAGGCAAAGAAATAAATGTGTTTTTGGGAACTTTCCCGTGAACAACCAGGGCAGTGGTAGCCCTTTGTTGTTCCAGAATGCTCAATGCAATAACATTCACATGACCTACATATAGAAGAAACCTATTGTTTCTCGTCCCCCAAAATGATACCACCGGGAAAATTATTTCCCACACTGTGGCTAAAATTTGACAAGGCTACTATGGGACAAAGCAAAACCAGAACCGAAAAGACAAACACTGATCATACCCTTCAAACTTAGTACCATGACTTAATAATAATAATAATAATAAAAATTATTTCTACCCCACCCCTCTGTTAAAAACAATTGGGGCGGCTTACAAAAATTAAAATACAGAAACAGATTAACAACCCTAAACCCCACCCACCCCCACATTAACATTTGCTACACCTCCTGTGAATAAACATTGCCAAAAAAACCTTATAATAAGGTTGCCAACCATTCAGCGGTTTCGTTGAATTAATTGCTGGATTAAGTCATGCAGCCCTAGCTGCTGTGCTGCTTGCGTCTGTCATTCAGTTCAGTAAAATACAAATGCATGCATCTGTATTACAGCTTAGGAAGGTTACTTTTTGGGGAATACATCTCTTGGGTTCCCTGAACCAACATGTTCATTAGCCATGCTGTCTGGGAGTTTTTCAGAATGTAGTCCAAAAAGGTAGCTTTCCCAAACTGATACATAGGATTTGATTTAAATATATCCCCCCACCACCGCCTTGTTCAAAAGGCTCCTAGAGTGGCTTATATAAGGGATTGTCTAGATGGTGAAATACTCCTCATAGAATTCATAGAGAATACAATCTGTTCCAACATGCTCCGAACAAGATTCAGGGGTATTCAGAAGAGGGGGGAGGGGTAAAAAACTTCACAAACCACGCAGTAGAAGGATTTGTGGTTTCCTCCAATGTTTTCTGGAAAATATGCAAAGATGTGCATTTTCAGACATATGAACATAAAAATTCGCATTGCTGCGCATTTTTGCTCCATTGCCCTTTATGAGGGTGTGTGGACAATCAATTCAAATGAATGCAAATAGATGTGAATATGCACACAGCTGTGAAGACAAAACAACTTGGCTACAAATGAGCAAAATGCGCTCCCTCTCACAGTAAGCTGTTGCATCAAGACAAGGCCTTTGATACGTGCACCTACATAGCACGTGTGTGTGTGTGTGTGTGTGTATTTCTATAGGCACAAACTTTTATTCACTAATACACATTCTCACATGCACATAAGTCAATGTCTGTGGCTGGAAAGAGATGAAAGAACCAGGGTAGAAATGGTATGTTAATGTTACGCAAACCAACATTTTCATACAGCTTTGATTTTTTAAATATGTTGCTTGCATTGAAGTATCAATATGCTGATGTATATTGATAGGCTTTTGCTATGAACTAATAGCAAGCTATGGTTTATGGCAGTGGTTCTTAACCTGGGGTCTGGGGACTCCCAGGGGTCCGTGATGTCCTCACAGGGGGTCCGCGAAGGCTTGAAAGTTGCTTGGACCTCCTCCTCCCTGCAGTGGAGTGGCCACATGACAGGAGCCAAGGCAAAGGCTGGCTGGCTAGCTTGGCTTGTGCATTGCCATTCAATCTTCTCCAGCCACAAACTTGCAGGAGGAAGCAGGAGAAAAGTCTTCCCTCCTGCTCCAGAGGCCCTGAGGGAAGGTTTCATGGATGCTGTAATTGTATTATTGTTATTATCAAGTATTATTATTGTTGTTGTTTTAAATGTTGAGTTAAATCTTGCACGTCTGCTGCATCAAAAGATATTTAAAGGGGGTCCCTGGTAAAGAAAAGGTTAAGAACCACTGGTTTATGGCTAACTCTTAAGGAAGGAAAGAAGGAAGCAAACAGAGCAAAAGAGTGAGGAAAGGATGGGAGGATGGATGAAATGCTTAGCTGTACAGTACTCAAAAGGTTCTGCAGGTATTTTTTTTTTGTCTCTTTAGTAGTCCACAGTGTCCGTAGAACTCTTTTCCAGCGCCACATTTCAACTGAGCTGATTTTCTTCCTATCAGCTTTCTTCATTGTCCAGTTTTCACAACCATACATAGAAATGGGAAATACGATGGCATGGACCATCCTAACTTTAGTATTCAGTGATATATCTCGCCCTTATTTTGTCTTGCCTGTTTGTTCAGCCTGTTCCCCAGAAGGCTGAAGGAGTGAAAAATTGTGGCATCTGCTTTAAGGCCAGTTAAGGTTATACCCTTGAAGTTTGCTTCACAGGAATAGCAGAAAAGGCAGTAATACTATTCTTGGGATGTACCACTGAAGGCTGTAGAGGGAAGTCCCAAAACCAAGTTAAATGCCTTCCTTTAAGGGGATGGAAATTTCTGAACATATCTGGGAGATAGTTGCCTACAGTGCTTCCCCTTGCCATTTATGTTCTCTCTCTCTCTCTCTATATATATATATATATATATATGAGAAAATTAAGTTGATTTTTCCACCTCCAGCTGAAATGGGTACAGTCCAAGAACACTTTAATTTAATGTTTTAATTATTTTATTTAATTAGGTATTTATACCCCGCTCTTCAGCCACAAAGGCTATCAGATTGGCTTACAATTTGTTTTAAGCAATAGCAATTTACACATCTACACTGCATTAAGCAGTTTCCAGTGTGTGTTAGCTAATTGCCCCCACAAGCCGGGTACTCACTTTATTTTATTTTATTTTTTATTTTCTGCTTAAAATATTTATATACTGTTCTTCATCTTATGGTATAAGGATGCATTACAAAATACAGTAGTTTCAAAAACTTAATAAAAACTTGGTGAACAAATAGAGGCAGAAAATACATAAAATAGATGCTTACACCATCCAACTTCATAACCTAATTTAAAATTTCAGGTTACCTTCTCACCTGAACTAGGCTTTAATTCTGTTTTTTCTCCTTCTGAGGGGGCCTAGGATGCTTTTTTGTTTTTTGTTTGGTTTGGAAACTAGGAAGAGGAATGGGGGGTGGGAATAAGAGTGAACTCTTAAGGATTCTTTCAGCAAGAGAGGGCATAGTCAGCTTTAATAGCCTGGATTCCAGGGTGCCTTCCTTCTGTCTGAAGTGCTAATGATGGGATATTTCTATCCGTATACTTTGTGTCATTTGGTGTCTGTGTCTCTTGCTGCTCTGTTTGGGATGAGAGGCCTGAAAGGGGACAGGAATCCCTAAAGCGCTGCCTCTTCTCTGTGTCGTGCCTTCCCTTTCGTGTGCGTTTCTCCATCTGTCTGTCGGTTCCTCATCCGTCCATTTGTCTTCTCCACCCACCCTCCCCTTCTCCCGACAGCTCTGCTGCTCAGCAACCCGGCTTACCATCTCTTCCTGGCCACTTATGCCCAGCCAATGGGAAGGCCTGCTTTCCCGCCACCCAACCGGGTTAAGCCAGTCAACACCAATGGTAAGGAGGGTGCCACGCTTTTATGTGGCGCAGCTGGGAACCTGGGTGACCCACACTCCCAAGCTAATAAGAGCATTTTGCCTTCTGCAGTTTCTTTCCCTCCCTCCAGGGGATGCTGTCTGTCTCCATCTCTTTTTCTCTGCCACGTCTGTGCCCCCAGTTCATCTCCCTCTTGTCTATCCTGTGCATGGCTAACCCCTCTTGCTTAACTCTTCAGCTTTGCAGGTTCTGCGGTGCAGCAACGTCTGGGATGGATGGGATGGTTGGGGTGGGAACAAGATTTTATACAGGGTTCCATTTGTCCAAAGCTGAGATGTAGCTGGCCCTGAGCTTGTGGTGGTTACTGGATTTCTAGAAAAGCAGCCACAGTTGGGGTGGAGCATATAGAGATGTGAAGGCCTGGAAAAATTAAGAAAAAAAAACATTTCCCCCAATTTTTTTCCCTGAAGCCATTTTTGGGTTTTTTTTCCTGAAAAATTGAAAAAAAATTTAAAAATCGATTATGAAAAGTTTTATTTTAGCATGATAAATAAAATCTTTAAGACAATAAAATCTTTAATATACCAGTTGTGATAAGTTTATGCCAAATCAAATTGTACATAGTTATATTTTATGTTCCTAAAGCAACAGAGTGACTTTCAATCTGTAAAAAGTGCTAATGATGCATTTTTTCAATTTTTCTTTTTGTCTGAAAATTTCATTTTTTTTCCTGGAAAAATGGGGAAATAAATAGGGTTTTTTCCATGGCTTCAAAATTTCCAGAAATTTTACATCTCTAGGAGCATATACCTCACTGGATGAACTGCCAACGTGACCTCAACTGTGGTTTCCCTCTTTCCATCTACAGCGTGTGGGGCTGACTACATGGAACCAGAAACCACAGGCAGCCAGCCAGGCTTCCAGAACAACGTGCCTCATTATGCCGAAGCTGACATCATCAACCTACAGGGGGTGACTGGCGGGAACACGTACGCTGTACCAGCAGTGGCGGTTGACGCTCTCACAGGGAAGGACATGGCGCTGGGCGAGTTCCCGCGGGAGCGGCTCATCTTCAAGGAGAAGCTGGGGGAAGGGCAGTTTGGAGAGGTGAGGAAAACCTGGCTGCAGTAGGCAAAGATTTTAAAGACTTTTAGTGGTGGGCTCATCCTTACATTTCCAAATCAGAACTTGGGGAAAAATGGAGGAGGGAGGACTACATAGCTTTGGGGGCAGGGGAATGGAAGACTACAGCTTCCAGAATTCCCCTATCTCAAGTGGAATGCACATTAAAAAACAAATTTACTTACTTATTTTTATATCTTGCCTTTCTCTTGACATGGGACCCAAGGTGGCTTACAACAAAGTTAAAAAGAAAATAATGCTAAAAACCTGAGGATAAAAAAGTTAAAACACAATTAAACAAGGTGTCATGTTGAAATACCCTTCATCTTAAAACGTGTAAAATTGTTTTAAAAACATAACATTAAAGATAAAGATACAGCACATAGACATAAAAAGACTCCCTGCAGCCAGTTAAAATAGTATATGATAGTAGAACACAGTGGTTGATACACTAAAGTCCTACATTTGGTCACTGGCAGAGTTTGGAAAGTTTCTTTTAAAAAATAAGCCATGCCTGTTGATATTACAGTTACCGTATGTTACTTCTTGCAAATACTGTATTGTTACTTTTTAAAATTACTTTAATTTTTTGAGGAGAGAGAATACTTAGGACTGATAATAGAATGGGATAACATATATTGTTAGAAAAAATCCCCTATCAAAATGTGTGTATAGATTTCTTTTTTAAAATACTAGTAACTAGGAAGCCATTATTTGTTACACCAACAAATTACCTCCACTCTTGCTTGTTTTAAAATGTAACTTTGACCACATCCACACTATACAAATAATCCATTTTGAAAGTGGATTATTTGCTATAGCTCCTTCCTATGTTCCCTGGTGGTGCAGTGGTTAAATGCCAGTACTGCAAGCCACCACGTCACAAGTTCGATTCCAGCTGGCTCCAAGGTTCACTCAGCCTTCCATCCTTTCGTAGGTCAGTAAAATGAGTACCCAGCTTGTGGGGGCAATTTGCTAACACACATTGGAAACTGTTTAATGCAGTGTAGATGTGTAAATAGCTATTGCTTAAAACAAATTGTAAGCCGCTCTGATAGCCTTGTGGCTGAAGAGCGGGGTATAACTAACTAACTAAATAAATTTTTTTAAAAAAACTATGTAATCCTGGGTTTTATAGTTTGGTGAGGCACCAGCACTCTTCGGCAGAGAAGGTTAAAGACTACAAATCCCAGTATTCAGTAGGAAGACACCATGGCAAATAATCCAGTTTCAAACTGGATTATTTGTGTAGTGTGGATTTGGTCTTTGTTACACCCTTGTTCCTCCCCAACTCCTGTTTGTAA
The DNA here is from genome assembly GCA_030847615.1 of Gambelia wislizenii. Taxonomy (NCBI): domain Eukaryota; kingdom Metazoa; phylum Chordata; class Lepidosauria; order Squamata; family Crotaphytidae; genus Gambelia; species Gambelia wislizenii. The sequence continues at coordinate 42,781,814 of JAUMIR010000002.1, forward strand.
CATGTTACTGTCAGTGCCATTACTTGTAACTTACTGCTTCCAAGCTCTGTTTAGTGGCATTTTTAAGTTGAGGAGCAGAGAAATTGAGGCTGAGAAAATCCTAGGAAGTTGCTGGTTAGGATAGATAAATAATGTCTGTTTAGCAATCCTGGGATTAAAATATTGAATGGATAGCTGATCTAGATACTTCTAAAATACCTGACCTTTGACAACTGTCATTTCCTTTCCAAATGTGAAAATGTCTCAGGTTACCCTCACCCAAACTGACACCTTCCAGACGTGTTGGACTGTAAGTTCTATCATTCCCAAACAGCATGAGAATATTGTTGAACACATCTGGTAAGTGCCACGTTGGATAAGGCAGCTGCCTGGGCAACCATGTTGTTCTGTGATGGAAATCTCCCCCAGAGATAGGGGGGAAGAAGCCTGCCCCTTCACAGTAGTAATTGGTTTCCCTTCTTTGTCCTTTCCTTACGTTTCATTGGGTTTATTTCTCTCAAGGTCCATTTGTGTGAGGTGGAGAATCCTCAGGACCTGCCGAACTTGGAATTTCCATTCAATGTGCGCAAGGGGCGCCCTCTGCTGGTGGCTGTGAAGATTCTGCGCTCCGATGCCACTAAGAATGCAAGGTGAGTTTACCACTTCCTCTGCCTAAATAAATACAAATGATGTGCAGTGTCAAAGAGCAGCCAATTATTTAGTCACTGAATCATAAATATAGATGTCATCAGGTGGCACCACCTGGCTTATTCTACTTTGCAAGAGCAAGATTATTAATGTGACTGATGTCTTACAACTGTGTGTGTGTGTGTGTGTGTTGTTTTTTTAGGAAGTTAAGCCAGCCCTCCCTAATAGTGTCCTTTTGGACTACAACTTGCCTCAGCCTCACTCTCCATAGGCAGTGGGTATGGAATGTCCCAACCTGCACGGCCAATATCAGGAATTATAGAACAAATCACCGGGAGAGCACCAGGTTGTGGAAGGCTTGGTTAGGTCATTGGCTCCTCTTGCCCAATACAGTTGTGTTGTGCCCAGGGGCTAGGTTTCTGCTCCTGTGCCCCACTGCCCCTGGGGACACATGGACCACCCAAAATTCCACAAAACACACACACATATACCCACCTCCCAAAGTTCTCAAAAGTCCATTCTGGTTTTGAATAGATACATTGGGATCCCCGTATCTGTGGAGGTTTGTTTTCCAGACTCACTATGGATACCGGAAGCTGTGGATAATAGTGAACCCTATTAAAATAAAGGGCTTCTGGTACAAACATACCATAGAGTTGCATTGGAAGACCTAGAAGGTGCCTAGAGAGGGTGCTTTGAATGTCTGTTCCTGCATGGCAGGGGGTTGGACTAGATGGCCTTTGTAGACTCTTCCAACTCCATGATTCTAAAATCATAGGCATTTTCCAGTGCAACTCTTTGGTATGTGTCCCTATTTTTTCAGCCATGGATAACTGAAACCATACTGGTACCATGGATACAGGGGTCCAACTATATTTTTTGATGTTAAATAATGGGGCTTGAGGTGAACATTAAAAAGCTGAACTGCCACTCCTGAAGGCCTCTGGAGGAAGCAATTCACCCTCCCCACCATTTTGGCTGGAAAAAGGGCAGTGCAGGACCCTGAAGGGACCAAGAGCTACAAAACCAGGCTTGGAGGCTACCTGAAGCTTCAGAGCTGCCATTTCCCATCCCCTGGTCTATTGGAATAAGCAGTGGCTCTCCTGGTTTTAAGCGGTGGTCCTTCCCAGTGGAGATACCCAGGACTGAAAGAATTTACACAAAACGTTTAATCCTACCTTTTGAGCAACAGCAGCATGATCAAAGGGGATTTGTTTAGCATTGTAGGTCTCTGAGTTAGAGAGGGGACCTCACATCTGGAGCCATCCTTTCCTTGCAACAACACACTTTATCTTCTCTCCTCAAAGCCTGAGGGATGATCTGAGTAGCACATGCTGTTTCTGCTGAACCACCACAGGAATCATGCTCTGTCTCAGCAATTCTTATAATAAATGACACCCAGAATCTGGCTTTTGTTATTGCCAAATTTGGAGGTATGAGGGTTAGGCCTATTTAAATACAAACACATCACTGAATGAGACTACGTGCGAAAGGGATCTAGGAGTCCTAGTAGACCACAAGTTGAACATGAGCCAACAGTGTGATGCGGCAGCTAAAAAGGCCAATGCAATTTTGGGCTGTATCAATAGAAGTATAGTGTCTAGATCAAGGGAAGTAATAGTGCCACTCTATTCTGCCTTGGTCAGACCTCACTTAGAATACTGTGTCCAGTTCTGGGCACCACAATTCAGAAAGGATATTGACAAATTGGAGCGTGTCCAGAGAAGGGCAACTAAAATGGTGAAAGGTCTGGAAACAATGCCTTATGAGGAGAGACTTAGGGAGCTGGGTATGTTTAGCCTGGAAAAAAGACGGTTTAGAGGCGATATGATAGCCCTGTTTAAGTATTTGAAGGGATGTCACGCTGAGGATGGAGCAGGCTTGTTTTCTGCTGCTCCAGAGACTGGAACACGGAGCAATGGGTGCAAGCTCCAGGAACAGAGATTCCACCTCAACATGAGGAGGAACTTTTTGACAGTAAGAGCTGTTCGGCAGTGGAACACACTCCCTCGGAGCGTGGTGGGGTCTCCTTCCTTGGAGGTCTTTAAACAGAGGCTGGATGGCCATCTGTCGGGGATGCTTTGATTGTGATTTCCTGCGTGGCAGGGGGGTTGGACTGGATGGCCCTCGTGGTCTCTTCCAACTCTGCAATTCTATGATTCTATGACTCCCTCTACCTATTTAAACTTTACACCAGGAGTGGATCGCTTCTTGCCCTACAGATGTTGTTGGCTTACAACTCCCATCAGCTTTAGCCAACATAGCAGTGGTGAGGGTTGGTTAAAAATGCAGTCTAACAGCATCTCAGCAATTTTAGGATGACCATCACTGGTTTTCGGGTCAGTGTAAGCTCTATATGGGCATTTTGCCTGCTCTAAGCGGGGTGGGTAGGTGGGTGGGATGTGAACATCATGTGTCCAAGCCCCACTCCTGGTGTCCCATCCCTGGCTGCTCAGTTCCCAATCTGCCCACATGATCACAGAGGCCTGAAGATAGGGTTTGATTCACATTCCCTTGAACACAAGATATGGGAGATATATGAGCGACATTATAGCCACTGCAACCATATCTGAAGTATTGGAAACAGGAGAAAGAAGGGTTGCGTGTGTTAAAACAAAATAGATGTTGGGAACCAGATTTCTTCTCATGGAAACAGTGAGTTGCGCTCCTCACCTCACTGTCTGTGTCCTTTCCTGCCTGCCCACAAAGGAATGACTTCCTGAAGGAGGTGAAGATCATGTCGCGCCTGAAGGACCTCAACATTGTGAGGCTGCTAGGTGTGTGTGTACGGGATGATCCACTATGTATGATCACGGAGTACATGGAGAATGGCGACCTCAACCAGTTCCTTAGTGGACATGAGCTGGAAGACAAGCTGGGTGGCAGCCCCAGTGGGAAACCAACCATCAGGTACTGACCCTGAATACATAAAAGTAAAACACCCATATTTATAGCTGGGGCTGGAACAAATTTCAGTATGTCTTAATCTGAACATTATCTCAGTAGACCTTGTCTATGGGGCATTTTAGACATGAAATGTACAAATAAATAAATACAAATTACACGTCAGAGAAATATTCACAATATAGTTCTCTTGATTTGACTTTACTCTTTCTAAAATTAACCTCATTTTCAAAGCCAGCAAGCAATCTGTGGCCCCTTAAATGCAAACCAGTTTATAGCAGCATTAATACAGGGGTGAGCAACCTTTGGTTGTCCAGATATGTTCGATCCTAAAATTCCATCAATTTTACCTTGTATGGCCACTGCTAAGGGGTGGAGGAAGCAGTAGTCCAACATTAGCTGGTGGGCCAAAGATTTCCTGCTCTTGCACTCATGTTTCATAATCCCCCCTTGTTAGGTACATTTTTGAAGTACCGTAACCCTCCCCCCAAAATAAATGATGTTCCTAATACAAGACAGTAGTAAGTTGGCTACTCTTTAGGAATGTCAGTATTCCTAGTTAGGAGATACTACTGCATTTGAGGGATTTGGTTTTTTTTTTTTTTAAGGAATATTGGATTTTGCAAGCTGATGCGTAATAATGCTGCCTTCAGGTTCATGAAAGAGACTTGATATACCAGCATTTTAAAGCTATCACTGTCTAATTTTCTAAGTAAACTTTGACATTTAAAAGTTGGACATCAATTTTGAAATGTCACATTTCAAAGATATATGAAAATTTGTTTCCACTCTAATTGGGAGTCATAAAGATGGAAAATTCTGGTCCAGCCGAGAAAGAGAAATTTGGATGTTTCTTTGGGTTGCTTGATTCCTGAGAGTTTCACTCCAGATCAATTGCAGGTGGCCCTCCTCCCTGTATCTGCAGCAAATATATTCCTGGATTTACTGTTTATAAGTGAAGCTGCGGGTAACAGCAAACCCTATTAAAATAAAGGACATCTCCTACAAACCTGCTATAGAGTTGCAATGGAAAACCTATTGATTCTTAGAGAGGACACCTCTCTAGGCTTTTTCCAGTGTGACTCTATGGTATGTGTCTCAGCTGTGGATAACTGAAACCACAGGTATTGGTTCTATGGATATGGGAGGCAACCTGTATATTGATTGGTTAAATATACTAAAGGCAATCACTGTGCGTAGCTTACCCCAGTGTCTGATGGGAATATCCTTTACCTCTCTTCTGTCACATGGGCTTTGGTGTCTGTTCCTGACATGTCTTGTTCTCTCTCTCTTTTTCTCCACTACTCAGCTATCCAACCTTGATCCATGTGGGGGCCCAGATTGCCTCAGGAATGGCTTTCCTTGCCTCCCTCAACTTTGTGCATCGGGACCTGGCTACGCGAAACTGCCTGGTGGGCGAAGGGTTCACCATCAAGATTGCTGACTTTGGCATGAGCCGGAACCTCTATGCTGGGGACTATTATCGTATCCAGGGCCGGGCTGTGCTGCCTATACGCTGGATGGCCTGGGAGTGTATCCTCATGGTGAGGGAATGGAGCTGTAAACATTGCTTCAGGGCAGGGAGGGGCAGTTTCTGGGAGGATTCCAGGGTCACATTGAACCTGCTGGTACCCAGGAGGGTGACATTCACTGCAGAAATTAAGGGACAGCTATAAATTTTGCTTTTAATTAAATTCACTGGCAGTTGTGGAGGCTTTCTGTGGTGCAAGAAGATGTCAAAGGCAAAGATGCCTCCATCACAGAGTCCAGTGAAACAGGACAGACCACAAGTTGAACATGAGTCAACAGTGTAATGCAGCAGCTAAAAAGCCAGTGTGTTTGCAGGCTGCATCAATAGGAGTACAGTGTCTAAATTAAGGTGCTACTCTATTCTGCTTTGATCAGACCTCACCTGGAATACTGTGCCCAATTCTGGGCACCACAATTCAAGAAGAATATTGAGAAGCTGGAATGTGTCCAGAGGAGGGTGACCAAAAATGGTAAAATATCTGGAAGCCATGCTGTATGAGAAGTGGCTTAGGGAACTGGGTATGTTTAGCCTGGAAAAGAGAAGGTTAAGAGGGAACATGATAGCCATGTTTAATATTTGTAGGAATGTCATATTGAAGATGGAGTAAGCTTGTTTTCTGCTGCTCCAGAGACTAGGACATGGAGCAATCAACTCAAACGAAAAGAAAAGAGATTCTACCTAAACATTAGGAAGAATATCCTAACAGTAAGAGCTGTTCGGCAGTGGAATGCACTGCCTTGGAGTGGCACGTTTCCCATTCCAGGTATAGGGGTTACCTTGTAGAAGAAAGAAAGAACATCCCTCAAAATTGTTTTGGCTCTTCTGTTTTAATTTACCTCTGCTCTTTTGGCTGCCATGTCTTGATTCAGAAGGGCATCTCTGTATGTGTAACCTTTGATCATCAAAAACATGAATTTTTGTGCCATCTTTAAAGACAAACTCCTGGGATAAGAACAGTTTTCATTGATTCTGGTGCATGAAAGCCTATATCATAATCAGCTGTATATTATGACATAAGCTATAATGGACCGGAGTCCACCTTGTTTGTTGGGGTGGGTTGCAGTCTACAAATGCTTATACCATAGTAAATTTGGTCATAATAAAAACTAGAAAGTTTTTTTTCCCCTCCAAAAAACCAGCAATGATGCCGAGCTAGTAAGAAGCTGGATTTTGTGCTTTTTCTTATGGAATTACAAAATTGCAATTACAAATGCTTAATGGTTACAAAGTTATAATTACAAATTACAAATGGTGTGGGCTCTGTTCAGAGTTTTCAACAGGGATGGCAGAAAGAACTAAACCAGAAGGTTTAGATTTGTGGAGGCCATCTTGGCAGTGTCTGAGATCTGGTGCCCACTTTATTTTTACCCTCCTGTTCCATTACCCCTCAGGGTAAGTTCACTACTGCCAGTGATGTCTGGGCATTTGGAGTCACGCTCTGGGAGGTACTCATGCTGTGCCAGGAACAGCCGTACAGCCAGCTGACTGATGAAGCCGTCATTGAGAACGCTGGCGAATTCTTCCGGCACCAGGGCAAGCAGGTAACTATGTGGGAGCCAGGCCAGAAGTCCACAAATATTTAAGGGCTGGTGTGCCACTGAGGTTGTAGGAATATTTGTTATCTATGTCAAGCAGAGTGCAGCGTAGCCAGTGCAATATGGGCGTGTGGTAGAAACAGGAGAAATACTCAAGATGCTCTTGTAAGGTAAAAAAGGAAAATTTCACAAAATCCATCGTGGGATAGGAAAGGAGATAGACAAGAGATGATTACCTAAATTTCAGCAAAAGAACCCCTGAGGCTGGCTCTCATGTGTTGACTCTTATGGATGCTCCCTTCCCAGCTTATGGGAGACAAAGGACTAACTAATGTTTGGGAGAAGGGGGTAGTGACTACTACGGGCAGGCAGGAAGCAAAAAAGCCAGAGTACATAGATCAGAGAAACAGAGAGGTGAAACTAAAGGGCAGACATGCTCTCTAGAATTCCCTCTCACTAATCAATTTATATAAGCATTGATGGCTCTTTGCTTCCAACAGAGGTTATGATGGTATGTGACACCTTTCCACAGTCATATATATGGACAAATAGAAAAATGCTAGGGTTGACTTGCATAGCTTGTGACCTGTCATCTGGAAAGCAGTCTGCTGGGGGTTTTCAGCTGGCCTTCTGTTCTTGCCTGCCTGAGAGGTCTACAAAAACAGCCTGTGAACAGGAGTGGTTCAGGCCCTTGGAAGATCATAAATCTGTGGTTTGTGGGCTGCATTGGGTTTGGGGCTTGCACCTTGCATTGACTTGATTTTAGGATAGGTAGAGTTGGGCAAAAGTGCTAAGGGAATGGAGAACTGCAGACTTATCAACTGTCTCTCACAATAGTATAACAAGGCTATCCCAAAATATTTTGCATGGTTGAGGTAGAATAGCAAAAGGCATCCTCTCCCTGCAAATCTGAGGTGTGTTGTTGTTGTTCTGTTTGCCTAGGCAACCCTAAGGCACACCTATCACACATTTGTCTTAACAAGATTTGTTCAGAGGGAGTTGGCCATTGCCTTCCTCTGAGGCTGAAAGAGTGAAACTTGCCCAAGGTTACCCAGGGCCACACAGGGATTTGAACCCTGGTCTCCAGAGTCATAGTTCAGTGCTCAAACTGCTGTGCCACACTGGCTCTTGAGGTGCATATATATTCAAAAACATGTTAATTGGCACAGGAGGCAAAAAGCCCATCAGCTCCTCTCCCTTACTTTGGCAATAGAATATGATAATAACAAATGAAATAACAACTTGCTATCCTTCATACTACCCCCAATCTGCTGCCTGAGTTAGCTTCCTCACATTGTCTAAAAGTAGGGCTGGCCATGAATATAAAACTGGCCTTGCTAGATCTATTTAGCCTAGTTCACTTTTTCCGTCTCCTGCTGGATGACTTCATCACAGCCTTCTTCGACTTAGTGTCCTCCAGCTGGGTTAGACCACAGCCCCTGTCACTTCCAGCCAGCATGGCCATGGGCCTGGCTGGCTAGGATGATAGCAGGTGTAATCCAACCCAACAGTAGGACACAAGGTGGGGAACTCCTGCTCTAGCACTGGAACCCTGAGGTATGCCAACCTTGAAGATGAAGATTTTCTTCTTTGCTGTCATGGCAATAGCCATTGGGAGGCTGTCCTTTATGATTTTGTTTAATCCCTTTTTAAAGCCAGTCAGTCCTCTACATCTTGTCACAATGCATTCTATCTGCTGGCGACATGTTGTATGAATCAGTTTTCCTTTTGTATGCCCTGCTCTGTGTAAATAGCAATCCCCTTTTTTCTTTTGAACCAGCATGTAGATTAGTGCCTGCTTCTCCACAGAAAGTGAGCATACCCAGAGGACTCAAGGGGGAGAGCAGAGCCCCTCTGTGCATGTTCAGAGTATTCCTCCCTCATACCTGCAGTCCATGGAATTTTGGGGAAAGGCAGCATGCTTCTCTTCTGTGGCTTTTGATGGTGCCTCTTCACAGAAGAGAAAGCTACTAAGGGCCTTTCAGGCTGGAAGGTTTCTTATACTAGCAGTCAAAAAGCACTGTGCAGCTATGTTCTGCCTTTTTTTTTGTCAGTAAGGGAAACACAGTAAGGGAAAAAGAAGCAGCAGCATAAAAGCTAAGGAGGGTGATGAGTGGAGGATACAGTCTCTCTGAGGTCCATGTAAAATTCAGAGGATGAGGCAGAACAAAAGTGTAGTAAAAGCCTCATAGAACTGCTGAGGGGCTCAAGGCAACTTGTGTCTTTGTCCAATATCACGTGTGTGACTGAACTGCCTAGCATTGCTCACCAGTGAGCAAAACATATCCTGCACGTGCTCTGAGGATGAGTGACCCACGTTTTGGGGTGGAGCCCTGGCTTTGCAGGCAGGTTTGAGGAGGCAAAGCTCTTCATGTCCTATTTAAATATAAGCCTTCGCTAAGGATGTCTGAAGCTCCTGGCTGCATTTGGGGCCTGCATGTCCTTTATGTACCTGTTGTCATGAATTGCCTTTCCTTCCCCCCTCTAGGTCTATCTCTCCCGTCCTCCTGCCTGCCCCTTGGCTGTCTATGAGGTGATGTTGAGATGCTGGGCTCGAGAGGCCAAGGACCGCCCGTCTTTCCAACACTTGCACCGTTTCCTGGCGGAGGATGCCCTCAATATGGTGTGAATCAGCCTGGCACCGGACAGCAGGGGCTATGTTAACGAGTCAGACAACAACACAAGAGACTGCTGGGAGCAGCATGTGGCGGGGGGTGGGCGAGTAATGCAGCCCTTATGAGGGCATTGCCTCATCCCTGGCCCAGCTGATGTCTTCCACCGCCTTCCACCGCCTTCCACCACCCTTCATTCTTTACGCACTCCCGTTTTCATTTATCACATTCTCTTTGGCCTTGTCAGATCCTTCCATCTCATATTCCTGTCCAGCACACTGCTCTTTCTCTGTTTTCTAGTCTGTAGCTCCACATGCATACTTATTTTCTCTTGTGTGTCTCTGTCTAATCTCGTTCCGTTCAATCTCACTTAAGAAATTTTGTGGATGCCCGTGTTTGACATAGTGTCCGTTTATTAATACACTCACTGTCCTCTGCATTCTTCCCATCTGTATACCTTTATGTATTCCCTGTATAGTCATCCCATAATCTATCAACATACCCATCTTTCACTCCATCCTCTTCTCTTTGTTTTCTCAAAATGTGAGTTGAGCCTTGTTTAAGAGAATAGGGAGGTGGTTGGCTAGGCGAAGTGCTAAGAGCTCCTCCCTGATTGGTCTGGCAGGCAGAATGTTCAACCAATAACTTCTTTCTGGTTAATGCATTGCTAGCCTACCATGTGTGTGCTGCTATGCTGGTGTAACACAGTGGCTAAGCCTGTGAACCTGGAAGACTTCAGTTCAGAGCCATAAACTCCACTGGGTGGCTTTCGGCAAAACTTTCTTGTAGCTTTAGGCTCTTCTTTGCAATTTGGAGGTATTAATACTTGCCCACTTCACAGGACTGTTGTAACAATACTGAGAGAGCAATATCTGAAACACTTTGAACAATCAAAAATTGTGAAGATCAATTATTGTTTTGCAGGCTTTGTGCCTTCAGGTTGTGGAGGCGAATGGCATGATGCCCTGATTCTGAATGGTATTACTCTCTCCTGCTGTTGTTGTAATCCCTGTGATACTTCTCTGTGACACTCCAGAACCTGGGTCTGCAAAACTGAGGCAGTACCCCTTACCCTTGGGAGAGCATGGAGCATGTGGACGAGAGCAGGAGAACCAGAGTTCAGGGAAAGAAGGGAACCTGAGGAAGGTGGAGCCTTCCTCACCTCACCAGCTAAACTATGAATGACTTGAATGCCCCCTGACAGAGAGTCCACCCAATCTCTACATGTTTTAATGATTTCTTTGCCCATGGAGATGGCTCTTTCAGTTCCCCTGATTACCAGGACAGTCCTATGTAAGTCACTTCCACTGAGTTGAGTGTCCTTACTCACCGGACAATGTGTATAGGATTGCAACCTTGATATTGGATTAATGTTCTAATGCAGAAGTTTTTGCACACAGTGGCAGGCTGCAAGGGCTTTTACACACTTGTGGGGCAGGGTAGAGGGAAACAGACGGCAAGTCCTGAGTTGTGGGAGACTTGAAGGTAGGAGAAACTTGGAAGCGTTTCAGTCTGCAACACTTTGGGCTGCAGTTCTGCTGTACTGAGCTAGTCATAATTGGGATGAGCAATGGCCATCAGCTGAATTGCCTGTCATAGCTCAGTGCCCTGACCAGGGAGGATGCTCACATTGTCCTTTTTCCTTGTTCTACGGAGGCTCACCATTGTTAAACTTCGAGAACTCTGTCTCTGTCCTGTTTCCTATTTCTGCTCTTTCCCTAGCGAATGTCCCTCTCTTACTGCCATCTCCATCTGAGAGACTGTGGGGACTAAGACTGGCGGTGGTGGGGAGATACCTAGAGCCTTTGAACATCTCCATATTGGGGACTGCATTTCTGCCTTTAGATTTCACATACAACTGGACTAACACTGGCTAAATAAAATAGGGTCTGAAAACACTGGGATTCACTGAGCACTGGATGCTTGGAGAGGCTGGAAGAATTAGTTTCAAAGGTACTTCACAAGTCCATGGTAGGCTGGGAGAACCCGTACTAGCTGCTCTTGAGAGGCAAGGGGGGAAACCTCTTGATCTCATCCACTTTGACAATTTGAATAGGCTGTGGCCTGGGCTGGCAAGATCTGACATGGCACAGAATGGACTTTAGGCTGGGAATGATCATGGTCTAACCTTAAAAATGAATTTAGCATTTAGGAGTTTCCTAGAGGCCAGCTTTCCATTCTGCCTTTCCAAAGTGCCACAGATCCATCCCACCTGGTGACCTGGCCCCGTTCTTTGTAAATTCATTTGCTTTTCCTTTTTCCTGGAGACTTGAGGTGACCTGATTGTAGATATTTTACTGTACAAAGTGGCGGCGAAGCGAGGCGCTTTTCCAAAGCAAATTGAGGGTGTTGGAGAATTGATCTAAGTTTTGTGTTTTGCCTGCCTGCTATTTCATTGTGGAGATGCCCCAAGGAAGGGCCTCCAAAAATCAGCTCCATAGTCATGCTCACAGCAGTGGGATCTGTGCACATATACAAGCTTTTGCAATGCTGGCAGCATCTAACAGATAACGAATGCAATAACATTTGCCAATGCCAAATGCTTGGTGAGAAGAACAGGAAAATATATTTCCCCCCCTCCCTTAAGCCTTGTTTGGTTTCATAAGAAAAAAAATGAAACAAAACAAAAGGGAGGAAAGGTGCACTTTGATCGAGAGCAGTCTGTTTCTTCACCCATTTTTCAAAATGTAATGTTTGTTTAAATGGATAGTTGTAGGTAGCAGTTGGGGGCAAGGGTGGGGGATCCTCAAACTATGTGCTCAAAACGTTCCAAAATAATTAGAGTTATCTATGCTTTGTGCTTCAGCTTTTGGCAGGTACACCTAGTTTGAAAAAATAAAACATTAATGGAAATTTTGCATATGTCATGCACCATTTTTCAAAAGTTATGTTGTGCTGTCCAATCCTATGTGGGGATGTTCCACTGAATTGGGTGAGGTTTACTCTCAAGTCAATGTGCCCAGACAACCGCTTCAATCCCATTCCATTGTTTTTGCAATGGGTTGGATTCAGAGATGCACAGGGAAGAGATATTCTAGCCCTGTTCCATGGACATTCAAGGACTCTTGGAAGACGCTGGGTTAAATTACCTGCTACATTAAAAGCATAGCATATAGCTCAATATTACTCTGTTTTACTTGGAAGCTAGCATGTGGGGTCCACTGAGCCCCCCTCCCTTTAGTCTTAGGGGAAAGGTGAATTTAATTTTTTTTAAAAAACAACAACTGTGTAGGAATGCTTGCTTTCACTACCAGCATTTGGTGGACCTGATCCAGATTGAGAGCCCATATATTTACATGCAAGTAAAATACAAAAAAATAGCCTTCAGTTACATGCTACTCTTTTAACAGTGTGCAGCTAACTTTTAACCCATGGTGTGTGACTTTATACAAGAGACTGAATAGTTCATGGTGCTCCCTCTGCTGGCTGCTACTTTGGACTTTGTCCTGCCTTTCAGAGCAAATGGGAGGAGCAGAACCCACTACATGATGTTTTTTCCCCCTTTCACTGCTGAAAATGAACCAATGTTCCTATTTGAAGCATGTTCGCTTGGGAGGAGGTCCCACAAGAAAGCATACATAGGATTGTAGCCACAATCATGACTGACTTTTGCTTAATTAAGAAGGTCTAATGTTTTGGATATTTTCAACTGTGTGAAAATACTCATCATAACTAGATGTATATTTCTGTTTGAAGACGTTTCTGTGGCACACGATGCCCAGTGTTGCTTCTCCGTTTCATTACTGTTCTCTCTTCTACGCTGACCCTGTTGGATACTGGTTTTTTTTGTGTTTCTTTGGGGCTACTTGTAGCTGTTTGTTTGTATTGTGCACCAGGATGTGTATATATTTGAAGAGCAGAAAAAAAGATAGACAGATTTTTTTACACTAATATATAGACGTTTGGGGTTTTTTAGTCCTTTCCATTTACGTGGTGAAATAAAGCGCTTTGCATTTTGTACAGTACTTTTGTCCGAGTTGTCCTCTGAATTTGGGAAAAAAGATCGGGAAATAATGTGGATGTGGAAATGTTACTTTGTTGGACTGCAGCTCCCAGAATCTTCTAGCAGCCATGCTGCCTGTAGGATTCTGGGAGTTGTAGAAACTTTCCCAAGCATTAGAATAATGCAATGTGGCAGAATCTGGACTCTATTTATCCTCTCTCACTTATGCTCTGCACAGTAATATCTGAAAGGCATCCTCACCTCCTCTGTAACAGGAGTGAGCCAAGTCAGGTCCATCATTGGACAAGATGAGTAAAAAATATTTTTGCCATGTTTTGGGGGCTCCTGGGCCAATTTAGTTTCAGGGGAGCCCTTTTTTAAAAACAACAACAACAACCAGGAAGTAAATAGGCCTCTCCCAGGACAAGAAGAGACAATCCTGTCTGCAAAGGCAAGTTTAGCCACCCAGCGTCTGAAGCTGCAGTCACCCCAGTCTCTATTTTCCCCTGGGTCCTTTTGGTTGGCCTCCACCTGCCTCTTTGCAGACTTAGACCCAGTAGCTGCCTTTCCTCACCCAGCTGTGTCTCCTTTGGGTATAAAGGCAGGGCAGAACTGCTTCAACAGCCTCTCCCAGGACAGAAGAGGGAAAAAAAAAAAAGAGCCCTGGTGGCGCAGTGGTTAAATGCCAGTCTTGCAAGTCACCACGTTGCAAGTTCGATTCCAGCGGGCTCCAAGGTTGACTCAGCCTTCCATCCTTTCCTAGGTCAGTAAAATGAGTACCCAGCTTGTGGGGGCAATTAGCTAACACACATTGGAAACTGTTTAATGCAGTTAGATGTGTAAATAGCTATTGCTTAAAACAATTTGTAAGCCGCTCTGATAGCCTTGTGGCTGAAGAGCGGGAAATAAATAAATAAATATCCTTTCTACAAAGGCAAGTTTAGCCACCCAGCCTCTGAAGCTGCAATCACCCCAGTGTCTGTTTTCCCCTGGGGCCTTTTGCGTGGCTTCCAACTGCCTCTTTGCAGACCCAGGCCCAGACTCCCAGTAAGGAAAATTCAAGTAAACATATGACTTCCACTCAATTCCTGTTGTTTTTTTTTTAGAAGGTGTCTCTTGGGCCTAAAAGGCCTGGACAGAGGAACTAAAACATGGTGAAAATGCCTCACAGCTTGGTGGTGCAGCGGTTAAATGCTTGTACTATAGCTGCAACGTTTTGAGTTCGATCTCAGAGGTCTCCAAAGTTGACTCAGCCTTCTGTCCTTCCGTAGGTCAGTAAAATGAGTACCCAGCTTGTTGGGGGCAATTAGCTTAAAAAAAAACACACACCCACAATGTAAACCGTTTAGGGAGTGCTTTGGCACTGATAAGCGGTATAGAAATATCAGTGCTATTGCTATTGCTAGACTTAGTGTAGTCAAGTATGAACTTACAAAGGAATCCAACTGATGTGGAGATTAAGCAGTTCTTCCCTGTTAATTTTTTTTAATGCATAGTTTCCCAACTTCATAATCTAGACCAGTGATTCCCAAACTTTGATCCTATAGGTGTTTTGGACTTCATCTCCCAGAAGCCCTAGCCACCTTGGCCAACAATCAGGAATTCTGGAGATGAAGTCCAAAACATCTGGAAGACCAAAGTTTGGGGAAACACTGATCCTAGACATAGGTGACACATTGGGCTATAGCTTCTGGCTCTACAGGGATGGGTAAACACTTTGTAGTGAGGAGTCAGATGTTATGTACAGTATACTTTCTGCCCCTACCATCCGCATAGAAGCCTGAATCCTAGTTGTATTCCCAACTGGAGCAAGACTCATTGAATGATGAGCTAACACTTATGTAAACTCTGTTGATTCCACGGCTCTACTCCAGTTGGAAATACTAACAGGATTGAGGTTGCAGTGCACTTTCTGCATTGGCTAGGATTGTGAGATACATGCAGCCCCAGTTAGATATATATATCACATAATCTTGGAATTGTCAGCATTCTTAGAATTGACAGCATTCACTTGTGGAAGTTAACAGTCCCAGGTGGATTCTGTTTTAGAACTTGGCCTTAGAACAGTGAACACTGAAAAATCACATAATAAGATTTGTCGGCAATCTTTACAGTGGTTGGAGACGCCCAGGATTGAATCTGGGGCCTTGTACATGCAAAATATGTGCTGTACCATTCAATTATGGTCGTTTTGATGAATTTTTTTGACACTGTCTAAATTTGGACATTCAGCACGGATGTTCTCCCCCCCCCCTTTATTTATTTATTTATTTGCTTGTTTATTTTTAACGCTAACAGAATAATATAAGAAAGTAACATACATTCAGATAGTAAAGAAACAGAAAAAAAAAGATAAGCAAGTGGCAGGGGGAGGCATAAAGGTTGAGTCTCCCTTATCCAAAATGCTTGAGACCCAGAGGTATTTGGGATTTTGGAATATTTCGGATTTTGGAATACTCACATATACACAATGAGATATCTTGGAGATGGGACCCAAGTCTAAGCACAAAATTCATTTATGCTTCATATACAGCTTAAATACCTAACCTGAAGGTAATTTTACTCATGATATTTTTAATTTTGTACATGAAACAAAGTTTGTGTACATTGAACCATCAGAAAGCAAAGACGTCACTATCTTATCCACCCATGTGGATGTTTTGGATTTTGGGATATTTTGGAATTCAGGTTAAGGGAGACTCAACCTGTATAACTAAAACACAGTAGGGCTCTGACCCCGCAATTCTAACTGCTATTAAAAGAAAATGAAAAAGAGAAAAACATATACAATATTATTCAACCAATACAGATCCAATTAAATAGTCTTACAAATAACCATAACCACAGATTATTGCATTGTTAGATTTTTTTTATTGCTCAAAAAGTCCATGAATGGGTTCCAACCTTTCAAAAAGTCAATTTCCAAGTTTGAACAAACAATATTCTTGCTGCTGTTGACATGTAGTGAAGAAGTAATCCATATTTACTTCCCAATTCTTTATCCATAATACCCAACAAAAACATTTTTGGTAACATTTTGAAATCTATCTTTAATTCTTTTTGGATTAACACACAAATCTTAGACCAATAACTTTTTGCCTTCTTACCAGTCCACTACATATGAAAAAGAAACCCTGTTTATCTTGACATCCCCAGCATTGGTTTGAAACAGTCTTAGATATTTTTGACACCTTATTTGGATTTAGATAACATCCATACACATCATTTTATACAGATTTTCTCTTAAATTACTGCACAAAGTAAATTTTAAATGAAATTTAAAATTAAATTCGACATACATCCCAACATTATGCCCAAAATTTTGGGTCCACCTTACCATGTACTCTTTTACAGGTTCATCTTCTGTCTCTAATTTCAAAAGCTGTTTATACAGTAGCACCCCTGCATCTGCTGATTCGCCAACCACTGATTCAATTATCTGCGGTTGGTGATGGTGGGGGGGGAAGGGAGAGGGAAAGAGGGATCTCCTGCCCCTTCCCTTCCCCTGGGACAGCTCCAATCACGGGGGGGGGGAATGGCGATGGCGGGAGAAGGGAGGGGGAGGAGTGATCTGCTCCCTCCCTTACCAGAGGAGGGCGCTCAGTGGTGGCAATGGCGACTGGGGGGGTGAAGGGAGAGGAGGAGGAGTTCTCCCTCCCTTCTCCTTTCGCCCCTGGGATGGCTCTCAGTGGCTGGAATGGTGATGAGTGTGTTGGCTATTATCCGTGGATTTCACTATCCGTGGTGGGGCCTGGAACCAATCCCCTATGGATATGGGGGTCCTACCTTTTTAAATACATGGTCGTCATCTTTACACAACTCTAAATAAAATTCATTTTCTCCAACCTCTACGGCTGCATTTGTCTTATCTCAATTAAATGGTATCCTTAAGTTACATATATGCAAACCAAATCAGATCTTTGCCTTCTTTAAGGAGCATCTTTCTTTATTTAAACTTCCAGCTATCTTGTTCAAAGTACAAAAGATAATCATAAAGCGACCACTTCCCATTTTAACCCATTATTTCCTTTTTTAAAAAAAGGCTTCCTGTAGTGAGGTGGCTGCTATTTAATTAGGAAAACGTCTCTGCTTATATTTATACCAAACTTGTAGAAGAGCCTTTCTAATACAATGATTTTAAAATTCAGCATGTGCCTTTAATTTATCATGCCAAAGATAACCATGCCAGTAGCACTGATGTTCTAATAAAGTACTGATAGACAAAATCCATAATCATAGGATCTTGAATGGATTTAGCAGTTATGGAATAAGAGGATGGCTTCATGGGAGAGCTTCAGTCCCTGCCATTTCTACTTCAGTGGGGTGGGGGGATTATAGTTTGGTTTTAGATGATGCACACACACATCATAGCAGGTACCACTTTCAGAAGAAACACTTCTTTCTAAGAGAAAGTGTGAGAGAAATGAAAAATGCAGCTTCTAGCAGGATACCAATCATATTGTTGCTAAGCACTTGTAATACAGACTGACTTAAATACCCTAAAGGCATCAGATCCCATCTGATCTTGGAAGCTAAGTAGAGTCAGCCCTGGTTAGTACTTGGATGGGAAACCACAAATGAATACCAGGTGCTGTGGGCTATATTTCAGAAGAAGGAACTGGCAAACCACCTCTTGAGTATTCCTTGCCAAAGAAAACCCTATGAAATTCATGGAGTTGCAGGCAACTTGTAGGTACACATATATACATGTAATACAAATAGTTTCCTTAAAAATACAAACATCCTCTACTGCCTAATTAATTCGTGTATGTTTTCAGATCAAGAGGACTTCCATCCATTAATATAAACAGATTAATCAAGGGATGGGGGGATTGTGTGACTCTCCAGATTGTGTTGGACTACAGCTCAGCAGCACTTGGGAAAAGTTAGCCTTGTGGACCTCAACTCTTCTTCAACCAGCAGTCATGCTATCTGAGAAGGCTTGGCAGTTGTATTCCAAAAAGGTAGGTTTTCCTGCTTCTTTCCATCACTAATGGCTATACTGGCTTATGGAAGCTGCAGTCCAACAACTTCTGGAGGTTTCCAGGTTCCTGACCCCTGGGGTAATTAATAAATTTATGAACCAAATAAATTAACAGATTAATAATTTGAACACTGTAGTCCCAGTAACTGAATCTGAGAGACTATGAGAAAGATGGATGAGCCTCAAAAATCCATTTATCCCTAGTAAAACTTGAGGCCAGGCAGAGATGTGGCTGGGACGGGATGGTGGTTTCCTATGCTATTCTTTATACATTATTACAAATATTCCAATAAAATAATTTCCACAAAAGACTCTGAATATATCATTTAAACCAAATGTGCTAAATGAGTTTGAATATAACAGTTAAACCACACATGCTAGATCAGATCACATTATTTAGAGCACTAGAAAAATTTCTGGAAAATCTTCCAGAAAACTTTTCAGTTGGGAAAACTGTTGTCACCGCAATCCAGTGTTTTGCTACAGCCTTCCTTCTGTTCTGTTTCTTAGGTATGTCCCTGGTTCAGCATTCTGGTACAACTACTTCCATGGGAAATGAAAAAGTAAACTACTGTTTTAGGAACCCTTTGCTGAACCAGAGCCACGACCGCACCCACGACCTTCACGGTGGGATGCCTGGGGTCTGTTCTGAGCTCCCCGGCTTCCTGAGGGGGCTCCACCCCCTTTCTTTGCAGACCCTCGGCCTTGTCTTGAACCTCCTTGCCCAGGGGTGCGACCCCCTCTGGGTTTGAGTGACTCTTTCTTTATAGATTGCCCTGTGCTTTTACCTGAGCTGCCACCCACACTGGATTGGGGCCTCTGTTTATTAAACTGATCCCCTCCTTGCCCTGATACATGAGCCTGCCTGGGTTTGCGTGTCTCATTCTTTATGAACCCTCCTCCACCTTGTCCAGGTATGTTACTGCCACTGGACTGGGGCCTCTGTTTATTGAAAGAACACTGTCCTTGCCCCCACCCAGTACCCCAGCCTCCAGGTTGGCTTGGATTTCTCATTGGAGATTTCCGGCTGTCCTGATGTGAATAGTTACCATCACTAGGTTGGGATCTCTGACTCGCTGCACTATTTCCTCTGCCTTGTCTCCAGCTGGAACAAAATGGCTGTCTCTGTGAGGTTCCCCTGCTCAGTGGTATAATGCCACGAGGCCATCTGGAACAAGGTGTCCAGCTACGTCCTCCTTGCATGGAACTATTACCATAGAAAAACTGTGGTTGGAAAAGCGGCATTGGGAAAGTGGGCAAGCAGAGCGGTGGTCTATAAAGGGCTGTTCCCATGGTTGAAGCTGTACTGGAAACACCACTTGACAGAGGTGTCTGTATACCAAGGGAGCCCATACCCAGGGCTGACATCTTAACTTCTACGGTATTGTCCAGTTCTTCCATCACTGTTGTCTCTTTTTCCTCAACTTCCTCAATGATGTGGCTGTCTTCAGAAGGGAGCACATCTTCCTCTAAGGATGAGGAGTAGTGAGGAGGGTCTGGGACAACAAACAGCTCAATACTAATGCTTCTCAACATGTCCTTCCAGCTCTCAAAATTGAGCAACTCTTCCATCTCACCAAGGGCTGGGCTTACAGCTATAATTGCTCCATCTTCATATTCTATGACATCTTGAGCTTCTTCTCCATAAGCTTCCTCTTTGTTGTTTTCACTAGCATCTTGATGTTCCTCCTTGCTTTCTTCACCTTCCATGACCCCTTGGCCATCTTCACCGGCTTCAATTCCTCTTTCTTCATTCTTTTCTCTTAGGTGATCCTGGATTCTGCAGGGAGGGGAAGAGACTGTTCTTGAAAATTGTTTTGGATGATAAAAGGTCTAAGTTCCATTTCCTAGGGTCTTCAAGCTATTAAAAGATAATGGCTAGATGGGCTTGAAACAGCCAGTTAGCATAACCATTGGCCATGTTGGCTGAGGGATTCTGAGAGTTGTAGTCCTTAAAAAAATAACTTTGACATACTCCATTGGAAACAATCTCTGAGATTCTGTCTCAGGGTGACCATTGGTCTGATTAGATGTGTCATAAAGCACATCATATACTTTGGGGCAGGGGTAAGGAACCTCTAGTGCTCCAGATGTTTTGGATAACAATTCTCTCAATGCCTTACCACTGGCCATGCTGGCTGCAGCTCATGGGAAATTTGTTCAAGAGTCCCCTCTGCTACCTTACAGGATTTGGGAAAATAGGTGGGAAATTACAGGCCATTGAGGAACATTTACAGGGAAGAGTTATCCAGATATTATCTTGTCATTCTGCAATGGAACTTAGACTTTAGATGAAAAAGGCCCAACAGCCATGTTGTCTGGGGAGAATGAGACTTGTTGCCTGATATACTGGGAGGGCAGCAGGTTGAGGAAGACTGACATAGTGCTTACATAATTCTGTTCTTGGGGATTTTTTTTAAAATCAGGACCTCTGAGTGGACAGTGGTGAGATTGACATGGGTACCCAAAACACATTTAGGATCACAACAAGGACAAGGAGCCAGCTAGGGCTACTATCTATCATAGAATCATAGAGTTGGAAGAGACCACAAGGGCCATCTAGTCCAACTCCCTGACATGCAAGAATACCTAATCAAAGCACTCCCAACAGATGGCCATCCAGCCTCTGCTTAAAGACCTCCAAAGAAGGAGACTCCACCACACTCTGAGGCAGTGCATTCCACTGCTGAACAGCTCTTACTGTCAGGAAGTTCTTAATGTTTAGTTGGAAACTCTTTTCCTGTAGCTTGAGTCCATTGTTCATCATGATGGGTTGTTATGAATATGAATATATATTCAAATATCTTAAGGGCTGCCACATAGAGGACAGCTGTCACAAATCTATTCTCTATGGTTCTCAGGCCTTGGTAGAATTAGATGACCTTACAGTTCTCCTCTAGTTTAATGGTTATATCTAAGCTTTATTCAAAAGCATATCAAGACACAACCGTTGATGTAAAAATAATACAAACTTGGTACTGATGATGAGAGGGAGAAAACTGAATCACAGATGAACAAGCTGCTGAATCTCTTTGTTAAATCTCCCAAAGCTTGTCCAGCCCACAATATTGAACAGGGACAGGTAACTCAGTACAGGCAAGCATGGAATCGCTATGCAATTATTATAATTATTTCTGAGAAAGCATGGGATTAATGGGAAAGTGTCATGGTCTGGGTCTACACAAAGCAGGGTTAGGAATTACATGGGCCACAGAAGACATGTGGGCTCAGGGCTTTTGGTGGGAGGAGGGCTCCAGACCCCCCTTGTTCTCCCCAACACCTCCCCCCTGAAAGATTTGCCGCTCCTATAAGCTTCTAAGAATGGTGATTGTCCTTTAAAACAAGACATAGGGTTCCTAAGCTTGCCCTCTCCTCCTTTACAGCACAAAGTGTAATGCAAGACACTCACCTTCTCATCAGTGTCTTGATTTCCTGTGGGGGGGGGGAGGGAGGGAGAAGAAACAGATGAAGTTCATTTCTGGAACTGCCAGCTGCATCTCAGCTGATTAGACCACCAAAGACTCATTTTCAAAATGCACAGGAGCCCAGTTTCTATTCCATCAAAATGGTAGGAAAGATCATGGCAGATGTACATGCTAGGAGGGGCTGCCCCTCAATTCATAACTACAAACAAGGGAGTTCCTCCAGACAGGGTAAACACGTTGCAGCATTTGTTGCTGTAGGTCTTAGGTTGTTGGGTTTTGGTTTTTTTAAATAACCAAATTATTTTCCTGTTGTACTAGACCAGTCTTCCTCAACCTTTATACCCTGGAGGAACCCTTGAAATAATTTTCAGATAATGTTTGTCTCAGAGAACCCCTGCCTAAAAATTATACATATAAGGCAACCCCTTCATGAGAATTATAGGTTGCAGGGAGCCCTGAATAAAAATTATAGGTGTCAGCCCCCCTCCCTACATAAACACTCGTAGGTCTCAGGGGCCCCTGGTTAAAAATTATAGGTGTCAGGGACCCCCTACATAAACACTTGTAGGTCTCAGGGGCTCCTGGCTAAAAATTATAGGTGACAGGGATCCCCTACATAAACACTTGCAATTCTCAGGGACTCCTGGTTAAAAATTATAGGTGTCAGGGAACCCCTGCATAAGAATTATAGGTCTCAGGGACAGCTGGATAAAAATTATAGGCCTTAGGGAACCCTTGTACAAAAAATTATAGGTCTCATGGACCCTCTGCATGAAAATTATAGGTGTTAGGGAAACCCTGCATGAAAATTAGAGGTCTTGGAGAACCCTTGCATAAAAATTATACCATCTATAGCTTAAATGACCTCTCAAAGAACCCTAGGGGCCATTTACATGGCAAAATAAATCCTCAAAGAATGTGACAAGAAGCCTGATAGTTCCCACGTGTTTCGAAGCCACAGCGCCCTTTTCAGAAGAAGGGGGAGCGAAAAACCCATAAGTCACACAGTATCAGCTTTCGCTAGTTTTCCCGACTTTTTTGATAAAATTTGAGAAAATGCGCACAATTGGTTGTGTGAACTTACCATTCACAAATGTCTGTGTGAACTTGCAGCAACCTTTTCGAATTAGCGTGAGCAGAGCTGAATCCTGATTGATTGGAGTGACCATTGTGCCTTCTCCGAATAGACAGAGGGGTTGGAGAGAAAAATCCACCGAGTCTGCCATCTGCCCCTTCTTCTGTTTGCCCACTTTGCCCACTGCTTGCCCACTTTGGGAAATCTGCTCTGAGCCCTTCCTGTTTGTTTCAAAGAAAGGCTTTGGGGGCAGGGAAGATGATCTGGAATGGTGGTATGTGTGTGTGTGTCTGTGTGTGTGTCCGTGCTGCAACCGGACAATCGCTCCATCGTTCTTTTGTTTGTTTGTGCTTTCCTTCACACCTTTGTATTTATTTAGGGCTTTGGGGGCAGGGAAGATGATCGGGAACTTGGGTGGTGTGTGAGCGTCTGTGTGAGCATGCTGCAACCGACAGATCGCTCCGTCGTTCTTTTGTTTGTCTGTGCTTTCCTTCTCTCCTTTGTCTTAAGGCTTTGGGAGGAGGGAAAACGATCGGGAACTTGGGTGGTGTGTGTGTGTGTAAGCGTGCTGCAACCGACAGATCGCTCCATCATTCTTTTGTTGGTGCTTTTCTGCCCTCCTGGTCATTATTTACAGTCTATTTTCACCTCACCATGATCCCCTTCTTGCTCCCTCCCTGCCTCCTTCCTGGCTTTAATCATCTGGAGGCCATGCCCCCCCTCACCTTTGCCTGTGTAAACAATGAAAACCGAAACTGACCACATCTTCCAAATAAGCAAGAATTCATGTGAATTATGCACTGCTGATGCGAAAGAACGGTAATCTGGAATTTCGCAAACTTTATCCTGTCGTGTAACCTGCATCCTAGACTATTTTCTGACAGTACTGAATAGCACTTGTCTTCTTATTTATTTATTTATTTATTTGTTGGGTGTATACCCCCACCTTTCTCCTGGAATGGGATCCCTTGAATGCTACAACATTGGAGGCGGCAGGAATCCTTTATTATGCCTGAAGCAGCCGGTCCATTCTGGGGACCAACAAGAGGGTGTATGCTGCATGCACAACTCAGTCCTCCAACCGGACAGGACAACCAATATGTTCTACTGAGTGGCTCCCACTGATTTCCCCAGTATGACACCTGAGGGGGTCACTTTATTCCATCAAATGGTAGAACCAGCCTTATGTGTCTCTCCTCAACCCAATAAAATACAACCATTTAAGCAGCAGGAAAATACAATATTCCCTCAAATGAAAACATTATTTAAAAACAAAACAAACAAAGAGAGCTGAAACAAATTAAAAACAAGTAACTGCATACTTATTATGAAGAGGTATACACAGAAAAACAATCGAGAAAGCCTTGTTTGGGACTTACCTTCAGGAAAGCAAAGTCATTGGCTTCCTCCAGCATGGCTTGGATGCTGGAAATGGTCTCATGACGGGATGACTCGTAGTCTTTCAAATACTCCAGCATCCTTTCCA
This sequence comes from Gambelia wislizenii, assembly GCA_030847615.1. NCBI lineage: Eukaryota > Metazoa > Chordata > Lepidosauria > Squamata > Crotaphytidae > Gambelia > Gambelia wislizenii. Next base: position 42,805,936 of record JAUMIR010000002.1, read on the forward strand.
TATCAGCATGGTTGTCCTCTTTCATCTGTTTCAAACTTTCCATCATGTTTTGCTCTCTCTCATTCAAGATTTCTCGTAGTTCCTCAAATGCAATGAAGATCAAGCCACACAGATGTTGAGTTAGATTCTGCAGTTGGGGCAGAGAAACCACGTGGAGTTGGGGAAAAATGCTTATTATAGTAGTGTTAATTTATGCTTAGAATTCATAAACCATTCTGTATAAAAAATTTGGTAATGGTGTAGAAGAAATTAAAAATAAAACAGAAAAACAAAAAAAAGTTACGGTAAAAACAATGACATTAGTAAACCTGTGACCAAACTTGATCAGGTAGGAAACGCTTATCTGATGAGAAAGGTCTTTCACAAAGACGGAAGACAGACAAGTGTAAGTAGATGTCACAGAATCACAGAATCAATGTCTAATCTCAGCTGGGAGGGCATTCCACAGGATACCAGGGACAATTCCCTAACGGCCTCTTTTCCATGCCCTCCAGTTATCCTGATTTGGCATCCCACTTTTTCATCTATTTTTAAAAGGTCTCAGTTTCTCTCTCCTCCTGCCATTATCACCCATTGTCCTCAGCTTACCTCAGTTGCTGCAAAGTGAGTTCAAAGCACAAATGTAGTGTGGACTCCATTAACCCAATTGAGGGAAGGGAGAAGAGTGGCCAGAATCTTGCCCTGCCCAGTAGGCTCAGGCAAAAGCAAACTGCTGCAGCCTTCTCCTAACTTGTCTGTTTTTCATTACTAATAACTTTTGCCATGCTTGACCACACTCTTTTTTTTGCATTGTTTTTATTGAACATTATAAGAATAAAATACATTAACGATATCATACGATCTTACATTACTTATTTTTACATTTTACCTACAAATCATTCTACTTGCTTATCTTATATCTAACAATTTCTATATATTATCATGTTTTCTAAATTTATTATATATACCATATATGCACAATACACATTTAATTGACTTCCTTTCTGGTTGCTTCAAATATATTTCTTCCCATCATGTACATCTATTTTGTCCTAAATACATGGTTTCTATATTTTTCAAACGCCATTCCATACAAAGGTCAGATTCTGCTCTGTATGATACAACAAATATATCCTAAGAAGAATTTGTATTTTAAATATATTGATATTTTTGTAAGTTCTATTACAGTGTTGTATTGTTAACCACTTAATGAACAGGCCTAGGGGATTACTATTACATTTCCCCACCTATTTGTTAAGTATTTAATAATGGTTGCCCAATCTTCGTTATATTTGTCAGTTATTTGGCCTTTTAATAACATTGTTAGTCTGTCTAAGTTAAGGGATTCATAAAGTTTCTCAAGCCATTGATCCACATTAGGACAATCCTTATTTTTCCACATTTTTGCAAATATGATCCTAGCAGTTACTAACATATAAAAAATCATTTTTCCATGTTCTTTCTCTATTGATTTTTCTATCATTCCTAACAGAAAAACTTCTGGTTCCCATTGGAGTTTAACATTCAGTATTTCCTCTATTATTTGTTGGACTTGTTTCCAAAATTTGTGTGGCTTGACCACACTCTGATGTTTCTTGCATACATGTGTCCCAGTATTCATCTGTGCAAGGAAGCAAAGCCTCCTTCCATATACGGAGCAGGAAATTGCAGAGGTGCAAGCTTGGTTCAGGAAGGGAAGAGGTACTAGGGATTGCATTGCAAACATATGCTGGATAATGGAGCAAACCAGGGAATTCTAGAAGAAAATCAAAATGTGCTTTATAGACTACAGCAAAGTCTTTGACTGCATAGATAACAAAAAGCTGTGGATGTCTCTTAAAGAAATGGGTGTACATTTGATTGTCCTGATGCATAATGGCTACTCAGGACAGGAGGCTACCATTAGAACAAAATACAGAGAAAGAGAATGGTTCCCAGTCGGAAAGAGGGTCACACAAGGGTGTATTCTATCACCCTATTCTTTCAACTTGCATTCCAAAAATATCATTCACAGAGCAGGTTTAGATTTGGAGGAAGGAGGAGAGAAGATCAAAGGAAGCAATATCAAAAGTCTAAGATATGCAGATGATACCATTGCTACTAGCAGAAAACAACAAAGACTTGGAACAATTACTAACAATAAACAAAGAAGAATGTGCTTATTTAGGCAGGCTTACTGTTGAACATTAAGAAAACAAAAATAATGACCACAGAGGATCTATGTAAATTCAATATAGACGATGAGGACATTGAAATAGTTAAAGATAAAGAAATAGTTAAAGACCTTTGGATCAACCATTGATTAGAACACAGATTGTAGTCAAGAAATCAGAAGAAGACCAGGAATGGGAAGGGCAGCTATGAAAGAACTAGACAAGATCCTAAAGTACAAAGATATAAAACTGAACACTGAAGTTAGGATCAGCCAAGCCATCATGTTTCCCATCAGCATGTCTGGAAGTGAGAGCTGGACAGTGAGGAAAGTTGATAAAAAAAAAAAATCAATTCATTTGAGACATGGTGCTGCAGAAGAGTTCTACAGGTGGCCAAAAAGACCAGTAAATGGGTCCTAGAACAGATTAAGCCTGAACTCTCCCTGGAAGCCAAAATTACTAAACTGAGACCGTCATACTTTGGCCACATCATGAGAAGGCATGACTCACCAGAAAAGACAATAGTGCTAGGAAAGGTGGACAGTAGTAGAAAGCGAAGAAGGCTGCATACCAGGTGGATAGACTTAATCAAGGAAGCAAGACCTAAGCAGAGCGGTTGAGGACATGGTGACTTGGAGGTCTCTCATTCACAGGGTCACCATGAGTTGAAGTCGACTTGAAGGCAGTTAACAACAACAACAATTCATCTTTGAAATGTTGGTGGGTATGCCAGCGTGGTGTAGTGATTTGAGTGTTGAATCCCTACTTGGCGATGAAAATCCACTGGGTGATCTTGGGCAAGTCACACACTCTCAGCCTGCAGAAAACCCTGTGATAGGTTTGCCTTTGGGTTGCTAAAAGTCAGAAACAATTTGAAGGAACACAATACACAACAGCATGCTTTCTTGGTGGATTCCAAGAAAATCACAAACTCATGTGGAACTACCAGAAGCATCTCCTCAGAATAAGGGCTGAGAAAGGGAGCAGATACAAATTACTGGGGCCCATCAGTTTGGAAGGGGCCCCATGGCCCCAGTATGTTGCATATGTTTTTGTCTTTTTCAGTAACATCCTTACTATTTTTCTGGCATCTGTTGTAAAATCAATGAATTTCAAAGGAAATAATAATGATACAAAAACATTGAAATCCTGCATAATTTTTTTTTTTAGCCAGCTGCCATGGACTCAAAACTCCTAGTAGGTAGGCCAGGAAAGAAAAACGGACTCCTTCAGAATTCCTCCCACAGTTGCCAAGTAATGTCACCTGACTGTGGAAGCAAAGGAAGACAGTCCTCCCACCTCTATGTGAGCCAGGATCTCCATTGGCTGCCACTTTGTTTTTGGGAACAATTCAAAGTGCTGGTTATGACCTATAAAGCCCTATATGGCTCAGGTCCAGGCTATCTGGCAGACTGTATTTCCCTCTATGAACCGGCCCAGGCCCTGAGATCATCAGGAGAGGCCCTTCTCTCAGTCCCACGACCACCTCAAGTATGGTTGGTGGCAACACGAGAGAGGGCCTTTTCAGTGGCTGCCCCTAGACTCTGGAACTCCCTCCCTAGGGAGGCCAGAGTGGCCCCTGCTCTGTTGTTCTTCCGGCGGCAGGCCAAAACCTTTTTTATCCAGGCAGGCTTTGTAAATGACAGGTTTAATTATATTTTAATGTGCACTTTTTGTATATTTTAATTCTGTGTTTTTGTTTTTTTGAACTGTGAGCCGCTTTGGATTCTAGCCTTGGGAGAAAAGTGGGCTACAAACATCATCATCATCATCATCATCATCATCATTATCATTTATTGCAGGAGTTCAGGCTTAGTTTATTCTAGAACCCAGTTGATGGAGACCACCCCCTGGGCCCCTTCCCCAGCTCTCACACCAAACGTTCACCATGCTGTACTCCATGTCCCACCCCCCCACCTAGCCACTTTCCTTCCCATACTGTGGAAAAGCCCACCAGGTGCAGGTCTCTGGAGTCTCTTCCTGGCCTACAGGAAGTCAGGGAGGGAGGGCATTTGGAAAAGAGCCACTACTTCCCATCCTTCCCATTCATGCACAGCCATGTGCCCCTTTCTCACTCAGCCCAAATCCACCCCCCTTGCTCAGAAGCCGTTACATGGCTGACCCACAGTTACCCACTGGTGGTCCCCACCCATCACACATATCTGATGATTAAGCCCCACATTTTTCATCAGAGCCACCTCAACCTGCTTGTGGCAGTCCTCAATAATCTCAATAATCAGGCAGGATTGACAAGGGACAGAAAAGACTTGTCCTTGGGTGTGCTGGTTGTAAATTATGGAGGGCTAAAATTGAACCTGGTTCAGTAGAACAAAACAAAACAGAACAAAACAAAACAAACAAAACGAAACAAAACAAAAGACTGCCAGTGCAGTTTTTAGGAAAAGTGTGACATGGAGCAAAACATGGGAAAGACATTGTTCAAAGCAGTTATCACAAGCTGACAACTTGCTGGCTACACAACTTGACCCATGCTATGAAGGTCTGCAGTGACATGCAAAAAGATGGCAAGCACCGACCCCTAAAACTAACTTTGGCTAGTCACTGGGCTTGTCTATACAGTGAAAATAATATGAACGGCATACAAACGGAAGGTGATCTGTTCATACGGGCACTCACACAAATACATATCATTAGGAAGGGGAGCATCCAGAGTCTGTGTCCGCCACATCTGGGGCTTTGTCTGGATTTTTAAAAAGCTCTGTATGACATGCAAATGTGCAATCGTTTGGATGACCGCATTCACACAGATACGAACAGACAGCATGATTTCATTGACTAGGTGAAATGGTGGGACTAGCAAAGAGGGAAAGCACCTGCTGCTGCCATGTTGGATTTTCAGCTAAACGAGGGTCCAGTAACTCAATCAAATGGTGATCTATATTCTCTCTCTCGCTCGCTTTTTAAAAAAATATGAACTATCGCATTGGAAACTTCTTTTTTAAAAAAATTAGCAGCGGCAGATTTAAAATCACAAATAAATCACTCGCGGCTGCCACCTTGGCTAGGGGTCATGTGGAGTTTAGGGGGCTCTTTTGATCATGAAGACAGGTTGCATCATTGTGAATCCCTACCTTTTTGGATGTGTTTGTATTTCCTCCCCCTCACATAGATAGGACCACTGTCTCTCATTCTGAACTACCTCACGGGGTTCTTGTAAGGATGAAGTGGAGAAGACAAGAGCCACATATGCCACCTTGAGCTCATTAAAGGAAAAGTGGGATAAAACTAACTGATTAGTTCATTACTTTTTAACACATATGATGAGAGCCAGAAGCTGAGGAGGTAGAGGTGAAATTCTTGGAGACATCTGATTGTACTTCGGATGGATCAAAGGCTAGTAGCTAGGCTGGGTGAACATAATTAGTATGATTACTTTTTGGAATGGAGCTATTAATCATTAGCTGTGCTTAGTTAGTATATCAGAAATACTATGTAGCAGATGACAAATGTTTATTGAGCAAACAGAGCCAAGTGGACTTGGGCTGATAGCAACGATGTGTCCAAGGTACAGAAAAGCAAAACCAATATGATCACAGGTTTGGAGCAATTGTCCCAGGAGGAAAAATGGCAACATTGGGGCAGGGGAATAGCTTAGGATAAAGGACAAGGAAGTAGAGACATGATAATGCATTATGTGAATAGGGAGAAACTTTTCTCCCTCTCTCAGGGCCTTACCACACAGCTCCTTTATAGTGTGTTAATCTGCTACAGCTTTTTGTAGGACTGCTGAATGTTGGTGAATTTTCTTGCATCTGAGCTGCATGTCCTCAGTGATCTTGCCATTTGGACGTTTAATGAATGGTTTTCTCTTCCACAGCAGCAGCAGCAGTGTGAATACCTCTTCCTCTGCCTCTCGCTTCAAGATTGGTTCATTATTATTTTTTTACTGGTGTGGTACCATCATAACAATGTGATGGCATAACGCCATGTCAATGGAAGTGAGTTTTTATCATGAGGAGTAGGAAAGGAAAAGAATCTAGCCATGCTGCGCAACCCCCCCCCCCACCATTTAATCATGTTATGTACAAAGGAAGGAGTCCCATTTTCTGGCTCCTCCTTTTGTCTGCTGAAACTGTTGGTGTGCTGTGTTTTCTATAGCATGTGAATTATGTGAGCACTACAAATTTTCTTCCATCCCTCTGCCATTGCCCAACATGCATGCCTAAAACCCCCCACCCTTATTAAAGTTACTATGCATTATTCCACTGGAAGAGCTAACGCTTGAGCCCTTAAAACACAAAGATGGTATGACGGCGTATCAGCATACAAACAGGATTAATAGCTTTGCCCATAAACCACAAATCTTCTTCACTCCACAACCACTAGAATTAGTCTAACAATTACCTACAGAGATCTCCTTGGTCATCTTAGGGGGAGGGATAACCTCACCACACTCACCTCCCACCCACTAATGGATATTGCACGAAAGGAAGTGCAACTGGAGTTCCACAACAGAAAAGTTTATTGTTTTGTAGCGGGAAAGGGAGTACTTAACGGATTATTTCTAGCATGGAAAAATACAGATTTACAATGCCTCTAGAGCACAACAATGCCAGGACATCAAGTAGGAAGGTGAAAAATATTGCGGAGATGGCATGTTGTCATGACCGTATAGCAACACAGTGTGATAAGCCCCTCATATTACTAGTAGTAGAGAGTGTTTGCAGTGGTTAGAGATTCTGATTAAGGAGCAAAGACACTAAAGGCTTGGAGACACAAACTAAAGGTTTTATTATGAAAGCTCCATTTTAAGATAGGAAAGTTACTCAGGGTGCTAATCTAATCTACTTCATTCTAGGAAAGAGCTAAGAGAGGACTGGCAAGAAAAGAAGAGGTGGAAAAACATCCCTAAGAGTATCAGTTTACATCACAGAGGGGTCAAGATAGCTAGAAAAGAAGGGAGGTACTTTGGGTCACTCAAACTATCCAATCCTATTCCTACTGCCTGCTCTGAAGCATTTCTGACTCTTCCATGCTGAGCGTTGTTGCACTGAGCTAGAACTCAGGACCATCCACTGAAGCTGTATGGTAGGGGATTTATGACAGATAAAAGGAAGTACTTCTTCACATAGCACATAGTTAAATTGTGGGATTCACTGACACAAGAGGAAATGATGGCTGCCAACATGGATGGCTTTAAAAAGGGGATTAGATAAATTAATAAAGGTTAGGGCCATCAATGGCTACTGGTCAGGATGCCTCTGCACCATCACCAGTACAAAGAATGGCTCTGTATATCAATGGTTGGGGAACATGAGATGCAAGGGGTGCATCTGTACTTGTGTCCTGCTTATGGTCTTGTTACCTGGACTTACACCCACTCCCTCCAAAAATTCATAATTTGGCATGTTGGACAGTTCACAACCAGGTAGACCAGGGCCAACAAAACTTAGGTTAAGTGAAGGTTACCCAAAGACCTAAAGAAGTTGTCTCAGAAATTCCCCAACAACACACCCAGGAAGGGATTAAGGAAAGCCCCCCTTTATGCAGAGTTGTTAGGGTGGAATGTGCTAATCTTCCCTGGATGTACCTGGCAGTGAGTCATACTCCAAAACAAACAGCGACCAGAATCCCCATTATCCATGAAATGTCTTTCCCTCACACCTCTTCCTATCCACAATACAGAGGTGGCCATAAGCCCATTAACTTTAATGTTTCAACCATAAGCAGCAATCAGCGTAGCTGGAGCTTCCATTGTTTAACCCTGGAAAACTCACCTAAGCATTGTATTTCACTCAAAACACCCCTTAAGGGTACAATATTGGGTATAAATAAATAGCCTCAAATCATAGTCACGTGTGCACAGTTCTTCTCATACCATCACTCTGCTGGACTGCTGTTGCACCCTCAACTTCAAGCCTGAGTCTCTTTGTTGAATGAATCTCTGTTCCTTGGACAGGTAGTTATAGCCCACCTTCCCAAATGTATTCCTCTATTCAAGTTTTTCCTCCTGATTCTTCGTTAGCTTTGTGTGGTTGTCTTGTGAGCTTTTCTGCATATGTGAATGCTCCATGATTATTTTCCAATAAAGAACATTTTTATTTCATTTGGCTTGGAGTCTTGTCAGTGAGTACTGATATACACAGGTGCAAAAGATCTCACAAAGTTACCCGGCCTCTTGCAGCCATACCTTTGAGTTATTAAAATTCCCCAATTTAATATCATATTTTCTGGGTCACAAGTGGGTCCCATGGGTCTCCAGTAATTCAGGTAACAGTCTTTCTGTAGGCCTTTAGTTTGCCACTGTACAAACTGTTGGGATTTTACAACCCTTGCATGCATGAGGCTGCATGGTATTTAAATAGTTAAAAGTGTATGTAAGGGATGTTTAGGGCTAATTTCCTGTTTTGCTTGTTTATGACCCCTATGCTCTTCCTGTGGCACATACACAACCCTTTTGATCCTTTGTCTGAGGGCCAGCTCAGACAGAAGTCTCTTTTCCCCCTTCCTTCTTTTTACCTTTAAAACGTGGAGCGCATGTTTTTAAGTGTTCTGTAGCTAACAGCATGTAGACCTTCATTTTTACCTCCTGCTTGCATATCTCAAGATAATGAACCTGGGTATTTCACAATGCACAAGATCTTTTGTAAGTAAACTACTTTTTATACTTTTAAAGAAGACTAAGCTTGTTTTATTTACTTAGCTAGACTCTGTGTGGGAGGTGGTTTGGCTGGCTGTTCCCAATATAAACACTTCTGCTAAAGCATGATTTTACTCTGCTACTAAGATTCAACAATCCCAGATATTGTTATTACCCAACACAAACTGGATTAGTTTGCTGGATTGGATAGGCCTTCAGTCTGATCTAGAACTCTCCTTATGTTCTTATGACTGGGTGGTCCTGACCCAAGACATCTTTATAGAACATCTCCCTGCCAGCTAATTGGAAGACTGAGCCAGTAACTACTCAGAGTCTGAGAAAAAAACCTTGCTTGTTCTCTGCGTTCTTGTGTGCTGTGTAGGAACATCTGCCACAATCCCAGCTGAGTGGCACTGTGACAAGCAGCCTCATTATAACAGCAAGCCCTCCCCTTCCTTTCTGCTTCTTAAGCTCATCTGCTGACATCACGTCATCCTCTCAGGCTCCCACAAGTCCCATAATGGCCCTCTTGTCTCTCCCCTTAAACTTACCTCAAGTTCTTCCATTGTCTCCAGTTGGCGAGACTGATTATTTGTGGCCCACTTCACACCATCCTTCAGGGGCTTCAGAGAGGCCTTCAGTTTCTCCTGCATGGCAAACAAATACTTAAATAAAAATGAGCAGGGGGACAAAATAATTAGAAGAGAGCAAATCTAAGGAATTAGTGGCTCCTTGCCACCCCCACAAAACATTGCTGCTTGTGGTCAAGGACAAGATGGTGCTCCCTTTCTTGTACATATGATGACTGAGTGACAGTTGAATTTTAATTCAACAGCCCTCATTAATATACCCTACAGCAGGGGTTCTTAACTTTTAAGGGTTTACAGACCTGTCTGAGAATCTGATGAAAGCTATAGACATCCTCACCATAACGAATGACAATGACTGTACATTACTTGCTCATGTGTAATAGCATCCTATGTACCCTATGGAATGAAACCTATGCACCCTTTGGAATGAAACCATGGCCACTATTTTCCATCAGCTACTTAGTTAAGTATACTTCACCAACTATCTTGGCAACAGTGTCACAATCGTGACTTGGTGTTGTCTATATGAAGGGGGGAATGTTGATTAATGCGCACTAACGCCAATTTGAAGCAGTTTTGATTTGTCTTAACGGGTTTTTGGCAAAACCACAGGCATTCAAAGCTATCTGCTTTTGCTGTCCCAATGGGCATGCTGGCAAATCAAGATGGCAGGCATGAGTTTTTATTTTCACCAGTTGCTGCTGCCAAACAGGTTTTTTTTAAAAGCATATCTAAGGTGCAAAAGTGAAATATTCTGCCTAAATAAACTAAAATGGGGGGGAGGATGTTTTGTCACCTCAGCACACAATCGCTAAGGTGAAAATCCAACATGGTGGTTCTGGGCGCTTGCCTTGTTAGCAAGCTCCGCCTCCTGTGCACTTCTGACCAATCAGCTTTCCACTTCCGCTCTTATTGGGAATGGGAATGAATGTGAATCAGATTGTTTTAACAAGCAGGAATATGCATTCCCCATGGGGCTTTTTAAAAAAAAACCTAGGGAAAAGCTGTGAAGGCTTTTCCTTTGGAGTTTTTGGTGGATTTGCCCCCCGCCCTCCTTCTGAATACTGCAGGTTGATGCAGGATGGCATTTAGATAAACCATATTCTCCTAGAATTCTATGAGGAGTATTTTCACTGTTTAGACAACCCCTAAATAAGTAGCGATTGTGAATATGGAATAGTTATGAATGAGCAAATCTAGGTAACTTCCATATTTACGACTGCTACTTAGTCACAATTGTGACACTATTGCCACAATCACAACCCCCACCCCAACATACTTTACCAGGCACCAGCATCAGGAGATGGAGATCCATTCTGCAGTGATCAGAGCACAGGTAAATGATATTTCTGTCCAGTTTGAGTGAGGGAGCATCAGGCCAGGAGAGGTTACTTAGTTAAATGTACCTTAATTAATTTAGTTGCTGATGTAGAATACTGTTCAATTATAGCAATTTATCCCATATACTTTTTGAAGATACACAAGATATATTAACATGTACAGAACATGGTCTAGTATACAACATCCAGTGAAATAACACAATGAAATTATGCCAATCTTTTAACAGTAATAAATCACTTACGAAATGAGAAGGAATTTGAACAACATTAAAGCAGCAGTATCCTATGATAAAGATGATTAATATTTGAATATCATACTTATACAATTACAAAGATACATATTCCAAACAGCGTCCACATTTTAGTTACTATACAATCTTAAAGAGAATACCACTGTAATCACTTCACAAATGGAACTTTTTCTTTGTACATATATGTATCTCAAAGCAAAACTGAGTCCTAAATGTGAACCCGTGCTAAGAATTTCTGGATCAGCCGCAGAGTCTTCGGCTGAAACACCTGTATGTCAAGAGGGATCCAGACGGCTCCTCCGGAGTTCCTGTTTTTACCCGTCTCAATCAAAGACCTTTTTCAATGGATAGGAAGCTGTTTTTTATATAAAATAAAGCATACTCTATTTTACAATATATTCAAATATCACTGTTCTAAGATTCACAAAGGACTCATCCCGTGTTTTCTGCAAGCGCGCTGATGACTAAAAAGGCCAATCTGAGATAAACAAGTCCGGTTGCAGAAAGCACAGCAGAAGGTCTCCTTGGGTGATGTTTCCGGGTTGTGATTCTTTCTGCGTTGTCGTTTCTCTTCAAGACTTGTTCGGCGTGAGTTCTCAAATAAGGCTGCAGCATTGTGAATAGTGCGTCTCCATGCCTCCCGATGTGAGGTCGGGGCGGACCACTGTTGGTGATCAATTTGGCTGAGCCTGAGATGTTGTTTCAGGGAGTCCTTGTATCGCTTTTTTGGAGCACCCCTCTTATGCTGACCCATGGCGAGTTCACTGTAGAGTAGTATTTTTGGGAGGTGATGGTCCTCCATCCTAGAAACGTGCCCTGCCCAGCGCAGCTGTGTTCTCAATATCATGGCCTCAATGCTCGTGATTCCTGCTTGCTCAAGGACAGCAACATTCGCCACATAGTCAGTCCAGTGTATATTTAGGATTGTGCATATACAGCACTGATGAAAGCATTCGAGGAGTCGTAAGTGGTAGCAATAGATGACCCATGTTTCAGATCCATAAAGGAGAATAGACAGTACAATGGCTCTATACACACTGATTTTTATGCTTTGCCTCAGGTATTTATTACTCCAGACTCTTTTGTGAAGTCTTCCAAATGTGCTATATGCCTTTGCTAATCTGTGATCGATCTCTTTGTCAGTCTTGGCATCTGAGGAGGTGATGCTTCCCAGGTAGGTGAACTGCTGAACGGACTTGAGCACAGACTTGCTGACAGCAATGTGGGGATGGTGGCGTTCTTCTAGACCATGTTCTATACATGTTAATATATCTTGTGTATCTTCAAAAAGTATATGGGATAAATTGCTATAATTGAATGGTGTATGGTCTGATAGGACACAGTGTCTCACCCTTTTGATGTTGAACTTTTAGTACTACCCTCCTGTTGTGTTTTCCTTGATGTAGAATACTGGCCAACAGCAAAGATCTCATCTATAGTGACAGAAAAATCCAGTTTACCTTCAGGTTACTCTGGTCCCCAGCTACTACAGGCTTGTCCACCTAATCACCGCACACACTGAGGTGAGTTCTAGAGCACTGTTCACGCCATTCTCTCTTCCAAACTCACCCCAGTCCAATAAATTACAGTATGTGCGGTCACATGGACATGGCTGCTCCAGTTTTTCCCCTCCCCCTTGTATGCAAATGTATATATGTCCACATTGCCTCTGCCTCTTTTCACATGGTGCAAAGGAGCTTTAGATATCCTATTAAATAGAGATACCTGCAGCTAACAATATTGTGCTGATATGAGCTTCTCCAAACAACTGCCACATATGCAAAATAAATGGCAATGAAGGAACTGCTAAAAACTTATTGGAACAGGGAAAGAGACATTACCTGGTGGGAAAGGTCACCTGATCACCTGTCCCAGGGAGCCCCCTCCTGACCTCTTCCACCCACCTGCCAAAACTCCTCCCATCAGCACCACATGAACATTACTATGGAGCACAGTACAGACACATGCCCAAAAATCCAGATTTCCTGCTCAAAACCAGAGTAAATCCAGACTCTTTTTGGTTTGGATTAAAGACCTGAGGTACAGCAAAGACCTGGATTTGAGCCATAGATGACTTGCTGTGAAAACGAGGTAAGATGTTTTATTTGGCCCATGTAGACAAGTCCAAGGTTTTCCTGTTTTTGCATCCAGTTCATGGTCTCCTTGAAACTCATCCATGGATTTATGTGGTCCATGGCCCACAAGTTAAGTACCCCTGCATTATACACAAAGTAGTTGGAGCCTTGAAGCAGTTCCAAAAATAGCCCCCCCCTTCTGTGTGGGTGAGCATTTGTGAGCTCTCCTCCACATGATGGCATAGAAATTAAACAAATGAATGAATATATAATAAAATGCAAAATTCAATAGGAAGCAGCACAAAAGTCTTCATGCATGAACCCATGAAACTACACAGTAAGAACACATCTTTATTCAGTTTTTCAAGTAAATGTTGATGAAAACAGAATCCTTGGAAGATTCAGGAAGCAATTAGGGAAGCAGAGGGTGTAAGCTACATATTTCTCATTGCTGATAGACCTGGAGCAATTGCAGTAATCGAACCGTTGATAATCTAACCCTAACTATAGCAAATTACTTTCAAGTCATCCTGAAAGCTCTACAGAAACACTCCAAGTGTCCACAGAGTCTTACCTGATAACTCTTTACAGCATTCTTGATAGGCAAAAAATTGTGACCCTGATGCTGAGGCAGATCCCGGCAGATCACACAGAGTGGGGCCTCATCCTGGCTGCAGAAGAGTTTGAGGGGCTCCTCATGTTCCTCACAAAAATGCCAGCTCCCAGCTACACCGGACTGGCATCCCTCCTCCAACTTGAGGAGCCGGGCTTTCTCAGATAAGTTGGCCAAGACGCGGTTGTGAACGGCATCTTGCAGGTCAAAGGGACCCCGGCACTCGGGGCATGTTCCCTGATGCTGCCCCTTGGGAATGACACAGCTCTCCAAGCAAGAAAGGCAGAAATTGTGGCCGCAAGCCAGCATGCGAGGGTCTTGGAAGATGGAGAGACAGACTGGGCACAGCAGGTCTTCAGTAATGTTGGACACTTCTCGGACTGAGGCCATGACAGCTGATCAAGAGTTGTATCTGTTCCTGAGGTGGGAACAAAGGTAGTTGGTGAAGGAAAGATCACAGAATGAATTTAAAACATAGATAAATGGGGCCTGCAACAATGTGTTGCAATGCAGAGTGTTAAAGTTCAGTGTTTCAAGCAGTCTGCCATTTCAGGTCTAAGGACTTTTTCGGATGAGCTTTTATACCGCTAGTAGCCTCGTCCCCGTTGCGAGGCTGCAGCGCTGCAGGGCGTCCCTTTCGGATGACGCCCTGCCCTGCCGATCCTCTTCCGAGACTGTTGCGTAACCTCTGTGACACTGCTGCGTTATATTCGGCGGTTTTCTAATCACGATCAACTTTCGTGATTAGAAAACCGCCGAATATAACGCAGCAGCGTCACAGAGGTTACGCAACAGTCTCAGAAGAGGATCGGCAGGGCAGGGCGTCATCCGAAAGGGACGCCCTGCAGCGCTGCAGCCTCGCAACGGGGACGAGGCTGCTAGCGGTATAAAAGCTCATCCGAAAAAGTCCTAAATCTAATTGTGTGTCCCAGCTATACCAGACAAAGAGCCAATGTAAGATAGTGGTTTGAGCACTGGACTAGGACTCTAGGAGACCAGAGTGTGAATCCTTGCTCAGCTAAGGAAACCCACTGGGAAAAATCACAATCTTTTATCCTAAGACAATGGTAAACCTCCTCTGAATAAAGTTAAGAAAACTCTATGATAGGATCACCATATGACAGAGTGTTATAGGCCGGACAAATTTCAGTTGCCAACTCCCTTGGCCTGTTTATATAACATCAGAAAAGGGCATATAACCAGATAAAACCTATAAACTGTAGAATATAGAGCATAAGATCAGTGCAATTATCAGTGCCATTATTCTAAGCCAGTTTTCTGTCTTATAATAAAATAAGTGTGTGTGTGTGTTTAGATTTCAGGTCTTGGAAGACTGCCAGATATTCCCTTAAAACATGTAAACATAAACTACAATGGCTGACCAGAGATAGCCTTGTGAGATGATCCATTAGATGACACCTGATGAACAAGTGGTGTGAAGAATTGTAAAAGTCCAGTGTGCACTAGACAAAGATCACCAGTAGACCAAACATAAAAATAAGGTGTAAGCTTCTGATTAGATAATCAATGCATTGCATGGGTGGTAGGAGAGAATAAAAGAGCCAAATCAGAGCCACAAAACTCAGGCTGTTTTTTTTTTTTTTTTTAGCATCCATCCACTATTGCCAAAGATGCTGTTTGAATAATCATTTCTGATAGCCCTGACATGCCACCCTTAACTACCGAGTCATGAGGGTAATGCTAGGATAGACATATGTCTATGTGTTATTAATATACAGTAGTTAAGATTTGTTCAAGAATTCCTTAAGGAGATTAACCTTTGAAAGCAATGATATTTTTTCATGGATAATGGGATACGTGTTAAGGTGAAATGTCCTTATGAACATCTATCTGGCTATGTGACTTAATATAAGATGCCTTACATACAATGTTATGGAATGTAACAAAGTTGAAGTGGCCCAGACATTGCTATGACTGTGTTTCACCTTGAGAGAAACATATATGTATATGCATAAATCTATCTATCCCACCAATTGCACTACCTTTCCATAGTGGTGGAATTGCATGCTCCTGTGAGGCAAGAGGCTATGCTGATGGCAGGAATGCTGCTGGTAGGGTCTCCAATGCCAGGCAGGCTTTTGTTGAGGAGCTAGACTATATGTGACAAACACCTACTGGGCAGCAGTCGTAATGGAAAGTGACACTGGCAGAGGATTTCTCAGAGACAACAGTGCCACCATACCGAACACTTGTTAGTACTGTGCAGAACGAAGCAAGGTAAACCCCTTTTGAATATCTTTTACCACAAAAAAACCTATGATGAGACAATCCAAAATGAAACAAGAGATAGTGCCAGAACATAAAACTCCCAGATCAGATGGTCTCAATGAACTACTGCAGTACAGCCGAGGACAACTATGAGTCACACTGTGGCTAATGATGCAACTGGACTAAAGCCAAAAGGATATTCAGCTGTTGATGTGCACAGAGGTGAAAGGAAAATGTGAAGCTGCAGAACACATATTATAGCAACATGGAATGTGAGAAGCATGAATCAGGGGAAGCTAGACATAGTAAAACAAGAAATGGAACATGTAAACATTGCAATACTTGGAGTGAGCGAGCTGAAGTGGACTGTATGGGACATTGTCAGTCAGATCATTACACTGTTAAATTGCCATATCTGACTTGACCGTGCTGGCCCTCGTGTAGCAAGATAATCATTTTAAGGAATTGGGGGGGACATTCATAGCCCTTTCTAATAACTAATGAAGTGAAGCAAGGTTGTGTTCTTGCGCCAACTTTGTTTACAATCTTTTTCAGCATGATGCTCCAAAGGGCTACGTCAGAGCTTGAAGAAGACGATGGCATCTATATACGTCACCGTACTGATGGTAGCTTGTTTAACTTAAGCTGTTTGAGGGCTCACACTAAGGACATTTTTCAGATGATCCTTGCAGCACAAGGATTGAGTGGGAGAGGTTCATAGCAGAAGCGTGGCAGGGGTTCGATTTCGGACGACGCCACCCCTGCTGCAAAATCGTCCGTCTCTCTTCCGCTTAGGGTTGGAGCCTGCTGTACCATATTCAGCCAGATGTTATTCACGGACAACCTCCGTGAATAAAATCTGGCTGAACATGGCGCGGCAGGCTCCAAGCCTAAGCGGAAGAGAGATGGACGATTTTGCAGCAGGGACAGCGTCATCCGAAATCGACCCCCTGCCGCGTTGCTGCTACAAACCTCTCCCACTAAATCCTTGCGCTGCAAGGATTGTCTGAAAATGTCCTAAGACTCTATTTAGTCCGTGAGCTGCTCTTCACTGATGATGCTGCCCTTGTTGCCCACACAGAAGCAGCTCTGCAGCACCAGCTGTAGAACTGTTTGGGCTGGAAGTCAACCTGAAGAAAACAGAAGTTCTTTACCAGCCTGCACCACAGGACGAACACCACCACCCTCCTCACATTGCTGTTGGCAAATCTGTGCTCAAGTCCATTCAGCAGTTCACCTATCTGGGAAGCATCATCTCCTCAGATGCCAAGTTTGACAAAGAGATTGATCACAGATTAGCAAAGAAATATAGCGCATTTGGAAAACTTCACAAAAGAGTCTGGAGTAATAAACACCTGAGGCAAAGCACAAAAATCAGTGTGTATAGAGCCATTGTACTGTCTATTCTCCTTTACGGGTCTGAAACATGGGTCACCTATCGCCAACACTTACTACTCCTCGAACGCTTTCATCAGCGCTGTATACGCACAATCCTAAATATACACTGGTCTGACTATGTGATGAATGTTGCTGTCCTTGAGCAAACAGGGATCACCAGCATTGAGGTCATGTTATTGAGAACACAGCTGTGCTGGGCACAGCATGTTTCTAGGATGGAGGACTATCGCCTCCTAAAAATAGTACTCTATGGTGAACTCGCCACGGGTCAGCGTAAGAGCGGCGCTCCAAAAAAGCGATACAAGGACTCACTGAAACAATATCTCAGGCTCGGCCAAATTGATCACCAACAATGGTCCGCCCCGGCCTCACATCGGGAGGCATGGAGACGCACTATCCACAATGCTGCATCCTTACCCGAGGAAACCTTCTGCTGTGCTTTCTGCAACTGGACTTGTTTATCTCGGATTGGCCTTTTTAGTCATCAGCACGCTTGCAGAAAGCGCGGGATGAGTCCTTACTGAATCTTTGTTTGCGAATAAAAGCCAGAGAGAGAGAGACAGACAGACAGACAGAGACAGAGACAGAGAGACAGAGAGAGACTCATGAAATGAACATCAAAGAAGAAACGGGGTAGCATTTATAGTGAGAAGAGATGAAGCAAAAGCAGTCAAAGGATATATTGCAAAGTCTGACCAAATCATATTAATAATGATTCAGGGAAAACCCATCAATATAACCATAACCCAAGATTATGCTCCAACTACAAAGGCAGAAGGAGAGAAAAAATCAAAAGACTTTATGTTGGAGACCAGGAGGAAATTGATCACATCCCAAACAGGACTTCTTGTTAATCATAAGCAAGTGGAATGCAAAAGTAAGAAATAGAGCAGTATCAAAGATTGTAGGAAAATTTGGCCTAGGATCAAGAAATGTTGCAGAAGAATGACTAGATGAATTTTGCAAGGCCAACAATTTGTTCATCACAAACACATTCTTTAAGGAACCAAAGAAGCAAATGTATAATGGACATCACCTGATGGCCAATATAGAAATCAAATAGATAACATAATAGGAAGGAGAAGATGGAGAAGCTTCATTCTCTCTTGAAAAAGACCAGGAGCAGATTGCAGCATAGACCATACACTGCTAATATACATATAAAAAAAAATAGAGCAAAGCTAAAGAATCATAGAATCATAGAATCATAGAATTGTAGAGTTGAAAGAGACCACGAGGGCCATCCAGTCCAATCCCCTGCCACGCAGGAAATCTTGATCAAAGCATCCCCCACAGATGGCCATCCAGCCTCTGTTTAAAGACCTCCAAGGAAGGAGACCCCACCATGCTCCGAGGGAGTGCGTTCCACTGCCAAACAGCTCTTACTGTCAAAAAATTCCTCCTAATGTTGAGGTGGAATCTCTGTTCCTGGAGCTTGCATCCATTGCTCCGTGTTCCAGTCTCTGGAGCAGCAGAAAACAAGCTCGCTCCATCCTCAGCGTGACACTCCTTCAAATACTTAAACAGGGCTATCATATTACCTCTTAACCAACTTTTTTCCAGGCTAAACATACCCAGCTCCCTAAGTCTCTCCTCATAAGGCATGGTTTCCAGAACTTTCACCATTTTAGTTGCATTTCTCTGCACATGCTCCAACTTGCCCAGAACTGGACACAGTATTCTCGGTGAGGTCTGATCAAGGCAGAATAGAGCGGCACTATTACTTCCCTTGATCTAGATACTATACTTCTATTGATACAGCCCAAAATTGCATTGGCCTTTTTAGCTGCTGCATCACACTGTTGACTCATGTTCAATTTGTGGTCTACTAGGACTCCTAGATCCCTTTCGCATGTAGTCTCGTTCAGCCAGGTCTCTCCCATCCTATATCTATGCATTTCATTTTTCCGCCCTAAGTGCAGTACTTTACATTTCTCCGTATTGAATTTCATTTTGTTAGCTTTGGCCCAGCTCTCCAGTCTATCCAGGTCATTCTGAATTTTGATCCTGTCCTCCAGGGTATTAGCTACTCCTCCTAATTTGGTGTCATCTGCAAATTTGATAAGTATGCCCCTAATTCCCTCATCCAAGTCATTGATAAAGATGTTGAATAGCACTGGGCCCAGGACAGAACCCTGTGGCACCCCAGTGGTCACATCTTTCCAAGACGAAGGAGAGCCACTGCTGAGCACCCTTTGGGTTCGGCCGGTCAACCAATTACAAATCCATTGAACAGTTAACTTGTCTAGCCCACATTTTACAAGCTTGTTTGCAAGAATGTCATGGGGAACCTTGTCAAAGGCCTTACTGAAATCAAGGTATGCGATGTCCACAGCGTTCCCTTCATCTACCAAGCTGGTAACTTTATCAAAAAAGAGATCAGATTAGTCTGGCATGACTTGTTTCTCTGAAACCCATGTTGACTTTTTGTGATTATGGCATTGCCTTCTAAATGTTCACAGACTCTCTGTTTAATGATCTGCTCTAGAATCTTCCCTGGTATTGATGTCAGACTAACTGGACGATAATTGTTGGGATCCTCTTTTTTCCCCTTTTTGAAGATGGGGACAACATTTGCCCTCCTCCAGTCTGCTGGGACTTCTCCTGTTCTCCAGGAATTCTCAAAGATTATTGCCAATGGCTCTGAGATCACATTTGCCAGCTCTTTTAATACTCTTGGATGTAGTTCATCTGGTCCTGGAGATTTAAATTCATTTAGATTAAGAAGGTATTCCTGTACAACCTCGTTGCTTATTCTGAGCTGGATTTCCCCTCTTGTGTCCTCTGTTCCATTCTTCTCAGGTTGGTCCCCCTTTTCCTTTTCTGAAAACACTGAGGCAAAGAAGGTGTTGAGTAATTCTGCCTTCTCTCTGTCCCGTTAGCATTTTGCCATCTTCTCCATGTAGTGGCCCTATCACTTCTTTCTTCCTCCTTTTGCTGCGGACATACCCCCAAAAAACCCTTTTTATTGTTCTTAACCTCTCTAGCAAGCCTGAGCTCATTCTGCACTTTAGCTTTTCTAACTTTACTCGTACACGTGTTTGCTATCTGTTTGAATTCTTCTTTGGTGATTTCCCCCTTTTTCCATTTCCTATACATGTTCTGTTTAAAACTTAGCTCCGTTGAAAGTTCTTTAGTCATCCATCCTGGTTTCTTGAGACACCTCCCATTTTTTGAAATTGTGCCTTCAGTATCTCCCTTTTGAGAAAGTCCCATCCGTCTTGAGGTCTCTTCTCTTTTAGTATTCCTGAGCATGGGATCACCCCCAGTATTTCCCTGAGTTTATTGAAATCAGCTCTCCTAAAGTCAAGAATGCGTGTCTGATTATGCCTGGCTTCTCCTTTCCATTGTATAACAAACTCCAGGAGAACATGATCACTCTCACCTAAGGATCCCACCACTTGCACCCCATTAACCAGGTCATCTCTGTTGGTTAGGATCAGATCTAATATAGCTGACCCCCTTGTTGCCTCTTCCACCTTTTGGACCATGAAATTGTCTTGCAGGCAAGTAAGGAATTTGCTAGACCTTGAAGTTTTGGTTGAATTAGATTGCCAGCAAATATCAGGATAGTTGAAGTCACCCATCACTACTACATCTCTCCTTTCTGCGTGTGTGTTCATCTGTTCTAGAAAGGCATCATCCAATTCCGCC
Organism: Gambelia wislizenii; assembly: GCA_030847615.1. Taxonomy (NCBI): domain Eukaryota; kingdom Metazoa; phylum Chordata; class Lepidosauria; order Squamata; family Crotaphytidae; genus Gambelia; species Gambelia wislizenii. Next base: position 42,826,819 of record JAUMIR010000002.1, read on the forward strand.
GTCTGACTTGGGGGTCTGTAGTAGAGTCCCACAATAATATCCCTGTTGTTTCCCTCCCCTTTAATTTGTATCCAGATGCTCTCAACCTGGCTTCCAGTATTGATGTCATGGATCTCTTCACTGGTGTAAATATCCCTGACATATAATGCTATTCCTCCTCCTTTCCTGTTTGGCCTGTTTCTCTTATAAAGTTTATACCCTTCTATTCCTGCATTCCAGTTATGAGACTCATCCCACCAGGTTTCAGTAATGCCTATTATATCATACTTGCTTTGTAGCGCTAGGAGTTCAAGTTCATCGTGCTTATTTCCTATGCTCTATGCATTAGTGTAGAGACATCCAAGACCATGTGTTCCCTTTACTTGCTGCCTGTGCAAGTTTTTTGCCTCCCACTGTTGGGTCCTTGCGCTGTTTGTCTTGTCCCTTTATGCCAGTTTGACTATTTTCTCCAGCCCTTTTGCCTTCCAGAATACTGTCTCCCTCCCCCATTTGACTCAGTTTAAAGCCCTCCTGGTCAAATTCTTGAGACTGTTGGCAAAAATGTTTCTTCCAACTGTTGTAAGATGTACCCCATCTCTTGCCAGAAGTCCCCCCTCATGGAAGCGCAGCCCATGATCCAAGAATCCAATAAAGAAAAACAATAAACCAAGTATCACAGCAAAATACAACCTGAAGAACATGCCTGTAGAATTTAAAGATAATGTACAAATAGATTTGCACTATTAAGTCTGATTGGGAGTCAGAAGAACTCTAGACTGAAGCCAGGGACATTGTCAGGGAGGAACGCAAAAAGACACTGTCAGTATCCAAAAAGAAAGAGAATCCTCAGTGTATGACAAATGAAACTCTTCAAGCAGTTAAGGATAGATGAGAAGCAAAAGTAAAAGGTGACAGAAATAGAGCCAGAACAATGAATGCAACTGTTTAATGACTTGTACACAGAGACAAGAATAACTACTATAATAACCAATGTGGAGAAATAGAAGATGACAACAACAAAAAGGAAGAACAGGAGGCCTCTTTCACATGATGCAAGAAAACAAAGGGAAATTTAAACTAAGGAAATTTTCAGAGTACACTGTTATAGTGTTACTATTCCACTTTAATTGCTCTGGCTTCCTGATGTGGAATTCTGGGGTTTGTAGTTTAGTGAGGCCTAAGAGCTCTCTGGCTGAGAGTTGTAAATGCCCCTCCCTAAACTGCAAATCCCAGGATTCAACAGGAGGCAGCCATAGGAAATAAAGTGGAATAGTAACACTATAACAGTGTTGTCTGAAAATCTAGTAAGAGTGGGAGTGCTCTATGACCAGCAAGGGAAGACATAACATGACCAAGCAGAAATAAAAAGACAGTGGAAACAATACACTGAAGAACTATATAAAATAGATGAAAGGATGGCATGCATTCAAGGAAGGACAATTTGAAGATGGACCACCAATTTTAGAAAGTGGAGTAGAGACTGAGCTCAGAGCATTTGAAATAAATAATTCACTAAGAACAGATGGTATAGCAACAGACCTTCTTGAAGCTATAGAGACAGAATCTACTCTAGTTCTAGTTAAAATCTCTCAACAAATATAGAAAACAAAAGATTGGAAATGTTCAGTATACACTCCAGTTCCCAAAAATGGGGACACCAGGGATTGCAGCAACCACAGGATCATTGGATTAATTTCCTACACAAACAAAATGATGCTCAAAATTCTGTAACAAAGACTTTTACCATATATAGAGCAAGTAATGCCAGATGTCCAAGCTGGGTTCAGGAAAAGAAGGGGCACTAAGAATCATTTTTTTAATATGTTGAATAATGGAACACACCAAAGAACTTCAGAAGAAAATCAGCCTGTGCTTTAAAGTCTTTGATTGTGTAGCTCATGAAAAACTATGCATCACTTTTAAAGAAATGTATGTGCCACAACATTTAAACGTCCTGATGTACATATTGTTGGGGCGTAGAAAGACGTGCTGTGTCCACCACGACCACCTGCAGAGTTGTTCCACGTCGACAGGATGCCAAGGAGAAGGTTTCTGGAGAGACTTCTGCAAAAGACTTCAGGCTGAGAAGGAAAAATTCCTTCACCCCAGCACACTGCCTTGAGCTCTGGCTTGCCAAATAAAGACAGCAACAAGGCCAGCCTTCACTCAACTTGAGGACTTTAATCTTTGTTTGCAGTATATTTACAATATATATACAGAGTATAGGACAGCTGTCTCTAATACTCATAAATCTCTCTCAAACCAACAAACTGCTTCACCAACCACCATCCACAACAAACCCACACTGGAGATAATTCCCATCTCCTTTTTATAGGCAGTTAAACAATGCCTGTTACATCAGGCATCTCACGTGTGCATACTCTCAAGTGCTGACTCACATACACACACCTGCCACTGGAGCTTAACTACTTTCATTGCTAAGCTTACAGCTCCATCTTGTGGTCACATTCATGTCATTTCCTCACAGGTATAACCTGTACTCAGGACAAGAATACAAAGAAATGAGATGGTTTCCAATTGGCAAGGGGGCCAGGCAAGGCTGCATTTTATCACCTTAATTGTTTAACTTGCATGCCAAAAGTATCATACATAAAAAGCATGATTAGACTTGGAGGCAGGAGGCATGAAAATTGAAGGATGGAATAATTTGAGATATATAGACGACATGATACTTACTAGCAGAAAATAGCAAAGACTTGAAATGATTACTGAAGAAAGTCAAGGCAGGGAGTGCAAAAGCAGGTTTATAGCTGAACATGAGATTATCAGCACCCATAATATTGTGTTACACAAATGCCAGGAGATTGTCAAAGGGTTTCCATTTCAGACGACATCATCCCCATCCTGTTATGCTCTCGTGCTGATCCCATTTCACCCTCGTTGATATTTATTCATGGCTTAAGCTGCGAATAGATCACCCATTCCATTCCTGTCGTGGAATGATGGGTGAGTGAAAAGGAGTCCTGTTTCTGTAGCATGATGGCAGCCGCAGTGGGAGGTCCACTCCAGAACACTTCCGGGTGCGATTGGAACATCCAGGTAAGTGACACTCTTTTTTGTACCCTCCCTGGATTACTTGGAATTTTTAAAGTGTGTTTTTCTGCTTGCTGTGATTTTTAAAAGTGTGTTTGACTTTTTATTTTTGAATTTCCCCCATACTCGTCCTCTTGCAAGAACAGCCCGGGATTTCAACCAAGAAGTGAATGGAGCTCCAGAGAGTGGCATTCACTCCTGGGCTGCCAAGGGGAGGGGAGGATCGCGTGATTAAAGGTAGGTCTGAAAATGTTTGTTCGTGTGCCGGGACAGGGTCAGGAGGATAGTGGGAGAGGAGATAGCGAGACGGGGACTCTATTTTTGTCCCCGTCTAAAAATCTCCTAAGGACACAAAAATATTGACCACAGATGATTTACATAACTTTAAAGTAGATGATGAAGACACTGAAATAGTTCAAGATTTCATGAGAATAGTTCAAGATCTCATGAGAAAAAGAATGACTCACTGGAAATGATAATAATGCTGGAAAGAGCGGTAGGAAAAGAAGACTGGATTTTGAGTGGAACCCACAACCCCGAACCTGCAAGACCTGAGCAGGGCAGTTGATGGCTGGGAATCTTGGAGAACCTCATTCAGTGTTGTTGTTGTGTACCTTCAAGTCACTTCTGACTTAGGGTGACTCTAGAAGAACTTATCATGGGGTTTTCTCAGCAAGACTTCTTCAAAGAGGGTTTGCCATTGCTTGCCGTGGAGGGTGGGATGATGTGGCTGAATGGGGATTTGAACCCTGGTCTCACAGAATTTTAGTCCAGCACTCAAACCACTACACCATTTGGGCTGTACAGTTCTCATTCAAAGGGCTGTCATAAGTTGAAACTGAATTGATGGCACATAACAATAAAAATCAATTGTATGCCAGCATGGATCCCAGAGTGGAGGAGGCTGGTGAGGGGCTTAAGACCTCCGTCCCCAGACAAACATAGGTGGGATGACCCATTTCCTCTTCCTTCTCCTCCCCCCCACAAAATGAACAGGCAAAATTTGACCAAGAATCTGGTGTAGCTCCCCAGGAATAATCAATTAAAAGCTAACTAAAGATGACTAGGTACAAAAAAATAATTAACCAAGTGCTGCTATAGTTGAGTCCTCCCAGGATTAAGGTCAAGAAAATGAGGAGTGGAGAAAAATGAGAGAGAGAGAAAGAATCCTAAAAGAAACTAACTTGGCTACAATCAATTCTATGCCTAGCTATTTGGAGTGAAGGCCTATTGAACACAGTGAACAGGGATTTACTTCTGAGTAGGCGTTGTTTGTGATGGTAAGAGGACAGCCAGGAAGTTAAAGGGCTGAGAGAGAAAAATATTATGGTCAGTGATTTCCTTCCTGAAAGAGGAAGGCTAACATTTTGGAGGTGGGGGCAGGTAGGAGGCAGAGTCTGCTTTGGGGATTGGGGTGTGCCAAGCTGGGGAAAAAAATCAGCAGAAAGCTGAGGAAAAGGATAGCAGAGCAAATAGAGCAAATAGAAAGCTAGGCTGGGCAGAGAGATAAATGTCCTAAGATTCAGTTCCTAGAGCCCAGGGTTTACGTTAGCCCCCAAAATGAGCGTCCGAGTTCAGCAGCTCCTTTCACTACCCTGACACAATATGCTCACAGAGCACAGTTGGCATTTTAAGCCCAGCAAACCCCTGAAAAGGCTAGGAAAAGCTGGCCGGGAGTGCTGAAAGGGCGTGTTTCATCATGGAAAGCAACAGAAGCGCAGGCAAAATTCAGCCAGCAGTTGTGGCAGCACCACAGCTATATGGAGGACAGCTCTAGAGTTCCTTGATGGCCTGTCCAAGGTTTCCTTCCTTACCCTCACTGCTGAAATTCCAGGTCCTCAGTGGGCCAGAATCACAGGCTGTAGCCTTGGGCCACAGTCCTTCAGCAGTTGTGGTCAGCACATCAGGGCACCAACGCAGCTGGGAGTGCAGCCATGCACCGTCAGCAATACAAAACCACACACACAGAGGAAGTGAACAGAGTGTCAGGAGCCTGCAGGATATTGCAATGCTCCACCCTCTTCCAGTTTCAGTTTGGAATGGAGGAAACAGGATTATTATGAAAAGCAAATTCAATCTCACTGTCAAGCGACACCACCGCCCTTTAAAATGTTCAGGGTTTAGAGCTCCACACAGTGTCCTCTAGTTCTGCCTCAGAATGTTTTCTTCCAATATCAGCACAACAAGATACACAGGTAGAAAAGAGTTATTTTAAAGTCATTTCTCTTTTCCCCATCTGGTGTCCTGATGGAAGAAATGTCAAAATAGATGAAAATGTGACTCACAGAAATAGCTTGATTCATACAGGCAGGCAGACAATTGTTTATTATGAATTATGGGAGGAAAGGAAAGAGTGCTAGATTTAAAAGATGTATTGTTTTAATTAAGCATTTAAAATGGGGATGGGAATTATATGCCCCCCCCCCTGTTGCTGAACAGCTGCTTCCAGCATTCCACCCCATTGGCTAAGCTGGCTAGGGTTGTTGGGTGTTACAATCCCACAACATCTGGGAGGCCACATTATTCCCTCCCATATTTGAAATGACAGTGAAGTTTTTTTTTTTTAAAGGGAAAAGGTAGAAGTTTGTATGTTATTGGTAGGCTGTTATAAAGAGAAATTTACAGCAGTTCTTGTTCACCTTGTGTTTCAGTGATCTTTCAGTTATTCTAAATATTAGGGTACTGTTCCTCTCCCTTTCAATGCTTTGGCACTACCATGGCTCACACAAGGGGGGGGGGGGCTGACAGGGCTCTAGCCTAGGGGCCCAGGGGCCCAGGATTAGGAGGGGGGCTGGCATATTATTGTAAATTTTTATTATGTAAATCCATTTAGTTTTTTAAAATAAATATAAATATTACTTTGGTGTCATCATATAAACTGACTTATTTTAATTTTTATCCTAAATCCTGTAGAACAACTCACTGCCCTTAACTTTAGCAGTATGAATAGGGACTCAGCCTGTGCTGGATGGGTTTACAGTCCCCCTGAAATTTCAGGCTTGCAGTTTGGGTGTTCTCCTGGACTAAGCTCTGAGTTTGGATGCCAAGGTCTCAGCAGTGGCCAGGAGTGCATTTGCACAATTAAAACTAGTATGCCAGCTGTGCACATTCCTTGAGACATCAGATCTGGCCATGGTGAAACATGCCTTGATTACATCCCATTTGGACTATTGTAATCCACTCTACATGGGACCTTTGGAAACTATTTGGAAACTTCAGCAGGTCTAGAATGCTGTGGCCAGATTGCTGACCAGGGCTAGCCATAGGGAGCATATAAGCCCTGTGTTAAAACAGCTTTGCTGGCTACCAGTTCGTTTCCGAGCACGAGTGCTGATCACAACCTATAAAGCCCTAAATGGCTTGGGTCCAAACTATTTGAAAGACCATATCTCCTGATACAAGCCTGCCAGAATTTTAAGATCCTCACCAAGGCTCGCTTGGTGAGGACATGAGAGAAAGCCTTCTCAGTGGTTGCTCCCACCCTTTGGAATACCCTTCTTGGGAGGCTAGGCTAGCCTCCTTCTTCTTTTCCTTTTGCTGGCAGGCAAAAAAGTTTTTATTTCAGCAAGCTTTTAATTTGGAGCTGGGGGCACAGAGGCTCTCATTAGGGTGTGTTTTTCTATGTTTTTATTGTTTTAACTTGTATATATTTTTAAAAAGAATTTTAATCGTTATTTTTTAATTGCTTTTGTCTTATTTTTACTCATTTTTACATTGTAAACCACTTGGGAGTGCTTTGGCACTGGTAAGTGGTATAGAAATTAAGGAAAAAAAAATAAAAAAATAGGTAGGGGCCCCAGCAATGATCCTGGCCTGGGGGCCCACTTCAGGATGTGGGGTGCATGGGCACTATGTGATGTACCAAGCACACACGCTCACATGCATTCAATAAATTGCTTTATTGACATGGATTCATGTGTCAGGGACATAGGAAAAGCCGAAACTGAATACAGGCACAACAACCCTCCAGCGTGATAAACCCTCCCAGTGTGAGAAAAGCATTTGGGGAGTGATTGCACCTGGCCGCCCTGACCTTGAGCGTCTCTGAGAGAGGAGCATTCCCAGGCCAACCAGGCAGGCTGGCCTCCCTCCAAACTCCAGAGGCCCAGCCAAGGGAAACTCCAGAGGCCCAGCCAAGCCACCTCATGTAAGGGTCCTCCATGAATTCTACTCCAAACCCCAGAATTCAGGGATGAACCTGACATACTGCCTCCCCGAAGAACCCCTCCCATTCCCCTAACCTGGCTTGTCGGGAAAGTGGGCATGGAACTTTCGCAACAAGCGTGGGGCATTCACATGATTAGCATTAACCCACTCAGCATGGCCCAACGGCAAGTGTTTCCATTTCACCAAGTACTGTAAAACACCCCTGTGAACCCGAGAGTCCAACACTTCAGATATTTCAAAATGTTGATCTTGATTGACCAGAATAGGGTGGGGTTCAGGTCCTGGGGCTGGGTGGTGTCGGTCTGGAGGGCACGCCGGTTTGAGCAAGCTGGAATGAAACATAGGATGAATATTTTGGTACAGTTTTGGTAAAGACAGTTCAAAAGCCACTGGGTTTATCACTCTAGTAATAGGAAAGGGTCCAATGTACTTGGCCCCCAACTTCTTTGAAGGCTGGGGACTCTTAAGGAACTTGGTGGACAAATAGACCAAGTCCCCAATGGCGTAACCAGGAGAGGGATCCCGTTTCTGGTCAGCATGATGTTTGTAACGGGCTTTGGCGAAGTCCAAGGCAGAAACCACATGGGGCCAGGCATCTCTGACCTTTTGACTCCACTGGGTCACTGAGACTGGGTCCGTAGAGGACCCCTCCCCTAGGCACAAGGGATTGAAATCCTGCCCTGAGACAATCTTGAAGGGGGAGAGGCCAGTGCTTTGGTGAGTGGCATTATTATAGGCTACCTCTGCAAAAGGCAAGAGGTCCACCCAGTCAGATTGTTGGAAATTCACATAGCACCTTAGGTATTGCTCAACCACCTGATTAACATGTTCGCTCTGTCCATCACTGTGGGGATGATGGGAACTGCTGAGTCCTAACTCCACTCCCAGAAGGTTCATGAATGCCTTCCAAAACTGGGAAGTGAACTGACCCCCCCGGTCAGACACAATCTTGACAGGAATCCCATGGAGTCTTTAAATGTGCTGAATGAACAACCTGGCCAATTGGGAAGCTGTTGGAAGTTTCTTGCTGGCCACAAAATGTGCTTGTTTTGAAAACATATTAGTAACCACCCAAATAACAGTCTTTTTCTTACTTTCTGGTAACTCTATTATAAAGTCCATACTGATGACTTCCCAAGGCTTGGTCGGGGTAGGCAAAGGCTGGAGCAGTCCTTTAGGCTTCCCTGCCCCCACCCTTTGCCGTTGCACACGTGGAATATGCTTTCACATACTCCTCCACCTCCTTTCTCATCTTTGGCCACCAAAACTGTCTCTGGGCCAAATGTAAGGTTTTAATATACCCAAAATGCCCAGCACTTTTGACATCATGGCACTATCTGAGGATGATTGCCCTCATGGCCTCTGGGACATACGGACAGTCTCCTTTCAAGGCCAGGCCCTCCCTCATGGTCACCTCCCTGGGGTGGGCTAGAAACCATGGGTCCTTGGGCAGGACCGACGCCAGTTGGGACTGCCACCCACCCTCATCACCCCAAGGAAGGAGGGGCTCTGGAGCGTGCTCTGGCACGGGCGGGGCATCACGGGGCCCAGTGTCTGCCGGAGGTGGGACGTTATCTGTGGCTGCCTTAAGCTCAGGCCTTGCCCCCCCCCCAAGGGGGCTGGCTTGAGTCTCCTGACTCTTGGCTTTGCTGCATGTCAGGATTGCTAGCCCCAAGTGGGAGGGGGAGAAAACTGTGTCAATAACCTCCTTCCGTTTACTCTCATGTTGTGGGAGTCTGGACAAAGCATCAGCTAGGAAATTCCTTTTTCCTGGGATAAATTTCAGGGTGAAGTTGAACCGGTAAAAGAAACTGGCCCACCTAACCTGCTTAGGGCTCAATCGTCTAGGGGTGGCTAAAACTTCCAAATTCTTGTGATCTGTCCAAACTTCAAAAGGTTTGGGAGATCCCTCCAGCAGGTGGCGCCAAGTTTCTAAGGCCAGTTTGATTGCACCCACCTCCTTTTCCCACACAGGCCAATTTCGCTCAGTCTCATTAAATTTCTTGGATAAGTAGGCACATGGTCTGAGCTCTCCCTCCTCCCCCCTTTGCAACAGCACCCCTCCCATTGCAACATCAGAGGCATCCACATGGACTACAAAGGTTTGGGAGGGATCAGGGTGTTTGAGAATTGGTTCAGAGGTGAAGAGTGTTTTCAATTTATCCAAAGCCTGTCGGCATTGGTCAGTCCACACTATCTTTTGGGGAGGCTTTCCCCCCTTTCCTGACCCCTTTTGAGCTTTCATTCCCACATCTTTGGTTTTCAACAAATCAGTCAGTGGAAGGGCTACTGTCGCAAAGTCCGGGATGAAGGACCGGTAAAAATTAGCAAATCCAAGGAAACTTTGCAGCTGCTTCCTAGATCTAGGGGCCTCCCATGCCAACCCCCCTTTGACCTTTTCCGGGTTCATTTCTATCCCCTTATTTGAGATGCGGTACCCCAGGTAGTCTAAACGGCTTTGGTGGAATTCACACTTTGACATCTTAGCATACAGATGATTTTCACCCAACCTCGCAACCACCTTTTTCACCAGTTTCACATGGGACGTATAGTCCTCAGAATAAATCAATATATCATCCAAATACACCAATACCCCCTTGTACAGAAAGTCTCTCAAAACATCATTAATTAAGTTCTGAAATATTCCGGGCCCCCCTTTTAACCCAAATTGCATGACTCTGAACTCGAAAGCCCCCAAAGGGCAATTGAACACTGTTTTCCATTCGTCCCCCTCCTTGATTTGCACTCTGTAATAAGCCTCCCTTAGGTCCAACTTAGTAAATACCTTCTCTTTGGACAAATGGGCCAGTATGTCCTTCATCAGGGGCAGGGGGTATTGATTAGAGACACTAATCACGTTTAACCCCCGATAGTCCTGGATTAAACGAACACCCCCATCTGCTTTTTGCCTGAACATCACCGGGCCCCCCACAGGTGAGGTCGAAGGCCTCATGAACCCCCAAGCTAAGTTTTTGTCTATGAACTCCCGGAGTGCATCCATTTCCGCAGGCGTCATGGAATAAATCCTGGGCTTGGGTAGTTTAGTCTCAGACAGTATCTCAATGGTACAGTCAAAGGGCCTGTGAGGTGGCAAAATGTCGCACTCCTTCTCCTCAAAAACATATTGCCATGGTTTGTATTCCACCAGCAATCCTTTCAGCTCCCCTCTGACTAAGGCAGTTGTGTAGTTCCGTGACTCAGCCCCTAGGGGGACCCCCTCCCTTCGGGAAGCTTCCTCCACCCAATGCTCCTGTACACATATGGGATCTGCAAAAGTCAGTGTCTCCTTCACCCAGTCTATGAAGGGGTTGTGGTATTTTAGCCAATTTAGTCCCACCACTGCCGCGGGAACGAGCCCTGGGGCAATCACAAATTGAAGTTCCTCCTGGTGGTTCCCCATTCTCATGTGTATTGGACCTGTCACTCACCTGGCGGGGCCCCCTTTCATCATTCCCCCATCCATCTGTGACAACCACACTGGCTTGTCCAGCTTAATAGTACTAATGTCCAGTTCACTGACTAGGGAAGGGTGCATTAGGATTTGGGTACACCCACAATCAACCATCAACATTACTTTTCTGGTGGCCCCCTCTTTCCAGCTCCAATCCTAGCTTTTATGAAAAAAGGGCCTTTTACTCCACTCACCACTGTCTCCGGGCGCCCTTCGGGGTTAGCCCGCCCTCAGGCGCTTAGTAGGGCGGGCTGGAGCCATTTCCCGATGGTTCTGTGTCAGAGGAATAAGATCCACTGTCATCGGGGTCATCCGATGATTCCCCCGCTGCGTGACCGGGTACCACCGCCCGTACTGCTGCTTTGGACTTGGGCTTGAGTGGGGTCTTGGAAGACACCAACCTCCCTTCGTTCCGCTGGGGCTTGTCAGCTGCAGCTGGTTCTTGAGGGCTCCTGTCTGGGCATTCAGCTATACGATGGCCTCCTTTTCCACAATGCAGGCACAAGCCCTTTCTCATCCTCCACTCCCATTCTGACTCTCCTGTCATGGTTCCACCCGAGTGTCCCGGTTTGCCTTTCTTGCCGGTAGACCCGGTGACCTTGCCCTCGGACCCTTGTTGGCGCCGCACCATTCTGACGCTCCGTCTCAGCGTCTCCACTTCCCCGGCAAGCCGTACCCACCCCAGGAGGGTTTTGGGGATCCCCTGGAACATCACCCACTCTAGGATGTCAGCGTTCAGACCATCCTGGAAAAACTGCACCTTGATGTCCTCCGACCACTCAGGCACTTGGCTGGCCAGGTGGCGGAACTCAGCAGCATACTCTCCCACTGTCTTTGAGCCTTGCTTTAGTTGCCTGAGATCCGCCCTGGCCCTCCTCACTCTCAAGGGGTCTTCAAATTGGGCCCATAAGGCCAGCAAGAACTCTTGGAAGTTTCCCAGTTCTGGTGCTCCCATATCATAGAGCCACACCAACCACTGTGCCGCCTCTCTCTCTAGCTGGTTGGACACATACTGCACCTTCTCAGCTTCCGTCTGGAATTCCTCATCCCACTGGGTCATGAAACTCACCGCTTGGGTCAAGAAGTATGGAAGCTTTGCTGCATCTCCATTGAAGGTCACCTTCAAATTCCAGTGCTTAAGGCCCCGGGGTCTTTCCTGCGGCTCGACCAGCCCAGCCCCTCCAGGAGGGGACGGTCCAGGAGCCAGCAGGCCAGGGACCTCAGGAGGCAGAGCTGGGGCCCCTGCCCCGGGTGCCGAGGTGGCCGCTGGTTGGGCTTGAGGAGGCTGGGACCCTCCAGGGGCTGGTAGAGCCAGTGGCATCCTTTGCAAGAGTTCTAGGAGGCTCGCCTGCACCTCCCCCATTTGCTGCTTCAACTGCTGGACCTCTGCTCCCACTTCTGCCAGGGTAAACCTTACTCCTGGCTCTCGGGACCCCTCGCCCAGGGGCCTGTCCCACCGACGGGACTGACGTTCCTCCCAGCTGCGGTCGCCCGCCCAAGGCCAGTGGGGTGCCAGGACTTCTCGAACTGGAGTGCCGAAGGGCGGCATGTTGCCCCTCCCCAGGGCTTGCTTGGCTCCCAGCTCCAAGGGGTCGGAAGGGAGAGTAAATCTCCCAGCCTTTCGGTGGCCCCGGCTCTTGTCTTCTTCGGAAGCTGCTGCAACACCTTCCGCTGCGCCAGGCCCCAGCCCAGAGGCACTGGCTCCCTGGTCGCCTCTGGCAACCAGATCTTTATCTGTCTGGGTTCCAGCCTCCGCGTCGTCCGACATTGCGGGTAGAACCACTCAAAAGGAAAAGGTTGTAAAGAGGAGTTTCGGCTTACAGTGATGTACCAAGCACACGTACTCACATGCATTCAATAAATTGCTTTATTGACATGGATTCATGTGTCAGGAACATAAGAAAAGCCGAAACTGAATACAGGCACAACAACCCTCCAGATAAACCCTCCCAGTGTGAGAAAAGCATTTGGGGAGTGATTGCACCTGGCCGCCCTGACCTTGAGCGTCTCTGAGAGAGGAGCATTCCCAGGCCAACCAGGCAGGCTGGCCTCCCTCCAAACTCCAGAGGCCCAGCCAAGGGAAACTCCAGAGGCCCAGCCAAGCCACCTCATGTCAGGGTCCTCCATGAATTCTACTCCAAACCCCAGAATTCAGGGATGAACCTGATACACTACACCACAAAAAATGACAAAAGGGGGGCATATCAATAGTTTAATATCTTTATTCCAAACAGGGATATACTCTGTACATTTCCCTTGACCATAAAATGGACATTATTCAGTCATTTGCTTAATTATGTGCTAACCTATTAGTGTATCATGTAGGGTTTTGCCCAGTTGTTTACGGCTTAATGGTACTGTGAAACAGGCCACCCCTATGGGTGTGACTTGCCCAAGGTAACCCAGTGAGCATCTATGGTTGAGTGGGGATGTCACTTTGGGTCTTGTTGGAGATAATATAAACAAACTGTGTAGAACTGGATCTTGGCTTTTGACTGCTTTCATTCAGATTACACCAGCCTGTTAGGAAGTTATTAGTGCTCAAATCTGCTCGCATATCTCAATGTTGATAGAAATGCAGGCACTCTCATCTCCTTTTCCACATTTGAGTAGATGTTCTGCCTGACATTAGCCTGTCTCTTTTTTCCCAGTGACACACATTCTAATGCACCTGGCTTTCAGCATGATACTTTACACTCTACATGTTATACTCTATAGATTATATTCTGTATACCCAGTGTAACATACACCTTCAAACTCCCCCCTGCCACCACGCTCGTACCCCCACTGCCCCCTGCCAGGCTCCCCCCTGCCAGCTTCACGCCCCCTGTCGGCCCCCCGCTAGGCTTGCACTCCCTGCTACCCCCGCCAGGCTCACCCCCTGCCTCCTCCCAGTAGCCTCGTGACCCTCTTGCCGCCAGGCTCATGACCCCTCCGCTGCCAGGCTCGTGTCCCCCACCCCCTGCTGCCCCCTGCCAGGCTTGCCCCCCTGCTGCCAGGCTTGTGTCCCTGCCACCTCTCATTAGGCTTGTGTCCCCTACCGCCCCCGATAGACATGTGATTCCCCACTGCAGCCAGGTTCATGGCCCCTGTTGCTCCCCACTAGGCTTGCGCCCCTGCCGCCCCGTGTAGGCTCACAACCTCCCGCTGCCTGGCTCACAACCCTTGCCACCCTCCTGCCAGGCTTTCCCCCCACCACCAGGTTCACGTTACTTGCCACCCCCCGCTAGGCTTGTGCCCTCTGTCACCCCCTGGTAGGCTTGTGATCCCCCTGCTGCCAGGCTCACGACCTCCACCCCCACCACTTCTCTGCCAGGCTCGCACCACCCCACCGCCAGGCTCACATCCCCCCCACCCCCAGTAGGCTCGCGACCCCCTGCCACCAAGCTCGCAACCCCCACCCCCTGCCACCCCCCTGCCAGAATCACCCCCCTGCCACCCACTAGACTTGTGCCCCCCACGCCTCCAGGATCGCACACCCCATCTCCCCCCAGTAGGCTTGTGACCCCTGTCAGCAGGCTCACCCCCTCCCACCACGCTCAGGCACACGCTACACACACACATCCCCCTTCCGTGCTACTCACACCCCCTCTGCCACTGCCATGTTTAGAAAGGACTGAAACTTCCACATGGTCCCGCCCCCAGTGTGTTGATTGTCTGCCCAACCGAGCTTTGATTGGTTGGTCAGTTTCCTAAGTGACCAACCAGCACACTGGAAACGGCAACATACCCAAGAGAATATATAATAATATTTTGGATAGATAGATAGATAGATAGATGGATAGATGGATGGATGTTCCCAGGGCTTAAATTTAGCAATCAAAATAAGCCTGGCCAGTACCAATTGTAGGTTGATTGATCATTATGACTGATTCTAGGTGACCACCCATCTTTGGTCTACCTGACAAAATGTGAGGTTGTTTTGGTCCCTGTGTTTTAAACAGTAGGGGTTGTACGGACCTGTTTTGTTTTACAGAGAATTGCATAAGTTGCTTATGTTTTCAAAGTAACTTGTGGATGGCATTGCAAGCTTCTTTCATCCCCCCTCCCCCATACACTCCAGGGGAAAAAAACGGAAATAAGACTGTGAGCTTCCTTCCCTACATGAGCTATTTACCACTTTCTGCCCCCCTTTTGAGAGCCCTGCTGTCCAAACAATGCAGGGCATTTGCCCTGTTCTGCCCCCTGTGCAGTCCTTATGACCCCCAGGGCAGAAATGGGGCTCAGAGAGTAGCAAGCCGGAGTAGGGCCCAATACAATGGCTTAACAAAATGCCCAGTTTAACAGTAGTTCATTTCTGCTGGGAGGAAATGGATCAGGCCCCATGTGTCCGTTGGAGCTCCTCCCTGCAGTTGGGCCCATTGCTCTAGTTACCAATCTCCCTTACTCTTCTGGGTCGGGCAGCAGGCCTGCAGCATGTAACCAAGGCTGGTCACATGCAGGGGACCTTATCACATGGTGTAGACTGGCTTCCTGGACCCAGCAGAGCAAGGAAAATGGCAGTGGCAGTGCAACAATGGGCTAGGATTCAGTTTGGCCTCTGGCCCATTTTGCCTAAGACAGTAATGGGGGCAGAACGGGCCTGAACTGCAGCCAGGATATGCGAGCAGGGAGCTGGTGTATTCTGGCTCATGTAGATAAGCCCTGTGTCAGCACAGAGAATCTGTGTGCAGTTTGAAATCCTGATAGTGCAAGGGGCCTATATCATAAAGGGGGTCTATTTGCATACATCAGTCTCCCCTCTTCAGGACTTGGTACCCAGTATATCCAGACAGCAGGGTTGGAAAATGCTGCAGCTTCTCTTAGCTTGTATTTTCTAACTTTTGCTACCTTCCTTGTCCACGCTCTGAGGCTGCTTGGTCACACATCTCTCAGCTAAATCTATCTACGTCTATGAAACATTGGAGTTTATCATTTCACCTGCTTTCCCTTTCCTCCGCCGACTAGGAGGCTTCAGTGTCAATGGGCAAGAAAAGTGCTGAGTCAGATTTGCAAGCATGTTGGCAGTTTGCAGAGAAAAGAAATGCCGCATCATCACTATCCTATGGATGTGAACCCTGCTGCAGTTTGCTTGTACCGAAGTCCTTTTTTGCCGCATTTGCTCTTGAATGTAAAGAGGAAGGGAAACTGGAAAGGAGATGAGTTGCTCAGAAGGGAAGTGCATCCGAATACAGGAGAAAGTGGTACCTAATCTCACTGGGGAGAAAAAGACCTTCATCTGATTCTCAGAATGGAAAAGAATAATAATGGGAGAAGAATGGGATACAGCAGGTCAAGAGAAGGAAGAATGTTTCATCTGCAAGGGTAAGAGACTGTCTTCTGCTCCCTTCATTGTGGACTTTGGTACGTAACGAGATCTCATCATTTCAGTCATGTGAAAGAAATTGCTTGAATCTTCAGGAGAAGATTTGGATGTAGTTCTAAATGTCACTTACTGGAATGTAAATCCCATTGAATCAGTTGGACTTGCTTCTGAGTAAACCTGTTCTTCATATAATTTATGAGAAATTGTCAGCACAAATGCAAACTCAGCACCAAAAGAAATGAGAGAGAGAGAGAGCACATTAAAGTGGCTAGTTGTTAAACTTTTAGAAGAGCTGTTGAATTTTGAAAAATAAAATTAACCTAAATTGCATATTTATATTAAATTTATTTTAATGAGTGTGCTCCTTGAATGAGCAAGGGTTATGATTTCTTAACTGGCAACTAAGAGCTGTTTGGAAGTAGAATACACTACCTGGGAGTGTGGTGGAGTCTCCTTCTTCAGAGGTTTGTAAACAGAAGCTGGATGGCCATCTGTTGGGAATGATTTGATTGTGTATTCCTGCAGGGAAGGGAGTTGGACTGGATGGCCCTTGAGATCTCTTCCAACTCTATGGTTCTATGATTCTATGAACTGACTGCTTTTGTGCTATATTTTATTGATCTTTTAAAAAAATCTTCTTGAAAGTCAATGTTACTAGCAGGTGACTTTGGGTTATCTGAGGCAACTATGCTCTGGTGAGTTATAGAAGCTCATGTAGCTTACTCAGATCTTGGGTTATCAAGAACCCACATGATTGTCAATGGGCATCATGTGGGGTTCCAGATGTTATTAGACTGCAATGCCCAGCATTTCTCTGCATTGGCAGTGCTGGCTAGGGCTATTAGAGCTTGAATTCCAACAACTTCTGGAGGAATAGATGATTCTCATCCCTGCACTAGATGGATCAAGGCAGTTGGTAACAGCTTGATGCTTTCCAGATGTGCTGGACTGCACCAGGGGTGTGCAACTTTTTCAGTCCCAAAGACCACATTTGGTGTTCAGAAGGAATCCAGGGGCAACAAGAACACTCATGTGCATTCACAGAGAGAGAGAGAGAGAGAGAGAGAGAGAGATGTGGGGAAGCTTCTGTCATGTCTCTGTGGGGTCTGTGGGAGGTTTTTCAGGAAGAAGAGACTAGTGCCTCTTCCTCCTGCACTCCTGACCTGAACCGCTGTTTCCACATTGTAGTGGAGAGGAAGGGGTTTTAGATTTCTCCCTCCTGCAGTGATGCTGCCTGCTTCAGTCACTCAGGCTAAAGACTTCGCCATACCTTCCACTTGCATTAATGTGGTCATAGCAGTCCTGATTAATCGTCTGTTGTCCCACTTTTTAAAGCTACTTTTAAAGTGTCCTAGTTTCTCTCTCCTCTGCCCAAGTTCCTCTTTCATCCCCAGCTTACTTCAATTGCTGCAAACTGAGTTCAAAGTGCGAAAGTGGTTTGCACTCCATTAACTCAGCAGGGGATAGATGAGGGGAGGGGCAGAATCTTGTGAGAGGAGCCTGGTTGATACCAGCCAATCACAGTTCAGGAAATGCTGTGAAGGGGTGTGTGTCCAGGAGTGGAGAAAGGGTACAAAACTGAGGCTTGTCTGTGGCAGAAGGTAGATAGGGGACAAAATGATATAGAGATAGGGAAAAGCTGTAATAGAGCTGGGACAGTCAGCCAGAAGGAAGAATGGAATAGGTTTGGGGGAGCTGTGAATAATTAAATAGTTCAAGGGTTAATATGTGACCTAATCCCAGGAACAGAGATTCCACCTCAACATGAGGAGGAACTTATTGACAGTAAGAGCTGTTCGGCAGTGGAACACACTCCCTCGGAGCGTGGTGGGGTCTCCTTCCTTGGAGGTCTTTAAACAGAGGCTGGATGGCCATCTGTCGGGGATGCTTTGATCAAGATTTCCTGCGTGGCAGGGGGGTTGGACTGGATGGCCCTCGTGGTCTCTTCCAACTCTGCAATTCTATGATTCTATGATTCTAATTGTGTATTAATACACTTCTACTTGTTTGTTCTTTTTTACAACTGTGTCTGGCTGTTCCTGCAAAGTTTTCATGTAGCAACAGCAATATAGCAATAGCACTTCTATTTCTATACTGCTTATCAGTGCTAAAGCACTTCCTAAGCAGTTTACACTGTGTTAGCTAATCACCCCCAACAAGCTGGGTACTCATTTTACCGACCTATGGAAGGCTGAGTGTAGAGGGCTGAGCCCTGTAGGAACAAACGTGCAATGTTGTGTCTGCAGTACTGGCATTTAACCACTGCTCCACCAGCACCAGTATAGAGTCTGGTCACACCACAGTTAATCCACTGAATAGCACATCCACTGGTTCATAAACAGATTACCTTGAGGCCCAAATACTCAATCCAGGGAAGGATCTTGAGGACAAAGGTGGCAAGGTGAGTGACAGGAGCCCAAGGGTTTGAAATTGCAGGGTCAGCCTAGAAAGGGGTTCAGGCAAAAGCAAATTTCTGCAGCCTCTCCTAGCGTGTGTTTTCCCTCATTAACAACTTTTGCCATCTGGACCAAATTCTGATGTTGATGAATGAGGAAGAACACACAAGCCAGAAGAGACTGCAGCAATTTCATCCAGCTCATTCCAGAGTTTGGGGGGGGGTAAAAAATCGTGTAGGCGGATCGTATGCATACGAACGGTTGCCTATTCGTATTTTTTACCCCCCCAAAGGGATTTTTAAAAATTGTATAGACGGAGCCTGTGTGTGTGTAACGTGGTGTGTGTGTAGCATGGGGGGTTAGTGTGGGGTGGGGATGTCTGTAGCATGAGGTGGGTGCGTGTGTAGCATGGGGGTGTAGCATGGGGTTGGTGTGTGAGTAGTGTGTGGTGTGGTGTGGGGGTGTCTGTAGCATGGGGGGTGTAGCGTGCGGGGGGTGGGTGTAGCATGAGAGGTCTTTCTTGCCAATATTTTGAAGAAATTGGAGGTCCCAGGTTACACATTCTCATCAGACCCAGGGCTGGTTTACACGGCAGATTTATTGCAGCAACTTGCGCTTTAATTCTTTTCCGCATCTGTGCCAGTCAGGTTTTTTCCCCTAATTATGCTGCTTTTTTGTTCAGACTTGAAAAAGTGTGGGGGGCGTGGCCTCCCAAGCAGAGGAAGGCTTTATGGGGAAGGGCATAGACCTTCCTTTGAAGCCCTGCATTTTCGAGTTAAAGAAAGACTCACAGACTGCCAAAATAGCAGGGGGGAAGATCAAAGAAGTGGCTCTGTCTCTGTCTCTCTCTAAATCTGCCTGTAAATGAACTCAGTCACTGCCCGAAGCAGAGGGTCAGCAATCCCTCTGCTGAAAGGCATTGCTGCCATGCCGAGGATCCTAAGGTGAACCTATCACAAGTTTTTTCAGCACGATTTGTTTAGTCAGGGTTCACAGACTTGCAAAATAGCAGAGGATTTTGACTCTCCCTCCCTGATCCCCCTCCCTCCCCCCCTCTCTCTCCCTCCCTAAAGCAGAGCTGACAGATGGGAACTTTATGATTGAAAGGTCTTGGGAATCCTTTTTCTTGGCAGACTTGCAAAATAGCAGAGAGAATTTTTCAAAGTTTCCTGAACGCTACTGAACTCAGTCCCCCTCTTTTAAGCCCGCCCCTTGCATCAGAGCAACCAATCACAATGCAGATCTGCTGCAGCCCTTAACGGAATGGTAGTTTACACTGCCAATAAAGCGCTACATTGCAAATATACCTGCAAAAGTAGCGACATCCCTTGCCACACTATATTTGGGTGTTTTACCTTCCCCCCTTCTGAATGAGGTGATGCTGTGCTGCGATCCGTGGGAACTATGAGCTATCTTAGCGGTATATTTAGAGGAATATTTGCTCGTGTAAATGACCCCCCAGAGAACATAAACTTGGGCACTCACTGATAAAGCTGCCTAAATACCCGAAAGGCACCAGATCCCATCTGATCTTGGAAGCTAAGCAGGGTCAACTCTGGTTAGTACTTGCATGGGAAACTGCCAATGAATACCAGGTGCTGTAGGCTATATTTCAGAGGAAGGAATGGAAACACTACCTCTGAGTATGCTTTGCCTAAGAAAACCCTATGAAATTCATGGGGTTGCCATACATCAACAGGCAACTAAAAGGAACACACACGCATGCACATATATGGATCTGATACTTATGCTACAATTTTTTCCCTCTCAGTTAGGAGATTTTCACACAGGCTTTTTGTTCCGTTGCAGGAATGGAACAGAGTCGCTGAAAGATTTTCCTTTCAGACACGTCCACCCTGTTCTGTTCCCTAATTGTTACTATTCTGTTTTCTCCCCTTGATATATTATTCACGGGGAGAAGTTGTTATTACACACCCGTTTCTGAAACGGAACACGGGTGTGCAAATAGGACCCCTGTCCCTGTTCTGCAATGACAGGGATGGGGGAGGAGCTCTGTGGCAGGCACTTCCTGCCATGATCTGGACAGCCAGGGAAGTGCCACCTCCCCCCCCGGGTTCCTTGTATTTTTTTCCTTTTTATTACTTTATTTGACAGCTGGGGGGGGGTATTTTACATTTCTGTCCCGCTCGTTCTCTTATGAGAATGAGCGGGATTTCCCCCGGCCAGTCGCAAAAGCAGCCTTACGACGGTTGCATTTACGGCCGGCCAGGCAAGGAGAGAGGAGGCCCGTTCCTGGAGCGGAATGGAAGTAAGTGTGTGAACATTTACCTCCATTCCGTTGCAGGAACGAGATAGGAGGTGGCAGGACAGAACCCGGACTTTTGGCACTGGTGTGAAAATCTCCTTAGTCTCAAAAGTGCTACAAGATCTCTTTGCTTATTGATATTCCAGACTAACATGGTTGTGTCTTTGAATTCTACACACACAGAGAGAGATTGAAAAAAAGGGGAAATGAGGATTGCTGAGATTATTAGAGATAGTTGACAGTCTTTTCATTAAATTTTCATTCACCAGAATTTCAAGCACTTTAAGTTCCATTCTTTTCATTCAAAGATATTTGGGTACATTTTTGTTGTTT
The DNA here is from genome assembly GCA_030847615.1 of Gambelia wislizenii. Taxonomy (NCBI): domain Eukaryota; kingdom Metazoa; phylum Chordata; class Lepidosauria; order Squamata; family Crotaphytidae; genus Gambelia; species Gambelia wislizenii. The sequence continues at coordinate 42,847,770 of JAUMIR010000002.1, forward strand.
GTGTGCTTTCAAGTCTTTTCTGACTGATGGTGCCCCTAAGGTGAACCTATCACAGGGTGTTTTTTTTTTTTTTTAGGGCTGAGAGTATGTGACTTACCTAAGGTCACCCAGTGGGTTTTCATGGCTGAGCAGGGATTCAAACCCTGGTTTCCATAGTCATAGTATAACACGCAAACCACTACGCCACACCGGCTGCTATTTGGATACCTATCCACCAACATTTCACAGATGAAAACTGTGATTGTTAAGATGGCAAAATTTATTAATGAGGTAAAATACATAAACTAGGAGAGGCTGCAGCAGTTTGGTTTGTTCTGAGCCTCCTGGGCAGGGCAAAATTCTGCCCCTCTCCTCTTCCCCTTGATGAATAATGGCATGCAAGCTACTTTTGCACTTTGAACTCAGTTCACAGCAACTGAAGTAAGCTGAGGACAAGGGGTAGAAGTGGGAGGAGGAAAGAGAAACAGGGACATTTTAAAGGCAGCAGAAAAAGTTGGATGTCAGAGGATTAATCAGGACTGTCCTTGCCAAACTGGGCTGTTAGAGGGCATGGGACAGAAAAATAGATTAATTGGGACTGAGATGGGAAATCAAGACAGTTGAAGGGTATGTGGATATTATAGAGAGAAGCTGAACATGAAACTCAATTCTTCATATTTTGTGTTAAAATGTTATTCGTTTGTTCATTTTATTATTTCTACTGTTATTGTTGTTAAAAACAGGGCATGCTAATTCATGGGCCATTGATGGTTTTGTTCAACTAAAGAAAGCTTAAATTAGAAAGAAGAAAACTCAAGACAAGAAATAAGCATTTGGGGATCCCACCCTGCAGGAAAAAAAATTGAGGTCAGCCAAGAGAAAATTATTCAAGGAATCCACCAAGCTAGTCGGCAAAGACCACTCCATACCTGGGAAACGGGGTGAGTCTTTTGACAGCTCAACATGGCCTCTGTGCGAGAGGTATCCAGCTTCACAGAAGACCTGCTCTGTCCCATCTGCCTCTCCATCTTTCGGGATCCTCACATGTTGGAGTGTGGCCACAGCTTCTGCGCTCCGTGCCTGGAGCCCTGTATCCCCAAGGGCCAGAGGCGTGGGCTTTGCCCCGAATGTCGGCGACCATTTGCCTTACGCCGCATGGCTGTGAACCGAGCCCTGTGCAGCCTGGCAGAGAAGGCACGACTTCTCAAACTGGACGAAGGCCCCCAACTAGGTGGGATTGGAGGCTGGTATTTCTGTGAGGAACATGAGGAGCCACTCAAACTCTTCTGCAGCCAGGATGAGGGACCGGTTTGTGTCATCTGTCGGGACTTGCCTCAGCACCGTGGACATGACTTCCTGCCCATCAAAAATGCAGTCCAGGCTTATCAGGTGAGAGACAAGCACAAATGGGATATAGTTTTCAAAACAGAAGAGTCTGGGAGTTGGTCCTCTTCTGAGGATACTGTGCACCCTCTAATGTGGAGGCAGACATGGCTTACTCAATGGTGGCTGTTGGGTTGTAAAACTCCCTTCCATGATTGACCAGCTCCATGGCTGGCTCCACCTCCTGTTCTTCTTTCAGCAGCTATCTACCTTTTTATTGAGATGGGCTTTTATAATTCAAGATGGGCTTTTAACAAGTTGCTCTGCTTTTTCATTAATGTTCATGTAAAATTACATGTAATTCAGCTGTGTTGTAACATTATAATTCATTTAAATGCATTTTTTCTTTTTTATTTCTGCCTGCCTCTCTCTCTCTCTCTCTCTCTCTCTCTCTCTTTCTCTCTCACTTTCCCTCTTTTGTGACACTCTCTGAATCCCAGTTTTGGGAGACAAGTGGACCGTAAATCAAATTAAATAAAGGCTGAGATCCTGCATCAAACATAGCCAAGATGTCAAAACTTTAACTTCCCATCTAACCCCTGAAACTCACCTTAAAAGCCAGTCAGCTGCCCAGAGTGACAGAAGTCTGTTCTGCTGGCAAGGGGGGCACTGCAGGGTGACAAGAGCAGCCTTCTCCTGCCAGCAAGTGAGGCTGCAATGAAGAGTTGTGACAAGTCCCCACAGGGCTCTCTGCTTCTGCTCCTTGTAGCATTGCTCACTGGAGGAAGGGGGCTGGTTAGTTCAACCTGCAGTGTCCCACTTGCAAGTACCAGAGACCTCCATTGGTCTCAAGGGCTGACTGACTTTTAACGTGGGTTTCAGGGTCATTTATGGTCATGGCAATAGTGCCACAATCACAAATGAGAATACAAAGCAGTTATGATGTCCTAAGTCTAACTTGCGATACCATAACCGACTAACAGGATGCCAGCCAAAGTGGATTTTATAGAGTGGGTTTAAATTGTGGTGGCTGAACACATCATAATCTGTTTTTGATACTAGTTTTTAGGCATAGGCCGTGTAAATAAAAGATCACTTCCAAGCATGTGCAAAGTGTCTTAAGCTTTTGATATTTGATATTCAAGAGTTTAACCCTCAGTGATGCTTTAAATTAAACATGTACACAGCAGTTAGTCTACTCCCAGATCTCCTTGTGTCAAATCTAGTTTGAGCCAAAGTGTAACTGCAACAAAATATCCTTGATCTAGGATCTGGCAAAAGTGAATCATAGGTTAGAAATAGATGTAGATACCAGAGAGATCTTCAGCACACTTTTTGTCACCTGGAGGACTCAGAGGAGATTGTAGAGAAAATTCAGCAGTGGAGTGAAGCCTGAACGGGTCATTCTCTGTGCTTAGTACTTCTGCTCATGCCTTCCTCTTCAAAACTATGTTAGCTCTAAATGCTGTTGGATATTCACTCTTCTTTTCCTTCTAGGACCAACTAAAGGCATCCCTAGAACCTCTGGAGGAGGGTCTCAGGCGTCTGAAAATGAGCCAGTGTCGCCAGCAAGAGAACATTATAGAATTAAAGGTGTGGCCAGGCAATGATGTTAGCTTTTATGAAGTATATTTGCCCTTTTCCATTTAGTGGTGAAGACAGAGGGGAAAACACTGTGAACTGTTGGAAGATAAGTGATGTCTTCCAATTTTTCCATTTAGTGTCAAACTGAATCTGCTTGTTTCCTTGTCATTTCAAAATCCACAACTGTAGATTTATTTTCCTGCCTCTGTGTTATGCCTGATATTTGATTCTTAGTACTTGCTGGCATGATTCTAATCAGCTGAAGCATGCCACTCTGAGGCAAATGTATGGATTATTTGTTTATTTGCATCATGCTTCTGTGATCTGCAAGAAAATGCTGCAGCATGGAGTCCTCCTCTTCAGAGTTCCAGTCAGGCAGCCAGTTAATCAGTTCCCTTTTCGGGTTGCTCCATTCCATTCTCACATCTCCCTGTTTTTTGGTTCCCATTTCCTACAACCATTCTTGGGACTTTTCTACACTGGACAGAATACATCACCTTCCGGCCAGAGTATTCTAACCCTGGAGCTGGCCCAGATTCCCCCTATTACTGTGACGGAACAGACATAAGTCCACACACACACACACACACACACACTGGCTCGTATCAGTAGGTGCCTCCACCACTGTTGCGCATCACACTCTCTGAAGCCAGGAAGGAGACCCTCAGCATGTGATCAAGGCTGGTCACATGCAGTGAGCTTTGATCACATGCTGTGGGCTTCCTTCCCAGTTTCAGAGCAATACCATGAGTGGAGGGGATATAGCCAGACAGGTATGGACTGTTGGATTCCTGCACAGGACCCATCCATATTTTGAAACATTTTAAAAGGGTTTACCTTTTAAAACCCTTTGCCTTGGACATCGTCAGGACTACCCAGAGGAGAATTGGGCAAGAACCCTCCAGCTTTCGGACTGCAGGACTCAAACATGGGGTGGGGGCGAAGCAGGGGTAAATTGCCTGTCTAGACAAACCACGTTTTCATAGTGTTGGTTCCATCCAAACCTCTTTAGGGCTTTTCCTCCACTAAAGAATTTTATACTTCTGCAAACAATGGTCCTCCCCCCCTCCCGTTCTATTGATATGTCCCTTGCATGCATGGTGCTGTTCTGGTTACATAAAGCTCCATATTAAACAGATGTGATTTCTGGATCAAGTCCTCTCCCCACCCCAGCAGAGGTCAAACTGTGGGGGAGCCTGGTGGGAGTGGGGGAGGCAATTCATAGGAGGAGGAAACAGCTGGTCTCAGCTGCAAGGGGTAGGGAAATGAGAGCATGCCCCCTCTGGGAGAGCACCCTTGTTTCCTTATCCTTGTGGCCCAAACCCATTCCTCCTTCCTTCTTCCTCTCCACCCCAAGCTGGCAAACAGCACCAGCAGGAACCCCACAAGGTTTGGCAGTTGTTTGGGGTGAGGAAGGTTTTGGACAGGACTCAAGGGGTTAGAGAATAATCCTGACTCCAAAAGAAACTATATGCATGCACAAGCCAGAGTTATATGCATATACTTTGCCAACATGTTTCCAGCCCATGATTTTTCAGTTAGTTTGTTGTTTTCTTCTTCTATGAGCCAGAGTACCTAAAGATGGTGAATAATTCCAGCTCATCTTGAAATGTTTAGATGCACTGTGGTGCTTTGAGTCTTCTCACACAAACACACACCCCTGCAGCTGATGCCAAGCTGGGTGGTGGTAGTGGTGGTGGTGGTAAGGTTGCAGTGTGATGGCAAAGTATCACACAGTGCCTAGTGTTATAAACCCAATGGAGATTAATGTTCCATGACTGTTAGGCCCTGCCTGCAGGACCTAACAAAAGATTGATTCAGGCTGCATTTGACAGGCTAGGCCCTGTTTCCCTTTAGTAGAATGGGTCAAGGAGAGCTTTTTCTCCACAGCTGGAGGCAGTGGGAGGGAATGAGAACATCATCCTATGGCCAAGGAGATAAAGATGTTTTGATACATCCTGGCACCTGGCATGATAATTGGCATGAGAAAATTTCCTCTTGTTAATTGACTTGAGAAAGTTTTCCTTTTTACCCACTATGTTTGCAAGGATTCAGTAAGAGGAACACATATAAGGTGAGGGCAAGACAAAGGGCTTTGCTTCGCAGCAGCTTGCATCTCTGCATAGCCAGTTCGTAATTTTTAGGTTTTCTATGTCTGTTTGATTGATGAGAATATGCCTATTTGCTTTTCTATCTACTGTCATTGATAAAATAGCCTTCTTGTTCGAGCCCAGAACTGTTGCGTGGTCATTTTGTTTGCTTCATATCCTGAACCAGCAGAGCCCCCAAGCCAGGGAGGCACTGCCAGTGTAACAATGACTTCAAGAATAAGTTCCAGCCCTGCACAACCATGGATAACCATGGTGGTGATGGCACAGGAGAACGGTGTTACTTTCATGGCATTCTTGTGGGGCCCCAGAGACATTTGATTGGCTGCTGTTGGAAATATTGTAGATGTTTCCTTCATCTGTTCTAGCAAGGGAAACTTTGGGAGCATAATCAATCCTTTGCCTGGTTTAATGGGTTGTATGGATCTGCTAGTAGGTCTTGGGGAAGTAGGTCTAGGAGATCAGTCGATTCTGCTCTTTGCTTTAGGGTAAACATTGTCTGTGTTTTAACAGAGCAGAATCTCTGGTATGACTTATCTGTCCTTGCAGACGTGCTCTGAATCCTTGTCTGACCATGTCTCTGCGGAGTTTGTGAAGATGCACCAACTGCTAAGTGACAGAGAGCTAGGATTAAAAGAGGCCCTGGAGAATCAACGAGAGAAGAACCTGGCCCAAATGGAAACAAAACTGAAGGAACTAAATGAGAAGGTGACCTCTTGGTCAGAAACCCTCTGTCAAGTGCGGGCAGGACTTGAGTGCAAGGACCACATCAGTTTCCTCAAGGTGAGAAGGACCTTGGCTGAAGTGTGCTTGGGAAGGAGGTGAGAAAGAGAGTGAGAATACCAAGCTTAGCCACTTAAGCTGCAACATCGGAAAAATTGGAGGACGATGATTTTCTACTTCCTGAAATAGAAGCTATATCTAATTTGCTAATAAAGTTTTGCTGAAGCTTTGCTGAAACTTAACATTCCTCCAGCCAGTAGTCTATCACTGCCCAATTTATTTTTAATGTTCTTTTAAAATGAAACAACCTAAAATTAACCTCCGGCTCTGCTAATACAAAAACTTCCATTCTCTTCTCTTCCTAACAAGTCACTTGTAGTTTGTTTCAAACTGATCCAGATAAATCCTTGATTTATATTTCTAAAAACAATCAGCTATTGTTCATTTTTTTGGTTACAATTTTATTAGTACAACCTGAATCCTAGGCTGATCCAGTTAATGTACTAATGATCTTCTCCTACACTCCACCTTCAGACTGTGACTAACAGGCTGGTCTGGTTTTGTTCCAGTCCTTTCCATTTTTTGTTTGTTTGTTTGTTTGTTTGTTTGTTTTTTGAGATCTACCTAATGTTTTCCCCATCCTGAAGTATTCCCAGGAAACTCCCAGCACTTACAAGGTCAGTTTAAATTACCTTAGGAACACGGAGCAATGGGTGCAAGCTCCAGGAACAGAGATTCCACCTCAACATGAGGAGGAACTTTTTGACAGTAAGAGCTGTTCGGCAGTGGAACACACTCCCTTGGAGCGTGGTGGGGTCTCCTTCCTTGGAGGTCTTTAAACAGAGGCTGGGTTGCCATCTGTCGGGAATGCTTTGATCAAGATTTCCGGCGTGGCAGGGAGGTTGGACTGGATGGCCCTCGTGGTCTCTTCCAACTCTGCAATTCTATGATTCTAAAATGTACCTCTCTAATATCTGTCTGTCTGTGTTATACTGGAAATAGCTAAGATGGCTGCTGCCAAGAAACATAGTGACTATTTGTAGGACAACAGATTCAGTAGACATCAAGTGAGGGAAAAAGGAATGATACCAATACAGGAAGCTCCTGCTTATCTGACAGGTTGGGGACTGCAGCCCTGTCAGAAAGTGGAATTGGTTGAAAACTGGAACCTAGTTTTTTGGGTTTTTTAACTTGCAAATGCAAGACTGAACACTAGATGGCGCCAAGTCCACTGAGGTGGAAAGAGCAGACTAAGGGGTGAAAGTTCTGCACATGGCTATAATTTAGATCTGTCGAAATAAAAAAAGTTGAAAAACAAATTGTTGAAAAGTGGGAGATGCCTGTATAAGAAAATGATCCTAATTAACCAGAGTAATATTGCTAGAACACTTTAACACTTTGACTATAACTCCTGAATAATAATTAAAAAGAGCACAGAAAAAATGGGTGAAAGTTAATTTCGGAGATGTTGCCTGAGTTGTAGGCCAAAATCCTTTGAAGGAGGGCCTCAGTTGCCCATCTCTGAGCTATAGCTTCTCTTTTTCTATAGCAGTTTGGAGTTGGCTTTGGAACTGCCCCCCACCCCCTGAGCGAGGCTAGGACAGCTCCCTCCTTATTGCCCTTCCATTGGGAAGTGAAAACTTTCCTATTCTTGATAAAGTTTTAGGAAATGACTGCAAAAGGGTTTTTAATAGTGTGCTGCTTTATTGACTCTTATTTTTGCCCCTTTTAATGAATCTGTTCAAAAGCTTTTAATGTTATGGATAGTTTAATTGCATTTGAGCAAGAACTCCTTCCTTGATTTTACTTTCCTCTTTGTATGTGCTTTTTCTGTATTTGTTTACGTTTTTGTAAGCCACCTTGAGCCATCCTAGTTTGGGGGAGGAAAGCAGGATATAAATGAATTAATAATAACAGTAATAATAAAAGCATGATTGTCATAATAACAATGCAGGTAGCCAAAGCTTAATGTTGTGGGGAGACTACAGGAGCTGTTACATGGGCAGGCTCTGCATTCTCTCTCTCTCTGTGCGTGTTGGAGAGGAAGAATAAATAGGTGACTATGCCAAGAGAATTCTGTCAGCCAGCCTCAAAGGGGCCATCTGTTTTCCTGGCACAGGTTTTTTGACTTTAATGGCCATGGGACAGAACAGCCTCCAATATTTCCCAGGTGAAAACCAGGACCTATGTGGCCAAGCAACCTCAGAATGTGGTCAAGATGGCCACACAAGCTAGCAAAGGCTGTAATAGTTTGCTTTTGCCTGAGCCTATTGGGAAGGGTAAGGTTCTTCCTTTCCTCCTCCCCCAGATAATTGAGTATAAACTGCTTTGAAGTCAGTTTAAAGCAACTTAAGTAAGCTGAAGGGGGGGGCAAGTAGGTGAGGGAGAGAAACTGGGATATTTTAAAAGCACCTGATGAAAAAATGGGATGACAGACAATTAATCAGGACTGTCCTTACCAAATCAGTTCTGTTGGAGGACATGGGGCAGAAGAATAACCAGGCAGAAGGAACTTTCCTCACCATTTCTTCTTTGTTCAGGTACCGGTTTTGTACATCATGCAACCATTAAAAACTGTTGAGAAAAATGGTGACTGCTGTAGCCATTTTTAGTTGTTTCATCACCTTGCCTTTTTCTCTTTCTTTCTGTCCAGGAAGCAAAGCAGTTGCTGGAGAGGTGAGCAGTGTCTTCTTTTTCTTGTATAACGGGTAACCACAGCGTGGTAAAGCATAAATGGATAGCCACAACAAAGCTAAACATTCAGAAGAGTCTGCTTCTGTGAATTGTACATGTAGGGACATAAGAAACTATCTTATACTGAATGAGACCATTAGTTTATCTCACTCAGTATTGTGCATGCTAGCTTTCCTCAACTCAACAGCCAGCATATAATTTCGGACTACATCCCCCTGCCCAAGCTGTCATGGCTAGTCGTGGATGATGGCTATCCTAGTCCTCAATATATGGAGGATATCAGGTAGGGAAGACTTATCTGCATTGATTGGTAATAGCTCTTCTGGGGTTTCCAGTCAGGGATTTCTTCTAGCTGTACCTGGGCATGCCATAGTTGAATCTGAAATCTTTGCATACAAAGCATGTGCTCTACCACTGGGCTATGAGTCTTTCATACTCTTGCCTCCTCATTGTGGGTGTGGGGAAGGCTGACCTATTGATGGGGGGGGGGATGTCACATGGCTTGCTCTTGTACCTTTTAAAAAGCAGTTCCGTCTGCAGAGATCAGGTGAAAAGGTTTCCCCCAGCATGGATATAAAACATCCCCTCCTAACATCTTATTAACACAAGAAACCATGGTTTAAAAACTCTGCTACAGTTGAAAAGTTGGCATCTCTAACCTTGAGGAGGGGGGAATATGGGCAAGCAATATACTGTATATGTTGTGGCCCTTGGCCTTTAAAGAGTTTGCAGGGGAAATCATCCCCATTGGCTTTCAAATGGTCACTTCTTGCAATACTACTGCCACCTGAAGGTCACTTGAAAGTGTCCTGCTTATGACATTAGTAATAATAATAATAATAATAATAATTTCTATCCTGCCCCTCTGCAACGCAATTGGGGTGGCTTACAGCATAAAAATTCCATAATTACATTAGTACCCTAACCCACCCACCCCTTAAAACAATATTAAATTAAAAAAATTAAAAACATACAATAATTAAAAAGAGAAAAAAATGGAATAACTCAATGGCAGCTTAAGGGAAAAGACAGCCAAATCTTTGGGCCGGGATAGCTATTAGAGCAAAAACTGAACCCTGACAACAATAAACACAATTCATCTGGGTTTGGGATTATTGTTGTTGTTGTTGTTATTTCTTACCCACCTCTCCCCATGGATCAAGGCGGGGAATAACACATGCTCACAAAACAATTAATAGCAATTAAAATACATCTTGGTTAAAAATACATAAATGCATCAAAACACACAATCTCAATTTAAAGAACAAATGAAACCAGTACATATTAAAACAGTTTAAAATTCACAGTTGAAAAATAATCTGAATAGACCTGCCGGAAGAGATTTGTCTTTAATGCTCTTTTAAATTCAGACAGTGTATGTAACTGTTGAATCTCTTCCGGCAGGCTATTCCAGAGTCTAGGGGCAGCTGAAGAAAAAGTCCTCTGGATGACAGTTGCCAGTCTAGTCCTGGCTGATTTGAGTACATTTCCCCAGAGGACCTGAGTGTACAGGGCAGATTATACAGGAGAAGGCAAGGCTTGTGTAGATAGTGTAATCAATCAATCAATCAATCAATCAATCAGAGCCAATCCATCTAAAATGGCTGACTCTTGGGAGTTCTCCTCCTGTAGGGTCCGAAAAGAACAAAAGTCCCAAGGTGAAGAGGAAGAGGAAATAGAAACAGAGATGATGGAAGAAGGGTTGGGGGGCAGTAGTGAAGACACAGATGAATGTGAGAATGAAGCAGAGGAAGGTGGGCTGAGAGTCAGCAAAGATGTTGATGAAGAAGAAGAGGAAGAAGAAGAGGAGGAGGAGGAGGAAGAAGAAGAGGAGGAGGAAGAGGAGGAGCAAGAGAGAACATCAGCAAAAGATGATGATGAAGATGGAGTAGTGCCTGTAGATTTGAACCTGGGCGAGTTCAAAGGCCCTCTGCAGTTCTATGCCTGGAAAGAGCTCTTGGGCGCAGTGCATCCAGGTGAGGTGATTCCTAATGCCTTCTGGGGTGTACAAATCAAATATACCAGTACTAGCAAATCCCAACATAAGTAGATGTGTGGTTGTCCTTCTCTTCATCTTAGCATTTTGACCAGTCACACACTCCTCAGAATATAACCATCATACAAGGCTGGTTGGTAGGCCTTATCCCTGGCCTTTGTGCATTCCATTGGCCATGTGAACTGTCCTGGTGTGGGGCTAGGAACCTGCAAATACAACATACTCTACATATGTAAAGTGTATTGCTCCATGTACCGTAATTTGTACTGAAACAGGTGTGCTTTTGCATTTCTATCTCTTTATGTGAGGGTTTTGCAGGTTCCTTCTTCTGGAGTTCTACCCAGAAGATGCAAAAAACCATAATGTCCGGTAAACTTTTCCTTCCTTCCTTCCATTAAGACAGATTATTTAGTTGTACACATATCTTATACATATAGTATATTAGCCAGAGATATAGAGAGTTGAACTCTGTATATGCAAAGGGATCTTGTAGCACCATTGAGACCTATGGAGATAAAGAAGTTTGTAGTATAAGCTATCATAGACTGGGGCTTTATCTATATGGGCAATTAACCCCATCTTGCCCCTGTCTGAGGGCTTTGCGGTCTGTACGATGAAGGGCATTTGCCCCGTTCTGCCCCCAGACAATCCTTATGACCCCTGGGGCAGAAACGGGGCTCAGACAGGGGCATGCCATGGTAGGGCCCAATACCACAATCTAAAATAATACCTGCTTTACTCTGCTGTTGCTGGGAAAAAATAGAGGAGGCTCTGTATATCCACAGGAGCCCATCCAGGCAGGCCAACCCATTGCTCTAGCTGTCAGTTGCTAGAAATTTGCTTCCCTGGTCTTGGTCCAAAGTGAAATCAGGTCTTCGAGTTTTCCTTATGTGATTATATATCAGTTATAGGTGGTTGGATACATTTTGAAAGCAGGCATAAATATGTGCTCTCTGTCATTTCAAGTAAAGGATGGTGTGCAGTTTTGTGAGTGAGCTGAAGCTGGGAGCTTTGGCAGTAGAATAGTATCACACTACCTTAAAAAAAACACACACAAAAAAACCACAGGTGGGCAAAATGGAAAACAGTTAGAATGGGGCGGATCTCCCAGCAACAAAATTTTAGAGATGTTGGCTGTAGAGTCCCATTGCTAGATCAGCACTGTAATATTCACTAACATGAATGAATCTGACCTGTTGTGTATGTATGTTTGATGTTCAGTCTTAACTCATCTTGTATTTGATTTTTCCTGGAGCTCTATTGACTTTCATACCAACCTATGAAAGTATGTTCCAGAGGGGAATAGCACAGAAGATGTTCCAAGCATTCACTGTAATTTTTTTCTCTAATGTCTTCTTTCTCCCTCTACCTCAACAGTCCCAGCCTGCATCACCTTGGATTGCAACTCTGCTCATCCCAGCCTGGTCCTCGTGGAGGAAGCCACCGGGGTCAAATTCAGCCCAGGCAGACGTTTCTGGCGGCGAAAGCCAGAGCGCTTCACCTCCAGCCCTTGCGTGGTGGGTCGGAAGGGCTTCACTTCAGGGAGGTTCTATTGGGAGATACGGGTTGGGGACAGCACAGGGTGGGTGGTAGGAGCAGCTAAGAAATCTGTGAAACGCAAGAAGCGCCTGAATTTTCAGCCCAAGGAAGGTGTGTGGGCTATTGAGCTGAGGGCTGGGCAGTACCAAGCCCTGAGTGAGCCCCGCACTCCTCTCTCAGTCTGTGGGAGGATGGATAAGGTTGGGGTCTACTTGGACTGTGAAGGGGGGCAGATCTCTTTTTACAACAGCAGCAGCATGAACCACCTCTACACCTTCCAAGAATCCTTCCATGAGGAGTTGCTTCCTTTTCTCAGCACCCAAGGCAGCCATCCCCTCTCCGTGTGGGACCTGGAGCTCTGAGTCTCAGAATCAGATGGCAGGGTTTTAAAAAAATAAATTATTGGTTCAGAACATCAAACAATCTGGATATGGGGATAATCCTTTTTAAAATGATGCCCAAATTTAGGCTATGTTAAGCACTATATTAAGACTACACAATGTCTCTGGTCATAAGGAGTTCTGCTGCTAAGTTTGCAACGTTTCTTTTGTCTTTAACAATAGCTTGTTTCACAGGCACAGGCATGAACTGGCAGAGATGCTAATTTCCATCCCAGTTGCCAAGTTTTGCCTGCTTATTTCACTACATTAAGCTGCAGTTGGAAAACACAAGAGCAGGCCATCTCCATGTACGTGGGCTACTTTATGGCATGTGCTACTAGTTGTATTGGGGTGGGGTTGGAAGGAAGTAACATAATCTATTTGATCAGAGACCAGAGTGGGGAAAGTAAAAAGAAAGAAAGAAAGAAAGAAAGAAAGAAAGAAAGAAAGAAAGAAAGAAAGAACAAACCATTATAAAACATAGGCAACTATAGTTCTGAGCTGCCTCCTTCAAACATCTGAAAAGCGCTCAAATTGTGCACTTGATTTTGGGGGAGGAAAGCAAGCTTTTTCATATCAATATTTTTATTATTCCAGAAGATATCGTGGATGCACATCATTCTTCCAAATAGTACCACAGAGAGAAATAGAGATACACAAACACACATAAACATCAACTGATAATATACTTTTCAATCCATCATTCCTTCCTGGCTGTTCCACCTGCCTGAGATTTCCACATCTGACTCCCTCACACACTTTGGATATACCAGTATATAAATTTGTACCATTGAATTTATTTATTAGTAGAATGGTGTGCCTACCAGACTCCCTTCCTGCAAATGTGCCAAAAATAAGTGAATTATGTCACGTACTTCTGAAAACTAAGGTTGTGTGTCTTTCCTTCCCTGATTGTACACACATTGAATCCTGTTTAAACATGCATTCCTAATTCATACATTGTTCCACTTAGCTGTAATGTTCAAGTGACCTCTCTCAGTGGCAATAAATGTTAGGTGCTTGGGAGAAATATCACTTTTTTTTTTGGCTCTTTGGTATTCAATATTTATAGCAGATGGTCTTTATATAGTAGATGATTTTTCCTGGGTCATTTCTTCATATACTCTCATCATTTTAAATTGCTGCCGATTTTTCTATCAGATCAATGTACGTTTTCCCTCATGTAACCCTGCAGCAATCCATGATGCCTTGATGCTCCTTTACAGAATTAATGCATAGAAGCAATTATAAAACCAAATTCGTAGTATTGAAACTACATAGAATCTTTGTTAGGGTTCAGATGGCTAAAATAAAAATGATGTAGAGGCAGATTTTTAAAAAATGTAACTGCAAGGGAATCCAACTAGCTGCAGGACAGCAGCCAGTAGACAGGAAAAGTTTGACCCATTCCCTACCAATGGCATGAAAAGTACCTAACTGAAGCTGCTGTTAGCAGGAGGGAAGCATCTAGTTCCAAAACAGCTTGAAGGAAGAGATTTTCCATAAGAACCCATACTAACGAAGAAAGCTGGAACTCTCCCGCTCCATTGGGCCCCTGCATCAGTTATTTGTTCCTTTTCTTGTGTGCCTTCAAGTCGTTTCCAACTTATGGCAACCTTAAGGCAACCCTATTATAGGGTTTTCTTGATAAGATTTGTTCAGAGTTTCCTTGACACTAGTGCTGTGGAAATTCCACGCAAGATTGAGTTATTAATATTTTGGGGAAATTAGTAACGGCTTGACTTGGCAACGCGAGAGGGGGCAACAAGGAGACCTTAAGCCTATGTATACCCCTACTAGCTCTGAATGGACACACACAGATGAAAATTAACCATGATCTTTATTAAGGGTTCAAAAATAACACCAGTCACACACACAGTCACTCAAGAAGCATTCACACGAGACTAACAAAAGAGAAGTGGAAAATATGTGGATAGGGGGAATAAGAGGAGGATATTGTGGGTGATATAACCTGTCCTGTAGATTCTGGAGTCTCGGAGCAGGAGCTCTGAAGGTACGCAGCAAACTGGCAGCATGGAGGGAAGGACTGGAGCTAAGGCTTGGCTACATGGACGGACAGGGAATCCATGCACATTTGAGTGGAGTTTTCAGGGGGTTTAAATAGAAAATATTTGTCTTCTGGGAATGGGATTTTGAGTGGGAAGCAATGCATTTCAGGTGTGTTCCATGAATGGATCTCTGGATCTGTTAACTACCCTATAATGTGTTGCACGTGACTAGAGGAGGGCGACCAGTATGGTGGGAGGTCTGGAAACCATGTCCTATGGGGAATGGCTTGGGGAACTGGGCATGTTTAGTCTGGAGAAGAGAAGGTTGAGAGGAGACATGATAGCCATGTTTAAATATTTGAAGGGATGTCATACTGAGGATCGAGCAAACTTGTTTTCTGCTGCTCCAGAGACTAGGATACGGAGCAATGGGTTCAAACTCCAGGAAAAGAGATTCCACCTAAACATTAGGAAGAACTTCCTGACAATAAGAGCTGTTCAGAAGTGGAATACACTACCTGGGAGTGTGGTGGAGCCTCCTTCTTTGGAGGTTTTTAAACAGAGGCTGGATGGCCACCTGTCGGGAATGATTTGATTGTGTATTCCTGCCTGGCAGGGGGTTGGACTGGATGGCCCTTGAGGTCTCTTCCAACTCTATGATTCTATGATACTTGTTTTGAATAGCAGTGACTACCTCCTTTTAGTGTCAGGCTGGGGGATCAGGATAGCTGTTATTTACAAGCAACGGATGCTCCAACTACAGATGATGAGATTATTGTGAGACACCAGATATGCTCAGGAAACATTTTCTTAAGTCTGGCATGACCTTTGTGTTGCTTTAAGGTTTGGACATTTCCATGGCCTCTCCTTAGAGCAATGCATGACTTGGCTTTTCCCAGTGAGTGTCTTTTTGGGACTTTTCAGAGGTCCCTGATCTGCTGCAGCTTGCATGGAAGACCACACTAGAGCCAAATTATTAAATGTCTGCCAATTATTGGGGTGAGCAGGGGCTTGGGGTACAACAAGGGTGAGGGAGTGTGACTTGCCCAAGGTCACCCAGTGGGTTTCTGTGGCTTGAGCAGGGATTCAAACCCTGGTCTCTCAGTGTTCTAGTCCAATGCTCAAACCACAATGTCACGTTGGCTCATTACTAGTGAATTGCATCAAGTCTAGTTTTGCTTTCAGTTCCTGTGCAAATGCAAACCCAAGCTTTCTCAGTAGCCCATCGTCCAAAAGAAAGGAAAGACCTGTTCAGTTTGTAGATCTTTATTAAATATACTCATGAGAGACTTAAGAAACAAAGTCTCTTTGTTTCTTAAACAAGATTCAAGCAGGACATTTGCAAAAGTAAGAGATATTTACAAGCCACACATACAGATCAAACAAAGGGTCACATATGAGTTGTTTACTTAATAGATGGAAAAAAATGACTGAATTTCCATTATAGACTGCTGCTCAGATCTGAAGGAGGGATGACATGCTGAATCCTGTCATTAGAGATCTGTTCCTCTTCAGAGGCAGCAAGCCGATGGCGTGCTTTTATCAGCCAGTCCCAAAGCAGACCCAGACCACACAGGAACATGATGCCGGGGATTAGTAGGAAAATCCGATAAAGAAATAATGGACCTGACATTGAAAAAACATGCGGAAAGGTTTACAATTTGTAACTCACAATGTCATAAACCAGTTGGGTGTGAATAGGTACAGTGAGAAGTCAGAAGCTACTTCCTGTGGGGTCACTAAGGTTATGTCACCCTCCCTCCTAACGGTGTCACCTGGTGCGGTTTGGCCTCTCCGCACCCCCTAGCCTGACTGAGGCTAATTGCAATTTTGTTCCTCCTAACCTAGAACTGTTTCACCCCATGAGAGTAACTTTCACTGAACTGACTTTTTTGGTAAACTTGTTTAAGATTTGGGTTTTTTGGTTTTTTTTGCTGTGAGTCTCCCTTTTATACCCTCCCACCCCCACTTGGGTCTCCATACTGATCAATATGTTTGAACATTGATCACATCATTCTACCTTTTCTCTAAGGAGCTCAAGAGTAGGCAAGGATATATGTCCCCCTGTATAGTTCTCACAACAGCCCTGCGTGGTGGGTTAGGTCAAGTAACAGAAATTGGTACGAGGCCACCTGGGAAGCCTCATAGATGAAGAAAGAGTTAAACTGGAGAGCTAGGCCAAAACTAACAAAATGAAATTCAATACGGAGAAATGTAATGTACTGCACTTAGGGCGGAAAAATGAAATGCATAGATATAGGATGGGGGAGACCTGGCTGAAGGAGACTACATGCGAAAGGGATCTAGGAGTCCTAGTAGACCACAAGTTGCAGCTAAAAAGGCCAATGCAATTTTGGGCTGTATCAATAGAAGTATAGTGTCTAGATCAAGGGAAGTAATAGAATCATAGATCATAGAATCATAGAATTGTAGATTGAGGTGCAAGAAATAATTTTGTTTTTACTATTGTTAAACAATTGAAATTGGAATCCTTGCCCATTGACTGCTAATCACCCGGAGATATATTCCTCCCGTCCCTGTCCTAATCCGTAACCCAGCCATCACATCACTTTTTTCAGTGACCAAACAAATAGCCCCCCTCTTTCCCCCAAAGACTCACCAACAGCTGTCATCAACACCCGACCCTCACAGGTTCTGTTGAGGCCTGAGAGGACTTGGTACTCCCCTTCTAGCTCCTTGGTCATGCGGATGACTACGAGGCCCATGTTGTGTAAGATGAGGTGGTCTTTCAGGTCCATGTTGAAATAGTAAGAGCGTCCTTTGTTGGCAATTAGGACCCATTCGCAAAGAGATGAAGAAGTATTCACTCTGCACAGGATGGAGAAACCCTTTGAACGGGGTACAGGGATGAAGGCTTTGGAGTCACGGGGGATATAACGGTGGATGGTGGGGCACATGCCAGGCCCTGGTGAAAAGAAGTCGACATGCTTGGTCTGTTCCATCCCAAACATACAAAAAGTGAACATTAAAATGCAATTAAACTAGTCATGATATTAAAACAATTCAACCCTATATTTCAAAAGATAAAATTACAATTAAAAAGATAAAAAGCTATTAAAAACAGTTCAGTTTAAAACAATACAGCATCTTAGCTCATTCTTTTAAAACTATCTGTTTTGCCTGTAGATGAAAGAACAGTAAAGAGAGTGCCATCCTGACCTCCCTCGGAAAGCCGTTCTAGAATCTAGGGGCAGCCACCAAGAAGGCCCCCATCTTGTGTCCCCACTAATCATACTTGCTATGGTGGTGGGACTGAAAGAAGGGCCTCTCATGATGATCTCAGGGCATGGGCCAGGCTCATATAGGGAGGCAGGTAAGCAATAGTCTTGCAACAGTTTTGCAAGCTGCTCAGCCTCATCCTTGTGGTGATTCTCCAAAAGGGACAGGGACCTTCTTGATAACGCTGGAGCAACTAACAGGAATGTCTCTCCCCACACCCTTATGTTATTTACTTGGATGGTATTGTCCCATGTTCTCTGTCATCTCTCTTAGCTGTGATTTCATCATCTGACATCATTAGCCTGGTCCTAGCAAATGGTTCCCTGATTTGAAAATAACCTGGTCCACCAGATTATTTCCAGATTGGAATTGAAGACGTATATCCATCCTTAGGTAATATCAGTCAAACTTTCTGTCTTCTGGGCATAACTTTAAATTCATAGATGGCAGCAGCTTGAGTTTACAGTACAGAGCAAGAAGTGACAGCGTAACTGAAAGCTTTTGTCTGTTCAGGACAGGCCGTACCATTAGGCAGGGAGGTGGTTAGGTCAGGTAGCAGATGTTTGGCTGCCTTGAAAGGGCAGCACATTGCTGCCAAGGATGGGGTGAGCTGTTTATGGTTCTCCCTGCTTCATGTACAAAATTTGTGGTGTTGGGTACTATGCACCTTGGCTTGATTGGGGTGGGAGGAGACAGCAAAATGTCTTAAACTGACCCAGTCTACCTCCAAGGTTGAGATTCAGTCATGATGATAGTGCAAGATGGGAGCACAAGATGGTACAAGGGCTGCTGTTCTCCAGAGAGGATACACCGGTAAACACTGGGCATAGTATTATGCTTGGTTATGTAAAAACTACAGCCACACGTAGGGTTGCCAGATCTCAGGACATGGACCTGCATCTCCAGTTTTCATGGGTCATCTCCAGACAGGATTGTTGTTGTTGTGTGCCTTGAAGTCATTTCCAACTTATGGCGACCCTAAGGTGAACTTATCACGGCTGTTTCTTGGCAAGAGTTGTTTGCCTTTGCCTTCTTCTGAGACTGAGAGAGTGTGACTTGCCCAAAGTCACCCAGTGGGTTTCCATGGCTGAACAGGGATTTGAACCTTGGTCTCCAGAGCCATAGTCCAACATTCAAACAACTACACCACTCTGGCTCTCGCTGATGGGATATAATACAAATTCCGTTTTGGTGGGATCAGTGCCAGGCAAGAGGAAAGGATTCTGCGCAGATCTCCAGCTCAGCTACCAGAGCACCAGCTTGCTATAATTTGCAAGTCTCAATGGATTTGTTAATGCAATTTGCAAGGACTATCCAGGCAGTCAATATATTTACTTAGTTTGTTGTTACTGTCTGCCTTCAAGTCGTTTCTGACTTATGGTGACCCTAAGGCAAACCCATCATGGGGTTTCCTTGGCAAGGTTTATTCAGAGGGGATTGCTTTTGAACTTTCTCTGAGGCTGAAAGTGTGTGACTTGCCCAAGGTCACCCAGTGGGTTTCCATGACCGAGCGGGGATTTGAACCCTGGTCTCCAGAGTAATAGTCCAATGCTCAAACCTCTACACCAAGCTGGCTCTCATTTACTTACTTACTCCTTCCCACCCAGTCTTTGTGGCACCAGGGCTCACCCTCTGCTCTGATCTGCATCCACCAACAAGCAAGTAAACTGGATTAAATATTTCTTATTCCATCTCCCTAAATCAGTGATAAGGAATAGAATCCTTTTGTTTCACCTTCATCTAGAAATACCCCTTTAACCAAGATTTTTGTCTTAATTTCCAAACAGGAAAATATGTTTTTTGTGTCTATGTGTTTGAATGACAGCTGTGAACAACTGTGCTTGGTACTTAATGCATAACACCACCAGGGGTCATCCCTAGTTTTGGCCCGTAAACTTCAGGGCCTGGGACAATTCTGAACTGGCAACCCTAGCTACAGCCATGGTCAGATTTTGGTTTTGAAACATGAAAGTGTGCTACACTAAAATGTCTATGTTATATCTGCTTTCATAATGTTAGGGCTTCCAAACTGCTCTCCCGCGATCTGGTATTCATGGGCCTATCATCTGCCCTTTCCCCTCTTTTGTTGTTGTCGTGTGCCTTCATCTCTTTTCTAACATATGGTGACCCTAAGGGGTTGTCTAGATGGTAAAAATACTCTTCATAGAATTTGAGAAGAATACCTTTTGACCCAACAAAATCCTGCTGTGCTTCACATTATTTAGAAGGAGGGCCCCCCAAAACTCCAAATACCGGGGGAGGAAATGCCTTTTTCCCAGGGTTTTGTTTTTTTTTTAATGTGTGGAATACACATTACCACTTGTTAGGACAACCAATTTGAATTGGAACGCATTCTCAGCAAGAATGGAACTGGAAATCTGATTGGTTAGATGTGCATGGGGGGGAAGGCTTGCCAGCAAAGGAACAACCAGAAGCATCATTTTGGAGTTTTGCAGAATCAATCATGCACTTTTTTTGCTGTGCTGAGGCAAGCAAACAGCTCTTTTAAGAGGAATGTGGCACTTGTGCACCTTTAATTTACAGTTTAAAAGAAATATCACACAGTGATGGCAACTTGTGGAGAATAATAATGCAAGTAATTCACTTGTGGCCACCATCTTGATTCACAGGCACAGCTGCATGTGAACATTGAACACGGATAGCTTCACATACCAGCAATTTTGCCAAAGGACTGTGGAGACAAATGAACACTGCTGCGAATTTGCATTCATTTGCAACAATCTACATTATATCACCTCATCTAGACAAGCCCTAAGGCTAACCTGTCATGGGTTTTTCTGAGGCTGAGAACGTGTGACTTGCCCAAGGTTACCCAGTGGGTTTTCATGGCTGAGCGGGGATTCAAATCCTGGTCTCCAGAGTTGTAGTCCAACACTCAAACCACTATACCATGCTGGGTCCTTTCCTCTTTACCCTAGGGAAATAAAACCCATAGCCATAAGAGTCATAGGCACTAACACTTAATTAAAAAGAAAAAACAACCTGAATGGGACTTCATAGTGGAGGATAATCTGCCAATGATGATAGCTAAATGGAACTTCCACTTTATGGAGGCTGAACACCTATTGCTGGTGAGAAGCTGCTTGTGGCAAGCATGGTGGCAAATGAGATGGCACCTAGATTTGATGTTACAAGACTCTTAGGTTCTTAACAGAAGAGTCATGTTTGCTCCAGCAGATGGGAAGAGGTTGTGTTTATTTTGGAACAACAGTTGGTGAGGCTGATTAATAATTTTGGTAAAATATCCAACTATTTGATAAACTGGTCTAAATTGGAAATAATGCCAGTCAGAGACATGATAGATCCTAGTACTTTTTTAAAAATGGCATTTCTAATATTGCCCAAATTCTATTGCTTACTTGGGTATAATTATCTCCAGAGATATATCTCAGATTATTAAACTGAATATAACTTAATGTTTTAGGATAATGAGGGGCCAGTGAAAAACAGGACTGCCAGGTTCAGGAGGACTATTCTCAACCCTAAGATTTCAGGATCAGTCCCTCAGACCAATGGACAACCCCTTGTGGTGTCACAGGAAATAAAACAATGATGATGATGGTGATGATGATGATAGTTGTTGTTGTTGTTCTTACCCACCTTTCCCTATGGATCAAAGTGGGGAACAACAGATTAAAATAAAACAACAAAAACAACAACAACAACACATTTTATTTCTTACCCGCCTCTCTCAAAGGAGATGGACACATAACACCACTTAAAAACACATAAGCACCAACCACAATCGCCCAGAGTGCAAAATTCAAATTAAAAAAACAAATGATACACACACAAACCTTTTTGCCCACTGAACTCTTGCCCTGATATTCCCCCACCCTTGTCCTTAGGACAGGACAAAAGGGTCCAGGCCCTGAGATCTAGCAATCCTGTGTGTGTGTGTGTGTGTGTGTGTGCGCGTGCGCCTGTGCCTTCAAGCACTCCCACTCCAGGAGAAAGGCGGCATATACTGTAAATGAAATAATAAATAAATTCAAATTGCCTGTTGACTTATCTGTGTACGTGTGCGTGCGCACCTGCCTTCAAGTTGCCTGTTTTTTTAGGGTTTTCTTAGGTAATGAATACTCAGAGATGGTTTTGCCTTCCTCTGAAACATAGCCTATAAGCAGTGGTTCCCAAACTGGTACTTCAGGTGTTTTGGACTTCATCTCCCAGAAGTGATAGCCACCTTGGCCAACAGTCAGGAATTCTGGGAGACGAAGTGCAAAACATCTAGAAGACCAAAGTCTGGGGAAACACTGGCCTACAGCACCTGGTATTCGTTGGTAGTCACTCATCCAAGTCCTAACCAGGCCTGACCCTGCTTAGCTTCCTTTAGGGCAGTGGTTCTTAACCTGTGGTCCATGTAGCCCCAAGGGGTTGCAATGTCCTCACAGGGGGTCCATGAAGGTTTGAAGGTAGCTTAGTCCACGTGTCAGGAGCCAAGGCAAAAGCTAGCAGGCTGGCTTGGCCTGCACATTGCCATTCAATCTGCTCCAGCCACAAATGTGCAGAAGAAGCAGGAGAAAAGTCTTCCCTCCCCTCCAGTGCCTCTGAGGGAAGGTTTAACGAATGGTGTAATTATATTGTTATTATCAGATATTATTGTTATTAATGTTAGGGACTTAAATCTTGAGTTAAGTCTTGGGGGTCCGTGGCTAAAAAAGATATTTAAATGGGGTCCTTGCTAATGAAAAGGTTAAGAGCCACTGCTTTAGGGTAATTAGGCCTCTCTGGTAACCCTATGTGCCATGAATAATATCAAGCAGAGCCTTACAGTCCACTCCCTAGGCTAGGCCCTGATGGGTTGCTCTCTTACCTGCTGCCTCTATGCCCATGGGCCCAGCCTCGACCTCTGTGACCCATCGCCCCAAAAGACCCCCCCAAATTAGGATCAAGGCAGAGGGGCTCCCACAGAGTCTCCTCCCCTCTTGTAGCAGAGAAATGTAGGCCCACATCTCACCAGCCCCCCTGGCAGTTTCCCAGTGCTGTGAAGTTGAGGCTCCCACACTGATGTCACAAAGGAACCCTAGTAGGGATGGAGGCTGAGGTTAACTGCCATGGCCACAGCGCCAACAGGAGATGTACGTGTTTGAGCAGGACCGGTTTAAGGAATTTTGGGGCCCCTTGCAGCCCTTTATTTAGTGGGGCCCATATGTTTATCCCAGGTCAATGTAACATAACCTATTCACAGTACAGCATATTCAGATTATTACTAATAATGTTTTTGCAGGCAGGACTGGTTTAAGGAATTTTGGCCCACCCTGCATTGCTTTATTTTGGGGAACCCATATGTTTATCGCAGGTCAATGTAACGTAACTCAACCTAAGCTATTCACAGTACAGGATATTCAGATTATTACTAATAATGTTTTTGCAGGCAGGACTGGTTTAACGAATTTTGGCCCACCCTGCATTGCTTTATTTTGAGGAACCCATATGTTTATTGCAGGTCAATGTAACGTAACTCAACCTAAGCTATTCACAGTACAGGATATTCAGATTGTTACTAATAATGTTTTTGCAGGCAGGATTGGTTTAAGGAATTTTGGCCCACCCTGCATTGCTTTATTTTGGGGAACCCATATGTTTATCTCAGGTCAATGTAACGTAACTCAACCTAAACTATTCACAGTACAGGATATTCAGGTTATTACTAATAATGTTTTTGCAGGAGGGGGGTTACGACCCCCCCCCCCACAATATTGGGCCCACCTACAGATGCTGATGCTGCTAGTGCCTTAAACCAGCCCTGTTTGCAGGAGGAGGGTTATGCCCCCCCCCACAATGACGGGGGTCCCTGTGGCTGTAGGTGCTGCAGGGCCCTTAAATTAGCCGTGTGTGTGTGATGCCTGCCTTTCATAACAGAATGCCAGTGTCCTTTCCCCTTAAACATGGGTCAGTTTGGGAACATGATCCATGTCACCTGGCATCCAGACAGGACACCTCAGAGCAAGGATTCATGCTCAGCATGCCAAGGTTGCAATTCACACACTGAGAGAGGATTCTTTTAGGCACTTTTATTAAATCTTGAAAGACTGAAGCGCACAAGCCTGCAGAGTATCAGCAAATCACGTGTTCTCCTCATTTCTAATGAGCATAAAGCTCATTTGAAAGTTGCTCACTTGAAAGTTGCTTGGCCCACCTCCTGCCTGCACTGGAGTGGACATGTGACAGGAGCCAAGGCAAAGGCTGGCTGGCTTGGCCTGCATACTGCCGTTCAATCCGCTCTAGCCACAAACTTGCAGGAAAAAGCAGAAAGAAGGTCTTTTCTCCCCCTTCAGTGCCTCTGAGGGAAGGTTTAATGGACGGTGTAATTGGATTATCATTATCAGGTATTATTGTTGTTATTGTTGTTTTAAATCTTGAGTTAAGTCTTGGGGGTCCGTTGCAACAAAATATATTTAAAGTGGGACACTAGTAAAGAAAAGGTTAAGAGCCACTGATCTGTGACATCAGAGCAAGCTGTGATTAGAAGACTACATTTTACATAGAAACCATGGCCTGAGCTCATGGATATTGCACACCTACTAAATTTTAATTGGCCGCTTCAGGTTATTTTTGTTACGTCGCATATATGCTTTTTCTTAGGCATATCAAAAATTGAATTCACCCATTCTCTATTCACTCCCTTAGAAACATATTATAATTGTCCCTTCATATTCTCTGGGGCTGGGTTCCAGGACCTGCCGTGGATACCAAAATGCATGAATACCCAAGTCCCATTATATGCAATGGCATAGCAAAATGGGGTCCCTTATATAAGATGGCAAATCAAGGTTTGCTTTTTGGATTATTATTTTTTAAAGAATATTTTCAAGCCATGAATACTGAAATCCGTGGATACCAAATCAATGGATACAGAGGGACAACTCTATATATTTGGCTGCACTGACTTCAGTTCTCAGGGAAAGGAATGTCAGTTTGCAGCCTCAGAGAACCAGCCTCAAGGCTAAATTGTCCCTGCTGCTTGACTTCACCAAAGTCTGTGGACTTTATCAGGCGTCCTCCTGATAACGTTTTTTTTTTTTTTTTTTTTTTTTGCCGGCATTAAATGGTCCGCCCTGGTCTCACATTGGGAGGCATGGAGACGCACAATCCACAATGCTGCAGCCTTATTTGAGAACTCACACCAAACAAGTCTTGAAGAGAAACGACAATGCAGAAAGAATCACAACCCAGAAACATCACCCAAGGAGACCTTCTGCTGTACTTTCTGCAACCGGACTTGTTTATCTCAGATTTGCCTATTTAGTCATCTTTCAGAAAGCGTGGGATGAGTCCCCCTTTCATCTTTTCCTCTTGTAACAGTTTCCATCTTATTCTTGGTCTCCTATTGTTCCATATAAACTTAGATATATCTCTGTCCCATTCTTTGAACATCTTGTCATTATTTAATATTGGCAAATTTTGGAGGGTGTACAGCAGTTTCGGGAGTATCACCATTTTAACAGCTGCCACTCTCCCCATTATAGTTAAATTCAACTGTTTCCAATTATCCAGATCCTTCCTAATGTCTTTCCATTTTAGCTTATAGTTGTTTTCAGCCAGGTCTATATTATTTTTCGTTATTACTATGCCCAGGTACTTAATTTTCTTTTCTATTCGGAAGCCTGATATTTCTTTTAGTTTTTCTTCCTCTTTTTTCTCCATGTTTTTAGTCAGCATTACCGTCTTGTCCCTGTTAATTTTTATGCCTGAGATCTCCCCAAAGTCTTCTAATACCCTCTGTAATTTTTTTATAGATTGTAATGGGTTTTCTAATGTTATTGCCATGTCATCTGCAAAGACTGATATTTTAAAAGTGTGCTTCTTTATTCTTACCCCCTGTATATCATCGTTTTGTCTTATTTCCCTGCATAATAGTTCTAGAACTGTAATAAACAATAATGGAGAGAGGGGGCATCCTTGATGAACTCCCTTCTCCATCCTTATTTTCTCAGTCCGTTGTCCATTTATTATGATTTGAGCAGTCTGGTTTTTGTATATCGCTTTAATTCCATTCAAGAAGTTTTGTCCTAAGCCTAACTCCTTCAATGTTTCCATTATACAGGCCCAGTTGACACTATCGAAAGCTTTCTGCGCGTCTAAGCATATTATTGAAAGTTTCTTTCCCGGCTGTTTTTCGAAATACTCTATCAGATTTATTATCTTTCTTATGTTGCTTCTCATATATCTCTTCGGTAAGAAGCCGGTTTGGTCTTGTCCTATCCATTCGTTTAATACTTTCTTCAAGCGTTCCGCCATGATTATAGTAAAGATTTTATAATCCGTGTTTAATAATGCAATTGGCCTGTAATTAGTTAATTCTTCTGGATTCTTGTTTTCTTTTAATATTAATGAGATATTTGCATTCTCCCAGGAGGTTGGCATTTCCCCTTCTCTAATTATTGTATTGAGTGTCTTAAGCAGAGGGATCTTCAACTCTTCTTCGAATAATTTGTAAAATAAGGCCGGAAATCCGTCGGGGCCCGGGGTTTTCCCATTTTTCAGTTTTTTCATTGCATATTCTACTTCTTCTATCGTTATTTGTTTATCTAATTCTTCTCTATCTGTATCGGTTATTTTCTGTAGCTTTTGTGATTTCAGATATTCTTTAATTTTGGCTTCCTTTTCTTGATTCATTTGGTGTTCCTTAAAGAGATTTGTATAATATCTCTGAAAACAGGCTCTGATTTTATCAGAGTTTGTTATTGTATTTCCATTTTCCTTAATTCTCAGAATCTGTTTCTTCTCTTGTTCTTTTCTCAATCTATGAGCTAACCATTTCCCGATTTTATTTCCACCTTCATAGAATCTTTGCTTTACAAATCTCATCTTTTTTTCAATCTCTTCCATATATTCCATCCTTATTTGGTCTTGTATTATCTTCAATTCATTTATTATTACCTCATTTGATGGGTCTTTTTCAAGCTCTTTCTCTTTGTTTTGTAAAACCTCATGCAAAATTTGAGTTTTCTCTTTTTTCTTTTTATTACGTTCCCAATTTGCTTGCATAAGGATCCCTCTCAGGACTGCTTTACCTGCATCCCATACGTTTTGTATTGGTGTCTCGCCTTCTCTATTTTCTTTGAAATAGTTCTTTAGTCCTTGTCTTACTTTTTCTTGTATCCTCTCATCTTGCAATAATGATTCATTAAGTCTCCAGTTATATCCTTTCTTAACATCTTTGAAAGACAATAATATTATATTGTGGTCTGATATAACCTTCGGCAGTATCTCCATCCCTTCCAAATTTGTTGTGATGTTTTTAGTGATAAGGAACATATCTATGCGAGAGAAGGTTTTATGGCAGTCTGAGTAATATGTATACTCTTTCTTCTCTCCATATAGGTGCCTCCAGACTTCAATAAGTGATAAATTTTCCATCATTTTTCCAAATGATTTTGGCAATTTTCCATGCTTCACTTTCCTCTTTGGGTTTCCTGCTGTTCTATCTTTGACCGGGTCCAAAACTCCGTTCCAATCTCCTAAGAGTATTAGACTCTCATGCTCTGCTTCCAAAAGTGTGCTCATTAGATTTCTATAAAAACCATCTCTCTTTTCCGATGGTGCGTATATCCCTATGATTAACGTTTTCTTCCCCAACAAATTCGTTTCCACTCCTAAATATCTTCCATCAGGATCTTTTAATACCTCTTTCGCTGACCACTTTCTATTTATGTATATCACTATTCCTTTTTTCTTTTCTTGTCCGGAGTTTATAAATTCCTGTCCCAGTTTCTTATTTCTTAGTAATCTCTGATCTTTGTCTTTTATATGGGTTTCTTGAATGCATATAACCTCCGCTTTCAAATTTTCCAATCTGTGAAATATTTGACTTCTTTTATATGGGGAGTTCATCCCTTTGACATTCCAAGATATGATTTTCCCTTTCATTTTTACTGTTTGTTTAAATACTATTATATTTATATATTGTTTTTAATTGATCACCTCTTTAGCTAGTGTCTGTTTCCTCTTCCTGGTTTTCTTCCTTTTCAGCCTCTTCCAATGATCCTTCCTCACTTTCTATATCTCCAACGTCTTCTCCTTCTTCGTTTTCCTCTAACTCCAGTTCTCCTTCTCCTTCACTGTCATCCTTTCTTTCTAGCTCTCTTTCTTCACCTTCTTTACTCCCTCTCATTTTCTCAATCTCCTCTGTTTGCTTTCTCCTCATCTCCTCCAGGCCTTCTTTTGGGGGATTTGCTTCTTCATTATTATTTGTTGTCCTTTGTTCTCTGTCTCCAAAATCTTTCTTGAATTTTGCCATGAAATCTTTTGCTTTTTTTACCGTGTTTAGTCTATATTTTTTCTGATTGTACGTAACTGTTATGCCTTCTACTTTTTCCCATCTATATTGAATGTCTTTCCTCCGTAATTTAGAAATAATAAATTGATACTCCTTCCTTTTCTTTAATATTTGCGGAGGAATATCTTTATATATCTCGATTTCACAATCTTCTATCATTAACTTGGATCCAAAATTTTCTTGTAAAATTTGGTCTTTAATCTTCCCCCTAGTGAAATATATAACAATATCTCGGGGGAGCATCCTTTGTTTAGCAATCTTCGAGCTAATCCTGAAAATTCTGTCAACCTCAAATTCCATCCTTTCATAGGGAAGTTTAATGTAGTCAGCTAAGCTTGGCAAGATCCTTTCATATAGGTTTTCATTTTCCATCTCTATCAACCCTCTTAATTTCAAACAATTCTCTCTTAGTTTCAATTGTACTTCTAGGTTTCTTTCTCGATTCTGTGTCTGCTCTAGAATTATTTCTTCCGTTGTTTTCTCCAATTTCTTTGACTTTTTCTGAAGCTCCTCTACTTCTCCACTTAAGTTCTCTACGTCAGTCGCTATCTTATCCAGTTTCTTTCCAAACTCATCTAATTCCTTCTTCACATCTTTCCTCATCTCTTTCATTTCTGATATCATTTCTTGCCTAAGTTTTTTAAATTCCTGTATTAACGTTTGCTGGATCTCAGGCATTTCTATTGAATGACGTCTTGTCGTTAAGGTCTGGATTTGTGGTTGTGTATTTTTTTTAACCGGCATGGCGTCTTCCGAAGTAGGCAAAAATACTTATATCTATTTGGAGATGCTTAAAAAAAAATAGTTTATCTATTTATATATTCTGTAGGTTCTCCTTTATGACCAAATTTCTGTATTACAATTTATATACTACACAAATATATAATTTATATCTTCCTGTGTTGCATATCAAGTTATTTGCGTATTACAAGAGATTTATCTATCGCAAATATATGCATACGCTACTTATAGGTTACACCAATTATATAATATATACAATGCAGCATACAATATCTCCAGAATATTATATAAACTAAATTGCTTATACTTAATATATTTAATATTCTCAATATTCCCTCCACCAATTTCAGAACCGTTTTTTATGATAACCAGGTTTTACCCACAAAGCTCCTTAATTATTAGTTACTTTCTATACAGTCCTCAATTTATAGCTTTAGTCATAGTGGGGATCAGGGATCAGGGGTCAGGGAGGGAGCAGTTTGGTTTTCCACACACACTTCTTTTCTAGATATCTTTTACGCCCTCTCCTTGCTCTTCCCCTCTTGTATTTGATTTCCAATGTTAATCAATTTCAAGTTTCTACTCTATCTCTAAATCTTTAAGAGACCGTTTCTCTCTATTTTCCCAATATGATTTCCGGTAATATGTTAGAACTTTCCAGTTCTTTCTCCTCCTCTTATTACCAAACAGTCCATAGGAGGGTTTATCTCAGTCACTTCAAGTAGGTCATACAGTCATACAGTCCCAATTTGTGATAATAGTTATTTCTCTCACGCTTCTCTCTCCAATCAAAAAAAACAATCAAAAAGGAAAACTAAACTTCATCACTTACGCCTTACAGGCTTCGTCGCTTACACCTTCTCCAAACTTTCCTTATGCCTCTCTCTTTAGCGTCCTTTCCTTCTTTCCAATTTCCACCCAATCTCTTTTAGCCCTTTCCTACTCTTATCATCAGTATCCTATTTCTTTTATACTCCGGGGCTTACTCTCCAGGCAAGGAGCCCCCAATTGTCTTTTTCTTCTTTATTGTATTATTTTCTTTCGTTCCTCACGTCCCTCGCGTTCCTCAAGACCCTTCCACACGGCTCCGACCTTCTCTCCTCTACTTCTCTACTCCGGTCCAAACCGCTCCGCTCCGTATCTTTACCCTTTCTCAGTCCGCTCTCAGCTTTCTTAGTTCTCAGTTCTTTAGAATCTCGGGGTCTTCCTTTCCTTTGCTTTCCTTTCCTTCTTTCTCCCTCCTCGTAGATCCACTTCTTCCCAAGCCGCTTTCCTCTCACTCAGTCTTTCTCACTCATACAGTCTTTCTCACTCATGCAGTCGCTCCGTCTTCCCTTCTACTCCAGTCTCCGTCTCCGTCTCCGTCTCCGTCGCTGTTGTTCTCTGGGTAGCCCTCCGCCTCGCCCCTCCCTTCTTCTCCTCGCCTCCTCCTCCTTCTTCTCCTCGCCTATTACTCTCTACCACTCTTCTTCCGCCACATGCAAGTGTAACTCCACCATGAAAGAGTTTCCGAATTCAGACTCCCAACGTTTCGTTTTACTTCAGCTGTAAGTTCGTTTTTTCTTCGCTTTTTTAAAAAGTCGGTGCGGCTGCTATGTCCCCTTAAAGGGGGTACTAGGCAGAAGCGTTGCCAGCTCTGATGCTCCGTCAGCCTCCTGTGCTCTGCCCTTCACCTTTGAGCAAAGGGACAGGACACTGGTCGCTGGAATGAGCCTTAACGAGCCCACTCTGCTCCCCCTTTCACCAGGGAGAAGCTCTCCTGACACCCGTGATAATATTGTCAGGACTTCTTCTGTCTAGCGAACGCCAAAGCTGCTCCCGCTGAGCTGCCTGCGTCCGTTCGCAGCCGCGTTGCCGACCGGAAGTCCCACACCCCTACTAAATTTTAATTGGCCGCTTCAGGTTATTTTTGTTACGTCGCATATATGCTTTTTCTTAGGCATATCAAAAATTGAATTCACCCATTCTCTATTCACTCCCTTAGAAACATATTATAATTGTCCCTTCATATTCTCTGGGGCTGGGTTCCAGGACCTGCCGTGGATACCAAAATCCATGAATACCCAAGTCCCATTATATGCAATGGCATAGCAAAATGGGGTCCCTTATATAAGATGGCAAATCAAGGTTTGCTTTTTGGATTATTATTTTTTAAAGAATATTTTCAAGCCATGAATACTGAAATCCGTGGATACCAAATCAATGGATACAGAGGGACAACTCTATATATTTGGCTGCACTGACTTCAGTTCTCAGGGAAAGGAATGTCAGTTTGCAGCCTCAGAGAACCAGCCTCAAGGCTAAATTGTCCCTGCTGCTTGACTTCACCAAAGTCTGTGGACTTTATCAGGCGTCCTCCTGATAACGTTTTTTTTTTTTTTTGCCGGCATTAAATGGTCCGCCCTGGTCTCACATTGGGAGGCATGGAGACGCACAATCCACAATGCTGCAGCCTTATTTGAGAACTCACACCAAACAAGTCTTGAAGAGAAACGACAATGCAGAAAGAATCACAACCCAGAAACATCACCCAAGGAGACCTTCTGCTGTACTTTCTGCAACCGGACTTGTTTATCTCAGATTTGCCTATTTAGTCATCTTTCAGAAAGCGTGGGATGAGTCCTTCCTGAATCTTCATTTGCGAAGAAAGGCCAGAAAGAGAGAGAGAGAGAGAGAGAGAGGGAGAGAGAGAGAAATATATATATCAATTTTTATGGCAGCAAAAGAACGTTTTTCCCGCCCTGCACTTACCTTCTTTCCCAGCAAAGACTCCTCCATGAATAAAGAAGTGAGCAGAGTTCCGTTCACTTCCTCTTTTGAAATCCCTCGTGATGAAATCATGCAGTAAATTCAAAAATAAAATGAAAAGGTCAAAAATTAACACTAAGCACCCAAACACATTAAAAAAAACCTCAAAGTAACCCAGAGTGGGTCAAAAAAAGTTCATCACTTACTTGGATGTCCTGATCTGACCTTGAGGTGTTCGTGAAGTCCAGCCACTAATGGGTAAGTACGAGATTTAAAGGGACTAAGGCATTGCATATCGGCAATACTGGCAAAAAAGTGGCCGGGAGATCTATTGATGGCTTAAGCCGTCAGTTAAAAGGTACACAATTTTGGCTGGTTTTAACTGCGAAAGGGCGACGTCCTCTGATCCACACACCCTTTTGTGGTTATATGGCATCGTGATGATGCCGTATTTTCCGTGTCTGATAAAATCCTGTGTTTCTAAAATGAAGCTTGGGCCTATTTTCTGTTCTGGCCTAGGTCCTTTGGCTATCACATGATTTTGGACTGGTTTTCCTCAGGCTTCCCAAGAGGAAATCTGGAGTGGCTATAGAAATATAGTAGGACCCTGTATCCACTGATTCATTATTCACTGATTCAATTATCCATAGGACACAAAACAGCACACCTACCATAGAGTCATCCTAGAAAAGGTGTCCTCTCTAGCCATTTTCTAGGTCCTCCAAGGCAACTCTACAGTATTTTAAACTGGAAGTCCCATTATTTTCAATGGTGTTCACCATTATCCACGGTTTTCAGTATCTATGCCCCCCACCCCAGAACCAATCCCCAGCAGATAAGGGGGTCCTACTATGTGGGGGAAATCTCAGTACAGTTTGGTCCTTGAAGGATAGACAGATCAACAGGTGAAAGTGACTTTCCCTCACAAATAAAAATACAAAACGATTTCAAAAGTAGGATTTAGAGAACATGGCTGCCAACCACTAACAGGTCTGAACACTTTGCCAGCCCTTTTGATAAGTAACCACTGGATCTGGCCTACACAGTGGGCTTGTCTATGCAGGGGGGAGAGGAACAGATTGCTCCCCAATAATGGAAAATCACAGCAGCTGCAATTTGTCTTAACGGTGTTTTGGCCCCCAAAAGCTTCTCATGCCTGCTGGTCAAGACGGTAGCCGTGAGTGATTTACTTGCATTTTTAATTTGCTGCCGTCATATGTTTTTTAAAAAAACTGTTTTCCATTGTGCACTTAAGTGATATTTTGCCTGTTGGAAAAAAGAAAAAATACCCAATTTTTCT
The DNA here is from genome assembly GCA_030847615.1 of Gambelia wislizenii. Lineage (NCBI taxonomy): Eukaryota > Metazoa > Chordata > Lepidosauria > Squamata > Crotaphytidae > Gambelia > Gambelia wislizenii. The sequence goes on from JAUMIR010000002.1 coordinate 42,880,440, forward strand.
CGCCTTAGCACTCATTTGCAAAGGCGAAAATCCAACATGGCACTGCCCGGTGCTTGCCCTGTTAGCAAGCCCTGCCTCCCTCTTGTCCGGCAATCAGCTTTGTGCTTCCCCGCCTATGGGAAAGCAATTCATATCGAATTGCTTGTCTCAACGAGGGGGAATGTGCATTTCCCATGCAGTATTTTAAAAAATACTCCTAGCATGCAGTATATGGCAATTTTTGCCCCTCTCCTTCTGAATATGTTGAATTGCTGTGGATTGCCATTAAGACAACACGTGTTCTCTGTGAATTGTGTGAGGACTATTTTCACCATTTAGACAACCCCAATGTCTACAAGCTTCAGCTCCCCCATCCCAGAAGACAGGAGTATTTCTGACCACGTCTACTATTAAAGGCAGCATATTGGTAATTAGCCTTCCGTAGCCACGGATTCTTTATTCATAGATTCAACCATCCACAGCTTGAAAATATTTTTTAAAATATAATTCCAAGAAGCTAACTTTGATTTCATCACTTTATATAAAACACCATTTTACTAGGCCACTGTATATAATGGGACTTGAGAATCCATGGATTTTGGTATCCATGGCGGGGGGGGGGTGTCCTGGAACCAAACCCCAGCAAATACTAAGGGCCCACTGTATTTCGCTTCTTTTTTTCTTTCTGTCAGAGACTGAGGATTGTGGAATTTTATGCCTCAGCTACCAAAATAAATTGGCTGGCTTTAGTTATTATGAAGTTAGGAGAGCTTCACCTACCGTATTCTTTTATATTCTATAGTCTTTTAACAGTACATGTTCTATATTCTTTTAAATATTCAGATATTAAAGATTTTAAAACATTCTGTCATCTTGTGCACCTTTTCCTGGGAGTTTCCTACTCTCCCTGTCTTCTCTTTAAAAAGAATTTCAGGCAAGTGACAAAATTGTGGGGCGTCTACCAGCGTGACCTGTCTTTTCAGCCCAAACCTGGGAGTTGTAGTTTGTTGTGGCACCAGAGCTCTCTGACGGAGAAGGCTAAATATCTAACAAAACTACAAATCCCAGAATCTGAAGATGGCAAAAGTTATTAATAACGAAACAAACCCAAATTAGGAGTCGAATTCAAAGACATAGCTGTGTTAGTCTGGAATATCAGTACAGGGGAAAAAAAATCAGGAGAGGATGCAACATTTTGCTTTTCATAGAGGTTTCCTAGATGGTGGGAATGCTCCTCATAGAATGTGAAGTGAATACCTTTTGTCCCAATGAAATCCCACAGTGATTCACCTTATTCAGAAGGGGGGGGGGTAAAATCTCCAAACACTGCAGGGGGAAAGCCTTTGTGACTTTTCCTGAGGTTTTTTTTTTAAATGATGCATGAAAATGTGCATTACCGCTCGTTTGGACAACTATTTACATCACAGCGCATTCTCGGTGAGGATGGAAGTGGAAAGCTGATTGGTCAGACATGCGCGAAGGTGGGCTTGCCAGCAATGAAGTAGCCAGAAGCGCCATTTAGGAGATTTTTGTTGCTTATCGCTTTTTTGCTGCACTAAGGTAACCAAACAGCTTATTTTAAGTGGAAGGTTGCACTTGTGCACCTTTGATTTGCAATTAAAAAAAAATACTGTGCAGCGATGACAATTTGTGGAGAATAATGGTGCGAGTAATTCACTCTCGGCCACCATCTTGATTTGCAGGCATGGCTTTAAACACGGATAACTTCACAATTTTGCCAAAGGACCGTGGAGACAAATGAATGCTGCTATTAATTTGTATTAATGTGCAGCAATCCACATTATATCTTCTAGTTTAGACAAGTCTATAGAATCATAGAGTTGGAAGAGACCACGAGGGCCATCCAGTCCAACCCCCTGCCATGCAGGAATACACAATCGTGTGTATTGCATGAGCCTACTGAGAAGGCCAAGATTCTGTCTCCTCTCCTTTCCTCTCCTCTTCCCGTCCCAGATGACTTAATTGAGAACAAACTACTTTTTCCATTTTGAATTCTATTTGCAGCAGCGGAGGACAAAGGGGGAGAATGAAAGGAGATGAGAGAAACCGGGGCATTTAAAGTTAGCCATAAAAATGGGCCAACAGAGAATTAATTGGACTGTCCCTGCAAAACTGGGACAGTCAGACAATGAGTTTCACTCTTTCTATCTGTCAATACTACCATCCATACCAGTAGTGTGTGAAGAGGACTGCTGTTAACTTTTATATCTGGGACTCATTATTTTGCATCTATTTGGCCTAACTGGGAGAATGGAATGGAGCATTGAGGAAGGCTTTGTTTGTTGTTTTGGGCCTTCAGGTAATTTCTGGCTTGTGGCAACCCTAACGTGAACAAATCACTGGGGCTTCTTGGCAGGATTTGTCCAGAGTGGGTTTGTCATTGCCTTCCTCTGAGGCTGAAAGAGTGTGACTTGCCTAATGTCACCCAGTGGGCAATCCTTGGGCAAGCAAGGATTTGAACCTTCATCTCCCAGAGTCCTGATCCAACACTCAAACCATTACACCACACTGGCTAAACTTTGTACTTCCCTGATAATCTCTTCCCTGTTTACTCTCTCACAAGGTTTGTCATTCCCTCCACCACTCTTATTCTGTCCATCGACACACACATCTAGCTTTTAATTGGAGGAATTTTGTTTTGAAGACTTCGTCTAAATGTATGTGAAACAGAAATGAGGAAGAGAGAGGTGCTTAACTGCTGAAAAGGGGGAAAATGCCTTTGCCAGCTGTCTTTTGACCCCAAATAGTTGTCATTAAATCATAGGCCTGTAGTTATTCAGTGCGAAAAGACACAGAGTTCAGGATACTCTCTTCGCCATTACTTTTTTCCCCTTCACATGGAAGGGAAGGTGTCCATGCTAGTCTGTGAATGTACATTTATTTATTTATTTATTTATTTATCTCTCTCTCTCTCTCTCTCTTGGTCTTATGTGAACAAGTCACAATGTCGTCTGAGTATCTTTTCAATGGCTTGGTTGGGGAAGAAGTTCAACAGTTTCTCCCTTTTTTGTGATCATGACAAAAATCTCCTTTAGTCTGACATTTGCATTTCAGGGAAGGTACCATAATTCCAAGGTTGCACAGTAATCATATAACAGGTAGAGGCCTGACAAGATCATTGCTGGACTCCTGGCAAGTCTAGTGTGGGCTGTATGGCTGATATTAACACCACTTTTTACAAAAACTGGCATTTTGAAGAGACCAGTTGTAGAGCAGAACAATCATAAGCAGAAGAAGGCAGCTGTTGTATTTTAATTTCATTTTATTTTAACTGTATCCCATGTTTCTCCCAAACTGGTACTCCTGGTAGCTCACATCAAAATTTAGAACAGTTACAAAAAAAAAAAAAAAAAAAAAAAAAAAAGGGGGTAGGGTTAGAATTGTTGTTATTGTGTGCCTTCAAGTGTTTTCTAACTTATGGTGACACCCTAAGGCAAATCTATCACAGCGTTTTCTGGAAGAATTTGTTCAGATGCCCTTGCCTTCCTTTGAGGCTGAGACAGTGTGACCTGCTCAAGATCACCCAGTGAGTGTCCATAGCTGAGTGGGGATTTGAATCCTGGTCTCCCAGTGTCCTAGTGTAATATTCAAACCACTACACCACACTGGCTCTCGAAAAAATACTTGTCTCCAAATCATAAGCCTGTGGTTACAGGAAAAGATGCTACACGCTATTTTCACGCCATTAATACTTAAATCCGTGAATACCAAATCCATTAATATGGAGGGACAACTGTAGTTCAGAATATTCTCCTTTCCATCATTTTGTGTTTTCTGTTTACCTGAGTAAACAAGTAAAGTTTTTTTTAAAGTATCACAAACACATGTACAAATTATAATATTAAAGCAAATTGAATGAAAAGTATTTTGTAGTTAGCACCCTAGCAATGATCTGTTCAGGCCTCTAGCTGTTATATGATTGTTGTGCTAGCTTGAGATCATGGTGTGTTCCCTGAAATGCAAATATCAGACTACTCAGTGCTAGACCCAGCCAGATTTAAAAAAAATAAAATAAGGGTGGGGATAGGGTTTGACATGTCAGTGCTGCCAATGGCCCCTGTTACCATAAGAGGTGTGTGTGTGTGTGTACTTTGAAACCCACCCATGATATCAAAATCTATATGGGGGAATTATTAGCTCAAACAGTATGCCTGCGAGTGGAGGGTAACTGCGGGGACCTTTTCACCTATGTATATCAGTACTAACTGCAGATAACTCCAGTTGAAGTGAAATAAAGTGTTTTAATTGGAAATAACACAACATTTCATTCACACATGCAACACACGTTCCCAACAACCACCAAGCCTATTGAAGAGTAAGGCAGAAAGGTTGGCTAGAGGGATAGATTCAGGAAATAGAGTGATGGTTACTAGTTTTGTAGAGCGGAGTTTCGAAGTACTCAGACAGAAGTTCGAGGGTGGCACCGGAAGTTCCAATCCAGGGGTGCGCCAAGAAAGAGAGTGGTCGGTTTTGTCCACAGTGGCACACCTTTCTATTGTTGGAGAACTAATATTTATACCCTGCTTCATTTCCTGAAGGGGGTACTTTGGCTAGGACAAAGTCTAGTGGGGGTGAGGGTGGGATTTTAAGGGGGGGTAGGATTTAGGGGTTGGATGCATATTTTAATTGTTGTAAGCCACCCCAATTGCATTTCGTAGAGGGGCGGGATATAAATATTATTATTATTATTATTATTATTAGGGTTCCGCACTGAATAGACAAAGGAAACCAAAATTTAACTGATTGCTGTTAATATCTGGGAGTTTGGAATTGAAGGGTTTACGACAACCTCGCAATGCAGGACAGGAGGGGGTTCTGAGGGGATATTTCCTTAGGATTGAGGTTGGAAAGGTTGATTGTTTCAGTTGGATGACTCATTGCTGAGGTGCCCAAGAAGGAATTAGCACATACTTCTTTAATGGCTTTGTTTACCTGGGGGTTCTGCACAATCTGTTTGGGCTTGCTTGCTAAAATATTTCTAAGACATCTTCCCAGGTCCTTGTGGCCTCCGCCTGACCTCCTTTTCTATCACCCCAGTCTACTTGACCTCTTCAAAGTGTCCAATATTTCCATTATTAAATACTATAGGGAGGGGGTAGTGGAACCTGAACCCACTTTTTCCTCTTGTTTTAAAAAGAGCCAACATTGTCAGTTTGCTGCTTGAGAGAGAGCAGCAAAAGGTGTCCACCTAGCATCTACCCATCCAAGTCAAGGAACATAATACCCAAAGCAAGCCAAGTGAATTTGTTACACAAGGCAATAAATAAATAAATGAGCACTTCTCTTCAATAACACCATACCCTCCAACTGTCCTAATTTGGCAGGGACGGTCTCAGATAATCCTCTGTCATCCCACTTTTTCAGCTCCTTTTATAATCTCCTACACACAAGTCCCAGTTTCTATCTATGAAGTGTTGAAAGGTATGGTGCTCTCCAACATTGCACAGAGAGAAATTGGAACACATGTAGCCAAAGAAGATCAGAGTGTGGTCAAGACGGCAAAAGCGTATTAATGAGGAAGAACGCCAAGAGGCTGCAGCAATTTGCTTTTGCCTCAGCCTGCTGGGAAGGACCTCTCCCCTCTGCTGGGTTAGTGGAGTGCAAACTACTTTGGCACTTTGAACTCACTTTGCAGCAACTGAAGTAAACTCCAGACAAATAGGAATAGCAATAGCATTTATATTTCCATACTTAAGTGATTTACAATGTGTTAGCTAACTGCCCCCAACAAGCTGGGTACTCATTTTACTGACCTAAGGGAGGATGGAAGCCCGAATCAACCTTGGAGCCCTAGAGGACCAAACTCACAATGTTGTGGCTGCATTACCAGCATTGAACCCACTGCACCAGCTGAAAAAGTGGGACAACAGAGAATTAAATGGGATTGTCCTTGCCAGATTGAGGCAGTTGGAGGGCATGTCCCTATTCCTGTTGGAATGACTACAGCAGTAACAAATACCAGTAGCTAATAATTTGCTGTCCTTTAATGGGACCCAGCATTTGCTTCCTGAGGCACTTGCCTCACTCTGCTTAATGAGTAAGAGCTGTTTGGCAGTGGAATGCACTGCCTCGGAGTATGGTGGAGTCTCCTTCTTTGGAGGTGTTTAAATAGAGGCTGGATGGCCATCTGTCGGGAATGCTTTGATTGAGTATTCCTGCATGGCAGGGGGTTGGACTAGATGGCCCTTGGGATCTCTCCCAACTCTATGATTCTAATGTTGGGCCTGAGTGGAGAAGTGCTGGGCCTGGTGGCCACAGCTGCCTCTTCCTTCTTTCCACCAGAAGCCTCTGTCAGAGACATTCTGGGCTCTAATAGAGCACTACAAAGGGACCCCATATTGGAGAAAGGGCCCAAAGGCATATGGGAATGAAGAGGCCTGTGGCTACAAAGCATAGCTAGGGATATGAACACAGCTACCTTATCATCTGATAAACTTGTTGTGGGGAGAGCACTGGAGGGGGAAGGAAAACACCTTGCCCAGGGCCCCTTCAACTCTGTTCAATCATCTCCTTGAGCTGCTGTTTACTAAACAAAAACAATGCATATCTTTTGAAACTTCATTTCAGTTTAATGCAGAGTCAGACGTTTGGCTGAAACCAAGAATGACCCAGCCGGAAGCCCTGGCTCCATCAATCTTCCCCTGGAGGGAGCATGTGAGTGTTAAAGGGAGGACCACTGAGAAGGCAGCACAGCAAAACAGAGAACATGTGTATACAGAGAAGAGTGGTTGTCCTTGTTGCAATGGTGAAGCTGTGGCTGTCCCTGATGCTGGTGGGTGAGTAAAGGGACTCGTGTGGAGAAATGCTTCTCTAGACATAGAAAATGGTTATGAATCCAGTGTGACTGCAGAGGTTTGGATGCTCCCACTCAAGCTGTTAGGTAACACTCAACATAAGTATGACAGGCATACGACAGCAGTTGTTCTGTAGTGATCAGTGTTCAATGGGGACTTGTCTCATCCAGGTTCTAGTCCAGTGATGAGCAACCTTTTGAGCTTGGTGTGTCAAACTTTGCCAAAAAACTGAGCAGGTGGTGTGTCAGTTTGAGGGAAAAACATGTATGCGTGCAGGATTCCCACTTTGGGGAGGGTTGGAGGGGGGAGGATAGTGGGACCGGGGCTTCAAAGCCCCACTCGCCACTTTAGAGAGGGTGGGGGGTGGAGGAAAGTGGTGACCGGGGCTTTTGAAGCCCCGATCGCCACTTTAGGGAGGGTGGTGAGGTTGCGGGTGGGGGGAGGAGGCCTATGGCCACGTGTCATCAGAAATGGCTACGCGTGTCAGTGCTGACACACGTGTCATAGGTTCGCCATCACTGTTCTAGTCTCTACTAGGCCAGAAAACTCACTGGGTAGCCTTGGGAGAGTCATTCTCTCAGCCTGACCTACCTCACAAGGTTGTTGTTGTGAGGATAAAGTGAGGAGGAGGAGAATAGCTGTGTACTCTGTCGAGCTAATTGGAGGTAAGGTGGACTAGAAAGGAGTTAGCTGGGTAGCATTCCACTGTGCAATCCCTATAATCTCAGCCTGAAATGAAATAGCCAGACCAGGCAGCTTTACCACTACTAATATTAACAGTTGGCAGAAGAAGAAAAAAGAGACCATGCAACTGATATGTAGTTGTTTACTTTTCTAGCTGTGCAACTGACACTCTTTCCTAAATGCCACAATCTAAGAGTGAGCTTCCCTGAATTTGGGAGAACTCCCCACCCTTTTAACATTAGAATAGATACAAGGGATTTTTAATTTCAGCAGTCTTGGTTTTGGGGATGAGGTGTTTGATCCATGCTATTAATATGTGTTCTTCTTGTGTTGTTTCCTTGATCAAAATAATTTTCTCTGAAGCTCTTAACTCTGTGTGGCGGGGGGGGGGGGACAAAGGATCACATTAATATCTGTACTCTTTCCTCAGACCTTCAGGAGTATTTTAGATTGAGGCAACTGCAGAATGGAAGAGTTAAATGCTCCCTCCAGCACTGGTGCTCCAATCAAAATCTGAACACACACACTTACCTTTTTGAAAAGAAATTACAGTGTTGAGTGATATGACCATAAAACATTCACATCACATATGGTTTGGCTCTAAAATAGACATGATGGACATGTAAGGGGAAAAATATGAATAAATATTTAAAACCATAACATGTTTTATGATACAGTTGGTCCTCCATAACCATGGATTCTGCATCTACCAATCCAACTACCCACAGTTTGAAAATATTTTTTAAAAATCCAAAAATCAAACCTTGATTTTGGCATTTTATATAAGGGACATCATTTTACTATACGATTGTATATAATGGGACTTGAGCATCCACAGATTTTCTTATTTGTGGGGTGGGGGCTGGAACCACACCCCAGTGGATACCAAGGGCCCACTGTAAAGCATTATATCAGCATTATGATAGCCTGTGGGGTATAGTGGCTTGAATGTTGGACTAAGACTCTGGAGATGGGGTTAGAATCCCAGTTTATTTTTGGAAACCCACTGGATGACCCTGGGCAAGTCACACTCTCTCAGGTTAATAGGAAAGTAATGGCAATTCTCTGAATAAAACTTGCCAAGAAAGCCCTATGGTTAGTAGGGTTGCCAGACCTCAGAGTCAACTTGAAGGAATTTCACAACAACAACAAATTATGTTACTATCTGAACATAACAACACACCTCTTGAATACATCTAGACGACAACATTAGTCAGTTATTTCTCACAGATGATTCCTCTGTAACATTTTGCGTGCCTGGACAGAATTCATTTAGGGAAGGAAAAGTCTGTGGAGCCAGACTTTTGTGTCTGTTAGTTCCTTATTTTGCAGATTCTCCTGTATAGTGTATCATACTCCTATAATATGATCCCATAAAAACTGTGGGTTTTTTCTACATGTACATACTAAAGGTCCTCAGCTTCACTCTTTTGCAAAGCAGAATGCCAACCCGTTGCTTCAGACCAATCTCTCTCTCTGGCTTTTCTTCACAAACAAAGATTCAGGAAGGACTCATCTTGCGCTTTCTGCAAGCGCGCTGATGACTGCAAAGGCCAATCTGAGATAAGCAAGTCCAGTTGCAGAAAGCACAGCAGAAGGTCTCCTTGGGTGATGTTTCCGGGTTGTGATTCTTTCTGTGTTGTTGTTTCTCTTCAAGACTTGTTCGGCGTGAGTTCTCAAATAAGGCTGCAGCATTGTGGATAGTGCGTCTCCATGCCTCCTGATGTGAGGCCAGGGCGGACCACTGTTGGTGATCAATTTGGCCGAGCCTGAGATGTTGTTTCAGGGAGTCCTTGTATCGCTTTTTTGGAGTGATACAATTGCTTTGAGGAATATGTCAGTCTTTTCACATGTATAGAAGCTATTATCTTCTTTAGTTTAATGTACCAAGTCTCTGTTTTCAGGAGTTATATGAAGTGCACAGCTTTGAACAACTGTTCACAAAATACAACAGAGAAATTGCCCATCCCTTGCATACCGCTAGCAATGGATTCTTTATTTACTTTAATATGTTCTTCACACAGTACATAGTTGAGCTGTTCCATTCACCATCACAAGATAGAATCATTGAATCATTGAATCATAGGAGATTTTCAGATGTGAAAAAGTCGTCCTGAGGGGTTGGGAGAGGTAAAAAGCTGTTCCGCAGTAGTGGGCCAGTTTCGGATGATGCTGTGCCCCTCCCGTTGTCATCTGTGTTCCTTCCGTGTTCAATGGAAGGAAAAGGCGTCACTTTTTACTCACAGAAGTTTTCTAATGAGTAAAAACTTACTCATGGAAGTTTTCTGTGAGTAAAAAGTGGCACCTTTTCCTTCCATCAAACACGGAAGGAACACGGACAATGATGGGAGGAGGACGGCATCATCCGAAACTGGCCCCCTGCCGCGGAACAGCCGCGTACCTCTCCCAACCCCTCAGGATGACTTTTTCCCCTCTGAAAATCTCAGAGTTGGAAGAGACCCAAGGGCCATCCAGTCCAACCCCCTGACATGCAGGAATAAACAATCAAATCATTCCTGAAAGATGGCCACCCAGCCTCTGTTTAAAAACCTCCAAAGAAGGAGACCCCACCACACTCCGAGGCAGCGTATCCCATTTCCAAACAGCTCTTACTGACAGGAAGTTCTTCCTAATGTTTAGGTGGAATCTCTTTTCCTGTAGTTTGAACCCATTGCTCTGTATCCTAGTCTCTGGAGCAGCAGAAAACAAGCTTGCTCCATCCTCAGTATGGCATGCCTTCAAATATTTAAACATGGCTATCATATTCCCTCTTAAGGTTCTTTTTCACAGGCTAAACATACCCAGCTCCCTAAGCCACTCCTCATAGTGCATGCCAATAAGATGTCAACTTGGATGGCTTTTTACAAGGAGATTAAAGTAATGGAAGATAAGCTGTCAGTGGCTACTAGTCATGATGGCTATATACTACCCCTAGTATCAGAGGCAATATGCCTCTGTTTATCTTTTTCTGGGGAGCGGCTGCCAGGGTGCAGTCACTTTCCTGTCTTTCTTGTGGTCTTCCCATAGGGCTGGATGGCTACTTTGGGAACAAAATGGTGGTGTAGATTTTGTCTGATCTTACATTCCCATGTTTACTTCAAGATGGCTAACAAGTGATGACAGATTTAAAGTAGTTTTTTTTTAAAGAAAGCATATCCAAATATGATATAAAGCATATGATAGTGGCAGAGAAAATAAACGTATAGCAACAGCCTGCAGAATAAAAAAGCAATGCTGTTTATTAAAGACCTGGGATCAGAAATGGCAAGGATTATAGCTTGGTGTTTTCATACAGAGGGTCCCAGAAGTTTCTATTGTTGATTTCTCCTGGTTGGAAAACAGTTCTGTCCCAAGCCCTGAAGAGTTTTGTGTATGGCCAATGGTAGCAAGTCTTCAAGGTGCTACAGAGTGCCAGTTACACGACAGAAATTGTTGCGGTGCTTACCGTGACTTTGTGATCACGAATCCGTCCCTCGCTATTTATACGATTTATGTCACTAATCTGGATATCCCGGGTGGTCCCGTGACTGATATTTACATGTCCAAAGTTCTGGGGTTTTTTAGGTTTTAATTTTTTTTTGGCCATCAATCAAAGATGCGATTACTTGTGTTTTCACAACCTCGGTGACACACTTCCTTTAGAGTTCCGTGCCACGAGCGATGCTATTGGCTGGCTAGGGGGGGGGAGAGAGGGGGGCAGAGGTTTGTTATTCCCCCTTGCTTCTTTAAAATTTTAACCCTTTCAGAAGAGGCAGAAAGCATTTTGAAAGATCCAGACAGATCTTTCATTCAGACGCAGGGCTTTCCTTTTGAAATCAAGCCGAGTGCTTTCCTTTTGAAATCAAGCTGCTTGAGTTTCCCCTTGCCTCTTTAAAATATTAATCCTTACAGCAGGCTGCAGAGATTTCAGGCGGCTACAGGCAGGCGTTTTGAAAGACACAGACACAGAGAGGGGGAATTAAAGGGTGTTCATTCGCTCAGAGGCTTGAATATTTTAATGTGCCCGTTTTGACCCAGGGAGGTGACCAAGGCAGGGAATGAATGAGCGACCCTCTGCCCACCACGATCTCTCTGTAACATGCAGTAGAGGAAAAGGTAAAGCTGAAGGGTTTGCAGTGTAGAAATCCATTCAAAAAGGTGATTGAGTACATGCGCGCGCGCACACACACACACACGCATCAACCTTTGTGCAGCTGGAAGGGATGCCTTTGTTTTTGGCTGGTGAGGCTGGATCTGTTGAACGGGTGACTGATCCCTCCTTTTCTGGTCGCTGATCTCTAAACCTGCCCCCAGTCACCATTTCCAGTCATCCGTAGTACCGAGACATTTTGTCCCAGGCTGTTTACATTTCCAATTTTCCGAATCCTCCAGTGACTTTTTTAAAAACCGGCACAAACAGCGGGACTGGAAGTCCCGCAGGTTGAGGGATAAAAGGTGGCCCCCCTTCCGAAAATCACGTACCCGACCCAATGTACGTGTAAACTGCCAGGGATCGACACAAATTCTTCCCGGGAGATTTTCATCATGTAACCGGCCCCCAGGACTCTCTGTAGCTTTAGTGCAACAGAATGACACAAGCAGCTTTTTGAAACCCTTTCACACTCCACAATTATAGCATTATTTTCAACTTTAACTTCCAACGTTCCATCTAAAGAATCCTGGGATTTTTAATTCAGGGAAGGGTGTCTATGGGCTTGACTACACAGGGGGAGGGTAGGGTAAAAATCCAGATGAGATTCAGACTACTTTGGCCCAGAGTTGCAGTGCATGACATTTGGACTACTTTGGTCCAGAGCTGCGGAGCATGAAATTCAGACTACTTTGGCCTGGAATTAAGCACCACACCTGCCAAGGCCCAAATCTTCATTGGGTTTTTACTTGGCTTCCATTCAAAGCTGTTACTCATGCCTGACTCTGAGCTCCGGGAAAAGCAAAGTGCCAGTGGTAGTTGCCCTCTCTGAAGCCAGACTAGATGGGGCTCACCAGGTGTTTGCGATGGCAGGGCTCACCAGGGTTCTGACCTCAGAGAGACCGACTACCACCTTTGGAATGAGAAGTGGCACCAAGGAGGGGGAAAAATGGCAGCGCCTCAGGCAGCGCTTGTTCTTCCTCCATTCTTAATTGCTTTACAATGTGAAAACTTCAAAGGTAGCTTGCAACAACAACAATGGTTGAACAAAAGTTTGTATGGAATAACAAATGCTTATTACAGGACACTTTCAAAGGTAGGAGCAAAACGATCTTGGCTTGATTGAAGCCCTTCACTGTGAGGGAATGGAGGACCTTCTCTCGGTCCCTTTTCCATTGTGGAAAGAATTACTGGTACAGTTGTCCCTCCATATCCACAGATTTAAGTATTCACAGCTTTAAGATATTCTTTAAAAAAATAATAATCCAAAAAGCAGACCTTGATTTTGCCATCATTTATAAGGGACACCATTTTGCTATGCCATTGCATATAATGAAACTTGAGTATTCATAGATTTTGGTATCCACGGCGGGTCCTGGAACCAAACCACAGTGAATATAAAGGAACAACTGTATTAGGATCTCTAGACGGGGTGAAGGGAAGACTGTCCATTCATTCCCTCAGGGCTTACCATACAGATGGGAGCAATTGGGAAAGAATGACTTATACGAAATCTGTGGGAATTTGACATGCGGCCATACTAGCTGGCAATGATGGAAGCTGTAGTCTCACATGTCTAGAAGGCACAGGTTGGAGAGAGCTGTCTTAACCTGAGACGACAGGCTTCTACTCCAAACTGACAACCCTCCACTCTGTATACTTTTTCTCTCAGGCCCTACTGCAGCTGTCTTGTTGACTGTGCCCAAATCCTCAGTTTCCACCCCAGCAGGAAATACAGCCTCACTCCCTGCCTTACTGAACTTTCCAGCTTCACCGCCACGTTATTTCCAGGTACGATGGTATTTTGCCACTGGCCCCCGGTTGGTGCTGATGCTCATGGCTGACAACTGCAAGGCAAGTGAAGCAAACCAACATTGGAGGGGCTCCTGTAAGACCAGAATTGAGAAGACTGAGGGATACAGACATCGGGCAGAATTGTCTTCAGTGGATGCTTCATTGGTACTCCGGGATGTAAGAGTTGAGGATTCTGGGATTTATTCTATTGTGTTGCTGGCTTTGGGTGTGAAGTTATCAGCCAACGTCAACCTAACAGTGACCAATGGTGAGAAAATTCAATAGGATATTATTCTCCATCCCTGCGTGACCCTAGTTCAGTTGGTGTTGCTTTGTCCTTAATTTGTTTTTGTTCAATTAACAGTAAGAAATACACGGTAATTCAAGAGATTTGCTATTCAGATCTATGTTTTAAAATTAAAAACAGTTGAACCCCCCAGCCCCAACAGGAGGGTGGAAAGGGTCAATCCTAGCCATATCACCATTTCCCTGAATCACATTTACACACTCTGCATAACAACACTTGTTTTCCCTGAAGGGGAAACTTATAAACATAAGAAATATTGGTCTCTATGTATTAAGAAGAGCGCATCCTATCCTCATAGAATACTGTATATGAGCTTGTGGTAGAAACAGGATAAAGATGCCCAGGATGCTCATGTAAGGTTAAAAAAAAATAAATAAAACTTATGTTTATTGTTGCAGAGAATACATTTTGGATAGAAAAGTAGATAGACAAAAGAAAGTTCCCTATACAAGAGTCCATAAAAGCTGACTATCATGTGTGAGTGTAAGGCATCCTGAAGCTAGAGCCTCATGGTGCTTCTCCCTTCCAAAACAAAGGGTCATAAAATACTAACTCACTCTTGCAAGGTGGGCGAGAGTGACTTCACCAGGCAAGCAGGAAGCAGAAAAGACTTAAGCACATAAATCCAAGAAAGAGAGGTGAAAACAGGACAACAGGCATGCATTTCAGGGCTCCCTTTGTCCCTAACTGCTCTATATGCAAGTGTTGATGTTTCTTTATTTCCAGCAATAAATACCACATGGGTACCTCTCAGTCACAACTGAAGAACCTGTGGCCCAACTCTGTCATTGGACAGTTCTCATCATCCTTGGCTTTGCTGGCTGGGGCTGATGGGAGTTGCAGTCCAACAACATCTGGAAACCCACAGGTTCTCCTTCCCTGTTCTAGATGCTACACCAATCTGGAAACTGCACAAGAGCATTATTGTCTCTCTCCCTGTGCACCAAAGAATTCCCTCTGTGTGTGTGTGTGTGTGTGTGTTAATTTTAAGCAAAAAATGGGGAATGTTTAAACTAGCACTTCAGGCAGACTGATTCTCCCTCTCCTGTTCCAGAGGTGGTTTCATTCATTCACCCCATCTTCAGCACACTAGTAAGTTTCATCGTCTTCCATGTGCTGGAAAAGTGAACATCGGCAACAGAGAGTCTTCTCTGTTTGTGGAGACTTCCCACATAATCTAGAATCCTGAGAAAGATCAGGGTGATAGGACAGGGCGTTAGAGCTAGGGCATTTACCATCACGTTCATCCTCATTACATGGGAGGCATAAGAGCTGAAGCCATTATTAACTTTGTTGCATGTGCTAAATGTCGAGACACCTTGTAGAGGTGCTATGTATCTCTTAATTCTTAATACATAGATCAGGCAGTTTTCTTACCAATGCAAAGCGTGACACAGTGCCACATCCTGTCATAGCATTGAACAAGGGTAGTACTTGAGCCTTCTGTGGTCCTAGAATGCATAACTCTAGATTAAGCAATTGTAACTGCCTTGGTGAATTCTGGCCATAAATAGCTGTCTCTGTGCCAAATGTTCTGCTTTTATCACAAACTGCACAATAGGTTGGCTAATCCATCCACTACAGTGCTTCATGCATTACAAAAAATATGTATTTTTAAAAATAATAATATTAAGCTATACCAAATACAGTGATATCACTCCTGATGTGCAATTTCTTGATGACCAGTATGTTCTACAAGAGGGAAGTAATTGATGAAACCGAGTAAGAAAAGATGGGGGGGGAAGAAAAGATACAGGATGATAAGAGAGGGAACAAAATGATAGGTAGTTTTAGAGCTGTATTCCGTCTCACAGCCACTGATCTGTTATGGTTCTTAGAACTTGTGCTTATCTAAGCTCACCAATAAGAAGAACAGTAAGCAAGGGACGTTATAGCACCTTTGAGACTAACACAGAGAGAGAAGTTGTAGCATAAGCTTTTGTAGACTTGGGGCTCAGCTAGATGGGAGAATCGTAGTGAAGAATAGTGTCTTACCTCCTTATCGCTGCAGTGCCCATTTGTGCCCATGGCTCATTTGCAAGCTTGCTGGAAAGGAATAGTTTGCAGTTTACATCCCCCCCTCCCCCAAAATGGTGGCTGCGAGTGAGTTGTGCCTGGAAAATCTGCCTCCATTCTCTCTCCCACTTTTAAAAAAAAATGTCAGTGCAGAACAGCTATTTTCTGCTTAAGAATATCTTTATACTTTTGCTTTGCTGCTCTGATGCATGAACAATCATGCAAAACCAACAATGGCAGCTCCAGCATTGCAAGCCCGCCCACTCCGAGGTTCCACTAATCAGCTTTCAGCTCTGTTGTGTCCCCTTTTCGAATTGGTTGTAGAGATGACCTCTTATGCGCATTTTTGTGCAATTTTAAAAAAAGATCACAAGGAACAGTGAGAGCTGTTATCACAGTCTATGTGGAGTTTTCAGCCCCCGTCCTTCTGAATATTGCAAATTTTGCAGTTGGCCATCTGAATGACCATACACACTGGGCTTTGAATATCTTCCATCTTTTCTTCTTCCCAGGAGGAGGCAGTACTTCAAACTATCAGACAGAAAGTTCATCTAGGAGGCCAGTGCTGACATTTCCCTCAGGTAAGTTCTCTCTAAACATCTCCTTGAAGAAGCCCACCCTACCTCAGGCTTTGAATTCTGGGGTCCAAGTATTAGATTCGCTTGCTAATTCTAGTAGTTAATAAAATATCAACTGGATTACATTTTCTGGCAGAATTGTTCAAGGTTTGTGAAGCTGAATCCCCTTTAAAAAATATGGGTACTCAAAATTTAAATTGTGTGCCTTGTGTAGAAGCTTTTAGGGTCCCCACAGACATTCACAGACAGTATTCCTAGGAAGGATTATCTCAAGATTCCCAAAACCTCCTCTCCTTACAGGTGTCTTGAGACCCCTGCCTCCTGCTTCAGGAATCGTGAAGCTGGAAGGAAGTTTGGGGATCATTTAATCCAAAAATGGGCAATCTGAAGCCCTCGGGTCATGACAGTTTCAAAAGACTTCTGTATGTGATCAGCCCTTAGCTTGGCCAGAATAATTTGCTCCTTCCCCAGCAGCCCATTCAGTATCAGGGAGGAGGGAGGGAAAGAGAGCAACTAATGCAAAGACAGAGAAGGGGGAGGTTAATCTACTCTTGGATCCGGCCTTATCCACAGCTGCCTCACCTCTGCTCACCAGTTTTAACAGATTACCTTGAGAGAAAATGGCTCTTGACAGAAAAAAAGAGTCCACCTCTGATTTAATCCAACTCTTTGCTAAGTTCAGGATCTGAACCCCTGACAGGTGACCTCCTGACCTATATTTAATGCCTTCGATGTCTCTCTCTCTCTCTCTGGCTTTTCTTCGCAAACGAAGATTCAGGAAGGACTCATCCCGCGCTTTCTGCAAGTGAACTGATGACTAAAAAGGCCAATCCGAGATAAACACAGCAGAAGGTCTCCTTGGGTGATGTTTCTGGGTTGTGATTCTTTCTGCGTTGTCATTTCTCTTCAAAACTTGTTTGGCATGAGTTCTCAAATAAGGCTGCAGCATTGTGGATAGTGCGTCTCCATGCCTCCCGATGTGAGGCCAGGGCGGACCACTGTTGGTGGTCAATTTGGCCGAGACTGAGATGTTGTTTCAGGGAGTCCTTGTATCGCTTTTTTGGAGCGCCCCTCTTACGCTGACCCGTGGCAAGTTCACCATAGAGTACCATTTTTGGGAGGCGATGGTCCCCCATCCTAGAAACGTGCCCTGCCCTGCCCAGCACAGCTGTGTTCTCAATATCATGGCCTCAATGTTGGTGATCCCTGCTTGCTCAAGGACAGCAACATTCGTCACATAGTCAGTCCAGTGTATATTTAGGATTGTGCGTATACAGTGCTGATGAAAGCGTTCGAGGAGTCGTAAGTGGTGGCGATAGGTTACCCATATTTCAGACCCATAAAGGAGAATAGACAGTACAATGGCTCTACACACACTGATTTTTGTGCTTTGCCTCAGGTGTTTATTACTCCAGACTCTTTTGTAAAGTCTTCCAAATGCTCTATATGCCTTTGGTAATCTGTGATCGATCTCTTTGTCAATCTTGGCATCTGAGGAGATGATGCTTCCCAGGTAGGTGAACTGCTGAACGGACTTGAGCACAGAATTGCCGATGGCAATGTGGGGATGGTGGTGTTCGTCCTGTGGTGCAGGCTGGTAAAGAACTTCCGTTTTCTTCAGGTTGACTTCCAGCCCAAACAGCTCTGCAGCTGTTGTGAAGCAGGATGTTAGGTGCTGCAGATCTGCTTTTGTGTGGGCAACAAGGGCAGCCAAAATCACTCGTTGGACTGCCACTCCTAGAACTGTCATAACTCACCTGCTGGAGTACTCAAACAAGGAAAATGAGACAGCAGAGTGCTAGGAAGCTGCAGCTCCTGATAGTGGAACTCTCTCTGAGGAGATGGGGGCTAGGAACCCTACTCCCCAGCAGGAGTTGCCAGATGCTGAAGACGCTGAAGACTACACACCCCTATCCTTTGTTGAATGATAGAGGGGAAAATACCAAGCCCAGCATGGGTTAAGTAATAGATGCCAAACGTATTAGGCACTGATTAGGCAGCTGTAGCCTTGAAGGAGCTGCCCATAAATATCCTGGCAGATCTTTCTCAGCCTTAGTGCTGACAACTCTCTTAGCTGATTGACTGGCAGTAGTCTCTGCATTCCTGTTTTATGCCCCACAACCTTGGACCAGCTACTTTTGGACTACTCTGTTAACTCCTTGCTGGCTCATGTACCTGGACGTCTGGCCTGCTGTTATGACCTCTGGACTGGCTATCGGCCACCCTTGTACTTCTCCCTTCATCTTGCTTAGATAACCTGTGACTGACCCAGACTGGACTGACTCCTTGACAGCTCTTACACACCAATCACCTACTTCCTCGGGCACTTGCTGACTCATGTTCAGGACAAGAATGCCCAGCCAGCATGGCCACCATTCTAGAAGTTGTCATCCAAGATTCTTGGGGATTCTGGAAGTTATAGTTATATACAGCCTTGCTGTAATGAAAGAGAGCCCACGGCACTCCCTTCCACTGTCCAAAGGCTCTTACCATTAGAAAGTTTCTCCTAAAGTTTAGCTGAAAACTCCTTCACTGAAATTTCCATTCACTGGTTGTAGTCTTGAGTTTGAGAACCTGTATCTTAAGGGCAGAATCTCCCTAGACTTCCTCTGGCTCACATGTCTGTGAGAGTACAACATTACATTAATGAAGTCAATGGTGTTGATGATGCTGTCCTACCTTCAGCAGGAGAGGGGCGGGAAGAAGAAGAAAAAGATGGCAATGGTGATGGTGGTGATGATAAAGATGCCAGTCACTTCTCTGCAGCGGACATGAGCGTTCCTGTCTCATCAGTGAAGGCCGCAAATGACAGAGACTATATGGTGCCAAATATCATCCAACTAAGTTTAGCTGGCCTGATCCTCTGTCTCCTTGGACTGATAATAGCTGAGGTAAATAACTTATCCCCCACTTTTCTACCTGAGACATTCATACTGTTTCACGTTTCCTTTTCTCTTCACGGTAGGGACAGTTGGGGCAACATTTATACATTATTTACCTCAAAGAAAGAACATTGGATACAAATATAAGACCAAAGCACCTAATAAAACTAGTAAGGGGAAAGTGTGGTCCTCGGGCCATGTATAGCTTCCTAAGGTTTTTTTCTTTCTCTCTGCAGTTCAGCGATTCACCTTTTAAATAGGTTTCCAGCCACATACACACCAACACCTTCCCCCACATGCACACACACTGTTCAATATCAAATCTTCCTGTTTTTCAAAATCAGAAGTAGGCTTCTGGGCACCTCTGGTTGTTTTGTGTGTTTGTGTGTGTTGAGGTATGTGGGTTTTTTGGGGAGGGCATTTTTTTGGTGCTCTGCAGGTTCCTGAGGCAAAAAACTGGCTGCTGAACCTGCCTCAGTTGCCTACTCATGTACTAAAGTGTAATATATTTAAACTGTATAAGTTGATTAGGCACTGTGACGTTTCATTCCAGAGCAATTATACAGGGAATTTGAAGCTTGTCCTTCAGCAATCTCCGTTTAAACCCACAAGACTCCCATTACATTCCAAATGGACTCTTTCAAAACTGCTTCTGCCAACTCCTATCAAAGTGGACTCTCTTGGTGCTAGACCTCCTCATCTCTTGTTGGTGGGAATGTCTGTCCTGGTGGCTTGAACTGAACTGTTATTCGGTGACTAAATTGCTCCAGGTTTCCCTGCATTCTTGCTCACATTAAGAGTCTCCATGAATTAAGGGGCATGTCCTCTTTTAAAAACACATTCATTGATATCCTGTATCAGCTGATTAGTTACATATTTGTAATGTAACATCAGATGCAACAAGCAAAGGAGGTCTGTTCCACTGCTGATCGGAGTGCAAGGAGCATGATGTTACTACCACCACCCACCCACCCACATACAACAAGCAAGGATGTGACAAGCACTTGCAACAGGGGTCCTGCTTCTGATTGTTGCAGCCTAGCTTGTGCCATCATATTTCCAATTTCTATGTGTGGTTGTGAAAGCTGGACAGTGAAGAAGGCTGAGAGGAAGAACATAAACTCTTTGAAATGTGGTGCTGGAGAAGAATTCTGTGGAGATTGTGTACTGTTGAATAGACAAATAAATGGGTCCTAGAGCAAACCCTGAACTCTTCATAGAAGGTAAAGTGACTAAACTCCAGCTGTCCATATTTTGAATACACCATGAGAAGTCATGACTCCCTAGAAAAGACAATAATGCTTGGTAAGGAAGAAGGCAGTAGGAAAAGCGGAAGACCACATTCCAGATGGATGGACTCAATCAAGGAAGCCACGGCCCTGAGTCTGCAAGACCCGAACGTGGCTGTTGATGTTAGGGCGACTTGGAGATTTCTCATTCATAGAGTTGCCATAAGTCAGAGTCAACTTGATGGCAGTTAACAATGAGAACAGCTTGCTAGTGGGAGAGGGCTGGAAATGTCATGCTCCTTGCACCCCAATCGGTAACTGAACAGACCTCCGTTGCTCGATGCAGCTGCTGGCCATTAAGGTGGGCTGGGGGGAGCATTTACAATCATGGCAATAATACCTCAAGCATAAACATATTCAGGAAGACTGCGTAGTCATGTGATCTTGGGACTATTGGCATGATTGTGACTATGTAGTCTTCCTCAATATGGAGCAATTACAGTTTGATTACTCTAGGTTACAAATCCGTAACTTCAATAAAAAATGCCAACCCTTATTTTTACACAAGCCAAGCAGTAAGGGAAGGAGTGGGGCCCGTGGTTTCTTCTCTTTGCTTGTTTAGGACCATCTCAATAGATCAACCCATCTAGGATCCATGTAAATTGAGGGTTCTTCTTCCTTTCCACAGAATATTTCCTCTACTTCTTGCATGGAGAAAAAGACATCACCCAGGAATGGAAGAGAAACAATCTCATACCCAGCTAGAATGGAATCCATCTTTCCTCCTATGCCAGGCAACCCCTCTCTGTTGGTTAAAATGCCAGGGTCAGATGAATTCCATTGTATTGTTGGCCGCTGATCTTCCTCTGTTTTTTCTTGACAGACAGCATTGCATTGTGTACTTGTCCAAAGTGCTTATATCACCTTTCCCCACCCTGGAAGCTTCCAGATGCTTTAGATTGCACATCTCACCACTCTCAGCAAACAGAACCAATGGTGTGTTAACCAGGGACCTGGAGTTCAAAAAACACCTGAAGGGCACTAAGTTGAAGAAGTCTGGTTGATATGATTACGTAGGTAGATTTACATGACAATCTGAAAACTGCAAATGTCTACTCACTGAAGCAGGAGTAAATTTCACTAAGATCAACCGGTTGACAGAAATAGCAGTGCAGTGTCAAACACTGGGCAGGGAGATGATTGTGAATTCTTTAATGCAATTGTACAGCATAGATGGGCTAGAATGTACAATCAATCATTTGCATTGACAGCATAGATGTTTTGTACTGTTTAACTGGTAAAGCAGAGGTGGGAAGACTGTGGCCCTCCAGATGTTGCCGGATACACATCCTGTACGTGGGACAAATGGACAGAAAAAGATGAAGAGCATTGAATATTCCTAGTTACACAGCTGAAACTAAGGTTGGAGTTTTGGGGGCTGCCCAGTTTTGTTCACTGAGGAATTGTCCTGTTAGAAAAGTAAGTGCCTTTGGATGTCTTTTGCATGTATATTTGCAAATAAAGAAAATACTATAAGGATGCTTTCTTATTGAAAGGAAGAATTCAGCACAGACTGCTGCCACCTTTCATCAGTTAAAAATGTAAAAAAAAAAAAAAAGAGCCATCCTAGATCAGATCAAAGGCCTGCATTCTGCTATATTCTGCTTACACAGTGGCCATCCATTTACCTAAAAGAACCCTGCCAGTAGAATATGAGTACAACTGTACTACCATCCCAATCTTGTACTCTACAGAAACAGAAGCACACTGCCTCTGGCGTTGAATGTGACCTATAGATATCCTAAGTAGTAGGCACTGATGTGGAAGATGCTGTCCCATCACCAGAACAAAACAAAGATTCAGGTAGAGGCCAGTTGATGTAATGAGAGTGACCACTCCATCCATTTTTGATACACGTTTAATTGATACAAGGCCCTCCGTGAGGCTGAGAGAAAAAATTCAGGTAAGGGCTGGAGCACACTTGCTCCACACGTACACATTGCCAGAGGACAGGGCATTTCAGGTTCCTCACACCTCGGGTAAAAGTGAAGTAAAATTTCTTTGATGTTTGCCATAACAATACCATGTTTTCCTGAGAAGGCACCAGGAGGAAGCATCCTTCTGACGGTTTCTCTATCTACATATTCCATCCACCTAGTGTCCCAAAGAAGGTATGGTGGGTGCTGCTGCTTCAGGGCACTTGGAACACCCTCAAGTAGCAGTGTCCAAACCTTCAAAAAAGGAGCAAAAAACACTGTGCAAGCTTTCAAGACCATTAGGTCCCTTCAATAGACAAAGGTGTTACAAAAAACAGACAAGGAGAAAAGAGAGCTGGAATCATTTGAACTTGAAGTCATGCAGTCTCTGGGTATCTATTTGTCTGTCTATAAGTTCACACACTTAGGAGATTTTCAGACAGGCAAAAATCGCCCCTTGCCGCGCGAGCAGCCTCCCGAAACTGCTGCGCGGCAAGGGTCTTTTTCGGACGACGCTGTGCCTCTAGCGAAGCCGTCCGTGTCACTTCCGTGAAGCTTGGGACGGCTCCGCATCATATTTCAAGCACGGAGGCTGCCCGTGATTGAAATATGACGCGGAGCCGTCCCAAGCTTCACGGAAGTGACACGGACGGCTTCGCTAGAGGCACAGCGTCGTCCGAAAAAGACCCTTGCCGCGCAGCAGTTTCGGGAGGCTGCTCGCGCGGCAAGGGGCGATTTTTGCCTGTCTGAAAATCTCCTTAATGAAAACTACATGACAATTAAGAACCAATAATCTTCCCCTTTCCCTGGCCTGCTTTTTTGTAACATTTTTGCTTTCTTTTGCTTGGCCTAATAAATGTGCTGCTGCAATATGTATTTTTGAATTTGTCTTATGGCCACAAAGTGACCCCTGTGTTTTGTAGAAGGCAGGAAGGGAGAGGCTCTCAGTAATTTGAGATTTAGATTCAGAGTAAAACACCTTTAAACAAAGGTACCTGTTCAAAACTGTAGTCATGGGTCTGATAATTTCATGTTTGTTTTTATTACAAAAATAGAACAATTGTCTCTATTAAAAAAATCCAATATACATAGAATAAAAAGAATGTGGAATGAAACATTACAGTAAACCCCAGCATTCCTTCAATATATAAAAAATAGTAGAGCAGTAAAAATAACATCCTTCATTGTTTCAATATAAAGTCCCATTTCAAAATTTAAAGGCAGGCAGGCAGGCAGGCAGGCAGCTGTTAGAAAAAGAGAGTAAAATGACCCTCTTTTTCCTTGCTTCCTAATGGGCTTCTTGCTGAAAGAAAGAAGTTGGATCTGTGCAGATCCTTGTGGGTCCACATGATTTTTACATGGGTATTCAGTCCCCTTCTTCCTGCTTATCAAAGAATTGACTAACATTAAACATTTCAGTATTATCCTCTCCCCAGAATGTAGAATGTTTTTTTCTTTACTGGCCAAGTTTCTCAGACACTACTTAATAACAATAACAATAACAATAGTAAAATTTATTTTTATCCCGCCCCTCTGTTAAAAACAATTGGGGCGGCTTACAGCAATTAAAATGCAACAATGCTAACTAAAATCCCTAAACACCACCCTCCCCCATAAAAAGATATTAAACTAATATAAAATTAAAAACCACCTAACTAAAATCACATTAAAAAAAAATACTAGCAAGACTAAAAGAGGCCAGGAGACACAGCTCCTGAGGCCAGGATCTAATCAGGAAAGGCCTGCCGAAAGAGGACTCTGACAAAAAACAACAACAACAAAACAAAAACAAAAACAAAAAAAACTTCCATTTGTTTGCAGCTTTGTAAGCATGTTTCAGAAATAAAGGTGATTGGGCAGAATGGTTCATCCATATATATTCCATATATTTGAGGAAGTTGACCAAGGGCTTGTCTAGATGGGCAATTTACCCTGGCTTTCCCCCTGTGTTAGAGCCCTGCAGTCCAAACAATGCAGGGCCCTTGCCCCAATTCGCCTTGCCCTGACATCCTGACAATGTCTTAGGTGAAGCCAGGTAAACCCCTTTAAAACATTTTTTAAAAACACCCAAGGAAACCCGTGTTGTGGGGAAACCCAGATGGGTCCAGCATGTGAATATAGGCCCATACCTGCACACTGGGGCTGCATCACTGGATGCTGTTGCCTCTCATGTCACCCTACAGCTGGGAGGGGGCCCCCAGAGTATGATCAAGACCTCATGCATGTGACCATCCTTGATTACATGCTGAAGGCTTCCTTCCTGGCTGCAGAAGGTGCAACCCACAACAGCATCGGAGGTGCCTACCAGTATGGGCACCACAATTCAAAAAGGATATTGACAAATTGGAGCGTGTCCAGAGGAGGGCGACTAAAATGGTGAAAGGTCTGGAAATGATGCCTTATGAGGAAAGACTTAGGGAGCTGGGTATGTTTAGCCTGGAAAAAAGACGGATAAGAGGCGATATGATAGCCCTGTTTGAGTATTTGAAGGGGTGTCATTCATCTTGAGGATGGAGCAAGCTTATTTTCTGCTGCTCTAAAGACTAGAATACGGAGCAATGGATGCAAGCTCCAGGAACAGAGATTCCACCTCAACATTAGGAGGGACTTTCTGACAGTAAGAGCTGTTCGGCAGTGGAACACACTCCCTTGGAGCGTGGTGGGGTCTCCTTCCTTGGAGGTCTTTAAACAGAGGCTGGATGGCCATCTGTCAGGATGCTTTGATCGTGATTTCCTGCATGGCAGGGGGTGGACTGGATGGCCCTTGTGGTTTCTTCCAACTCTACAATTCTATGTGTGTGCGGACTTCTGCCCATTTCATCATGGTAATGGAAGGAATGATGCAGGCCAGCTCTGAGGCCAGAATACTATGGCCAGATGGTGGGGTATTCTGGATGGTGTAGACACGCCCCAAGTCTAGGAAAGCCTATGCTACAACTTCTTTCTCTCAGTCTCAAAGGTGCTACAAGATCCCTTTGCATACTGATATTACAGACTAACATGGCTATGTCTTTGAATCAGAGTCCAGTTAGGTTAAAAATAATTATCAAAAATAATGAATGGAATTAATGTGGCACATGTCAATGTGCTCAAGAGGTTTTATTTTTCCCCCTCTCTGACTCCTTCATCCTATCCCGGGGCTGGCATGCAGTGGTATAGGCCTAAATAGTTCATGCTGCCATAGCTCTCCCCTCTCCCACTTTTGTAGCTGTAATGACGATGGCTATTAGTTATATAGATAGATGCTGTGTTATATTAGTTAGCCATTGTTAGGCCTGCTTGCTAGCCAGAGTCTGGATATGAGCAGAGAGCATTGTGGGGAAAGCTGGTCATGGCTGGAATGTGATGGGTACCATCTGTGGGCAGACTCAAGGACATTGAGCATGGGAAAGAATTAGGGAGTTAGAGCTTGGAACTGAGAGACTCCAGTTAGCCAGGTGGGTGGGGGAAAGTGAAACTTAGACCAAGATACTAGTGGTGGGCTTTTGGCGCACTTGCTTCAGATCTGTCAATAACCTGAAGTCGTTCACTTTAATGCCTTGCAATAAAGCATTTGAACTGATGCCTGTTGTTTGAGTGATTGAAGTTTGATGGGGTTCATCACAATTCAAACTGTTGTAGAATGTTTGAATGTTAGAATTTAACCCTACAGCTTGTTCATCACCTTGCAGTTCTAAATCCAGGATAAGAAACATGAACTCTCACATCATCCAGATTTTCTCAGGAATGCTCAGTTTCATTCTGAAGCTAGAATGCTACCAGGACTCCAGCATTTTCAGCTTTTCATAGAATCATAGAGTTGGAAGAGAACACAAAAGCCATCTAGTCCAACCACTTGCCATGCAGGAGTACCCAATCAAAGCTTTTGCTTCAACATGGACCATCAATTTGCAGCAATTCCAGTTAGGCAGAGATTCTGGGTGCCATCACAAAATAGCTGACTTGATTGGATACAGCCAGTCTTAAAGCAGCCATTTCTTAAAAGAGCTTATGAGCAAACATGGAGAAATTTGCTTTTATTTTCCAATGAACTGCTGGTTTGCTGTTCCTCTGTTCTCACATTCTGGTCAGTATGTAGCACTGTAGGAAACAAATATAGAAGGATCCAAAATTAAGTCAACCGTCATGGAACTGTTGATGTGGGGACTTTACAGTTGGTAGATTACAAATCTGGTTTGACTAAGGACACCTTATCTATAGGTGTCCTTAGTCAAGCCAGGGCCCATTCAAAAGTGTGCCAACCTTACTGGGGAGCCTGTCTGTGATCATGCAGCTGAGTGCCATTTTTGTTGGTGCATCAGTGTTTCCCCTTCCTAGGAGCCCACATCATTTTCACAGGCTCTAGAAATGGGGCAAGAAGGCCAGCCAACCAGGGAAGAGGAAGCTGGCCAAAGTGGGTGGGTTCCCAGGGTAAAACAGAGGCTTCACTGTGGTCCACCCTGGGAGAATAAAAGAGGAGGTATTGGAAAGTGCCACTAGTTGGGTTCTAAACTTGTCTATTCTGTTAACTTTCCAAGAAAAACGTAAGGCCACATTCAAAAAGTGTTCCACCAGCAGAGAGCATATATACCCCCAAAAGGCCTCGATAGATCATAGCATCCTCTTAGATCACCTGAGTGGGTTAGGAATCGGAGGCAGTGCGCTCCAGTAGTTCCGGTCCTTCCTCTCGGGCAGGTCCCAGAGGGTGTTGCTTGGGGACAGCTGCTCCAGCAGAAAGGAGCTTACTTGTGGCATTCCGCAGGGCGCCATTCTGTCCCCGATGCTGTTTAACATCTATATGAAGCCGCTGGGTGAGATTATTTGGAGTTTACGGGGCTGGGTGTTATCAGTTCGCGGATGACACCCAGATCTGTTTCTCCTTGTCTCGATCGTCGGCCTCGAATTCCTATGGCGTCTCTCCTCTTAATGATTGTCTTAAAGCAGTAATGGGCTGGATGAGGAAAAACAGATTGAGATTAAATCCAGACAAAACAGAGGTGCTCACGGTAGCGGCCCCAAAACCAGGAGTTGGATTGCAACCTCCAGTCCTGGACGGAGTCACGCTCTCTGTTAAGGACTGTGCTCGCAGTCTGGGGGTGCTCCTTGATTCATCGTTTCAGATGACTACTCACCTGTTATCAGGTTCAGCTGATACGCCAGCTGCACCCTTTCCTGGAAGTAAGGGACCTCGAGACTGTGGTGCATGCGCTGGTAACCTCTCATCTAGATTTCTGCAATGCGCGCTACATGGGGCTACCCTCATGCTTGGTCCGGAAACTTCAGTTGGTACAAAATATGGCAGCCAGACTGGTCTTGGGAATATCTCAGAGAGACCATATAATTCCAGTATTAAAATCTCTCCACTGGCTGCCTATCAGTTTCCGGGCCCAGTATAAGGTGTTGGTTATTACCTTTAAAGCCCTAAATAGCTTGGGTCCAACTTATCTGTGGAACCGCCTCCTCCCATACAATCCTCCCCGCGTACTCTGGTCCTCTGGGAGGAATTTGCTTCAGCCACAAAAATCTAGGCTGTCTGCAACATCCCAGAGGGCCTTCTCGGTAATCACCCCCAAACTGTGGAATGACTTGCTGAACGAGATCCATCAGATGCCAAGCCTGAGTAGTTTTTAAAAAGCACTAAAGATGGATCTCTTTTGGCAGGCCTTTCCTAATTAGATCCTGGCCTCAGGAGCTCCTGGCCTCTTTTAATCTGCTGGGCATTTATTATTTTTTAAATGTGCTTTTAGACTAGTTGTTTTTTAATTTATATTTGTTTAATATCTTTTTATTGGGGAGGGTGGTGTGGGTGGTGTGTAGGGATTTTTATCTGTATTTGTATTTTAAATTTTGTAAGCTGCCCCGATGCAGGGGAGAATTGGAAAAGCCACAAAAGCTAGTCCGAGGAAACATAACTTTCTGAACTCCAGAAAAGGCTGTTATTAAGACCGTGAGCAAAGCAAAGGAGAATGGAAGGAGACTTGTCATGAATTCAGGTAAGACCAAAACATCAACTGATAGATTGGCCGATGAATGCTGCTCTCATCTATGGTTTGCCCCTAGTTTACTAGAAAGCCTCTACATGTGCTCCACAGGAAACACAATTACAAATGTGGTAACATTCCCCACAGAGAATCTATTGCCAGTAAAGAGGCAGTGATGGCTGGTGCAGATTCTAGTTGGTGAGGCTGAAAGCACAGCTGTAAATGGTGGGTGGAGCCAGGAGTGGCAACCCACCATGCCTCCTTCTCTTTTATTATCTCAAACACTTTCTCCTTGTGTTGTTGTTGTTGTTTTTGTATTTCTGTCCCACTTTCCTCCCAGAATTGGGGCTCAAGGCAGCTTACAGTTTAAAAGAGCAATACAGTTCAAAATATACAAAAAGTGAACATTAAAGTAGATTTAAACCAATAGATAGACTTCCACCCTCTATTGAAAGATCTCAAAGCATTGTACAATAAAACCAACCTGACCAAGTTATAACAGTGTAATCAATGAATTTGATTTTAAAAGGATAACAACATAGGATATTTAACAAGTTTTAAAAGCCAGAATAAAACTAGTCAAAATAGTTTAGAACACTGTAAAACCATTTACATGTGAGGATTTATGTAAAACTAATTAGACCCCACAGACTTTGGTGAACCACCACATTTTCACTTGGCACAAGAACGACAGCAATGTTGGCGCCAACTGAGCCTCCAAGTATCCATAACAAGGGTTCCACAGCAGAGAATTCCCTCTCCCTCATTCTCCCAAATCATAATACTCTGATATCAGGGAGAAGAACCCCTCCAACAGATGGCAAGCCTTGGACAGGATGTTAGAATCATAGAGTTGGAACAGACCACAAGGGCCATCTAGTCCAACCCCAAAGGTGTATAAATGGAGAAGGAAACTCTAATCAAACCTACGACCCGAAGACCTCGCTGCTACGTCCATGCTTGCAAGGCCACGGCAGATGAACCTTTGGTTTAAAGGGTGAGGCCAGTTCTGTGCACGCTGCGCTCCACCAGAAAAATCCATTGCACAGGCTCGAAGGACAAATCCAGTTCCAAAAAAGCCCTGTAGCGATAGGCGAGGGACGAAACGGCAGGTGTAAAGATGCACTGGGAGCCGCAGACCCAACATGTAGGCGGTTCAGGACATTGGTCGGTCGAGGCTGACCCGGGAGATGACAGTCTTGTTCGGCAGCATCCTGAACGACCAAGCAGCCTTTTTAAAGGAGAGCACTGCTTGCTCCATATGGAGAGGGGCCTAGAAAAGGTGGCCTAACGAAAGCTCATCCCCAACGACAACGCAGAAAGAATCACAACCCAAAAACATCACCCAAGGAGAGCTTCTGCTGTGCTTTCTGCAACCGGATTTGTTTATCTCGGATTGGCCTTTTTACTCATCAACGCGCTTGCAGAAAGCACGGGCTGAGTCCTTCCTGAATCTTCGTTCACGAAGAAAAGCCAGAGAGAGAGAGAGAGAGAGAGAGAGAGAGAGAGAGAGAGAGAGGTCTCCTCGACTCTGAAGGGCCCCATGCCATTTAGGTCTTTAAATGTCATTACCAGCATTTTGAATTCAAAACAGAAGTGTATTGACAGCCAGTGCAAGTCCTTTCAAATTGATGTTATATGGTTCTTGTATGATTTTCTGGTCAGCCGCCTAGCTGCTGCATTTTGCGCTAACTGCAGTTTCTGCATCATCTTCAAGTGCAACCCTATGCAGAGTGTATTGCAGCAGTCTAATCAGGAAGTTATCAGTGCATGGACTGCAGCTGAGAAATTCTGAAACAGGTTCATTGTGGAGTAGTATTGCAGTTTGAGGGGAAAAATATTAAGTGATAACTTTTGTAATGATAAGCTCACAAGACTTTAAACTTTATTACATATACATGCAATCCCTCACCTTCCATGCTATATAGAAGCAAGATTTTTAAAAAGTGTAATATTTAATGTGAAGTCGAAGGCTTTCACAGCCGGCATTCATAGATTTTCCTTGGGTTTTTTTCTGGGCTGTGAGACTGTGTTCTGGAATAGTTTCTTTCTGACGTTTCGCCTGCATCTGTGGCTGGCATCTTCAGAGAATGGTTGGGTAGGAGTGTGTGTGGGGGTTATATACTGTGAACCCCTGTTGGGGAGATATGTACATTTGTGTGTTTGGATGGCTAGTTTCTGGGTATAGAAACACAAGGCTCGTTAGTATCTGTTTGGCTAATCGTTGGTTCATGGGCCATTAACTGCTGCTGGAAATCCCCCTGTCCCTGGGAGGAATTCCTTTGTAAGTATTGAGTTTTGATTCTATTATTTTTCAAAACTGGCAGCCAGATTTTGTATACTTTTAAAGTTTCCTGTTGAAGTTGTCCAGTGTGCAAACACAAATCAAGGATCATGGGAACATGGGAGACACTGCAGACTGGGCCAGCCAGAAAGATCAGCAGTGCCAGAACATATTTTAGACCAACCTGGACGCAAAGTGCTATTTAAAAACACAGAAATTCTGGACCAGGCCAACAACTATCATGTCAGAATACACAGGGAAGCTATTGAAATTCATAAACACCTGGACAACTTCAACAGCCCGGCCGAATGTCCCTCTTTTTTCAAGGCTGGCCAGCCAATCACGGCCAAGCAGCCATGCCCCGATTGGCTGGCGGTTTCCTGCCTCTCCCAGCTGTGGGGGCTACTGGGAGAGACAGGAAGAGCATGGCGGCCCCCATGGTGACCACCCATGTGGTCGCCCGAGCCAACCCCTCCTATGGGGGTGGGGGCCACCCCTGGGAGGGCTCTTGGCTGGGGTGTGCCGGTCGGGCCGCAAAAAAGGCCCGCCAGCGAGCAACGATCCCCCCTTCTTCTCCCAGCCACTTTGTTGCCTCAAAACCCATAACGGAGAACAAGGTAGGAACTGAAGCATGTAATTTTCATCCTCCACCATTGTGTGAGGCCATAGTCCCAAAACATATAGTTGTAAGTACCTTAAAAGTTATAGTTATACCACAAAAGGAGTGAAGTTAGCCCTCATAAAGCCATGCCACACTACTTTTTAGTCTGTCTCTGAACTGGTTTTGCAAGCCACATGCAACTGTAAACTCAGAAAAAAGGGGCATGCCAGCAGTCTGCAGCAATATGTATGTGGGTCTCTCATTGGCATGAATGAAAGAATGAAAAAAAAACTGGGTTACAGGGGGAAACTCAGAACAAAAAGCAATCTTTTAAATCCTAAGTTTAATTCATGAAAGCAGGAAGAAATGAGGTTTTGTCTCAGGAGTCAGTCTCCGGCTTTTCTTCACAAACGAAGATTCAGGAAGGACTCATCCCGCGCTTTCTGCAAGTGCGCTGATGACTAAAAAGACCAATCCAAGATAAACAAGTCCAGTTGCAGAAAGCACAGCAGAAGGTCTCCTTGGGTGATGCTTCTGGGTTGTGATTCTTTCTGCATTGTCATTTCTCTTCAAGACTTGTTCGGCATGAGTTCTCAAATAAGGCTGCAGCATTGTGGATAGTGCATCTCCATGCCTCCCGATGTGAGGCCAGGGCAGACCATTGTTGGTGATCAATTTGGCTGAGCCTGAGATGTTTCAGGGAGTCCTTGTATCATTTTTTTTGGAGCGGCCCTCTTACACTGACCCATGGCAAGTTCACTGTAGAGTACTATTTCTGGGAGGTGATGGTCCTCCATCCTAGAAACGTGCCCTGCCCAGTGCAGCTGTGTTCTCAATATCATGGCCTCAATGTTGTTGATCCCTGCTTGCTCAAGGACAGCAACACTCGTCACAGAGTCAGTCCAGTGTATATTTAGGATTGTGTGCATACAGCGCTGATGAAAGCATTTGAGGAGTCGTAAGTGTTGGCGATAGGTGACCCATGTTTCAGACCATCACATATCATCACAGGGCAAGGAATGGGTCTGGAATGTCTTTTCAACTGTGTAGATTAGCCCTAATGTATTCTCCCTTCCCAAAAATTAATATCCAGCCCTTTGAGAGGACCCTTCCAATTCAAAGATTCTATTATCACACAGGTTTTTAATAAAGGGGAGGGGCAGAAACCTATCAGGGATTTTCTCCATGGGTGTTGTTGGACTAGACCAGTGATGGTGAACCTATGACACACATGTCAGCACTGACACGCGTAGCCATTTGGGATGACACGCGGCTGTAGGCCTCCTCCCCCCCCGCCACCTCACCACCCTCCCTAAAGTGGTGATCGGTCACCACTTTAGGGAGGGTGGAGGAAAGTGAGGGGCGGAGCTACGAAGCCCCAATCACCACTTTAGGGAGGTGGGGTGGAGCCTCCCCCCCACCTGGCCACCCCCCGAGGCCTGCCGTGCTTCCCTGGATCCGCCTTGGAAAGGGCGGGTAAGGCGGTGGGTGGGTGGACGGGCAGACGGCAGTCTGACCGGCCTCTCCCTGGCTTTCCTGAGGGGGCTCTGAGGCTTTGAAGCCCTGGAGCTGCCTCGGAAAGGCCGGGGAAGGCGGCAGGAGGGCGGGCAGAAGTCTCCCCGGCCTCTCTCCGGCCTTCCTGAGGGTGCTCCAGGGCTTTGAAGCCCCAGAGCCGCCTCTTGGAAGCCGGGGAAGCCTGCGGGTGGGTGAGAGTCTGCCCGGCCTTTCCACGGCCTTCCCAAGGGGGCTCTGGGGCTTTGAAACCCCAGAGCCGCCTTGGAAAGGCCGGAGAAGGTAGTGGGAGGAAGTCTGCCCAGCCTCTCCCCGGCCTTCCTGAGGGGGCTCCAGGGCTTTGAAACCCCGGAAGCCGCCTTGGGAAGGCCAGAGAAGGTGACGGGAGGGTGGGTGGGTGAGTCTGGCCAGCCTCTCCCCAGGCTTCCTGAAGGGGCTCTGGGGACTGAGAGCCCCATATAGCCTCTTCAGAAAGGTTGGGAGGGGTGGAGGGAGCATGGCATAGAGGCTTTTCAGTCACCCCTACGCTCCCAAAGCCGCAACAAGGCTTAGAAAGCTTAATAGCAGCTTTGGGAAGGGTGGGGTGGGGTTAAAAGTGCCTTTCCCATCAACTCATTGCTCTCCCGGGGCTTGGCTTTCCCCCCCAAATGGAGCCAAGCCCCAGAAGAGCAGGAGTTGAGTGCCTGGCTTGCTCAGCAAGCACTCCATTTAAATTAGCGCCTCTCCCTTGAGTGGGAGGGAGAGAAGCTGATTTAAATGGAGTGCTTACTGAGCAAACCGTGAACAATCAAAACCACGAGAGTGAAAGCTGCGAATGTGGAGGGGCAACTGTATACATTTATGTTATTTAAACAATAAATATCGCAAAATAAATGTTTTTTCCTCAAAGTGACACACCACCCAAGTTATGCTCAGTTTTTTGGTGAAGTTTGACAAACTAAGCTCAAAAGGTTGCCCATCACTGGACTAGATCATAGAATCATAGAGTCAGAAGAGACCACAAGGGCCATCCAGTCCAACCCCCTGCCCTGCAGGAATACACAATAAAATCATTCCTGACAGATGGCCATCCAGCCTCTGTTTAAAAACCTCCAAAGAAGGAGACCCCACCACACTATGAGGCAGTACATTCCACTTCTGAACAGCCCTTACTGTCAGGAAGATGACCTTTGAGAGGACCCTTCCAATTCAAAGATTCTATTATCACCCCAATTCCTTCCAGTGCAGAGCCTTGCAGTTTTTCATGGCTGAAACCACCACACCCCACTTCTTTTTCTTTCTTTCTTTTTTTAATGATACAACGCTTAGAGGAAATGGCAGCAGAGGCAGAGCAGGGGGCGCAGCGGTGAGGAGGAGACAGAGTAGATCCAAGTTGATGGAGGTGAAACCCTTGGGTCAGACTGGAAGTCTCCTGCCCCTGATGTTTCCTCAACCATGCCCACATAAAGTGGACTGGATTACCACACACACACAGAGTTCTGCATCGAGATGCTGAAAGTGCCAATTGCCACTGCTGCCATGGTATTCTCAGTTAAAGTCTGCCACCTATTCACATGCACACACACATACTGACATGCAGCTAAGTTACTTACCGAGTATGATGATGCTAATCACTACCCCAAGAATCACAATCCCTGCGAAGCAGCCCACAATGGGCCATACTGGAATCTGACTCTGAACGGATTCAGATTCAGAGCCGGAATCTGAAAAGGAGGGAAAAAGACCCAAAATGATGGAGAAGAACCCCAGAAAAATCTTGCCACTGTAGGTTTCTGGAAGATGGAAGGAGCCACAGATTTAAGCTGGTTAAATGTAGACGAGTGGGTGGCATACTACATGTCATCATTTGTTGGGGCCCAGAGCTATGCTGAAGGATTTCTAAGAATCCTTATGGGCTATACTCATCCCTCTTCCTGTCTGTTATTATGGGGCTCCAATACCCCTGTGGCAGCATAACAAATAATAATAATAATAAAAATAAAAGGCACAATTGTCCTTTGAAACTAGGTGTGTGGGAAGGAATTCAGTTTTGTTGTGAAATCCATGCACATATGGAGCAGGGTTTTCTTCATAGTGGCTTTCATTGTATAGAATTCCATCAGTGCTCAGCATTAGAGACCTGTAGGTAAATTCTGTCACATCAGTTAAAAGGTGAAAAGTAACAGTGGTCAGGTTATTTTTTTAGCAGAAAAATACCATAGTGAGAGAAGTGAAGAAATAAATTCTTCTCTTTGCTCAGGGTTTCTACTTTAAATTGTAGTTACTGTGATTAGTTTTTTTTTTTTTAAAGAGGGCCAAAACTACACAAAAAATATGTATCCTCATGTGCAGTTTGGTCTTGACTGGGACAGTGTTTGGCTGTCTGTCTTCCTTATGGTTGGTTGTTCATGGAACTAGAGGGCTTGTGATAATGAAATGTCTGTTATTCACACCTGACACAGAGATGTGGAGTTGGTCATGGAAAGAATTATCTGTGGTGAATCTGCTTATCTCATTTGAAGCAGAAGGGGAGGGAGAGGGAGAGATTTTAGTTTTGCAGAATGGTGGAAGGAACAGAACCTCAAATAACATGAAAGTATAATTCTCATTTCTGGTCAGACTGAACAGTCTTGCACCTGTAACACAGTGGTGGATAGCTGCCAACAGTTGGGTGTGTGTGTGCAGCCCTCCTCCTGTTTTCATCTCACCTTAAGGGGTCAAATGGCCAATTTGTTGTTATTATTTGCTGTCAAGTTGATTTTGATTCATGGTGACCCTGTGAATGAGGAACCTCCAGGATGTTTCAATATGAACTGTCTCATCATAGGGGTTTCAAGAGAAAGCTTCAGGAGTGGTTTACCATTGTCTTCTTCTGCACGGTACCAGTTCCTCTTGAGTTAGAAATAATGCCACTGCCGTTGGTCCCTGAGAGATCCTCCACCAGTGTCTCACACCCCACCCCACCTCCACTACTGCTGCTGCCCAGTAGCTATTTGGCACACTTAGTCTAGCTCCTCAGCAAAAGCCTAAATGAGATGGGAGAGCCTACCAGCAACATTGCTACAATCAGCATAGCCTCTTGCCTCACAGGAGCATGCAATCCCACCATTATGGAAAGGTAGTGCCAAAACAGCAAATGGCAAATAGCAACACCTCGCCCCCCCCCCGCCAAGCGTTTGGTGGAGGCTACTGTATATTTCATTATGTTTGCCAGTGGGTTACACTGCCCACCTGTCCAAGCTCTATGGGCCTTGTTTTCAATCTGAAACAGACCAGATGCAGCAAATGGCTAGTAGTACCTCCCAAGAGGCTTCATTTGAGATCAAGTGGGGGGAAATTGGCACCTAGTACTTTGAAGGGAGACTACCAGAGAATACCAAGTGGACTATATTCAGGGGCAGGCAATGGCAAACCTAGTCTGGATAATAATAATAATAATAATAATAATAATAATAATAGAAGGCAGCTGACAACATATTTAAAAACAATACAGATTAAGAAGCTTATCACACACTGAAGTAAAGCAGCAGTGCAGCTGGAAGGTTCCCCCTTCCATGCTGCCCTACTGCATGACGTTGTTGTTCTTCTGGTATTCTGCTGTTCCAGTCCTGTGGTCAATGGAGGTAAAACTGTGTCTTTTTGCTAATGGATTTTTATGGTTTTTAAAAAGACACGGTCTTTCCTCTGTCTCCCACAGGATCAGGATGGCAGAACATCAGAAGAATGATGACGTCATGCAGTAAGGCAGCATGGAAAGCAGAACTTTCTGGCTGCCCTGCTTTACTTCTGGCTGCCCTGCTTTACTTCGATGTGCGATAAATCTCTTAGAGTTATGGATCCGTAACTGACCCACCTTAAGAGCCAGCAGCCAGATTGGGTAACGGGGATCCATTCATGTTCCGATCGGGGTGCAATGAGGAGGTTGTTTCCACCCTCTCCCACCAGCAAGCAAGGCTGTAACAATCGGAAGCAGGACCCCTGTCACAAGCCCTTCTCGCAGACTTGCTGGCTGGTTGGAAGGGGCGGAAATGTCAGTCTCCTTGCACTCTGAATGGACCTCTTTTGCCCAATCTAGTTGCTGGCTCTTAAATTGGGCTGGGAATGGGGTTAGGCCAGAAGATGTTACTTAGTTACATATATGTAGCTAAGTAGCTAATGTAGCATATCAGCTACAATTGGTACTGGCCAGGCTTATTTTGATTGCTAAATTTAAGCCCTGGGAACATCCATCCATCTATCCATCTATCCATCTATCCATCTATCTATCTATCTATCTATCTATCTATCTATCTATCTATCCAAAATATTATTATATATTCTCTTGGGTATGTTGCCGTTTCCAGTGTGCTGGTTGGTCACTTAGGAAACTGACCAACCAATCAAAGCTCTGTTGGGCAGCCAATCAGCACACTGGGGGTGGGACCATGTGGAAGTTTCACTCCTTTCTAAACATGGTGGAGGCAGAGGGGGTGTGAGTAGCATGGGGGTATGTGGCATGGTGTGTGTGTGTGTAGCGTGTATGGGGTGTGGGGTAGGCGGTGCAAGTGTGGAGAGGGCAGCACAGGGCAGCACAGGGAGGGAGGCACGGGGTGCAGGGGGGGTGCGAATGCGGGAAGAGTGGCACAGGGCAGCACGGGGTGCAGGAGGGCGGTGTGAGTGTGAGGAGGGTGATACAAGGCTGTACGGGGTGAGGGGGCACATGGCTACATGGGCCGAGGAGGAAGCACAGGAGGGCGCAGGGTGCAGGGAGAGTGGTGAGAGTGTAAGGAAGGCGGTACAGGGAAGGACAGGGTGTGGGGAGGGCAGTACAGGGCAGCATGGGGTGCGGGAAGGGCGGTTTGAGTGTAAGGAAGGAGGCACAGAGTGGCACGGGGTGTCGGGAGAGCAGTGCGGGTGCAAGGAGGGTGGTGCAGGGTGGCACGGGGTGTGTGGAGGGTGATGCATGTGTGGGGAGGGCGGTACAGGGCAGAACAGGGTGCGGGGAGGGCAGTTCGACTGCAGGGAGAGCGGCACAGGGTGCCACGGTGTGCAGGGAGCGTGGTACGAGTGTGAGGAGGGTAGCACAGAGTGCATGGAGGGTGGTGCACAAGCAGGGAGAGCAGCAAAGAGTGGCACAGGGTGCAGGGAGGGTGGTGTGAGTGTGAGGACAGCGGCACAGGGAGGCACGGGGTGTGGGGAGGGCGGTGTGAGTGTGTGGGGAGGGTGGCATGGGGTTCAGGGAGGGTGGTGCCAGTGCGGAGAGGTGGTGCCAGTGTGGGGAGGGCAGCACAGGGTGGCCTGGGGTGCAGGGAGGGCAGTGCAGGTGTGGGAAGGGTGGCATGAGCATGGGCAGAGCGGCATGGGGAGGGTGGCGCAGGCACGGGAAGGGCGGTGAAAGCACAGGGAGGGCGGCATGGGGAAGTGGCATGTGTACCATGGGAGGTGTAGCGCACGAGGGGGAACAGCGTATATTACACTGGGTATAGCTAGTAATACTATAATTCTGTAGGATGAATGGGCCTTAACTGGGAGGAAGATTTATTTATGTATTGTGTATGCCTGCCCTTTTGGGTCTCCATTTGGTGGACTTTGGGATTCTAGTGAAGGAACAAAGCAATTCCTTCAAACCTACAATTTTCCCGCCATGACTCTACACTGTGGTGGGAACTCTCTGGCTCTCCCGATGTCTTTGGGCTACAATCACCATCACTCCTGACCATTGGCTGATGGGGGTTGGAGTGCAATAACATCTGGAGGGTCAAGATGTCCCCTAGCCTGCTCTATAGGAACGATCACAAACCCATGCTAAGGCATGTAGAAACTTACCCAACACAGATAAGATGTTTATTTCCATGCAATTTCCAGACAGGTCCAGAATCCTGTAGAGACCACTGTTCACATTCTGCATGACCAGCTTTCCCCCTTCCACAGAGATGCTCTTGTTGAAGTAAGTAAGGAGATTCTGGCAGCTTCCATTAGCAAAAATGCAGGCACTTTCCCAGCTTGACACTGAACTATTCCAAACACAGAGATCCGTGATGTTTTGAGGGAGTGTAAGGGGCACTTCTAAGGTGCCTCCTTCTTGCACAGCCATTGAGTGTTTAGTGCAATTATTACTACTACCTGCAAGGGATGGAAACCACAGAAGTGTTAGCTTCATGCAGCTGTAGCAAGTAGGCCAAGATGCTTAGACTATAGAACAGAGACAGGGAACAGATGCTTTTCATTTAATATCCTAGAAGTCTTGGGCAAGGGATGTTGGGAGCAGCAATCCAAAACATCTGGCAGGCCAAATTTCCCCACCTCTGCAACAAGAGGTATGCATTATTTGCACAGGAAGCTTGAGAGCTCGCTACCATTTATAACTCCTGGGGACTATTCTTTTTTGTTTGTTTGTTTGTTGTAAGAATTCAATAGCTCTGTGTAAAACAAGAGTAGGAATCATGTGACCCTCCAGTTGTTGTTGGACCTGCAGCTTCCAGCATTCCTCACCACTGACTTAGCTGGCCAGGGCTGCTGAAAATATCTGGTGGAAAATATCTGGAGGGCTACTGGGTACACTATCCTGGGACCCATCCACATGAGGAGAAAAAAATCCAAAGTACCTCATAGTATTGGCATCTCACAGCAGCAGTGACATGTCCAAATGGTTTTTCTGGCCTCAGAAGCCTCCATAAGCCTTGCATTTCTGATGGCGGCCGCAAGTGGTTTACTCGCGTTAGTTTTTCGTCACCGCTGGCTTTTTTTTAAAAAGTCATCTCAAGGTACGCTGGTGCAATAGGGTAATTTTCCAATTTTATAGGAAAACAAAACAAAAAATATTCATCCTGTTTTAGCGCCTTAGTGAGCAATCGCTAAGGCGAAAATCCAACATGGTGGCAGCGGGCGCTTGCCCTGCTAGCAAGCCCCTCCCCTGCTCTCACCTGGCCAATCAGCTTTGTGCTTCCCTTTGAATTTCATGCATTTGATAGTCCAAATGAGCAGGAATGTGCACCCTCCTCGCAGTTTTTGAAAAAGTCCGGGAAATCTGCGAAGGCTTTTACCCCGTTGTTTTTGCCATTTTGGCCCCCCCTCCTTCTGAATAGTGTGGATTGGCGCTGGATCCCATTTAAGCTGGTAGGATTCCCAGCAAATTCCATGAGGGGTATTTTCACTGTTTAGACTGGCCCCTGGAAAGGAGTGAGGGATCAACTATAAACATCAGTATGAGATGTAGATAATTAAAAAGAGGACAAAAGTGGTAGATCACTTGGCACTTTGAACACCCTGTCAGCTATGCTGGTGATGGTGGGAGAGCTTTTCCTTTCCCTTTTCCTTAGGATGTTCTTTGGGAAGTTACTTTCCAATGTAGGAAAGTAACTATATCAGCTTCAGGATGGGGAATCAGGGTACCAATCCTACAGAATATCAGGGGAACAGATAGGTTTAGGATCCAACAGAGCCAAAGCCATACCTCCTAGCTTTCTCTGCTGAATCCCTGACTTATTTTGAAGGCTCTCTTTCTGAGCCTACGGCCTGCAGAAACATTACTAGGAGTAGATTTATGCCTGTGGAGCTTTCTATGGGGGAAACTGGGCTCCTTGGGGTGGATGTAGACCCACTACTGGCAGAACACCTCTCTACCAATGGAGGGGTAACTCTGGCCCATCTCAGCCTCAACCAGACAATCAATATGGGGATAAGGATTGCTCCAAAAGAATTGTTTCCCAAGTTAGAGACTATCTGCATGTACTTTCCACTTGGGAATGTGAAAATGACCCAAGTCTAAATTGTACTTACGCTTTGTTAAAATGGCCCTATCTCAGTACACAGTTATAGCAATGTGATTCCACAGTCGCATGGTGGGGCACTAGAATTGGTACCTGGTAAAGGTAAAGAATTCTAAATATCCTTCCCTAAACTGGAAATCTTAGGATTCCATGGGATGAAATAATGGCAGATAAAGTGGAATCACAGTGCTATAACTGTATAGTATGAAAGGGCCCAACATGTAAGCACAGTGACATATCTGCCTATACAGTAATGGCTCATGAGCATTTCTCATTTCTGCTATTTCCTCAAAAAGAAAAGTGAGTTGTACAGTGGGCCCTCAGTATCCACTGGGGTTTGGTTCCAGGGCCTCCTGTGGATACCAAAATTCATGGATGCTCAAATCCCATTATATACAATGGTGAAGTACAATGGTGCCCCGTATATAAAATGGCAAACAACTCAAAGGTTTGCTTTTTGGATCCCCCCCCCCGAATATTGGTGAATCTGTGGATGCAGGATCTGTGGATAAGGAGGGCAGACCATATATGTTGATCCCAACTGTGCTCTAGTTGTGCGGAAGATCTCCTTATTATACTAGATGTGGTCATACAGCCCTATCTGCATCAAAAGAGATATCCATTATGTTCAGTGGAGCACAAATGAATGTTGCAACGTACATGTATTTATGCATTTAATTTATATGATGCCTTTATCTCAGAGTGGGACTCAAGGTGGCTCACAAAAAACATGGATTAAAATGTGCAATACAATTTAAAATGATTTTAAAAATCACCATTTAAAATTTTAAAATTATGTAAAACACACAAAACTTTTAAAAATAAAAATAAAATAAAACAACTCCCAATAAAAAGCAGCTACATATTAAAAGCCTGCTTGAACAAAAATGTCTTTGCCTGCCAGTGAAAGGAAACCCAACAGCTACGCACATGAAATTTACCAGCAGTCCATGATCCAAGTAGGAGTGAATGTGTCTGTCTTACCACACAACTTTGGGATAAGATTCTTCCTATGAGCTCAGACCATGGGCCCAAATCTCTATAAAGTCTTCTCACGAGAGCATGGGCTTGTGAGATTTCTGAGCAAGGTAAAGGTTCTATTCGTTAGAGTTATTTAAGGCGAAGCTGGACAGCCATCTGTGGAAATTGAATCCTGCACTCCAGATCCAGCACAGCATCAAGTTGGAGTAGTTCAGGCATGGGCAAAGTGTGGTCCTTCAGAAGTTGCTGGACAACAATCTCCAACATCCTTAGGTAGCCTAACCAATGGTGAAGAATGCTGAGAGTTGCAGTCCAACTATATCTGCAGGCTACACTTTGCCTTTTCCTAGACTAGATGATTTCTATGGTCTTTTCCCCACGGAGGAGCCGTAGCTCAGGGGAAAAGCATATGATCTTCTTTGTGGTCTCTGTGAATCACACAGTTGGGTTTATTCCTGCACCTGTGCAGTGCATACAGAACCTTTTAGTATCGCTAGGCAGAATGTGCATAGATACATTTTTGGCGGTAGCTCCACCCACAATAACGGTCCTCTTAAAAGGCTCTCCTGCCTAAATC
Source organism: Gambelia wislizenii (assembly GCA_030847615.1). NCBI lineage: Eukaryota > Metazoa > Chordata > Lepidosauria > Squamata > Crotaphytidae > Gambelia > Gambelia wislizenii. Next base: position 42,922,471 of record JAUMIR010000002.1, read on the forward strand.
CCCTCAGTTCCTTTTTTTCTGCCACGCTAGCAGCTCTAAAGGAACCTTCGTTCGCTTCGACTATTTTCACTTTCGGTTTTTGACTCGGACTGATTTTCTGACCACGATTTCTCTGACTCCTTTGGCTATTTTAATTCTACGTTTTGACCTGGCTTTCTGACTATGATTTTCGCACCCCTTCTGTTCTGGTAACGCTCTCTGATTTTTCGGCTTGACTTGGACTGTTTGACTTTGACGACTCTCCCGCTCCTCTGGCTCCGGTAACGTTTTCTGATTTACGGCTTGACTCAGATTGATTGACTATCCCAATTTGAATATGGCCTCAAAACCTGGCTTCAAACAATATGTTGTGTGCCAAGCCAAGCTCCCCAGTTCGGATGGCCACTCCCGTTGCCTAATATGTCTGGGTGAGACCCACAACGTGGATGCGTGTGTGCACTGTAGGGCCTTTACTCCTCAGGCGAGGAAACATCGCTCTTCTCGTCTGAAATCTTTTCTGTACGAGAAGGCCCTCATCCCATCTGCCGCATCCACTCCGGCTGTGGGGCAGGGAGCCTCCCCTCAACACCGTGGGCGATCCCCTGTGTCGAAGTCCTCTCAATCCCCACCGGCGAAGCGTCGCCGTTCTCCAAGTCCATCTCGGAGACGATCTGTGGTGTCTGATCCTGAGGCAGTGATGCATTCACACAAACATGCCTCCAAGCCGACCTCGACTGCAAGCCGAACTCCTTCGGGTTCAACTGCAGGTTCCAAGGATCAGTCTTGGGACCGTACTGACCCCAAGGATGTGGGCAGGGACCGAGAGTCTTTGATCTCCTCGAAGGGCAAGGCCCATAAAAAGAAGAAGGCCAAGCGCCCCCATATGGAGGAGAGACCACTACCTGCACTGCAGCCGCAGCAACCTCCATCAGCTGCCTCGACATCGGAGACCTCTGCGTCCCGATCTCATCTTTCTCCTTGGGATCGAGCAGTTGGGACCCAGGATCCACACTCCAGGTCCCCAACCCCTACTCCATCGTTGGAGATTGTGGAGGTCGAGGTAGGCTCTGCTGACGAACCAGAGCATCCGGCACGGATCCGTGGACCCTCGCCTGCCTTACTTGTCTCCAGGTCGGAGCTGCTTCAGCAATCTTTGGCTGCAGCTGGGGAGAAGCTTGAAGGCCCAGGCCTTCAACCTCCAAGCTTCAGGAGGATGAGCTGGCATACGGAGCATACGACCTGGCTAGATCAGCCCTTGTGGCTCTGTTGGCAGAACGGTCGACGGCCGGGGCCGTTTCGGAACGTGTCTTCCAACTAACCTCCGAGGCTGCGACTCTTCATTCCGTCACTCTGCCTCCACCTCGGATTTCTTTCCATGGGATGAATATAGAACCCATCCCTTTGTGGGATCCATCGAGACCAGCGTTGAGGGATTCATCCTGTCAAGCATCACCGGTCCGGCCCTTACCTCCGTTGCCTCCTATGCCATGCCCGCCTTCACCGCCACTGTGGTCCACATCTCTCCTTGATAAACGTCGCTCACCATCTCCCTCTTCTGACTCCTCGTCTTCCTCCGAATCCTCCAAGGAATACCTACCATTTTTGCCATCTCCACAACCTGATCTCTTGGAAGACGACTCATCCTCGCCAATGGATGACATTCGTTCCTTTGCCGAGCAAGTGGTACGGATGGCGCACGCTCTGGAACTCTGGATCACGGAAAAGGACTCTGAGCCCCTTGATCCTATCTTTCAGAGGCTCAAGTCTAGAACTCGGCCAGCGGCGTGCCTACTAGTGTTGCCATCTCTCCTCAAATTGACCCAGGGTTCCTGGGAGAATCCTCCTCCATATCCTCGACTTCTAAGAGGATAGACAGGCTCTACAGAGTTGCCGGGGATGGTATTGATTGGCTTCAAGAACATCCCAAGCCAAATTAGCCAAATTGTCAAGGCTGCTCAGACAACGGCGGGCTCAGTCTACTCCTTCCGACCCCGAAGGAAGGAAATTAGACATCATGGGAAAGAAACTATACTCTGCGGCTGGCCTTAGTTTTTGAATCGCAAACTACTCGGTGTGCATGGGTGCGTATCAGCAGGTCCTTTGGGAGAGAATACTTCCACTCATCCAGGACCTACCCGATGAATGTCGATGGCTTGCGGAGGCGATTCAGGCAGAGGCACAACTGTTGGCGGGACAGCAGATGAACTCTGCACGCCACGTTGCTGACTGCGCAGCAAAGACGGTGGCAGGCTCGATTGCCCTGTGAAGACATGCCTGGCTCCGATCTTCGGGACTGTCTACACAAGCGTCGGCAACGATAGAGGACATGCCCTTTAATAGTTCTGGCCTCTTCAACACCTCCACTGATGAAAAGCTGGAATTTACGCAGAAGATGAGGCCATCGGCCTCATCTTCTGCGTACCGCCCCAGACATTGTTCGGCCTGGCATGCCTCTTCCTATAGCCAGCCGTTCAGGCGAAGTGGCACGCCTCAGTCCTCTAGGCATCCCCGGTTCCAACAGCCCATGTCCTCCACCTCATCGGTGAGGAGCCAGGGGTCCACTTCTAGGTACCGGCTGCCTTCGAAGCAACAGCCGAAGGATCAGGGCAGAAGGAGATTTTGAGTACCTCCCTGTTGTTGATGATGTTTCCCCTTTCTTTTAGACCCCACTGTTTGGAGATCGCCTGTCGTCATTCCAGGATGCCTGGTCCTTGATAACATTGGACCGCTGGGTGCTGAAGATTGTGCAACAGGGCTACTGGATCGAGTTCGACGAACAACCTCCAAAAGGCCGGATCGGTGTGACGCCGCCCTCCCCTCCCCTCCCCAAAGAGGTTCAAGCCCTACTTCAAAGAGGAGCTGTCGAGCCTGTGGACCCCGATCACCGCCACCTCTGTTTTTTCTCCAAATACTTTCTGGGCCCGAAGAAGGACGGCGGCCTCTGTCCCATCCTCGATCTGAGGGGGGTGAATGCATACATCATTCCCAAGAAATTCCGGATGACTACGCTTGCTCTCATCCTTCCTCTCCTTCAGCACGGAGATTGGTTTGCATCCATAGACCTCAAGGACGCTTACTTCCACATTGGGATTCATCTGGCTCACAGGAGATTTCTGGCATTTCAAATCGGGGACGAACCCTACCAGTTCCGTGTTCTACCCTTCGGACTCTCCACAGCACCGAGAGTCTTCACAAAGTGCATGGCACTGGTGGCGGCCTACCTTTGACAACACGGAGTCATAGTCTTCCCGTATATCGACGACTGGCTCCTTGTAGCAGACTCGAAGGCCCAGCTCAAGAGAAACATCAGCTTTACCCTAGATGTGCTGCATACCCTGGGACTTGTTGTCAACACGGAGAAATCCCATTTGAATCCTACGCAAGTGATTCAGTTCATCGGTGCCCGACTGGATTCGGTCTCAGCGTCAGCTTACCTTCCAGAGGACCGATTCAACACCCTACAGTCCCTAATTCATGGTTGCCACCATTCATGGCGGGTCCGGGCACGCGACATCCAAGTGCTGTTGGGTCACATGGCAGCGACTACCTCTGTCACTCACCTGTCCCGACTTCGATTCCGGCCACTCCAGCACTGGTTCCTGACTGTCTTCGACCACCTGCAGGACTCTCCCACAAAGCTACTAACGATGCCCCGCACTGTCCAACGCTCCCTCGATTGGTGGCTCAGGCCACAGAATGTCCTCTCCGGTCTTCCCTTCGAACCCCAGCAGCCGAGCGTTTCTCTCATGACAGATGCGTCTCTTCTCGGATGGGGGGCTCATGTCGGTTGTCATAAAATTCAAAGTTTATGGAACAGCGAGGAAAGGACATTACACATCAACGTCCCAGAGTTCCTGGCTGTCCAGAAAGCTCTGCGAGCCTTTGAGGTACTGATCCGGAACAGAACCGTCCTCCTCATCACGGACAACACCTCTGTGATGTACTACCTCAACAAGCAAGGTGGTACCAGGTCTCCTCAGCTCCTACAGCTCACTCTTCAGATCTGGGACTCGTGCGTGGAAAGGAACGTCTCTCTGCAGTCCATCCATCTCCCAGGGGAGGAGAATATTCTTGCAGACGGACTGAGCCGTTCCAATTCCAACGTCCACAAGTGGATGCTACATCGTCACGTAGTGTCCGATCTTTTCCATCGCTGGGGGACTCCTCTGATAGATGTCTTCGCGACTGCCCAGAACGCACAATGCAACCAATTTTGCTCCAGGGTGCACCACAAGGACTCGAGGGGAGATGCGTTTCTATTCCAATGGAACAGACCGCTCCTATACCTCTTCCCTCCGATCCCGTTGTTGACCAGAGTGATCTCCAAGCTCTGCCGGGACTGGGCGAATGCGATCCCCATCACACCTTGGTGGCCTCGGCAACCGTGGTTCACCCCACTGCTGCTCCTGTTGAAGAGACGATTCCTTCATCTTCCAAGCAGGCCGGACCTACTCACTATCCAGCAGGGCAACGTCAGACATCCCGACCTCGACTCACTTTGCCTGACGGCCTTGAGGATCCATCCGTGACTCTGTATCCTCCCCAGCCTGCTCCTCCTGTACCTCTGCCTCAAGAGGTTCAAGCAATTATTGACGTGGCCAGGAAACCTTCCACTTGGAGAGCCTACCTCTACAAGTGGACCCATTTCAAGAGATTCCTGGTGGACAAGGGACTGACTGTCGAATCCTGTTTGGTATCGACCGTCCTTCAATTCCTCCTAGATCTATCGAGAGCGGGGCTCTCGGTTTCATCTCTCCGGGGCTATTTGGCTGCTATCTCTGTCGAATTCCAGTCTCAGAATCGACCATCCCCCTTTCAGGACCCAACGGTGAAGAGGTTCCTGAAGGGATATGTTAACCTCCATCCTCCGGTGCTCGACCCTGTGCCAGCCTGGAGCCTCGAACTCGTCCTCTCTCAGTTGGTGAGATGACCCTTTGAACCTCTGGCTTCAATGGACCTCCGACTGCTGACTTAGAATCATAGAATCATAGAATCATAGAATTGCAGAGTTGGAAGAGACCACGAAGGCCATCCAGTCCAACCCCCCTGCCACGCAGGAAATCTTGATCAAAGCATCCCCGACAGATGGCCATCCAGCCTCTGCTTAAAGATCTCCAAGGAAGGAGACCCCACCACACTCCGAGGGAGTGTGTTCCACTGCCGAACAGCTCTTACTGTCAAAAAGTTCCTCCTCATGTTGAGGTGGAATCTCTGTTCCTGGAGCTTGCACCCATTGCTCCGTGTTCCAGTCTCTGGAGCAGCAGAAAACAAGCCTGCTCCATCCTCAGCGTGACATCCCTTCAAATACTTAAACAGGGCTATCATATCGCCTCTAAACCGTCTTTTTTCTAGGCTAAACATACCCAGCTCCCTAAGTCTCTCCTCATAAGGCATGGTTTCCAGACCTTTCACCATTTTAGTTGCCCTTCTCTGGACACGCTCCAATTTGTCAATATCCTTTCTGAATTGTGGTGCCCAGAACTGGACACAGTATTCTAAGTGAGGTCTGACCAAGGCAGAATAGAGTGGCACTATTACTTCCCTTGATCTAGACACTATACTTCTATTGATACAGCCCAAAATTGCATTGGCCTTTTTAGCTGCCGCATCACACTGTTGACTCATGTTCAACTTGTGGTCTACTAGGCCTCCTAGATCCCTTTCGCACGTAATCTCATTCAGCCAGGTCTCTCCCATCCTATATTTATGCATTTCATTTTTCCGCCCTAAATGCAGTACTTTACATTTCTCCGTATTGAATTTCATTTTGTTAGCTTTGGCCCAGCTCTCCAGTCTATCCAGGTCATTCTGAATTTTGATCCTGTCCTCTAGGATATTAGCTACTCCTCCCAATTTGGTGTCATCTGCAAATTTGATAAGTATGCCCCTAATTCCCTCATCCAAGTCATTGATAAAGATGTTGAATAGCTTGGAAGACTGCCTTCTTGGTTGCCATCACCTCTGCCCGTTGGGCTGGAGAATTCTGTGCTCTCCGTTCCGACCCCCCATATCTCTGTTTCCATAAGCACAAGGTAGTCCTGAGACTGGACATTTCCTTTCTTCCTAAAGTGGTCTCTAGTTTCCACCTCAATCAACCTATTGTCCTGTCGGCTTTGATGCAAGACCCTAAGGATGAATTCGAGCATACCCTCCACTCCATGGATGTGCGGAGGGCGCTCGCTTTCTATGTACAATGGACTGCCCCATTTCGACAGTCACCCTAGCTCTTTGTTTCCTACGCTGACTCCAAGCAGGGTGCACCGATCTCGTCGCAGTGTCTTTCGAAGTGGGTGACATCGACCATCGATCTCTGCTATGAACTGGCCAAGAAGCTGTTGCCTCCACGAATTCGTGGACATTCTACGAGAGCTGTCTCCACTTTGACTGCATTCCTCTCAGGGGTGCCCCTAGAGGACGTTTGCCGTGCTGCGACGTGGTCTTCACCATTGACATTTATCTAACATTACAGACTGGACTCTTATTCTAGGAACGAGGGTGCTTTTGGGAGGGCAGTGCTTCTGTCCTCCATTCAATAAGTGAGTGTATTCAGGTTGATAATTTACTCTTGCTTTACCTTTATGTAAGATGTGTATATTGTTGTCATGCGAATGGTTTAGTGCTTGCGGAATGTGCAAAAAAAAAAACATTACAAGAGTGAGGGAGGGTGAGAAATCCCTTTCAAGGCTAGGATGAAGGGTCCTCGTCTAATGATACAGGACATACCCTCCTCCAGTGGGGAAGCTTGTTAGTCTACCCAACTGTGTGATTCACAGAGACCACGAAGAAGATGGACAGGTTGCTTACCTGTAACCATAGATCTTCGAATGGTCTTCTGTGAATTCACACAGACCCGCCCAGCCTCCCCTCTATGTCCTACTATCGTATATATGCTTTAATGTTCCTTAAGCTGCTGATTGCGGCTTCATTCAAGGAACTGAGGAGATTTAGGTGGGAGAGCCTTTTAAGAGGACCGTTATTGTGGGCGGAGCTACCGCCAAAAATGTATCTATGCACATTCTGCCTAGAGATACTAGAAGGTTCCGTATGCACTGCGCAGGCGCAGGAATAACCTCCCAACTGTGTGAATTCACAGAAGGCCACTCGAAGTTCTATGGTTACAGGTAAGCAACCTGTCCATTTGTGTGCAGAAGGATCAGTCTCTAATCTCTCTCTCTCTCTCTCTCTCTCTCTCTGGCTTTTCTTCACAAACCAAGATTCAGGAAGGACTCATCACACGCTTTCTGCAAGCGCGCTGATGACTAAAAAGGCCAATCCGAGATAAACAAGTCCGGTTGCAGAAAGCACAGCAGAAGGTCTCCTTGGGTGATGTTTCTGGGTTGTGATTCTTTCTGTGTTGTCGTTTCTCTTAAAGACTTGCTCAGTGTGAGTTCTCAAATAAGGCTGTAGCATTGTGGATAGTGCGTCTCCATGCCTCCCGATGTGAGGCCAGGGCAGACCATTGTTGGTGATCAATTTGGCCGAGACTGAGATGTTGTTTCAGGGAGTCCTTGTATCACTTTTTTGGAGCACCCCTCTTACGCTGACCCGTGGCAAGTTCACCATAGAGTACTATTTTTGGGAGGCGATGGTCCCCCATCCTAGAAACGTGCCCTGCCCTGCCCAGCACAGCTGTGTTCTCAATATCATGGCCTCAATGCTGGTGAACCCTGCTTGCTCAAGGACAGCAACTTTCATCACATAGTCAGTCCAGCGTATATTTAGGATTGTGCGTATACAGCGCTGATGAAAGCGTTCAAGGAGTCGTAAGTGTTGGCGATTGGTGACCCATGTTTCAGACCCATAAAGGAGAATAGACAGTACAGTGGCTCTATACACACTGATTTTTGTGCTTCGCCTCAGGTGTTTGTTACTCCAGACTCTTTTGTAAAGTCTTCCAAATGCACTATATGCCTTTGCTAATCTGTGATCGATCTCTTTGTCAATCTTGGCATCTGAGGAGATGATGCTTCCCAGGTAGGTGAACTGCTGAACTCTAATACCTTCTCTTTAAAAAGATCAGGGGGCAGATGATGGGAAAGACCCTTCTCTGAGACAATGGAGAGCTGTTGCCAGTCAGAGTACTAGCCTACAAGGACAAGTAGTCCAACCTGATAAGAGGCAGCTACCTCTACAGTTGTACCTGAAATATTTTATTGTTTTATTTACTGGAAATGTAATTTTTTACTCACGTGCTTGCTCATATTCACAGGCATTTAAGAAGACCAGCTTGTCATCTAGAAAGATGACACAAAGGACGAAGGCAATTCTCTTGCTGAACAGTTTGGCCACACTCTCTGGTAGTACAGAGTCCATCACCGAACCTGGAACAATTGGTCCATGAAGGATATTCTTGTAAATACAGCCATACTACAGTTAACAAAGCCTCTGACAAAGAACTTCCTTTTTACAAACTCTTTTTACAGCTTCCCTCTTCTTCCTCACCCTCTGTCTAGCTGGAAGTTTTGTTTTACGAGCATGGCATGGGACACGGGGAGGTAATGATGAAGGAGGGCTGGAGAAACACAGATTTCAGTGTTGCATTGCCACAGCATGTCTGCTGTAAACAAGACTGCTGCTATCATCATCATCATCATCATCATCATCATCACTGCAGCAAGGCAGGGAACAACAGATTTAAACTTAATTAACATCAGTTACAATACTTATCAACTATCTATACCCGGTGTAACATACACTGTTTCCCCCCATGCACTACACCCCCCATGGTACACATGCCACTCCCCCATGCTGCCCTCCCTGGGCTTGCACCGCCCTTCCCATGCCTCGCCACCCGCCCCATGCTGCTCTGCTCATGCTCGCACTGCCCTCCCCACACCCCATGTTGCACTTCCTGTGCTCGTGCCTCCCACCCTGTGCCATGTGCTGTCCCATGCCACCCTCCCCATGCTCGTGCCACCCTCCCCACACCTGCACCACCCTCCCTGCACATCATACCACCCTCCCCACACTCGCACCGCCCTCCCCACACACCGTGCCTCCCCGTGCCGCTCTCCCCGCACTCGCACTGCCCTCCCCACACCCTGTGCTGTCCTGTGCCGCCCTCCCTGCACTCGCATCATGCTCCCTGAACCTTGTACCACCCTCCCTGCACCCCATGCCACCCTGTGCCGCTCTTCTTGCGCTCACACCACCCTCCCTGCCCTCCATGCTGCCCTCCTTGCACTTGCACAGTTCTCCCTGCACTCTGTGCCACCCTGTACTGCACTCCCCACACTCGCACCATCCTCCCTGCACCCCATGCCCTCCTGTGCTGCCCTCCTCGTCCCGTGCAGCCCTGTACCACCCTCCTCACACTCGCACCACCCTCCCCACATCCCGTGCTGCCCTCCCCATGCTGCCTGTCCACACTTGCACTGCCCATCCCACACCCTGTACACACCACACACACACACCATGCCAAATTCCCCTCATGCTACCCACACCCCCTCTGCCTCCACCATGTTTAGAAAGGAGTGAAACTTCCACATGGTCCCACCCCCAGTGTGCTGATTGGCTGCCCAACAGAGCTTTGATTGGTTGGTCAGTTTCCTAAGCGGCCAGTCAGCACACTGGAAACAGCAACATACCTAAGAGCAATCTCTCTCTCTCTATATATATAGATAGATTAGAATACACTGACCCATTAAAACACATAATATCAATTTAAAACAAATAAAACCAACCCATATTAAAACAATGGTTGGTAAAACAAGGACCAGCATAATAAAGAGCTGGGGCGATGTGCTATGGAAAAAACTGTTAACACAGTTTCAAAAAGAAGCAGCAGCAGCCATCCTTATTAGTACAATGCATTTTCTGTAGCATCATTCCTGCAGTATGGTTACATGCCAACAGTGCCATCTACTGGCACCTGCATTGTATAATTGTCTTGTCTCTAATTTGCTTTGAATTGTATGTATTGAACTGTATTCAACTGAATTGTGTTGCACTGTATTGTATATTGTAATGTATATTGTGATGTTGTACCCTGCCCCGATCCTGAGGAGAGAGGCGGGTAATAAATAAATAAATAAATAAATACTTTAAAATTCACAGTTTAAAAGTAATCTAGATCGGCCTGCAGGAAGAGACTGGTCTTTAATGCAATTTTAAATTCAGACAGAGGATTCAACTGTTAAATCTCTTCCAGCAGGTCATTCCAGAGCCTAGGGGTGGCTGAAGAAAAAGCTAGAATAAAGCCATAAAGCTAGAGCTGGGAAAGAATGGCTTCTACCCTGACAGATCCTACTATAGCTGTGCATGTCTGCCTACGACAAGTAGTTGCCTCTAACACCCTTTGCTTACCAAGCATGAACAACAAAACAGAGAGAAAAGGGGGAAACAGCCTCACCAGCTACACCCAGTATGATAAATAACAAAAACAAACTATAGATCTAAAAGTTTGGCCACCAAAATGGAAATCATAAGAAAAGTAGAGGCTGGTGAAAGATAAAACATATCCCTGGTTGCAGTTTTGAAGAAGCTTTCGAGTGGTTTCTAGAAGGTTTCAAATGTTTTCGTTTACTTGTGCAAGACTTACCTGATCTGGTGGTTACATTTCATGTGTGCATATTGTTAGTTTTTAATCAAAAGCTTGCTGAAACATGTTGACTGGCTCTTCTTTTTTATGGTGTAGGAAGTTACCACTAGTCTTTCTCTGTTATTTCTGCCTCTGGTACCAAATATTCTGTTAGAAAAGTCATGCCGTAGAACATGTCTACTTTGTTAACTGAGATATGCGTGTAAAAGGCTAAATAGAAAGGGGGGAAATGGAGGGAGAGGGAGAAAGAGATTGAATAGGGGAATCATGGGGTGCTTGCTGTCTTTGAGCCTGAAGTCACCCAATTGATTTCATGGCTGTGTGGAGAGGTTTCAACTTGGACCTCCCACACTCCTATCCACTAAGAAAAGCACCACACTAACTCTTTTATTCTCTTGTGGCCTTTCTGTACAGATTTGCCAGAATTTTACAGCATTAGCAGAGGATCAATCAGGACTGTCCCTACCAAATCAGGACATTTGGCCGGGGGGGGGGATGTCTTCAGATGTTGGGAAAGTTAATTTGTGGCTGTACTGACTGGGGAATTCTGAAGTGAAAAAAGCACTGGTCATATCACATCTTGGGATTAATACACTGTTTTTAAAGACATGTTTGGTGTATAAGTCATTGCGTGTCCAGGGGAGAGTTCCACTCCACATGCAATAACACACAATGGAAGAAACAGGCCACAACTTTTATTGATTACAGCTAGATAGGGTTGACACCCAAATGGGTACAGATCCTGGCATCAATGAGCCTGATCTTCCAGTCTGCTGCCAGAACCTGAGTCTTGACACCTTTGGAATGACATCCACCGGGATGGGTACCGCAGGGTGCAGGAACAGTGGCTGCCCCCAAGCTAGGTAAGACTGGATCTTCTCCACACCTTCCAAGTCCCAATATATAACCAATGCCAGGAAGACACTGGTACTCAGTATTCCGGATCCAGGGACCCATGCCAACTGCCACAAAAGGCAGGCAAAGTGGAGGTCCCACAGCCCAACTTCCACCAATCCACTGCAGCTGCAATCAATGACAAAACTTGCCCAGAGGCCTGAACCCCATCCTATGCGAGGCCCACCACAATTCCACTGAGGGCAGGGGTGTACCCCTTCTCCAGGTACTCAACACTAAGTCCCCCTAAAGTCCATTCCAGTCTGTGGCCTCTGTGCCTTTCATGGCCAAACACTTCTTGCTGTATCACTCTTCTTCAACTTCTGGCCCCACCTAGCCATCTTGCTTTCCCAGTTGACTTCCATCTCTGTCTCCTCTGCAAACCACTCTCAGCATTAGCCTGGCAAGTGCTTCATTGGCTCACCTTGCTCCAGGTTGAGTCTACAATTGAATCAAGGGAACACTACAGGCTGTCCAACCACAGTCCTGACCGAATGCATCGCATAAGCCCTGGGTTTCCATCTCCATAACCTTTTAATGGATTCCACCTGAAACCTGCATACCTTGGCTGCCATCATAGCCCCTCTCCTAAATGCATGACCCCAATATTCAGCTCCTAGAAGTCCCAAATGCCTTGGTGCTGAATGTAGAACTGATATCAGTTGGAACCATGAAATGGGAATATTGTCCAAATGGGCAAAGAAGGGGCCAGGCCCCAAAGGCTGCATACCCATGAATTTGAGTAGTGTCTTTACAGAGCAAAGGCCTACTCCATCTAGCCCACAAAGCGGGATAACCAACCCCCACCCCAGTTGAACGCACTTGGCGCACCTCACCTGTACCTCAACTACATCTCCTACAAAGGTAACATCTCCCATTCATAATGCTAGCCCTGACCTATCTTTCTTGGACCTGGATACCAATTAACCTATCCTTATTGCCCTGAAAAAAGGCAACTATAAAGACTGCTTTGAACAACTCTGGGAATCCAACTAGGGAAAGTAGTAGTGTGTGCTTGGTACCACTGTTTGAAAAAGTGTACTTGCTGCCCTGCCTATCATCAAAACTTCATCCAAGTAATTTGTAGTGAAAGGGGACCCAGCCCTAAACTGTATTGTTCATTCCAAGAAAGTGCTAAAAGTCTTGAAAGGTGAACAACTAACCACACATCCCATCAGCATGGCTTTATCATAGCTCTGTAGACCCTGAAATTTGACTCCCAGCAGACAGAAATAATCTAGATGAACTGAGAGGAGCCTGAATGCAGACTGAATATCACATTTTGCTATTAGAGCTTTCTAACAATGTTTGCATGGTGTAGCCACTCAAAGGCTTTCTGTGGCAGGCACAGTTTCTCTTTGTGTAGATCTTCCTCTATTGCCACTGCCGCGTCTTCTCCCAGCTCACTTCTCCCTTTCAAGTTCAACTGTCCAGCCTCTCCAATGCTCAACGAAGCACTGCTGAGCGTGTGAGTGGGGTGGAGCTTAAATACTCTCGCACATAACCAGAGTGAAAGCTGCAAGTGGCTCACTTGGGCCATGCCTACCAGCCAATGAATTCAAACCATCATTTAAATTCATTGGCTGGTAGTTCCTGTTTCTTCCAAGGGCTGTGACAAGCCTCGCAGAACCCTGGGAAGAAGAAGCTGAGGAAACGCCATGTTGGGAGGCTCCCTGGCTCTCCACTCCTGCCCATTTGTTGGTAACAGTTGGCTAGTGCTTACTAGCTAGCTGCTGTAGAGCAAGAATAGGCAGAATTGTGGCATTTGTTTTATGTTTTATTAGAACCTGAAGATCCATCAACCAGAGCCTGGTGCAAAAGACTCAGATTTCAAAGTTCAGGAACTCATATTACATACAGGATCTGAATTGTTCTTTACAATGTGAAAAGCACATGCCTGGTCACTCCCAGTTTTAATAATTTTATGAGCACAATCTGGTGTAGGGGTGGGGAAATAATTTTCTTATTCCTGAGAGGAGCTTGAACACAGACTGAATATCACATTTCGCTATTAGAGCTCTCATGCCAGACACCCATACCAAGCGCAAAGCCTGGTCAAAGGAGACATAGAGAACTGAACAGTACTCTGTCGGGATGGTATCATTGACTAACACCCCCCATGGATACAAGAGGTGGTGGATGAGTCTAAATTCCCCTGGGGTCTTCTTGGACACCATCCCCAGAAGGGATACCAACAGGTTCCTTGTTAGAACTGCCAAGAATGGCCCCACCCAGCCTTGCACTCCTTTCTGACTTAGCTGCCACCACATCTGGCAGCTCCCTAGCTGACTTGAGATTTCCCACATCAAAAGCTACCCATGGCCAGTATCCTAAACCCCATGGCCAAACCATCCTTAATGAAACTAGTGGCTTTCTTATTGGGGTAACATTCTAACAAACGAAGCAAGACAGCCAAGCACATGGGACAGTGCACTAGCCCTCCCCACCACTACTGCCACCTCTGCTAAGCTCTTTGCTACCTCCTGGCCTGCTGATGACTCCTGCATTGCCTCCCCCTTCCTTCCTCCCATGGGAATTGTGTTGCACTGTCCAGAACAAAAGGGCTGCTGTCCACCCAGTGGGCGAGGGCACGAGATCCTGGGATGGAGCCCAAAGCATAACAGGTAGTTATGTTCACTCTTGCGCAGAGCACACTGGTATTTTTCCTGGTTGGATTCCCAACAAACCCACTGCCAGGAATCCTTCTTTCTTATCCAAGAAAATGGCTTATGGCCTTCACCCTTCTCTTTTATGTGGGGACCAACCAACACAAGCCAGAGCTTGTCATTGATCACCTCCCATCCAGCCTCACTTTGAGATGCCTCTTTCATAAATGTCGCATCATACTCTATGGTTGCTGTGTTATCTGAATTGCAGAGGTCAGTGGAATTTCTATGCATGCCTGAATCTTAATTTGGGGAATTCTTAATTAGCTCAAATTGGCATGTGATAGGCGGGTTAACTGCAAGATCTTTTACCTGTGAATACCAGTACTTCCTGAATGGATTCAAGGGCAGAAAACAAAAGCAAACTAAAATTGTTTTATTGAAAAAAAGTCTTAATAATATTCACACCAACACTCAGGCTTCAAGCATTCACACAAAGCTATCAAAGAAAATAGGAAGCATTTGGATAGAGAAATAGCTTGAGGGGATTATGGTTTATACTGTACAAAGCTGAAGAGCAGAGAAGTTTCAAGTAGCAAGCAACACAGAGGCACAGAGGGAGGGGGAATACGAAGGGGAAATGATGTTAGCAAAGTGGGAGAGATGAGTCCATTTTCAATAGTAAACGTGCTGAGAGGGAGGGGTAGGAGGGGTAATGGTGTAACAGTCCAGCGTGGAGATGGGAGGAAAGGAATCTGTGCACATTTGAGGTAGAGTTTTAGGGTGATATTTATAGTTGATTTCCCCCCATCCCGAGGTGATTTGAGAGGAAGACAAATGTTTGCCAGAGATTCTCAAAACTAAACAATGGACCCCAGATATGTTAATGATTGGGAACAAAGGAATGCTTTTAGGACTGATGAGTGACACATCTTTTGATTTGGAGATCTGGAAGAGGAAGACTAGCACCTTGCATGAAATGAGACTTCCAACTACCTTTCATGTGTTTACAGCTGTATCCCATGCCAGGGTACATACCTTAAGGATATTACCCAGGAGGTTAGAGAGGTGCCATCTGTAATCCAGTTTTTCTGCCTGCACTACCAAATAAACACTGTATACCCAGCCAACCAATTGTTGAACAAGCGTTCAACTGCCTCCCTTTTCTCCTCCCTCCCTCTCTTCTTATCTGACCTAGGTGAATGCCCTTGTTCACCAGCTGGCTTAAGCAGCAAGAAAACATCCACATAGTACCCATTCAATATTCCCCCTGCCAGTTCTTCTGCCCAAATGGCCCAGGGATCCTCATGGTCAGCAAATGTAGCATAAGGTGCCACCTCCCTAGCTTCTCCCTCCCCTTCCCATGCTCTGCAGGCACCCTTGGCTGCCCAGGTTCCCTATTTCATTCTCCTAATAGTCCAGGATGGGAGACCTGGGACATACGTGACCACCTTCCCATAGTCTCCCCTGTCTCAACGATCCTCCTCGAGGACCCAGCTGATCTTCCCTCTCTGACTCATTCCCCTCTATTGCTTGACCTCCAGCACTTCTTTTTCCTCCTCTTCTGTTGCTCACTTGCCCTCTCAATCTTTTTTGGCTCCAAGTTGGAATTAGCAGAGCTATTGCTGCTACCATCACTGCTGCTGATGCCTAATGGTAAATGCTGCCTCCGCCATCACGTGGACTTCTCCTGTGCCTGGTGCTCCTTTGTCTGTGCCCCACTGTTCTGAGGTTCACTGTCCGGCGAAGCCTCTCAACCTTTTCCAGCAACTACTCAAGTGTCTGCGAAGGCCTGCCCACATCTCAGAGCCAGTGGGGTCTTCTGTTTTTTCTGGCCTGCTGCTGAGTATCTTCCTCCAGTGGTTTATATGCCCACCAATGCACACATCCGGTGATACAACTGTTTTTTTGTGAGTTATTAGAAACAAGCAATCAAGGTTGGTATGCAAACAGAAAAAACATGCATGCATGCACAGAATAAGTTTGAAGCTCTAGTACACACCACTTTTCCCAGTTAGGGGTTAAGGCTCAGCCTCTGGGATCCCAGCTGATCTCCCAATCTTACCCAGAAACATAAAGAGACCTAAGATCTAGATAGGAGAATGGATAATAAGGGTGGCCCCAGGATAGGGAAGGGCAGGTAATATTCAGCAGGATAAACCCTGAAAAGAGGAACAGAGGCCAATATGGACACCTCCAGTATGGACACACCCCAACCCCCCTGAAGAACAGGGAGAAGGCTACTGGGCAGGGAAGAAGCAAGCTGCCCAGCCGAATCAACGCCCTTATAAGGGCTTTAGCCAAAAAAGCAGTTCTGCAACCTCAATGGGGTAGGGAACTCCTAGGACCCAGCTCTGCCACACCTCTAACGGCTGGAGCACTTCCCGGACCTCCTGCCCCCACTTCCACCCTTAAGGTCCCACCCAGATTTGTTGGTTAGCGGTCATCACCTTGCCTCCGCTTTCTCTTCCTCTATTGCCACTGCCGCGTCTTCTCCCAGCTCACTTCTCCCTTTCAAGGTCAACTGTCTAGCCTCTCCAACGCTCAGCAAAGTATTGCAGGGTGTGTAAGTGGGGTGGAGCTTAAATACTCTTGACCATAACCAGAGTGAAAACTGCAAGTGGCTCACTCGGGCCATGCCTACCAGCCAATGAATTCAAACCATCATTTAAATTCACTGGCTGGTAGTTCCTGTTTCTTCCAAGGGCTGTAACAAGCCTCGCAGAACCCTGGGAAGAAGAAGATGAGGAGACGCCATGTTGGGAGGCTCCCCGGCTCTCCATTCCTACCCATTTGTTGTTAACAGTTGGCTAGTGCTTACTAGTTCGCTGCTGTAGAGCAAGGATAGGCAGAATTGTGGCATTTGTTTTATGTTTTATTAAAACCTGAAGATCCATCAACTAGAGCCTGGTGCAAAAGGCTCAGATTTCAAAGTTCAGGAACTCATATTAAGTACACGATCTGAATTGTTCTTTACCATGTGAAAAGCACACGCCTGGTCACCCCCAGTTTTAATAATTTCATGAGCATAATTTGGTGTAGGGGTGGGAAAAAATAATCTTACTCCTGTTGTTGAACAAGAGGGAGTCAATAATTCTTGCTGATCTTCCACACATCTCTCTGAGATCTAACAGTTGGTTGCCATCTACCTTCTCCCCATGCCCACCATTGGATAGAGGAACAAGCTATCCCTAGACAGAGCACTGTGTAACACAATAAATAACATTGCAGCAATGAGAAATATGGTTGCTTCTTTAAAAAAAAACACATAAATTTTGTACCTTCATAGAGAAAACAGCAAAAAAAAAAAAATCCAAAATATTGTATGTTCATAGAGAAAACAGCACATTCAATTTTTCCAAAACATTTTTTTTTAAAAAACTTCTGCACATTTGCTATAAATGCTAAATCCCTGTAGGAAAAAGTGATTTAAAAAGAGTTCTACTGTAGTAAAAGCAACTGACCAAAATATTGAAACGAGAGGATATGACAACAGAAAGTCTGAATTATGGAATAAAATGAAATATTCTAAAGATGGAGCTCAATTCAGACAAAGGTAACCACTTTTAAGAACCATTTATTTTAACTGGTTATGCACATGCTTAATTTTTTCTCACTGCAAGCACTGCTCTCCTGAAAATAATGTGGCAGCATCAGGAATGTCATAGTATCGAAATGAAATACAGGAAATGGCCAGAAGTTTCTTCTAAACAGCCACAAGAACACATAAATTTTACAGCCTCATGCCACTTCCTTACAGGTTAGACTGTAAATCTTACCACCTCCAACCATCACAGGCATGGGAGGGGGCAAGCAAAGGGTACCACATTGGGAATCGTGGATGATAGTATACTTAAATGACCATCTCCTCAAAGCATTGTGGCATAATTTCTCCTTGTGGAAAGAGCTTTTTAAAAAATAACATTAAAAAACAAGCTTAAAGAATGGTAATTATTTGTTGGGGGGGAGGCTTTCAGATGATAATACTGAAAAAAAAAAAGCTTCTTTTAGTTTCCTTCTTACTAGGAAGAAAGCATGCTTTGTTTCACTACAGGATCACCAAATTCACACTACACAAATAATCCAGTTTGAAACTGGATTATTTGCCATGGCTCTTTCCTATGGAATCCTGGGATTTCTAGTTTCTTGAGGCACCAGCCCTCTTTGGCAGAGAAAGCTAAAGACCTTTGTAAAACTATAAACCCCAAAATTCAATAGGAAGGAGCTATGGCAAATATTCAGTTTCAAACTGGATTATTTGTGTAGTTGGCAAAAAAGTATTTATTTATTTATTTATTTAGCGTATTTATACCCCATTCTTCAGGCAGATAGACTCTCAAAGTGGCTTACAAATGGTTAATTTAACAGTTCCCTGCCCCAAGAAATGAAGAAGTAGAACTGATGGAGGTAAGAATCCAGTGAAAGAAAGTTCCACCCACCTGTCTTTGTCTTCCTTTTCAAGAGATTTGGCAGAAAGCTGCGCTACTCCAGTCACCCACTCAGGATGCAATAGGCTGATGGAATAATTTAATTTCTCCGTCACTTCAATCAGAAATTCAGAAGAATGTTCCCTAAATCTGTCTCCCACTCTCAAGGTTCCACTCCTTGCCTATTCTGAAAATCATACACAACTCTATTTGAGCTCTCTGACAAAACCTTCCTCCTATTCAGAGATCTTTCTATAGTCCAGTGAGCTCCCAAACTCTCAGGCGAGAAGAATGGATGTGAGCTTTTTCATATATATGCTCAAAAATAGACCATAACTACATCACAGGAAAAACAATAACCACATTACTCATCAGATGAACACATGAAGGAGTCCGCAAATCTCACAGAGTTGGTGAAATACTCAGCAAGTTTACATGACAGCATTTCTCCCCTGTCAACATCCTACCCCCCTTCAGTCTCTCAGCTGTAGATGCCCCTTCATAGACACTTGAAACCACAGCAACCATCCATAGGAAAACAGAATAGTTTCATTTTCAGACCATTTCCTAGTCCTGCCGTTCTCTTCATCACAGCAAATTTCCTGTAAAACATGTGAAGAAGAATTTCCCTTCTGGCCACATATTTATTACTCTCTAACTTAATTATTTGGAAGTCCTAAATACCCTTAAGGCATCAGATGCCGTTTGATCTTGGAAACGTAGTTAGTACTTGGATGTGTTATCCAAAGAACTCTTGGAAATTCCAAGGTGTCAGTTACACAGCAATTTTTGTCGCGGGGCGTACTGTGACTTCCTGATCCCGTATTCGTCCCGCGCTGTTTAGACGATTTTTGTCACTCTTTAGGAAATCCCGGAAGATCCCGTGATTGACATTTACATGACAAAAGTTCTGTTTCTTTTTTTTGGTCTCGCACTCTTATATCCCATGCTTTTGCTGTTTACGCATGTTTAGCGTACCGGGTTATATATTTTTTTGGCTGTCAATCAAGGATGCGATTACTCGTGTTTTCACAACCTCGGTGACATACTCTTGGCTGGCTGGGGGCGGAGAGATCAGGGGGCAGAGGCTTGCGTTTGTCCTGTCTCTTTAAAATGTTAACCCTTTAAGCAGGGGCAGCTGTGGAGTGAGGTTTCAAGCCAGTGACACACAAGACATTTTGAAAGACCCAGACGCTGGCAGTTTTTAATTTTTTTACTGTGCCTTGAGGGAGGGGGATGAATGAATGTGTGATCTTTCGCTCAGACGCTGGCACAAAGCTGGAAGGAGGCAGGAACAATCAGGGTTAAACCCTGTGCTTTCCTTTTGAAATCAAGCCAAGTGCGGGGGGGGGGGGAGAGGCTTGCGATTGCCCTTGTCTCTTTAAAATGTTAACCCTTAAAGCAGAGGCAGCTGTGGAGAGAAGATTTCAATCCAGTGCAGGCGATCATAAAGGGACAACACACAAGGCATTTTGAAAGACCCAGATGCTGGCATTTTATACTGTGCCTTGAGGGAGGGGGATGAATGAATGTGTGATCTTTCGCTCAGACGCTGGCACAAAGCTGGAAGGAGGCAGGAACAATCAGGGTTAAACCCTGTGCTTTCCTTTTGAAATCAAGCCAAGTGCGGGGGGGGGGGAGAGGCTTGCGATTGCCCTTGTCTCTTTAAAATGTTAACCCTTAAAGCAGAGGCAGCTGTGGAGAGAAGATTTCAATCCAGTGCAGGCGATCATAAAGGGACAACACACAAGGCATTTTGAAAGACCCAGATGCTGGCATTTTATACTGTGCCTTGAGGGAGGGGGATGAATGAATGTGTGATCATCCGATCAGACGCTGGCATATTTACAAACCTTCGTGCAGCTGGAAAGGATGCCTTGGTTTTCAGCTGGTGAGGCTGAATCTGTTGAACGGGTGACTGACCCCTCCTTTTCTGGTCGCTGATCTCTAAGCCTGCCCCCAGTCACCATTTCTGGTCATCCCCGTAGTACCAAGATAGTTTGTCCCGGGTTGTTTACATTTCCGATTTTTTGAATCCTCCAGTGACTTTTTTAAAAACCGGCACAAACTGCGGGACTGGAAGTCCCGCAGGTTGAGAGATAAAAGGTGGCCCCCTTCCGAAAATCACGTGCCTGACCTGATGTACGTGTAAACAACCAGGGTTCAACACAAATTCATCCCAGAACATTTTCGTCGTGTAAACGGCACCCAAGAAAATGTCGAGTTTCTAATAGGTTGGGGAAATTAGCAGCAACTCAATCTTAGCAATGCAAAAGGGGGCAACAGAGAGGGGATCTTTATGTCAACTGTACCCCTACTAACTCTAAACAGACACACACAAATGCAAAATAAGAAATTAACAATGATATTTATTAAAGACATAAAATAATAACACCAAGGATGCACACATTCATACAAGAAGCATTCACATGAGACCACTAGGAATGGAAGAAGAGAGGGTTAGGTAGGGAGATTTCTAGGGTTATATGACATCTGTCTTGTAGTCCAAATTTGTTAATCAAACTGGCAGCATGGGTGGATGAATCTGGTGTGGATAACACAGAGTGACGTGGAGTCTTCAAGAATATGCTCTGTGTATTTTCCCTCTTGAGCCTAGTATGAGATAGGAGATTATCAGACACGGCTAAAGTGGCGCCAGAATAATGACAGTGGAACACAAAAGAATGCCAATATCACACAATGTTGTCCTTTTGCATTCCGCTGTCATTATTCTGGTATTTCTTTTTATTGACGGGTCAGAGCTGTCAATGGATTGCCCATACTATTTTGGTGCCAGTATTGCTGGTGTCTGAAACCTTCTTTCCATCTAACTGTCCTGATTTGGCAGGGACGATCCCAATTATTTCCACTTTTTAACTTCTTTTTAAAATGTTCCATTTTCTCTTCCTCCCACTTTCTCCCTTTCTTCCCAGCTTATTTCAGTTGCTGCACACGGTAAGTTCAAAATACAAAAGAAGTTTGTACTCCTGTTAACTCAGCAGAGGGGAAAGGGGACAGGATGTTGTACTATGGGACCCCCGTATCTGCTGGGGATTGGTTCTGTGTGTCTGTGTGTGTGTGTGTGTGTGTATACTGAAAACTGTAGATAATAGCCAACACCATTGAAAATGATGGGACTTCCGGTTTAAAATACCATAGAGTTGTGTGGGAGGACCTAGAAAATGGCTAGAGAGGACACATTTTTTAGGAAGACTGTATGGTAGGTGTGCTGTTTGAAATGTTTTGCCTGGTGGAATCTGAAATAATGTTCACATCTCAGGGAACCCCTGTATAAAAATTATTACATATGTAGCTCAAAAAATGTTTTTTTTTAAAAAAACCATGATCTCTCATAGAATCTCTAGCGACCTCTCAGGAAACCCTAGGATTCCTGGGGACCCTGGTTGAGAAACCTTGATCCCACTTTAAACAAACAAACAAACAAACAAACAAACAAACAAACAAACAATCTGGGCCTCTTGTGAGCCTGAGTCATTCTTAGAAAATCAAAATGGTAGGTGGCGGCGTCAGGCCAATGCTCTATTTTGAAACTCATAGAGTTATGAAAAATGAAAAAGGTGAAATGTGTGTGTGCATGCATGTGTGTATTTGGGGTGGGAAGAATAGGAGCAGTAAGAGCATATTTGTTTACTATGCTGTATGTACTTTGTCTGCACTTTGTTTTCCTGATATGGTGGGTCTGAGTTGGTTGTTTTTGGTGTAAGCTTGGATCTTGCATTTTTTTGTGTCAGAGTTATGCCTCAGAGTTTTGTTTTTAGTGTGGAGCATGCTTTGTCTTTTCTTCTGGTGGTATGTGTATTTGTTTTGTCTGGTTTGTGTGTCTGTGTGGTCTAGGTGGAACTTTTCTTGGCGTATTTTTTAAATTTTGCTGAGCATTACCAGTTTGCCTTTTGTGAAATATGTGTTTTGTTATGGTTTGTAGAGGCAAATAAGAAAGCTGGTGTTTAGGATTCAGATTCTGCTGAACTTCTTGGTCAAAGCTACTTGTCTCCAACTTTTATCAGTATGCCTTTTTGAAAAAATGGACCAACAACTGAGGAGATGATCAGACCTGTCCCTTGAAACTGTTTCTGTACTGCTACTTCCCCCACCCGTACCACTCCCGCCCCACTCCCGTCCCTGTAACAGAATGAAAAAAAAGAAAATTCACAGACTTGCCTTATTCCGTTATAGGAACTCTTCCACCCCCCTCGGCTTCACTGCAGTAAAGGCAGCTGTTGTACAGCTGCTTTTGCTGCAGTGAAGCCAAATCCCACTCATTCTCATGAGAGAATGATCGCGCACAAAATTTGAAAATAAAAACAGAACAAAACATTAAAACAAAAAAGCAAGCCCCAAAACACACAGTACAAACCCCAAGTAACCTGGGGTGGGGAAGGGTGACACTCACCTGGCTGTCCCTACCGAACCCAGAAGTCTTTGGCACGGATATCCTGATGACGTCATGTGCCGCTGGCATCGTGCCAGCACAACGGGGCACATTTTCAAACTCCTGTGATTCCGTAATGATTACGGAACAGGCTTCTTATCCCCCATGAATAAGAAGAAGCAGGGTGGGGGGAGAACGGGAGCAGGATGGGAGCTTCCCGGACAGGGATGACATCATCTGAAAAGGGAGACAGATAGAGATCTCCCCTCGTCCCTGTCCTCGGTTATTGGACACGTCTGATAATCTCCTGAGTTCAACAGGGTGTTTTTATTTTGGAGGTGGTTCTTGCCTTCCTCCTGTGTGCAGTTTCTTGGGCGAATCTCTTTTTGTCCAGCTTTCCATTTGCTTTCTAAGGGTGCAGCTACATTGTAGAAATAATGCAGTTTGACACCACTTTAAGTGCAGTAGCTCCTTCCTATGGAATCCTGGGATTTGTAGTTTTACAAGGTCTTTGCCCTTCTCTGCCAAAGAGTGTTGCTGCCTCACAAAACTACAAATCCCAGAATTCTGTCAGATGCACTTAAAGTGGTGTTAAACCGCATTATTTCTACAGTGTAGACACATCCTAGGACATGGGAGTTTTGATGCCAGAAACACTAGAGCTTCAATACATGTTTTCCTGCTAGATTATAGCTCCCAGAATCCCCTAGCCCCATAGCTCTGGACCACGCCTACAATGGCTGTCATTTTTTCAGAATTGCAACAAGTTTCTCAGAATTCTTAATGTGCCTATGAGCCCCCAAAAGGTTGGGAAATCCCTGTGCTATGTTTT
The DNA here is from genome assembly GCA_030847615.1 of Gambelia wislizenii. NCBI lineage: Eukaryota > Metazoa > Chordata > Lepidosauria > Squamata > Crotaphytidae > Gambelia > Gambelia wislizenii. The sequence continues at coordinate 42,946,139 of JAUMIR010000002.1, forward strand.
TTTTATCTTGTACCTATTTTGAGAAGAGACTATTTGGGGAGTGGGGAGGCTCAAGGTAAATAAGGCAGACACTGTGTTCTCGTTTCAACCAAAATTTGAGGAAGAAGAGAACTCTCCGAGAAAAGGGCCTTCTCACTGCACAAGTGGCGTTTGGGTGCTCACAGCTGCCAATTCCCCGAGTTGTGTTTAGTTTCTATTACTTCAAAGAAAAGGAGAAAAACTGACCAGCCCTTTCTTCCTCTTTCTGCAGAAAATAATTATGAAGCCATCCTTCTCTTACTAACAAGATCTGTTAACTTTCATTTTTAATTTTTTTTTTAAAAACCCACAATAGTCATTCTGAAACACACTAGTAATGAATGGGGGGGGGATTAAATGAGCTTGAATAAGTTCAAATGCTCACTTTTATTAAGTAGTCAGCTTGTTGACATTGTCAAAGTGTTTTGTTATGTTCAATAAATATGAATTGCAAGTAGACTTTGTTGCTTAAGAGAGTGGGCTGCCTATTGCCAGAGTCTGCACACATTTTAAGAGGCATATATTGGAAGGGTAGGGCAGTGAAAAGCCTGGATTCCCTGTCCTCTTGGAAAGCCATGCCTCATTTTAAAGTACAAACTAGAATCCTGCTGACGAGGCAATTGTCCCATTGAGAACAATCAGTGCTTAACTGTATGGCTTTTCTCCACTGAACTGGAGACCTTCCCAAACTGGCTCAGACTGGTACACCCCCCTCCACCACCATTGCAAGGTACTGTGCAGTTTCTAGAGCTGTTGGACAATCCTATTTAGATTTGAAATAGGGAAAGGCCTATATCTAATTGGCATTGCTTCAAGGTGTGTAGTTCCATTGTTTGTCTCCCAGACCATCAAAGAGTCATTACCAGGTCATTACCAAAGGGTGAAAGACAGAGGTCACACTCACATCTTTCCTTTGCACACAAGCCATAAGCTTTGCACTCATTGCTCCAAGCACATGGGCCTTTCAAACCCACCAAAAGAATAACATTCCTTGCCCAGAAGTTTCCCCACACTCCAAGTGACAGCCCCCAAGTTAGGAAAGGGTTAAATACAGACAGACACAGACAAAGCAGGAGAGACACACACCCAGACAGAGATAGAGCTCTCTCCAGAGAAAGTATCCAGGGCATTTCCTTCATTTTGAATCCTCTACATGGGCTCAGCAGGATCAAGTGAGATTTACAGGTGTGTGACTGCAACTCCCCAACCATAATCTTCTACACTTATGTGTTTGTTCTACTATGGTTACCATCTTTTGAAAAGCAAAAAAGACACATGCACTGACTATTTCAAACTACCAAACGCTATGATGACTCTCTCTTTAAATGTCCCTACTATATAAGTTGTGATAACTGCTACTAGAAATATTCCTAAGCTTCACTGTACTTAAATCATAACAATTTTGTCTTCCCTTTTGCCTTTCTCTGCTTCTTCTGACAGCCGCCTCACCTGCCCCAAACTGCCTTGTTCCATCACTGCCACACTTGGCCAGTTGTTTCCCCCCCTCTGGGTCTGTCTCTCTTTTCCTCCCCACCTGCAAGACACACACTCTCTGTCTCTCAACATTTTTGTTGGACTGGCTTCCATCCCTTCTCCTGAAGAAGCTGGTGAAATGGTGATGAGGAGGTGGCACTGGTGGGCAGGAGGCAAAGCAGCAACTGACATTTAAAATGTTTTAGCTCTGAAAAAAAAGGACATGTTTGGGGAAAGGAGGTTGTATGTCAACCCAAGTTCAACCCATAGCATTTTCATTTCACTGTTATTATGCAGCAGTCTGATAAGAAGTGAAGAGATACAATGTTTGTTAGACCGAATGCTGTTATTTCATATTGTATAGAACTACCGTATCAGTTAAAGTCAGAGGGCCAATGTTGTGTGACTATTATGGCTTTTTTCTTTCTTTTAGTAGTGGTGGCCAGGATGGATTTTAAGTACAGGTAGATTGAAAATCCTTGCCCTAGGATTCACTTATAGGCTCAGACAACAATCCATAAGCCTCTGTAAACAAATATTGCGAATACAGTAGATCTTGGTGATTGGGCCAAGGATATCCATTTTCAAAAACCCGGTTTCATTTCCCCCCTGAAATCCTGTACTAACAAGAAAGGGGCATCATCATTGATCAGATGAGAATGAAGGGCATTGGGCTCACAATAACCACAACTCTGAAATTGCCCTGCTGAAAATAATATATACTTTGTTAATTTTGTAGTTGTCATGACTCACACTTATTCTGCAAAGCATATGACATGAACAACAGGAAACCAAAGGAAACCCACATAGATTTTGTGGTGTCTTGGTCACGATATCAGTTTCATGTTCATGGTATTTCATGACAACAGCTCCCTTGCAACATGGGCTGATTTCCTAAACTTTGTGGACCACACTTCCACAGTTGTGACAAATCCAAACAAATAAGCGCTGTTGGCTGCTTGTTTGCTCTTCAAACCATCTGCACCCTTTTTGGTGGCTGTAGCTCAACTTGGCTTCCATCAGAAACTCGAGTGTGTCTGAGGTGAGCACATAGCAACTCCTGTCTGAATGAAGTAGGAGATAAAAGGTCCAAATGTTGCAAAGTGGCTGTAACTCTATAGTGGCTGTTCTATATTGATAGCTTGTCCATAACCTTGTGCTTCTGGGAAAGGGAATATGACACCCACCCAAAGTTTTGGTTTTATTTATTACATTTGTATTACGTCCTTGAGCAAGCAGGGATCACCAGCATTGAGGCCATGATATTGAGAACACAGCTGCGCTGGGCAGGGCACGTTTCTAGGATGGAGGACCATCGCCTCCCAAAAATACTACTCTACGGTGAACTCACCATGGGTCAGCGTAAGAGGGGCGCTCCAAAAAAGCAATACAAGGACTCCCTGAAACAACATCTCAGGTTTGGCCAAATTGATCACCAACAGTGGTCCGCCCTGGCCTCACATCGGGAGGCATGGAGATGCACTATCCACAATGCTGCAGCCTTATTTGAGAACTCACGCCGAACAAGTCTTGAAGAGAAACAACAATGCAGAAAGAATCACAACCCAAAAACATCACCCAAGGAGACCTTCTGCTGTGCTTTTTGCAACCGGACTTGTTTATCTCAGATTGGCCTTTTTAGTCATCAGCGCGCTTGCAGAAAGCGCGGGATGAGTCCTTCCTGAATCTTCGTTTGCGAAGAAAAGCCAGACGTCTGAAAACAAACAAAATTAGAAGAGCCCTGCTGGATCAGATAAAAAAGGTGTATAGTCCAGCATTCTATTCCCACGCTGGAACATGGAACATGAAAGACATGGGAATGATACATAAGGACACAGTGGGACATATTGTTGGAAGTGAGGAAGCATCAATGTTTATTTACAGTTCTCTCTGTGTGTCACTGATCTGTGTTTTCAAGGTTTTACTTCCTACTTGTATGCAAAGGTCACTTCCTCCCTGGCTCCAAGTTTTAGTGTTTTAAACTCTTTGTCTCAGAAGCCATCAGACATGAGGCAGCTCTGCCTCAGTATGCCTTATACACACACAGGAGAGTCAGACTTAGGGAATCTTCCATCCATGTTAGATAACTCTTCTATCTATTTTTCTTATCTAGGATGTATTCTCTGCCACAATAAACATAAGTTCTGTCTTTTAAACCTTACTAGAGCATCCTGCATCTAGTTTTTATCCTGTTTTATACCGGAAGCTCATATTGCACTGGGGATATGCTGCATTCTGCCTAATATAAATACCAATAATTCCCTACAAATATTACCCTCCCACTCTTCAGCAACTGGTATTTAGACCCATATGACTTCTGATATTGGATGTATCACAGAATCATAATGACTCGTAGCCTCATCTAGGCTTGCCATATTCTGCTTCCTCAAATGATGAACAGTTGCTCCCCCCCACTATATTTCAAACTTCGTACAACTTTTTACCATTATAGCTGATCTAAGAGAACCAGGATAGAGTAATGTTAGAAGTGCTGGGCTTGGAATCAGGAGATCCAAGTCTAAATCTCTGCTTAGTCAGGGAATTAACCATATGATTATGGGCCACCACTGCCTTTTAACAAACCTATTTTACAGAATTGCTGTGGGGATTAAAAGAGAGTGGGAAACCAGATGAAGTGGACATGTGCATTTCCAGTGTGCTACAAATAAAGGAACAATGTTAGCATTTTGCCAGGCACAGACACTTCTAGTAGTACAGTAGTCTTCATCGGGTTGCTATTTTTTTGGCATCAGTTTTTCAATGATGGCAAATTGCTACAGCTCCATGGATATACCACACGAAGTCTTTTTTACATCCTTAGCTTTGTGGCTGCTGTTTCATTTCCTTAATAGTTTTTAAATGTGCAGGTAAATGGTATTCTTCTCTTATGCACATTTAGCTTAGTAAGACATACACGTGAATAAAAATGTCAAATGTCCATAGCATGCTCCCAAGACAAATAAGTGTGGAATTAGCCCATCAAAAAAGACTTCATCTTTTCTTTGTAATGATTTAAATCTATTCCTCCCTGTCAAGGCTATTCTGTGGTCTCTCTGCCCGGAACCGCCAGAGTTAGCTTCCCTGTAGAGGTAAACCTGAGCGGCCTCACTCAGGCCAAAATGCCACCACTCGCTGAGTTGAACCCCCTTTCCACACAGCACAGCGAGAAGCTGTGCTGGGTCTCTGATAACCAGTGGGATTACTCGCCACTGTGAGCCAACCAACTCTTCCCTCCTATCCCCAGAGAGAAAGAGAGAGAGAGAGAGACCAATGACCAAGGGATACAGGCACATGCAGCACCAGCATATAGGAAGATTAAGAAAAGCTTATTTCAAGCAAGTTCAAGTTATGCAAATCTCTCATGAGGACAGGCACCTTCCAAGCCCCCAGGCCCACTTTAAAGTTACAGAAATAGCAAAGGTATTAAAGTCAAAGCATTCAGTTATTTTAAGCTACATTCAGCCAAAGTTTAAGAAAATAAAATAAAGTTCTCTAATGCAATTCTAAACAGGCCCGAAAGATCTATTCACAATCTGTAGTCTTCTGTTGGATGCAGTTCATATCCATCTGGAATCAGGGGAGCTGTGAGTCAGGCCAGCCAGCCCTGCTCTAACAGAGATCCCCAGCTCTTTGCTCTAAAACATGATGTTCTGTCCAGAGACTCTCATGACACCCCCAAATCTGAAGATTCACATTAAGGATCTACTGTAATAAGCTTCTGTCTACCCTCTCCTCTTGCCTTTTCCCAGCGCCTTCTTTCCTCAGAATAGCAGCATAAGGTGGCCAACTCAACTGAGGGCTTGTCTTAATGGTGAAAATACTCCTTGCAGAATGCGAGGAGAATCCTACCTGTCCCAATGACAACCTGTGTTGTTATGCAGTTTTGTGAAGGTGAGGGGCCCAAAATGTCAAAAACTCTGCAGGAAAAGCCTTTGCGGCTTTCCCCAGTGTTTTTGAAAAACAATGGAGAGGTGTATTCCCCCTTGTTAGCACAGCGATTTGGTATGAATCGCTGTCCCATAGTTGTCAGGCCCTGCTCTTCTGACTCTGAAGATGAGCTAGAGAAAGAGAGAGCTTCAGAGTAGGATTTGAGGCATGGAGTAGAGGCAACAGCACCCAACCCCACAGAGCTGCCTGGCACCTCAGAGATAGCAGCAGGGGACAGAGCAAATAACCAAGACTTGGCAGAGAGGCCTGGCCCCTCAGATGGAGAAACCTTAGACCCAGTTGTACCCACCTTTCAGGAACGCGGACATCAAAGAGAGGAGGAGCGGAAGTCTCAGTGTATTTATGAGAGACGCTGTCTTATCAGAGAACAGCTGTGCAATCACTGAGTCAGTATAAATCAGGGAGAGCTGCTCTGCCAACTTGTTAGACTTTATCTGACTGAATCGGTGGGAAACCTTTGCTCCTAATTCCTCGTGTTGCCTTGCCTAGACTTTGACTTTGGACTGTACCAAACCCCCTGCTTGTCGTGACCCTGGACTATCAGATTGGTAAACTGGACTATTCTCTGGCTTTTGTGGACTTGTTCTGTTACCTAGATATTTTGCCCTACTGTTGTAATTCTGTGTGACTGTGAGTTCTGGGCAGACTGCCATGTTTTATCTGCTAATGGCACCTTGCCTTGGCTGGTTTTCCAGACAGTAGTATAAGAAGCATGACCCTGATTGGCTGGATGAGTGAAGGGGCGGGACTTGATAACAGGAAAAGCGCCTGAAGCTGCCATGTTGTTGTTTTTTACCTTAACAAGTGATTGCTAAGGCAATAAAATAGGGTTGTTTTTCTTCTTTTTGTAATGACAAAATATTGATCCAATGCACATACTGAACAGTTTTTTTAAAAAGTTCTGCGGCAGGAAAAAAAAGGTAGATTAAAAAAAAGGTGGGGGGAATTAACTTGTGGCCACTATTTTGACTGGCAGCAATGCACAGCTTTCGGTGGGGGGAACCATTAAGACAAATTGCAGCTACTGTGATTTGCTACTATAGCAGAGCAACCCATTTTGGGGGGGGTCTCGTATAGCCAAGGCCAGGATGGGGGAGCAATGAACTGCACTGTTCTCTTCTTCCTGGGGGACCTCTACTGCTGGTGCATTGCCTCCACTGCTGTGCTTTTAACTGTTGGGAATTAGAGTGTCCCAGGGTGTTGGCCCTTTTTGGGAAACAATTGAAGCTGAAATGGTTAGGAATCAGCCTTCCCTCTAGCAGAGTAGCAGTTGAAGGAGGCCTCAATCTGAGGATGCTTCCCTGAGAACTGAAACTGACTCAAAAACAAACAAGGCAGGCAGTTTCAGGTTACAAACTTAGAAAACTTCACTAATGGCTTTAATTTACATATACATGGAGAGCCTGAATTCTAACTATCTGATGAAAAGATTGGGTAAAACGTTCATCTAACTCACCTACTGGATGAGACTTTGTGAAGCATGGCTGGAGAGAGAAAGGCAAGAAGCAGTGAGACTAACTGAAGACCTACAGAGAAGGAATATGTATTCATATAACCTATGACTAGGAAGTGCCCTAGTCATATGGTCTAGTTAAGTAGTTACAAAACACGTGACTGTGAAATCATAGAGATACGAAGAGTAAGAAAAGGCGTAGATCAGTGGCTCTTAACCTTTTCTTTACCAGGGATTCCCTTTAAATATCCTTTCGTTGCCACAGACCCCCAAGACTTAACTCAAGATTTAAAACCCTAACAACAACAACAATAATACATGATGATGATGATGATGATGATGATGCAATTACACCATCCATTAAGCCTTCCCTCAGAGGCACTGGAGGGGGAGGGAAGACTTTCCTCCTGCTTCTTCCTACAAATTTGTGGCTAGAGCAAATTGGAGAGCAATGCGCAGGACAAGCCAGCCAGCCTTTGCGGACCCCCTGTGAACACATCGCAGCCCCTGGGGGTCCATGGACCACACATTATGAACCACTGGTTTAGATGAAAGAAACAGAATGGTTTTGACAGCAGGGAATTCTTCTCTAAGACCCACTTGCTCTAACAGCAAGGGGGGGGGGAGAGAATACCAGGTGGTCGTTTACACGGCAAAAATCATCCTCAAAGAATTCGCCAAGATGCCTTAATAGTTCCCACGTGTTCCGCATCTCCAGCGACCTTTTCAGAAGGAGGGGGTCTGAAAAACTCCTAAGTGGCATATTTAATGACACTGCTGATTTCCCAACTTTTTTTAAAAAGTGCTGCATATTTGCCATTTAAAGCATTTGTGAACTATCCGACACTTTGAAATTCGGAAGATCCACCATCCACAGAAGTGGTCGGTTCAGTAACGTGACACCACAGAAACCTGCCCACACATCCGTTGTACCTTTCCGGTAAACATCTGCTTTGAAGCATCCTCTTAAAACATCTTTCGTTTTCCTAATGTAGGCAGTTCAGAGAACAACGAAGGGTGGCAGGGGAATAGCTTGGATCTTTGGGGGGAAGAGAAAGTACAAGAGCAGTTACGTTTATGTCACAGGAATATTGATGTGTTTGAAAAAATTGCCACAGGAATCTAGCATAGCTAACACCTCCATGGCTGCTACAAAGTTGAGTTACCACTATTGAAAGAACAAAGACCATAAATGATGACGAGAAGCCCAATCAGAACTCAATGAGGGGGGGGAAATAGCTGACCAATGGGAGAACGAGTGGCGGGAATTCCTGAAGGACGTACATTGGAAAGGAATGACATACTTCATTGATTGATAGGTAAGATCATTAAAATATGCAGAATATCGATGTCGTGGGAACTAGAATAGTTCGAGGTAAAGAACCTCGCATCTTATTTAAATGCACATTATAATCACATCTGAACTACATCGTGGAACTAAGTAGGATCCGAAATAATATCGTGGGAACTTTGCGACACTAAATCGAAACTGCGCTAATGCGATAAATACCGCAACAAAAATAGCCGTGGAACCGGCCCCCAGATTTTCCCAACACTAACTTGCCCATCTGCATTCTTCCCTCACCTCGTGACTCAGCCATGCTCCCATCTCTGGTTCTTTGCACTCTGCTACTGCCTCTCCTACCCTTTCCTTCACCCTGTGACACCACATCTCCCTTGCACCCTGCTACTTATCATGCCTACCTCTCTAATATCTTGCACTTTGCCACTACACCTTGCATGCTGCCTTCCCTCCTTCCCACCCCTTGCCTCACTCACCCTTCCCTCTTACTCCCTCACCTCACCTTCTCGAAATCTGCCATTCCATTTCTTCTTGGACTTTGCTCTTTGCACTGCTCACTGTCCCACCTCTCCTACTCTGTCACCTCAACACACACAGTCACTTTCCTTGCTTCTTCCACACTGCAACTTGTATAACTCAGGGGTTGTCTAGATGAGAAGATATAATGCAGATTGGGGTGCATTATTGCAAATTGGCAGCAGTGCTCATTTGTCTCCATAATGTTTTGGGAAAATCTATTGTATGTGAAGCTATCCACATTTGAAGTGTACATGCAGCCATGCCTGCAAATCAAGATGGTGGTTGAGAGTACAGCACATTATTATTCTCCACACGTGTTGTTGCCGCTGCACAGTATTTCTTTTTTACTTGTAAACCAAAGGTGTGCAAGTGCAACCTTCTGCTTCTAAAAAGTTATTTGGTTGTCTCAGTGCAGCAAAAAAATATGCACACTCGATAACATGAAACTCAAAAATGGTGCCTCCGGCCACTTCCTTGCCAGCAAACCTACCCAACACCCACATGGGTGACCAATCTGCTCTCCCCTTCCACCCTCGCTGAGAATGCACAGTGTCTTGAATTGGATGTCCAGACATGCGATGATGTGTAAGCCAATGCATTATTCAAAAAAACCTCGGGAAATCCACAAAGGGTTCCCCCTCCTGTAGTAAATTGAGCTTTTGTCCCCAAATGCCATGAATCTTATTTGCAGAGTGTTAGGTATTCTAGTTGCATTCTATGAGTATTTTCATTGTCTAAACTAGTAGTTCTTAACCTTGGTCTGGGGATCCCCAGGGGTCCACAATGTCCTCACAGGGGGTCCTTGAAGGCTGCTTGGCCCACCACCTTCCTGCAGTGGAGTGGCCACGTGACAGGAGCCAAGGCAAAGGCTGGCTGGCTTACTTGGGCAGTCCATTGCCATTCAATCTGCTCCATCCACAAACCTGCAGGATGAAGCAGGAGAAAAGTGTTCCCTCTGACGGAAAATTTAACTGATGGTGTTATTGTATTGTTGTTGTTAGTGTTTTAAATCTTGAGTTAAGTCTTGGGGGTCCACAACAACAAAAGATATTTAAAGGGTATTTCTGGTAAAGAAAAGGTTAAGCGCCACAGATCTAGACAACCCCTCATTTTCCATCTCTCCTACTACTCTCTTGTCTCACCTATGCACTGTCACAGTGTGCCTCTCATTTGCTTCTTACACACCACCATTTGTACAGCTCACTCTCCCGTCTCTCCACCTCATCTCCCCCCCACCTTCTGTCACACTGTTATGGTGCCCCTCTCACTTCCTTCTTGTGCATTCACTGTCCTATCTCTCCTACTCCTTCCATTCCCTCACCTCACCTTCTTTGCTTTCTTCTTGCACTCTGCCACTCTCACTGCTCACCTTCACTCTACTCATCCATGAAATTCCTAATTAAACTTGTTTTTTTGCAGAATAGTTTGACAGTAGAATGTCCCTACGTTTTGCCCCATATTTTGGCTTCTTAAAGTGGTAGAGACGTTTCCTTTAAAATGAAGGCGGGCAATCTGGACCAAATGACAATCCAAACAGGCACTAGGTGGCATGCCTAGATTACAGGTAAAACCCAGATGTCCAGGTGATGTAGCAACCCTAGCCTTGTTTTCCATGGAAATATGTAATCTCTTTACTTTTCAGTTGGTAGCCATCACTGTAACTTGTGATAGCAAATGCTACAGATTGACTATGTGCTGTGTGAAGTACTTCATGATACCCATCCTAAAATCTCTCACCACTCAGCTTCGTTGGATGGCCCTGATTCTAGTATTATGGTCAGTATCCAGAGGCATCATTCCACTAAATGGAATGGGCAACTGCATGGGGCCAGGACCAGCTTTCCCCTGTGGACCTGTGGGCTGCATCTCCTCCCTTCAAGACGAAATACCTCTATTTCCCTCTGCAGTCCTTTTCAAAATGGTAACACGTTGAAATTGACATCCTAATTGAACATTAAGAAAGAAATCTTAGCTAGATCAAGATGGAATTGTGAGGGGGGGATTATTCCTTCTCACTTAGGGAGATGGGATAAGGTACATTTAATCTAGACTCCTCCTTCTAACCAAAAGGGTAGATGCAGAGAAGAGGGTGAACCCTGGTGTCACAATGACTGGGAGGAAAGGAGGAAGGGTTGTCTAAATGGTGAAAATACTCTTCATAGAATTCAAAGAGGATACACCATCCCGCATCAATCCACAGTATTCAGAAGGAGGGGGGGGAATCCACCAAAAACTCAAAAGGAAAAGCCTTTGCAGCTTTTCCTGTGTGCCAGTTACACGACAAAAATTGTCGCAGGGCTTACCGTGACTTCCTGATCCCGTATCCGTCCCTCGCTGTTTATACGATTTTTGTCACTCTTTAGGAAATCCTGGAAGATCCCGTGATTGATATTTACACGACAAAAGTCTTTATTCGTCCCGCACTGTTATATCCCGTGCTTTTGCTGTTTACACATGTTTAGCTTACCTGGATTTTTTTGGGGGGGGCTGTCAGTCAAGGATGCAATTACTCGTGTTTTCACAACCTCGGTGATGCACTTCCTTTAGGGTTCCGTGCCATGAGCAATGCTATTGGCTGGCTGGAGGGGGGGAGAGAGAGGGGGCAGAGGTTTGGTATTCCCCTTGCCTCTTTAAAATGTTAACCTTTAAGCAGAGGCAGAAGACATTTTGAAAGACCTCAGATGGAGGAACAATTAAACCATGTCCTTTCCTTTTGAAATCAAGCCGAGTGGGGGGAGTAGAGGCTTGGAATTTCTTTCACTTTAAGCAGAGGCAGAAGGCATTTTGAAAGACCCAGACTGAGATCTTTCGCTCAGAAGCAGGAACGAGTGCTTTCTTTTTGAAATCAAGCCGAGTGAGGTGGGGGGGGGCTTGGGTTTCCCCTTGCCTCTTTAAAATGTTAACCCTTACAGCAGAGTTTTAGCAGCAGAGTGAACTTGCTGATTGAATGATTTCAAGCCAGCGACAGACAGGCATTTTGAAAGACACAGACACAGAGAGGGAGAATTAAAGGGTGTTCATTCACTCAGAGGCTGGAATATTTTACTGTGCCCATTCAGACCCAGGGAGGTGATCAAGGCAGGGGATGAATGGGCGACCCTCTGCCCACCACAATCTCTTTGTAACATGCAGTTGAGGAAGAGGTTAAAGGTGAAGGGTTTGCAGTGTAGAGATCCATTTAAAAAGGTGATTGAGTACACACGCACGCACGCACGCGCACACACACACACACACCAACCTACGTGCCGCTGGAAGGGATGCCTTTGTTTTCAGCTGGTGAGGCTGGATCTGTTGAACGGGTGACTGACCCCTCCTTTTCTTGTCGCTGATCTCTAAGTCCGCCCCCAGTCACCATTTCTGGTCATCCCCTAGTACCGAGATATTTTGTCCCAGGCTGTTTACATTTCCGATCTTCCGAATCCTCCAGGGATTTTTTTAAAAACCGGCACAAACCGCGGGACTGGAAGTCCCACAGGTTGAGGGATAAAAGGTGACCTCCCTTCTGAAAATCACGTACCCGACCCGATGTATGTGTAAACTGCCAGGGATCGACACGAATTCTTCCTGGGACATTTTCATCGTGTAAACAGCACCCTGAAGTTTTTAAAAAGTACCACAGGGAATGCACATTGCTGCTCATTGGGATTCACTTTCATTTGCATTCCCAATAAGATCGGAAGTGGGAAGCTGATTTTTTGGACATGGGCAGACGATGGAACTTGCTAACAAAGCAAGAGCCCTGAACCACCATGTTGGATTTTCACCTTAGCAATTGTGTGCAGAGGCGATGAAACAGCCTTAAAAGAAAAATATCTAGGTGGAATATCACACTTTTGCATCTTAGATATAATTTTTTAAAAAAGACTTCATCAGTGACAACTGGTAAAAATAAAAATCTGAGTAATTCACTCATGCCCACCATCTTAATTCACAGGCATGCCTGTTGGGACAACAAAAACAGATAGCTTTGCATGAGTGCAATTTTGCCAAAAAAAGTTAAGACAAATTGAAGCTGCTTTGAATTGGTGTTAGTGCACATCAGTCCAATCAGTCCAATCCCCCCTCATATAAACACCACAATAAATAAGTACCTCTGCTCCCAAGTCTTTGCAAGTTGCAGCAACAAATCAAGTACGCTTGCAAATGGTAGCAAGCTGGTGTGCTACAATGCATGCTGGAGATTTGCACACAGCCCTTATCTCTTGCCTCTGGGCAGATCCCACCAAAATGGAGAATTTGCAACCTTGTTTCCCACCTGAAAATTTACAGGTAACTGCTTCAAGACTGCGGAGTGACCTCTCCTCCCAGAGCTGAAACATCTTTTCCTTGTTGTTACTCATCTGGTCTACAGTCTCCAGTTTACAGACGAACCACCATTTCCACAGTTTCTGCATCCACAGATTCAACCATCCATGGCTTGAAAATATTCCCCCCCCCCCAAAAAAAAAATTCAAAAAGCAAACCTTGATTTTGCCATTTTATATAAGGGACATGCTTTACTACACTATTGTATATAATGGGACTTGAGCATCCATGGATTTTGGTATTCATGGCAGTTCCTGGAACCAAACACTAGTGGATACCAAGGCCCCTCTTTTAGCTCAAACTACCTATATTTCAACTGCAGAATTTAAGGGCCGAGATAGAATTTTCCATTTTAAGTACAGAATTTCAGGACAGATATTATCAAATAAGACAGATATGAAACTTTATTCTGCTCTGGTCAGTCCTCACCTTGAATATTGTGTCCAGTTCTGGGCACCACAATTCAAGGATGTTGACAAGCTGGAACATGTCCAGAGGAGGGCAACTAGAATGGTGGAAGGTCTGGAAGCCATGCCCTATGAGGAGTGGCTTAGGGAGCTAGGATTAGTTTGGGGAAGAGAAGGTTAAGAGGGGACACGATAGCCCTGTTATATATTTGAAGGGATGTCATAGTGAGGATGGAGCAAGCTTGTTTTCTGCTGCTTCAGAGACAAAGACATAGAACAAAGGACTCATACTAAAGGAAAAAAGATTCCACCTAAAATAAACATTAGGAAGAATGTCCTGACAGTCAGAGCTATTTCACAGTGGAATACAGTGCCTGGGAGTGTGGTGGAGTCTCCTTTGGAGGTTTTAAAATAGAGGCTGGATGGCCATCTGTTGGGAGTGCTTTGATTATGTATTCTTGCAAGGCAGGGGGTTGGACTAGGAGCCTCTTGTTGTTGCTTCCAGTTCTATGAGTCTATGAAGCAAAGATCTGAGATAACTTTCAATTCCTGGTTAAAATCTGAAGTTCTCCAGTTGCCTCATAATGTTAACATTTCTCAAAACTGCTGATGCAAGAGGTTTGCCACCCTCACATGTTTAGGCCACAAATCACATGCTGACCAGCTGTTGTGTGTTGCTACACACTTAAAAACACAGGAGTGACTCATCCATGTGGTTTTGAGTTTATTTAAATTCCTCTCCATGAGTTTGGCCACTTCTCCAGAATTGACATTCTTCTTTCATTCACTGATTACCGTAGTCTAACTCAGATTAGGTCAGAACTGTGAAACCATTGAAATCTAGTATTTTCCCAGGCTGCCCTTTTTTCTTTTAAAAGGCCTGGTTTGTGGCATTAAAAAATGTAATGTAATGTTCTATTGATTGAATTGATGGGTGATGTGATCCATGAGACAGGTGGCAAGATGGCTGAAAATGTCTCATTTCCTGGGGGCTTTCTAGATAAGACTTTAATTTTGTATCCACCCAGCTTCAAACAGAATCTTATGGGCTCCAAATGCCATCACCTGTTCCCTCCCATGGTTGCTTCTTCCATCTTCTTTTCTTACTCCCCCCCCCCATAAAAAAATTGCTAAGCAGAAACAGGCATGAAAGAATTCCTTTTGCTGGGTAGAACTTGGAGCTCTCTGTCTGGAAGCAACCTTGGTCGCATTACCATTACACTGATAGCAGTTAGCTCTCAAGTCACATTTTGGTTGCAAGGCCCTAACTTGAAAATAGAGAATGTGCGATCCTCTAATTGCTACTGGACTAAAACTCCCATCAGCTCTCACCAGCATAGTCAATGATGAGGAATCATAAGCTTTGGAGTCCCACCAACCTCTGGAGGGCCACATGTTCTTCACACCTACCCAGCTCAGCTGAAGACCATGTTGTTTGAAGGAAGTCTTTCTCCTCAAGAAGAGCATGTCTGCTGTACTATGGCCCTAGCGACATTCATTCAGTTAGACCCTCCTTTGTCAAAGGTTCTGAGCAAAATAAAATTATCTTACTGGAACTTGGATCATACAGGCAGTTTTTGTGGACTGGAGTAGTTGCTTTATGCTTCAGTTCTTCTACAGCAAGGATTAGTATAGGGAGAGGGCTTGGGTTGTACTTGGATGGGAGACCTCTAGGCATCTCTAGAAAGAGCTTGGGAAGGATCCTGCCTGCAGCCCTGGAAAGGACAGCTGCCAGTTACAGGTGGATATATTCAGTTTATGGTTGCATAAGCCAAGTTCCACAAGTGTAAGCATTTCACAGGGAACTCAGTCCTATTGGTAGCCTAGGACTGAGTCCCCTGTGCTTGACCTCTGCTTGACTAGAGCAGAACCATCCAACCCATTGGATTGACTCACCATACAGCAATTGATTCATTGGGTCTCCTATAGTTGGAAAAAACTAATATGACTCTGGCTCTGCAGTCATGCATTCTTGGATGGTGCATAAGTATCCATCAGTGACTTCAATGTGTCACTAGAGTCCCTGGGATTGCAGAAACAACCACTGAGCTTTATTCCGCATTGCATGATGGGACAAGAAGCAGGCACATTGACAGAAACATCATCAGTTGCACCATTTTGGTCTTCAGCAGATTGTGTAGCTACAGGAGTGTACCTTTACAGCATGCAAACACAATGGTAGGATCTCAGCCAAACTGCCTGCCATCCCTGTATTGGATGATGTCAGGGACATGGCTATACCCCTTCATGTCACTAGTTTCCCATCCAAAGCTGGCTTCGCTTACCTGTTGCCTTCCTTGTGCAAGACAGGTGAGGGGGAGCAGGCCAGGTTATCTCCCCTTTACCTTCAACATACAGGAAAGGGGTATGCGTGGGGGGCAGCTCCCTTCTCCTGGCTCCTTTCTGGGGCAGGCAACTGGAAAACCTCTGCGTTTTTGGACTGGGCTCACAAACTGGCTGTTCCCCACCCAGTCTATTCCTTCAACACCATCAATACCCCCTGACACTGTCTTCCTGTTCTTGTGTCAGGTTAGCAGAGACATGAGCAGAAACCCTGTATGCATCAGCCGTTTTTTTTTTTTTTTTTGGCATGCTTTTGTGCATGGGAGGAGCTCCCTCTTGTTTTACACCTCAGGGAGCAAAATAGTCTCAATAGTCAACTATAAAAAAAAGGGATCTGATCTGACCCATGCACAGCTCTTCTTTCAATGATCCCCCTCATCAAGGTTCTCTATTATTAAGAGCAGAATATGTGCAACACCCATCCACATAAATGCTGGAAGTCTTGGCCAGCAGAGACTGTGGTTCTGGCTAACAGGTATAGTTTTACTTCCTCTCAGGTATTTCTTGCATATGCAGTGCTGGGAGAGAAGACATCTGAACAGCTTCATGGACGTACACAAGGAGAAACGCATTGCAAAAACACACAGGCAAAAGTGACTTCTGTTACTTCCATCTAACGGTAATCAAATAATCTATTCAAATGAGTAGGTTTGAAGAAGTGTGGCCGGTTGCTATGGAGACACAAACACAGTAAAGCAGAACAAGGGAAAAAAAAACAAGGAAGAATGGACCCTCCCTAGATGTAAAAAAAGTGAATAAAAATGACTATGACAATACAACATTTCTTTAACTGGAAGTAGACTGGACCAGATGGCCCCCGTGGTCATTTCCATCTTTATGATTCTATGAACAAAATGTACCCAACAGTCTTTAACATCTCTCAGATGCAGACATACATGCTGACATCACAATAATTTAGCTATTGTGAGGATGTGACAAGGCCTTTTCAGTGACTCCTGCGGGCTCTGGGACTCCCTTCCTACCAAGGCAAGAATGGCCCCCTCCTTGCAGTCTTCTTTTCAGCAGGCAAAGCTATTATTCTGACAGGGTTCCTAGAACTGAAACATTTTAAAGAAAGGGTTTTTAACAGGGGGTTGTATTGTTTTAACTGTACTTTTAATTTTAACTGTGTTTTAAATTGTTCTTAAATGTTGTTGATAGATTAATTCTTTTTCACCTCTCTCTCTGTTTCATCTACCTCAACAGGTTGTTGTGAGAATCAAATGGAGGTGAGGGGAACATGCTCAGGGCCCGTCTACATGGTAAAAAAAAATATGTATGCCATTTGGAAGATCGATATACCGCATGGTCATTCGGATTCATACGTGTCATTTGGAAGGGGTGCTAGCGAATCCCCTGTAAACTATGTGGATTCGGCGTTTGGAAGGATTAGCGGATCTTGGCCTAAAATCCATACAGCCATTCAAATGGTTGATCGTCTGTACCCCCCACCCTGTTCGCACACATGCAAACAGGCAGTGTAATCTGGTTGGCTGGCCAAGTAGAGGGGGCAGGGCTAGCAAGGAGGGGAATTGGGAGCGGCTGCCATATTGGATTCCCGGCTAAGCGAGAGTCCAGTAAGTCCGTGAATTTTACATATATTTATTTTTATTTTACATTGTAAATAGGGAAAACCGACTCTCCACAAAGCAGGCACCTTTTTAAATTAAAAAAAAAAAGCAGTGGGAGATTTAAAACCGCCGCTTAGCTTGCTCGCTCCAGCCAGCTGGGGAAGGGAGGTCATACGGAGTTTAGGGGGGTAAAAAATCGTGTAGGCGGATTGTACGTATTCGAACAGCTGCCTATTCATATTTTTTTACCCCCCAAATGGATTTTTTTAAATCTTATAGACGGACCCTCAGTTGAACTCACGGGAGGAAAGGCAGGGATATAAGTGAAGCTGACAGATAATGAGCGTCTGCAGTTATAACTTCTGTGACTAACAACAAAATTGATTCAAATGACAAGAAAAAAAGATTCTAGCTAAGCATTAGGAAGAACTTCTTTACTGTAAGAAGAACTGTTCAATAGTGGAACAGACTGCCTCAGGGTGAGGTGTGGACTTGCCTTTGGAGGTCTTTAAACAGGTTGGATAGGCATCTTTCAGGAGTACTGTAGTTTTCTGTATTCCTGCAGGGTAGGAGGCTGACCTAAATGGCCCTTGTGGCCTCTTCCAACTCTAACATGTTCTAACATCTAACAAGATCCCGTAGTGATTCACTGTATTCAGAAGGAGGAAGGCCAAAAACCACACAATCTCAACAGGAAAAGCCTTCGTGATTTCTCCCGAGTTTTTTTTTTTAAATGCGAGGGAAATGTGCAATCCCGCTTGTTAGGATAACTGATTTGGATCGCAGCGCATTCCCTGATGAGGGTGAAAGAGGAAAGCTAATTTGGTCAGATGTGTGTGTGGGGCAGGCTGGCCAGCAACTAAGTGGCTAGAACTGCCATTTTGGATTTCCACAGTAGTGATTGTGCACTTTTTTTGCTGCGCCGAGGTGACCAAACAGCTTAAGTGGAAGGTCACACTTGTGCACCTTAGATTTACATTTTTTTAAAAAAAAATACTGTTCAGAGGTGACAACTTGAGGAGAATAAAAATGCGAGTAATTTACTTATGGCCACCATCTTGATTCGCAGGCATTCCTCCGTGTGAACATCAAACACAAACCGTGTGAACATCAAACACAGCTTCGCATACCAGTGATCTCGCCTAAAAAATCACGAAGATTTTCACGAAGATGGAATCACGAAAAAATCACGATGATGGAAGCACCAATCCACATTCCATCTTCTCGTCTAGACAAGCCCTTAGATTGTATCATTCTATTATTTTTTTTATGGCACTATTGCTCTAGAAACTGGCATGCCATGTATGAAAGATGGTGAAATAAGTAGGAAAACAAATGCTCAGGTTCAAAATATTAGCAAAATAACTGTTTTGTCATAATCCTAAATTTCATTTTGCAGACTTTCACTGTAGAAGAGCTCAAGTAGGGCAGAAATGGTTCTTCTGGTCCTCCCATTTGGTCCTCACATAATTCCTGTGACATAGTTTAATCTGAGAGAAAGTAACTAATCCAACGTCACCCTGCGAAGTTCCTTGCTGAAATCTGATACTTATAATGAGGATCAAGAAACCTGCATTCTTCAGCCTAATTTCATGTGGGAAGAAATGGGGGTGGGTGGGAGGGGAAAATGGGGCTGTCCCTACTTTCAGTTTTTACCCCACCCATTTCCTACATGTGGCCTTCAGAAATCAAAGGAAACATCTCCACAGAAAGAAATGCCCAACCCTGGCTTTTAATCACTGTATCACATGGTGGTATTTGTATGTCATGTTAAAAGAGTGGTGGGGAAAGTGGTTAGTGTGTAACCTCATCGTGCAGCCTTCAAAGCAACCCAGGAGACACCCAAATCTCCCATTAAATAAATTGGCTGCATCACTGAACTGACAGGACCTCAAATAGCAGTTTGTAGCTGGCCAACAAACCATTGCTTGTTCGTAGGTGCAGATTTGAATATGACAAGCAGTAAACATTTCACAAACTGTAGTGCCTGGCTTTCTGTTGTATTCTGAAGAGGATTTTGTTCATGTTGGCAACCGAAAAGGATTATACTGAGATCTTTCTGCCATTTTCCAATGCAATTCTGTACCATTATCAAGTCACATTTGGGTTCTGTTAGGGTACTGTAGGTTTGAGGATACTGACAAGAGGCCTGGAGAAGGGAGGACTAACAGAACGTGTATCTCATTATATCTTCAAATATGTGAAGGGCTGCCATACAGACAACAGAGAAAAATTGCTCTTTCACTTTAGTGATGATGAGATGAACCAAAGGGTTCAAATTAGGGGAGAAGCTTTTCACTAAATGTTAGGAAGAATTCCTGGACAGTACAAGCTGTTCAGCTGGGGAACAGACCACCTGAGAAGGTCATAGACTCCTCTTTGCTGCAGATATTTAAGCAGAACCTGCTTAATTTTTAAGCAGAACCTATAAAGGATGTCGTAGCAATGTACTTCCTCTTGTGTCAAAAGGGGTTGAAATAGACCGCCTTTGTGGACACTTCCAAAGCCATGATTTAAGTATAGATGAATCCTAATCTACTTCACAGCAGCAAGAGATCAGGCTCGGAGAACATACAAAATGAAAATGAATACTACTTACAGGTATAATGTATAAGATCAGTAACTATTTATCAGAACAGTATTTTTTGTTTTTAATAAAAACAGCAACTGAGATGATAGAGCCTTCAGTCCTTAGTTCATACAACTACCAACAGAGCTTGGAAAGGTGGGGAGGGGGATTTTTTTTGACTACAGATTCCAGAATCCCACAGCTAGAATGGCCACTGGAGGATTCTGGGAACGACAGACCCACACACTTCAACAAACAAACAAACAAGCAAACACTTTTACAAGTTTTGCATTTGGGTGTTACAGAATGACTCAGTATGTATAGGCAGTGCCAACTACAGCAACAAACAATAAGCAAAGGCCAAAGACTCCTCACAGCAAAGGCCAAAGTTTCCAGTTTCATCTATTCTTACTGAAAATACCAACAAAGATTATATAGCCCTTTATTAACAGAAAACCCGTAGCAGTCTTGGCTGAATTATGGGTTGAGGGAAGCAATCAAGGCAGTGTCACTACAGGCCATTGCATGGAACTACCTGTTTACTTCCAGAATACAGGTTCTTGCAAAGTGAGGTGAAGCTCACGTCTCATGGTTCCTTATGACAATGATGGGATTAATTGCTGACCCAGCCTGGACACTCCCGTCCCCTCCCATGAGAAAGAATATACAACACAGAATTTCTTCTGTGGTACATATGAGTAGCATAAGAGATTAGGTATATGAGGTTAATATGATTGAACTAGCTATACCCGGTGTAGCACACACCATCCCCCCCATGTGCTACACACACACACACACACACACACACACGGGTACATACGCTGCTCCCCCTGCCACTCCCCTACCACTCTCCCCACCCCCACTGCCCCTCGCCACCCTCTCCATACCCCCTGCTGCCTCCCTCCCCCCACCCCCCATGCCCCTCGGCACCCTCCCCACCTCCGCTGCCCCTCACTACTCCCTCACCACCCTCCCCATGCCCCACACCACCTCCCTCCCCACCCCCACCACACTTCGCCCCCTCGCAGCTCTTATACTGGCCCCCGGTGCAGAGAGTGTGTCATCCAGCCACACCGGAAGCCGTGGCTGGAAATCCCGCCCCTACTGCCACATCAGCCAATCAGAGTGGGGAAGGCCTGCTCTGATTGGCTCTCCCTTTGCACCCTCCACCCAGCCCATGGGGCAGGCCGGGAAGGTGGACATGGTGGCCCCCACGCCACCCACTATGCAGCGGCAGGGGGAACTGACCAGGGACGGGGCTCTGGGAAGGCCGCAAAAAGCCCACCAGTCGAGCCTAGTAGCCCCTATTCTGTGTCTTGGATTTCATATCCCAAGCATCATCACCTATTGACATCATTAGACAGCTTTAAAAAGGCTGTCAAGACGGTTCTCTTCAGGCAGGCTTTTCCAGAATAGCTAACCCCGGCCTCAGGAACCCCCTCTGGAGGTTGCTTCTGGACCTCCAAACTGATGCTGCTTGCTCGAAAGGGTTTTTAATAAACTGTATTATATATTGATTTTAATTTGTATTAATTTAATAATGTTTTAAGGGGGGGGGAAAGGATTTTGAGCTGTTTTATACTGTGTATTATTTTATTGTTGTAAGCCGCCCCAATTGCTCACAGAGGGGCGGGATAGAAATAATAATAATAATTATTATTATTATTATCAGATTGCTCCAATTTCTTAAAAGCTCTATCCACTGGGTTATTGTCACCATAAACCCCTTTATACCCATTTTTACATGCCTTTTCCATATTTCCAGTTTCTTCTTCTTTGTCACATGGGTGCCGTTTACATGATGAAAAAGTAGTGGGAGGAATTCATGTCAAGCACTGGCTGTTTACATGTACATCATGTTGGGCATGGGATTTTGGGAAGGGGGGGCACCTTTTATCATGCAACCCACAGGACTTTCAGTCCTGCGGTTTGTCCGTTTTTTAAAAAAAGTCACAGGAGGATTCGGAAAATCGTATGTCTAAACACCCCGGGACAAGATATCTCAGTACTTGGTGATGACCGGAAATATATGTGACCAGGGGCAGGCTCAGGGAGGAGAGGAGGGATCAGTCACCCATTCAATAGATTCAGCCTCACCAGATGAAAACAAACGCTTCCATTCCAGCTGCAAGTAGGTTTGTGTATGTCTGCATTAAATCACCCTGTTCAATGGATTTCTACACTGGGAAACCTTCTACTTTAACCCCGCCTTGCATGCTTGGTTTAAATTTTAAAGAGAGAGTAAATTGTAAAGAGATCACAGATGATCGCCCATTAACCCCCCACCTGCATCCAACCCATTTGTTTAAAGGTACAGTAAAAAATGCCACTGTCTGAGCAGGTGATCGCACATTCACACACACACAGCCTCCTGCATCCTCACTTTCAATAGGCTTTAAATGGTTTCTTTCAATTCAGAAGGACAGCAAAGGCTGTAGCCACTAAGCACCTCTTCCTTCCTCACTTTCATTGGGCTTTTAAATGGTGCTCTTTCAATTCGGAAGAACAGCAAAGGCTGTAGACACTAAGCGCCCCTTCCTTCCTCACTTTCAATGGGATTTAAATGCTGTTCTTTCAATTAGGAAGGACAGCAAAGGCTAGGTCGCTCACTCCACTCATCCTCTTATTGCCTCATCCCCAATGCAACACTCAATGCAATTCCTCCACTCATCCTCTTATTGCCTCATCCCCAATGCAACACTCAATCATCCCATCATCCGCAGCTCAGAAGCTTTAACAAACATTTGAGCCAGCCAATAGCATCACTTGTGGTACAAAACTCTAAAGGAAGTACGTCACTGAGGTTGTGAAAACACGAGTAATCGCATCCTTGATTGACAGCTAAAAAAAAAAAATATATCCCGGGACCGTAAAATCGTGTAAACAAACCAAGACAAAACAAAACCGGGGTAGTATATAGTGGGAGAAGGTACATATTGCGGGACGTGATGCCATGTAAACAATGATCCCAGGATCTCCCAGGATATCTGTAGGAGTAATGAGTCTAAAAAATAAAATTGTATTAAAAATTCCAGGATCTAGTTCTTTTAAAAAGCAACAAAAATTACCTTCTTTAAAAAAGAGTTAAAAATCATTCATTTACTTTTAACTTCATGCAGAGTGCAGCTTAGAAATGCAGACTGGCAAAGCTCAATTAACATTTAAAAAGGTCTGAAAAGACTCAGTTAAATTAGACTCATTACAAAACAAAGGAGTCAGTTTAAAATGCAAATCAAAGTTTACTGAAGGTATATCAATCTCTACATACTAAAACAAACTTTAAAAAGAGGTTCCTAACTAACTAATGGTATTTAGGGTAGGAAAACTCACCCAGCCTACAAGCGGTAAAAGGCTGCATGGTAAACATCATGGCATGGTTGCAGGAAAGTGGCTTAAGAAGGATAAAGATGGCTAAAGATGGAGTAAGATGGCTACAGCCTCATGGAGACTCTAACTTAAAAAAGAACTTACACAGAGCAATAAAATTTAAATTAGGTCATGTGTGGAATGACTCAGTTGGCTGGAAGTGCCCAGTGAAATAAGAGAAAGGGAATTTTGGGAGAACAAAAGCATGCAGGGAAAAACCCTAGACTTATCTAAGGATGTGAATGAGGTACACAAGATTGCTTTTACATTACAATGATTATTTCCCACATACTACATTCCCCTTCTCAATCGCAGGGTACGCCATGAACAATCTTCATTTCTTCTCGTAGTCTAAGGAAACTGTCCTTAGAAAGAGGCTTAGTTAAAATATCAGCTATCATTTCTTCTGAGTTGCAGTACTCCAGTTGAACAAGTTGACTCTGGCACATTTCTCTCACCTTGTGGAAAGCAATGTCTATGTTCTTTTTCAGAGGCTTGTCACTCTGAGAAATCTTGATACAGCTTTGATTGTCTTGCATCAAAATGGTTGGCTTCGGTTCCTCTATCCCAAGATCCAGAAGCAAATTCTGCAGCCATTTGATTTTATCACAAGCTGTTTTCGCTGAGACGCACTCAGCACCTGTGGAACTATCCGCCACTGTACTCTGCTTCTGACTTGTCCAACTTACTGTTCCACTACTGTAAAAGATGATGTTTCCACTGGTTGATTGTCTCTCCACCAAATCACTGCCCCAATTGGCATCTGCATAGGTAATCAGTCGTGGCTTGTCACATGCTGGCAGCATCAGTTTAAAGTCAGCAGTCGCTTTTAAATATCTTGAAATTCTTTTCACTGCAGTAAAATCTCGAAGAGTAGGAGAATTAACCATTCTACATAAGAAACCAACAGCATTTGCAATATCAGGTCTAGTGAAATTCACTATGTACAGAAGTTTTCCAACTGCAGTTCTGTACTTTTCACTGTCTCTCAAAAGTTCAGATGCCTCATTGCTCTTTAAGAAACCTACTTCCATAGGAGTTTGAGCATCCTTTGCATCTTTTAAACCAAGACAGTCCAAAGATCTGCTTTTGATTAAGAAAGAAGCTTCCATCACGGTCTCTTTCAATTTGTACTCCAAGATAGTGTGAGATATCTCCCAAACTTTTAATATCTATTTCTTTCTGGAGATTCAGGAGTATCTCTTGACTATCTGCTTTGTCTTGACTGCACAGAATCAAATCATCAAAATAACTTGCAATGTAAGTCCATCTATTGTTTCTGAATCTTTTGTAAGCACATTGGTCAACAGTGTCTGGATAAATCCTTCTTTGATAAGGAGCAGATTTAACTTTTCGTGCCATTTCTTGGCTGCTTGTTTTAACCCATACAAGCTTTTCTCAAGTTTACATACTAGATGCTCCTTTCCAGGTACTACAAATCCCGAAGGCTGTTCCATGTACAGTTCCTCATCTAGATCTCCATAAAGAAATGCTGTTTTCACATCTAGATGTTGTACATGCATTTTCTTGGAAGCTGCAACAGCCAATAAGGTTCTAATAGTTGTGTGTGTAACTACTGGGGAGAAAGTTTCATGAAAATCTTCTCCAAATTGCTGATTGTAACCTTTAGCTACAAGTCTTGCTTTATATCTTTCAATCTCCCCATTTGCATTTTGTTTTGTTGTAAAGACCCATCTGCAGCCAACTGCCTTCTTGCCTTTTGGCAATTCTGTCAAAGTCCAAGTTTTATTTTTATATAAGGATTCCATTTCCTCTATTGCTGCTTTCACCCATTTCTCAGAATCAGACTTTGGCAGTCCTTTGATCTTCTGCCAGTCAGAGGGTTCCAGAAGGCTTTCCCCTGTGGCTAGATAGGAGAATCTCAAAGGAGGCACTCCCCTGTTACCCCTTGCAGCCTGTCTCACCTGGACTTGAGTTCCTGGCTCTGCCCGTGGTGCGCCGACTGGTCCTCCGTCCTCTGGTAAGTTGTGGGCTGAGGGAGCCCCTTCTGGATGCAAAGCACTTGCAGGAGGGTGAAAGAGCTGCACACGCTCTGGCTGCCGCTGAGAATCAGGGTCAGGGTCTTCTTCCACTGCAAACACATCTGAATAGAAATCTTTGTTTGGATTAGAATTAAACTGAGGTCTTTCATCAACATAAACAGCACTTGTTATTCTCATTGTGCGTCCATCAGGGTTTAGGATTTTGTAAGCACCTTTGGCATAGCCAATAAAAATTCCCTCCTCACTTCTACAGTCCAGTTTGTCTCTTTTCTGTTTGGGAATATATGTATAAGCTTTTGATCCAAAAACCCTGAGATGGTTCAGTCTGGGTTTCACACCATGCCACAATTCAAATGGAGTAACATCTCTGGATCTGATTGGAAGTCTATTGTATAAGTATGTGGCTGTGCGAATTGCCTCAGACCAATAAGCTTTAGACGTGTTAGCCTGTAAAAGCATTGCAACTGCCATTTCCTTTAAGGTTCGGTTCATTCTCTCCGATAAACCATTTTGTTGAGGACTATAAATCCCAGAAGTCTGGTGTCTGATGCCATGTTCCTTTAAGAACTCATCAAATTGAGTATTGACAAATTCAGTCCCATTATCCGTCCTCAAATTTTGAATTTTATAATTAAATTTATTAGTGACATAATTAAAGTACTCTTTGAACTTTTCAAAAGCTTGACTTTTCTCCCTTAGGAGGTAGCAATGGCAGTATTTGCTGAAATCATCTGTGAGGGTCATGAAATAGAGGTTTCCACCAACTGATTTCTGTCTAAATGGCCCACAGATGTCAGAGTGTATCGATTCAAGAGGTTTAGTAGGTTGTCTTTCTGTGAGAGGCTTGTGTGAAGGTGCAGTAGCCTTAATTTTAATGCATTCCACACACCTTTCATTCACACAACAGTTCTTGAAATGAGTCTTTTGCTAGCTCTTGATTAGCCAATTTCTTTATGCATTCAACATTTCGATGAGCAAACCTTTTATGCCCCATAAATTTATGCAGTCTTTGTGTTTACACTGAGTGGCAACATTGGCATTTGAGTCACTGATCCCCATGTGATAAAGGCCATCATCCTTTAGAGTGCCTTTAAAAATCAAATGTTTGCCATGAAGACCATAACATGCATTCTTTTTGAAAACAACTCTGTTGCCTCTAGATGTGCTCATTTTGACTGAATAGAGGGAGCTCTTGAGCACGGGGGCATAGACTGCGTCCATAATTTTCAATATCTCTGTCCTAGCTCCCAATTTCATAGGAAGATGCACAGTCCCAATTCCTTGCACTATAACAGAATCTCCATTGGCAAGAAACACAGGGAATTTTACTTCTTCATTAAAATCTTGGAAATATTCCCTTTTATTGATAAATGTGTTGCTAGTGCTGCTGTCTACGATGAAGGCATCTTTATATTGATTTCCAGAAGTTTGCATTACTTTTTCATAAGCCAATCCAATGTGAAATTTCTGTTTAGCATTAGCTTCTCTATCTCTATGGCCTTTTGCATTCTCTTGCCTCTGGCCAGTCATTCCTTGCTGTGAGAATGACTGTTCCTTTTCCTTTGAAGCCTTAAATTGCACCCCATTTGGCTCAGAAGAGGAGGGGGGCTTGGAGTGGGTAGCATTCTTTTTAAAATGCTCCTTTTCTTTTCCAGCCAAATTTACTTGCTTGTTAAAGTTAGAATTTCTGGATTCAAACCTGTCATTTTGCATCAAGTTTTGCCTATGTTGAAATTCTCTTATTTGAATATAGGCTTCTGGTAGGGTTAAATCATTCTTTAATTGCAAAGTGTTTATGATGGGATTGTAAAACTTTGGCAAGCTTGCTAAGAAAATCCCAACTTGCATAGCCTTTGGAATCTCTTCTCCAGGAGATTGCAATTCTGCTAATGTAGCTCTGAAATCATTAATGTGTTCATCTAGACATCTTGGATTTGATAATTTCATGTTCACAAATTTCATCATCAATGCAATTTTATTTGCCATGGATGGAACATCACATAAATCTTTCAAAGTGTCCCAAGCAGCTTTTGCTGTTCTCTTATCTTTGATTTCAGGAATTAATCCTTCATCAGTTGATTTTTGATCATTCCCTATCAAAATCATTCCTCTCTCTCCCCTGAGGTCTGGGATTGTGTAAAATATCAATAAGTCCCATGGCCTTCATATATGTTTGAAAAGAAAACACCCATCGTTTATAATTTGGACCATTCAGTTTATCCAGGCTTAAAAAGGCAGAGAGGCTAGCTTCAGCAGCCATAATTGCTTTATAGCTTTATTGCCTTTGTCTTCAAGCTGAGACAGACCAAAAACAGCAACTCTGAGGTGATCAGATAAAAGGAAAAATAAAACTTTTGCAAAAAACAAAAATAAATAAATAAATTGAGCTTTTAAATCTTTAATCTGGGAACCAAAACCCTTCCATGTAGGAGTAATGAGTCTAAAAAATAAAATTGTATTAAAAATTCCAGGATCTAGTC
Source organism: Gambelia wislizenii (assembly GCA_030847615.1). NCBI lineage: Eukaryota > Metazoa > Chordata > Lepidosauria > Squamata > Crotaphytidae > Gambelia > Gambelia wislizenii. The sequence goes on from JAUMIR010000002.1 coordinate 42,973,897, forward strand.
CTTTTAAAAAGCAACAAAAATTTATCTTCTTTAAAAAAGAGTTAAAAATCATTCATTTACTATCTTCTTCGTGGTCTCTGTGAATCACACAGTTGGGTTACTCCTGCGCCGAGCTTCGGAAACTTCTAGAATCGCTAGGCAGAACATGCTTTGATACATTTTTGGCGGTAACTCCGCCCACCCTAACGGTCCCTTATAAGGGCTTCCCGCCTAAAATCCCCCCAGTTCCTTTCTTTCTGCCACGTTTAGCAGCTTGAGGAACTTCTGTGCGCTAGGTTATTTTTCTCTGTCTACTGACAACGACTTGCTTTTGGTTTCTCGACTACGATTTTGGCTTTCCCCTTCTGACTTGGCATTTGAACTCTGATTTCTGGCTTTGACCTACGGACTTTGTCTTTGGATACGGCTTTGCTTCTCGTTTTGGCTTGACGACACATCTGACTCGTGTTACTGACCTTGGACCGTCTTGACTTCGACTGTGTGTGGTGAGATTGATAGCTTCAATGTCTGGAAAAGGAGCGTTCAAGCGGTGTGTGATATGCCAGGCCAAGCTGCCGAGTGCTGATGGCCATTCCCGCTGCTTAATATGTCTCGGTGAGTCCCACAATATCGACGCTTGCGTCCACTGCAGAGCGTTTACCCTGCAGGCCCATAAGCAGAGGCTCTCGCGCCTGCAGTCCTTTTTGTATGAGAGGGCTCTGATCCCAGGCTCGGCTGCTCCACCAACCTCTGTTTCCGCCCCTCCGTCTGAGTCTAGAGGCCGTGCACGCTCCCGTTCTCCGACATCCTCTGGGCAAAAGCGACGTCGGTCCTGGAGTCCATCCCGAAGGCGCTCGACAGCGTCTGATCCCGAGGCCCTCCGTTCCGAGCGCAGACATCCGCCATCGGATTCGACCCGGGGCTGTCCCGAGCATGGTGTCGAGTCTACCCCCTCGACCTCGACGCAAGCATTACCAAAGCCTGCAGATGTTACTGCTTCGGCCGAACCAGCGAAAAAGAAGAGGAAGGAGAAGCACCTCTTCAAACATACTGAGGGAAAAAAGGACAAGCCTAAAAAGTCCAAACCCACAGAGCATATTGCCCCTGAGGTCCCTCCTCGCCTCTCTTCCGATGCCGATGGAAAGTTTCTACACCCTTTACCGGTATCCACTGCTGACGTTGGGAGCCGTCCTCCTCAGACCCCACCACTTGAAGTGGTTACGGTTGAGTTATCCCCAAGGATGGATGTTGCTAAGCGGGTCGAGTCTTCACTCGACACCAATTACTGGAAGGCCACTCCTCGGACGTCGATGTGGAAGTGGTTGAAAGGGAAGTGTTGCCTCGGGACCACTCCCTCTCCATCAGAGATGACATCCCCTCTTACACGGTGTATGACTTGGCTTGGTCTATTTGTCGGGTGGACATGGGATCCCCGTCGGGATCGCAAGTATTGAACCCGAGAGAAGAACCTGTTGAAACCGGCCGCTCAAGTCACTCGAGACCTAGATCTTCGTCTCCTATAATCCTGGATGTTGCTTCACGGAGAGATGCTACTGTCCAGGTCTCAACCCCCCAGCTACGACCCTTGCCACGTACACCTCCGACACCACAACTGCGCTCCCCTACACCCATGAGGCCCAGGAGCCCTTCACCAGCTGCTTCATCCTCTTCGTCGGGGGAGTCCTGGGATCTTTATCGACCCTACCTGCCTTCTCCGAGGTCTGAACTCATGGATGATGATTCCACCTCTCCAACGGACGATGTTCGGGCCTTCGGAGAACAGATGATCAGGATGTCCCATGCCCTGGATCTGAAGGTAGAGGACCGCCCAGCCGACCCCGTGGATCCGATCTTCCAAAGGATCCAGTCTAAAGCGCCGCCTTCAGCCGTCATCCCAGTTCTGCCTTCTTTGCTAAAATTAGCACAAGGGTCCTGGGAGAAACCGTCGTCGATCCAATCGACATCGAAAAAGATCGACAGGTTGTACCGAGTTGCGGGAGACCATGTTGACTGGTTGCAATCACATCCCAAGCCAAATTCTGTGATTGTTGAGGTGGCCCAGAAAAGGAAACAACGTCGGCCTCTGTCCTCCCCGCTGGATCCCGAAGGCAGGAAACTTGATATTGTGGGGAAAAAGATGTACACCGTGGCTGGTCTCAGTTTCCGAGTCGCAAACTACGCGGCGTGCATGGGGGCCTACCAACAGGTCCTCTGGGAACGGATGAACCATCTCATTAAGGACCTTCCAGAAGAGCGGCACCGGATGGCAGAGGCCATTCAGTCTGAAGCACAATCCCTCACGGGGCTCCAGATGAATTCGGCGCGTCACATGGCAGATTGTGCGGCTAAAACAATCGCGGGTTCGATAGCCCTCCGCCGTCATGCGTGGCTGCGCTCCTCTGGCCTCACACCCCAGGCATCCGCCACCATTGAAGACTTGCCGTTTGATGAATCGGGCTTGTTCAACGGTTCTACCGATGACAAGCTTGAATTCACACAGAAGATGAGGATGACGGCCAGGAAATATGGTATGGGACCTACATCCAGCAGCCAGTACCGTCCTAGGGGGAGGTACTCCTGGCAAGCTCCCTCTTACGGCCAGCCGTTCCGACGAGGTTACTCTGGCCAGAGTTACCGTCGATCCCGTTTCACCCCCTCCACTTCTCCGGCCTCTTCAGTGAGGAGCCAGGGCTCGGGTTCCAGGCACCGGCAACAACCTAGGCAAAGGTCTCGGGATCAGGGCCGCAAGAAATTCTGAGCCTCCATTCCCTATGTTCATCTCTTTTCTGTTTCTCCTTAGACGCCTCTCTTCGGGGATCGACTGTCCAACTTTCAAGACGCCTGGTCTTCGGTGACCTCAGATCGCTGGGTGCTCAAGATCGTCGAGACGGGCTATTGGATAGAGTTCGACACTTTGCCCCCGACGGGAAAGGCTCGCCCAACGCCCCCCTCCCCTCCCCTCCTCGAGGAGGTGGAGACTTTACTTCAGAAAGGGGCGATCGAACCTCTCGACCCCGACCTCCATCACCTCTGCTTCTTCTCAAGGTACTTTCTGGTCACCAAGAAAGACGGCGGTCTACGTCCGATTCTCGACCTCCATGGGGTGAACGAGTACATAACACCAAAGAAGTTCAGAATGGTCACTTTGGCTTCGATCCTTCCTCTCCTGAGGCAGTACGACTGGTTTGCTTCCATAGACTTGAAAGATGCGTATTTCCACATTGGGATTCACTGAGCCCACAGGCGATTTCTCGCGTTCCAGATCGGGACAGAAGTGTTCCAATTCAGAGTTCTCCCATTCGGTCTTTCCACCGCCCCTCGTGTCTTCACGAAATGTATGAAGGTAGTGGCGGCCTTTCTTCGTCAGCAGGGAGTGGAGGTCTTCCCTTACATAGACGACTGGTTGATCGTAGCACAATCTCAGAGTCAGCTCGAACTCGACATTGGCCTCACCTTAGATGTATTAGACTACCTGGGACTTGTTGTCAACATCGAGAAGTCCCAACTCCAACAGACACAGGCCATCCAGTTCATCGGGGCACGTCTCGACTCTCCAACTGCAGCAGCATATTTACCACGGGACCGCTTCGACAACCTGCGATCCCTAATTCATACCTGCCGCCGATCCTGAAGAGTAGCAGCTCATTCGATCCAAGTGCTTCTGGGACACATGGCAGCGACGACTTACGTCACTCAACTTGCCAGGCTCCGATTTCGTCCGCTTCAACACTGGTTCCTGCAGGTGTTCGACCCTCTCCACGATTCCCCACGAAAGATGCTCACGATGCCGAGGGTGGTACTAAGGTCCCTGGACTGGTGGCTGGTACCAGACAACGTATTGTCGGGGATGCCCTTCGACCTCCCTCAACCGGACGTCTCTCTGACAACGGATGCTTCGATGATGGGATGGGGAGCGCACCTCGACTCCTACGAGATCCGAGGATCATGGAACGAGGAGCAGACACTGCACATCAATGTCCTCGAGCTCCTAGCTGTGCGAAAGGCGTTAAAAGTCTTCGAGTCCTTAGTGAGAGACAGGACTGTGCTAGTACTGACAGACAACACTTCTGTCATGTACTATCTAAACAAGCAGGGAGGCACGAGGTCGCCTCAACTCCTACAGCTCACGCTGGATATATGGGAATGGTGCGTCGAGAGGGGGATACTTCTCCAATCTATACATCTTCCAGGAGAGAACACTCTTGCCGACGGACTCAGCCATTCCAGTCTATCCATCCACGAGTGGCATCTGCACAGATCAGTCACTCTGACCCTGTTTCGAGTCTGGGGGTTTCCGCAGGTGGATCTTTTCGCATCTCCAGAGAACGCTCAGTGCCGTCAGTTCTGCTCGAGGCACCGAGCCGCAGGATCGAGGGGGGATGCGTTCCTATTCCACTGGTCAGGTCCACTGCTTTACCTGTTCCCCCCATTTCCACTATTAACAAGAGTGATCACCAAGCTCCGCCGAGACAGATCCAATGCCATTCTCATCGCGCCATGGTGGCCTCGACAACCGTGGTTTGCAACCCTGCTTCGGATGTCAGAGCGACGTTTCATCCGCCTTCCATCCCGTCCGGATCTACTGACTATTCAAGGAGGCAAGGTCAGCCATCCCGACTTGGACACTCTCCATCTGACAGCCTGGAGGTTGATCCCGTAGCTCTCCCTTCGGGCTCGACACTCTCGGGTTCGACGTCTTCATTGAGACTCCTCACGCCTCTCAATCCTGACGTGCAGTCATTGAAGCCGCACACAGACCTTCAACTCAAAAATCTTATCACTACAAATGGAAAAGGTATGAGGCGTTTCTGACTTCTCAGCATCCGATTCCTGACAAGTTCTCCATCTCTACAGTTTTGGAGTTCCTCCTTCATCTATCCTCGACGGGCCTTTCGCTCTCTTCCATTCAATGCTACTTGGCTGCCATCTCCGTCGAATTCCAGGAAAAAGGTCTTCCTTCCCCCTTCATAGACACGATGGTGAAGAAATTCTTGAAGGGGTTTGCAAACCTCCATCCTCCAGTGACGGAGCCGACTCCGGCTTGGAGCCTCAAACTGGTGCTCTCCCAACTTGTACGGCGGCCCTTCGAACCCATGGCTTCCACGGACCTCCGACTGCTATCCTGGAAGACTGCGTTCCTTGTGGCAATCACTTCGGCGTGTCGGGCTGGTGAGCTCTGCGCCCTGAGGTCCGATCCGCCCTACATGGCCTTCCACAAACACAAGGTGGTCCTCCGTCCCGACATCTCCTTCCTCCCGAAGGTAGTATCCAATTTTCATCTCAACCAGTCCATCACTCTCCCTGCTTTGATGCAGGACCCGAAGGACGACTTTGAACGCACCCTCCATCTCATGGACGTTAGGAGGGCTCTCGCCTTCTACATTCAAAGGACTGCGCCACACAGAAAGTCACCCAGACTGTTTATATCCTATGCTGCCTCGAAGTTGGGTGAACCCATTTCCTCACAGACTGTCGAAATGGGTGACATCGACCATTGCTCTCCGCTACGAACTGGCGAAGAAACCTCTGCCATCACGGGTTCGAGGGCACTCAACAAGGGCTGTCTCCACTTCGACAGCTTTCCTCTCTGGAGTGCCTCTAGAGGACATTTGCAGAGCTGCAACCTGGTCATCTCCTCTAACTTTTATTTCTCACTACAGACTGGACTCTCGCTCTAGAAGCGAGGCAGCCTTTGGAAAGGCTGTACTGTTATCTTCTATTCAGTGAATGAGTGTACATGTGCCAAGTTACTGTTGTTCAGGTATTACTGTTCGTATAAGTGCTTTGATACCTTTATTAGACATGTGGTTAATGTTTCAATTTCAAGTGTATGCACATATATTTGGTGTAGGACATACCCGCCCTCCAGGAGTGAAGCTTGCCAGTCTACACCCAACTGTGTGATTCACAGAGACCATGAAGAAGATGGACAGGTTGCTTACCTGTAACCATAGATCTTCGAGTGGTCTTCTGTGAATTCACACAGACCCGCCCATCCTCCCCTCTATGTCCTATCACATCATATAAACATGCTTAATGTTCCTGATGCTGCAAATTGCGGCGTCATTCAAGGAACTGAGGGGATTTTAGGTGGGAAGCCCTTATAAGGGACCATTAGGGTGGGCGGAGTTACCGCCAAAAATGTATCAAAGCATGTTCTGCCTAGCGATTCTAGAAGTTTCCGAAGCTCTGCGCAGGCGCAGGAGTAACCCAACTGTGTGAATTCACAGAAGACCACTCGAAGATCTATGGTTACAGGTAAGCAACCTGTCCTTTAACTTCATGCAGAGTGCAGTTTAGGAATGCAGACTGGCAAAGCTCAATTAACATTTAAAAAGATCTGAAAGGCTCAGTTAAATTAGACTCATTACAAAACAAAGGAGTCAGTTTAAAATGCAAATCAAAGTTTACTGAAGGTATATCAATCTCAATCTACATACTAAAACAAACTTTAAAAAGAGGTTCCTAACTAACTAATGGTATTTAGGGTAGGAAAACTCACCCAGCCTACAAGCGGTAAAAGGCTGCATGGTAAACATCATGGCATGGTTGCAGGAAAGTGGCTTAAGAAGGATAAAGATGGCTAAAGATGAAGTAAGATGGCTACAGCCTCATGGAGACTCTAACTTAAAAAAGAACTTACACAGAGCAATAAAATTTAAATTAGGTCATGTGTGGAATGACCCAGCACTCCAGTTGGCTGGAAGTGCCCAGTGAAATAAGAGAAAGGGAATTTTGGGAGAACAAAAGCATGCAGGGAAAAACCCTAGACTTATCTAAGGATGTGAATGAGGTACACAAGATTGCTTTTACATTACAATGATTATTTCCCACATACTACAATATCCAGTTCAGAGACAAAAATCGTCTAAACAGGGAGGACTAATGCGGGATCAGGAAGTCCCAGGACACCCCGTGACAAAAACTACCGTCTAACTGGCACCTTGCACTTTCATCTGATGTCTCCCCTTCCTGTTTATTCTCCTCCCCGGCCTTGATATGATTCAACAACATTTCCTTCCAAGCCTCAAAGTCCAAGGAATCCATGAATTCCTGAAGGGCTGAATCCACTTGTATCACTTGCACCTCCTCCTTTTCCTCCTCCTCCTCCTCCTCCTCCTCATCCTCTTGACACTCAATTTCAAATGCCTCTTCAATGTTTCTTGTTTCTTTTTCTTCAGAGCATTCCCCCTTCTTCTTAGTCCTGACTTTGTCACAGGCCTCCCCTTCCTCATCATCCCCACTGCTTTCACCATCTTCCTCCTCCTCTTGAGGGTATTTTTTGACTCTGTAAAGAGATGACCAGGTTACTCAGGTAGACCTGATTACTTAGAAAAAGTAATTGGTTAGTTATAGTTCCAAGAACCTGAAACCATGCTTAGCTAACACACACTGGAAACTGTTTAATGCAGTGTAGATGTGTAAATAGCTATTGCTTAAAACAATTTGTAAGCCGCTCTGATAGCCTTGTGGCTGAAGAGCGGGGTATAAATAAATAAATAAATAAATAAAAATAAAATATACAGGCAGCCCCCAACTTTTGCGAGCGTTAGGGGTGCTGGACCCACATAAAAATGCTGCTCCCAACCACAAATATAGCCTCTCTCTCTCTCTCTCTCTCTCTATATATATATATATATACACACACACAGAGTATACAGTTGTCCCTCTGTATCCATGGATTTGGTATCCACGGATTTAAGCAACCACGGCTTGAAAACATTCTTAAAAAATAATAATCCAAAAGGCAGACCTTATATAAGGGACACCATTTTGCTGTGCCATTGCATATAATGCGCTCCAAAAAAGTGATACAAGGACTCCCTGAAACAACATCTCAGGCTCGGCCAAATTGATCACCAACAATGGTCCGCCCTGGCCTCAGATCAGGAGGCACGGAGACACACTATCCACAATGCTGCAGCCTTATTTGAGAGCTCACGCCGAACAAGTCTTGAAGAGAAATGACAACGCAGAAAGAATCACAATGTGGAAACCTGCTGTGCTTCCTGCAACCAGACTTGTCTATCTCAGATTGGCCTTTTTAGTCATCAGCGCGCTTGCAGAAAACACAGGATGAGTCCTTCCTGAATCTTCATTTGCAAAGAAAAGCCAGAGAGAGAGAGAGAGAGAGAGAGAGAGAGAGGGAGTATATAATGGGACTTGAGTATTCAGATTTTGGTATCCACAGGGGGTGGGGGTTCTGGAACCAAACCCCAGCGGATACCAAGGGCCCACTATATATAACTTGAGAGAACACTTCTCTAGGCATTTGTAGGCTCTCCAGAACAATTATATGGTCACCTTCTGGTGGAGGACCTACAAATGCCTAGATAAGGATTCTCTCTAGGAATCTCCAGCATGATTCTTATGGTCAACTTCCACTGGAAGCTGAGGACAGAATTGCGCTGGAGGACCTACAAATGCCTAGAGAAGTGTTCTCTCTAGGTTCTCCAGCACGTTTCTATGGTCAATTTCCAGCATCATTGTAGTTATGTCTAATGATGCAGGATCTCAGCCACAGTTTGAAAAAAGGCTTATATGAACTTTCAGCTCATCTATACAAGGGGGAAAAGCAGAGTACCTCGTAGTAATGGCATTTCACAGCAGCAGGAACATGTCTTAACAGTGTTTTTGGCCCCCAAAGCTTCACATGCCAGATGGCAACCATGAGTGATTTACTCATGTTAGTTCTTTGCTGCTGCTGAACTTTTTAAAAAAAGTCATCTAAGGTGCGCTGGAGCAATAGAGCGATTTTTCAAATTAAAAGGATAGCAAAACAAAGCAAAGAAAATCACTGTTTATCACCTTAGTGATCACTCGCTAAGGTGAAAATCCAACATGGTGGCAGCGGGCGCCTGCTCTATTAGCAAGCCCCGCCTCCCACGCTCACCTGGCCAGCTTTGCACTCCCTCTTGTATGGGGAAGCAATTCAAAATGAATTGCTTGTTCTAATGCGCAGGAAGGCACACACCCCTCACTGTTTTAAAAAACTACGGGAAAAGCCGCAAAGGCTTTTCCAGTGCTGTTTTTGCCATTTTGGGCCCCCTTCCTTCCAAATACTATGGATTGATACAGGATTCCATTTAGACATGCCGTATTCCAAGCAAATTCCATGAGGGGTATTTTGACTGTTTAGACAACCCCTTTGTATTAAAAGGCCAATCACTTTATATTTTATTGTTTTGTGGCTCTTCTTGCACAATGCTACAATTTAAAACACCACTACAGAGTGAGAATGTTTCTTCTGAATCATTTTTACTTTCATTTATGTTTAAATTCTAGTCAAGCAGTATTCGTCCTAGGAAGTGTTTCTCCATTCCTGTTCATACATAGTTTGTTTAAGTCTTATTTCTAAAGTTAAAAACTTCTGACAAATTTATAGCAATGTGCTTTGGTACCAGAATTTTTTTTTTTAAAAAAAATATTTTTATTATACATCAAATAAAATAAGACTAAAAACAAAACAAAACAAAAAATAAATAATTTCATTCAAGTACTATTATCAATACATTGCATTTTTAGTGTCATTTTTAAAGTAAGCCAGCTCCTTGTCATCTTATATACAGGTTTCTATTCTTCATGACGTCCCTGTGTTCCACCAATTAGACATTTCTGTCTTCATTTTATTTCTTTTGCACTTTGCTAAATTCTGTTACTAATTTGTATTTCTACCTATTCGTTCGTATTCCTAATAATGAAGCCAGGAGAATTGTACTAGCCTATTCTTTGCCTCTTTCTATATGTATTACAATTTTATACTTTTATATGTTTGTGTGTCTATATATTTATATCTATATTTTTATGCATATTAATTACCTGTCTTTTTATTTCTGTTTGATTTTATTACATTTTTATTCCATTTACTTTTCTTTTTCTTTTCCACTTCTTTCTTCTTTGGATTTCTTTATTATAATAGCAATGTGCCTTGGTACCAGAAAAAAAAAAACTTTTAATGCAACAATTTGTGACTTATATTTTCAAAATGGAAGCTTGAAAGACACTTCACAATTAAGGAGGTGAGTAAAAGTTTTTAACTAGTTTTGTTCCATAATGAATATAGAATCAGTATAACTGGAGTGACACAACACCTATCAGGATATGCAGAATTTTGGTGGATTACTGGGGAGTAGGATAGGTAATTCTATGAGACGTTTAAAAATTCAAAATGCTTACATGAGTTTGCCTGTTAAGTGGGTGCTAGAACCAAAGGAAGTTGCATTATTTACTCCTTTTTTCCTTATACTTTATTTGCCATCACTTAACTGTAATTAATACAGTTACCTTTTGAGTTTCATTTATTATGTTGTCACTGCATTTATGGTAGTCACGTACTTCAGGTATTATGCTTTAATAATTATTATTACTCATATTTTAATGCCATTTATTCTGTGCTTTCACTGTTTTTATGAATATATGTCACTTCTTAAATATTTTGTATGTTACTTCAATTAGTTTTAAATGGCTGGAGCAAAGTAAAATGGTGGAAAAAAGGATCCAAGAGAATAAAAAAAAGAAGAAAACAAAACACAGCAATACTACTATTCATGTTTTCCTCAGCTAAGCTTCAACAGCATCATACTCTAAACTTCAGTGAAAACAAACCACATAGTAGAGAAGAGGAAGATGCAGGTTAGTAAGAGATGGATGTGTTCCACATGGAGGAACAAACATTTTATTCCTTTGCGTTTACCATTTTTATTTCCACTGATCTCATGGCCAAAGGGGAGGGCAAATGGCCTTCCTTTTAGAGTTCACACAGAACTTTCTTTTATGCTATTTCAAAGCATCAAAATGGACTTGGTGACTGTAACCCTGCCACCCACTTCACCCTCCTGTTCCCGTTTTTTTAAAAATCATCTTTGCCTAATGAAGAAGCCTGTAAAAATTTTCTACCCTTTTGATTGTCCCAATAAAGTTATCACAACAATACAGACTCTGTATTGTCTTATGGTCAACATGGCCCCCAAACCCTACATTTATAAGAAATGGATGAGAGCTAGTGTTCATCATGCTGCTAGACTAGGGCTGGGGAGATCTAGATAGCTAGATGATCCTGCTTTGCGACCGAGAGTCAAGGTATCCCCCGCCCCGTCCGGCCGAATCACGAGGATACACACAAGGTAGGTTCACAAAAGATTTATTTACAAGAAGTGAAGGTTGGCGGGAAGGCCACAACTTTCTGTCTGGTGATAGTCGCGGAGGTTGGCCCGGGCATGAGTATCCAAAGGAACACGTGACAGACCACGTGCCGGGCCGTGAGGCCACGACACGCAAACGGTCACGTGTCCGAAGAATGGAGAGTTCACGTGACCAGCACGTGACAGATCACGTGCCTGGAGACCAGGGGGGGGAGGGGGAGCCGACACCGGGGGAGGGGCCAGCCCCAGACCCCGGAAGCCAACAATAGCTTCCAGCTCCCCCCCCCCTTACGTGACAGAAACTCATGCCCACCGCACAGGCAGAAAATTGTGACAGGGAAAATACATACAATTAAAACACCACTAGCTAACAGAAAACAACTAACTAAAGGGTGGGTGGGTTGGGTCTTCGGCTCGCAAGAGCCAACTGCTGAGGCTGAGAGCCGGCCGGGAATATATACCCGGCCGGCGGACCGCGTTGGGGACTAGCCCCGCCCCTTGGCCAATCAGAGGCCGCGCTGAGCGTGGGCTCTGATTGGCCGGAGCCAGCCAATCGGGTGGGAGCTGCCTCCCTCCCATTGGTTGGTTTACGATCCTTCTCCCTGGCCTGAAGCTCCGGCCAGGGAGAAGGAGGAAGGGGACGGCCGGCATGGCGGAGCCCATGCCGGCCACGTGGAGCGGCCGTCCGGGCGCGGGGGGCCTCCGGCCGCAAACGGCGGCCGCCCGGTAAGTCCCGGGCAACCGGCTTGCGACCGAGAGTCAAGGTATCCCCCGCCCCGTCCGGCCGAATCACGAGGATACACACAAGGTAGGTTCACAAAAGATTTATTTACAAGAAGTGAAGGTTGGCGGGAAGGCCACAACTTTCTGTCTGGTGATAGTCGCGGAGGTTGGCCCGGGCATGAGTATCCAAAGGAACACGTGACAGACCACGTGCCGGGCCGTGAGGCCACGACACGCAAACGGTCACGTGTCCGAAGAATGGAGAGTTCACGTGACCAGCACGTGACAGATCACGTGCCTGGAGACCAGGGGGGGGAGGGGGAGCCGACACCGGGGGAGGGGCCAGCCCCAGACCCCGGAAGCCAACAATAGCTTCCAGCTCCCCCCCCCCTTACGTGACAGAAACTCATGCCCACCGCCACAGAGCCGAGCGGAAGCTCGGATACCGCCAACCCCCGCAGCTATCATCAGAGAGGCCTACCTGCCTGGAGGGGGCTGAAACTAGGTCCTATCCGTGGAGGAGAACAAGTTCCGGGCGGATGTATGTCCTGAACACCTTGGACCGCCATCTTCCCAGGTGCTGAATGTCTGCCGAAGCCATTCCTTCCGACGCCGCTGTGGTGGCAGCACCAATCCGGAAAGAGTGCCCGCTGAATTCATCTGGTGGGTAACCAATCTTCTGTAAGGCGGCCCGAAAAATGCTGAGAAATTGGAAACGCGTAAGGAAAGACAAGTCCTTGTGGATGAACAGGGGGCCGGCCGCCGCAGGCCTCTGTTCCAGGTACCGCTTCAGGAGTCGGACTGGGCAAGCCGGAGATCCTTCCAGCGCCAGAAGCCGGATGACGGAGCCCTTTCCGCGTTGGTCGTTCTTGGATCTCCGGAGGCGCAGTTGAAGGGATCCTTCTGACATCACCACGTCCGACCGCAGGAGGGCGTGCCCGATCTTGGATGTCTTGGCCCCGCAGACCAGCTCCCCGATGCGAAGAGCTGCAAAGAAAGCCACCGCAAAAGAGGCTTGGAACAGAGAGGTTTCATACCTGGACCAGCAAACCTTAGACAGGGCCGGGATCAGGTGGCACAAGAGTCCGAACGAGATTGGTCTGCGGGAGTCAGGCTTGCTCCCATCCATCCGACGCCACCCTTCGACTGCCTTGCGGATCAGGAATGAGCCACATGGGTCCTCGTGGCCGGCCGCTTTGCTGAAGAAAGAGATGGCTGCCAGGTGAAGGGAGATGGTCCTGGAAGCGAGGCCTTCTTCTTTCAGGGTCCCGATGTAGTGGAGCACTTCTCGTTCCGAGGTAGGCCCAGAGTCGGAGTGACCGTGGCGCTTCCGGAAGGCGACAAACTGCCGGACTGCCCGGGAATAACTGGCCCGGGTGGAAGATGCCAGGGAGCTGAAGACCCCCCGGAGCACCATTCCTTCCCAAGAAGCCAGAGGTCGTCCGGGAAAGAAACCGGCGTAGGATCCGCTTCCGGTGCCAACTCCCGAAATCTGTCGTCCTGGAACCGAGATAAAGCATCCGCTATTTCGTTGTTCACACCTGGAACATGGCGTGCAGTGAAGGAAATGTTAGCAGTTAGGCAGACCAGAACGAATTCCCTGACGAGTCGCATGACCCTGTCAGACCTGGAAGACTGAAAATTGATGATGCGGACCACCGCCTGGTTGTCGCACCAAAAACACACTTCTTGTTGCTGAACTCATCCTTCCACAGATGGACTGCTACTAATATAGGAAAAAATTCAAGGAACGTAAGGTCCCGAATGACATCAGATTCCCTCCAGGCAGGAGGCCAAGGTTGGGAGCACCAATGGCCGTCATAAAAGACCCCGAAACCAAACCCCCCTGCCGCGTCGGAGTGGACCTGAAGCCCTACCCCGGGAGAGGCCTCCCCCTGCCAGAATGTAACCCCGTTGTAGCCCTCCAAGAACCTGAGCCACACCCTGAGATCCTCCCTAACCCCTCTAGTGATCCGGATGCGGTGGTGTGGGGCCCGGACGCCCGCGGTGATCCTAGCTAGTCTGCTGCAGAAGGCCCTGCCTGGCGCCACCACCCTGCATGCAAAGTTGAGGTGGCCCAGCAAGGACTGCACTTCCTTCAAGGAGGCTTTCTTCTGTCCTAGGAGGCGTAGCAGCTTCTGCTTGATCTCTGCCAGCTTGTCTGGGGGCAGCCGCGAGACTTCAGCTACCGAATCCAGGGTGATTCCCAAGTAGGTGATGCTGCTGGCCGGGCCCACCGTCTTGTCTGGTGCCAGGGGAACTCCCAGTTCCTGGGACAATTCCTGAAAAGACTTAAGCAGAAACCCACAGTCTGGCCCCCCAGCTGCCCCAATCATCAGAAAATCATCCAGGTAGTGAGTGACCAGTGCAGAACCGGTCCTGTGGCGCAGTGCCCACTCCAGGAAGGTGCTGAATGCTTCGAAAGCGAAGCAGCTGATGGAGCACCCCATGGGCAAAGCCATGTCGTAGTACCACTGCCCCTGGAACTTAAATCCCAGCAGGCAGTGGTCCTCCGGGTGGACTGGAAGCAGCCTAAAGGCAGATTGGATGTCACATTTTGCCATGAGAGCTCCCGGGCCACAGGACCTGACCAGCTTGACCGCGTGATCGAATGACGCATAGCGCACCGAGCAGAGCTCAGGTGGTATGGCATCGTTCACTGAAGCTCCCTTGGGGTAAGACAGGTGGTGGATCAGGCGGAATTCGCCCGGTGCTTTTTTGGGAACCACCCCCAGCGGGGAAACCCTAAGGTTGCTAAAAGGAGGGGCTGGGAAGGGACCCGCTACCCTTCCTGCCGCGCATTCTTTGGCAATTTTGGCCGCCACTACCTCAGGGAGCTCCGCGGCAGATTTTAAGTTACCTGACTCAGAGGCCAGCCTGGGTCCCACCGCGGGGATCCTGAAGCCGGAGGAGAATCCTTCCCTGAGGTACGCGGCCGCCTGTCTGTTGGGATATAGTGCCAGGAGCGGGAGTAGGGCATGGAGCCTTACCGGGGTGAAGGCTAGGCGTCCCCGCACGGGGCTGCCTCTACTGTTTTCCGCTTCCCTGTCCGGCGCCACTGCCTGACCCTGGTTCCCTCTTTGCGCCGGAGGAAGCAGTGCGGCCCGAGCGAAAGGGCTGGGCGTGGGTGCCGGACCGAGGGCAATTGGACCTGGGGTGAGATCCGTAGCAGTTCTCGCAGTAATGCTCGAACTTGCAGCGGGATCGTAGGCACTTACCCGCGTTGTACTCCCAACAGACTAACCGACGGGCATCCCTCTTGCGAGGCGGCTTGCCCGCATCAGGCTTGCCCTTTATGTGTGATCCCACAATGACGAGCCAAAGCTTGTCATTGATGAGATCCCACCTGGCCCTGGGGTTCCTGGAAGCCCTCTTGCGGAAGGCGGTGTCATACTCAATGGCCGCCGCCTCTCCCGCCAAGGCCTTGGCCTTGAGCACGTTGCTCAGGTGGTTGGCAAGGTGCCAACCCCTGTCGGGGTAAGCCATGCCCACCACCCCCATGAACACAGTGAACCCCGAAAGCCAGTTAGGGAACGAACGTTCCACCGGGTCCGGCTTGCTTTTGTCAGAGGACTTCTCCGACCTAGGGGTGCTACCCACCTCCCCCTCAGGTTTTAGGAGAGTGAAGACATCCACATAATATCCCTTGAGGATATTGTTGCGGGTCTTCCTGTCCAGGTGAATCCCCGGGGGATCCTCGTGATCCTGAAAAAGGCTGGGATTGGGGTGCCCCGAGGTGGCAGCCCCATCCCGCCAAACCCTGGATGGTCTAGCAGAGTCCGGTCCTGAGGTTGCCCTGGCCTTGATGGCCCACGATGGCAATCCCGGAACCGAGGCTGCTGTAGACCAATACCCCGATCGGTCCATATCCTCATCAGAGGACTCACCTGAGGATCCCTCGCTGTCTGATCCCTTCCTCCTCCGCTTGGCCCGCCTTTTCCTGCCCTCCTTGTCCTTCCTGCCTTCTTTCCTCGCTGTGGCTCTGCTCTCCTGCACTGGCGAGGAATCATCGGAGGACGCTCCGCTGGCGATGCTTGAGGAAGGGGACCCGCGCCTAGCCCGTCGCCCTGCCGGTCTGGCTGACTGATGAGCGGCCCGGCTTCCGGCCAATGGGGGGTCCGTGGCCTTGGGATCTGCTGAGGGCCCGGTGGCCGGTGCCGCAGCGTCGGCCTCCTGCCCTCTGCTAGACCTCAGTTCCCCAACCTGCTCTGCGAGGAGTGACACAGCCCGGGTGAGCTCCTGCAGGTTGGGGGCCGTGGAGCCCCCGAGGAGGTGTTCGACAGCTGCCGTATTGCCCGCTGCCCCAGCCGGGGGGTTGGCTTTCCGAGTCCTGGGAGCCAGGGCTGCCCAGGACTTGGGTGTTCGGCCTGCTTGTGCCCGGGTGGCGGGCCTGTTAGACGCCGCTTTCCCCTTGGGGGCTGCTGAGCCAGGTTTCTTCTTGGGTGGCATTACCACCAGGAGGCAGCAGTGATTGCTTCAAGGTTTAGGCCTGAAAAGGCCTGCAAGTAAAAAAGGTATGGGTCTCTCTAGGCTTGTCCGCCCTGGTTGATGCTGCCCGTGCCGGGCTAGCCCCAGTCCTGGCTTGTCCGCTCTTTGGCTGGCAATTGCTGCTCACCGAGCTGGCCTTTGCTTGTCTGCCCTTCTCTCTTGGCTTGTCCGCCCGCAATAGGCCCTCCGTGAGAGCCACTCACTGGCCTCCTTGCCTCAGCGCGGTGGGGACCAGAAACTCAGCCCCACGCGGCTTGGGTCTGCTGCCCTGAGGCTTCCCCCCACCGGGCTAGCTCGAACAGGCTGCCCGCTGCAGACCTGTTCGGCCTTCCCCCGGGTGGGTACCCCCCCAGTGGCACCACTCCACTGGGTCCGGCCGGGCTAATGGGCCCCCGCAGCCCAACCACCCCTGCCGCCGGGTCCGCCTCCGCGGGCACCCTGGGGCTGGTCCTGCCTGGCCCCCGCAGCCCAACCACCCCTGCCGCCGGGTCCGCCTCCGCGGGCACCCTGGGGCTGGTCCTGCCTGGCCCCCGCAGCCCAACCACCCCCGCCGCCGGGTCCGCCTCCGCGGGCACCCTGGGGTGGTCCTGCCTGGCCTCCGGTGCCGCCCTGCCGGCCCCGCCCAATGGACGGCTGCCCCGCGGGCCGCCCACCTGCCCCCACCCGGGGCTGTGGCACCCGCCCCCTTTTGGGGCCTGCTAGGGCCAAGCCGGCCTCCGGTGCCGCCGCCGCCGCTGGTGGCACCGTTGGGACCGCTGTCCCCGCCGTCCGCCGCCTTGCTGCTGCTCCTCCTGCCTTCGGCCCTGCCGCCGCCCTACTTCCGTCCGCACCGAGGCCGACCGGTCAGCTCTCCCCGGCGGCCTCGGCTCTTCTGCGGCTCTTCTGGGGCTCTTCTGGGCCTCCTCTCCCCTTCTGGAGCTCCCCTGCTGCCCTTCTTCCGTCCGCACCGAGGCCGACCGGTCAGCTCTCCCCGGCGGCCTCGGCTCTTCTGCGGCTCTTCTGGGGCTCTTCTCCTCTTCTGGAGCTCCCCGGAGAGCTCCGTCCTCTTCGGCTCGCAAGAGCCAACTGCTGAGGCTGAGAGCCGGCCGGGAATATATACCCGGCCGGCGGACCGCGTTGGGGACTAGCCCCGCCCCTTGGCCAATCAGAGGCCGCGCTGAGCGTGGGCTCTGATTGGCCGGAGCCAGCCAATCGGGTGGGAGCTGCCTCCCTCCCATTGGTTGGTTTACGATCCTTCTCCCTGGCCTGAAGCTCCGGCCAGGGAGAAGGAGGAAGGGGACGGCCGGCATGGCGGAGCCCATGCCGGCCACGTGGAGCGGCCGTCCGGGCGCGGGGGGCCTCCGGCCGCAAACGGCGGCCGCCCGGTAAGTCCCGGGCAACCGGCATCTCATAATTTAACCCAATTCACAGGGTTATTGAGAGGATACCACATATATTTGGGCTCCTTGGATGAAGAATTGGATAAAAGTATCAGAAATAAACAAGAGGCTGTTAAATGTACTTGGGCACTTTTTAACTAGATATTATGGGATTTCAAGAAAGAGAAAGGTTTTAAACACGTGACTACACAGAGACAAACTGTGGAAACACTTTTAAAAAACTTACTTATCCATCAGGTCCTTGAAATCCTAGACAACAAAGAAAAAGTGAATAGTCATTTATATACTTCCCATTCCAAAATCAATAAAACATATTGTTTTATCTGTTTTATTATCTGCATCATTATTCAACCACTTACCAAAAAAAAAAAAAAAGCCCTCAGCATGTCAAAATAAATTGGAAAAAAGTGCAAAATATGACAAGTTAAAATACCTTGTAAGGGTCAGCAATGAAGGCTTACTGCTTACAAATCAACACCTGTACGCTCAAAAGTTGGTATGAGACAGCTATGCAGGACAGTGGTTAGAGCATGACTCCTGATCAGTTACAACCTTAGATTAGCCTACTTCACAAGACTGTTGGCAGGATAAAACTGGGTGAGAACATCTACATCACCCTAAATTCCTCAGATGAAGGGCAGGAAAAATAAAGGTCATTGTCAGATTTATTTTGACAAGGCTATATAAATACCATTGATGATGATCTTTATTTTTCTTGCCCTTCAATCACCAAAATAACATTTTCACAGTATGAACAGAATGCCTGTGGTTACCCATCAATGTATACTTTGTGATTTAAGCATCTTTGCCCTTCATTTAGATAGGTTCAGAGTTCCTCCCAGATCAATACAGCTTCCTCCAGCACCAAATGCAGCCCTTGCCTTCTGGCTTACAATTCAAAGAGGCATGTCACAAAAGGAAAAGGAATTAAGAGGAAAGAGACACACAGAGAAGGTCCTGTCCCAGACAACCTGGGCTCTGAAAGTTCTCTACTTCTCAAGTTTAAGGAGGCAAATGTGGGAGACTTTCTTCCCAAATCTTGCATGAACCAGGACAGTTAAGACTGGCTAGCTCACAACCCACATCTTGAGCTGTACCTGGAATACATATTAAATCAGACCCATCCACTGTTAATTGGCTAAGTACTCTAAAATGATCTCCACTGTCCCAGCTTCTTAGGTCCACAGAATTCTCCAGTCCAAACTGGTCAGGACCATGGGATGCCACACTCTTCTCTGCAAGTTATACAGATTCCTCTGAAAAGTTCATTCAGCTTTGTAACCTCTAGGCAAATCTGATTCTCTTAATATACACTTACTCACCTTGAGAAAGGCAATGTGATCTGTAGTTACTAATGCTGCTTCAATCTTGGTAAGCTTCTCAGTATGTAAAGCCCCGTCCTCTTTCAAGGACAACAAGTTATCCTTCATCATCTTCAGGTTCTCCTCCTTCATCTCCTGCACAGTCTTCTTAAAATTTTCTTCTTGTGCATGCAAGATCTGGTGGAGAACTTCAAATCCACTGGAAATTTCACCCAAGCTATATTCAGTTAAACTCTGAAAGTAGTGGAGAAAGTCAAACCAGAAAAAAAAAATCATCAAATTTTAATATTAATAGCAAAAACAAGCATCCAGTACACCAGGGTGAATATCTTGCACACTGCATGCAGTACGGAGGAGGTGGAAAACAAAATCCCATGTGTCTAAATACCACCCAATTATGTAAATAATTTATAAAGATTGCAGAAAAGGTTTTTCATGGGGTTTTTTTGGTACACGAAAAATCTATGGATGCCAGCTGTGAAAGCCTTCGACTTCAGATTGCAGAATCTTGCTATTCTTGTTAAATTTTTAAATAATAATAATAATAATAAATGTGTGTGTATGCGTGTGCATATATATATATATATATATGCGCCCAGGAACACACTGTGGAATGCGCTGCCTTGGAGTGTGGTGGAGTCTCCTTCTTTGGAGGTTTTTAAACAGAGGCTGGGTTGCCATCTGTCAGGATTGCTTTGTGTGTTCCTGCAGCACAGGTGGTTGGACTGGATGGCCCTTATGGTCTCTTCCAACTCTATGGTTCTATGATTCTAGAATGTCTAACAGAGCCCAAAGGTACAGAACAGGACTGTTGACTCCAATCCATGCTCTCAAAAGCTCTCTCCCCTCAGCTCCCCAGCCTTAATTCCTGATGCTGACTTGCAAAGCTGTCCAGGGGTGGGCAAGATGAAGCTTGTGGGCTGCATGTTTGTTGTTCTAAACTACCATCAAATCAACTTTGACTTACGGCACCCTCATGAATGAGAGACTCCAAGTCATCAACAGCCCTGCTCAGGTCTTGCAGATTCAGGGCCCTGGCTTCCTTGACTAAGCCCATCTGCAATGTGGTCTTCCTCTTTTCATACTGCCTCCTACTTTACCAAGCACAATTGTCTTCTCTAGTGAGTCATATGTTCTCATGATATGGCCAAAGTACAACAGTCTCCATTTTGTCATTTTGTCATTTTGGCTTCCAGAGATCCATAGAACTCTTTTCCAGCACAATATTTCAAATGTGTTGATTTTCTTCCTATCATCTTTCTTCACTTTCCAGCTTTCACAACCATATGCAGAAATTGGAAATACAATGGCATGGACAATCCTAACTTTAGTATTCAATGATACATCTTGACACTCCAGGATGTTGTCTAGTTCCTTCATTGCTGCCCTTCCAAGTCCTAGCCCTCTTCTGATTTCTTGAGTGCAATCTCCATTCTCACTAATAACTGAGCCAAGGTATGGAAAAATCTTTATTTTAATGTCTCCATCATCTACTTTAAAGTTATATAAATAATCTGTAGTCATTGTTTTTGTTTTCTTAACATTCAGCTGGAAACCTGCCTTTGTACTTTCTTGACTTTCTTCACTAATTCTTTGCTATTTTCTATTATTAGTATGCTGTCGCGTGCATATCTTAAATTGTTGATGTTCCTTCCTTCAACTTGCTGCATGTGGCGTCCCCAGATTTCCACCCCCGCCCCATTCTTCTGTTCACTTCCAGTTTTGAATAGAGGTTCCCTCTTTGGCTTCTGACAGCTCAGGTGGAGAAAGCAGAAAGAAACTGTGCACTACTTGATGGGTCATATCTGCATGCTTTGATTGCCTTTGTTTGCTTCTTCACTTTATAAACCTTGGAGTCCATTTTCCATCAGCCTCATGCAGGGGAGCGGGTCGGATGTGTGTCAACTCAAGAACTCTATTAGCTAGCTATGGGGAATTCGAGTGTTAGTTGTGGGATAGTCTGGACAGAATCAGTTGCTATGAGGACAAGTTCTACCACTTCATACCCTCCAGTATTCCACGTATGAAAATCGAGACATGTGGTCAAACAAGGTCAGGGTGTGGTCAAGTGTTATGCGAATCACTGGTGTCCGTGGAAAGTCCACACAAGATCTTGGCTTCAGTGGGGAATTAGAAGCAATTCAAATGGCAATAGGAAGAGGTCGTGCAACATACAGGATCTTTAAACCATGAGTATACAGGTGGAGAAAAGGAAACACATGGGAGTCGGAACGGAACGTTATCACACACACTCGTTTTGTCAAGGAAACAAGACTATCAGAGTAAGGCAAAAAATAGTTAGAAGGGGACAGTTAAGGCTTATAGGGGTATACTGCCCCTGATGCCTGAAGCTAGTTTCTCTTTGTGAGAAGTGGTGTTACTCTCGAGCAACAGCAACAAAGGCACCAGAAAGTGGGGTGGGTGGAACTTGAGGATGGGATGTTAGGATGAGGAAACTTGGCAGAAAAACCGAATGAGAGTACAGAGATGTTAGCGAGGAAGTGGGGGGGGGAGTAAGGAATGGAGCAGCATGGATTCAATTAGAATGTGGTACTGAACCAAAGAACTAAGGGGCAGTCTACACAGCAAAATAAATACGAATGGCGTGCGAAAGATCAGCGATCTGTTCACATGGCTGTTTGTATTTATACGTGTCATGGGGGGGGAGCCAAACTCACCCTAAAGTCCGTGAGTGGCTCATCTGCCCCCTTTGCCAGATAAATCTATGAGCTGTTCAAATTGTGTGACTATGTGTACATCTATAGTCGCACAGATTTGAACAGGCAGTCTTTTGATTGGTTGATCTAGCACAGGGGGTTGGGCTTGCAAAGAGGGGAAGCAGCTGTGGCCACCATTTTTTTTTTAAGTTATAGCAGAGCTGAGTTGGAGGAAGAGGGAGCTGTGGCTAGCAGCAGCAGCAGGAGGAGGAGAAGGATGGCTCGTTGGTTCACTAATAGCTTGTCCAGTTTACTTTTGTCCAGCCCCAGCCTCCTCTCCTGCCGCCCTTGGCTGGCTGGCTGTGGGGAGCAGAGCACACAACAGCAGCAGAAGTGACCAACCTCTCCCCGCCTGCCTCCACTGCCCTCTCCCTCCTCTTCCTCCTCCATTCCTCCAGCTACTGAGGTGCTTAACAGATACGACACAGCAGGCAGCAGAGGGCTCCAGTGGTGGGGAAGGGGCAGTGGGAGTGTATGCAGGGCCCCGCTGGAGCGCCAGCCCCAGTTTGGGCACAGGCAGCGGGACGGGGAGGCCTCAGAGGGTTCCCTGTGGCCTGGTTGGGAGGGTGGGGGAGAGGGAAGAGGAGGGCCTCCTCTGGCCAGGGCTCCAGACCCTCCCAGTGCTGCTGCTGCCCTCCTCCATCCTCATCTGGCCCTTGCTCCAGACCCTCCCTGCTGCTGCCCTCCTCTGGCCAGGGCTCCAGACCCTCCCAGTGCTGCTGCTGCCCTCCTCCATCCTCATCTGGCCCTTGCTCCAGACCCTCCCTGCTGCTGCCCTCCTCTGGCCAGGGCTCCAGACCCTCCCCAGTGCTGCCACTGACCTCCTCCATCCTCTCTTTCCAGCCCCACTGCCGCTGCAGACTTTACGGGAGGTAAAAAAATCATTTAGGCAGAACGTCCACATTCGAATGCTTGCCTTTTTGAATTTTTTACTCCGTTTGTATTTTTTGCCCCTGGTGTAGACGGGGCCTTAAGTTTCCCCAGGGGTTTTATAAGAAAATACCCCTTTGAAGATGTGCCTTGAGCAAAAGGAATGTTTGATTTCAGATTATTCTCAAGTGTTTTACAAAGGGATTCCGGACATATCTCAGTGATTGACAAGCAACCCTTTTTGATCTCTAGGATGCAAGGGTGTCAGCTTCATTTACATAGCAATGAAGTACCCCCTGTATGTTTGATGCTTGTAGGATACCTATCTCCTCAGGAGACACAGTGCTTCCATTTCAGAGAAGATGCAGGATGTTTCTATCCAAGTGTGAATTTGTGGGGAATTTGTGGGGGCCTCTCCCAGGCATATTCCATGCTTGCCCTCAGCTTGACTCCTGAGCTGTCCTGGTTGCCCTTCTATTTGATATCAAAACACATTGCCAATTGAAGTGAATCAAAGTGGGGGATTATGTTCTTTGCAGTGAGGATGATGGGATGTATCATATTGTTACACAAGATGGCAAAAGTTGTTAATGAGGAAGATCACACAAGATAGGAGAGGCTGCAGCAGTTTCCTTTTGCCTGAACCAATTGGAAAGGACAAGATCCTACCCCTCTTCATCCAAACTACTTTTGCACTTCTGCAGCAACTGAAGAAAGCTGAGCACATAGGGATGAGAGAGAATCTGGGACTTTTAAAAGAAGGTGAAAAAGTAGGATGATAGATGACTGACTGGGGCTGTTCCTGTGATTTTGACACAGTAGACGGGTATGCCACGTGCTGAAAGAGAATGCTGGAATCCATCAGCTAAAGGAGTGGAATGGTTTTTATATTGTAGGTGCATCAATAAAACTCATAGCACTGGTATGTGTCAGTTTTCATTACCAAACAAAATCTTGGGGTAAGTGAAATTGCAACCAATTCCAGATCAGATCAGTTCCCCACCCCTGCCTGAGGCTGTTCTTCTACAGGATCTTCAAGTAGAGCTTTTTCTGGTGGTGGCTCCACAGTTTTGGAATCTCTCTCCACCCCCCGCCACAAGAAAGCCTGCCATGCTAAATAATAATAATAATATTTATTTATATCACACCACTCTACAAAATGCAATCAGGGCGGCTTACAGCTTTTAAAATATACATACAAAACCCTCCATCCCACCCACCCTTTAAAATACAATTAAATAATTAAACATTTTAAAATACTTAATAAATACTAAAAAATAACACAATAAAATAACTGGATAGGGATCAGACTAATAAGATTTTTTCTCTGATGGCCAGGTATCTATTCAGGAAAGGCCTGCTGGAAGAGATCCGTCTTAAGAGCTTTTTAAAAGCTATTCAGGGTGGTAATGTGACGGATCTCGTCCGGCAGGCCATTCCATAATCTGGGAGCAATAGCTGAAAAGGTCCTTAGGGAGATCAAGGAAAGCCTAGTTTGTAAAGGTTGCAGCAGATTCCTCCCAGAGGACCTGAGTGCACGGGGAAGATTATATGGAAGGAGGCGGTCCCAAAGATAGATTGGACCCAAGCTATTTAGGGCTTTAAAGGTGATAACCAACATCTTGTACTGGGCCCGGAAACTAATGGGCAGCCAGTGAAGTGATCTTAAGATCGGTGTTATATGGTCTCTTCTAGATGTACCCGAGACCAGTCTGGCTGCAATATTCTGTACTAGTTGAAGTTTCTGAACCAAGCACGAGGGTAGCCCCATGTAGAGTGCATTACAGAAATCAAGACAGGAGGTTATCAGAGCATGTATCACGGTCTCAAGGGCCCCGACTTCCAGGAAAGGGCGCAGCCCTTCTGATTTGTAGAACTGGACAACTGGTGTTCAATCACGGTATGAACTACTGATGCTGCTTAGGTACAGTTGTCCCTTCATATTTGCTGGGGTTTGGTTCCAGGACCCCCCGTGGATACCAAAATCCGTGAATACTCAAGTCCCATTATATGCTCTCTCTGGCTTTTCTTTGCAAACGAAGATTCAGGAAGGACTCATCCCATACTTACTGCAAGCGCGCTGATGACTAAAAAGGCCAATCCGAGATAAACAAGTCCGGTTGCAAAAAGCACAGCAGAAGGTCTCCTTGGGTGATGTTTCTGGGTTGTGATTCTTTCTGCGTTGTCGTTTCTCTTCAAGACTTGTTCGGCATGAGCTCTCAAATAAGGCTGCAGCATTGTGGATAGTGCGTCTCCATGCCTCCCGATGTGAGGCCAGGGTGGACCATTGTTGGTGATCAATTTAGCCGAGCCTGAGATGTTGTTTCAGGGAGTCCTTGTATTGCCTTTCTGGAGCGCCCCTCTTACGCTGATCCGTGGCAAGTTCACCATAGAGTACTATTTTTGGGAGGCGATGGTCCTCCATCCTAGAAACATGCCCTGCCCAGCGCAGCTATGTTCTCAATATCATGGCCTCAATGTTGTGATCCCTGCTTTAGCAAAATGGTGTCCCTTATATAAGATGGCAAAATCAAGGTTTTCTTTTTGGATTATTATTTTTTAAAGAATATTTTCAAGCTGTGAATACTTAAATCTGTGGATACCAAATCCATGGATATGGAGGGACAACTGTACTTAAGTAGCTTAAATACAAAGCAGTAGATCGGACCTGCATATGAGTGACCCATCAAGACAAAACACAGGGAATCTACCATGCACTGTGGTCCTTTAAAAGGCTCAATCATTTCAAACTATACTGTATATCATTTCTCAGAAACATGGACATTTCAGGATGCTGAGGTAAAAACATTAAAGCACATTAGCCTGCGCTTAAAAGAGCAATGGCTTCTTCTTCTTTTTTAGTGTGAGTTATTTATTGTATTTTCATGCCATCCTACCACCAAAGAGTTTAGGGCAAAACACATCATTCTCCTCCCCAAATGTTACTGGTAGTATAAACTGTAGTATACTTTTATTGGTAGTATATGCTGGTAAATCAAGGAATTTAAGCTTGTACAGTGGGCCCTTGGTATCCGCTGGGGTTTGGTTCCAGGACACACACACACACCCTGTGGATACCAAAATCCATGAATACTCAAGTCACATTATATGCAATGGCATAGCAAAATGGTGTCCCTTATATAAGATGGCAAAATCAAGGTTTGCTTTTTGGATTATTATTTTTTAAATAATATTTTCAAGCAGTGGTTGCTTAAATCTGTGGATACCAAATCTGTGAATACGGAGAGACAACTGTACATATATAGGAACAGGCCTTTGATGTTTACTTTGAATCAAACTACAGTACCTCAAAACCAGAATCACTTTGACTACTGTATTTATTTTTTACCTCCAGTGCAGCAATTTCCTCCTCCTGCAGAGATTCATTATTAGTGATGTACTGCAGTTTTTTCTTCAGCAGCTTCTGGTATGGCTTCAGTTTTCCCTGAGTAGCATAGACACCAACAGTGGTCAAATATCACTGAACAATTCCATCTCCTGAAGGATGCCGAAGGCCAGGAGATATTAGAACAGAGAACCTAGAGTTCTGTATATTTTTAAAAAAATAAATTATCTCACCAGAAAAACCCACATATTTTTGGCATCCCAGCTGAGGTGAGGAACCTGGGGCCTTCCTGATGTTGTTAGACTCCAGCTCCCATTATCCTTGATCAATGTCCATGCTAGGTGGAGCAGCTGAGAGTTAGAGTCTAATTACATCTAGAAGGTGGCAATTCCCCTAGTCTATAGAAACATATCCATGAAAATCCGTTTTATTTATAGCTTGTCTTTCTTCCAATATGGGACCTAAGGCAGCTTACAGTTTAGGTTAAAAAAATAAAAAAAAGTTTGGTTTTTTTCACTATCAAAAACAAGAGGGGGAAGTATTATGGAATTCAAAAGCTTTCTTTTGGCAGAAATGTGAGCAGAAAAAAAAGGGGGGGCAGGGGAATCAGGCATAGGAAGACCAGAAGTGTATTTGTGATACAATATGGATTGGAAGGAGTAAGGGGAGTGATTATTTATTTAATATTCCTACTTTCTCCCGAATGGGACTCAAGATGGCTCACAAAAATGAATTAAAACAAGGTATGTGAATTAAAAATTAGTAATAAAAAGGTTAAAAACAACTAAATAAGGTACCATATAATAATACCAACTGGTTCCCACACCACAAAAAAGAATAGCAGGTCAATATGTTTCAGCAAACTTTTATTCAAAATTAACAATACGGTCAGACCCCCATATCCATGGGGGTGCAGTTCCCAGACTTACTGTAGAGAACCAGAAACCATGCAACCCCTGTTAAAATAAAGGACTTCTGGTAAAAATATACCATAGAGTTGCATTGGAGGACCCAGAAGATGCCTAGAGGGATGTGGGAAAAGAAGCCCTGTCCCTGTTCCAAGATGACAGGCACAGGGGAGGAGGTCCATTCTGAGCACTTCCGGCCACAAAAGGTACATCCAGGTAAGTGGCACCCTCCTCTCCCTCCCCAGGTTACTTGTCATTTTTTTTGGTGCTTTGATTTTATTTTTGACAGTTGGGGGGTATTTTCAAATTTGCCACGCGCCTGTTCTCTCGTGAGAATGGGCACAATTTCAGTTGCCGGTCGTAAAGACAGCCTTACGACAGCTGCATGTACGACTGGCCAGCTTGGGGAGAGGGAGGATGTTCCTGCCATGGAATTAAAAGGTAAATGTGCAGACATTTTTCCTCTATTCTGTGGCAGGAACAGGATTGGGGGTTGTGGGGCAGGAACGGGGCATTTGGCCCCGTCTGAAAAAGTCCTATGATTCTATATTGAGAAGCTGGAACGTGTCCACAGGAGGGTGACCAATATGGTAAAAGGTCTGGAAGCCATGTCCTATGAGGAGCGACTTAGGGAGCTGGGCATGTTTAGTCTGGAGAAGAGAAGGTTGAAAGGGGACATGATAGCCATGTTTAAATATTTGAAGGGTAGTCATATTGAGGATGAGCAAGCTTGTTTTCTGCTGCTCCAGAGACTAGGACATCGAGCAATGGGTTCAGACTACAGGAAAAGAGATTCCACCTAAATATTAGGAAGATCGAGACTGCTGTGAAACACTTGAGCTCATTCTGGAGCATTTTTTTGTTTTCCATTCTAGAGATCCAAGCTCTTCCACCTAAACATTAGGAAGAACTTCCTGACAGTAAGAGCTGTTTGGCAGTGGAATACACTGCCTGGGAGTGTGGTGGAGTCTCCTTCTTTGGAGGTTTTTAACAGTGGCTGGATTGTCATCTGTCAGGAATGTTTTGATTGGGTATTCCTACATGGCAGGGGGTTGGACTAGATAGCCCTTGTGGTCTCTTCCCACTCTATGATTCACACACACAGACGTGTACACTTAAATCTAATGGGTTTCCACCTAAATATTAGGAAGATCTAGACTGCTGTGAAACACTTGAGCTCATTCTGGAGCATTTTTTTGTTTTCCATTCTAGAGATCCAAGCTCTTCCACCTAAACATTAGGAAGAACTTCCTGACAGTAAGAGCTGTTTGGCAGTGGAATACACTGCCTGGGAGTGTGGTGGAGCCTCCTTCTTTGGAGGTTTTTAAGCAGAGGCTGGATGGCTATCTGTCAGGAATGATTTGGTTGTGTATTCTTGCATGGTAGGGGGTTGGACTGGATGGGCCTTGAGGTCTCTTCCAACTTTATGATTCTATGATTCCTCCCCAGCTCATGTCTGTATTGTTTGCTGTAGACCATGGTTTCCCAACCAGGGTTCCTTGGAATCCTAAAGTCCCAGAAGAGGTCACTAGGGGTTCCATAAGAGTTTGTGACTGAAAAAACAACTTTTTTTGTGTGAGTGTTAGATACAATATTTTTAATGCAGGGGTTCTTTGAGACCTGAAAATCATTTCAAGGGTATCTCCAGGTTAAAAAAAAAGGTGGAGAAAGGCTGCTGCGGGTTGTACTGTAACCCCACACTGAAAGTTTGTGTTTCTCCTGCCCTCCTTCACCATTCTCCCAATGTCACTGCTGCTAAAAATTCTCCAGCTAGACAGAGACCAAGGAGGAAAAGGCTTAGACGGGCCTAAAAAGCCTTTGTAAAAAAAGAGCTGCTTTGTCAAAAACTTTTGTTCGCTCTGGTTATGCAGGGCTTAAATACTCTAAAGCAGTAGTGTCCAATCTGTTGCTACAATCTGTACAATCTGTAGCCCTTGCTACAGCCACTGTTTATTGTTTATTTTTAGTATTTGTTTTAAGTATGTTTTAAATTTGAATTATTTAATTGTATTTTAAGGGGGGAGAGGGGAGGGTTTTGAATGTATATTTTAAATGTTGTAAGCTGCCCCGATTGTGTTCCTTAGAGGGGCAGGATAGAAATAAATTTTATTATTCTTATTACAACTCCCAGAATTCCTGACCATTGGACCAGCTGGCTCAGGCTCCTAGGAGTTGGGATCCAAAACACCTGGAGAGCCACAGGTTGGACACCACTGCTCAAAGGCACCAGATCACATCTGCTCTTGGAAGCTAAGCAGGGACAGTCCTGGTTAATACTTGGATGGGACACCACGAAGGAAGACCAGGTGCTGTAGATCCTATTTCAGAGGAAAAAATTGGCAAAACCACCTCTGAACATTCCTTGCCTAAGAAAACTCTGTGAAATTCATGGGGTCACCATAAGTGGTCAGAAAGCTTAAAGGCACAGACACATGCTTGTACTTGGATAGGAGACTACCAGGGAATACCAGCTGCTATAGGGTATATTTCAGACAAAGGCAAGGGCAAAACTCGTGAGTACTCCTGGACAAAGAAAACCCTATGAAAGTCACTGAGTAAAATTCATGGGGTTGCCATAAGTCGGCAAACACCTTGAAAGCATATACATATACACACAACCGTAACTCAACAGGCATCTTTGGAGACACATACACTCACATGTTAATCTTGCATGTGTATTTATTTTAATTTGTAAGCTACCTTGAGTCCCAGTTTTGGGGGAAACACATGGTATAAACCAGTGTTTCTTAACCTGTGGAGACAAGAGTTATGGCAAAGGCTGGCTGGCATGGCCTGCACATTGCCGTTCACTCCAACCACAAACTTGCAGGAAGAAGCAGAAGAAAAGTCTTCTCTTTCCCTCCAGCGCCTCTGAGAGAAGCTTTAATGGATGGTGTAATTTTATCACCATCATAGAATCATAGAATCATAGAATTGCAGAGTTGGAAGAGACCACGAGGGCCATCCAGTCCAACCCCCCTGCCACGCAGGAAATCTTGATCAAAGCATCCCCGACAGATGGCAATCCAGCCTCTGTTTAAAGACCTCCAAGGAAGGAGACCCCACCACACTCCGAGGGAGTGTGTTCCACTGCCGAACAGCTCTTACTGTCAAAAAGTTCCTCCTCATGTTGAGGTGGAACCTCTGTTCCTGGAGCTTGCACCCATTGCTCCGTGTTCCAGTCTCTGGAGCAGCAGAAAACAAGCTTGCTCTATCCTCAGCGTGACACCCCTTCAAATACTTAAACAGGGCTATCATATCGCCTCTTTACCGTCTTTTTTCCAGGCTAAACATACCCAGCTCCCTAAGTCTCTCCTCCTAAGGCATCGTTTCCAGACCTTTCACCATTTTAGTTGCCCTTCTCTGGACACGCTCCAATTTGTCAATATCCTTTCTGAATTGTGGTGCCCAGAACTGGACACAGTATTCTAGGTGATTATTATTATTAATATTATTATTAGGGTTTTAAATCTTGAATTAATTCTTGGGGGTCTGCAGCAACAAAAGATATTTAAAGCGGGTACCTGGTAAAGAAAAGGTTAAGAACCACTGGAATAAACAAGATGGAGACCATCACCAAAAAGGAGCAGATTGCATTTGTGGCCCTGGTTGTGAAAATGGGCCATATCCTCCCCATCCATTCCAACTAGGGTGACCAGGAGAAATAAGGGAGAAGGCTCCTCTCCCTTTAATTGGTGGGTGCAAGAGAACACTTCAACAGACACTGCTTGTCATGCAAGCAACAGCTGCTGGCATTACCCCTTCTACACAACCCTTAAAGGTGCAGGAGCATGCTCTCTCATTTCACCTGGGCCAAATCCACCACACTACACAAACAATCCAGTTTGAAACTGAGTTGTTTGCCATCGCTCCTTCCAATGGAATCCTGGGATTTGGAGTTTGGTGAGGCACCAGCACTCTTTGGCAGACAAGGCTCAAGACCTTGTAAAACTACAAATCCCAGGATTCCGTAGGAAGGAGCTGTGACAAATCACCCAGTTTGAAACTGGATTATTTGTGTAGTGTGGATTTAGCTCTGGCCACCCTCATTCCAACCCACTTTTTATCCTGGGGTTTGGAGTTTGGTGACACACCAGCACTCTTTGGCAGAGAAGGCTCAAGACCTTGTAAAGCTACAAATCCCAGGATTCCATAGGAAGGAGCTATGGCAAATCATATAGTTTGAAACTGGATTATCTGTGTAGTGTGGATTAAGCTCTGGCCACCCTCATTCCTACCCACTTTTTATCCTGGGATTTGGAGTTTGATGAGGCACCAGCCCTCTTTTGCAGAGATGGCTCAAGACCTTGTCAAACTACGAATCCCAGGTTTCCATAGGAAGGAGCCATGGCAAATCATCCAGTTTGAAACTGGATTATTCGTGTAGTGTGGATTTAGCTCTGGCCACCCTCATTCCAACTCACTTTTTATCCTGGGATTTGGCCTTTGGTGAGGCACCAGCCCTCTTTGGCAGAGACGGTTCAAGACCTTGTCAAACTATGAATCCCAGGATCCTGCAGGAAGGAACCATGGCAAATCATCCAGTATGAAACTGGATTATTTGTGTAGTGTGGATTTGGGCGTGGTCACCCTCCTTCCAACCCACTTTTTATCCTGGGATTTGGAGTTTGGTGAGGCACCAGCCCTCTTTGGCAGAGATGGCTCAAGACCTTGTCAAACTACTAATCCCAGGATTCCATAGGAAGGAGCCATGGCAAATCATCCAGTTTGAAACCGAGTTATTTGTGTAGTGTGAATCAGGCCCACCCACTTTTCGCGGGGTCTCTCACCTGAGCGTACTGCACCGCGTTTGTGGTGGGCAAAAAGACATGGCCTCGGTGCTGGGGCAGATCCCGGCAGATCACGCAGATGGGGAGGCGATCCTGAAGGCAGAAGAGCTTGAGGGGCTCGTCGTGGTCCTCGCAGAAGTTTTCAAGGGCGGCGGCGGCGGCTCCCAGGAGAGGCTCCTCCTGGTCGCCTGTGAAGCGCCGGACCTTCTTGGCCACGTTGGCCAAGGCCCGGTTGCGGGTCAGCTCCCGCAGCTGGAAGGGGAGGCGGCACTCCGGGCAGGTGCCCCCCACGCCCCAGCCGGGCACGCAGCTCTGCAGGCAAGCCAGGCAGAAGTTGTGGCCGCAGCTCAGCATGTGGGGCTCCTGGAAGATGGCCAGGCAGATGGGGCAGACCAGGTCTTCGGCAAGGCTGGACGCCGCCGCCCTCGCCATCAGGGACTTTGGTAATAATGGACTTGGAGAGTTCTGGCAAAGAGGGAATTTCAGCTGTGATACCTTGGATGAAGCGGGGCGACAATAAATCGCTGGAGGAGTTGTGAGTTTCCCTCTGCAACGCAACGACCCCCTTGCAGCTAAGCTGCTGCTACAGTAGCCGATGCTGTTTCTCCTTTCGCTTTCGCTTTCGTTTTCCATTTGAATTCTCCCGAAGAGGGCGGATGAAATTGCCAGCCAATCACACACCATGCTAGTACTGTATTCCACTTTAACTGCTTTGGCTGCTTCCTATGGAGTCCTGGGATTTGTAGTTTTCACAAGGTCTGTAGCCTGCTCTGCCAAAGAGGGCTGGTACTTCCACCAAATTACACATGCCAAGATCCCCTAGGAAGCAGCCATGGCAAATCATCCAGTTTCAAACTGGATTATTTGTGTAGTGTGGATTTGTAGGTGCACCTTTAGGGCTGAGGGCCCCTTCACACTACACAATGGTAGTTCTATTATTCCACGTGAATCATAGAATTGTGGAGTTGGAAGATCCACGAGGGCCATCCAGTCCAACCCCCTGCCACACAGGAAATCACGATTAAAGCATCCCCAACAGATGGCCATCCAGCCTCTGTTTAAAGACCTCCAAGGAAGGAGACCCCACCACACTCCGAGGGAGTGTGTTCCACTGCCGAACAGCTCTGACTGTCAAAAAGTTCTTCCTAATGTTGAGGTGGAATCTCTGTTCCTGGAGCTTGCATCCATTGTTCTGTGTTCTAGTCTCTGGAGCAGCAGAAAACAAGCTTGATCCATCCTCAATGTGACTGACACCCCTTCAAATACTTAAACAGGGCCATCATATCACCCCTTAACCATCTTTTTTCCAGGCTAAACATACCCAGCTCCCTAAGTCTTTCCTCATAAGGCATGGTTTCCAGACTTTTCACCATTTTAGTCACCCTCCTCTGGACACGCTCCAATTTGTCGATATCCTTTTTGAATTGTGGTGCCCAGAACTGGATACAGTATTCTAGGTGAGGCCTGACCAAGGCAGAATAGAGCGGCACTTTTACTTCCCTTGATCTAGACACTATACTTCTATTGATACAGCCCAAAATCGCATTGCCCTTTTTAGCTGCCACATCACACTGTTGACTCATGTTCAACTTGTGGTCTACTAGGACTCCTAGATCCCTTTCGCATGTAGTCTCATTCAGCCAGGTCTCCCCCATCCTATATCTATGCATTTCGTTTTTTCGCCCTAAGTGCAGTACCTTACATTCCTCCGTATTGAATTTCATTTTGTTAGCTTTGGCCCAGCTCTCCAGTTTATCCAGGTCATCTTGAATTTTGATCCTGTCCTCCAGGGTATTAGCTACTCCTCCTAATTTGGTGTCATCTGCAAATTTGGTAAGTATGCCCCTAATTCCCTCATCCAAGTCATTGATAAAGATGTTGAATAGCACTGGGCCAAGGACAGAACCCTGTGGCACCCCACTGGTCACATCTTTCCAAGAGGAAGAGGAGCCACTGCTGAGCACCCTTTGGGTTTGGCCAGTCAACCAATTACAAATCCACTTAACAGTTAACTTGTCTAGCCCACATTTTACAAGCTTGTTTGCAAGAATGTCATGGGGAACCTTGTCAAAGGCCTTACTGAAATCAAGGTATGCAATGTCCACAGTGTTCCCTTCATCTACCAAGCTGGTAATTTCATCAAAAAAAGAGATCAGATTAGTCTGCCATGACTTGTTTCTCTGAAACCCATGTTGACTTTTTATGATTATGGCATTGCCTTCTAAATGTTCACAGACTTTTTGGATTATTATTTTTTAAAGAATACTGTATTTTCAAGCCATGAATACTTAAATCCTTGAATACCAAATCCGTGGATACAGAGGGACAACTGTACTGACTAGTGGTACCCAGCTAGTTAGTGTTCATTGAATTTCTATAATAAACATGGCAACATCCTGTGGAATCCTAGGATTGACAGTTTAGGGGGGAGGCATTTAGAATTACTGTATCAGCCAAAGAGGTCCTATGCTGGTGCCTCTCTAAACTACAAACCTCAGGATTCCATAGGAGGCAGCCACAACCAAATGAAAGTGTTATACAGTTGTCCCTCCACATTCACGGATTTGGCATTCACAGTTTTAAGTATTCACAGCTTGAAAATATTTTTTAAAAAATAATAATCTAAAAAGCAAACCTTGATTTTGCCATCTTATATAAGGGACACCATTTTGCTATGCCACTACGGTGAACTTGTGGTGGTTCAGCGTAAGAGGGGTGCTCAGAAAAAGCGATACTAAGAATCTCTGACACAACATCTCAGGCTCGGCTAAATTGATCACCAACAATGGTCAGCCCTGGCCTCACACTGGGAAGTCTGGAGACACACTATCCACAATGCTGCAACCTTATTTGAGAGCTCACGCCGAACAAGGCTTGAAGAGAAACAACAATGCAAAAAGAATCACAACCCAGAAACATCACCCAAGGAGACCTTCTGCTGTGCTTTCTGCAACCGGACTTGTTTATCTCAGATTGGCGTTTTTAGTCATCAGCGCGCTTGCAGAATGCGCGGGATGAGTCCTTCCTGAATCTTCGTTTGTGAAGAAAAGCCAGAGAGAGAGCATATAATGGGAATTGAGTATTCACGGATTTGGGTATTCGTGGGGCATCCTGGAACCAAACCCCAGCGAATGTCAAGGGACAACTGTAAATTGTGTTGTGTGAAAGGGCCCTAAGAGCGTATCTACACTACATAGTTGATAAGTTTAATTCTGCTTTAACTACCAAGGTCCGTTCCAGCCTACTGAATCATGGGATTTGTAGTTTGGTGAGAGACTTAAGCTTTTCCTGCTACTAGAGAGCTGTAGTCCCCTCCGAGGTCCAGCAGAGAATTGCACCCCCACTAAACTATAAATCCCAGGGTTCTATAGGAGAGAGCAATAGCAATTAAAGGGGTATTAAATATCTATAATTGTGCAATGTAGATGCACCTGTACCCCCCCCCCTTTATCAGACTTAGGAGATTTTCAGACAACACTGTTGTAGTGTTACTATTCCACTTTATTTGCTATGGCTGCCTCCTCTTGGATCCTGGGATTTGCAGTTTACGGAGGGCATTTACAACTCTCAGCCAGAGAGCTCTTAGGCCTCACTAAACTACAAATCCCAGAATTCCACAGGAGGAAGCCAGAGCAGTTAATGTGGAATAGTAACACTATAACAGTGTGGTCTGAAAATCTCCTTAGGACTTTTTCGGATGAGGGTTTATAACACTAGCAGCCTTGTCCCTGTTGCGAGGCTGCAGCACTGCTGAGGCTGCTAGCGCTATAAACCCTCATCCGAAAAAGTCCTTAGTCTGATGTTAGTCCAGTGTTCTAACTCAGTGACCATCCAGATACGCTCATGGGAAGCCTGTCAAGCAGGAATTGTATACAATGGCACCCCTCCAGTCATGGCTCACCAGCAGCTGATACCTACTACCCTTGATTCTGGAGGTACAGTAGTATGTAGCCATCCTGACGCAGCTACTGATAACTTGAATCCTAGTTAAATTATCTCATAACCCCTGTTAAAGCTGTTCTAGTTGATAGCTATTACATCTTGTGGCAGTGAATCCCACAGTTTAATTCTGGATTCTGAACTTAACAGTTATATATATATATATATATATACACATACATATATATAATTTGCTATAGTCCACTTCCCCAGCCTTGATCTTATAGAATAGCTCAGCCTGTGAACTTGGTTTAGAGCAGATTTGCAATTTAATGCTGAAAAGGTAGATGGCAATTTATTTGGTGCATGACATAATCTCTGACCATTGACTGTCCTTAGTGGGGTTTTGGAAAGTTGAAATTGAAAACATATGGAGGGGCAAACATCTCTACTAACAGCAGCTTAATTTTGATTGTGAGCATGGCATCATGGTTTGGGGTGTTGGACTAAAACTCTGGAGAGCAGGGTTCAAATCCACACTCAGTCATGGAAACCCACTGGGTGACCTTGGGCAAGTCACACTCTCTCAGCCTTAGAGGAAGACAATGGAACCCCCCCCCCAAAAAAAACAAACAAATCATGCCAAGTAAACCCCATGATACGTTCACCTTAGGGTCACCACAGGTTGGAAACAACTTGAAGGCACACAACAACAAAGTAAATTATCTGCAAGCAGTTAAGACATTTTATTAGGTTTGTAAGCTGCCCTTATATTTTGTTTGAATGATAGAATATACATTTTAAGAATAACTGAATAATTATCATGTATTGATGACAAAAAAACAAAACAAACCCCAGGAATTACTACATTTAGTCATCAAAGGCAATGAAACTAGGATTCAGAAGCTGTGGAGTCAGTCCACTGAATTCAGAGGAACTCATTTCTGTGTTAAATATTGTTCAGACCTGCTCTGGGAAGTGGCTGATGCTCCAACAGGGAAGGGAGACAGTGGGACCTTACCCTAAAAATTGGGGGAAGCCTTAACCTTGCTCAGATCATGGTCTGCCTATGATTACTCTGAAGGATGCACAATACCTGACTCTCAAATTTTACCCACTTCTCATGCTTTGCCTGTTGCAACCCACTGGAAAAACAAAAAAGTCTTAGCTCTCTAGACTGTTAGTGTAGCATAACATTTGTGGTAGGTTGATATAATACCCCGCTAGATCTAAGAATTGTAATTTAGGTAATAAGGTTCAACTGGAATCTGAGTATTGTGGCTGCCACAGGGCCTTCTAAGACTAGCTAACAATAGATTTTCCTTGGGTTTTTTCCAGGCTGTGAGGCCATGTTCTGGAAGAGTTTACTTCTGATGTTTTGTCTGCATCTGTGGCTGGCATCTGTGCAGGCAAAACGTCAGAAGTAAACTCTTCCAGAACACAGCCTCACAGCCTGGAAAAAACCCCAAGGAAAATCTATGGATGCTGGCCGTGAAAGCCTTCGACTTCACAGTAGCTAACAATGTTCTTTTGTGGCAGAAAAGTCTCCGCTACATTGGGGCCAAATCCACACTACATAAATAATGCAGTTTGAAACTGAATTATTTGCCGTAGCTCCTTCCTATGGAATCCTGGGATTTGTAGTTTGGTGAGGCACCAATCACTCTTTGGCAGAACAGGCTAAAGACCTTGTAAAACTATAAATCCCAGGATTCCCTAGGAAGCAGCCATAGCAAATAATCCAGTTTCAAATGGCATTATTTGTGTAGTGTGGATTTGTCCCAAGAATTATCGAATTTAAAAAAGGGAGGGGGCATTGGTCTTTAGTCAGACTGGAAATGGTGACTGCATCTGTTTCTAGAAAAAAAAAGTCCTGTTGCTCAATCTCTTGGATGTCTTCAAATTAGTCCCGAGTGTCAAACATGTAACTGTACCTTGCATTCAGAAATGAGAAAAGTAAATAGAACAGTCTATGGCAGACTCAGGGCCCAACTACATGTTACCCATTAACTATGGCCAACACAAAATGCTTTGATGATGGAGAGAAAGGAAAAGATTCACCCCCTCCACCACCACATAAACATTCGGTAGACAGAACTGAATTGGCATTTGAATGTGTCTTTAGCACTGATGATGTGACATTTTCCTATTATCCCATACAGTGGGCCCTTCATATCCTCTGGGGTT
This sequence comes from Gambelia wislizenii, assembly GCA_030847615.1. Taxonomy (NCBI): domain Eukaryota; kingdom Metazoa; phylum Chordata; class Lepidosauria; order Squamata; family Crotaphytidae; genus Gambelia; species Gambelia wislizenii. The sequence goes on from JAUMIR010000002.1 coordinate 43,011,626, forward strand.
TGGTTCCAGAATCACCCATGGATATCAAAAGCCGTCCCATCATATGCAAGTCTCATTATATAGAAAGGGATACTAATAGCCCAATAGCCCAATAGGACATTTTTTCACCATACTGGAAGTTCCTTTTCCAATCAACAGACTCCCGGGCAACCCCCAGGGCCCAGACATATCCGGCAGCCAGTTGGACCTCCCACCAGTGACTTCCCAAGGTGAATCCTTCATGGCCCAAACTACAGGGATGGAAATCAACTCTTTTAGAGTTGCTGGTCGTGACCAGTTTCCCCACAGTATATCCTTCAAATCATTGCATCTGGATCAAGCATCACATTAGCGGCAGCAGAGGAGAAAGAGTTGGGAGGAGTAGGGAAAGAATGAATTTATTAGCATCTAAATTGCAGACAGGTATACTGCTGGGAAGTCAACCTAACTATGCTGAAGGCACCAGGTCCTGTCTGATCTTGAAAGCTAAGCAGGTCAGGCCTGATCAGTACTTGGAAGGGAGGCTTTTAGAGAATAGCAGGGCTGTAGACTATATTCAGAGGAAGGCAATGGCAAACTGCAGTGGGCCCTTGGTATCTGCTAAGGTTTGGTTCCAGGACTCCCTGTGGATACCAAAATCCATGGATGCTCAAGTCCCATTATATATATATGGCAAAATCAAGGTTTGCTTTTTGAATTTTTTTTTGCGGGGTTGGGGAGGGAATATATTCAAGCTGTGGATGATTGACTCTATGGATGAAGTATTTGTGGATACAGAGGGCTGACTGTACCTCTGAGTATTCGTTGACTAAGAAAATTCATGAAGCTTCCATGAGTTGACAGGTAACTTGAAGGCATATACTACTGCTGCTATAGGGCTGGGATGTTTGGGTTATAAAGGACAGGATGAAGCTCTCAAACATCATTACTATATTCATTCCCCCTAACAGAGGGCCTATTTTTAATTTGGAGGCGGGGGGGGGGGAGCCACACTCCAAAAAGCCACTGATTTTCTGTATGCACTCAAGGGATTCCCTAGGTATGTGAAAGTAGTAAGTTTCACATTTAAAAGAGAAATGCATTGTTGTGATCCTGTGAACTTCAGGATTTAAAGAAAACAGAAGGAAATGAAGACAAAACTAGTATTATAACTGTGTGATGTGAAAGGGCCCCAGGCGATGTGTGCAGTTTTTTTGGGTACATTCCTGGTGTCCACTGCACCTGGCAGAACTACTGGAAAAACATTGTAAGGGGTGTTGCACTGTTATTGCTTTAACTGCCCTCCCCCAAGTTGGTTACTCCATCCTCTTGACTTGAAGGAATACAACAACAACAAAGTAACAGGCGGTAGGGAAGCAGAAGTGATGCAACTTGCATCTGAGAAAGTAGATCAAGTCTATAAAAGCTTGTTACACAACTTCTTTCTCTCAGTTAGTCTCAAAGGTGCTGCAAGATCCCCTTGCAAAGTAAAAGGCATTATTCAATCTGGCAAATCCTTTGTCGACAATCAAGTCTCTTCTCTGCTCACTTGCCTGCTCCTTCTGTTTGCCACAGATCTCTTCCACCTCCACTGCTATTGATGCTGGGTGCAATGGCTGCACTTAGAGCATAAGGGAGCATCGCCTACCACTGTACAGTATTTCCTGTCACCAGTGAGACTTTTGGGGGGCATCATCAGACTCTGCCAATGCTTGGTTCTGGCTGCAGGTGCCAGAGGTAAGTGGGGGGAGCTGTGTGGCAGGGACTGGGGGACAGGGAGGAAGTGCCAATAAACTTCCATTGGCTTGCAGCCTAGGTGTCCTCTATTTAGCAGTCCATTGGAACTATGACCCTGCTTCCCAGTTTTAGTCTGACACTGTAACGGTGACAGGTAAACACCGTATAACTAAAAACAACAACCACAACCTAATTAAAGCAGCAAATTTAACAGCTTAAAACTATTTTACTATTAGCATATTTTTATATTTGACAATGTTATTTGTAACGAGATGGGTTGCCAGAGGCCATTCAGCAGATTCATGACTTGACCAGGCCAACCCAATGTAAATGTGGTAGGCTAGGAGCTGCTCAAGCTAGAATGCTTATGTTCCCATGCAGTCCTCCCTAGAGCCATTTTAAGCACTGGGGGTGGGGGGAGGCACTGTGGAGGTGAGGGGGCATGAAAAGGGTGTTAGGATTTCCATATCCCAGTTTTTGTGGCTCATCTCCAGGTGGGAGATGGAGGTGCAGATTCTGTAGTTTTGGTGGACTCAGCTCTGGGCAACAGGAAAGGGCTCTGTGCAAATCTCCGGCTCAGCTGGTACAACAACTGTTTGCTACAATTTGCAGGCCTTAATTGATTCGTTGCTGCAACTTGCAAATATTGTTTGGGGTGGTGGTGGTGGTGATGGTGTTGCTGTTTATTTACTTAGTTAGCTTCCTCCTTCCTTCCCAGTTGTTGTGGCACCAGGTTCACTCTCCACTCTGCATCAGTCTTCTGGTTAGAAGCAAGTAAACTAGATTGGATGTCCCTTATCTTGTCTCCCCAAGCAGGTGAGTAACTGCAGTTGTTACTTAATACATGGTGCTTAATAACATCACCAGGGGCCATCTGTAGGTCTCAGGTTTTGGTTCTAAAACCTCAGGCCTGGGACAACCCTGAACCGAAAATCTCCACAAAAGGAGAGGTGTCCTGGGTCCTGAACTAACAGTGCAATTGGAGTACTGGGGGGAAAGATTATACTTGGGGTGCAATGCACAAGTTTCGTCCCTAGATGGCACTATGATATAAACATTGGACATACAGTGGAGCATTTAAATTGGAATTTATCCCAACAGGAGCAGAATCATAGAATCATAGAATTGTAGAGTTGGAAGAGACCACAAGGGCCATCCAGTCCAACCCCCTGCCATGCAGGAAATCTTGATCAAAGCATCCCCGACAGATGGCAATCCATCCTCTGTTTAAAGATCTCCAAGGAAGGAGACCCCACCACGCTCCGAGGGAGCGTGTTCCACTGCCGAACAGCTCTTACTGTCAAAACGTTCCTCCTAATGTTGAGGTGGAATCTCTGTTCCTGGAGCTTGCATCCATTGCTCCGTGTTCCAGTCTCTGGAGCAGCAGAAAACAAGCCTGCTCCATCCTCAACGTGACACCCCTTCAAATTCTTAAACAGGGCTATCATATCATCTCTTAACTGTCTTTTTTCCAGGCTAAGCATACCCAGCTCCCTAAGTCTCTCCTCATAAGGCATCGTTTCCAGACCTTTCACCATTTTAGTTGCCCTTCTCTGGACATGCTCCAATTTGTCAATATCCTTTTTGAATTGTGGTGCCCAGAACTGGACACAGTATTCTAGGTGAGGTCTGACCAAGGCAGAATAGAGCGGCACTATTACTTCCCTTGATCTAGACACTATACTTCTATTGATACAGCCCAAAATCGCATTGGCCTTTTTAGCTGCTGCATCACACTGTTGACTCATGTTCACCTTGTGGTCTACTAGGACTCCTAGATCCCTTTCGCACGTAGTCTCGTTCAGCCAGGTCTCTCCCATCCTATATCTATACATTTCTTTTTTCTGCCCCAAGTGCAGAGAAGATTAAGAGAAAACCCTACAGTGAAGAACATTGTTATAATTAACATATTTGGTAGGGGCATAGTATCTACTATCAAGTCAAATTTTATTTGTTACCTGCCTTTATCCTCAAGATGGGATGTAAGGCAACTTACAAAACATTAAAACATCTCAACACAACATAGTGAGTTAAAAATGCATTAAGCACCTTTACAAACACCACATTATTAAAGTGCATGAAAACATTAAAAGTCCAGCACATCCACTGAGATCATGGGTGGGCAACTGTGGAAGTGTAAGGGGCCACATTAGCTTCTCAGTAGACCTTGGAGGACTACAACCCTCCCCACTGCATCTGCTCCTGCAATAATAAGAAAAGCAACAATAATTAATTCTTTTTGCTCCAATGGTCACCAAACATTATTTAGGGGACATGGGGGGCATTTTCACTATGCTTTTTGGCCTTCACAGACCATTTTAGGGCCAGGAGAAGCCCATTTTTAACAACAGGAAGTGAGCCAAATGGCTTCCTGTTTCAAAAAAGGGCTCTTCTGGAACTAAGTTGGCCCAAAGAGGTTCAAAATGTGATGGAAATGTCCCCTCACACCTCCTAGAGGGCATTTGGGGGACAATCTTTTTTTTTTAAAAATGCAAACATTTTTTTGACCCTTGGGAGGAAAGGAGCCTCCAAATGTAATGTGAATGTTCTCCACAGCCCTCTTGGGGGATGCATATAGCATGTGGGCTGCATTTTGCCCATCTCTGATTTCGACTTAGTTACTGGAGGCCTGCCTAAAGAGAAGGGTCTTTATTTGTTGGCAGAAGGACAACAAGGGAGAGGCCCAGCCTAGAGTATGCCATACATAAGAAGCAGCCACCAAGAAGGCCCTCTCTTGCATCCCCATCAAGTGTACTTCTAAAGGTGGTCAGACTAGAAGGAAAGCCTCTCCTGTAGATTTTAAAAGCCAGGCAGGTTCAAACTGTTTGTCCATCTAGCATTACATTGTCTACTCTCCAACCAACAATGACTGTCTAATCCCCCACCTGGGATTAGTAGTGTTAAGTAACTCTGTGGCCTATTCCAGGGTCTCAGTGAATAGGATCGCCATTTCAAGAGACATGGCTTGCCAGGGAGCACATAACTCCCTTGTTAAAACAGCTTCATTGACTACTGATTCATTTCCAGGCAGAATTCTGGTTCATTTCTGGTTATGATCTATAAAGCCCTATACAGCTTAGGCCCTGACTATGAAAAACTGTATCTCCCCATATGAACTTGCCAGTGTTCTAAGATCGACAGGGGAAGGCTTTCTCTCAATCCCACCATCATCACAGGCTTACTTGGTGAGGACATGAGAGACAGAGACGTCTCAGCAGCAGCTTTTACCCTCTGGAATTCCCTTCCATGGGAGACTGGGCTGTCCTGCTTTCCTTTTGCAGGCAATCAAAGACCTCTTTGTTTAAACTTATTGGAGTGTTTTATTTATCTTTTTAAAAAATGTATGTTTTTAAAATGATTTTATATTGTTTTATGTGGTAATTTTAATTGTTTTCAAATTCGATTATGAAAGGTTTTTTTAATTGACTCTTTCTGGGAGCCACTGTCCTGGCCCAGCGATAGGGAGAAGGCAATTGGTTCTGCCTCCTTGAAATAACTGCAGCTAAGGCCAGGGCCATAAATCAACAAGGCTCAAAGGGCATCCTGCTTGTGAGAGTCTCCTTGCAGAAGCGTGGTCAAGCCAGTCTGGGTTCTGGAGTAAAGCAGGGTTTGTTAACTGGTCCAAGGGTTCAATAATCAAGCAAGGTCATCAGGCAGACCAAGGTCCAAGAGTAAAGTGAGTCACAAACAGGTCCATAGATACGCTAGCCAGAAAGTAGACAATAGTTTCCAGCAAGAGACATGGCCAAAGCTGGCTCTTAAATAGCTGCAGCCAGCTTCCCATAATTAAGAGTGCTCCTCCTGTTTCTTGGTTAGGATCCTCATGGACCATCTCTGCTCGGCTCTCCTCTGCACTCACCAGGTCTGTGGACTTGGAGGCTGTGCTGCCTCCTCAGCTGATTCCTCTGATAGGTCAGCTGTTGGTGGGTCCTTGTTGTGTGCCTCCTGAGGCTATCCTTCAACAGGGAGAGCTGCAGGGCTCTCCTCAGACTCAAAGTCTGAATTTGAGTCCTTGCCCATGACAGCTGCCTTGGGACCCACAAATGAAATACATCATCATCATCAGGATTGTCAAATGTCTTGAGGTTTCTGGGCCAAAACGTGAAACCTAAGGATGGCCCTGGTGATCTCTCAAAAGCATGCAAACACAGCGAGAACAGGAAGTTTGGAAGTTGAAACAGAAATCTGAAGTAAAGGAGCTATCCCCAGATCAAGGATTATTCTTTCTCGCTTATTTAGGGAGATGAAATAATCTAACTTAATTTTCTTCCAACCATATACATTCATTTGGATTGAGCAGGCACATATACTCATAAACTGCAATTGAGCAAAAATGTGCATTGATGCAATTTTGGACAGCCACATGTCTGAAAATGTGCATCTATGTGTATTTTCCAGAAACCTCTGGGGAAAACTGTGAATATTTTTACTGCGTGGTTTGTGGAGTTTTTAGCCCCGCTCCCTCAGAACACTGTGAATCGCATTCGGACACATATTCTCTGCTAATTCCACGAGGGGTAAATTTCATTGTGTAGACAAGCCCCGGGATACATATGGCCAGCAGTGTCAGAGAGTGGTCAGGATGGCAAAAGTTATTAATGAGGAAGAACATACAAGCTTGGAGAAGCTGCAGCAGTTTGGGTTTTGGGTATATATGTTCCTGAACAGCAAAAAATCAGCTGAATATCAGTTGAAAATGAGATCGGAAGTGATGTGGCATCACTTCTGATTGCACTAGGCACTAGGATTGCCACTTCAGGATTGTGCCAAACTAGAGGTTTCTGGGCCTAAATTTGATATCTACAGAATCCCCACCCCCAGTGATGGCATTAAGCATATCATTAAGTACCAACCATGAACCCCCCCACACACCATATTTTCAAGTTTGGAAATTAAGACAGAAAGCGTAACTAAAAGATGCTTTTACCGGATCAAGGGGAAATAAGGGGAAATTATTCCTTCTCACTTACTTAGGAAGATGGGGTAAGTAACATTTAATCTAACATACTTGCTTTTTGCCAGCAGGTGGATGTAGAGCAGAGCAGAGGGTGAGCCCTGGCACTACAACCACTGGGAGGGAAGGAGGAAGCTAACTAAGTAAATGGAGTGACCCTTCTCTGGAGAGTCTTTGTAAGTTGCAGCAACAAACCAGTTCACCTTTGTCAACTGTAGCAAGCTACTGCTCTACAAGCTGAGCTGGAGATTTGAACATAGCCCTTTGCTCTTGCTAGAACTGAGCTTATCAAAATTGGAGACACAGGGACAGCCCTAGGCACACTGTTGTAGCCCACTACAAGAGTATAAGGGTGAAAAATGGCTCCTGTCATTAGGGTATTTAGGCAGATATGGATTATATGCAGAGGCAGAAAGATTTTTTTGCAGCCCCCTTTAGATCTTCCTCTCTGTATGTTCAAGAGTTACACCCCAAGGCCATGCATATGTTGGCTCCCCCTTCAGATGTTATACCCAACCTGTGGAGGCATGGGAGGTGGAATTGGGGATAATAGGGACACTGGGAGTGCAGCTGGCACACATGAAAATCTAGTAAGTTCCTGTATGTTCAGTTGTGTGTGTGTGTGTACAGGTCAACCCCCATATCCACAGCTTTGGAATCTACAGTTTCACTTATCCATGTCCAAAAAAAAGTTTCTCTAGGCATTTCTTGTTCCTCCAGTGTGCTTTTTTTGATCAACTTCCAAGATTCATTTCATTGAAAATAATAACGTTCCCTTTTACCCACAGTTTCAGGTATCCACAGGGAGTCTTGGAAAGTATCCCTTGCAGATACATGGGTCAACCTATATATTTAAAAAGCTACCACAGCGATCCTTACTACATGTGTAAAAATCACTCTTATTCCACTCTCTGCTCTGTGCATACTCTCATTTGCTCTGCTGGGCAGTCTCATCAGTGATGAATCTGCACTAGGTTTTAGTCTGAACTTTAAATGAGCTATTCAAGGTGTCAAGCCCTATCCCCCAAACAGGTTCATAACAGTGGACAGCTCTTTTAAAATTCAGGCTAAAACTCAAGTGGATTCATTGGCCCACAAGAGATCACGTTGTAATTCTGTGGCATTTGACCTATTTACTTATTTGTACTAATTGTTTATTTGTATTTATTTGGTTGCCTTTCATTTAAGTTTGTTGTTAAATTTGTGATCTGATTGCAGTGAAGGAATCTAGGTTTAAGGTGGCACACAGACAGACCACACAGTCTAACTACACAATGCAGCTACATATTTTTTACACACAAATAATATAAGTGGAAGCTTTTCTTGGTGGAAAGTAATAAGGGGTGGAGGATTGTAGAGCAAAGTTCTTTTCCCACTCTGTGTACACAGCTGGTGTACCCGTAATAGGAAGCTGATTTCCCAGAATAGTTACTCACTGGCAAGCAAAAGGGCTTTCTCAGTCTTGTCTCTTTGCAAATTCAAAACAACTTGTTTCTACTTTATGGATCAACATGTGGATCAAAGTAACCTCATTTTGCCTTCGATATTCATCAAACTTGGATAATTCCTTAACAGTGCTTCATGTTTCCTAGACAGAAGTGTCGTCTTGACCTGAAGACTAACAATTAAATGTTGATCTGGCGTGGAAATGGGCTCTTAAGGAATGCTGCTAAAGGAATGGATGGTTTGACAGACCCTGGAACGGAAGGAACTGCTGCTTGGAATGTGAAGATACTGTATTTGTTGTGGGAGCTTTTACTTCTTAAAATCATTTTGAAGTTATCTCTTTGGTGCAATCTCCTCTTGTACTTACATGTTTCAACTCTTAAACTGGAGAGGTCTGTAGGACGGGCATGACGCAGCAGAAATTAGCTGGGCTGGAGTTAATCACTGCTCTTGTGCTGGATTTCATCACAGATCAGGTAATAATAATAATAAAAAAAAACAGGATGCCTCCCTGTTGTTGGAATACTGTTTTCCCAACAAAATCGAGTAGTTACCTTCATAGTCTCCCATTTCTTGAAGGAGCTCAGGATAGTAGGCATGGCCCTTTTGCTGTTGTACCTTTTAACAACAACCCTGTGAGGTAGGATACCAGACAAGGAAAAAGGATTCTTGTGGCCCCTTTAAGACTAATAAATTTATTCTAGCTTCTTGTTTCCAGTGCCGTAGTCAATGAAAACTAATGCTTCCAAATTTCCCCTCAGGACCTGCTGCTAAATTTGCTGCCAACTTCTTATAGCTGAACAAGGTGGGGCGAAGAGCCTTGTTCTAAAGTAGAATAATGCTGCCTCCCACACACTTTGTTTAAATAGAAAAAGTAGTTTTTTTGCCACTGTGGCAGCAAGTACATTAGTGGTGGGGGAATCACTCTTCTTTTGCATGTAGACATGTAAAAGGTATGTGCCTTTGTTTTAAAGTAGAATCAGTATTTTCTGGAGGATTCTAGAAGGGCAATTTTCCTTCAAAGTAAAATGAATGCTTTGACTTCTTTTAATGTAATGTAATCTTTGACTCCCTCCTTTCACTGCACATGATAGCTATCTAATATGGCAACCTTAATCAAGCAAAGCTTTTCCCCATTACTTTGGGCCTGTCCAAATGGTGAAAATAATCCAACTGGCAATCACATGGAAGGCGATCTGTCCAAATAGACATTCACATCAACACGTTTCATTCAGAATGTGGGCAGCTGAATCAACTGTAAATTCTGTCTGGGAAGTCTTTGGGGCTTCTCCTGGAATTTTTAAAAAGCTCCGTAGGGCATGCAAATGTGCAATCATTAAGACAGTCGGATTCGTGTTGCTTTGACCAGGCAGCGTAATCTGATTGGCTGGACAAGCATGGGGGTGGGTGGGTTTAGCAAATAGGGAAAGCACCTGCTGCCGCCATGTTGGATTTTCAGCTAAGCAAGGGTCTAGTAAGATGATAAAACAGCAATCTTTTACTCTCTCCCCTCCCCCTTTGTAAATATGAAATATTGCATGTGTGCACCATGGTAAACTGTTTTTTTTTCTGTAAATGGCAGTGGCAGATTTAAAAGCGTGAGTAGATAACTTGTGGCCGCCATCTTGACCAGGGGACACATGAAGTTTAGGGAGACTCTTTTGACCATTAAGACAGGTCTCAGTGCTGTGAATTGCTGCTTCTTCAGAGGAGATAGTATTTCCCTCCCTTGTATAGACAGGGCCTTCATCTCACTACCATTGCTAACCAGTCAGTCCACTTCCTTCCTGGAATTCCATCTCTACCCTTGCCCAATTCATGTCTGTATTTTTCCATTGGATCTTAACCAAATGTGGAAACTCAAAATATGTGATAGGTCCTGTCATGATGGAGTTCCACCATGCTGCCTTAAGGTGCAACTCCCATCATTCTGCTAGAGAACTATAACTCCCTTTGTCTGTAAACAGATTGTCTTGCCAGCATAGTATCAGGTAAGAAAAGGGTTAATGGGGAGGGCCTAAAGCACCACCTCCACAAAGCTAATGAGATGACATCATTACCATGACACCATGTGACTGGACTGACCAATTACAGCTTTAAGCCTGGGAAATCTGATGAAGATTTAACTGCTTTTGTTTGAAACCAGTGTGTGAGATTTGGAGAGATTCTGGAGGGAGATGTGAGAGAACAAAGACTGTTGTGCTGGTGGAGCAAAGCCATCCCACCTAGCTTGAGCTCCCAGCAGCCTGAATAACATCTCAAGGCAACAAACTGCAAATATTTAGTAGAGGTTAGGGCATGTTTAGTCGCGTTAGCAAATTCTTTTTAATTTCTTTGCTTGAATGTAGCTAAATTAGTAACTGAAGGTAACCTGATTAATGTAATGCTTTAATCTTGATACTCTGTGATTGATATAACTTTCAACCTGCTTGAGGTATGGGAGAATCCTGCCTCATGTGAGATTGCATGACTGCTTCACTTGAATAAAGTAACTTTATTATACTCTTCCTATAACTGATGCTTACCATGTGCCTTGCTCTGACTATGCTACTGTGAGTTTCCTCTGGGGTTAGGAGGAGGGAGTTCACTGATGCTATAGTGGCAAGGAGTGCCACTGATTATTAGAGACTACGCACAACTTCCCACTGCATTGTGCGTGAGAAAGGGGGGTCCCAAGGGGAAAGAAACCCCCCAGTTTGACTCAGTGGGTGGTGGTAGCTGGATGGTTTGTTTGTTTGTTTTGGGGGTCTGTAGGGAGCATCTTGGAGTGAGGCAACTCAGGACTAACCTACAGGGAGGGCTAGCCTGGGGGTCCTGGGAAGTGAACCCAGGTTTAGCCCATGACAGGTCCTCTGACTTAAAACAAACAAAGAAAACAGCACACTTGGAGCATTTCATATTGCAAAAACAACAACCAAGGACTTTGCTAGACATTAAAATTAGTGTGAGATACAAACACGTGCACACACACAGGCATATGTCAGTTAACAAAGCCTCTGACAGTGAAGCTCCTTTTTACAAAGTCTTTGGACTTTATCAGACGGGCCCTTAAAACCAATTCCTGTTCCATTACCCACCCACCCACCCTCCTCCCGTCCCTGTAACTGAATAAAAAAAATATGTTCATACACTTACCTTAATCCCGGGACAGAAACTGCTCCCCGCTCCTCCGGCAGTCCAGGAAGGGAATGGAGCTCTCACAGAGCCCCCTCCCCTTCCTGGAGACCAAATCACATGGGGAATTTAAAAATAAAAAATCCCCCAAACCTCAAAGAAGTACACCAAGCACCTAAACACCCTAAAAAAAAAATGCAAGTAACCCAGGGAGGGAACAAAAAAGGCTGTCACTTACCTCCTTGTCTTAATCGAAGTAGGAAGTGTTTTGCAAGGACCTCCCAGGACCTTGCAGGGAGCCCTGCATTGTGCAGGGAATTAAAAAAAAAAAGACATCAAAAATTTAAAGCAATCACCTAAACAGCCTTTAAAAGAAACAAGTAAACAGGGGAGGGTACAAAAAAGTCTGTCACTTACCTGGATGTCTAGATCGCCACCAGAACTGTTCTCTGCTTACCTTCCAGGACCTTACAGAGGCAGGCAGCAGCCGGGGGGGGGGGAATTTAAAGATAAAAATTCAGGCAGACTTCTAAAAATTAAAAAAGCGCCAAAACACTTTTAAAGCTTTAAAAGCAACATGGGGAGGGTACAGAAAAGGCTGTCACTCACCTGGATGTCACGATCGTACCCAGAAGTGTTTTAACATCGCGCCAGCATAACGGCAAACCAGTTCACACACCCATGATTCCGTTACAGAAACGGAACGGAAGATCTCTTGACGACTTTTCCCCATGAATAAAACAAAACGGAAAGCACACGGGGTCAGAACGGGTGAGGAGGACATTGTCCGAAAAAAAAAACACCCAACCCTCTTTAGCGATCCTGTGGCATTTCTGTTCCATTTCATTAAGCCCGCCTGATAAAGTCCTTTGTATGCCCTCTCAGCCCCCACTCTTCCTTGTGCTCCATCTAGTCGGATTTTTTTTAAGTGGCACTGGCAATGGGAGGATAGTGAAGGAAGGCTGGAGAACCACAAGCTTTGGTGTTGGGTTGCAACAGTCTATCTATAGTAAACAATGCAATAAAGTTTTCCGTGGCTTTTTCTGGGTTGTGAGGCCATATTCTGGAAGAAGTTATTTCTGACGTTTCGCCTGCATCTGCATCAGAGAAGATGCCAGCCACAGAAATGTCAGAAATAAACTCTTCCAGAACACGGCCTCACAACCTGGAAAAAATCCACGGAAAACCTATGGATGCTGGCCCTGAAAGCCTTTGATTTCACAATGCAATAAAGCTTGAACTGGGAAAGAGTAGGATTCTACTTTATCAATCCTACTGTAGCTGTTTGTACCTGCCTACCACAGGCAAGGGTAACAGGAGCTGCCTCCAGAATCCCTTATTAGGGCTGCTGCCACACCGTAGAAATAATGCAGTTTGACACTGCTTTAACTGCCATGGCTGAATGCTATGGAAATCTGGGTTTTGTAGTTTTGTGAGATATTTAGCCTTCTCTGTCAGAGAGCTCTGGTGCCACAACAAGCTACAAATCCCAGGATTCCATAGCCATGCAGGGCCGGCTTAACCATTCCACCAAATCAGCATCTGCGGGAGGCCCCACACCGGCAGGGGGCCCCATCAGGACTTAACCCTCCTCCTGGAAAAAACTCCTGCCTGCTTTAAAAAACAACAACCAGCGTCTCTCAAACTAGAAAGCCAAAAGCGAAAGAGAAAAACGGAGCTTTCTTTGGGTGGCTGATCCTGGAGGGAGTTTGTTGTTTGTTGTTCCTTCCCCCCTCCTCCCAGGATCGTCGTCAAAGGCAAGTCGGAGAGGTGTGTGTGTGTGTGTGTGTGAGAGAGAGAGAGAGAGAGAGAGAGGTGGGGCAGGGGGTCATCTCTTGTTCTCCCCTGCTCTATCTTCACAAAAGGCTTCTTTCTTTCTTTCTTTCTTTCTTTCTTTCTTTCTTTCTTTCTTCCCCCCTCCCTCCCTCCCTCCCTCCCTCCCTCCCTTCTTTCTTTCTTCCCTTTCCTAACTTCCACACAGATTCCCTCCAGCCCATCTTTCCAGCTGCCCTTAGCATGTCCTTCTCTCCCCTTCCTCCCTCCCTTTCCCCCTTGGTCTTCTTCAGCTTCCTCTCCTTGCTGACAACTGAGTTCAACCTGCAAAAGGAAACTGTGTGTGTTTGCCCATGGGCCTTGAAGTCATTTCTGCACACAAACAAAGAAATCTAAAAGTTTGATTGGAATTATTAAAAATGAAAAAGGGGAAAAAAGTAATTTGATGAAAGATAAATTAAAGATATTTCAAGAATATTATCAAAAATTATATTCAGCAGGTGATCCACTGAAAGACTTAGAGAAATATATACAGGAAAATTGTAAGGATAAAATTAGTGAGGAGGAGAAAGAATTAATGGAAAAACCTATAACAGAAGAGGAAATAAAAGTTATTATAGAATCATAGAATCATAGAATTGCAGAGTTGGAAGAGACCACAAGGGCCATCTAGTCCAACCCCCTGCCACGCAGGAAATCACAATCAAAGCATCCCCGACAGATGGCAATCCAGCCTCTGTTTAAAGACCTCCAAGGAAGGAGACCCTACTACGCTCCGAGGGAGTGTGTTCCACTGCCGAACAGCTCTTACTGTCAAAAAGTTCCTTCTAATGTTGAGGTGGAATCTCTATTCCTGGAGCTTGCATCCATTGCTCCGTGTTCCAGTCTCTGGAGCAGCAGAAAACAAGCCTGCTCCATCCTCAACGTGACACCCCTTCAAATACTTAAACAGGGCTATCATATCGCCTCTTACCCGTCTTTTTTCCAGGCTAAACATACCCAGCTCCCTAAGTCTCTCCTCATAAGGCATGGTTTCCAGATCTTTCACCATTTTAGTCGCTCTTCTCTGGACATGCTCCAATTTGTCCATATCCTTTTTGAATTGTGGTGCCCAGAACTGGACACAGTATTCTAGGTGAGGTCTGACCAAGGCAGAAAAGAGCGTCACTATTACTTCCCTTGATCTGGACACTATACTTCTATTGATACAGCCCAAAATCGCATTGGCCTTTCTAGCTGCCGCATCACACTGTTGACTCTGTTCAACTTGTGGTCTACTAGGACTCCTAGATCCCTTTCGCACGTAGTCTCATTCAGCCAGGTCTCCCCCATCCTATACCTACAGTATGCATTTCATTTTTTCGCCCTAAGTGCAGTACCTTACATTTCTCCGTATTGAATTTCATTTTGTTAGCTTTGGCCCAGCTCTCCAGTTTAACCAGGTCATTTTGAATTTTGATCCTGTCCTCCAGGGTATTAGCTACTCCTCCTAATTTGGTGTCATCTGCAAATTTGATAAGTATGCCCCTAATTCCCTCATCCAAGTCATTGTTAAAGATGTTGAATAGCATTGGGCCCAGGACAGAACCCTGTGGCACCCCACTGCTCACATCTTTCCAAGATGAAGAGGAACCATTGCTGAGCACCCTTTCAGTTCGGCCGGTAAACCAATTACAAATCCATTGAACAGTTAACTTGTCTAGCCCACATTTTGCAAGCTTGTTTGCCAGAATGTCATGGGGAACCATGTCAAAGGCCTTACTGAAATCAAGGTATGCGATATCCACAGTGTTCCCTTCATCTACCAAGCTGGTCATTTTATCAAAAAAAGAGATCAGATTAGTCTGGCATGACTTGTTTCTCTGAAACCCTTGTTGACTTTTTGTGGTTATGGCATTGCCTTCTAAATGTTCACAGACTCTCTGTTTAATGATCTGCTCTAGAATCTTCCCTGGTATTGATGTCAGACTAACTGGACGATAATTGTTGGGATCCTCTTTTTTCCCCTTTTAGAAGATGGGGAGAACATTTGCCCTCCTCCTGTCTGCTGGGACTTCTCCTGTTCTCCAGGAGTTCTCAAAGATTATTGCCAATGGCTCTGAGATTATATTTGCCAGCTCTTTTAATACTCTTGGCTGTAGTTCATCTGGTCCTGGAGATTTAAATTCATTTAGATTAAGAAGGTATTCCTGTACTACCTCTTTGCTTATTCTGTGCTGGATTTCCCCTACTGTGTCCTCTGTTCCATTATCCTCAGGTTGGTCCCCCTTTTCCTTTTCTGAAAACACTGAGGCAAAGAAGGTGTTGAGTAATTCTGCCTTTTCTCTGTCCCCTGTTAGCATTTTGCCATCTTCTCCGCATAGTGGCCCTACCATTTCCTTCTTCCTCCTTTTGCTGCGGACATACCCCCCCAAAAAACCCTTTTTATTGTTCTTAACCTCTCTAGCAAGCCTGAGCTCATTCTGCACTTTAGCTTTTCTGACTGTACTCCTACGTGTGTTCGCTATCTGTTTGAATTCTTCTTTGGTGATTTCCCCTTTTCTCACCTAAGGATCTCACCACTTGTACCCCATTAACCAGGTCATCCCTGTTGGTAAGGATCAGGTCTAAAATATCTGACCCCCTTGTTGCCTCTTCCACCTTTTGGAACATGAAATTGTCTTCCAGGCAAGTAAGGAATTTGCTAGACCTTGAAGTTTTGGTTGAGTTAGATTTCCAGCAAATATCAGGATAGTTGAAGTCACCCATCACTACTACATCTCTCCTTTGTGTGTGTGTTCATCTGTTCTAGAAAGGCATCATCCAATTCCTCCGTCTGACTTGGGGGTCTGTAGTAGAGTCCCACAATAACATCCCTGTTGTTTCCCTCCCCTTTAATTTTTATCCAGATGCTCTCCACCTGGCTTCCAGTATTGATGTCATGGATCTCTTCACTGGTGCAAATATCCCTGACATATAATGCTATTCCGCCTCCTCTCTTGTTTGGCCTGTTTCTCTTATAAAGGTTGTACCCCTTTATTCCTATATTCCAATCATGAGACTCATCCTACCAGGTTTCAGTAATGCCTATTATATCATACTTGCTTTGTACTGCTAGGAGTTCCAGTTCATGTTGCTTATTTGCCATGCTCTGTGCATTAGTGTAGAAACATATAAGACCATGTGTTCCCTTTACTTGCTGCCTGTGCAAGTTTTTTTGCCTCCCACTGTTGGATCCTTGTGTTGTTTGGTTTGTTCCCTCTATGACAGTTTGACTATTTTCTCCAGCTCTTTTGCCTTCCAGAATACTGTCTCCCTCCCCCATATGCCTCAGTTAAAAGCCCTCCTGATCAAATTCTTGAGACTGTAGGCAAAAACGTTCCTGCCAACTGGTGTGAGATGCACCCCATCTCTTGCCAGAAGTCCCCCCTCATGGAAGCGCAGCCCATGATCCAAGAATCCAAATTGTTCTTGGCAACACCATCTACGGAGCCAGTTGTTTACGTCGGCTATTTTCTTCTCCCTTCCTGGACCATGCCCTTCAACTGGCAAAAGAGACGAGATGACAACCTGTGCGTCCATTTCTTTCAGCTTCCTCCCCAGAGCCTCATAATCTCTTCTGATCTTTGGAAAGCTGTGCCTTGCAGTATCATTGGTTCCCACATGGACCAAAAGGAAGGGGTAATGATCCGTAGGCTTGACGAGTCTTGTTAGCCTCTCCGTCACATCACGGATCTTTGCCCCAGGGAGACAGCACACCTCCCGAGACATCTTGTCAGGCCCACAAACCACTGCTTCTGTACCTCGCAGCAAGGAGTCTCCCACCACCACCACACGCCTCCGCCGAGGTTTTGCAGCTGCTGTTCCTTACGGTGGTACTCTCAAGGTCCCCTGCTCTGCCCCTGAAGTCTGTCCATGCTGTTCTTCCTCATTGCCCTTGATAAGGGAGAGGGCTTCGAATCGATTCTGTAGCTGCAAGCTTCTCGAAGTATCCGTGGATTTCCTTGTTCTGTGTGTGACATTCTTCCAGCTGTTTACCTCCTGTGTCTGTGGAGTGACCCTCTCCTCCCCAGCCAGTTCCTCTGTGTGGTCCCCACCCAAGACTGTTTGTTCTGTTCTGTCCAGGAAAACCTCTTGCTCCTGAATCTGTTGAAGTGTAGCTATCCTAGTCTCCAGCTGCTGGACTTTCTCCTCCAAAAGGGCTACCAACTTGCACTTGGTGCATGTGAAGTTCCCCACATCTGTAGCCAAGAAGATAAACATCCCACAAGCGTTGCAGGTGACTGCAGCAGTCCCCTCATTGTCCATGGTGAGAGCTTTTAGGTAATCTAAGAACTCTTGGTTAATTCTGAAAACTCTATGCTGTACTTTTTCAGTATGCTGTATATATATATATTTTTTGGCTTGGCCAGTCAAACTCGCATACTGTTAGGCACGCACTTCTGCAACAAGCAGCCTCTCCAAAGAATTTTAAAAAGTTCAAACTCAGAGAAGCCCCACCACTCTGCAACAAGCAGCCTCTCCAAAGAGTTTTAAAAAGTTCAAACTCAGAGAAGCCCCACCCCTCTGCAACAAGCAGCCTCTCCAAAGAGTTTAATAAAATTCAAACTCAGAGAAGCCCCACCCCTCTGCAACAAGCAGCCTCTTCAAAGAGTTTTAAAAAATTCAAACTCAGAGAAGCCCCTCCCCTCTGCAACAAGCAGCCTCTCCAAAGAGTTTTAAAAAATTCAAACAAAATTATAAACAAATTGAAACTAGGGAAGGTTCCAGGAGAAGATGGTTTGGGAGCCGAATATTACAAAACATTTAAAAGTATATTAATATCTAGAATGAAAGAATTATATAATAACATTTTAAAAGGAGATGAGATCCTACCATCGTGGAAACAATCTTTGATTATATTAATTCCAAAACCAGATAAAGATTTGACAGACCCAGAATCACATAGACCAATATCATTAATAAATCAAGATGCAAAAATATTAACAGCAATAATGGCAAAAAGGATGAATAAATTTATGTACAAATATCTACAAAAAGACCAATGTGGATTTATAGAAGGAAGACAGATGGCTAATTTAAGTGGAAGAGTAATAAATATAATAGATATAATTAGAAGAAAGAAAATTAAAGCAGGGCTTATATCTATAGATATATTTAAAGCTTTTGATTGTGTGGAACGGCCAGCAATAAAAAATATAATGAAAACATTTGGATTTGGAGAAAAATTTAGGGGCGTGATTGACCAATTGTATAAAAAAATTAAAGCAACAGTAATAGTAAATGATGGTAAGACAGAACAAATAAATTTAACTAGGGGAACAAGACAAGGCTGCCCACTTTCCCCAATAATATTTGCTATGGTAATAGAAATATTAACTAATGTAATTAGAAGTGATGAAGATATCAAAGGGATAGGAAATATTGAAGAGATTAAACTGAATATGTTTGCAGATGATACTTTAATAACAATACAAGATCCATTGGAAAAAATGCAAGAGATAGAGAAACATTTGGAAACGTTTGGGAAGATGACAGGTTTACAAGTAAATTGGAATAAATCAGAAATGATGATATTTCATTATACAGAGGCTGAGCAAAAAAATATGAAGAGTAAAAAGAAATATATTAAAAGAGTAAATAAAATATTTAGGAATAAATATTGTGGCAGAATTGGAAAAACTAGAGGAAAAAAATTACTATGTTAAGGAAAGATATGGAGAGAAGAATAGAGAAATATGGGAAAATTAAATTGTCATGGTTTGGAAGAACAGCGCTTGTTAAAATGAAAATATTACCAAAAATATTTTTTTTATTCAGAATGCTGCCTATTAAAGTATCAGAGATGGAATTGAAAAAGTGGCAAAATATGATAAGTAATTATTGTAATGGAGGCAAAAGATCAAGAATCAATAAAAATAGATGGTATAAATCACCCAAAAAAGGAGGTTTAGGCCTACCTAATTTAAAGCTATATTACGTAGCAAATCAATTGAGATATATTATTGATAGTGTTGCAGAAGTGAAGGAAATAGAATGGATGGAAATAAATAAACAAAAGATAGAGTTAAAATTAAGAAATATATTTTTTTTGTAAACCAAAAAAGAAATTTAGGGAAACAATACAATCTCTCTCTTTAAAAAATATATTAGATATATGGAATAAATATAAAAAAGTATTAGTTCCAGGAATATCTCCATTAACGCCGGTAATATTGTTAGAGGGTTTCCCAGCAAATTTAAGAAATGAAGTGGAAGCAAAATTAGGAGGACAAGAAATAATAAGGTTGAAGGAATGGATGGGGAAAATGAAAAATAAAAATTATATGGAAAAACTATTAAAGGAGCAAGGATTTACATGGTTTAAACTGATACAGTTAGAACGATGGACAAAAAAATGTTTAAAGGAGGGAAGTTGTAGAAAAAGTACAAAATTTGAGGAATTGATTATGAAAGCTATTCAAGAGAAAAATATTATAAAAGGTATTACAAGCAAAATATATAAAATGTTAATAGATAACAAAGAAGTACAAGATTATCTAAAAGATGTTTGGGAAACAGATGTAGCAACTGTAATAGACAAATCTAAGTGGGGAAAAATATGGAATATGCAACATTTGAAAACATTATCAGTAAGAATAAAAGAAAATTACTATAAGATTATATGGAGATGGTATTTATCCCCAGTAAGATTGAATCAAATAGATAAAAAGTATTCAGCGCAGTGTTGGAGAGGATGCCAAGAACTGGGAACGTATATTCATATGTGGTGGAATTGCAAATATGTGCAGAAATTTTGGAAAATAGTAATGAAGGAAATAAGTGAAATACTGGAGATAAATATACCTCTAAACCCTGAAATAGCATTATTATCATATTATGAAAAAATACAAGAATCTCAATTTGTTAAGGATTTACTAACAAATCTGCTGACAGCAGCAAGGTTAATAATAGCAAAGAAATGGAAAATACAAGGTGAATACAAAATAGAAGAATGGTATAATGAAATATGGAATATAGCTATAAATGAGAAATTAACAAATATGGTTAAGGGAAAAAAAGGAGGGCTGAATAAGAATGTTTTTGGTGAAAAATGGAGTAAATTTTTAGAATTTGTATTAATAAAGGGGAGAGGAAGCAAACCTGAGTTGGAAACAATGGTATTTTGGAAAGAGGGATGAATGTAAAGGGAAGTCCCTCGGTGGAGGGAATCACTGTTATATATGTTTGTTAAGTTTTATGTAGAAATTGTATGTCGTTTAATTTTAAAAATTAATAAAAATTATTTTAAAAAATGAAGTCATTTCTGACTAAGGTTAGCTTATCATGGGGTTTTCTAGGCAAGGTTTGTTCAAAGGGGGTCTGCCTTTGACTTCATTTGAGGCTGAGAGAGTATTCTGGCCAGTGTAGACAAGGCCTAGGTAATCTCAACCATAAGAAATACGAGTATCCAAAGATTCTCCTTCTGTGTGTCTAGCCATGATGTCATATATGTGTCACGCAATTCTTAATTAGAACAAAGACTTTGGATTCTTTAACTCTAGCAGGAGGATGAAACAAAGTGTAAGCAAAAGTAAAATTAATTTGACATAAACCCTATTCTCACTCTGTGGTAAAGTCATAGTATAAAGCAATGAAATACTGTATAAACTGGCTGCTTTGTTGCTGGCAAGCCTGCCCCTGTGCACGTCTGACCAATCATGTTTTGACTTCCTGGATGTGCCCCAGTTTGAACTGATTGTTCAGATGGGCTGTAATGCACATTTTTCTGTATTTTTAAAAAAAGATCATGAGAAATAGTGAAAGCTGTAATTGCAAGCTACTTGGAGTTTTCAGCCCCCCTCCTTCTGAATACGGCGAATCCCAGTGGGAGTTCATCTAGACAAAAGGTATACCGCCTGCATTCCTTGAGGATTTTTTTCACCGTCTAGACAACAACACTGTGGCTTGGCTTTTCTTCGCAAACAAAGATTCAGGAAGGACTCATCCCACGCTTTCTGCAAGCGCGCTGATGACTAAAAAGGCCAATCCGAGATAAACAAGTCCGGTTGCAAAAAGCACAACAGAAGGTCTCCTTGGGTGATGTTTTTGGGTTGCGATTCTTTCTGCGTTGTCGTTTCTCTTCAAAACTTGTTCGTCTTGAGTTCTCAAATAAGGCTGCAGCATTGTGGATAGTGCGTCTCCATGCCTCCCGATGTGAGGCCAGGGCGGACCACCGTTGGTGATCAATTTGGCCGAGCCTGAGATGTTGTTTCAGGGAGTCTTTGTATTGCTTTTTTGGAGCCCCTCTTACGCTGACCCGTGGCGAGTTCACCGTAGAGTATTATTTTTGGGAGGCGATGGTCCTCCATCCTAGAAACGTGCCCTGCCCAGCGCAGCTGTGTTCTCAATATCATGGCCTCAATGCTGGTGATCCCTGCTTGCTCAAGGACAGCAACATTCGTCACATAGTCAGTCCAACAACAACAACTTGTAGAAATACATTTATCATCAACAGATGTGTGATAGCTGAATTTTCTAGTCTCCCTATAGGAAAATCTCTAAAACATAGTATGATTGATTCGGGGTG
This sequence comes from Gambelia wislizenii, assembly GCA_030847615.1. NCBI lineage: Eukaryota > Metazoa > Chordata > Lepidosauria > Squamata > Crotaphytidae > Gambelia > Gambelia wislizenii. The sequence goes on from JAUMIR010000002.1 coordinate 43,033,156, forward strand.
GTGGTGGAAACATAACTTAATTATGTTTAATTATTAATTAATAATACTAATTATTAAAGACTTTCAGAAACAATAAACATATTTCCATTGTACAATTTCTCTCTTTGCAGGACCATGACATCATTGTGAAAGTACTGTACTAAAAACAGAAGAAGGAGGGCGAGAAAGAAAGAAGCCTGAAATCTGACCCTACAGTCTTTCCAGAGGTTCTGTTTGCAGTGGTCATAAGAACTGCTATAAAAATAATTCCAAACAGGCCAATAGAATTCCCCTAAAGCTAGATTTGGCTGAAAAGGGGCCAGAGAAAAGAATACCCTGACATCTGATTGTATTTTGAACTTGAACTGCTCTTTCAGTCTAATCTAATTTGAAGTACAGCACATGAAAAATGTGACCTAACTACAACTGATAAAGTAAGCATGAGTAAGGCCTGTGAGAGTAGCATATGTTTCTGGTGATGTGATGAGGCTATGTGCATCTTTCCAGGTGAAAATTAGAAGATGGCTATTGAGGATGAAACTGACACGAGCAGCCAATTTCTTCCTAGAAACTCACATGTAAAAGGGAATGGAGGAAGTAATGGCAATGGAGTTCCTCCAAGCAGAAATATCTTTTGCCCACGTAAGTGTATTTTCTCCCCAGTGTAAGTGTATGTTGATAGCACAGGCATGTTTTTTTTTTAAATAACTTTTCTAATAACATTAGTAGAGATACATTTTCTTCTGGGATAATAGGAAAATGTCTAGTAATCTTAGTCTCGAAATCTCTATGGCTTTTCTTCGTAAATGAAGATTCAGGAAGGACTCATCCCGTGCTTTCTGCAAGCGCGCTGATGACTGAAAAGGCCAATCCGAGATAAACAAGTCCGGTTGCAGAAAGCACAGCAGAAGGTCTCCTTGGGTGATGTTTCTGGGTTGTGATTCTTTCTGCATTGTCATTTCTCTTCAAGACTTGTTCGGCGTGAGTTCTCAAATAAGGCTGTAGCATTGTGGATAGTGCATCTCCATGCCTCCCGATATGAAGCCAGGGCGGACCAAAATAGATTATTGGAATGTTTCTGCCCATCCTTTCAGCTAAACATCTCTTTGCCCCAGTGACTTTAAACACTTTTAGACTTAAAGTTGATGTTTCTCCATCAATGGAACGGATACAGCTGGTAAATAAGATGACCCTTTCCCCTGCATCCCTCAGTGCTGCCATTCAGATTTTAATAAAGAGTCATGTAAAACTTCAAAGTCTAACAAATTTTTATAGCATGAGATTTCACACAGAGAGCCCACTTATCCAGGTTGTTGTTGTTGTGTGCCTTCCTCTCTGGCTTTTCTTCGCAAATGAAGATTCAGGAAGGACTCATCCCACACTTTCTGCAAGCGCGCTGATGACTAAAAAGGCCAATCCGAGATAAACAAGTCCGGTTGCAGAAAGCACAGCAGAAGGTCTCCTTAGGTGATGTTTCCGGGTTGTGATTCTTTCTGTGTTGTCGTTTCTCTTCAAGACTTGTTCGGCGTGAGTTCTCAAATAAGGCTACAGCATTGTGGATAGTGCGTCTCCATGCCTTCCGATGTGAGGCCAGGGTGGACCATTGTTGGTGATCAATTTGGCCAAGCCTGAGATGTTGTTTCAGGGAGTCTTTTTATCACTTTTTTGGAGCACCCCTCTTACGCTGACCCGTGGCGAGTTCACCGTAGAGTACTATTTTTGGGATGTGATGGTCCTCCATCCTAGCTCCCTGGCCAGCGCAGCTGTGTTCTCAATATCATGGCCTCAATGCTGGTGATCCCTGCTTGCTCAAGGACAGCAACATTCGTCACATAGTCAGTCCAGTGTATATTTAGGATCGTGTGTATACAGCGCTGATGAAAGCGTTTGAGGCGTCGTAAGTGTTGGCGATAGGTGACCCATGTTTCATGTAATAAACATCTGAGGCAAAGCAGAAAAATCAGTGTGTATAGAGCCATTGTACTGTCTATTCTCCTTTATGGGTCTGTGCCTTCCACTTGTTTCTGATTTGTGGTGACTCCAAGGTGAACCCAGCATGGAATTTTCTGGGCAAGATTTGTTCAGAGAGGGTTTGCTGTTTTCTCCCTCTGAGGCTAAGAGAGTGTGACTTGCCCAAGGTCACCTCACTGGGTTTCCATGGCTGAGTGGGGGTTCAAACTCTGGTCTTCCAGAGTCTTCGTCCAACCCTCAGACCACAAATGCAAAGATGTTTCTATTCAAGCAGGCTTTTGACATTTAAGCAGGGGAGCTTTTTATGGGGATGGTTTATCTATCTTTTCAATAAGTATCTGTTTGTAAAACGTTCTTATATGGTTTTATTATTTTTATGCTTGTTTTTTGGGAGCTGCCTTGGGTTTCATTTTGAGAGAAAGACAGCATACAAATGCAATCATCATCACTGTCACCATCACCACCACCATCTGTGCTTGCTCTCTATTTCCCCAGACATCAGAATGATAATATTAGAAATTCTGGTGTACATACAGCGAGTGCATATCATTGCATGTATAATGGTAACAGTGAGGCCAAAGTGAAATAGGATGCAGAAAATGCTGTGATTGATAAATCTGTTATTAACACTGGCTATTAACAAAGCTGTTGGTTATAACACAAGCAGCTGCTCATGCACAAGAGTGAGATTGACTTTGATTCCACACGCCCTCCATATGTGGGATTTGAACCTGCACTGCTCCTTGCCCATCTGACCATGGGCAATCCCCTTGGCCAGGTGATGGGGAAAGGGTGCTTCATTTGGTGACCTACCTGATGGAGAATTTCAGACTGTTCCCATGGGAACTGGGAGCTGCCTTCAAGTAAGTGGCAGAAACCACAGGCCCTTTCACACTATACTGTTATAGTACTATGATTCCACTTTGACTGCTATGGTTCCATCCTATGGAATCCTACGATTTGTAGTTTAGGGAGAGGCATTTAGAATTCCCAGCTAGAGAGTTCTAGTACCTCCCCAAACTAGTAGCCCCTGGATTCTGTAGGATGGTGCCATGGCAGTTAAAGTGTAATCATAGCACTATAATTGTTTAGTTTGAGAGGGCCCCAGGGCTGTAACATAATATACAAACTGAACCTAAGTGGCCAAGTGAATGAGTTGTGGGGACAAATAACAGAGGAAAGCTGCTGATTTTGTGCCTAGCTTCTAAGCTTCTCACAAACATCGAGCTGGCTACTTTTGAGAAAAATCACTGAGCACAAAACAGAAAAGGCAAAACAAAAGCCAAAAAACTGTCCTGCACCTAAGCAAAACATGAAAAATCAATCAACCCCTATTTCTTGTGAAAAACATACCGATAAGACAAACTGTGGCTTCTGAGCCTGCTCCTACTGTTATTTATGTCTTCCCATGAGAAATACAGTAGGGCCCCAATATCTGCTGGGGATTGGTTCTGGGGTGTGTGCGTGGATACCGAAAACCATGGATAATAGTGAACACCATTGAAAATAATGGGGCTTCTGGTTTAAAATACCATAGAGTTGCCTTGGAGGACCTAGAAAATGGCTAGAGAGGACACATTTTCTAGGAAGACTCTATGGCCAGTGTGCTGTTTTATGTCCCATGGATAATTGAATCAGTGAATAATGAATCAGTGAATACGGGGGTCCTACTGTAGTGAGTTCTTGACTTGTAGAAACAGAAAGCTGAGATTCATGTACTGTTGAAGGTGTGAAAAAAGAAGGCCAGTCAAAAGTAGGCAACCCTAGCTCTTTCATAACCTCCTTTTGCTGGTTTTTTACATGACATATTAACCTTGAACTTGACACTTTCTGTTAGGTCCTGGCTGACACCTTAACTGAAACCCACATGGCATTAATGCTTGTTTCCTTCTTTAGGCTCGTGGCATTTTGTTAGACCCAGAACAACAACATGTATAGCAGCTGGGAGTATAATAGTTAATATCACACTGGCCTGTATATTGACAGGTGAGTGAAGAGTTCAGCACTAGTGATGGGGAAGGTGTCTTCCACCTCACCTGAGGGCAGCAGGCTAATGTTGGGCATGCAGGACAGAACAGGGGGTTTAAACATGAGGAGAACTCATCTGGCAGTGGTGGGATGAAGCCCCTAAAACTTGGTTCATGGGATACCACTGAAGACAAGCTGTTTGCAGTACACATTGCATTAATATACACCTTGTAGATGGCTGAGATCCTGCTTCAGGAGACAGATCGGAATGTTCCTCACAGATGGAACTACAATACGTCTCTCCTTCTTACCTTTCTTCTGTGGGGGCTCCATTTCCATGGCCATTTAGTGGCTGGGGGAGAGCGGGTTAGAGAAACATCTGGCTAGGTTCCTATACGTTCCAGATGCCAATGACACCCTCCCAGACCTCTGGGAGTTCCCATAAGATGCCTTTTTTGTTCTGCATCTGGCTCTAGGAATATAGCCAAATACAGCCAGCTTCCTGGATGCTCCTGCTCTCTACTAGCCACTGAATGGCTGTGGAAGGAAGGGGACCTCACCGGAGGAAAGTGAGCCCTGCATAGGTTTTGGTTGTTGTGTGAGGGAGGTAGGGATGTAATTATTCACTAAGCTTCTTTTCAAAGGAAGCAATAAGTAATTTTAGCGATTTTCTTCTCACTGCAAGAAAGTCTTCAAAAACCGCACAGTTTTTGAAGGCTTTTCGCAATTAAAGAACATTTCTGCATAAAATTCACATGTGGTTGTTTTATGCAGAAAACATTTTTTTCCATGCAGGAAATGACATTTTCTGCACACAAAATAATATTTCAACACCGAAATATAATTTCCTGCACAAAAATTGCTGTTTTTCTGCCTATGCAAATCAGCCACATGCAATTTTTTCACAGAATAAGCCCCCAATGATAGCATTTTCTGCACAGGAAACAACATTTCAAATCATAAGTATTATTTCCTGTGCAGAAAATACTGTTTTCTATGCAAAACAACCACAGGGAAATTTTGTGCAGAAGATGTTCCTAACTGTGAAGATTCTCATTAGCCTAAGATTCTTCTCTTCAGGGTTTCTCAAGACTTGAAAAATATGTTTTTCAACCATTTTTTGAATACTTTTGCATATTCTTTCAATTCCTAGAGGAAGGTAGTGAACTCCTCCCTTTGCTTCTATCAAAAATTTCACTGACAGGACAACAGCAAACATGTGGATCAAATCGGCCTCAAAGAATCAGAAAGACAGGCAATTTATCCAAACAATGATCAAAGAAGAGTTATTTTTTATGTACAGTTGTCCCCCCGTATCCATGGATTTGGTATCCATGGATTTAAGTATTCATGGTTTGCAAATATTCTTAAAAAAAATAATAATCCAAAAAGCAAACCTTGATTTTCCCATCTTATATAAGGGACACCATTTTGCTATGCCATTGCATATAATGGGACTTGAGTATTCATAGATTTTGGTATCTATGGGAGGTCCTGAAACCAAAGCCCAGCAAATATGAAGGGACAACTGTATAAACAATGTCGCCTTTTTGACATACAATGTAAAGTACTTTTTTTATAAATTAGGGTTGTTATCCAACAATTCTAATAACAGTTTAAGCTTTAATAGCTATAGTCTTACTATTATAATAAACTATTTTTTAAAAATCCTTCTTATCACCAGTGAGAAAATGTGAAATATGTCCAGCTCATCATCCTACATTTGAAGTCAACTCCTGCCCTAATAACTGGATTGGGTACCATAAGAAGTGCTATTATTTTTCTGAGGCTGAAGGGAGCTGGATGTTTAGCAAGAATCATTGCTCTTCCCTCAATGCTTCTTTGGCTTTGGTAGACTCCCAAGAGGAAATGGTGAGTATAATTCCGTATGGAATCACAGGCTATTGTTTAGGGTGTTTGAAGTTGGTGCTCTCCCACAATAGTTGCACCCTTCCAGTTTCTTCACAATTTCATGGAAGGGTGGTAGGAAGTCAATTTATGCCACGTTCTCTGTGGAGCATTAGTTCAAGAACATAAGCAGCTTGCTTATTATGAATAAGAAACATAAAATAATTGAATCTTTGGTTGAATGGGACCACAAGGGCCATCTAGTCCAACCCCTGCCATGCAGAACACACTGTCAAAGTAGTCCTGAGAGATAGTCATCAAAACTATCTCTTGTAATTTGTAATTGGTTGACCGGCCGAACCCAAAGGGTGCTCAGCAGTGGCTCCTCTTCGTCTTGGAAAGATGTGACCAGTGGGGTGCCACAGGGTTCTGTCCTGGGCCCAGTGCTATTCAACATCTTTATCAATGACTTAGATGAGGGAATTAGGGGCATACTTATCAAATTTGCAGATGACACCAAATTGGGAGGAGTAGCTAATACCCTAGAGGACAGGATCAAAATTCAGAATGACCTGGATAGACTGGAGAGCTGGGCCAAAGCTAACAAAATGAAATTCAATACGGAGAAATGTAAAGTACTGCATTTAGGGCGGAAAAATGAAATGCATAAATATAGGATGGGAGAGACCTGGCTGAATGAGACTACGTGCGAAAGGGATCTAGGAGTCCTAGTAGACCACAAGTTGAACATGAGCCAACAGTGTGATGCGGCAGCTAAAAAGGCCAATGCAATTTTGGGCTGTATCAATAGAAGTATAGTGTCTAGATCAAGGGAAGTAATAGTGCCACTCTATTCTGCCTTGGTCAGACCTCACTTAGAATACTGTGTCCAGTTCTGGGCACCACAATTCAGAAAGGATATTGACAAATTGGAGCGTGTCCAGAGAAGGGCAACTAAAAGGTGAAAGGTCTGGAAACGATGCCTTATGAGGAGAGACTTAGGGAGCTGGGTATGTTTAGCCTGGAAAAAAGACGGTTTAGAGGCGATATGATAGCCCTGTTTAAGTATTTGAAGGGATGTCACGCTGAGGATGGAGCAGGCTTGTTTTCTGCTGCTCCAGAGACTGGAACACGGAGCAATGGGTGCAAGCTCCAGGAACAGAGATTCCACCTCAACATGAGGAGGAACTTTTTGACAGTAAGAGCTGTTCGGCAGTGGAACGCACTCCCTCGGAGCGTGGTGGGGTCTCCTTCCTTGGAGGTCTTTAAACAGAGGCTGGATGGCCATCTGTCGGGGATGCTTTGATTGTGATTTCCTGCGTGGCAGGGGGGTTGGACTGGATGGCCCTCGTGGTCTCTTCCAACTCTGCAATTCTATGATTCTATGATTCTAAAACTCTGTTTAAAGACCTCCAAAGAAGGAGAATCTAGCACCCTCCATGGCAGTATATTCCATTGCAAAACTGCTCTTACTATCAGGAAGTTCTTCCTAATGTTCAGGCAGCATCTCCTTTCTTGCAATATCAATTCATTTGTTTGTGTTCTAGTCTCCAGAGTATCTAAAAAAAAAAAAGCTTGCTCCATCTTCAACATGGCATTTTAAATATTTTAAAATGACTGTCATATCAGCTTCCAGTTATCTCTTCTCTAAGCTAAATATTCCCAGTTCCCTAAGCCTTTCCTTATAGGACTTGGTTTCCAGATCCCTTACCATCTTGGTTGCCCTCCTCTGAACACATTCCAACTTGTCAATATGCTTCTTGAATTCTAGCACCCAGAACTGGACACAGTACTCTGGGTGAGGTCTGACCAAAGCTGAGTGGAGTAGTACTATTACATCCCTTGATCTGGATGCTATACTCCTGTTGATACAGCCCAGAATTGCATTGGCCTTTTTGACAGCCTCATAACATTGTTCACTTATGTTAAGCTTGTGGTCTACTAAGACCCCTAGATCCTTTTCACATGTACTGTTGTCAAACCAGGTGGTCATCCACCATCCTATACTTGTACATTCCATTTTTCGTGCCTAAGTTCCCACTTTACATTGATGCTTGCTGAAATTCATTCTGTTAGTTTTTGCCCAAATCTCAAATCTATTAAGGTCTTATCTTGAGCCAGACCCTTGGTCCGTCTAGCTCAGTATTGTCCACTGTGACTGGTAGCAAGAACTTTCCAGAGTTTCAGACAGGATGCTTTCCTTATCTGGAGATACCTGGTATTCCTTGGTGGTCTCCCATCCAATTATTAAGCAGGGTCAACCCTACTTAGCTTCCAAAATCATATAGTGTGTCCAGGCTCATACAGTGGCTCTTTTTCAAAATAGTATGGTAGTTTCAAACCAAGTTTAGAAATATCCTCATGTTAAGTGTGAAGAGTAAAACTTGTTCTAAATGTTCTTCATAACAGACGGGTAAATCACAAATATCCAAAGAAAGATTAATCCTAGTTCATTTATAATAGTTTAGCCCAGCTCACTTTTCCTGTGACCAAAACAGAGAAACAAAACAATCCACCATGCATGGATGGTTTTTTGTCTCTTACTGGTATATAGCATGGGCCTATGTCTTCAGCATAAGGAAGGGAGAGGGGAAGGGAGGGAGAGGAGATTGAGAGCGAGAAAGAGAGAAATTGCTCACCAGTGAAGAGGGAAATACTCTTGCTTTAGCCCAATGTAATCCTGCATATTGTCACATGAGCACAATTTTAGTTATATACATTTATCAAATGTACACATGGCTTTGTGCACATTGTTTCCTCCAAGACACATGAAAACCTTCATATATGTACAGATTTTCAAGGCAATATGCATTCCACTAGTAGGCATGAAATGCTTAACTTCACAGGGTTATGAGAATCTATACTAGCAGAAAATAGCAATGGCTTGGAGCAATTACTGAAGAAATTCAAGATCTGAACATTAAGAAAACAAAAATAATGACTACTGATGATTTACAACACTTTAAATAATAACACTTAGATAATGAAGTCAATGAAATAGTTAATAGATTTTCCATATTTTGGCTCAGTCATTAATCAGAATAGAGACTGCAGTCAAGAAATCTGAAGAAGACTAAGATTTGGAAGGGCAGCTATGAAGGAACTAGACAAGATCCTAAGGTGCGATCAAGGCTGGTCACAGGCGGGAGGCCTTGATCACATGCTGGGGCCTCCTTCCTGGCTTCAGAGTGTCACCAGAAGCGGAGACATCTGGTGATACAACCCGGTGTGCAGGTATGGACTCCTGGGTTACCGTGCTGGATCCACCTGGATTTTCCAGCATGGCGTGGGTTTTCCTGGGGGTTATTTTGAAATGTTTTAAAAGGGTTTACCCTAGCTTTGCCTTGGATTTTGTCATGATTCAGTCCTTATGAAAGTGTAAACTCTAACTTGCCATATCCTGTAATGTAAGGAAAGTATGGTGCCTTACAGGGTATGTAATGCAATGTAATATGAGGAAATGCAGTTTAATATGAGATAGGGAACCATGTCTGTTTCAGTGACTTGGAAGGGAAGTTATGAAGGAACTAGACAAGATCCTGAAGTGTCAAGATATATCAGTGAATACTAAAGTTAGGATTGTCCACACCATTGTATTTCCAATTTCTATGTATGGTTGTGAAAGCTGGTCAGGGAAGAAGGCTGATAGGAAGAAAATCAACTCATTTGAAATGTGGTGCTGGAGAAGAGTTCTATGGATACAGTGGACTGCTAAAGAGACAACTAAATGGGTCCTAGATCAAATCAAGCCTGAACTCTCCCTAGAAACCAAGATGACTAAACTGAGACTGTACTTTGCCCATATCATGAGAAGACATGGCTCACTAGAACAGACAATAATGCTTGGCAAGGCAGAAGACAGTAGGAAAAGAGGAAGACCACATTTGATAGACTCAATCAATAAAGCCATGATCTTGAGTCTGCAAGACATGAACAGGGCTGTTGAGGACAGGATGACTTGGAGATAGGTCTTTTGGTCAGAGGGTCACCATAAGGCAAATTCGACTTGACAGCAGTTAACAACAAGAAATGAGAATCCAGCAAATTTCTTCTCCAACCCTTATCAATTATCTATCTATCTATCTATCTATCCATCTATTGTCTGTTTCCTTCCTACAAACTTTCCTAGCATTATGGACACTGATAATTCTTTTAAAAAATAGTGAGTTTGCACTTTCTAGCTGAATTTACGTTTTCTGGCAATTGTGCTTACCTAATATGGTGGAAGATGCCCTTCCAGAATACTTTATGATTTTGGTTTGTGTTTTTTTCTAGTTTTCTCAATTGCTATTTTGTATATGGACTATATATTTATATACATGATTCACAATATATAACTTAAAACCATGAATTATAACAATGTGTTACCTCAGGACAATAGCTTAGAATCAAATATGGACCAATGTGTGCACATTTTTTAAAACAGTTTTTTTGTTCTTATTAATAATTTCATGATACGTTACAAAGGTTCTGCTGACCACTGGATTGGTCTCCAAAAGGATCCAGAAGAGACCTGGAGATGGATCAATGGTTCCCTTTTCAATGAACGGTGAGTCTTTGTTCTCTATTTTTCAAGGGGAAAAAAATTAGAATTTAACTGAACCAAAGCCTACATGAAAATAATGGGAGAGGTGAAAGTTACGTACTGTATACTGTATAACATGCCCCACAGTTTTCTGAAGTGCAGGTGATGCTGCAACAAATATCTCTTGTAGGTATTTGGGAATTTTTGAGTGTTTGCTCTCTCTGGCTTTTCTTCGCAAACAAAGATTCAGGAAGGACTCATCCTGCACTTTCTGCAAGTGCACGGAAGACTAAAAAGGCCAATCTGAGATAAACAAGTCCGGTTGCAGAAAGCACAGTAGAAGGTCTCCTTGGGTGATGTTTCGAGGTTGTGATTCTTTCTGCGTTGTCGTTTCTCTTCAAGACTTGTTCGGCGTGAGTTCTGAAATAAGGCTGCAGCATTGTGGATAGTGCGTCTCCATGCCTCCCGATGTGAGGCCATGGCAGACCATTGTTGGTGATCAGTTTGGCCGAGCCTGAGATGTTGCTTCAGGGAGTCCTTATATCGCGTTTTTGGAGCGCTCCTCTTATGCTGACCCGTGGTGAGTTCACCGTAGAGTACTATTTTTGGGAGGTGATGGTCCTCCATCCTAGAAACGTGCCCTGCCCAACGCAGCTGTGTTCTCAATATCATGGCCTCAATGCTGGTGATCCCTGCTTGCTCAAGGACAGCAACATTCGTCACATAGTCAGTCCAGTGTATATTTAGGATTGTGCGTAGACAGCGCTGATGAGGAGTCATAAGTGGTGTCATAAGTGGTGTTAGAGGAGTCATAAGTGGTGGCGATAGGTGACCCATGTATGGTTTAGTCATTTTGATATGGCCCCTTCACGACAAAGCAGTTACATTAGTTTAAGTTTCCTTTGTAGATAGTATCCTGTAGAAGATTACTTTCATTTTCTAAAACAATGTTATTCAAAGTTTCTACCTTCAGAAAACATTTTCCATGTTGACATTTCTGCTGAAGAAGTCTGTACACTGGCAAAGAAATTGCAGGGTATATTCTATAATGGAAGCATATCATGCAAGATACTAACCAGATCTTTGAAACATAACTACTCATTTCTGCATTTGGGTCTGATCAGGACCACCACACCAAACAGATCTGCAGATGATTAAGAGGAGTCAAAACCATTGGTTGATTTATTGATAATTAATGGATGTAACATGTGTTTTGCAATAGAGAAATGTGTGAGGGAAGCTAAAATATTTCACAGCTGATTGCACACTAGGTTCCCAGAGATGGATGAGATCATTATCCCATAGGTGAACCAAGCCCCACAAGATCAGTAGTGCACCCCTCAGAACAAGATTCAAAGTGCAAAATAAACCCTAGCCCCCTTTCTCTTTCCTGGGAGCTTGGAAAAGGGAGAAAAATGAAGGGTCTCTGGTAAAACTGCTCCTGCACATCTCTCACACTTTAGCTGAAAGGTGGGTGCATGTAGGAGCTAACATTCTCACAGCAAAGCTGGTGATCTTGTGTTCTTTTCTGCTGAGATGCTATGAGGAGGTAAATAGTGCATGTAGCCTCTTGCCTATGCTAAACACAGGATCCATCTTCTCCATGCCTGTTTTGAAATTTCTAATAGCATTCTATGCACTGCTCAGATACACACGACATCTTATCCTGATATTAAGAGACACAAACCTTATAGCTGACCTATAAGTATGAAAACTTAGAACATTTCCGAGGCAGGTGGAAAATGTTCCTTTATAGTTAGATGTTTGCCATTTGGTTGACTTTATCACTAGTTAATTGGGTGATGTTTTTCTTGGGACAGATCAGTTTGTTACCAGTCGTTCAGCAGCAAATTTGGAAATGCAGGTGCTCATCCTGACTGTCCCTAGAGCCATCCACCCCGAGTTAGTCCAGAAATGGAGATAACTCTGTTGATCCCTCCCCTCCTTTATATGTGTGTGTGTGTGCGTGTGTGTGTGTGTGTGTGCATATACACACAGAGTTCAGAGTAATATATTGTTGCAAGAAAATCCATTTTTCCTCAGCTCCTGTGAGGATTGCAGGTAAACCCAGATGGAACAGGGAAACCTGACAGAAGTGGCATCTGATGTCTTCTCTGCTAAACAGAAAAACCAATGGCCTCTGATTTGATTAGCCCTGGCCTCACTGAAAATTGTTGTTGCTCTTCAGGTTCCCACTTCGTGGGGGAGGCAGCTGTGCATATCTGAACCATAAAGGCATTGCCAGTTCTAGCTGTGGACGAGAAGAACACTGGATCTGCAGCACACCAGCTGAGAGGTCAAGAATCCAAGCGGGTTGCATGAATAACTGAGCTTTCTATGAAGTACTCACCAAGATACTTGGGGAACTAGGGGGCTGTCTAAACAGTGAAAATAACCCTCATGGAATTTGCTGGGAATACCATCTGTCTAAATGGGATCCTGATGGGGCCTTGGCGAGGGTGAGTCTGGGAGAATGACAGTTGAGAGAGAGTTGGGAGTGAATTGTGATGACAGAAGGATGTATGAGTCAGGTGAGAGAGACTTGGGAGAAAGGGAATGATTTGAGTGGAAGAAAGTCTGTTGCTAAATAAAAGAACACAAGCGTTCTTCATCCTCAGTACGACATCCCTTCAAATATTTAAACATGCCTATCATGTCACCTCTTAACCTTTCCCTCTCCAGACTAAACATGCCCAGCTCCCTAAGCCGCTCCTCCTAGAGCATGCTTTCTAGACCTCCCACCATTTTGGTTGCCCTTCTCTGGACACCTTTCAGCTTGTCAATATCTTTAAATATTTATCTTTAAATATTGAGGGAGTGAGAGGGAGGAGGAGCCCTTGTGAGGTGGTGATGCAGACTGAGTGGATAGTGAGGTGGAGAGGGAATTTGCATGTTTGTGGTGATTGGTTGGGTGTGTTCCCTGAGCAGCCAATCAGCACACTGGGAAAGGCAACATACCCAAGAGAATTATATAAATAGATTGTTTATATCTTACTATTATACAGTTTTGGAAATTATTACCACATTGTTATAATAAACCAATTAATTTCTTTTGCTAACTGTTTAGCTGACTCATATTGGATTCCTTGTCCGTACAATAAAATGGTGGTCACCAAAAGAATACACACTATTAGACAAACCTATTCACCTGGATAGAAACTCAGGCCCCAGTCCATAGAGGGGAACCTAGAGTAGGGTGGCAGTGACAGGCAGCCACAGCTGAGAACTGTGGGGCCAGCCTGATAAGGCCAATGTCACAATACCAAAGCTTAAAAATAGAGTCCCTTTGTTATGTATGCCCCAGTGCCCTAAATGGCGATCATTTCCAAGGGTGGAATGCAGCGATGTAGACTCAAGCTGATGGACTTGGACACAAGTTGGACTCAAGTCGCTTCAGTGACTCGACTTGGACTTGACTTGACAATAAATGACACACTGACTTGACTCAACTCACGACCTGTATATTTTTAGCAATCGACTTGCTGTCCTTGGTGCAGTAACATAAGGCATTCATCCAGAAATGGTAATGAAATGGAAAATGGTTTGCCTACTTTGTCTTCCAGATTGTGCCTGCAATGTCTTGGGCATTGATGGAAACAGTAACAGCAAATGCGTTAGGCAATGGTCTTGAGACGGAAGGATCATTCTAAAGCTTTTCAAAAGCTTTAGAAGGCTCCTCCAATGTGCAGTGGGGACAGGCTGCCAAGCAGACTTCAACCCCCACCTCAGTCCCATTGCCTAATGTGTTTGCTGATAATTTAATTTTTTTTACCTAACTTTGCGCATGTCTTCTTGATTTTCTAGTTATTGAAACCCCCCCCCCACCACTTTCTCCTTTTTTTCTGTTAAAGTTGTCTCCCAGACTTGAGACTTGATTTGAAAGTATCTTGCAAGGACTTGAGGCTCGACTTGAGGCTTGGAGTAAAAGACTTGAATACATCACTGGTGAAATTATGCTATCCAGCTGTTGAACAGAGAGTTGAGCATCCAGGAATTGTAAAGGCAATTTTAAAAAGGCAATAAATACACTATGAGGTGAAAAAACAGTCCATGTGACATTACAAATCTTGTTCAACAGCTTCTAGACTTACAGAGCATAGCTGAGTTCCATGTATCAGTTTTCAGGTTTGCGAAAGACAGCTCAGTTCTATGCAGTATCTTTTCAAACGCTATTTTATTCTTAACGTGTTGTAGCTTGCAAGTGAAACATACCACAAAACCATGTCTACCATTAGGTGGCAGCAACTTACAATTTTTGTAAGGGTCACAAAGGCCTTGTCTACATGGACAACTCCCCCTCCCCCACAAATACTCACATCGTAGAAACATGTTTTCAATGATTTGCATGTTCATTGGGTTTTTGCAGGAAACTCCAGGTTTAAAAGATATGTAGTGTGCTCCACATTTCAGGGGAAATCCCACATTATTGGCTGTGTGGCAGCTGTAGGTTGGCTTCTGCATAAAGCCGGGGGCAGAACATCCAATGGACAGGACTCCATTTTGGTGTGTTAAAATCCCCCCCCCCGATCGTGCACATATCTGTATAAGTGTATCTCTGCTTATCCAGTAATACAGTACTCGCATATATTTGCCTGCATGAGTGAACAGCGATGCAAAAAAAAAAAAAAATGCATACAAACCAGAGCAGCCTCTGCTGGGTGACATGAAATAATACAACATATAAGACACATGATCAGCATTGGACCACTCTTTTACTCCGACACGGATTACAGTGTGGTGTTATTCCGATCCCCCATAAGACAAGCCCTGGTGAATGTGGTATTTAGCGGGCTGCTGCGGATCAAAACCGTCTGCCATAGCTATGAGGTAGGTACAAGGTTTCCCACCAGTGTAGACAAGCTCAAGATCGATCACAGATTAGCAAAGGCACATAGTGCATTTGGAAGCCTTTACAAAAGAGTCTGGAGTAATAAACACCTGAGGCAAAGCACAAAAATCAGTGTGCGTAGAGCCATTGTACTGTCTATTCTCCTTTATGGATCTGAAACATGGGTCACCTATCGCCACCACTTACGACTCCTTGAACGCTTCCATCAGCGCTGTTTACGCACAATCCTAAATATACACTGGACTGACTATGTGACAAATGTTGCTGTCCTTGAGCAAGCAGGGATCACCAGCATTGAGGCCATGATATTGAGAACACAGCTGCGCTGGGCAGGGCACATTTCTAGGATGGAGGACCATCGCCACTCCAAAATAGTACTCTACGGTGAACTCAACATGGGTCAGCGTAAGAGGGTTGCTCCAAAAAAGCGATACAAGGACTCCCTGAAACAACATCTCAGGCTCGGCCAAATTGATCACCAACAATGGTCTGCCCTGGCCTCACATTGGGAGGCATGGAGACGCACTATCCACAATGCTGCAGCCTTATTTGAGAACTCACGCCGAACAAGTCTTGAAGAGAAACGACAATGCAGAAAGAATCACAACTCGGAAACATCACCCAAGGAGACCTTCTGCTGTGCTTTCTATAACCGGACTTGTCTATCTCAGATTGGCCTTTTTAGTCATCAGCACAGTTGCAGAAAGCACGGGATGAGTCCTTCCTGAATCTTCATTTGTGAAGAAAAGCCAGAGAGAGAGACATGCTCAAAGACATCACAAAGGAGTATTCCCTCATATCCTAGATAATCTCTCTCTCTCTCCCACCCACACACCCTCACTTACTTTCCCCTATACCTGTCTTCATTAAATGTGTTTTTAAAAGTGTCCTAACTTTAAAATTGCAGAATTACATTTTTCCCAAACCAATGAAAAGTATACTCAAACTGCATACTTGAATAAGAGCATACTGATTTTTAGAAATAATTTTAGATTATATGTAATCTAATTTCTTTGCACTAGAAAGTAAACTCTTTTTAACATTGGTGGGACTTGCTATTGAATAAATGTGCATAGAATGGTGCTGCACATATTCAAAATGACAGCTGTAGGGTTTGTTTTTACTGTCAAAAAGTGGTGGAGAAAAACCAAAGACACTCATTCTTTCAGCGATACTGTTGACCTGCTGTTATGCGGCAAGTTTTTACCTGATACTGGTAAACCTGGAACCAATTTGATAGCTCTGTATGGGTATTTTGACATAATAAATTATGTTTTATCAGAAAAAGAATGTTATACTGACAGAATCCTATATGTCCACTATGCATTTAATTTTCTTTTGTTTTGTTATATACATGTTTGTGGTGGATATCAACTCTGCCATCTCACCATGGTGTCTGGAAGTGACCCAGGGTTCTTGAAGGCAATGCTATTAAAATGTGAATTCTGGCAGATTCTATCCAAGTCAGCAATGGTTTGAGTGTGGTTTGAGAGGTGAACAGTGAGTCTGACGTCTGAACAGATGGAGGGGAGACCATCGAGGAATACCAGGCACTGTAGGCTATATTCAGAGGAAGGTAATGGCAAAAACCTCCTCTGAATGAATCTTCCCAGGAAAACCTGA
Source organism: Gambelia wislizenii (assembly GCA_030847615.1). Lineage (NCBI taxonomy): Eukaryota > Metazoa > Chordata > Lepidosauria > Squamata > Crotaphytidae > Gambelia > Gambelia wislizenii. Next base: position 43,049,919 of record JAUMIR010000002.1, read on the forward strand.
GGATAGGGTCACTCCCTGTGGATACCACATTCTGTGGATGCTCAAGTACCATTAAATACAATAGTGTAGTACAGTGGTTCTCAGCCTGTGGTCCACAGACCCCAAGGGGCCTCACAGGATCTGTGAAGGCTTGAAAGCTGCTCGGCCCACCTCCTCCCAGCAGTGGAATGGCCATGTGACAGGCTGGCTGACTGGCTGGCTGGCTTGGCCTTGCACATTGCCATTCAATCCACTCCAGCCACAAACTTGCAGGATGAAGCAGGAGAAAAGTCTTCCCTCCCCCTCCAGTGCCTCTGAGGGAAGGTTTAATAGATAGTGTAATATTGTTGTTGTTGTTTTAAGTCTTGAGTTAAGTCTTGGGGGTCCGCGGCAACAAAATATGTTTAAAGGGGATCACTGGTAAAGAAAAGTTTACGAGCCACTGGTGTAGTAAAATGACGTCCCTTATATAAAATGGTAAAATCAAGGTTTGCTTTCTGGATTTATTTATTTATGAATGTATTCAAGCTGTGGATGGTTAAATCCATGGATATAGAATCCGTGGATATGGAGGGCTGACTGTATATACCAATAGCTGTCTCGGGTGCTGGCTTATGTCAGGTACTCAAGCCACTGCTGTGGCCTCTGTGTTTCCAGAAACCAATAAAATCAGATATCATAATTATATTGTGCACCCATTTAAAATATCATATCAGGATGGAGTCTTTCTGGCAAACCCATCTAAATACTGCTTTGCATGTATCAGAAGTAATTTTTCTATTTTTTATGGCTCCACAATATTCTTCTCCAAAGTGTTTTGTTTCTTGGAACCTGGAGAAAAAAGGAGATACAGAGTCAACAGGGTTGAAGACTGACAATTTTTCCTTGTGGCAACCTCTCTTTCTTCTCATGTTCTACCTTTCTTCCCACCTTAAGTATATATATTTTTTAAAAATATGTACTCTCCCCTTATTCCAAAGAGGATTTTGGGGAACTGTATTTAAAAACTGCACATTTGGTACATTAAAATGACCAAGAACTCAAAGAGGATTCTAAAATTTTTAAGTACAAAATTCAAAAATACAATTCTACAATATTGTACAAAATACAATATAAACACAAACATTGGAAAGATTATCATTGAACTGTAATGAAACTATTTAAAATATCAATTTGTTCTTTCTGTGTGCCTTCAAGTTGTTTCTGACTTATGGTGACCCTAAGGCAAAGTTATCACAGGGTTTTCTGAGGGCTGAGAGTGTGTGACTTGCTCAAGGTCACCCAGTGGGTTTTCATGGCCAAGTGGGGATTGAAACTCTGGTCTCTAGAGTCATAGTCCAACACTCAAACCACTACACCATGCTGCCTCTCTTAAAATATCAATTTAAAGGTAGCTAAGAACAGCATAGTTCACTGTTAAAGCCTTTTCTTTAAAGCAGCTGGTTCCCCAAAGTCTGTCAGATGATAATAGTCTTTTGCTGCCAACAGAAAGTTAATGAGGAGGGTTTGTTTGTTTGTTTGCCTCCCAGGTCATTCAAGCTTTTAAGTAAATCCCAGGACCTTGAATAGAGTTTGAGAGTTTAAAAAGGGTGCACAATGCTGTTTAGAAGCAGATAATCTGGCCAGTTCTGGGAAATGAATTCTATCTCTTCTTGTCTCTCCTTCAAGCCTTAATTCCACTTCTGATAAAAATGGCAGTGAAATATGAGCCAGTTGAACTGAAAGTGAGAGCTTCTTCTGAATGCCCAGATCAGTTCATTCAACTCTAAGGATTCCAGGGGCTGGTTTACATGGAAGGTTTTATTGCGTTAAGTTGTGCTGTAGTGCTTTCACGCATCAGTGGTGGGTAGTTTATACGGTAATTGTTTACACAGCTATATTTTGTGGCGTTCCCACAGCCAAATGTGGTGGGGGCATGGCCAAGCATTGGAGAGGGAAAGGAATGCCATAGGAATGCCTGCCCTGGCCCCAACTCCGTGCTGAACAGCTTAGAAAGTTTTATTCCTTGCTTGAAACAGCATTTGCTTCCAAATACAGGAAAGCCAGAGAGAGAGGGGGGGGAAGAGCAGTTCAGCTTGCTACAGCCCTTCGTGAAATCGTTTCTCTCCCTCCCCCACGCACAGGAAAAAAGTTGACGAACTGAGGTTTTACATACTTTTGAAACAGCACAGAAGGTGAGAAGGAATGCTCCCTGAATGAAAATAGTTGGGAATCCTTTTTGTTTGCAAACTGGCTTGCAAAATAGCAGACAGGATTTTTGCAAGTTTCCTCTAAACGCTACAGTCTTTCCTCCCTCCCTGCCCCTCTTTTGAGCCCACCCCTGCATCATCAACCAATCACAATGCAGCTCTGCTTTAACCCTTAGCGGAATGCTAGTTTACACTGCAAATAAAGCACTACATTGCAAATATACCGGCAAAAATAGCGACATGCCCTGCCACGCTATATTTGGGTGTTTTACCTTCCCCCCTTCTGAATGAGGCGATTCTGTGCTGTGATCCGTGGGAACTATGAGCTATCTTAGTGGTATATTTAGGGGAATATTTGCCCGTGTAAACCACCCCCAGGTTGTTAAACACTGATTAGAAAAGGAGCCAGCACCATGGAAATACAAACTCACAGATTTTGGTCAAACGGGGAGCCTGTTATCCACATCCATTTCTTCCCTGGCGATATCATAAAGAGTCCAGCCCAGTATGTATGCATATCTTGTGTAATCTGCTTTAAGAACTCCTATATCACAAACAGAAAATATTTCTACACTTTACTGTATTTTTCTCTGAGTCTGCTTTTAACATCAGAGTACTACCACATGCTTGTCTATCTAGTCCACGTCAACTGTCTCTCCAACGAATACTTCATTGACGTAGCTTTTAGTAGTGTAAAAATGATGGTTACTGGTCTGGTGGTTTTTTTTTTTACACAAATATAAAATTATGTGGCCCACCTTGACACAAAACAGGGAGGAGCTATTAAATTTAGACTGAAAAGCGTTCTGTGAAACTGTATCCAGATCTGGATGGGTTAAACAGTGAAGCATTTTCTAATTGCATCATTGTCTTCCTTCAGAATTACTGACCAGGATGTCCTGCTTTCCTGTTTATGCACTGACAAATTACCATGGCATTGAACTGATGGAACACAGGGGTAGGTCTTACACTTAGGGCTGGTCTAGATGAGGAAATAAAATATGGATTGGTGCACACGTATGCTAATTTGCAGCAGTTTTCATCTGTCTCAATGATTTTTTTTTTTTTTGCAAGGTCACTGGTATGTGAAGCTATCTTGTGTTTGCTGTTCACACGGAGGCATGCCAGCGAATCAAGATGGTGGGCACAAGTGAATTACTTGTGTCTCTACACTCCCCAAATTGCCCTTGTCAAACTGTTTTTTTAAAATCCTAAATCCAAGGAGTGGAAGAACGATCTTCTGCTTAAATAATGAAAAAAAGAAGGAACAAAGTCTGTTTCATCACATCAGTGCACGATCGCTATGGCAACAATCCAACATGATGGTTCCGGGATCTGCCTTCTTAGCAAGCTCTGCCTCTTGTGCACATCCAACCAACCAGCTATCCTCTTCAGCAATACACTACAATGCAATTTGGTTGTCCTAACATGCAGGAGTGCACGTTTCCTCTGTAGTTGTCAAAAAAACTCAGGAAAAGCCCCGGAGGCTTTTGCTGTGGACTTTCCCTGAATTTTGCTCTCCCTCCTTCCAAAAATGGCAGAACGCTGTGGGATCACATTTGGACACATGGGATTCTCTGTGGATTTCATGAGGATTTATTTCACTGTCTAGACTACTCCCAAAAAACCTGCCATTTTCAGTGACCACTGTTATTATCCAGTGAACACTTACTTGAAATCAGTGGGAACTACTACTGCCTAAAAATGCATATTGACCCAAAATAAGAATATGTTGGTTTCCTTTACCAATTCCTCCTTGCCTTGGATCACCACCAACTGAGACCTCTTGGCTGAGCAGTCCTCTTGGCTCTCATTCCAGGATTTAACATCAGTCGATGGCCAGTAGCACTTATCCCTGTAGATGTGCCAATGTGCAGGGCAGAGTTTGCAACTGGAATTTACTGGGGAAGAAGCGTCAAGCAAGACTTTCATGTTTTGGACTATGCTTTCATTTCTAATAATGGAAGACTGAAGACTTAGCATTTACAGGCATCCAATAGCTCTAGACTGCCCAAAGAATAAAGACCACTGGAAAATCCATTTCACTATTCACTATGTTCCTTTTGCATCAATCAGAAACCTATTTTCCTTTACTCTTACTACTTGGTGAATGCAGGTAATATTGCTCATGGACAGAAAGAGAAACAACTGGCTGCTTGGTATCCTCAGGTAAAAGAAAATTAAAAAAGAAGCTTCTGTGGTGTCACTAAGGCTGGTGTCACCCCTCCCCTGACAGTGTCACCTGGTCCAGTTCGGTCTCCCTGTACCTCCCTAGTGTTGCCACTGAGTAGCTTTAAATAAACTGAAAGATAATCTCACCATTAGATTTTCTCCTGGACAAGACTTTGCAACAGAAGATATATTGGCACCTAGGCTACCAAAAAGCAATAAAGTACTTTGGCCAGTATTCTATATCAGCTACTTAGTTAAGTATACCTAGCTCAGTAAACTTACCTGGCCCCACACCCTCAAACCTGACTAAAATGTCATTCATCTGCACTCCAATTGCTGGCAGAATAGACCACCTTCTCATACAGTTGATACCTGGTAAAGTAGGTTGGCAGGGTGGGAGTGGTGGAGTTATGATCATAGCAAAAGTTTCACTATCGTGACTAAGTAGCAATTGTGAATATGGGATTCTGAGGTCTTCCTTGTGTCTTGAACAAGTGATGGAGTAGTTTCTTTTGGACCAGAAAAATAGGCGGTGTGAGGAACAAAACAAAACAAACAAACAAAAAACACACTGCAGAGTAGAACCTACTCTGTCAATTGTTCAAGACACAGGGAAGACCACAAAGTCCTGTTGTCCAAGTCAACTACTAAATCAGCCAAGAAGTTCTAAATATGAAATCCACTGGTTATTCAACTATGGAACAGTTACAGATCTATGTAACTGTTCCATATTCACAATCGCTACTTGATCACAATTGTGTTTCTGCATGAGCCAGCATTCTATATTCCTACCAGTTCCCGGTAAGTTGGCAGTGTGGGCATGACAGCACTTTATTGCTAGAAGAAAGTATAAAGAATCCTATGTTATGGTTCCTTCTCAAGACATATTTCGCTCTAAAGTAACTGGAACTTTATTGTGCACATATATTCTTTGCTTGCTAATTACTGTTATCAGTTCACATGGACTTGGCATGGCATGGAAAGAGCAGATGTTTTAGAGTATTTCTGCTGTACACGTTTAGAGTAGTTTAATACCACTTTGAATAGCTTAACAGTTATGGCTCTGTCCTATAAAACCCTAGTTTGATGAAGCACTTACAAGTCCTCTTCTACAAAGCTCTCTGCACTCTCCTGAATGACAGCACTCGAGCTTTCTAGAAGGGATTTCTAAGTATTTCATCAAACTATAGATCCCAGGATTCCATAGAATGCAGCCATGGCCATTAAAGTGGGATCAAACTGCTATCACTATGTTGTGCAAATATACAGATATGACTGTGCAAAAGTAAGTAATGTGCTGCTGAATTTACTGCTGGAACACATACCCAGCATAGGTTGATCCAAATTTAGGTGCACAGCTGAAAAAAGTAGACTTCCCTCCCTTCCTATGACAACCTCTCCAACCTGGGTGAGCTAGTTTATAGGGTGAGCTAGTTTATGAGGGAGGAGGAGGGATCCTCAAAAAGCAAGCCTTTCCTACATAGAGCTGTTCTGCCCATGGAAGGTATTTCCCAGATCCAGTGAATTTCTTCACAGTTCAGATGGCTCATAATATCACATTTGTTCAGTAAAGTTACAAAGACAAACAAAGCATGCTATTGTTATGTTTCCCTTGTTGGTAATGATTTATAATTAACACATCTGGAATTTATGAATTCTGGAATTTATGAAGCTGGAATGTGTCCAGATGAGGGTGACCAAAATGGTAAAAGGTCTGGAAACCATGTGGTATGAGGCACAGCTTAGGGAGCTGGGTAGGTTTAACCTTGGAAAGAGAAGGTTAAGAGGTGACATGATAGCCATGGAGCCATGGACTCAAACTACAGGAAAAGAGATTCCACCTAAACATTAGGAGGAACTTCCTGACAGGAAGAGCTGCTCGGCAGTGGAATGCACTGCCTTGGAGTGTGGTGCAGTCTCCATCTTTGGGAGGTTTTCAAACAGAGGCTGGATGGCCATCTGTTAGGAATGCTTTAATTGTGTATTCCTGCATGGCAGGGGATTCGACTAGATGGCCCTTGTGGTCTCTTCCAACTCTATAATTCTATGATTCTACCTTTGGAGTTGCCTTGGCTTTGATTGCAGAGCCTGCTTCTTAGAAAAGATAAGAAATTGTCCATAGGTGTATTGCATTTCAGAGGGCACGTGCTGTTATGCCTGCCAGTGTCAGCTTGTCCTTTCTCAGCCTCCAACTGCAAAACTTCAAAAAACAAACAACAAGCATTAACAGTCCAGAGGAAAGGAAAGACCAAAAGCCATGTTCATCAAGCCCAAGTATTTTTCATTAGATGCAAAATTATTTATGTTTGCATAGCAGGTAAGGAATAATTGTTTCTGGATCCGTTAATATTGGCCAAAGTGCATACATGCCTTCACAGGAAATGTCTGCTGTTTTTGAATGTGAACATCACAGTCTTGAAAAATATCTGCAAAACATTCTGGTATGGGACAATGAGATGGAATGCATGCACGCACACACACACACACACACACACACACACACAATGTGTTTGTCTCAGCTGGCCATTGTGTTTGTTCTATTGGTCAAGAGAACTATTTTACTATAACTGAACTATAGTGAGAACTATTTTAAATATTCTTCTGTTAGCAACTGATCAGGTATGCCTCTCTGTTGTCATGTTTTGGTTGGCAAGAAATTTTAACTTTGTTTCAACTAGTTTTGGTTTACTAGAAAGAGAAGCACTTCCTGCATTGTTTCTTTGTTTGTAGCCTTCCTGGGTTCAGCGTAGAGGTCCTGGCTTTTTATTGTCTTCTTGGACTTTATCAGACACAGAAAATACAGCATCAAAAGGACACCACATAACCGTGAAAGGGTGCACGGATCAGAAGACATCGCCCTTTTGTGGTTAAAATCAGCCCAAAATCCGTACCTTTTAACTAACAGCTTAAGCCGTCAATAGATCTCCCTGCCGGTTTTTTGCCAGCATTGCAGGCGTGCGAAACCTCTGTCCCTTTAAATCTTGGACTTACTCTGACAATGGCTGGACTGGCATGAACACTTCCAGGTCAGATCGCGACATCCAAGTAAGTGACAAACTTTTTAGATCCTCTCTGGGTTACTTGTAAGTTTTAAAGTGTGCGTGTGTGCTTTAACTTTTTGACTTTTTATTTTTATTTTTGAATTTCCCACATGATGAATTCGCATGGATTTCAAAAGAAGAAGTGAATGGAGCTCCATTCACTTCCTCTTTATTGCCAGAGGAATCTTTGCCGGGAAAGGAGGTAAGTGCGAGCGGAACATTCTTTTGCCGGCATAAAAAAAGATATTTTGTTTATATCGGCAAAAGAACATTTCAAGGGGGATGTCTGATAAAGTCCCTTGTCTCATTCCTTGTTGTTGTTACTTGCCATCAAGCTGGCTTTGACTTATGGTGACCCTATGAATGAGAGACCTCCAAGATACCCTGTCATCCAACTTAGGGCTCTGTCTTCCTCAGTTAAAGTCTGTCCACATGCAATGTGGTCTTCTATCCCTACCACTTTCAAATTTACCAAGCCTTATAATCTTTTATCATGAGTCCTGTCATTTCATGATGAGTCCAAAATATGATAGCGTCAGCTTGGTCATTTTGGCATCTAGTGAGAATTCAGCCTTAATTTGCTCCCAGCGGATGCTATCTGTAGAACTCTCTTACAGCACCACATTTCACATTTCTTCTTCCTGTCAGTTCTCTTCATTGTGCAGCTTTCACAGCCATACATAGAAAAACAGAAATAATTTAGCATGGATGATTTAGTATCTAATTTAACACCAGGGTATGTAACATATATAGTGGCCTGGATCTTTCTTGTTAATGCCGAGAGGAGTAGTCAATGGAAATTACCCATGTGTTGACTTATCAAGTTCCCATTGAGTCCATGGGTCTAATCTAGTTGGCACTGACAACAGGATTTGGGCTACTGGTATTAGTATAATTAAGTAAAAATGCACGTAAGATCCTATTATGGAAATGACAGACCCAAGAAGAGGCAGGCTAGCCAAGACACTGTTCAATCAGCCAAATTGTTGGTGAAGCAGCAGCATCAACCAATTAACTGGGCAGGGATATGAAATCCCTGGATAGGGCAGAGCAGGTGTAGGGAGCTTCCAGAGGTCTGGGTACAACATATACCTTCCTCTGGGCCTTGGAGGGCTGCACCTGCCCTGGTTTTGGAAAAAGTTCCCGCTGTGCTTAGAATAGGTTTGAGTAGGGGCAAAATGCATCAAAGTTGTCCTCCATGGTCCGTAGAGGATACAAAGTCCCTTTATTTTGTTAAACCGGATGTGTCTGTTTCAGATTGGAAAATACTGGAGGGGCAGGTTTGAAGAGCCACATAGCATCTGTGAGCTTAACTTTGCCTATCCCTATAGGAAATCACACTACTCTGTAAAAATACTACAGCAGGCCCTCCCGATCCATGGGCTCCCAATCCATGGTTCCAACTTCCCACAGATTGTCGCATCCCATACCTAAAGTGGCAGTGACATGCACACAGACATGCGGATGTGCACCAGTTGGTGCCATCTAATAATATGGGGCACAGCCATTCACTGTTTTTGCAATCCATGGGGGATCCTGGAACTGAACCCCTGCAGATCCGGAGCATCTCCTGTACTTATGCGTTGTTCTAATACTCACCTAAGGCTATGACAGCTGCTACCAAAAGGACAATCACAAAGGATGCTGCCCATAGGATGATCTGGTGGCAACGGGGAGACTGAAGAACATCTGTAAAGAATGACAGTTGATTTATGGTGGTTAAGGATGTGTGAGTTAGGTGGGCTGATTGCCTCCCACAACTTATGGCAGGTAAATGAATACTGTCATGATAGGATGCTTTGTGAAGCATGTCCCCCCTGCCCCACCCCGCCTCCATAAAACTGCAACAGACCAGAGTGAATGAGGAGGAAGGAGAGAATGGAGATTTTCACACAGGCTATATATTCCATGGCGGGCACGGAACAAGGTCGAGAAAGGGATTCCCTTTCAGACAACGTCAACCCCATCCCATCCTGCCCCCGTGCTGATCCTGTGCTGCTCCCCAAATAAAGTATTAATGATAAATCATTGTGAATAGGCCACCCATTCCATTACTATCACAGAATCACGGGTGTGCGAACAGGAGCCCCGTTCCTGTTCCGCAATGCCAGCTGCAGGGGAAGGTCCATTCCAAACACTTCCTGTGGGAATTGGGATGAGGAGGTAAGTGGTACCCTTCTTTCCCCCCTCCCCAGGTTACTTGTTTTTTTAAAAATGTGTTTTGGAGCTTGGTTTTTCTTTTTGATATTTTGTTTTGTTTTTATTTTTAAATTTCCCACGTGATCATTCTCTCGTGAGAACGGGCAGGATTTCATTTCTGGGTCGTAAATGCAGCCTTACGACAGCTGCATTTACTGTATATTCCAGCGTATAAAATGACTGGGCATATAAGATGACCCCCCAATGTTTAAGTCAAAATATAGACTTTAGGGTATACTTGCCATATAAGACAACCCCCCATCACCCACCCTCCCCGAAGCCGCGATCGGGCTCCCCTTCGCGGCTTTGGGGAGGGCAGGTGGTGGCTGGAAAGCTTTCCCCCTCCAGCCAGCCACCCTTCCTGAAGGCTTCCTGAAGCTGGCTGAGGAATCGCGGGGGATGGCTAGCCGGCTGGGAGGAGGCTCAGCCACCTCCCAGGATTCCCCAACCCACGAGGAGGCTGGCCAGCCCCCTTGGGAGTTGGGGAATCACGGAGGATGGCTGGCCAGCCGGAGAGAGGCTCAGCCACCTCCTGCCCAGCAAGGCTCCCCCCATGCAGCCTTGCTGGGTGGGAGGCGATCCTCTCCGTGACTCCGTGACCCTCCCACCCAGCAAGGCTCCCCCTGTGCAGCTGCACTGGGCGGCGGGGGGGGGATAAGGTGGCTAGCAAGCTTACCCCCTCCAGCTTGCCACCTCTGTCGTTCCAAGTCCGAGATGGGGCTGGCACAGCCCCATCTCTGACTTGTATCCAGCATTTAAGACGGTACCTGACTTTTCAGCTGATTTTACAGGCTGAAAAAGTCGTTTTATATGCTGGAATACACAGTACTCCCAGCCAGCGAGGGGAAGGGGAGGACGTTCTGGCTGCAGGATCCAGGTCACTGTGTGAATATTTATTATTTATTCTGTGGCAGGGAGAGGAGTGGAGGTGGTGGGGCAGGAAGGGGTATTTGTCCCTATGTGAAAATCTCCAATGAAGCAAAAGTAATAAACAAGTATACTTTGAGAACATAGTGAACAGACTTGGAAAAGTTACTTAGCTCAACTATAAGTAACTTATAGATGAGATTGTGAGATCTGCAGTCTACAAAACTGTCTCCAAGCTCTTGTGGGAAGCTGCTTTATACCAGCTAAGATCATTGGTAAACCTTAAGGGTGGGAATCACATGACCCTTGGGATGTTATGGCTCCATTAACTATTACAGTGAGGACTGCTAAGAGTTGCAGTCTAACAATCTCTAGAAGGCCACAGAGTTCTCAGCCCTGGTCTATCTAGCTCCCTGTTGTGAACACTCACTGGTTTTATGCAGGGGTCTTCTTCACCTTCCTAGCACTACCAAAACTGAACGTAGGGTCTGTTAAATGCAGTGACAGCTGGCAGCTCCCATGCCATGGGGCAGTTAACCTACTCCAGGTTTTAGTCAGGACATTAAAAGAGCCATACAGGTGTAGTTTGTGAGCGTAGTTTGGGGATAGTTTTCAGCACCTTGGAACACTTCTTAAAAGGTCAGAATAAAACATGGAACGGTGTTGTTCCAGTGACATGGAGACCACCAGCTGTCAATGGCTGCATGCAAAGCATCTGCTGTACCACCAAACAATGGCCCTTAACCCATTTTATTGTTGGAAATACAAATTTCAAAAGGGCACGACTGCTACTGACAGCCTGACACAATCATTAAGGTGGGTTTAGATTTAGGTGGGTGTAATTCCTGTTGTCAGAAGCTCCTCCTCAGAGGTGCTCCTCCAGCCCCTGAAAACACAACATGGAAGGTCAAGGGACCCTTCTCAATGGCCTAAACCCTGGTGGGGTGATATTCCCCATAGGGAGAGGGGGGGAAATCTGGTGGACCCACTTTGTCTGAGTGGAAGCTTGTTGTGCGTGGGAATCAGATACTGAATCCAACTTACTCTATTATTTCTTTGCTTTTTTGTTGCTAATTTGCTTGAAATAAAAAAATAAAAACACCAGATTCTGAAATACCTGAAGCTACAGGGAAGTACCTCTGAGGTGGAAAGAATGTTGGCCATTGTGTCTGCAATCTTGGTCTAAGTTTGCAATGGAATCAATGAGGTGCCTGCTAGACAAAGTCATAGGTCACATTGGTTAAAATGTACTGATAGCATTTAGTTAGGCAGAAACTCCAGCTGCAGGTGTTGTACGGATCTGAAATTTGGGGCTTTCGTGTTGCTACAGACTTGGATGGCATCCAGAATAGAATTTTAAGAACTATCTTGGTAACTACAAGGGCCTTATCACACTCTGAAGAAAAGCAGCAAAGCAGCAGGAACGTTCCATGTTTTATGCTGCCTTACCCCATGACGTTGGTGTCCTTCCAGGATCCTCTCATTCTGATTGCATGGCACTTTCTTAATGGCATTAGCTAAAGCCCATGCAAGTTATTATAAGGCCTTCTGAAAAGTGTGAAGTTTTACTGCCCTTATGCCCCCTTTGGCTTCCTTCTATATATTTTAATTCTTACTGATAAGCTTAGTAGTATTAGAAATGGCACTGGACATTTTATGTTATATTTTATATCTTAACTTTGTTATTTGATATTTGTACAACCTCTTTGTTTTTATATTCTGATGACCTATGATTATAAGCAATTAAAATTTGAACTGAACTGTACTGATAGAGCTACATCAGCTTTTGAACATCACTGCCAGAAATGGCCTTCACTGCATTCTGTTCATCGAGGAAAAGGATGTGGTGTAGAGTGAAGGAGAGGAAGGTTTGGTTTATGACACTTTTAGACTTGGTCAGGCAGGATATCATGCATGTTATGTGAAGGATTGGCATTCATATTCTGGGGGTGGAGGAAGTGTTAAACACTGCTGATGAAACACTAAGCAAAGCCTTCTATATGTGCACATTGTTCACTGTTACATGTGCTCCGTCTTCTCTCAACTCAATCCTAACCAGATATGCTAGATGACATTCTACAGGAGATATCATAGCCACATTGATCACATTGATTGGGGAATATGGGTGTTATAGTTCAACATATCTGGAGGGAATTAGGTTGGGGAAGATTAGTTGATCACTTGTTGATCATACATACACACATATTTGCAGCCTGTTTTATGCAGAGTTGGGGGGTATCTTTGTGGATTTCTGGTGCATATGCCTGTTGGAATCAATGGCTTTGACATTCTTATGCATAAGGTTGCAGTCTTAAAATCCATTGAAAGAGTAGCTGGAGAATTTGCAAGACTCACTTCCTGCAATAAATGCTGCCAGCAGCAGCAACAGGCAGGAATAAAACAGTACCACTCTGCAGAAGGAATACAGAAGCCAGGGAGAAAGATGGGCTGAGGAGGACTGTCATATCATCTTAGCACAAGATGACTTTGGCAGTGAATTTTTGGGGAAAAGGACTTGATCTCTGACCGAGGAAAAACAATGAAGAAAAAAAGAGGTCGGAAAGAAAAACAGCTGAAATTGGATATGTTTACATATTCCAGTCCATTAGCAGAGATATGAACAGAGATCATGGTTTCCTGGCACACTGCATACAGGTTAATATACAGGTTCTCATCACAGTTGCCTCTGTAACACAAGAATCCTCAGATAGGTTTCTCACTTCAGTAGAACTGATTTTCAGGTAAGCAGAATGCCTTGCTTTGGGATTTCAGGACTAACAGACCAGCTGCTTGATAGATTCATCTCTTCTTACACAGCCTTTTGAAAGTATATGCCTCATTTCACAATGTATAGCTTTATTTTTTATACTGAAACAGACTAACATAGCTATCTCTTTGGAAACTCTTTGAAAATCGCTACAAGAAGAAAAAAAAGCTGTGTTAGTCTGCTGCAGCCTAAAGAGACATTAAGGAATCCTGTAGCAACTTTGAGACTAGCTGAGAGAAAGAACATTGTAGAACGAGCCTTATGCTAGAACTTTATTTTTTTCTCTGTTAGTGTCAAAATCCTTCATATCTCTTTAAGAAAAAGAGCTGACAGTCACAGAATAGTGGGCTGACAGAGGACAGTATTGTAGTTAGCGTGTTTGACTTTAGCTGGAGAGACCTGAGCTCATATCCCTCATTCACCATTCAATTCCCTGCTGGAATCCTGCTGAAGGCATACACATACCGTATATTCTAGCATATAAGACGACTGGGCACATAAGACAACCCCCCAATTTTTAAGTTAAAATATAGACACCCCCCCCCGTCCAGCCAGTCCCCCACCAGCCAGCCAGCTCAGTGGCTGTAGATGATGGAATGGTCTGTGAAATTAAAGGACTGAGAACAGCTAAAAAAAGCATGGGATACTTTGAAAAATCTCTGTGGTGTTCAGTCTTTGGAAAGTAAGGTTTCATTAATAATGAAGTTGGTTAATATGAAGCTATCAAATCCCAAATTTTTGAATGGGCACATTAATGATTTTAGAGCCACATTGGCAGACTTGCAAACTCCTGGAGAGGAAATCCCCAAAACTATGCAAATGGGAATCTTCCTGGCAAGTTTACCAAAATACAATCCCTAAATGGAGGGCAAATAACACTTCAAAGGCAAAGCAGTCATTCTCACAGCAGGGGGAAGGATCTGCTGCAGAAACTGCCCAGGGAATTTACCACTTCAAAGACAAGGCAGTCATTTTCACAGCAGGGGAAAAGATCTGCTGGGCATATAAGATGACACCCCACTTTTGAGGAGATTTTCAAGTGTTAAAAAGCAGCCTTATACGCAGGAATATACCGTATCTAATCTGATTTTACACATGCATATGTACTTTTTTGGATATTGTGGAAAGAAGTTTTCACTGTCTCCTTGTGCAACATTGTTACTACCCCTAAGGCAACTTCCAAGCACCTGGAGTATGCTGCCATGAACTTTCAACTGGGAGGGAGAGAAGAGGCACTCAGGCAGCACCGGGCTCCAGCTGCAGGTCTTCAGCTGAGGGTATAAACCTGACCTCCGTCTCCGAAATTTCCAGTGAGATGCTGGAAATCCAGGAGGAGTGTGACCTCAGCTTTCTTCCCCTGGAGGCAAACTTGTGTGCTAGCTGGTCTTTTCCCCACTTCCAGCCTGTAAATGGCCATGGCAGTGTGCTCCAGGCACATGCAACTTTTCTTCCAGGGTCAGGAGGGATGTATAGGTGGCCCATAAGGCTCTGCCCACAGAATGTAGGATAGAAGTCATGGGGTGATTTGGGGCCAGTCACTGTTGGAGGTTAGGCTACTTTAGACTATTAGTATCACCATAATGAGTCTGTGTGCATGCTTCTCCCTCTCTCAGTATCTCTCTTTTTCTGTCATGTATGTCTGTTGGTAACCCATATGTGCTATTCTGAGCTCCGTGGAGGAAGGATGGGATACTAATGTGAAGAACATTATAACAGTATGTAATGCATAGCCTGCCATTAACAATACTGGTGTGACCTGATCTGGATTGTTACATGATGGGTAACTGTTATATTATTGTCATCATCATCTTTATTTTTACCTACCTTCCCCCACCCCCCAAAAACCTGGGACTCATAGTTTCTAACAAAGAACAGACACCTTCATGTTCAGTTTTGTCAGTTTCCACTCTACCCAAAGCAAGTAGTTTGATAAGTGAATGGGCCTGAGTTATCCATTCATGACTGAAACACCACAAAATAATTTGCATTAAACAGGGATGGATCATACCAATATACTAGTTCTAGAAAATTCCATTTCCCACATGCGCTACCCAGAGGAATGTAGAGAAACTCAGAAGAAACAGAAGTGAGTGGATGCTGACATGATAGTACCTGACAATGAAGAAAACCCTGGTGCTCGGACCTTGTGAGCCTTGGCACAACTACAGCACTGTCCTCACACAACATGAAGCTGACTGGACTGACACTTGCATTTTATTTTAGTAAGGGCCACAAGACAGCATTCTTTACCACAACAATTAGAGAAACATTAACCCCTAATAAAGTGTTTCCCTACTTTCACACATTGGAGCAAATGGCATTTCCTGAAAAGAATACACCTTATTCCTTAGCTTCTATTTGTTATCTTTTGGCCTATTTCTGAAAGCTCTGGTTTATTCAGTTTGGAATCCGATACCCTAGGAACAAGCCCCATTGAGTGCAGTGAGATTTACTTCTGAGTAGACATGTATAGGTTTATGCTAGAAGTAAGAAAACCTATCACTATTGCCTTCTCCCACATTCAACATTTTAAAACTCTCCCTCCTGAATATGTAATTTCTACAAAAAAAAAAAAAAAAAAAAAACAACCCCTGGAAAAACCGCTACTCCATTTGCACTAGAATTTAGTAAGTACAGTTATTCCCAGGACCATTTTGTACTTGTCAGCAATATAAAAGCTAAAAAAATGAACAGCCTCACTGGGGGCGGTGCGGGAAGACATAGCAACTGTAATTCAATACTAACTCAGTTAAATACACAGAGATTCAAATACAGAGTTTAAAGAGTTAAATACTGAAAGTTTTGAGTCTGGATGCATTCTATCAGATTTCCTTATACTTCACATTCTTTTTTAAAATTCCTAATAAGATGAAATAAGCAAAAACAATTGTAAATTCTTATGAAAAATAAATTGAAATGAAATTCCCTCTTGTTCATCCTCCTAAGTAATAGCTTAGTTCAGAGACAGGAATTTTTAATTATGTTTTGCACTGATAGCACCACTTCTGGAGAACCATTCCTCTCTGCCTGACTGTGCAATGAGTCATATTTAAGGGGTGTTAAAAATACAGTAGAATTGTACTGTTTTCATATGATTTAAACTTTTAAAAATTTAATGACATTTTAATATGACAGTTTGCTTGATTGTGTTTTAACTTTTTATGATCAAATTCTTACTTTTCCTTTTCCCTTTAAAGCATTTTTGTAAGCTGCCTTGGGTCCCATTCTGCTAGAAATGCAGGATAATAATAAGTAAGTAAAATATATGTTCTGCTATTATTAACACTGATTACAGTTTTCTTTGCATGGAATCAGTTCAATGTCGGGATATTTCTTCTCTGGTATAACAATGAAACTGAGATTTCTTCATATTTAAATTTTATTTTGCATTTATACCTGATGTCATTTATTTCCAGTCTTGAACTTTCTACCTATTGATGATCTTAAAAATGAAGATTCCACATGATATTGACTATGGCTTATGCAGATTCCAAATGGCAATTTCTCCTTTTTAATGATTGTACTGAGAACCCCCCCAATTTGTAGACCAATTTAAAACATCCATTGTTAGTTTGTTCTCTTTTTTATCTTCATCCCAAACTTATATTTTCATTTATATTTTATTTTTGTATTTGGGGAGGAAATGAACCATGCTTTATAAGTTTTAAAGTGGCACACCATGTCCCCTTCTGCATTTCTGAACTATCGTTTGCAAAGTACCAAAGCAGTTCACACAATCAGTGTGTACTTGAAACAACAGTGTGTACCTGCAGCAATTTACCCCGTCCCTCAATTGAAATGTTATGGCTCAGACAGGCAAAGACTGAACATGCTAAAGGGGCTAGAATGGTTACCTTGCTTCCCAGCTGGAGAGGCAGCTCCTGGTGGTGAGACCCTTCTAGGCCTCTTAGACTGGATGTACAGAGCAGTATAGCCTTCTTCGTCCTCCATTAGCAAGCAAAGGTTGCAAAGAAACACCTCTGAGCTGTAGGCTGTTAGTGAGGTGGCATGGAAGCCTTGCTTCTGTATCCTGAGCGGATGGTCAAGCACGTCTTCCTGAGCAGCTGTTCTCTTCAACCACAACACCAGTCAGACCTTATCAGATTATAATAAACAACACAGTGGAGAGGAGGAAGCAAGCATTTGTTTTTTTTAAAAAAAATCTTGGGTGAAGAGGCTTGAAGAAATGAAATGATGGCAGCATCTTGGTTTGTTCAGTTTTTAGGTTGGCTTTTGGCTTTGGGGTCTTGTGAAGGATTACAGCAAAGTCCTTGTCTAACAGTCATTAAGGCTTGTATGAATATAAGTGGAGAGAGGTAGTGTCACATAGTTATATGCTCAGACTCTCCCTGACTTGTTCTGGACTATGTGTGTCAGTCTGTAGAAGAGACAGAGACCACAATGGGCCCTTTGCAGCCACATTTCACTAGTGGTTTCTCCATACTTTTTCTTCCATTGTTACTGACATGGTTTTAATTACATGTAATGTATGTACATATATAAATGTGATTGCAATATTTCTATTTTTATTTTTTATTTTATTCAACTGGCTATTTGCCATAATAATTTTTAATGCTTTGCAGCCACATCCATAGAAGTCAAGCATCCTGTCCTACAGGCGGCAAGTACCTGGAGAGGCAGGCTATAGTAGGGAGAAGCAATGATGGGTGCATCAGACTGGTGCAGGTCATGCACAGGTAGTTAAGGGAGTTTACCAAGGTTGAAGAAGGTGCAGTAGTGAGGTCTCAGTTGTTCCAGAATCCAGCAGTCAAAATAATCAATGCTACCCTGCCAGGAAGATATATTAAAGACAACATTAGGCAAGTACTAAATTTGATCGAGTATCATGAGCTCCATAATGACAAAAAATTGGCATTAATATTTTTAGATATAGAAAAGGCATTTGATAACATTATGTATATATTTGTTTTTAATGTGTTGTTTTAGCTAGAAGGTTTTAATCTTATTGTGTTTAATGTCTTTTTATGTGGGAGGGTGGGGGTGGGTGGTGTTTTTAGTCATTATTATAATGTTTTAATTGTTGGAAGCCGCCCTGATTGTTTTTAGAAGAGGGGCGGGGTATAAATAAATTTTATTATTATTATTATAATTATATTATTATTATTATTATTATTAATTGGAAAACAGTGACAGAGATTTTACAAATAATTAAGGTAGGTGATAATTTTATAAATTGGATTAGTGCCATATACAAAGAGCAAACAGGGAAAATAATTATTAACAATGAGACAACAAAAGCATTACAAATAAGAAAGGGTACGAGACAAGGGTGTCCTCTTTCTCCTCTGCTATTTATTATGATCATGGAGATATTAAGTAAGAAAATTAGAGAAGACTCAAAAATAGACGGTGTTAGAGTTGCAAAGCATAAATTTAAATTAAAACTGTATGCGGATGACATAATGATTTCATTGGGAAAACAAACAGAGGAGACAGAAGCTTTGGTACAAGTACTGAAAGAATTCAGAGAATTAACAGGACTAAAGGTTAATAAGGAGAAAACTGTGATAATAACAAAGAATTTGACATCAGATGAAGAAAAGGATTTTATGGAGAAATCAAAGTTCAAAATAGTGAAATTGGCAAAGTACTTGGGCATAAGAATAACCAACAAGAATACAGATCTATTTCAGAATAACTATAACAAAATATGGACAGAAATCAGAAAAGATTTAAAGAATTGGCACAATCTAAAATTATCTTTTCTAGGTAGGATAGCTGTCATCAAAATGAACGTTTTGCCCAAATTACTCTTTCTGTTCCAATCGATTCCTATCATAACTAAAGCAGAAATGTTTAGAAAATGGCAACAGGAAATCTCTAAGTTTATTTGGCAGGAGAAGAAACCCAGAGTAAAGATGAAAATCTTACAAGATGCAAAAAAAGAAGAAGAGGAGGATTGGATGTGCCAAACCTGCAACTATATTATGAAGCATGCTGTTTATCTTGGATAAAAGAATGGACAAACTTAAGTGAAGAAAAACTATTAAAATTAGAAGGATCCAATAACCACTTTGGTTGGCATGCGTATTTATTTTATGATAAGCAAAAAGTAAATAAGGATTTCAATAACCATCTTATTAGGAGAGCTCTGCTGAAGGTCTGGAAAAAATAAAAGATGAGACTACGCCCATAAATTCTGTCATGGGTGTCCACTCACAAAGCTTTTGTTAGCAGAGAAAAATTACCATCGAAAAAATGGATGACATATAACGAATTGACAGTTATGGAAAATGGGCAACAAGCATTTAAGACACAGGAAGAAATGGAGAAAGAAGGGATAACTATTCATTGGTACCTTTATAGACAACTAAAAGAAAGGTATAAAATGGATCAAAAAGAGAGCGGAATAGACATGTCTAAAACATTATGGGATAAATTAATTCAACCAGGAAATAAAAGCTTGATAACAAGACTTTACCAACAACTCTTGGAATGGAATACGGAAGAGGAAATCATAAAAGGTAGCATGGTAAAATGGACGCAGAACTAAGGACATGAAATACAATTGAGAGAGTGAGAAATGTTTTGGACATCAAAAATGAAATTAACAGTCTGTCAAAGTATCCGCGAAAACTGCTATAAAATGTACTTCAGGTGGTACCATACACCAGGGAAGCTATCCAAAATGTATAGAGGCGTGAAAAAAGAATGTTGGAAATGTGGAAAAGAAACGGGTACATTTTTTCATCTATAGTGGAGTTGTGGCAAGGCACAGAAATACTGGAAACAGGTGCAAAAAATTATTAATCTTACAATGAAACCAGAACTATACCTATTAAATATGCATGAAGAAAGAATAGATCAAAGTAAAGAAAAATTACTATTCTATATGATAACGATGGCACGAATTATATATGTGACTGAATGGAAAGAAAAAGAAATTTTGACAATGGATCACTGGCTTCTCAAAGCATATGAAATGATTGCAATGGATAGATTAACGATGCTACTAAAAGGTAAGACTATAGAAAATCATAGAGAAGTCTGGGACAGATTGTTAGACTATTTAGGAAAGGTTTGGGGAAGGTATGCAACAATACCTAAATGAGGTTTAAAACTTAGAAATTAAAGATAATCTTCCAATCATATCAGATCAATTTTATAGATTAAAAAAAGGAAAAAACAGTTAAAAAAACAATAATGTACCATTTCAGAAATAAATAAAACATTTTTCAATTTAAAATTAATAAACAGATATAAAAATCAGTGTGTATAGAGCCATCGTACTGTCTATCCTCCTTTATGGATCTGAAACATGGGTCACCTATCGCCACCACTTACGACTCCTCGAGCGCTTTCATCAGCGCTGTCTACGCACAATCCTAAATATACACTGGACTGACTCTGTGACGAATGTTGCTGTCCTTGAGCAAGCAGGGATCACCAGCATTGAGGCCATGATATTGAGAACACAGCTGTGCTGGGCAGGGCACGTTTCTAGGATGGAGGACCATCGCCTCCCCAAAATACTACTATACGGTGAACTCGCCACGGGTCAGCGTAAGAGGGGCGCTCCAAAAAAGCGATAGAAGGACTCCCTGAAACAACATCTCAGGCTCGGGCAAATTGATCACCAACAATGGTCCGCCCTGGCCTCACATCGGGAGGCATGGAGACGCACTATCTACAATGCTGCAGCCTTATTTGAGAACTCACACAGAACAAGTCTTGAAGAGAAACGACAACGCAGAAAGAATCACAACCCAAAAACATCACCCAAGGAGACCTTCTGCTGTGCTTTTTGCAACCGGACTTGTTTATCTCGGATTGGCCTTTTTAGTCATCAGCGCGCTTGCAGAAAGCGTGGGATGAGTCCTTCCTGAATCTTCGTTTGCGAAGAAAAGCCAGAGAGAAAGAGATGTGTAAACAGATATATAATAGCACCATGTATATAAGCAATGTAAAATAAAGAGAGAGAAAAATAAAAGGGAAAAGGGGGAAATTACAAATAGAGAGGTGGAATATACTTGTGATAAAAACTGATAAAAACAAGAGATTGGTGATATTGTACTGTAGGATAATCGTGTAGAGATCAGAAAGGAAGTCATAGGCAGTATGTGTGAGCGGGTGGTTGGGGAAGTAAGGATGTATTATTGTGTTTATGTAAATGTTATTGTAAATATATATTTGTATGGTATATGTAGCTGATACGTAAAATACGGAAACAATTTGTGGAAAATTCAATAAAAATTTTAAAAAATAGTCAATGCTACAAGGTAAAGTTAATGAGACACATACCATAAGACAGTCCAGTCAAGAATAAAAATGAAACATAGGACTCAAGGTAGTTTACATCTGGGGGCCATTTACATGGCAAAAAATAACCAGGAAGAAATTGGGTCGAACCCTATTGGTCCCCACACTCATCGGGGCAGACATGAGCTATTTGGAAGGAGGGGTGGCAAAATATCCAGTAACCCCCTGATTTTCCATGGACATTTTTGGAAAGTCCAGGAAAAAACGTACTATTGGTTGTCTGATCAATCAGCAACCATCCCGGATGAAGAGCACACAGCAGAGCTGAATTGTGATTGCTCAGACCTTGGAGGGGGGTGGGCTTGCAAGGGATGTCTTGCTATTGAGGATCCACCATTGTTGAACCAGAGCCGGGCTCCTCTCCCTCCTCCTGCTCACTGTTGCATCCCGCCCAGGCTGGGAAATCCCAGCGTTCTCCCCATCCCAATCGCCTGGCTGCTTGCTGGCTTGCTTGCCGCTGCCGGCGGGGAAGCAGTAGTGGGGTGGAAGAAGTGTGGTGGGACAGAATGCACTTAAAGCACTGCTCTCTATTGGAAGGAAAAGAAGTGGGGGAGAAGTGTGGTGGGACAGAATGCACTTAAAGCATTGCTTTCTATTGGTAGGAAAAGAAGTGGGGTGAGAAGTGGGGTGGGGCAGAATGCACTTAAAGCATTGCTTTCTATTGGAAGAAAAAGGAGTGGGGGGAGAAGTGGGGTAGGAGAGAAATCACTTAAAGCATTGCTTTCTATTGGAAGGAAAAGTAGTGGGGAGCCTCTGCAGCCAGTGGGGGTCCTAGAAGCAGAGAGGCAGGAGGAATGGGCACTCATTCATAGATTCATGTAAACAACAAATCCGAGATGCTTTCGTATCCCTTACAGGTCAAGGGTACAAGGGTGACAAAATTGAGTTCTCAATTTCTTGCATCTTTTAGGACTAAAAACTGCCGTGTAGCTGAGCCCCTGGTTAAGGCAAAGTACAAAACATTCTATTTGTATAATTAAAAAAAAAACCCTTCATAATTACCACATTCAAGAAAGTGTCCATGGCCATGCTGGTAATGAAGAAACAGAGGTGGGCCTAAGGCATCCAAAGAAGGGGCTCTATACACATACAAAAGAGAGCCTTGCCTATCAGTCTCTACTGCTCCCTGGCTTTGGGACTCCCTGCCTACAGAGGCTGTGTTAGTATGCCCCACTACCCTCTCCCCACAATATAATTGGAAATATTTGACACTTTTTGGGGTCAGGTTGACCAGGGTGAACCAAAAAGGTCAGGTGGAGGTCACAATGACCTGGGATGTGTCTTACAAATATTTTGGCAAACAAGCACATGCTAACGAGCCTTGCATTTCTATACCCAGAAACTAACCATTCAGTTACACAAATTTACATATACTCCCCAACTGGGGTTCACAGCATATAAACTTCACACACACTACTACCCAACCATTCTCTGAAGATGCCAGCCACAGATGCAGGCGAAACGTCAGAAAGAAACTATTCCAGAACACGGCCTCACAGCCCGGAAAAAAACAAGGAAAATCTATGGATGCCGGCCATGAAAGCCTTCAACTTCGCATATTAGGATTGTGCGGAAGCCCGGAGTATATATAGTCATTAAGGAGGTATGTGCTAATTTCCTGGACACCTCAGCAATGAGTCATCCATCCAAACAATTAAGTGACCATTCCCAAACTTACTCCTATGGAAATCTCACCCCATACCTCCTCCTGTCCAGCATTGTGAGGTTGTCATAAACCCATCAAATCCTACCCAGCCATTAACGCAATCAGTTGAGTTTCGGCTTCCTTTGTCTATCCGGTGGAAAAGCCATCCAGGCTTTGTCCTTGAAGAGTACCCCTTCAGGATATGAAATTAGGGTATAAATATCCCAGGCTAGACCCCAGCTGAAGTGTGCCACAGAAGGGCACCAACACTCTGCCAGGTTCTCTGTGCTACCCTCAATGCCAGTTTGAGCATCTTCACTGTACGGAACTCTTCTCTTCAGAACTGGTAACTATATCCCTATCTTCCCAGACTGCTCTCTATCCAACCTCCCCACCTTTTATTCTAATAGCCTTGTATGGTTCTTAGGAATGTGTGTCATGTGTATGAGTTCACTTTGTGTTATTTCCAATAAAAATACTCTTTCACTTTAAAGCTGGAATGCTCTCTGCAGTTAGTACTGATATACAAAGGTGAAAAGATCCCTGCAGTTACCCTCCTCTCGCAGGCATACATTTCAGCTAATAATCCCCCCAAATAATAATAGAAATGTTGGCATCCTGGGTGGGTCTCTTAATTCACCCCCTACTTCTTAGCATAATAGCTGGACTGGTCCCCTCTTTGCTATCTTTCTATCAGCAGGTGAAGACCTTTTTATCCCAGCTGGCTTTTGGGAACTATTTTTTTAACAATAAAAGGGCTACTGTTAGCCTGTCATTTTAAATCCATATTTTAAATGGTTTCAGTTCTAGAGACAGTGTGATGCTGTTTTAAATACACTGTTTTCCATAGATTTAGCCAGATGTGTTTTTACTTGTATTTCTTTTTAACAAGTAAGCTGCCTTGAGTCCCAGCTTTGGGGGAAAGGCAGGGTATGATTTGGTTGTGGGGAATGATTTGGGGGTTGGACTAGATGGCCCTTGTGGTCTCTTTCCAATTCTATGATTCTATGAAATAAAGTAATATGAGAGCCATCATGGAATAGTGGCTTGAGTGGTGGACTAAGACTTTGGAGACCAGGGTTCAAATCCCCATTCAGCCATGAAAACCTACTGGGTGATCTTGGGCCATCACACTCTCTCTCAGCCTCGGAGGAAGGCAAAGGCAAATCCCCTCTGAACAAATTCTGCCAAGAAAGCCCCATGATAGCATCACCTTAGGGTCACCATAAGTCAGAAATAACTTGAAGGCACAAAACAACAGCAACAGTGTTAATACAGGATAATAACAATCAATGTATATAAAGCTCCTGCACACAAAGAGGGAGTGAAGATTATCACAAAACCAAGCTCTCGCATTGTCTGCATGTGTGGAAAGATGACATCAGGATAGGGTGGAGATGAAAAAGCTTGTGCCTCTCTGCTTGAACTCAAGGCCCCAATATTCATTTCCAGCTCATTGTGATTTTAAAACAGCAGTCCAACAATTCTGCTGTGTTTGGCCTTGAGATCTACAGATATTGGCACCATTTTGGGGTGCAGTTTAGGATCTTACTCACTCTGAGTAGAAGTATTGAGGTGAAGGAAAAGCACTGCAATGCAAATAGCAAAAGTTGTAGAAAATTCCAGACAAGTAGCCATATCAGTCTATTTGCAGAAAAGACAACAAAATAGTATTGTGACATTCTCAACACTGGCAAATTTATCAGGGTATCTCAGTTAGCAAAGCAGATATTTTCTTACACATTATTTCTTTAACAGAAAATTTGGTACCAGAGGCAGAATTAACATGGAAAGAATAGGGACCAGGTTCCTGCACCACAATAAAGGAGAGCAGTTCAACATGGTTCAGCAAACTTTTTATCCAAAATTAACAATATACACATGAAAATAAAACAAACAGTTTGGGTAAGCCTTGCAAAAGTAAACAAAAATATTTTGAACCTTCTAAGGACTACTATACTTGAAAACATCTTCCAAAATGCAACCAGAGATTATTATTTTTTTCTTTCACTAGCCTCTTATGATTTCCCTGTTGGTAGCCTAAATTATAGATCTATGCTTCTTAACACACTGGGAGTAGCTGTTGAGGCAGGCTAATCTGCTTTCCCCTTTTCTCCAATCAATCAATAATTTATTTTGATCATTGACCAGCAAAAAAAGAAAAAAGATGATTAACATAACATACTATAAAATGCACATTTAGTAATACAAAAGTAAGTCACAACACTCTACCTAAGCCCAAGGTTTGTAGATAATCTCACCAGTCCCACATGGCTACCTGAATACTACTCCTAAGAGAGCTCTTTATTGTCGTTATCTACTGCTGCTTCATCATCTGTTTACAAGTCACAACAACAATCACACAAAATCTAGTAACCTTATCTGTAATCTGTGAGTCCTGGTAGAAAAGCAGAAGGAAAGGATTGAATTCTTCTATCTGCAAGGAATATTCTGTAGAATAGGGGTGATTAAAGCAGGACATCTCCCTTGGCTAAAAAGGTAATACTGTATAAAATGGCATAGCTGAGAGTTTCTACTGCCTCATTTGCACGGTGACAAATGTGCTCATGATCCACTTATATTTTCCTTCCAATAAAGCAGAAGGAAGAAAATCAAATCATGCCAATGTAAACGCTTTCTTATCCTTAGGAATTGATAAATTTGTTAAATAATAGAGGCAACCAAAAGGTTTCTAGGAATTCCAAGAATGGGGCATTTGGGGACCAAATTCAAGTTATTTTTGTCCCTTTGTGGTTTGATGACAGATTTAGTCATCAAATAGCACTTTACTGTAGCCAAGTGGTATAAAAGCACTGGGTGTAAACCCATATAATAAAAGTTTATCATTCAGTAACTGTTTCCATGTAGATTGAAAGCTGTTGGATAACTTTAAAAGAGCCAGCCCAATTGGAAGAAAAATGGGGAGGGGGGTAAAAAAAATCTAAGCAGAGCTGACATACTCCTCTGGGCATTCTCTACTGCCATTTTCATCTGTATTTTCCATGAGCTGGAAGAGTGAAAAACAACTCCAAGGTAACTATTATACCTGTTCAATAGGAGTCCCATTTATTTGCCATTTATAAATTACCTTTTTGGTAAAAGCCATCACCATTGTTTTATTGTAATTAATAGTTAAGGGTTCATTCTTACAGTAATGTAATGAGAAATGTAAGGTACTGCACTTAGGATGAAAAAACGAAATGCATAGATATAGGATTGGGGAGACCTGGCTGAATGAGACTATGTGCAAAAGGGATCTAGGAGTCCTAGTAGACCACAAGTTGAACATGAGTCAACAGTGTGATCCGGCAGCTAAAAAGGCCAATGCGAATTTGGGCTGTATCAATAGAAGTATAGTGTCTAGATCAAGGGAAGTAATAGTGCCAATCTATTCTGCCTTGGTCAGGCTTCACTTAGAATACTGTGTCCAGTTCTGGGCACCACAATTGAAAAAGGATATTGACAAATTGGAGTGTGTCCAGAGAAGGGCGACTAAAATGATGAAAGGTCTGGAAACCATGCCTTATGAGGAGAGACTTAGGGAGCTGGGTATGTTTAGCCTGGAAAAAAGATGGTTAAGGGGCGATATGATAGCCCTGTTTAAGTATTTGAAGGGGTGTCACATTGAGGATGGAGCAGGCTTGTTTTCTGCTGCTCCAGAGATTAGAACATGGAACAATGGATGCAAGCTCCAGGAATAGAGGTTCCACCTCAACATCAGGAGGAACTTTTTGACAGTAAGAGCTGTTCGGCAGTGGAACACACTCCCTTTGAACGTGGTCGGGTCTCCTTCCTTGGAGGTCTTTAAACAGAGGCTGGATGGCCATCTGTCAGGGATGCTTTGATTGTGTATTCCTGCATGGCAGGGGGTTGGACTAGATGGCCCTTGTGGTCTCTTTCAACTCTACAAATCTATGATTCTATGATTCTAATTGGCAAGCTCTCTTAGATGTCTCCTTAAGCTGATTATTGAATAAGATAGAAGTCCTGTATCATCCACAGAGAGGAGAACTGATATGGGTTGATTAACCAGTTTGGCAGGGGTGTGTGTGTGAAAGTTAGTGCCCATTAAACTTTTAATCAGCGAATTGATATAAAAGTTAAAATAAAGTAATAGCTAGGATGCAGGCTTGTTTAACTGCTTTAAACATAGGGATTGAGTCAGAAAGGTGCCCTGTGTGATTGCATCTTAACTGAAGGCCAGTATTTCATATAGGACTTTTTCGGACAATCCAAAAATAATGCTAGCAGCGTCGCCAGGTTGCAACGCTGCAGTGCTAGAGGGCGTCAGTTTCGCATGATACTCCTTCCCAGCGGTACTGTTGCAGTACCGCTGGGAAATTTGACCATGATATTTTTGCTTTTACCATCATATTTTACTCACGATCATTGACCGTGAGTAAAATATGACGGTAAAATCCAAAATATCACGGTCAAATGTCCCAGCGGTACTGCAACAGTACTGCTGGGAAGGAGCGTCATGCGAAACTGACGCCCTCTAGCGCTGCAGCGTCGCAACCTGGCGACGCTGCTAGCGTTATTTTTGGATTGTCCGAAAAAGGCTATGAATAAGCATGAACAACCGTTTATCAATTGTCGTGTTCTCATTTTTTCCCCAAAGCCTGTCTCTAGGAATAAGATCAAAAACTGACATAAAGGGCTTGCCTATATGAGAGAAAAAGAAGTGGATTGCTCTGCAGTAATGGCAATTCGCAGCAGCTGCGGTTTTTCTTAATTTTTTTGTTGTTGCAGGCTTAAGCTTCACATGCCTGCAGAGCAAGATGGTGACCACGAGGGAATTACTCGCATTTTTATTCATCTCAATTTGCCACCACTGAATGTTTTTTAAAAACTATTTCCAATGTGCAATAGAGCAATATTTCACCTTTACAAAAAAGAAAAAACCACCAACACCCCATTTTATCACCATAGAGCTTGCTTGCTAAGGTGAAAATCCAAAATGGCGGTTCTGGGCACTTGCCTTGTTAGCAAGCCCCACCCCTACACTCATCTGGCCAATCAGGTTTGCACTTCTATTTGCATGGGAAAGTGAATCAATTCTTTTTGGTTGTCCCAATGAGTAGGAATACGCATTTCCTAGGCTGTCTTTAAAAACTATGGGAAAAGCCATGAAGGAGTTTTTGCCATTTTTGCCTTACCTCCTACCAAATACCGCAAAACAATGTGGGATGCCATTAAGGCAGCTCTTATTCCCCTTGCATTCCATTCCATGAGGAGTATTTTCACCACTTAGACAACCCTAAAATCAATGAAAGCCATGTAAAGAGTACCCCAAGATGGGGATGCATATTTTCAACTAAATACTGAAGCATAAGGCCCTGATCTACAGTTGAATATAGGGTTGCCATAATTCTCTGCCACAAAACTGGCACAAAAATATACAGGACTGGATTGGGCAGATTATCAACAAAAAACAAGACAAAAAAGCCACATCCAGAGCACCTGTGTAGAGGGGGAGGAGGGAACCCTCTTCTCTTCCCCCATCCCTGCAACAGTGGCACCCAGAGTGCTCAACTGGAGGGAGCCCACCACTGGGGGGGGTGGACTAAGGGGCCACACTCACCACACAACACTCTGCTGCTGGTGAAGTCGAAGGCTTTCATGGCTGGCATCCATAGATTTTCCTTGGGTTTTTTGGGGCTGTGAGGCCGTGCTCTG
This sequence comes from Gambelia wislizenii, assembly GCA_030847615.1. Lineage (NCBI taxonomy): Eukaryota > Metazoa > Chordata > Lepidosauria > Squamata > Crotaphytidae > Gambelia > Gambelia wislizenii. The sequence continues at coordinate 43,078,737 of JAUMIR010000002.1, forward strand.
GAAGAGTTTCTTTCTGATGTTTCACCTGCATCTGTGGCTGGCATCCTCAGAGAATGGTTGTGTAGGTGTGTGTGTGGAGTTTATATGCTGTGAGCCCCTGTTTGGGAGGATATGTAAATTTGTGTAATTGAATGGTTAGTTTCTGGGTATAGAAATGCAAGGCTCGTTAGTGTCTGTTTGGCTAATGGTTGGTTGATGGGCCATTATCTGCTGGGAATCCTCCTGTCCCTGGGTGGAATTCCTTTGTAAGTGCTGAGTTTTGATTCTGTTGTATTTCAAAACTGGGGCCCAGATTTTGTTTATTTCTAAGGGTTTTCCTTTCCTGTTGAAATTGTCCAGGTGTTTGTGGATTTCAATAGCTTCTCTGTGCATTCTGACATGATAGTTGTTGGCCTGGTCTAGAATTTCTGTGTTTTCAAATAGCATTTTGTGTCCAGGTTGGTTTATAACATGTTCTGCTACTGCTGATTTTTTCTGTCTGGCCCAGTCTGCAGTATCTCTCATGTTCCTTGATTCATGTTTGCACACTGCGTTCAGTGGTCCCTATATAAACTTGTCCACTGCTGCATGGTATGCGGTAAACTCCTGCAGCTGTGAGAGGGTCTCTTTTGTCCTTTGCTGAGTGTAGCATTTCTTGGACCTTCTTGGTTCATCTGTAGATTGTTTGGAGGTTCGGTTTCCTCATCAGTTTCCCTATTCTGTCTGTGACTCCTATGATGTATGGTAAAAAAATACCTTCCCTTTGGGTGGTTCTTTTTCTTCTTCATTCCTGTGGTTTGTTCTGGGTCTGGCTGCTCTTGTGATGTCTGATCTGGAGTAACCATTAGCCTGTAGGGCCCAGTTTAGGTGCCTCAGTTCGTCCTCCAGGTAGTGGGGTTCGCACATCTTTTTGCACTGTCTACCAATGTTTTTATTGTGCTTCTTTTTTGTCCTGGGTGATGATTGGAGTTCTTGTTTAAGTATCTGTCCATGTGTGGGGGTTTTCTATATACCTTGTGGCCTAACCGTTGGTATGATTTGCAGATGACTAGGACATCCAAGAATGGCAGTGTTCCTTCCTTCTCTTTTTCCATTGTGAAGTGGATATTTGGGTGGATGCTGTTCAGGTGGTTCAGGAATGAGACCAAATCTTCTCTCTGTGGTTCCAAATGGTGAAAGTGTCATCCACATATCAGAACCATGTTGTGGGCTTTTTTGGTGCTGTTTCCAGGGCTTGCTTTTCAAAATGTTCCATGTAAAAGTTTGCTATCACAGGGCTCAAGGGGCTGCCCATGGCTACCCCATCTATCTGTTCATAGAATTTGTTATCCCACTGAAAGTAGCTTGTGGTGAGGCAGTGTTTGAACAAGGCTGTAATGTCCTCAGGAAATATTTGTTGTATGAGTGCCATGGTGTCCGTTATGGGAACTTTGGTGAACAAGGAGACAATATCAAAACTGATCAGTCTGTCTCCAGGTTTCAGTTCGATGTTGTTGATTTTTTCTATGAAGTGAGCTGAGTCTTTGATGTAGTGAGGGGTTTGTCCTATGTGGGTTTGTAATTATGTGGCCAGAAACTTGGCCGAGTCATACGTGGGTGATCCAATGGCGCTCACTATGGGTCAGAGTGGAATGGAATCCTTGTGAATCTTGGGAAGTTCATATAGTCTTGGTGGGAGAGTCTCTGATCTGCATAGATTCTGGTGTATGATTGGCTGAATTGATGAGTTCTTAATCAAAGCATTTGTTTTTCTGGTGATTTTGTTGGTCAGGTCTTGCTTGAATTTTCTGTATGTTGCAGGGTCCAAGAGTTCCCTTATTTTTTGTCTGTGTTTTTCTGTTTCCATGATTACTGTGGCATTCCCTTTGTCTGCTGGGGATCATAATGATTTCTGGATCTGCATTGAGATCCCTGATGGCTTTTCTTTCTTTTATGGTTATGTTGCTGAGTGGTGGTTTTGTCTTCCTCTGGACCCTAGCTGTTTCTCCTCTTATCTCTTCTGCCTCTTCCTCTGGGAGATGGTAGAGAGCAGATTCAATATGGGCGATGATGTCTTCAACTGGGATTCTGGTGGTGGTAACTTCAAAATTGCCTCCTTTGGACAGGATGGATGTTTCTTCTTTTGACAGTTGCCGTTCTGTTAGGTTGATAATAGTCCATGATATGTCCAGCTGGGGTTTCTCTTGGTGTTTGTGGCATTTGTCAATTTTTTGTTTTTGCCTTTCAGTGTGAATCACCATATCTTTTTCCATTTTTCTGTAGGTGAGGTTGTCAATTTTGTCCCAGTCTTGGGTGTTCATTTTTTGACTGATGTTGAGGTGGAGTGATAATAGCTCCCTGTCTGTGTTGGCCAGGTCTTTGCGGGTAGTGTGTATTCTCTCTCGTAACAGTGCTTTTCCCATTCTGTTGTAGATTCTGTTGGCCTGTGGGGATTTAATGTCCTCTTTGCTGTGAGAAAGTGTGGTATGGTTTCTGTGTCTTTGCATTGTAACAAGAAAGTTAATGAACAAAGTAAGTGTGCTCTCCTGGTCTGGAGTTTCTCCAGTCTCTGGGTGGGTGTCTTGGGACAGTTTCTCCCTGCAGAGATGTTCAATGTGAAGTCAAAGGCTTTCACAGCCAGCACCCATAGATTTTCCTTGTTTTTTTTCTGGGCTGTGAGGCCATGTTCTGGAATAGTTTCTTACTGAAATGCAAGGCTCGTTAGTGTCTGTTTGGATAATGGTTGGTTGATGGCCCTTTATCTGCTGGGAATCCCCCTGTCCCTGGGTGCTGGTCTTCTTTCTTTCTCTTGCACTCGCTGCACTCTCCTGCCTTCTGGGCTCTGGACCTAGCATACCTGTGCAGTACTATACCACATGACCCAGAGCCTGCAGTATCAGTCTTCTCACGTGGTTTTGCTGATGGCTGCTGCCTTCAGCAGAAGAAGCTGGAGGAATCTGGGATCTGCTGCTTCAAGCAGCCCAGCCAGATGGGAATGGAGCTTGAACGGAGCCCCATTAACTTCTTGGAATGGAAATCCAGGCTGTTCTTGCGAGAGGACAATCGAGCGGTAAATTCAAATATTAAAAGAAAAATAACAGAGTAAAAGTGATAGTAAACACAAAAACACACTTTTAAAAAGTCAACTAACCCGGGGAGGGTACAAAAAAGCGTGTCACTTACCTTGATCTCCCGATCAACCCAGAAGTGTTTGGCACAGACCTCCCACTGATGTTGGCATTGCACTAGTATAACGGGGCACCTTTTCACTCGCCTGTTGTTCCATTACAGAAATGGAATGGGTGATCTATTCATGGCTTAGCCCATGAATAAAAAGGAGCACAGGGCCAACGGAAGCAGCACGGGAGCATGATGACTTGGGAACAACGTCATCTGAAAGGAAAGCCCTTTCGCAATCTCCTGGTGTCGTTGTCATGCCATATTTAGTCCATCTGATAATCTCCTAAGACCTCACTACTGCACCTCCCTTTAATTAACTCCCTTAACTACCTGTGTCAGACCAGTCTGATGTTCCGTCACTGCTTCTCCCTACTTGCCTCTCTGGACACTTGCTGCCTGTAGGGACAGAACACTAGGATTCTATGGATATGTCATGCAAAGGACCCATTGTGGTCTCAGTCTCCTCTGCAGACTGATCAGAAGAAGTCAAGGGAGCCCCTGCAAGTACAACTACATGAGGCCACCATTCACATTCATACAAGTCTTAATGACAAGGGCTTTGCTGTAATCCTTCACATGAGCCCAAAGCCAAAAGCCAACCTAAAAAGTGAACAAAAATGTTGCCAACATTTCATTTCTTCAAACCCTTTTACCCAAGAATTTTTTTTAAAAAAGCACCTCAGTTCTTCCTCTCCACTGTGTTGTTTATTATATTCTGATATGGTGTGACTGGTGTTGTGGTTGAAGAAAACGGCTGCTCAGGAAGACGTGTTTGACCATCCACCCAGGCTACGCAAGCAAACCTTCCACACTACTTCGCAAACCGTCTGCACCTCTAAGCTGTTTCTTTGCAGCCTTTGCTTGCTAATGGAGGACGAAGAAGGCTATACTGCTCTGAACATCCAGTCTAGGAGGCCTAGAAGGGTCTCAGCACCAGGAGCTGCCTCTCCAGCTGGGAAGCAAGGTAACCATTCTAGCCCCTTTAGCATGTTCAGTTTTTGCCTGTCTGAGCCATAACATTTCAGTTGAGGGACGTGGTAAGTTGCTGCAGGTACACACTGTTGTTTCAGGTACACACTGATTGTGTGAACCGCTTTGGTACCTTGCAAATGATAGTTCAGAAATGCAGAAGGGGACATGGTGTGCCACTTTAAAACTTATAAAGCATGGTTCATTTCCTCCCCAAATACAAAAATAAAATATAAACGAAAATGTAAGTTTGGGATGAAGATAACAAAAGAGAGGAAACAAAGGATACTGTTGATGTTTAAAATGGCCTTTGGTCTACAAATGGGGTGGTGGTGGTGTCTCAGTATAATCTTTAAAAGGGAGAAATTACCATTTGAAGCCTGCATAAAAACAGCATCAATATCTTGTGGAATCTTTATTTTTAAGATCATCAATAGGTACAAAGTTCAAGATTGGAAATAAGCAAAATGCAAAACATAAATGTAGCTGTAAATGCAAAATAAAATTTAAATATAAACAAATTTCAATTTCACTGTTATTCCAGAGGTGAAATATCCCAATACAGTATACTGAACTGATCTCATGCAAAGAAAACTGGAATTTGTGCTGATAATAGCAGAATAGATATTTATTTGCTTACTTACTTAATATCCTGCCTTCCTAGCAGAATGGGAGGCAGCTTGCAAAAAATGCTAAAAAGAAAAAGAAGAAAACTAAGAATTTGATAATAAACATTTAAAATACAGTTAAGCAAATTATCATATTAAAATGTCAATAATTTTAAAAAGTTGAAAAATCACATGGGAACAGTACAATAGGGTTTAAAAATACAGCACAGACACACTTTAAATATGACTGGCTACAAAGTGAGGCAGAGAGAGATGGTTCCCCAGAAACAGTGCTATTGGTGTAAGACAGTGGTTCTTAATCTGTAGTCTGGGGACTTCCAGGGGTCTGCGATGTCCTCACAGGGGGTCCATAAAGTTTTGTAGGCTGCTTGGCCCACCTCTTCCCTGCAGTGGAGTGGCCATGTGACAGGAGCCAAGACAAAGGCTGGCTGGCTTGGCCTGTGCATTGCCATTCAATCCTCTCCAGCCACAATCTTGCAGGAAGAAGCAGGAGAAAAGTGTTCCCTCCCCCTTCAGTGCCTCTGAGGGAAGGGTTAATGGATGGTGTAATTGTATTATTATTATGATCAAGTATTATCGTTATTATTATTAGGGTTTAAAATCTTGAGTTAAGTGGGGGGGGGGTCCGCAGCAACAAAAGACATTTAAAAGGGGTCCCTGGTAAAGAAAAGGTTAAGAGCCACTGGGTGCAAGACATAATTAATAATTCTTGTCACAGGGAGACTCTGAACAAAGTGATTGGTAAGGAGTATTAACAGGAGGGAATTTAATTTCACTTTGCTTTTCATAAGAATGTATTTTAAAAATGCAAATTCATCTTATTAGGAATTTAAAAGACTTGGAATTATTTTTTTAAAATGGGGGGCGGTGTCTGATAGATTAATGCATCCAGGCCCAGGACTTTCAGTGTTTAAACTCTGGATTTGAATCCTTGTGTGCTCAACTGTGTCAGGACTTAATTACAGTTGCTGTGTCTTTTCTCCCTGTGAGGCTGTTCATTTTTTAGCTTTTATATTGCTAACAGGTACAACATGGTCCTGGGAACAACTGTACTTACTAAATGCTAGTGTAAATTGAACAGGATCTTTTCTCCCCAATTCCTTTTTGTAGAAATTACCTTTTTAAAATTAAAAAAAAATATTCAGGAGGGAGAGTTTAAAATTTTTGAATATGGGAGAAAGCAAAACTGAAAGGTTTTCCTATCTCTAGCATAAACCTATACATGTCTACTCAGAAGTAAATCTCTCTGCGCTCAATGGGGCTTGTTCCTAAGTAAATGGGTATAGGATTCCCACCTGAGTAAAAACATACCAGAGTTTTTAGAATTAGACCAATAGCTAACAAATAGATGCTAAGGAATAAAGTTTGTTTTTTTCCAGGATAAATATAGTCAAAGATGTCATTTTCTCCAATGTGTGATAGTAGGGAAACTTCTTAATTAGATATTCTCTCTCTCTGGCTTTTCTTTGCAAACGAAGATTCAGGAAGGACTCATCTCGCGCTTTCTGCAAGCGCGCTGATGAATAAAAAGGCCAATCTGAGATAAACAAGTCCGGTTGCAGAAAGCACAGCAGAAGCTTTCCTTGGGTGATGTGTCTGGGTTGCGATTCTTTCTGCGTTGTTGTTTCTCTTCAAGACTTGTTTGACGTGAGTTCTCAAATAAGGCTGCAGCATTGTGGATAGTGCGTCTCCATGCCTCCCAATGTGAGGCCAGGGCGGACCATTGTTGGTGATCAATTTGGCCAAGCCTGAGATGTTTCAGGGAGTCCTTGTATCACTTTTTTGGAGCACCCCTCTTACACTGACCCATGGTAAGTTCACCATAGAGTACAGTACTATTTTTGGGAGGCTCTAACAGGTGTGGTAGAGAATGCTGTCCCATGGCTCTTACTAAAATAAAATAGAAATGCTAGTCCAGTCAGCTTTTTACTTATCTGAAGACAGTGTTGTAGGGCTCAAAGGGTCAAAGCACTAGTTTTTTTTTTAATTGACAGGGACTATCACATCAGCAGCCACTCATTTATGTTTCTTCTGAGAAACCTATTTAATAAATGGCTGTTTTGGGTAACACTGTGTAGAAAAAGAAGGGGAAGGGCAGTTTTTGAAAGCATTTTTATCTCTGCTTTTTTCTTGACCTGCAATTTTTTGAACAGATGTAAGGTACAGGCATTTCTTACATACATCCTTCAATTTCATGAACTGGTATCTACTTTTCACAGATGTCTCCCACCGTTCTCGTTGGCGCCAGGTCATTATCTGGGTAGGATGCATTTGGAATGTCATACTTGTGGCAACCGTGATAGTTTTGGGTGAGTATTCTCACAGCACATATTTATAAGCTCTTGTGCTTTTAGTGGGGTCTTGCGGGGGGACCCAAAGTTGCATTTTTTTAAAAAAGGATTCCACTCTGTTCTACAGTAATTGTTTTCATTATGACATTATTAAAAAAAATAATGAAACAAGACATTTTACAGTTAATATTTCTCAGAAATGTTAGCGTTTCTTCAAAATGTTTTTTTCTGCCACGTTTAAATATCCAAACTTCTAATAGATCTTGATTTTCAGCTAGTTCAAATAATGTTTTTGGCAATTTCTCCTGATTCTTCTTGGTCTTCAGAGAAGATCTATCAAGTTGTGGATCCAACACTCCATTACAATCACCCATATAAATTATATTCTTGTCATAGAATTCTGTTACTTTTTGCAACTCTCTGAAAAATTTGTCTTTTTGTTCCATGGGGGTGTATATCCTGATGATGATCAATTTTAATTCTTGAATGTTCACCTGAAGTCCAATGAAATGTCCATGTTCATCTCTGAATAATTCTTTTCCTTGATGTTTCTTATTGATATAGATCACTACCCCTACCTTCTTTTTTCCTGTGGTTGTAGTAAAAAATTGTCCTAGTTTGGGATTTTTCAGAAGCCTAACATCTTTAGTTCTTATTCTTATTTTTTGTAAACAGACGATGTCTAAGTTAGCTCTTTCTAAGTGATGAAAAATGTGTTTCCTTTTATATCCCATATTTAATCCTTTGACATTCCATGAATATAATTTCAGGCCCTTTTTTTCATAATTGTTGTTATTATTTGTATTTATTTATTTATGTTTCTTTTTCTCTGCTTAATTTCTTAATTCAAATCCAAATTTTCACCTTCTGTTAATTACACATCTGTGTCTTCCCCTTGTTCCTCTTCTTCTCCTCTCTTCTCTTTGTCTTCTTCTTCTATTGCTTCTTGACCTTTTGGCTAAGATCAAGTGCAAAATATTTCTTAACATAATATTTTAATTTCATCTAACTGAAAACTTGAAAACTAAATGTTTTTCTGTTTCTATCAAAGTTGTTTATTTTGCATTACACATTTTAATAATACATTTTCATAGTATGAAAATAGCCTTTACATGCCTGCTTGCTTAGCAGATATTCATTGGAATTACCTCCAGGTGAAATGACCATTCAATTGGAAGGATACTGTTCTCTGCATTTTGATAACAATTTCTTGTAAACTTAAATTATTTGCCATGTCAGTCCTCAGTACTGAAAAGAACTCTGCTTATTGCTGGTGAAAAGAATTCTCCCTGCAGTCCCTTCCTTTTACCTACTGAAAATATGTTCTGGAAGGTTAGGAGATCTCCTGGAACTATATGGGAGGTCCCCCTGGACATTGCTGGGAAAGGGAAAATGTGACTTCCACCTTTCTACTAGATAGCATTCCCATTGTTGAATGGGAAATAACTTTCAATGGAATCATTGAAAGCAAACATTATCCTGAACAATCCTGCCCATCCATGGATAATATCTATTACGGCCCTGCTCCAAATTCCCCTACATCCAGAGGTGCTGCCAGCTTTCAGGAGCAAGACTACCCCAAATGTATTCTCCTGATACATACATTTATTTTAGGTGCTGGGTTAAGACTGCTTTATTTACTAAAGCCTTTCGAAGGTATTAATTTGGGCAGCTGTTTGTTTTTAATGTTTAGCGCTGTTCTGTTTTGAATTTGTATTTGGCTGCATTTTAATTTACTTTTCTTAGTTTTGTGTCATTTTTTCCAGATTTTTGTAAGCTTCTTTTGCTGCCCCTTTTTTTACTTTTGCCATTTTTTCATTGTGTAATCCCTCTTCATACATTCAGTATTTTTAAAATGTATCAAACCAATCAACTAACTTGGAGTCTGCACTTATGTTTTTGATATTGATCTGATCCCTTTCCTTATTTTTCTCCATTCTGTGTTGGTTTTTAGATGAAATTGCACAAATGCTTTCCCATTTCAATTCAGTTTCGAAGAAACTGGTTAGTAATACATCTTCCTTAAAAGGAACATCTGTATAGACTTGCTAGTACAGTGGCATGATTTTTACCTCAGTGTCTATGTGGTGTTATGTGATAGAGTGGAAGTGTCTGAGAGAAGTGTGACAGGAAGTCTGTGTAGGCAGCAGTTAGCCTAACTAAATTATTTAACATTTCTGACTAGCCAAAATAAAACTAGGCAGAGACCAACTTTTTGACTCCCGTGATTCACCCATCCAGCCACATGGGGTATGTGATCCAAAGCCTTATGGGCACAGGAAGCTCTCAGTCTCTTTTGGCAATTTGACCTCATTATCATATGTAATAAACTGTAGAACAAATAAGGTTTGTAAAGACCTAAAAATGTTGCCATATTTGATAGTTACTGTGAATTTCTGGAAACAAATCTGAAAATAGCTACTGGGATCCAACATTTATTTCCGAAATGCAAGCCCCATGTTTTTGTTTTGTAGACAGACTACAGAATACTACTCATGTGAAAAGCAAATGCCATCTAATAAGGTTGGTACAACCTCCAGATGTTCATTTCTCTAATAGTAGAATAAAAAAGTGAGGAAGAGAAATGTAAAATTAACTCAAGCATGGACACAAGTCTGAGACAATACTGTCTTCTTTGGCATCTGGATGCTGACCTGAAGCCAGATGATGCTGGCCATGGGGGCATATGCTCTGGTAGCATTGGCGCAGGGGGCCATTGTGCAAAGGAAATACTGGGCAGCTCATTCTTCAATGACCATAAAAGGCAGGCAGAACAGGTGTTTCAGATCACAACTTTGTTAGGGGTGATGGGTTTTCCTGTATGAGTTACAGTCATTTGACCAAGAGCCAGGGTGGCCACCCCTATGAGCCTTCAGCAACCTTTGCAAATGAATGCCCCTGGAATTTCTGAGTACTTGGAATGTTAGGGTGAGTGTAACAATATACAGTTGTCCCTTCACATTCGCTGGGGTTTGGTTCCAGGATCCCTCCACCCCGTGAATACCCAAATCCGTGAATACTCAAGTCCAGTTATATGCAGTGGTATAGCAAAATGGTGTTCCTTATATAAGATGGCAAAATCAAGGTTTGCTTTTTGGATTATTATTTTTTTAAGAATATTTTCAAGCCATGAATACTTAAAACTGTGAATGCCAAATCCGTGAATGTGGAGGGACAACTGTATACCCTTTGAAACAGAAGATATATATTTATTTTAAAATAAATATTTTATTCAAATGCAAATACTATAAACCTCAGCTACAATTCTATATTGTGGTCTATATGGTATAACTTTACACATACAGCATGTAGCAGAGATGCTAGGGAAGCCTCCTTGTAAATTGTGAAGATGCATGTCAAGGCTTTCAAGAATGCCCTGATGTGTGCTGGGCTCTACAGATGAGCATTAGCACTCCCTTGCTGGTGTCCCGATGCACATCAAAAGTGCCCAATGCACAATGGTCACTTAGTTCACGCACGTAGACGTAAAACACATAATGAATTCCAGCCCTCATTTCTAGGCACTTATCCAAAAGAGGCCAGGGCCTAATCCTATTGGTAGTTCCCACTAGAACATACTCATTTATATTTATATCCTCATTAAAGTTTAATTGAGATAATTTTAAAACATTGAACACAACTGACAGAAAAAAGGAGGAAAAATGTATTTCTATTTATAAACAATACATTTCCAAGAAAAATCTAAACTAACATATAAAAGATAGACTAACAAAGAAAAGAAAAAAGAGAAAAAAGAGTAAATCTAAATTAGAAAACAAGAAAGAGTAGTTATCTAGAGAAAAATATTAAAGAGTGACTTCCCAGTTTTCTGTGTATACAGTATTAATCAAATTTATATTCTTCTCTCTAATTTTTCTTCCTTTTATCATATTTTCTCTATCTATTGTTTGTAAGTTCTATTACAAATAAAAACCAGAAGTTATAAGGCCTCTATTACCTTGTTTTACATAGTCTGTAAAGGGTCTCCATATTTTTAGAAATCTTTCTATTGAATTTCCTTTTAATAAATTAGTAAGCTTGTCCAATTCTGCCATATCATACTTTTATTAACCAGTCTGAAATTTTTGGAGTTTTGTTACTTTTCCAATTTTTTGCATGTACTAATCTTGCTGCTGTAATAAATAACTTATCAGAATTGTATATTTTCTCTCCTCTTTATTTTCTAGTTTAACCATATTTAATAAAAACAATTCCCATCTAAATACTATATTTATATTCAAGATTTTATTATTATTATTTCTCTAATTTTTAACCAATATCAATGTACTTTCCTACATTTCCACCATATATGATAGTAAGTCCCAACTTGCTTCTTACATTTCCAACACTTATTATTTACATTCTTATATATTTTGCTAGTTTGCCTAGGGCCATATACCAATTATACATCATTTTGTAAAAGTTTTCTTAGAGATCGTAGCAACATGTAAATTTTATATCCTTTTCCCATATTGATTCCTATCTTTCTAATTGTATATTATGCCCAATATACTTAGCCCAATCGACCATTTGCTCATCTTCTGTGTTGTATTTTAATAATAATTTATATATTTTTGCTATTAAGGGTTTGCTATCCTAGGATGACTAGGATAGACTAGGATGTCCCCCCAAATTCCTTAAAATGATTATCTTGCTACACGAGGGCCAGCATGGTCAAGTAAGACATGGCGATGCTCTTTCAGAGCCCTTTCTAATAACTAATGGAGCGAAGCAAGGTTGTGTTCTTGCACCAACTTTATTTACAATCTTCTTCAGTATGCTGCTCCAAAGGGCTACGGCAGAGCTCGAAGAGGACGATGGCATCTATATACGCTACCGTACTGATGGTAGCTTGTTTAACTTAAGCCGTCTGAGGGCTCACACTAAGACTCTAAACTATCTAGTCCGTGAGCTGCTCTTCGCCGATGATGCTGCCCTTGTTGCCCACACAGAAGCAGCTCTGCAGCGCCTAACATCCTGCTTCACAACAGCTGCAGAGCTGTTTGGGCTGGAAGTCAACCTGAAGAAAATGGAAGTTCTTTACCAGCCTGCACCACAGGACGAACACCATCATCCCCATGTTGCCATCGAGAACTCTGTGCTTAAGTCCGTTCAGCAGTTCACCTACCTGGGAAGCATCATCTCCTCAGATGCCAAGATTGACAAAGAGATCCATCACAGATTAGCAAAGACATACAGCGCATTTGGAAGACTTTACAAAAGAGTCTGGAGTAATAAACACCTGAGCAAAGCACAAAAATCTGTGTGTATAGAGCCATTGTACTGTCTATTCTCCTTTATGGGTCTGAAACATGGGTCACCTATCGTCAACACTTACAACTCCTCGAACGCTTTCATCAGTGCTGTATACGCACAATCCTAAATATACACTGGACTGACTATGTGACGAATGTTTCTGTCCTTGAGCAAGCAGGGATCACCAGCATTGAGGCCATGATATTGAGAACACAGCTGCGCTGGGCAGGGCACGTTTCTAGGATGGAGAACTGTTGCAACCCAAAAATAGTACTCTATGGTGAACTCGCCATGGGTCAGCATAAGAGGAGGACTAAAAAAGCTAAAAAGGCCAATGTGATTTTGGGCTGCATCAATAGATGTATAGTGTGTAGATCAAGGGAAGAAATAGTGCCACTCTATTCTGCCTTGGTCAGGCTTCACCTAGAATACTGTGTCCAGTTCTGGGCACCACAATTCAAAAAGGATATGGACAAATTGGAGCGTGTCCAGAGGAGGGAGACTAAAATGGTGAAAGGTCTGGAAACCATGCCTTATGAGGAGAGACTCAGGGAGCTGGGTATGTTTAGCCTGGAAAAAAAGACGGTTAAGAGGTGATATGATAGCTCTGTTTAAGTATTTGAAGTGGTGTCACATTGAGGATGGAGCAGGCTTGTTTTCTGCTGCTCCAGAGACTAGGACACAGAGCAATGGATGCAGGCTCCAGGAACAGAGATTCCACCTCAACATTAGGAGGAATTTTCTGACTGTCAGAGCTATTCGGCAGTGGAACACACTCCCTCAGAGCGTGGTGGGGTCTCCTTCCTTGGAGGTCTTTAAACAGAGGCTGGATGGCCATCTGCCAGGGATGCTTTGATCATGATTTCCTGCATGGCAGGAGGTTGGACTGGATGGCCCTTGTGGTCTATTCCAACTCTACAATTCTATGATTCTATAGGATTCAAACTCAGGATTCAAAATGAAATTTTAGGTAGTGCAGCATCTCTCATCCCTGCATAACAAACTGTACTGGTTAATATTCCCAACTCTAAATAGTAGTTAAGGATATAGGAGTTCCATCCTCTTTCACAGACAGTCCTCCTATTTTTTAACATCATACAGATTTTTTCATTCCATGGTGTCCACATACTGAACCTTAACCGCCATATTTCTTATAAACTGTTGGGCTTTCTTTTGTTTGTTTGTTTGCGTGTTTTTGGAAGCTCTGCAACTGGAGAAAATGAAACCTGGGACTGAAGTTAGCAAATCTACTGGTTCATGCCCAATGAAATGCAGCAGCTCTTTAGCTGATTTCCAGTCTATTCTGAAAAGCAGACTCTGCAATCAAAGCCAAAGCAGATCCTCAGGTAAATCTGATATATTGTAGTTTCATTCTGCTGTCTTCTTGCAAACAATGACTGACAATAAAAACACAGCAGCTGTCTATTAGAGCTTATTGCGCATCCAGGCAAGATGCCAATCCCCCCATCCCACAATAAAAATCAGACACAAAATTTGTTGGAAAAACATATTGGCAGTAAATGCCCACAACTTTATTGATGACAGCTACAATTGGTTGGCTCAAACACATGGGTCCAGATCCAGACATCGGCAAACCTCCCTGTTGGTTGATGAATCCGTTGTTGGCCCACCTGCCAACAAGTAAAAACCAAAAAGGGGAGGAGTCCCTGCAGGCCCTAGTGCCTCCTGTCCAACTTCCTCCCCTCCCCCAAAGGTGTGGGGGGCACCTGAAAGGTGCATGCCCTGAGCTGGCATGCTCCCCCTGTAGCCCCGTAGGGAATCTCCATGACCCACCAGTGATGGAGACCCCCAATACCGATGACCTTAGATCCAGGACCCATGCCAACTGCCTCAAAGTTGTGACAATACAGAATATAGGGAAGAACATTTTTCCAGTCCTTTTTAAGTTTCTCAAGGTTTTCTTTTTGTTCTGATTTTACCCGCACATTCACAGCTTTGCATCTGAACTCTTTCTTGAAATATGGTGGGTTTCACTCCCTCTTCCCTTTCCTTGTATTTCCCCCTCCCCACTCAGGAGTCTCATCCAGTCTCATTAAACATTTCAGAAATCAATTTACCAGTTTCCACTGAGCCTTTTAAAAACATTATTATTTAGGAATTATATTTAAACTGCAAAAGTGCTTTAGCAATATTACACTATTTGTAAAGTATTAAGCTCTTTTTGTTTTAATGTTAACATTTAATGTTAACATTCCCCCCCCCCCTTGCTTGATCTCTGTTAAATCTATGCCCTGGAAGTAATAGCTGTGTTTACCGGCAGTAGCCAATTTAGATAGTATAGGCACACAGCCAGGTACAGATATATTTCATTTCAAAAAGGATTAGGTTAATTTAAAACAACTTGGAGAGTGAGAATGAAAAGTTCTTGGTAATACCTGGACTTCCCAAGAAATACTTCGGGATTAAGAAAATACCATGTGAATCTCCAAAATGAAATCAATTTGAAAAAAACCCTGGGACTTTTGGAGACTTTTTGTCTTATTTGGAGGAGCAAAATGATGGATCCAGCCAGATTTCCCTTGGGAGAGAGTTCCTCAATTAAAGCCCCATTTCATATACTCTCTAAGCACAAACACATTTATGAAGATTACAAAGTATTTTGGGGATGGGAGAGGATTCACACAGGAGAATGATTAAAACATGAATAATACAGTATGTGCATAATTGGGGGAAATATATAGAAACATACATTAATCAATGGGGGGAAAGTTGCATAAATTTGGTAAAATGCTCAAATAAATGCACAAATTAAGAAAATACATGGGAAAAAAAGAAAAAGAATCTCACACTCCAATATGAAACAAGGGTGGTAGGAAATGACAGATGAGATTTGGAGCAACAACAATATTGAAAAAGAGATTTTCACATCCCTAATTATAGCCCTGATCTAATTCACATGCTGAAGCTACTTCCAAGTCTTTAAAAATATTCCTTGTGTTATTGTTTTCTTATGGGAAACAGATTAATCTAAGGACTTTATCAGACCACTCTCATTATTGTTCTTTTGCTGGAATATTTTGTGCTGTTTTTATGCCAGCAAAAGATCCCCCCCCACACACACACCAGACCTTACCTTCCATAGCGTGAAATGGCAGCCCAGGCACTAATGGAGAGTGAACAGACCTCTGTTCACTTCTGTGCTCGTGATCTCTGTGAATCTCACGAGAAGACGCAAGCACAGGAAATTTAAAAATAAAAGTAAAATAAATACATAAAACGTATGCATAAGCACAGGAACTCATTTTAAAAGTCCCAAGTGAACCAGGGAGGTTTAAAAAAAAAAAAAAAGACTGTCCCCTACCTAGCTGTCCCGATCTCATCTGGAAGTGTTCTGTCATTCATGCTGCATTTACATGAGCACAATGGCGCAAAGTTTCAAATACTGGCAACAAAGCACCAGGGGAGCTCTATTGGCAGTTTTGCCCATTAATAAAATATGACAACTTTTGGACAAGATATGATCACGAAAGGACACTATCGTCTGGTATGTGTGCCCTTTTGTGATCATTAGGTGTCCATATGATGCCATATTTCCTGCGTCTGATAAATAGCAGTAGCAATAGCATTGATATTTATATACTGCTTATCAGTGCCAAAACACTCCCTAAGCAGTTTGCAATGTTTTTAGCCAATTGCCCCCAACAAGCTGGGTAGTCATTTTACCAACCTAGGGAAGGATGGAAGGCTGAGTCAACCTTGGAGCCCTCTGGGATTGAACCTTGTGGCTTGCAGTATTGGCATTTAACCACCATGCCATCCAAGCTCCCTAGTCCTTAGTTCTTTTTCAGAAAGGAAATTCTTCACAGCTTGAAATCCTATTAATAAATCTCAACATACAAGGTATAAAGCTGGTAAGGAAAAGGCAGAACTCAGAAGAGTTGCTCTTTTGGAGTAAAACTCCTAGAATTCACAAGTTGGTATGGCCATTGTCCATGGGAATTGTAGTTAAACCCTGAAAATAGTGATTCAACCAAAATCTTCTGAAACTGAGCCAATAATTCAAGGAGAAATAGTTTCATGAAATGTACACACACACACACACACACACACACACTTACTTTATTGTGTTAATTTATTCTGCTGATTGGTTCACCAGCATGTGTGCTTTTGCATACATGCCATTAAATTCAAAGCTCTCTTCTGATTAGACAAATGTAAGACTGGATTATTAGTCTCTTAGTAAAGGAGCAACTGATTTTCCATATGGAATTATAGTAGAATATTTGGGTACAGTTTGTTTTAAGAAATTTCTCCCCTTGTTTTGAATCCACATATTAGCATAATCAGAAGTGCAGCAGTAGGGATAAGACATTCAAAATGCCTGCAACCAAAAACTGGCAGTATCTCCTATTTGGTACAGCAGGGCTGGGCAAAGTATGACTTGCAGGTTGTATGACCCTCCCACAGCCATTTTTGTAGTCTCTCTAAGGGTCCCCAAATCCCCCCTCTCAAAATTGGGGGATTTATTTTTGCACCTAAATGGCCAAGAGCGTCTGGGTGGTTGGACTGGCCAGTTTGACATGTTTTGAAGCATTCTGAGACCTCCCCTAACCTTTGAGGAAGGGCTGTACATATTTCCCCCCCCCCAAAGTTAATGAACCCCAAGAAGAGTGGTCACTTCCTGCTTTGGGGGGGAGGCTTATACAAGATGAAAAAAAAATGATAGGACCAAAAACAACTCAAAATGTGGTGATGCAGTCAGTAGCACCCCTCAGAGGTCATGACGAAAGGAGTGTCTCTCTAGTGTCCCATGAAAAAGCAATATGAACCTCTAACCCTTTGCCCACACCTGTTGTGCAACAACAAAACATGGCAAAATGGTCAATAGCACCAGAGGCTATTAGCTGTTAAAGGTTTTTTTTTAGAAAATTAACTACAGTGTTATGATCTACCAGCTGAAGGATACCGATATTCTTCCAAAGGGTAGGATTGCCTTATTCCTCAGATTTCCAAACATTCTCATTATGCAAATTGCTTTGATTTATATTATAAGCATGCATATTAAGAACATTAATTGTTGCATTCTTTTCTCCCACCATGTTGTTACCTACCCTGACATCCCCAGCCCTAAATCAATAATAAATTGGAAATATTTAACGATTAGGTCAAATGTGGCATTCCCCATACTGTGGCCATTAAAACTGGAAAATTCCACAAGCAGGAGTCTCAAAGATAAACACTGCTCAGTCAAGAATGCACTTAAGGAGGGGCTGCCCAAATTCCAAAGAAATGTAAATTTGCAAAGTAACTATGTGCACAAACACCTGGCTAATTCTATCCTCTGAAGCTGAGATACTCAAACCTGCAAATCAGCCTCATACCTTTACCTTTCTACAAACAAAAAGGTTGCTTCTTCTATTCAATTGCAAAGTATCCACAGATTAAAAACCATTAACATGTCTGGAGTGTCTGTTGTATCACCCTGAGCAACTCCAAGAAGCATTGTCTTTCACTCTAAATCCCATCCCCTGAAGGCAAATATTGATGATAAAAACTGTTCCAAAACTACACTCAAGCTCTTATGATCCCCTTCCTGATCAGGATCTACAACTTGCTGGTTTCTTCCGTGACCTCATTTCCTCAGATTGGTATAGTATCACCTGAAAACAAACTCCCACCTCTATTCCTCTATCCCAATATTTCCTACTTTATTAACTAGTCTTGCATGAATGCTTTAATCCTGAGTGTGTGTGTGAATGTTATATTCTCTAATAAAGACCAATTTATTGTATTATAGAGCTTAAGGTCTCCTCAGTACCAGTAAACATAGGTTAAAAGATCCTGCTATCTGTTGCCCCCTCTCACATAGCCAATCTGAGTATATTAATTCCCCAAATTAATATTAATATTTTGGGGGTTCTTAAGACCTGTGACCGTTTAGGGTAACAGGATAAAAAGAGGAAACCTGCATTCCAGATAGATAGATGTAATCAAGGAAGCCACAGCTGTCTTGAGCATGCAAGACCTGAGCAGCATTGTTGATGATAGGGTGACTTGGAGGTCTTTCAGTCATAGGGTTGCCATGGGTCGAAGTCAAGTTGGCAGCAGTCAACAACAACAAAAATTTATCAGAAAAACCTCTGGATTTAGAAACTGAGTTTAGGAAGAAAGAAAAAACCCACAATGTGAAGTCAAAGGGTTTTTTCCGGGTTGTGAGGCCGTGTTCTGGAATAGTTTCTTTCTGACATTTTGCCTGCATCTGTGGCTGGCATCTTCAGAGAACGGTTGGGTAGGAGTGTGTCTGGGGTTTCTATCCTGTGAACCACTGTTGGGGAGGATATATAAATTTGTGTAATTGAATGGTTAGTTTCTGGGTATAGAAATGCAAGGCTCATTAGTGTCTGTTTGGCTAATGGTTGGTTGATGGGCCATTATCTGCTGGGAATCCCCCTGTCCCTGGGTGGAATTCTTTTGTATTCTTTTGTAAGTGCTGAGTTTTGGTTCTATTGTATTTCAAAACTGGGAGCCAGATTTTGTTTACTTTTAAGGTTTCTTCTTTCCTGTTGAAGCTGTCCAGGTGTTTGTGGATTTCAATAGCTTCTCTGTGCATTCTGACATGATAGTTGTTGGCCTGGTCCAGAATGTTTGTGTTTTCAAATAGCATTTTGTGTCCAGGTTGGTTTATAACATGTTCTGCAACTGCTGATTTTTCTGGCTGGACCAACAACTATCATGTCAGAATGCACAGAGAAGCTATTGAAATCCACAAACACCTGGAGACCTTGTCTGTGGCATGATTATAAATATAATAATAATAATAATAATAGTAATAATAATAATAAAATTTATTTATATCCCGCCCCTCTGCGAGCAATCGGGGCGGCTTACAACAATAAAATAATACACAATATAAAACAGCTCAAAATCCCTTCCCCCCCTTAAAACATTATTAAATTAATACAAATTAAAATCAATATATAATACAGTTTATTCAATATATAATGATACATTAATGGAAAATCAACCAGTCCTTGCTCAGAATGGAAGCTTTCTGTCATGCTCATTGTCACTGCACATGGTCTGTGATCACACCAAGCCTGATCTGTTCAACACACATCAATATATCAGATTCAAATCTCAGCTTCCCCATAAAGCTCACTTGGTCACCTTGAGATAATCAAAAGTTTTCAATCTAACCTACTTCATAGGATTTTTGTTGGGGGAGAAATAGGACTGGGAGTAGGAAAAATAATGTGCAACACCTTCAGCACCAGCAGGGATTTGGAATAAAAGTTGTTAAATTACTTATAGTTGGAAAAAACACAAATGTCATAAAGAATTTGGTACATTCCAATGGTCTTTTAGGATGTTACACTTAAGTTACAATATTGTAGAGCAGACATTTATCTGGGGGGGTAAGTCCCCACTGAACTCAATAGAAATTAGTTCTGAGTAGATATGTGTTTAATTGCATATTTAATATTGCGCTGCAGAGGAAGACTTAATATCTTCCCTTTCTCTCACACACAAAGATACACAAACACACACACAAAAATCAAAACCCTTCTTTTACACACAGAGGTGCAAAAGCGCACAACTACCACATTCCCCCCCCCCGTTACAGGGACACATAAATACATACTTCCCTTTCTCACATGCACACAGATACAAAAATATGCAAATGCACCGCCCCTCCCCCCCCCCTCTCTCTCTCTCTCACACACACACACACACACACACGGGGTAATCATCTAAAGCAACTCAGGAAACTCCTCCCAGCTTCAGCCATGCAGAGGCCAGCTTGCCCTGTTTGGGTGGGGTGGGGAGAAGGGAGCCCTGATGGCACAGTGGTTAAATACCAGTACTGCAGCCACAACAATGTGAGTTCAATTCCTAGGGCTCCAAGGTTGATCCTTTGATCCTTTCCCAGGTTGGTAAAATAAGTATCCAACTTGTTGGGGGCAATTAGCTAACACATTGTAAAACCACTTAGAGAGTGCTTAGCACTATAAAGCAGCATAGAAACGTAAGTGCTATTGCTAGCAATTTGTAAACGGCTCTGAGTGCCTTGTTGGCTGAAGAGCAAGGTATAAATACTCTAAGTAAAAAATAAGGAGGGAGGAGACACTGCTTTAAAAGATCCTACAGTAGCTCAAGCCAGCAGGAATTTCCTGGCTTAACTTTTCTGTGGTTTCCCTCCCCCATTGTGAGGCTGTGTCCTGGAAGAGTTTATTCTTGACATTTGCCTGCATCTGTGGCTGGCATCTTCAGAGAATGGTTGGGTAGGGGTCTGTGGGATTTATATACTGAGTCCATGATGGAGAGGATATGTCAATATTTGTGTATTTGAATGGCTAGTTCCTGAATTGCTATCTCCTGGCTTGCTTTTTGATGATCTGCTCACCCCTCACCCCTGGCAGCCCCATCTTGGGCAATTGCTTTCAATGGCTTCCCAGGGAACCCATGCCTAGGTGGGTCGGGGTGAGGAAGCAAATCATCAAAACACAAGCCATGAAACTCCTGCCAGATTCAGCCACGTAGAAGCTGCTGCCGGGCCTTCCATGAGCTGGCCAGGCTGGCTTCTGCACCAGTTGCATCACTAGGGTGGTGGTTGCCCTGGTGTCACCCCACTTATGGTGTCAAGTGGTGTGGCCTGCACCTCCCAGTGATGCCCCTGCATGCAGATGGCCAGACTAATTGATCCAGTTTCCTTTGCATGAACCATGTCGGCACCTGGCAACCTTGGACTCAACTTCTATAGACGAGTTTGCTTACTCAGGATTTGTGGTACCAGCTATGGATGGCTGTGCAGTTCCCCTTCCTCATTATTTTTAATGAGGAAGACCATTTATCTGTTATTCTCTTGGCAGCAAGTCCTGTTGAGGCTGGTTGAGAGAAAGGGTAGTTTTGAGTTTTGTGTTTTCATTGATACAAATGTCTATGAGTTCTCCCAAATAATTTCCTACTTTGAGCAGTCCCAAATGGGCAATACTAAGCACACTGGGTGATATGGCAATCCTAACAAAGGGCTCTGTGGAGCTTCTTGTTTTCTTGTCTTTCATTAATTGAAATTATGGCTGCTCTGAATAAAACCCAATGTCTGCTGGTCAATTTCAGGCATTTGCTGACTTTTAAAAAGTTTTCGCATATGAGTCAAAGGACTGGAAGCTCAGACATTTTAATGACAAATCATTCCCCTTTCCTCTCATTCTTCCTGTCACTCTCTCAGTGAATTCTACTTGCAAACTCTGCCCTGTACACTGGAACCTCCACAGGGAGATGTGCTACTGGCCATCAGAAGATGTTAAATCCTGGAATGAGAGCCAAAATGATTGCTTACTAAACAATTCAAAACTGCTGGTGATCCAAGACAGAGAGGAGATGGTAAGGGAAATAATTACGCATGCCATACTTACATTTCTATTTATGTTTGTTCTGAGGAAAGTTTGGATCAATTGAGATAAATTCCAGGTAAATCTGCATGGGATTTGCAACGTTAATTCAATCCTACAATGGTTATCAAAATGAGGAACATCATGCTGACATGAGGCAGGGGACCTAGCTCATTCCCAAACCAGTGTCAGTTCATTAGTGTACAGGCAAGATGTTTGGTGAGTCAGGATTAAGTTAGACAATAAAACTGTAAAATACACAATGCAGCTCTAGTCTTTTTGCTTTTGTTGCTTTAAAAAAAAATCTTTGGGACTGATAATGAAGAAGTGGCAAAGGAAGAGGCACTTTGTCTGTTGTACAAAACACAACCACACGTACACAAGGAATGTACAGTTTGGATAGTTTAATTATATATTTTTTAATTTTTGTATTTGATATATCAACAGCAAGACCACCACCACCAACAACAATAGGCCTGCAGCTCCCATCATGCCTCATCATTAGCCAAGCTGGCAAAGTAGTCCAGCAACATCTGGAAAGCTTCATGTCCTCCTTTCATGGTTCAATGGAAGAATATCCATTGATATAAACCTCCCCCATCAGCACCACAAGGTAGCACTCATGGATCATACATCACCAGTCCTGAACCAACTGCACTGGCTTCCTATTGGTTTCCAAGCTGAGTTCAAGGTGCCCTACAAAGTCCTAAATTCCTTGGGGCCAGGATATCTAAAAGACCACCTCACCCCATATCAGCTGCCCATAATTTTGATGTTTTCAGCAGTAGGCATGGCCAAACGCCCCTATATAGAGTTTTCTCTGTTGCAGCACCTCAGTTGCAAACTCCTTCTCAAAGGAAGTCAGACTGACTCCTTCCTTGCTGAGCTTCTGGGATGTTGATGAAACCTGTCTGATCCCATACAACTTTTGGTTTTTAAAGATGGACTTTAACCATTGGGATTTTAAATTTGGTTTCTGTCTGTTTTTAAACAATTGCTATCAGCCTTGGGGCCCTGGTGAGCAGAAAAGCAATTAAAACATTTCTTAAAATATCCTGGACAAGCATGCCAACCTGGCTTGTATCACGGAGACCTGGCTGGATGAAGCTGGTGGGGGGGTCCTACTCTCTCAGCTTTGACCACCTGGGTTTGCTGTGGAACAGCAGGTGAGGCCTGGGGGGGGGGGCGGGGAGGTGGAGTTGCAGTGGTCTACTGGGATTCCCTCTCTCTTGCCAGGTGCCCTGTCCCACAGTCTGCTGGGTTTGAGTGTGTCTATTCAAAGGTGGGTGGCAGGGACAGAATAGTGATTCTGCTGGTGTACCACCCACCCTGCTGCTCAACAATCTACCTTTCTGAGCTGGCTGAGTTGGTCTCAGTAGTGGTGTTGGAGTCCCCTTGGCTAGTTGTGCTGGGGGACTTCAACATGCACACAGAGACCTCTCTGTCAGGAGCAGTTCAGGACTTCATGCCCTCCATGACAACCTCCTCCCCCCCATCACCACAAGGGAGTACCCATGTGTCCTACGTCAACTGCACTGGCTTCCAATTGGTTTCCAAGCTGAGTTCAAGATCCTTTTTGGTGCTACAAAGTTCTAACTTCCTTACAGCCAGGCTATCTGAAAGACCACCTCATCCCATATGAGCTGCCCATACATAATTTGATGTTTTCAGCAGAAGCACAGTCGGCAAGCCCAAAGCACCCCTAGAGAGAGTTTTCTCTGTTGCAGCACCTCAGTGGTGGAGCTCCTTCTCAAGGGAAGTCAGATTGACTCTCTCCTTGTTGAGCTTCTGGGATGTTGGAAAACCTGTTCTATCTCATGTGGTTTTTTCTTCTTAAAGCAGGATTTTAAACATTGAGATTTTAAATTTGTTTTCAGTCTGTTTTTAAACAATGGTTATCAGGCTTGGAGCCCTGATGGGCAGAAAAGCAATTAAAATACTTTAAAAATAAATATATTTAACAATCTTCAGCCAATAGACATAGGACTGTGGTGATCATATAGGTAGGCAAGCGGTAGGTTGGGTGGTGCTCTGAAGTTCTGTGCTTTCCAGAAGTAGGCAGAAACACACTAAAAAATAACCATTGACTCCAGAACAGGGGGGCTTGACTTCCCTGCAAAACTAGGGTAGGTGGACTGAGTTCCCCTGAAATAATCAGTGAAAACTAGATCACCAGACCTTTATTTAATTGAGGCTCCTCAGGATTATCAATCAGAAGGGTACTAGATGATCAAACATTAAGAAATTTTAAGACAACTATTGTAGTTGAGCCCTGGTAGGAATAACTAAGGGTGAATACAATCTGTCCTGGGAATTTTTACTTGAGAGTAAGCTCTACTGAACACATGGAGAATTATACATGATTGTCACTGCAGCGTTCAACTCACATTCCCCAGTGAGAAATATGCAGATAATTGAGATGATATACCATCTCTGATAGCCACTAATGGGTCTAACCTCCATAATTTATTGAATCCCCTTTTAAAGCTGCCTGCACTACACTACATCTTGTGGCAGTGAATTTCACAGTTCAACTATGAGCTGTGTACAGGCATACCTCAGTTAACAAAGTGGATGTGTTCCTGGCCATTACTTTTTTAACAAAAAAATTTGGTAACACAGGCAGAAAGAACATGGAAAAAATAGGGATAGGTTCCTACAACCCCCACCCCCCTCAGAACACCATTCAACATGTTTCAGGAAACTTTGTACCTAAAACGAAGAATATGTATATGTGATATGAGGGGGGAAAACAGGTCAAGTAAGGCTTGCAGAATTAAAAACATTTTGAATCTTCTGAGACCACTTAAATACTTTTTCCAAAATGCAGCTAGCAATGATTTTTTGCTTTGATAGAATCATAGAGTTGGAAGAGACCACAAGAGCCATCTAATCCAACCCCCTGCCTGGCAGGAATACCCAATCAAAGCATTCCTGACAGATGGCCATCCAGCCTCTGTTTAAAAACCTCCAAAGAAGGAGACTCCACCACACTCTGAGGCAGCGCATTCCACTGCTGAACAGTTCTTCCTGTCAGGAAGTTCTTCCTGTCAGGAAGTTCTTCCTGTCAGGAAGTTCTTCCTGTCAGGAAGTTCTTCCTGTCAGGAAGTTCTTCCTGTCAGGAAGTTCTTCCTGTCAGGAAGTTCTTCCTGTCAGGAAGTTCTTCCTGTCAGGAAGTTCTTCCTGTCAGGAAGTTCTTCCTGTCAGGAAGTTCTTCCTGTCAGGAAGTTCTTCCTGTCAGGAAGTTCTTCCTGTCAGGAAGTTCTTCCTGTCAGGAAGTTCTTCCTGTCAGGAAGTTCTTCCTGATGTTTAGGTGGAATCTCTTTTCCTGTAGTTTGAGTCCACTGCTCCATATGCTATTCTCTGGAGCAGGAGAAAACAAGCCTGCTCCATCCTCAATATGACATCCCTTCAAATATTTAAACATGGCTATCATGTCGTCTCTTAACCTTCCCTTCTCCAGACTAAACATATCCAGCTCCCTAAGCCACTCCTCATAGGGCATAGATTGCAGACCTTTCACCATTTTGGTCTCCCTCCTCTGGACAGGTTCCAGCTTGTCCATATCCTTCTGGAATTTTGGTGCCCAGAACTGGACATAGTATTCCAGATGAGGTCTGACCAAAGCAGAATAGACTGCTAGATCCCTTCCGCATGTATTGCCATCAGCCAGGTGTCACCCATCCTATATCTGTGCATTTCATTTTTACTGCCCAAGTGTAGTATCCTACATTTCTCCCTGTTGAAATTCACTTTTCTTGTCATTTCCATTTTTGTGCCTAAAGTTATAAAACTATGCTTTTTAACATGCTGAGGGAGTGGGTAAGGCAGGTTTATCTGCTTTCCACTTTTTTCTATGTTTTGCTGCTTATTCATACTCAGTAAGGGATTCCAGAGGCAACTGCTGTCTGTCTTGCCTGCTATAGGCAGGCACACACAGCTATGCTGGCATTGGCTAGAGTAAAATCTCATATTTCCCAGCTCAAGCTTTATTGCATTGTTTACTGCAGACACACTGCTGCAACCCAGCCACGAAAGTCTGTTTCTCCAGCCCTCCTTCACCATTCTCCCATTACTGATTCTGCTAAAACCTTGCAGCTAGACAGAGGATGGGGGTGAAAAGGGGAGCTTGGCAGGTATAGAAAGATTTTGTAGAAAGAAGCTTCTTTGTCAGAGACATTGTTGACTGAGGCATGCCTGTAGTTCCTTTTTTGTGTCCCAAATTTCCCACTCTTCAGTGTCAGTGGATGGCTGTGGGTTCTAGCATTATGAAGATGCATAATTTTATACGTCTTTATCATATTTCCCTTTATTTGACTTTTCCCTGAGCTAAACAGTTTCAAATATTACTACCTGTCCTAACAGGGCATTTGCTGCTCTCCTTTGGTCCCTTTGCTTGTCCTTTTCTGCCCTTTTCAATTCTCTTCAATATCTTTTGTAAGCACAACGACCAGAACAATATACTGATTCCAGATGTAGTTGCACCAAAGATTTATATAAGGGCAGCTTGATATTGGCAGTTTTATTTTTGAGTCCTTCTCTAGTTATGCCCAGTTTGATATCTGCTCCTTTTTTACAGCAGTCATATACTGCTTTGATGTATCAGCCATGACCCCAATATCCCTTGATCACTTGCTGCTAGTTCATATCCCATCAATGTATATGTGAAGTTGAAATCCCCCCCCCCATATGCATCCCTTTGCACCTATTTATATTCAATTTTCATTTTTGTTTTGTTTTAATGCCTGTTCCTTCAGTCTGCAGTAGAGGTGTAAAATTTCTGGAAATTTTGAAGCCATGGGGGGGAATGTTTTTTTCCCAGAGGTTTTCAGAAAAAAATGGAAATTTTCAGAAAAATTGAAGAAGTGCAACATTAGCACTTTCTACAGATTGAAAGTCACTCTATTCCCTTGGGGATGGCGAATGCCACCGATAATAGTGAACACCATCCTGGGGGGCCATCTAGCCTCCTCCCCTTCCCCCTTAGTTGCTGCCATGGCCCCCCTGTGGTGACAGGAGCCATCTCAAGGGAAGGGGGTTGAGATCGCTCCTCCCCCCTTCCCCTTTTGCCCCTGCCATGGCCCCACTGCAGTGGCGATCCTGGGGATGAAGGGGGAAGGGGAGGAGGCTAGATCGCTCCCCCCTTCCCCTTCGCTCCATCCACGGCCCCGCTGCAGTGGCAATCGCAGGGGCAGAGGAGCTAGATCGCTTTGCCTTCCTCCTTTGCTCCAGCCATGTCCCCGCTGCAGTGGCGATCGGGGGAGCAAAGGGGGAAGGGGAGGAGGCTAGATCACTCCTCCCCCTCCATTCACCCCCACGATCACCACTGCAGTGGGGCCATGGCTGGAGTGACCAGGAGCCCTCCCAGGCGAAGGGACAGGTGAAGTGAGATTCATCCTCCCCCCATTCCCCCCAACATCACCAACCGCGGATAATTGAATCTGCAGTTGGTGAATCGGCAGATGTGGGGGTGCTACTGTATGTACAATTAGATTTGGCATAAAACTATCACAACTGGCATATTAAAAATACAGTGTATTCAAGCAATTATTACAAACGGAATGCACTTTTATTATTTTTTTACATTTGTATTTCTAACAAATGGAACAACAATCCCCTGAACTGAATGGGACCTCTTTGGTTTTGCAAGTTTATGTGGAGCAGGCAAAAAACAGTTTTAAAAAATCCGGAAGAAACCATCAACATTAGTAACAAAGAAAATTATTTATATTTCCTCTTCACAGTATCAAATAGGCACAATGCACCCATTCCCATAAAAAGAATTGAGGGGGGGAAAGTGTGTGGAAGGGAGGAGGGAGGGAGTAAGATTCAATGAACAGGCATGAAATTTAATAATTTTAACTCATTTTCTGAGCTATAGTTATCAGTATCAGTTTCAGTCTCTGCTTCTGCTTCATTATGTTTGTCATCATCACAGTTATCATGAGCTTCTAAAAACTGAAGGTTTCCAGGACAAGCTCTCTACCTTTTCACATGCCAGTTTATTTCTTGATTTAGTGTGAGTGTTTCCAAACATAGACCAGATTCTTTCACATGCTGCAGAAGATGGAGGAATCTGAAGAAAGTGAGAAGCAAGAGGAGTCAGAGGCTGTGTTGTGCAAAAACCTTGCCACCATGTTGCAGGAAGGATATGTTTGGCAGAATCCCAGACTGCATTCCTGGACCAAATCCCTGAAGTTGTTCTATATTCTGCAACATTTGAAAGTACAGTTTTCCCTCCACATTCACTGCTTTCACACTCACGGTTCCGCATATTTGCGGTTTGCCGCTCTGGGGAGGGGGTGGGGGGAAAGTGGCGACGGGGCCTCTGAAACCCCGTCACTTTCGGGACGGTGGTGTGTGTGTGTGGGAAAGTGGCGACGGGGCCTCTGAAGCCCCGTTGCCACTTTCAGGAGGGCGGGTGTGTGGGGGAAATTGGCGAT
Source organism: Gambelia wislizenii (assembly GCA_030847615.1). Classification (NCBI taxonomy): domain Eukaryota; kingdom Metazoa; phylum Chordata; class Lepidosauria; order Squamata; family Crotaphytidae; genus Gambelia; species Gambelia wislizenii. Next base: position 43,106,816 of record JAUMIR010000002.1, read on the forward strand.
GGGGTCTGGTATTATTCGTGGATTTTTCACATTTGCGGGGGTCTTCTGCACCTAACCCCTGCGAATGTGAAGGGACGACTGTACCTTCACAACATCAAGTCCTAAGTGTGATGCTAGTTTTGTAATCCAGTCAAATGCAGTAGCAGTGCTATCATCACTTATATTTCCACCTTTGAATCTTGGATCCAACAGATTTGCAGCAGCATGAACTGGACATAATCAATTTTCTTTCTTTTTTCAATTCTTTTGAAAAACCCCCACAAAAAAATGCTCCAGGAAAAAAACGGGGAGGAGTATTTTCCTTCTGAATTTTTCTGGGATTTTCTGGGCCTTCACATCTCTAGTCTGGAAAGATCCTTCTGGAACTCTTCACAATCTGTTTTTTTGTTCTTATCGCCCTTAAATAATTTAGTGTCACAGCACATGTGGTCCCCTCACTGTGAACTCCTCCTAAGAGTATCAAGAGATTCTGTATACCTTAAGCTTGGTACTTTGCTTTGCTTTGCATTTTCTTTTGAGAATGCTATATAAGCTAACATAATATACTTGAGGGCTAAGTGTGTTAGGAGACCATATTTGCATTCATGTATAGTTTCAACAGTATATTTCCTTTTGCTTGATATATCAATTTTATTTACTAATTTTAATCTACTCAGTTTTGTAATTTATTTATAATTTTACCATTGCTTTCATAGTAGCCATACTGTTAATTGCTGCAAGTGTTTTCTATTGTTGTTGCTGTTGTCATTTTAATGTAATATACTTTTTATTTTTTACTGTTTCACTGTTATGTAAAAACATGCCTGCAATTTATAATGGTCTTTCTGCCACCTTAAGCCACCCCCTTCTGTAAACAATAGTTCTGGGATCACAAAAGGATAATAGTGCTTTGTTGTCACTGAAAATGCTTTCTGTTTGATATAGGAGTTCATAAAACAACTTACAAAAGGAATAAAAGCATACTGGATTGGACTATCTCTGTCTTCATCAGAGAACAAATGGTTGTGGGTTACAGGCTCCCAGCTTGATGAGACTATGTGAGTTTTTTGTTTTGTTTTTGTTTTTCATTTTTAAAGAAGTATTGGATTTTTAAAAGTCCCAGGCCAGATGGGAATTTCACCAAAACTTGTCTAGCATGGATCCAGTGGATCCAGTTTTTAAAACCTCTCCATACTTTCTGTGGTGTACACATGAGAGGCCAACTTTCTCTCCCCCTAGCCTTTTTTCACCTACAGTGGAGGTTTCTGTAAAAGTGGTTTGTTTTGGGAGAAAAGGTGAATACTGTATTGTTATCTAAGAAACTACAGAGCTACTCCTGTGTTCGCTTCAGTGTTGTCTAATTGTTTTATTCCACAAAAAAGCAATAAAACGTAATTTTCCATATCACTTGAAATAAAACTACAGTTGGACCCCTGTATCCTTCAGGATTTGGTCCCTTGACTTACCATACATACCAGAAAACGCAGATAACAGCCAACACCATTGAAATAATGGGACTTCCAGTTACAAATATCATAGAGTTGCCCTAGAGGAACTAGAAAATGTCTAGAGAGGATGCCCCTCTAGGCATTTTCTAGGAAGATTCTATGGTAGGGGTGCTGTTTTGTGTCCCATGGATAACTGAAACTGCGGATATGGGTTCCGCCAATACGGGGGTCTGATTGTACTTTAAAGACCCATTTGGATACTATGGTATGATAGTGTATCAAATATGTACAGTATGTGTGTGTATATATATATATATATATATATAGAGAGAGAGAGAGAGAGAGAGAGAATTAATTTAGCTTTTTCACTCATTAGAAAGTGATATATAGTGTGTTATTTATGTTTTTCAGGATCCAAAAGTGCATTTAGAAGCTTAAAAACTGGGTCCCACTTTTCAACCAATTCCATTTTGTGACAGTGGTCCAATCCCTAACATGTCAGATAAGTGAGGCCTTCCTGTATTGCACTCTTAGTATATTCCTCATCTGGGCACACGTGAGCAAACCAGTTCTTATAGACTACAGTCTTTACTTTCCCTACTTACTTGCCCTGAGAGAATCATAGAATCATAGAGTTGGAAGAAACCTCAAGGGCTATCCTGTCCAACCCTCTGCCATGCAGGAATATAAAGCAATCCCGACAGATAGCCATCCAGCCTCTGTTTAAAAACCACCAAAGGAGACTCCACCGCACTCTGAGGCAGTTTATTCCACATCTTAACAGCTCTTACTATCAGGAAGTTCTTCCTAATGTTTAGGTGCAATCTCTTTTCCTGTAGTTTGAACCCATTGCTCCGTGTCCTAGTCACAGCAGAAAACAAGCCTGCTCCATCCTCAGTATGACATCCCTTCAAATATTTAAACATGGCTATTGTGTCCACTGTCAACCTTCTATTCTCCAGACAAACCATGCCCAGCTCCCTAAGCCAGTGCTCATAGGGTATGGCTTCCAGAGCACCCACCATCCTGGTCACCCTCCTCTGGACACGTTCCAGCATGTCCATATCCTTCCTGAATTGTGGTGCCCAGAACTGAACACAGTATTCCAGGCAAGGTCTGACCAAAGCAGAATAGAATGGCACTATTACTTCCCTTGATCTAAACACTATACTCCTATTAATGCAGCCTAGAATCACATTAGCTTTTTTAGCTGCTGCATCACACTGCTGACTTGTGTTCAGCTTGTGGTCTACTAAGACTCCTAGATCTAGATCCCTTTCACATGTACAGCCCTCAAGCCATGTGTCACCCATCCTATATCTGTGCTTTTCATTTTTACTGCCCAAGTGTAGTATCCTACATTTCTCCCTGTTGAAATTCATTTTGTTAGTTTTGGCCCAGCTTTCTAATCTGTTGAGGTCATTTTGGATTCTGATCCTGTCCTCTGGAGTATTCACTACAACTCTTAATTTGGTGTCATCTGCAAACTTGATAAGCATACCCTCTATTTCCTCATCCAGGTCATTGACAAAGATGTTGAACAGCACTTGGCTCAGGACAGAATCCTGTGGCACCCCACTAGTCACTTCTCTCCAGGATGAAGAGGAGCCATTGGTGACTACCCCTTGGGTTTGGTCAGTCAACCAATTACAAATCCACCTAACAGTTGCATTATCTAGCCCACAGGTTACTAACTTTTTTGCAAGAATATCATGGGGGCCCTAGTCAAAAGCCTTACTGAAATCAAGATACACTACATCCACAGCATTCCCTTCATCTATCAAGTTTGTAACTCTATTTAAAAAAGAGTGAGATTAGGCTGGCATGACCTGTTTTTGAGAAATCCATGCTGACTTTTTGTGATCACGGCATTCTTTCTAAGTGCTTACAGACATTCTGTTTAATGACCTGCTCTAGAATCTTTCCTAGTATGGATATCAGGCTGACTGGAAAGTAATTATTTGGGCTTCTTCCCCCACTTTTAAAGACGGGGACAACTTTTGCCCTCCTCCAGTCTGCTGGGACCTCTCCTATTCTCCAGGAATTCTCATAGATTATTGACCGTGGTTCTGAGATTACTTCTGCCAGTTCTTTTAAAACCCTTGTATGAAGTTCGTCTGGCCCTGGAGACTTGAACTCATTTACACTGGCCAGGTATTCCTGAACTACCTCTTTACCAGTTCTGTGCTGTATTTCCCCTACTGCGTCACCTACTCCATCTTCCCCAGGTTGATCACTCTTCTCCCCTTTGGGAGAAGACTGAAGCAAAGAAGGCGTTAAGTGGTTCTGCCTTTTCTCTGTCTCCTGTTAGCCTTTTGCCATCTTCTCCACGCAGGAGCCCTACCATTTCCTTGTTATTCCTTAATCTTTTAGTATTTCTGACCATGGGATTGCCCCCAGTAATTCCCTACGATTTCTGAAATCAGCTTTCTTAAAGTCTAGAATGCATGTCTGATTATGTTTGGCTTCCCCTTTCCTCTGTATAACAAACTCCAGGAGAACATGGTCACTTCCCCCTAGGGATCCTGCCACTTCCACACCTGTAACCAGGTCATCCCCATTGGTTAGGATCAGATCTAAAATAGCTGATCCCCTTGTTGCCTCTTCCACCTTCTGGACAATGAAATTGTCTTCAAAGCAAGTGAGGAATTTGTTGGACCTTAAATTCTTGGCAGAGTTGGACTTCCAATATATATCAGGATAGTTGAAACTCCCCATTACTACTACATGTCTCCTTTCTGAATGTGTGGTCATCTGTTCCAGGAAGGCATCATCCAAGTCCTCAGTTTGGCTTGGAGGTCTGTAGTAGAACCACAGAATGATATCCCTGATGTTTCTCTTTCCCTTAATTTTTACCCAGATGCTGTCAGCCTGGCTCCCAGGATTTAAGTCATGGATCTGTTCACAGGTGTACACATCCTTAACATATAATGCTACCAAACTCTTCCTGTTTGGTCTTAAAAAAAAAAAAAAGAATCTCCTAACCCCCATAGCTCTCGGCCATGCCTTGAATGATGCAGGGCAACACTGTGATGAGCTCATAATGGGTTGTTGGGATGTGTCTCTGTGGTAAGCCCTGGCCCATCAATAAAATAGGGCGGCTTTTTAACAAGATTTGATTGCGAAAGGACACCTCCATCTGGTATGTGCGCCCTTTTGTGATCATTAAGTGTCTTTATGACACCATATTTGCTGCATCTGATAAAGTCCTAGGTAAGTCGGAAAGGGCAATGGGGCAGTTTGCAAAAAAGATTTGGTCACAGATGCTTGGGCCTCAGCACATTCTGTGTTGGACTGTGACTAAAACCAGTTATTCTGATTTACAGCTCCATTTTCCAAACCCAATTCTAAATTGAACAGGGTGATTTTGTCCATCACTAACGGCAGATACATTACTGGGCCTTGGGGCAGAGAAAGAGGAAGGTGGTGGTGCTCATGCTGTTAAGGCAAGCAGAGATCTATTCATTCTCTCTGTTTGTTTTATTCCTCTTGTGCACATTTGAATTATTCTAATGCTCCCAATATTTTTTTTTAAATTAGATTTTGTACCATGACTACTTTGTATGAAAAACAGATCTGTGCCAATATTCTTCTCTGGTGAGCATGGTCTTTTTCTATCTTCTTCTGCAGGTTTGACAGACCAAAGGATACTCAAAAAGAGTCTTGCGGTATAATAAAGCAGAAAATAGATTCAGATAAATGCAGTGCTGTACATAGTTGGATCTGCCAGAAAGAAGCCATTTTGCTGTAACAATTTAGTTGATATATGTAACAAATGTGTTCCTTCTGATATTTGGAAAAAATGCAAAATAAAATTACTGAGTAGCAACAAAGATTATATGAGGAATTTCTTTATTTTCATCAAAATGCCTCATAGTGCAGTACAAAATGCCAGAATGAAGGCATTTTCTGCTTCCCTGGTAATTTAGACATTAAGGTTTAAAGCAGTTATTCCCAAAATTTGGTCCCCCAGGTATGGTGAACTTCAGTTCCCAGAATTCCTGAACATCAGCCAAGCAAGATGGGGCCTCTGGGAGCTGAAGTTCAAAACACCTGGAAGATCAAAATTTGGAAGTCACTGGGTTAAAGCATATATCTTTTATTTTGACAGTCAGCCTTTTGAGTCTCAATTATCTGTCACCATAGTAACCAAGTATTAACAGAACATCAGACTTTTCCTGTTAAAAGGGGAATCATGCTGCTCTAGCCACTGCTTTCTGGGTTTGGGTCACACACATTCTTGTCTCTTCTTTTCCCACACTAATGGCAGCATGAAGGTCTAAAGGCACAGAGGGAGGCCAGGGGTAACGTGACCTACAGGTTGGCACTTCTGTTTAGACTATTAAGGGCTGCTTAGAGAGATGTGGTGAAGCAGCAGATGCTCTTTTTAATGGAGAGTAGGCAATGAAATGCACAGATCAACAGGCTGTTCAAGTCATTGCACTTAGTCAAAGGTGGAATTTCCCGACAAGAGGCAGGGGTTTCTTTCTACACCTCCCAGTTATAACACTCTGATATCCCATGAACTGAAATGGGTCTTTCCTATGGAATCCTGAGATTAGTAACTTCATTAAATATTTAGAATTCTCTGCCAGAGAGCTCTAGCAACATCCCAAACTACAAATCCCATGATTCCATAGAATGCAGCCATGACAGTTAAAAGTGGCAACAGAATGCTATGATTTTATAGTGTGAAAGAGACCTTTCATGAAAGGTTCTTCCCAACCATCGAAAGTTAAAGAGAGCTCATATGTGGGTTGAGATGGCCCGCTGTTTCTTTCTCATTACAGTTTCTTACAGTTTTTGTGTTTAATAAATATGACTTTTGCATCAATGGACATTTATGAGTAATTTTTACAGGCAGATTGCTGTAGTCAAGCCTGGAAACTACAGGTGTACAGATCAGTGCATCAGGGTCCAATCCACCCAGAAAGGGAGAGAGCACCTTGGAGTGAAGTGTCCAATATTCTCTTGTTAAGAAATGGTAGCATGGACCAGGTGAACTTTACTGATTTCCAGATGTTACACGGGGCTGCACAGATGCCACTCATCTATTAACATCTCTTCCAGACCCAACAATTTCACCTTTCCACAAGTGAGCAAATGGGTATTTCTGATGCTTCCCTAGAATCCACAAAGCTACGATCTGGGTGCTTAAGAGGAAAATAAGCATATTTGTCGTGCAGCAAAATACCCAATAGCTACCTCCCCGTGCTGCCTGGCAGTGATAACTGGCCTAGATGTCCATTTTTAAGAGCAGGGGGTAATTGAGGAACTACTGATGAATTAGTCAATGAGCTGTTCACGGACCATAATGGATCACCTGAATAGCTGGGACTGATGGGAGGTGGAATTCAGCCATATTTGGAAAACCATGGCTTCCTCAACCCTGTCCTAAACACTTGAGCACATGGACACATTCACTGCCAGCCAACTCAGGTCCCTTCTGATTGGCTGGGCATGCTTAGGCCCTTGGTCATCCATTCTCTTGCCTCTGTCACAGGATAGAGTGGAGGGAACTCTAACTGGGATTTTTTTTGTCTTCAGGTTCACTAGAGCTTTTGTCATTTTTATGACACAAGCTTGTTTTTCTGCTGCTCTGAACCCAAATCATTGGGTTCAAATGGTAAGAAAGGAGATTCTAATTATACGTTAGAAAGATTTTCCTGACAGTATGAGTTATTTAAAAGTTGAATGGACCACCTCAGAAAGTGACCGGCTCTCCTTCAATTTTCCATGGGTTTTTTTCCCGGGCTCTGAGGCCATGGTCTGGAAGAGTTTATTTCTGACGTTACGTCTGCATCTGTGGCTGGCATCTTCAGAGAATGGTTGGGTAGGAGTGTGTGTGTGTGGGGGGGTTATATACTGTGAGCCCCTGTTGGAGAGGATATGTAAACTTGTCTATTTGAATGGCTAGTTTCTGGGTGGAGATATGCAAGGAGGATTAGAGCCTGTTTGGCTAATGGTTGGTTGATGGTCCATTTTCAGCTGGAAATCCCCCTGTCCCTGGGTGGAGGTCATTTGCATGTGTTGAGTTTTGTTTTTAGTGTTTTTCAGGACTGGGAGCCAGATTTTGTTTACTCCTAGGGTTTCTTCTTTCCTGTTGAAGTTGTCCAGGTGTTTGTGGATTTCAATAGTTTCTCTGTGCATGCTGACATGATAGTTGTTGGCCTGGTCCAGAATTTCTGTGTTTTTAAATAACATTTTGTGTCCAGGTTGGTTTATAACATGTTCTGCTACTGCTGATTTTTCTGGCTGGCTCAGTCTGCAGTGTCTCTCATGTTCCTTGATTTGTGTTTTCACACTGCGTTTAGTGGTCCCTATGTAAACTTGTCCACAGCTGCATGGTATGCGGTAAACTCCTGCAGCTGTGAGAGGGTCTCTTTTGTCCTTCGCTGAGCATAGCATTTCTTGGATTTTCTTGGTTGGTCTGTAGATCGTTAGCCAAACAGACACTAATCCTCCTTGCATATCTCCACCCAGAAACTAGCCATTCAGATAGACAAATTTACATATCCTCTCCAACAGGGGCTCACAGTATATAACCCCCCCCACACACACACACTCCTACCCAACCATTCTCTGAAGATGCCAGCCACAGATGCAGGCGAAACGTCAGAAAGAACCTCTTCCAGAACATGGTCTCACAACCTGGGGGGGGGCATGGAAAACCATTGTTACTCTCTTTACCTATCTGCATGACCTTGTTACAACTTTGGCAGTGTGGCGGGGGCAAGATCCAGTCAAAAGGGAAAGCTGGGATTGGAACCCTTCATTCCCTGTGGGGTAGAGGTGGGGGAGAAGCATACAAAGTGATCGGAGCTTCCTCAACATCAGATAGCAGAGTGGCGGTTGTGCACCCAAGTAGCCTTTCAGATGTCCTCACTTTGCTTTGGTCAGGAGACGGGGGTTTCGACTGTACTCTGTCATTCAATTGCAGGATCAGAACACTGGATCTGGGCCTCATGCCAGGCCAACCAGTATGGCTGCAACTACATTAAAGTAGTAAATGTAGTAAATGTAAATTTTCTTCTAGCACTGAGGTGTGTTTTGTAGCAGATGCAGCTCCCTTTGACACACCAGCTCTTAGTCACCAAACACATTTTGGCCATTATCTGCTTGAAATAATTGTGCCTCGTTTATAGGCTCCAGAAACCAGGGATAGGTGGTATTCACTGAAATCCAAAGAAAGGACAGAGGCTCTCTGGAAAGCTGCATTTTCCAGTGTCTGCCAGCTGGGATGCTTCCATAATATTCCAGTAGGTAGTAGGGAGGTTGCTGTTAGGTTACAGTCACCACCAGACTGGGCAAGTAGGAAAGGGCAACGGGGCAGTTTGGAAAGATTTGGTCACAGATGCCTTGGCGGCAGTACATGTATTGTACTGTGAGTAAAACCAGTTATTATGATTTACAACTCCATTTGTCAAAGTTATTCTAAACTGAACAGGGTGAGTTTCCCCATCACTAAGGGTAGGTACATTACTGGGCTTTGGGGCAGAGAAAGCAGACGGTGGTGGTAATCACACTATTAAGGCAAGCTAAGCTCTGTTCATTCTCTCTGTTTGTTTTATTCTTCTTGTGTTCATTTGAACTATTCAAATTATTCAAATGTACCCATCAATTTTTTAAAAAATTAGATTTCGTACCATGGCTGCTTTGTATGAAAAACAGATCTGTGACAATCTTCTTCTCTGATGAGCAGGGTCTTTTTCTATCTTCTTCTGCAGGTTTAATGGACCAAAGGGTATTAAATGAGGCTCTTGTGGCATGATAAATAATAAAATACATTTTGATAAATGCAGTGCTGTACATAGGTGGATCTGCCAGAAAGAGGCCATCTTGCTGTGACAATTTTATTGATATATGTTATAACCACGTATCTTTTAATATATGGCAAAAATACAAAATAAAATTGAGTAGCAACAAAGATTATATGAGAAATGTCTTTATTTTCATCCAAAAGCCTCATACTGCAATTCAAAATACCAGACTGAAGACATTTTTTGCCTCCCTGATAATTTAGATATTAAAAAGTTAAAGCAGTGTTTCCCAAATTTTTGTCCTCTAGGGGCTTATCTACACATGATAAATACCCTGGCTTGCCCCTGTCTCAGAGTGCTGCAGTCCAAATGACACAGGACATTTGCCCCATTCTGCCCCAGGCAGTCCTCCCCACCCCTGGGGCAGATATGGGACTGAGATGGGGGCAAGGTGGGGTAGGGTCCAATAAAGCGTTATAGCATAATATCTGTCTAAATCCCTTACTGCCAGGATAGGCCCCCCTATGTCTGCAGGAGCCAAATAAGAAAATGTAATACTGCTTATGAGAACAAATCTATAAATTTCAAAATGTTATGCCACTCTCTCACCTTCATTGATGTAAGCAACAGGAAGGTGTTATTCCCTATGACCTGTAAGGTTCTATAAAACAACCCCTGGTTGCTGCTCAGGGCCATGGCTGTAGAGAGGCTGAGTCTGATTGTAGTTAAGTGTAAAAGGAGTCCCACTTAAAGTGAAGAGTCTTTGTTTTTATTGATCACTTAGTTACATTAATATACATTAATATCCATTATCAACTTGGGTGGCTAAGTTTGATTATACTGTAATATCAATAGTTAAGCATTTCTGAAACTAACTACATCCATAATATCCTTCACAAAATGTGCTCATTTCACTTTTTATAAAACATTACATTTTTTATTTGGCTTTATAGTATCTAAGGAAATGGTTTGTTATGAACTTCTTTATTATCATCCATACAGAAAGTATATAGCTAATAATAAGAAGCTTAAGAAGCTGAAGAAGTCTTTCAAGGCGAAACAGTTTCAAACACCCGGGTAAAACTGTCCTCTTTGTTCCGGATTAAGCTACCTTCATAGTGAACTAACTCATCTTCACCTGCATCATTCAACTCTAGCTTGGACTTTCTTACCACTCATGAAAAGCAGATTGGAGCAGTTAGGATGATATATATTTTGTCATGTCCATGTGCTTGAAAGTTTGTATTCACATGCTTTATTTGTTATTGTAATTGTTGTATATGTGTGTATGTGTGTGTGTCACTAAAGTTATTAGTTTGTAATTGCAACAGGTTGCTTTTGTATTTCTAAGCTATGGAGTTTACCAAAGTTGAAGGGAGCTGCAGTGGTGAGGTCTCATTTGTTCCAGAACCCACCACTCACAATAATTGATGGCACAAGGGAAAGACAATGAGACATACACCATAAGACAGCACAGAGGTCAATAATGCATATCATACATAGGACCCAAAGTGGCTTACATCTAATTAAACAAAGTACAACTTTTTTAAAAAAAACTTTGTACAAAATTTTAAAAATAATTTTAAAAACTATTACATTAGAAACATATTGTTAAACCAGTTTAAAACGCATTTCTCTCTCTCTCTCTGGCTTTTCTTTGCAAACAAAGATTCAGGAAGGACTCATCCCGTGCTTTCTACAAGTGCACTGATGACTAAGGGTAGACCATTGTTGGTGATCAATTTGGCCGAGCCTGAGATGTTGTTTCAGGGAGTCCTTGTATCGCTTTTTTGGAGCACCCCTCTTATGCTGACCTGTGGCGAGTTCACCGTAGAGTACTATTTTGGGGAGGCGATAGTCCTCCATCCTCGAAACGTGCCCTGCCCAGTGCAGCTGTGTTCTCAGTATCAGGGCCTCAATGCTGGTGATCCCTGCTTGCTCAAGGACAGCAACATTCGTCACATAGTCAGTCCAGTGTATATTTAGGATTGTGCGTATACAGCGCTGATGAAAGCGTTCGAGGAGTAGTAAGTGTTGGCGATAGGTGACCCATGTTTCAGACCCGTAAAGGAGAATAGACAGTACAATGGCTCTATACACATTGATTTTTGTGCTTTGCCTCAGGTGTTTATTGCTCCAGACTCTTTTGTAAAGTCTTCCAAATGCGCTATATGCCTTTGCTAATCTGTGATCGATCTCTTTGTCAATCTTGGCATCTGAGCACATTTAATACATAATTTAAAAGACAGCACATCCCATTAACATCCTCTTCTGTCTTATGAAATAAGAGCCAAAGGCCTGCCTAAATAAAAAGGCCTTTGACCACTGAGAGAAGAGGGCCAACTGAACATCTACTGTGGAATGGAGTTCCTCACCCTGGGAGCAGCCACTGAAAAGACTCTTTCCTGTGTCCTCACCAAACATGCCTGTGATGGTGGCAAGCCTAAGAGAAAGCCCTCCCCCAAAGATCTTAGTACTTGGTTAGGCTCCTATTGGAATATAGAGTGTTTCAGATATTCTGGACCCAAGCCACATAGGGCTTTAAATGTCATAGCCAGCACTCTGAATCCTGTTCTACAGTATTTCTTTCCATAGAATGTAATCTGGTGTCAGACTATCAGCAAAGTCGTCCCAAAAGACATGAACAACTGCAGGAGGTGGCAGCTGGGGATGTCTCCAGTTTGTGAGTCAACTCATCACTTTATTACTGGGCAATGTGGAAAGTGGGCAAAGTTTCATGGAATCTCATAATGCAGTTCTGCCTGTCTGTGGGATACTACTATTCCTTAGCTCCTTCCAGGGTTCTTCAATTTATGACTGCAGCAGCAGAAGGAAACCTGTGGTCTTCTAGATACTGTTGGATTCTGGAATGGCTCCAAATACCATCAGCTCCAGCCAGCAACATCAAGGGATGATGGGAGTCATTGATTATTGTCTGACAGCTTTCAGATGTTTGTGCTCAAGGGTTTTGTCAGCTCCCATGCTCTCCATGCCTGAGGGTGTCATGGCACCCTTGTTGGGTTTCATGAGTTACAACCTATTTTGTACTTGGGTGGTTCCTTCCCATCACTGTTCATGGGTGGTTTCTTCCCACTGGTCATAGTTCCTTCCCATCACTGTTTTGATATGACATGGGACAGCAGAGACTGCCCCATGTTCTATGTGTGCTGGCGGTGTAGTCAAAGATCTCTTGCAAAAGGTCACTGTTAAGAAGCTAATTTTCACCCCTGCTAGCTGCTGGTTGCCCTGTCAGTGGGCCAATGGATCTGTTCTTGGCTGCGAATCTGAACTCTAAAGGAGCCCTCCAAAGTGCTAACCCCCAATCAGCATCAGCACCTTGGACAGCTCATGAAGAGTTTGGTGTAGACTCACAGCCCCACTGCCTTTAGTGTATGCATTTCATTTTCTTCTTAGTTGATACCCTACAATGTCTCCACACAGAGAGGCAGACATGCTTCTACAAACTCAGCATAATACTCAATGCATCTGATGTAGACAACAGACCATCAAAGCTTGTAAAGGCATACCTTAGTCAACAAAGCCTCTGACAAAGAAGCTTCTTTTTACAAAGTGTTCTTATGTCCGCTTAGCCCTCTTTTCCACCTTGTCCTCTGTCCAGCTGGATTTTTTTTACCAGCATCAGCAGTGGGAGGATGGTAAAGGAGGGTTGGAGAAACATAAACTTTCAGTGTTATGTTGTAGCAATGTAACTGTGGTAAACAGTGCAGTAAAGCTTGAGCTGGGAAAGAATGGGATTATATTCTATTGTATCCTGTTCTAACCAATCCTATTGTCACTTTGTGTGCCTGCCAATGACAGGTGAGGTAAACAGCAGCTGTCTCCAGAATCTTTTACCGAGCATGTGTGAACAGTAAAACAGAGAGAAAAGCTGGTGTGGCAAGAACATTAGCTTGCCTCACCAGCTACTCGCAGTGTGTTAAAAAGCATAGATCTATAACTTATGCCACCAAATTGGAAATCATAAGGAAAGTGGAGGCTGGTGAAAGAAAGAAAAAAATCATCCCTGGATGCATTTTGGAATTGGTTTTCAAGCAATCTTTAGAAGGTTTGAAATATTTTTGCTTGCTTATGCAAGGCTTGTCTGAGTGGGTTGTTCTATTTTCATGTGTCTGTTGTTAGATATACATAAAACGTTTGCTGAAACATGTTGAATTAACTCATTTATTGTGGTGCAGGTACCTGGTTCCTATTCTTTACATGTTATTTCTGCCTCTGGTACCAAAATTTCTGTTAGTGAAGTAACACCTAGAAACACATCTATTTTGCTAACTAATGTACCCTGATAAATTTGCCAGTGCTGAAAATGTCACAATATTCTTTTGTTGTTTTTTCCCTGCAAACAGATTGATATGGCTACTTGTCTGGAAATTTCTGCAACTTTTGCAATTTGCATTGCAGTGCTTTCCCTTCCCCTCAATAGTTCTGCTCAAAGTGAGTAAGATCCTAAACTGTACCTCCCAAAAACATACCAAAAGCCATAGGTCTCAAGGTCCAGCCCAGCAGGATTGTTGGATCGCTGTTTTAGAACCAAAAGGAGCTGGGAATGAATACTCGAGCCTTGAGTTCAAGCAGACAGGTACTAGTTGTTTCATCTCCACCCTATCCTGATTTAATCTTTCTGCACAAACAATGAGAGAGAGCTGGGTTTTGCAATAAATACCAATCCCAGAGTGGCTTACAAAGCAACTGTTTGAGAAATGAGAACTTGAAATGTTGCAAGACAGTGTGGGCCAATGTCTTTCTCCATAAACAAGTTTCTGAGCACTGAGTTCAATGAGGGGGCACAGCCATAGGTAGAAGAGGTTATTCTAGAGGGAGTCAAAGAACCACCAGACATGTTCAAAGAATGCCAAAGAGGATTGTGAGGCCACACAGGCTAGTCCTGTCCCTGGAACACTGGGTAGTCTTGCCCACCTCCCCTGTCCACATAATTAGCAAACTCAAGGAAGAGTCCATGGCCATGTTAGTACACCTGGTGGCCATATCCTCCTCCCCATGTTGGTACACCTGGCAGCACATGCCCTCCTCCACAGCTCACATGTTTGGCACTCTCAGGAAAGAGCTCTTCTGTGCTGGGGGTGGAGGAGGGATCTTTGACTAATCTACATCCCCTGTTGTTGGCAGGAGCTTCATATACACAGATTGGTATTGTCCTATACTAACTTTATGGTTTTTGAGTGCCTTCAAGTCATTTCTGACTTATGATGACCCTAAGGCAAATCTAATCACAGTGTTTTTTGTTGGCAGAATTTGTTCAGAGGGGGTTTGGCTTTGCGTTCCTCTGAGGTTGAGGGAGAGTGACTTGCTCAAGATCACACAGTAGGTTTCCATGGCCAAGCGGGCATTCGAAACCTTTTCTTCCAGTGTCCTAGTCCAAAACTTGAACCACTATTCCATGCTGCTTCTTGCATTACTTTATTTATACCCTGCTTTCCCCCCAAAGCTGGGACTCAAAGCAGCTTATATGATAACAAGAAATACAAGTAAAATCACATGTGGCTACAACCATGGAAAATGTTGTGTATCACACTGTCTCTAGAACTGAAACCATTGAAAGCATGGCTGGGAGTGTCGGAGTGGCAGCAGCACGGTACTGAACCCCAGGGTTGGTAGGGGTCTTCTCTGTCCTTCTGACCAAAGGCGATTTCTCACTTCTGCTTTATGGAGAAAATAATAATGACTACTTATTATAGGAACAACAACAAAATAGGATTGTTGTAAGAATGGCTGAAATAACTTTTAAAAATGCTAATAGAAAAAAAGCATACAATATTTGTAAGTACAAAAATTTGATGTTTTGCACTATAAGGGTTTTGTTTTGTCATTTTCAGGGTTATCCCTTTCCTGCTTTCGTACTTTTACAATGTGCTCACTAGATGGCAGTCTTTAATAACTCCCATTAACATCCTGGAATCTGGAGAAAACAGAATTCTGCTACAACTTCCTAACAATCAGGTGCCTCCTTTTGCGTGCTTGCTTTAGATATTCAGCTCTCTCTCTCTCTCTCTGGCTTTTCTTCGCAAACGAAGATTCAGGAAGGACTCATCCCGCGTTTTCTGCTAACGCGCTGATGACTAAAAAGGCCAATCTGAGATAGACAAGTCCGGTTGCAGAAAGCACAGCAGATGGTTTCCTCTGGTGATTTTACCGGGTTGTGATTCTTTCTGCATTGCCATTTCATAGTCAGCTAGCATGTACCAAAACAAGGAGAGCGACAGTACTTCGTTCTTGCTCAAAACCTTCCATTTTCTTTTCTGTTTTGGATTAACAAAGGAAATGGCTTTTGCTATCCATTTTGTCATGTTCCTGGAGACTCCTGGATGGGCTTTTCCACATCTTCTAGGAAAGGAGAACCTGTTTCCAAGGAAAATACAAGCTAGCTTTCAGGAGGTGGAGATGCCACCTCCATCTTCTGATCCTCCTTAATCTTTTGATCTTGATACCAGGTAATTATTGATTTCGTTGTGCCTTCCAGTCAATCATAGATTAAGAAACAGAGACATTTTGTAAATTTTCATCTCTTGCCTTTTTATGAAAAGTGAGGTAATCTAGATACAGCTGTTGTGAGGCAACCAATCTGCCCCATTCACGCATTTGTACAGGGGGGCCCTACATTGTCGTTTTCTGTTTGCACCCCTCCTGTTTTCGGACTGTTCCTTCTAGTCTTCTCTCTTTAACCAGACCCCCCCCCCCGCAATATTTTAAGGAAATACACAGAATAGCTGCCTGTACTCTATCTGGAAATACCAGAAGGATCACTGACTGAGCTGCCTCTCTTTCCCCCTTCTGTAACATATTCCTAAGGGTTATTCTTTGTCTTCTCTCTCTTAAGCAGATCATTACAGAGATCTTGTTGCTATTTTGCTATTTTTTCTTTTAAAACCCGAGAATGTTTAATAGAATGGGCAATTTCAGAGCTGCCACTTAAACACATTTCACAGCATTTATTAAATGGGCTGGGTTTTATAGGTGGTGGAAAGAAAAGGTATACAGTACTATGAAGTTTAAAATATGCGTAGAAACAGACATAGAGAGATACATAGCCAGAGTTGCTGTTGTTGTTAATTGCAATCAAGTCAGCTTGACTTATGGCAACCCCTATGAATGGGAGACTTCCAAATCACTCTGTTATCAACAGTCCTGATCAGGCCTTGCAGACTCAGGACTGTCGCTTCCTTGATTGAGTCAATCCGTCTAGAATGTGGTCTTCCTCTTTTCCTTACCAAGACCTTACCAAGCATTGTTCTCTTTTCTAGTGAATCATGTCTTCTCACAATATATCCAAAGTAGGACAATCTCAATTTAATCATTTTAGTTTCTAGGGAGAGTTCAGCCTTGATTTCCTCTTGGACCCATTTATTTGTTTTCATTTTTAGCAGTCCACAGTATCCACAGAATTCTCCTCCAGCACTACATTTCAAATGAGTTGATTTTCTTCCTATCAGCTTTCTTCACTCTCCAGCTTTCACAACCACACATAGAGATTGGAAATACAATGGCACTGACAATCCTGACTTTAGTATTCAATTATATATCTTTATACTTGAGAATCTTGCCTCATAGCTGATAGATGTTTCACAAACATACATGTATAAACATATGCACCAAGATAACTTGGCTGCCACTCAGAGCTTTAACATTTAATATTTACATATTTGATCAAGGCATATAACTGTAAGAATTCCAGTGAATGCCTATGTTGTACATATTAACAAATATTTTAAAGTGGTGCCACTAACAGCACCCCCCCTGGAAAATAATGATAGTATTTTTTTCTAAGAATGTATTTTTCTTTTTAAAGTAGGGACTTTCTCTAGTGCTGTAGGGAAATATGAAAATGTTTTTCTGTTCTCACCCCCCTGTAATTTGGAAAGTTCAGAGTTTCCTACAGGGGACAGATTTTCCCTATTGCTCACCTTTGGCTGCATCACACTATGCTTTGTTGTACTGGATTTTTTTTTAAAAAAAACCCACAAATATATTTATTTAATATGCTGCCAGAATGGGACCCAAGACAGCTCACAAAAACATAAATACAACATACGATTAAAAATATTACAATTAAAAGTTAAAAACAACCAGAATCATCTTCCAACTCTGCAATTCTATGATTCTGTGATTCTATGATCACAATTTAAACTCATATAAAACATATAAAAGTTAAAAAATAAAAACACGATCCAATAAAAAGCTTCTGTGCATGTGGCTATGTATTAAAAAGCGTGCTTGAATAAAACATCTTTGCCTGCCAGCAAAAGGAAAGCAGGGAGAGGCCAGCCTGGCCTCCCAGGGAAGGGAGTTCCAGAGGGTGGGAGCAGCCACCGAGAAGTCTCTTTCGTGTCCTCACCAAGTGAGCTGGTGATGATGGCAGGACCAAGAGAAAGCCTTCCCCTGGTGATCTTAAGGTTCTGTCAGGTTCGTATTGGGAGATAAGGTCTTTCAAATAGTTTGGACCCAAGCCATAAAGAGCTTTATAGGTATGACCAGCACTTTGAATTGTGCCCGGAAATGAACCAGTAGCCAGTGAGGCTGTTTTAACAAGGGAGTTATATGTTCCTTATAACTAGCCCCGGTCAACATTCTGGCTGCAGCAGTCTGGACCTGCTGAAGTTTCTGAACAGTTTCCAAAGGCAGCCCCATATAGAGTGCATTACAGTACTCCAAATAGGATGTAATCAAGGCATGTGTCACTTTTCCCCAGATCTGACATCTCAAGGAATGGGCACAGCTGGCACACTAGTTTTAGGTGTGCAAATGCATTCCTGGCCACTGCTGAAACCTGGGCATCCAGGTTCAGAGTTCAGTCCAGATGAACACCTAAACTTGGAGCCTGAGATTTCAGGGGGAGTGTAACCCCATCCAGCACAGGCAGGGTCCCTAATCCCAGATCAGTGTTTCGACTGACCAGGATCACCTCTGTCTTGTCTACATTAAGTTTCAGTTTGTTTGCTCTCATCCAGTCCATTACTGACAACAGACACTGATTCAGTACCAAGACAGCTTCCTTGGAATCAGATGGGAAGGAGAGATAGAGTTGGATGTTATCAGCATACTGGTGACACCACACCCCAAAACTCCAGATGACCTCTCCCAGTGCTTTCATGTAGATGTTAAACAGTATGAGGGTGAAAAACTGAACCCTGAGGGACCCCACAGGCCAACAGCCAGGGCATCAAACAGGACTCTCTCAGCACTACCTTCTGAGGTCGCCCCTCCAAGAAGGACCAGAACCACTGCAAAGCAGTGCCTCCAAGTCCTGTCCCAGAGGGGCAGCTCAGAAGGATACCATGGTTGATGGTGTTGAAAGCCACTGAGAGCTCTAGCAGAACCAACGGGGACATGCTCCCCCTGTCCAGTTTCCTGCATAGGTCATCCACCAAGGTGACCAAAGCTGTCTCTGTCACATAACCAGGTCTGAAGCCAGTTTGAAATGGATCTAGATAATCTATTTCATCCAGAAAACCACCACATGCTCCAGAACCTTGCCCCAAAATGGTGCATTAGAGACTGGCTGATAATTATTCAGAATAGTGGTATCTAGGGAGGCCCTTTTAAGTAACAGCATCACCACAGCCTCTTTTAGACAGGATGGAAACTTCTCTTGCTGCAGTGAAAGTGTTCACCATGTTCCTAATCCACTTGTCCAATCCCTCTCTGGCTGCTTTCAGAAGCCAGGAAGGACAAGGATCCAGTATACATGTGGTGGCTCTCACATCTCCAAGGATCCTGTCCTCTTCCTCAGGCTGCACAAATTGAAATGGATCCAATAATACAGGACAACCAGGCACCAAGATTACATGCAGTGGACCTGTCTCAACTACAACATCCAAGTCAGAACGAATCTGAGCGTTTTTCTCTGCAAACTGTCTTGCAAATTCTTCACAGTGGATTGCTGAGTGGTCTTCATTATCTTCTTGTGTGTCAGAATGTAAAAGGACCCTGACCACTTGAGACAGTGCCACTGGATGACACCGTGAGACACAATAGTGGCAGAAAAGTGTGTGTGTGTGTATATATACAGTTTCCCCTCCACATTCGCGGCTTTCACATTCGCGGAAAGCCGCCTGCCCCCCCCTCCACTCCGTCCCTTCCCAAGGCAGCGAAGGGGTTCTCAGGAATCCCTTCGCTGCCTTGGGAAAGGTGGGGGGGTGGAAAGCCTCCCTAATTCCACCCCAGTCCCTTCCCAAGGCAGCGAGGGACACCCTACGCCACTTTGGGAAGGGCTGGGGGGGGTGAGGGAGAGTGGCGGCGGGGGCTTCAGAAGCCCCCATCGCCGCTCTGGGAAGGGCGGGGGGGGTGAAGGAGAGTGGCGGCGGGGGCTTCAGAAGCCCCCATCGCCACTCTGGGAAGGGCGGGGGGTGCGGGAGAGTGGCAGTGGGGGCTTCTGAAGCCCCCATTGCGACTCTAGGAAGGGCGTGGGGGTGCGGGAGAGTGGTGGCGGGGGCTTCAGAAGCCCCCATCGCCACTCTGGGAAGGGTGGGGGGTGAAGGAGAGTGGTGGTGGGGGCTTCTGAAGGCCGGAGAGAGGCAGAGCAGCCTCCTCCCCACCCACATGTTGCCTTCCCCGGCCTTCCTCAGCAGGGCTTCTAAGGCCTGGAGTCCCCTCAGAAAGGCCGCAGAGAGGCCAGCCAGGCTGGCCAGACATCCTCCCACTGCCTCCCTCCCTCTGGGGGGGGGGGCGCGGGAGCAGCATCTGTTATTCGCGGTTTTTCCACATTCGCGGGGGTCTCAAGAACCTAACCCCCGCGAATGTGGAGGGACAACTGTGTGTGTATGTATGTATGTATATATATATGTATATATGTGTGTGTGTGTGTATATATATATATATATATATATATATATTGCTGCTACCATTGCCACTGCATAGGCCATCCAATGAGTTCTAGCCCAAGTTCTGTCGGACTCACTCCAAGTCTTCCGCCACTCTTGCTCTAGTCTCCGTCCCACATGTTTCATGACTGCCAGCTCACTAGTAAACCAGGTGGCTTGCTTGGATCCACTTTGTGGGAGGGGACCCTTGGGGCAATAGCGTCCACCACCCTGGCCATTTCCCTGTTCCAGAGATTGGCCAGGGCTTTGGCAGGATCATCTGCCAAGGCAATTCTCTCCTTCCCCTTTTGGTCCACAACATGGTATAATGTTCTGCTTCTGCCTCCCCCCACCCCACCCCCTGGCTGAAGTCTTCTATAGTTCCTGTGAGAAAACTTCTTCTTTTTGTAAAGCAATATCTTTTTACATGAAGAAATAAAGGATATAATTCATTATTGTAGCTATGGATTCATAACTTAGAGTTATAGATCTATAACTGCTCTGTACTCAGTAAGACTCTGTAGTCTTGCTGTAAAATGATGTAAATTTTCCTTCCGCAGTCCACCTTAACAGCCAGCAGCAGGGCCGGTTTAAGGAATTTTGGGGGGCACTGCAATGCTTTATTTTGGGGGACCCATATGTTTATCTCAGGTCAATGTAACCTAACTCAACCTAAGCTATTCACAGTACAGGCTATTCAGATTATTACTAATACACTAATGTTTTTGCAGGGGGAGGGTTACTACGGGGGCCCCCACAATGATGTGGCCCCCTGCGGATGCTGACGCTGCTGGTGCCTTAAACCGGCCCTGCAGCAGCCAGATCTGGCAAAGGATCTTTCCTCTTCTAGTCAGAGTGCAAGGAGGATGGTCTTTCCAACCTCCTCCCATCAGCCAGTGAGGCTGTGACAAGACTTGCAATGGAGGTCCTGTTTCTGAGTGTCACAGCCTCACTGGCTGATAGGAGGGGGGATGTCAGGGTATGCAGCCCCTCTGAGCAATCTGTACATGCCCAGAGGGAACAATAGCAGAATAGCAGAAGCGCGAGGACCATATGCCCTTCTGCATACCTAGGTGTGTAGACATGGAGACAGACAAAAAAAAAATCCTTTTCAGTTTTATTTAAAGATCTAAAACACTACGGAAACAAAATAAATCCTGGCTGGAAAATCAGCCTTGCTGCAGAGCTAAGGAAAAATCATTCCACTATCTGTGTTCTTCCCTCACAGACTGCAATGCAAAAGCAACAGTTTTGTTTTTCACACAGAGAACTGATGAGAGCTAAACCATGACATTGGCTGTGTTCACAGGCCAAGCTATGAGAAAAAGAGAGATAAGACAGAAGCCTGGAAAACTTCTCAGGCTTAATGAATATTTTCATTCTGTCTGACCTCCGACAAAGTCACAGCCAGGCTTGCTGAAAAACAGGCCAAGCCAGACCAGCGTTTGGCTAGCTTGAAAATTTATCTTCAAGGTCTATGGATACAATAGCACTGCAATATCCATTTTCCTTGACAGGGGATTGGAAACACTATCACTATCCTTGTACCTCAGTTGGCACCTCCTTCACCCTATCCGGCTGCTGGCTGTTAAGAGGAGCTGGTTGGGTGTCGAGCCAGGAGAAATTACTTAGTTACACATACATGGCTAAGTAGCTAACAGACTATCAATGTATGTTCCTATTCATTTTATTTCCAGACCAATAGAAAAGACAAGTAAAGTCTTGTATCAGCACATAATAATGAGAGAGGCTCTCCATTTTACCCCTATAATTATTGTATTACTAAAATTCATGTTTGAGATGACCTCTTATTGGTGCTCTACTTATTTGTGGTGTTAACATTTCCACCCACAATCAAAAATAGAGACATTAAAACTATTGGTTCAAAAACAACCTTGCTTGAATTTCCACAGCTTGAATTTCTACATCTCCCGCATGATTCAGCTCACAAGATAGATCACACAGCAGTGATCAACCTTTTCCAGTCTGTGTTTGGGACTGATCTAAGGAGCATGTGAACAAATGGCTGGCCAAGGCTGATTCTACCATGAACCCAAGCAATGCAATCACTTCAAGCAGTCAGGTACCAAAGATAGCAGATGTGCCACTTCCTGCCTTGCTCTGGCAGGTTCCTTGCTTATTTGGCTCCCAGATGGCTAATAGTACCTTCTCAAGCCCCAAGTCTGACATTTTTCTTGCATTTTCAGCTTCTTTCATCTTTAAAGGCTTCTTATGGGCCTTTCCTCCTCTTGACATTCACTTCCTGTTTTGAAGAGAGAGAAAAGGCCTGTGTCTCCCAGTGTGGCTAAATGGCCAATATAACCCCCTTGATGCTTTGGGGATGCTGTTAGCCACAGGGGACAATGGGATTTTTTTTTTCACCCCAGTATTTTGGTGGGTGGGGAACACACAGGGGACCAAGGCAGCCTCCTCATCCTCACCCCATCCTGGCAGCTGCTCATCCCATTTCTTCACCATGGCAATGGGCTTTTCTGCCATCTTTAATCCTGGCTCCAGAGAAAAATGAGCGGGGAGAACGTGGAGCTGTAGGATGCAACCCCCTGCTTCTTCACAGACTCTGGGGTGCTCTGTTCTGTAGCATCTGCTGTGGGTTTCAGTCCAAACATTAAAATGGTTGGTGAAAACTAAGATTCAACACCCTGGATAGCACCTTTAAAGCACAGGTGAAAACCTGGAGTGGAATCACCACCCTGCTGACATGGAAGCCACCAACTGGAGACAATAGCAATGAAACAGAAATGTGAAAACTCTGTTTTTATTCACACACACTACACTGTGATGTAAAAAAATAAACATTAAATGAATAAAAATGTGAGCATCTTTTAAAAAACGTAATAGTAATACAATAAAAGTTGAAATGGTTGGAGAAGTTGTGTTTGGCAAAAAATAGAAGCAACTCAAAAGAAAATGTGCATGTGTGTGTATGTGCGCGCATGTGTGTGTGAATAGTTATTTTTAAATCAGTGTGGCCCTGTCTGCTACTTTATAGAGGACAGTCCTCTTGTTTGAAGGAATGTCCAAGGGCAGTTTTCTTTTTAAATGTGTCTTCTGTGTGACAGGGGGTTGGAATGGATGGCCCTCATGGTCTCTTCCAGCTCTGCAATTCTATGATTCTATGATTCTTCTCAAAGGGATACCCAATTTAGGGTTACTGGAAAAATCTGTCATAGATCATTTTGAGCAGGGATTTCAAAGGTCTACCACCAAAAAGAGCATTTTTAAAGAAATTGTTACTGGCTGTCCATTTTCCTTTTCAAAGGGATCATGAGTAGAAGTGTCTTCACCATGTACAAGCCTGATGTTCAGATTGTGGCAAAAGTTTTTTTTTTTTTTAAGTAGGAATTAAATACAGACTTACAAATACATCTACACACATCAGTAGTCTAGCAGTATTTATTATCCTGAGCATTTTATTCAGAAATTATCTAAGGGGATCTCTAGATGGTGAAAAAAACTCCTTGTAGAATTGACAGAGAATATGATCTGTCCCAACATGCTCTGAATGAGATTCACGATATTTGGGAGGGTGGGGGACAAAAACTCTGAAAACTGTGCTGTAAAAGGATTCTCTGTTTCCCCCAATGTTTTCTGGAAAATGCGCATAGATACACATTTTCGGATGTATGAACATCAAAATTTGCATCACTGCACATTTTTGCTCCATCACCCTTTATGAGTGCATGTGGACAATCAATTTGAATAGATGAGAATGAATGCAAATATGCACACAACTGTGAAGACAAAACAACTTGGCTGAAAATAGTGAAAATGTGCACCCACTCACAGTAAACTGTTGCATCTAAAGCCCTGAATTAAAAAAAAAAAAGAACTTATCAAAGTTCAGAAAAATTAAAAATACAACTGGTCTGGGATTACAAAAGATATATATTTAGGGATTAATTTTATTTTCGGTTTGCATTAACTTGCAGAAGGCATTGAAACAGAATTCATTGATTAAATTGTGTGTGCCTATGTGTCTCCAATGGGTGTCCAGGATTGGATGTCTTTTTGGACACAAAACGATTACTTTAAAAATGCCTTGCCCCCCAAGAATCTCAGGAGGAATGGCTTATACTGGGGTTAAACCAAAAAAGGAGATGGTGAAATATATAGATATATGTAAATATATAAAAAGGACTATATATATTTTAATGTCCACTACAATATATTATAAATATTCATATATCAACCATTGAAATTATGCTAAACACCCAATATCAAACATTTAACTATATTTTACATGCAGTAACAAACAAAAGACTATAATATAATTCATCAATGAGACAAGGTTCAATTATTATAAGTCCTAGGTAGGTACAACTACTTTCCGGAATCCAAAAAAGGGGCAACATACTATATAATCTACGCCAGTATCCAGTCCTTTGAAATGTAGTTTTCTAAAGTAGTCAAACTGTATTCCATAAATTCCTAATGAATAAGATGTTCTGCAATTCTTAACCAGTCCTGCTGATTGCTGAAAAACACTCTCCTTGAGTTGGTCAAACTACGTACAATCCTTAAATTAAAGTAGTTGTACTTACCTAGCACTTACAATACTTTCATTGAGGAATTAAGGAATATAGTTTGATCAACTCAAGAGTGTTTTTCAGCATATCAGTAGGAATATCGTGTCTGGATTAAGTTTCAATTTGTTCTCATCCACTTCATTACTGATGACAGGAACTAGTTTAGCACAAAGATAGCCTCTTTTGATTTGGGTAGAAATCATAGAATCATAGAATCATAGAATTGCAGAGTTGGAAGAGACCATGAGGGCCATCCAGTCCAACCCCCCTGCCATGCAGGAAATCACGATCAAAGCATCCCCGACAGATGGCCATCCAGCCTCTGTTTAAAGACCTCCAAGGAAGGAGACCCCACCACGCTCTGAGGGAGTCACTCCACTTCCGAACAGCTCTTACTGTCAAAAAGTTCCTCCTAATGTTGAGGTGGAATCTCTGTTCCTGGAGCTTGCATCCATTGCTCCGTGTTCCAATCTCTGGAGCAGCAGAAAACGAGCTTGCTCCATCCTCAACATGACACCCCTTCAAATACTTAAACAGGCCTATCATATCACCTCTTAACCGTCTTTTTTCCAGGCTAAACATACCCAGCTCCCTAAGTCTCTCCTCATAAGGCATGGTTTCCAGACCTTCCACCATTTTAGTCGCCCTCCTCTGGACATGCTCCAATTTGTCAATATCCTTTTTGAATTGTGGTGCCCAGAACTGGACACAGTATTCTAGGTGAGGTCTGACCAAGGCAGAATAGAGCGGCACTATTACTTCCCTTGATCTGGACACTATACTTCTATTGATGCAGCCCAAAATCACATTGGCCTTTTTAGCTGCCGCATCACACTGTTCACTCATGTTCAACTTGTGGTCTACTAGGACTCCTAGATCCCTTTCGCATGTAGCCTCATTCAGCCAGGTCTCCCCCATCCTATATCTATGCATTTCATTTTTTCGCCCTAAGTGCAGTACCTTACATTTCTCCGTATTGAATTTCATTTTGTTAGCTTTGGCCCAGCTCTCCAGTTTATCCAGGTCATCTTGAATTTTGATCCTGTCCTCCAGGGTATTACCTACTCCTCCTAAAGAGATAATAGAGCTGGGTTTCATTTGCATTTTGGTGGCATCACACCCCAAAACTCTGGATGACCAGTAGTTTCATGTATATATAAAATAGCATGGGAGCCACACACACAAAAGAACCCTGAGGGGCACCACAGGACAACAGCCAAGGGATTGAACAGGATTCCTCCAGCACCACCTTCTGGGTTTGCACTTCCAGAAAGGAAGAGAGGCACTGTAAAACAGTCCTTGCAAATTCCATCCCAACAAGGCAGCCCAGAACCATGGCTGATGGTACTGAAAACTGCTAAGAGGTCCAGCAGAACCAACAGAGATAAACTCCCTCTGTCCAGTTCCAGCATAGGTCATCCACTAAGGTGACCAAAGTTGTCTCTGTTCCATAACTAGGCCTGAAACCAGATCGAAATAGATCTAGATAACCCATTTCATCCAGGAACCCCTGGAGCTGGGAGGCTACCACATACTCCAATACCTTGCCAAAGAATAGTATGTTAGGCACTGGCCAATAATTATCCATTATAGGGGGATTCAGGGATGACTGTTTCAGTAAATACCTCAGTCACAACTGCTTTGTTTAGGCAAGTTTGAACTCTGCCTTGTTATAAGGAAGCATTGACTATCCCCATCACTCACATAGCCAGCCCCCACTGGCCTGTTTAATGAGCCAGGAAGGGCAAGGGTTTAGTACACATGTGGTGGATCTCTAAGGATCCTTTCCACATTCCCAGGATACACAAATTAATAATAATAATATTTTTTTATTTTTAACCCACCCTCTGCTCGGCAATTGGGGTGGCGTACAGCAAGATTAAAACAACATCAAGTTAAAACAGTCCTTCCCCATCCTAACCCTCCCACCCCTTAAAACTAAATTAAACTAATGGAGAATTAAAACAAAGATAAAATACAATAAATAAATAAAGGCAACAATGGCACGGGGGTGGGTAAGCAATCAGTCCACTTGAACCGGGAAGTTATTCTGGGAAGGCCTGCTGGAAGAGATCCGTCTTTAGCGCTTTGAAGCTATCAAGAGTAGTGATAAGACGGATCTCATCCAGCAGGCCATTCCAAAGTCTGGGAGCCGTAGAAGAGAAGGCCCTCTGGGAGGTCTGTGACAGCCTAGTTTTCATAAGCTGCAGCAGGTTCCTCCCAGAGGACTGATGTGCGTGGGGGGGATCATATGGGATGAAGCGGTCCCGGAGATAAGATGGACCCAAGCCATGTAGGGCTTTAAAGATTAAAACCAACACCTTGTACTGTGCCCGGAAACTAATCGGCAGCCAGTGGAGAGATTTAAGCACAGGTGTTATATGCTCTCTCCTAGATGTACCCGTAATTAACCTGGCTGCCATATTTTGTACCAGTTGAAGTTTCCGGATTAGGCACAAGGGTAGCCCCATGTAGAGTGCGTTACAGTAATTGAAAAGTATCCAGTAACACTGGACAAGCAGGAGCCAAGGTTACATCCACTGGAACTGTATCAACTACAGCATCCAAGTTGGCATGGTCCTAAGCAATTTTATCTGCATAGCGCTGTTCAGATTTTTGCAGCAGTCTGTCACAGTGGTCTCTGTTTTCTACTTGAGGATTCCCTCGTCAATACAGCAATTAAAGAGACAGGAGCCCTGTCACTTACTTCACCTGGCAATCCTAGTGTGTATGCTTGGGGACAAGCATGGGAGGTAGGAAAAGTAGAGAAGAGCCCCCAAATGATCTGTATTGCAAATGTTAAAAAGAACATCCGTGTGCGAGGGGGGGTAGCACCCTGGGAGAAGACTCCAGTCTCCCAGAACACACTTTCACCAACCACAAAGAGGAATGCATCCACTTCAAGGGGATAGTCAGTTGCAAATAGACAGACTGGAGCATCTGTGTCCTCATTTCTTCCTCCCCTTTTGAGCTGACTCAAGCTGCCTCTTCATTGCCTCCCCTGCTCCCTGGTAGGCAGCATCAGCAATGGCCCCTCCAGCGGCTTGACAACTGCCAGGGAGAGTCAGGGGGAAAGATGCAGAACTGTGGTGGACAGACCTCTTCCTGGGTTCCATGGGGCCAATTATCATTGAATAATGAAAACACAATTGCACTTTAAGTAACAAGACACTGAGAACATTCTTTGGAGGTTTTTAAGCAGAGGCTGGATGGCCATCTGTCGGGAATGATGTGATTGTGTATTCCTGCATGGCAGGGGGTTGGGCTGGAAGGCCCTTGTGGTCTCTTCCAACTCTATGGCTCTATGATTATATGAGATGTGTGTGTGTGTGTGTGTGTGTGTGTGTGTGTGTGTATTTAACAGCAATATCAATTATACATAAATTTGACACATATGCACTGTCCCAAAAGTTCCATTCCATCCAATGAGATGCCACTGCATGGCCTGATTTCAGGACTCTTCTGCCTGTGCTGCTCAGTGTTTCTGCAACATTTCAAAAGTCATGGCTTATCCCAGAACTAGACTAGGAAAAAGAAGTAAGTTTTATGGACATTTTAAAAAATATCTGATAAATTCAGGTGCACCCTTCATCTAATCCCAAGGCTTTTGGCCAGCCAGGATGAGCCCTTCATGAAATGAGACTAATACATCTCTGTTTCTTTGGTTATACTTGACCAAGCTTTTCAAGGGGCCCATTTACATGGCAGGTTTAATCCCAGGAAGATTCTAAAAATCATGATCTTGAATCTGCCCCTCATTGTTCCCATGATTTGTTTTGTTGTTTAAACATACCTCCTTCCGGGGAAAGGGGCACACAGCAGAGCTGAATTTTGATTGGTCGGACTTTGGAGGGGGCGGGCTTGCAAAGCAAGCCTGGCGATTCTGGATCTGCAAGTTTTGTATGGGCCTGGGAAGGATCCTCCACTGGCTCCAAAGCCCAGCTGGGAGAAGCCCCCCCAACAGCTCTTCCCTCCCACCCCACTGCTGCTGCTGCTGGAGAGGTGGGGGGGTTTCTTCTGCCTTTCCCCCACTGCTGCTTCTCCCTCCATTTCCCCCCTTTCCCCATTTGCCCCAGCAGCCAGAGAACAGGGAAGAGAGGGGGAGCAAGGAGGGAGAGGCTGCGGGGGGGGGGGAAGGCAGACAATGGGACTGTCAGTCCCATTGCCCACCTGTCCTCTGCTGCAGCCTCTTCCTCTGTTTCCCTCCCCTTCCCTGTTCACCCCAGCAGGCAGAGAGTGGGGAAGAGAGGGGGGAGCAAGGAGGGAGAGGCTTCAGTGGGGGAAAGGAGGACAATGGGACTATTAGTCCCATTGCCTGCCTGTCCTCCACTGTAGCCTCTTTCTCTGTTTTCCCCCACGTCCCTGTTTGCCCCAGCAGCCTGCGAACGGGGAAGAGAGGGCTGAGAGGGAAGAGCTGCCATGGGTGCGGGGATTTCTTCATGACTAACAGTCACAGAGAAAGCTCCCCGCCCATGGCTAGGGGAGGTGGGATGGGGGATGTCTGGCTTGCTCAGCCTTCCCCTGTCTCACTGCTGACTATGACAGCTTCTTACACCAAGGGAACAGTCCCTCGGTGGAAGAAGCCTCTTCAGTCAGTGGTGAGCTGGAAGAAAGGGTCAGCTAGGGGAGGGGAGAGACCTCGCCTGGCTCTCAGCTGGCTGCAGCTTCTGCCAGCTGGCTTTGAAGCCAGCAGAAGACCCTACAGAGGGCCATACAAAAATGGCGGATCAAGAACTGCAAGGCTTCCCTTGCAAGTCCGCCCCCTCCAAAGTCCGACCAATCAGAAATCATCCCATTTCCTGGGATGGTTCCTGATTGTTCATACAACCAATAGCCCAAGTTGTCCCGGACTTTCCAAAAAAGGTCCTGGGCATCAGTTACATGAAAGTTTTTATCACAGGGAGAAACAGGATTTCCTGATCCCGAGTCAGTCCCTTGTTGTTTACACAATTGTCACTGGATGAACAATATCCTGGGATTGTTGTTTACATGACAACCTTTCCTTTGACAAAAGCAAGATCCCGAGACATAGTATCCTGTGGTTTTTTTGTTTACATGGGAAAAGGTTCTGGGATTATTATTTTTTTAGCTGTCAGTCAAGGATGCGATTACTCATTTTTTCACAACCTCGGTGACGTACTTCCTTTAGAGTTTCCCACCACGAGCAATGCTATTGGCTGCCACAAATGTTTGTTCAAGCTTCTACACTGGTCAGAGAAGGAGGGCAAAGGCAACCCCCTCTGCACAATTTCATTAAAAAAAACAAACCCTGATGGGCTTGCCACAGAGGTTAATGCCCAAAAAATGTTAAAATCCATTTAAAAGGAGAATACTGGCACAGACGCACAAGGCATTTTAAAACACAAGCCTTAGTTGGTGCAGGGGATGCCGAGAGAAGTCAAAAGCAGAGCTGACCAGAGCCCCGCGTGCCTGCTTTGCTTTCAGCTGGGAAGCCGAGTGCAGGGGATGTGGGGGAGGGAATGAATGAGGCGATCAGGAGCCCAGAGGTTTGCAGTGTGAAAGTCCCTTTAAAAAATAAACCCTCCATGCAGGGGAGGGGCAGGTTAGAGCTGAGGGGTTTGCAGTGTAAAAATCCATTGAACAGGGTGACTTATGGCACACACACACCTTTGTACAGCTAGGAAGGAAGCCTTTGCTTTCAGCCGGTGAGGCTGAATCTATTGAATGGGTGACTGAGCCCTCCTTCTCTGATCTCTGAGATGGCCCCTGGTCACCTCAATTTCCGGCCATCTCCTGCTCCCTAGATATTTTGTCCCGGTCTGTTCACATATCCGATTTTCCGCAGCCTCCCAAGACTTTTTTAAAAACACGGGACAACGGTGGCATGGATAGTCCCACTGGTTGAGGGATATAAAGTGCTCCCCCTCCTGAAAAGCTCGAGACCATCATGCAGGACATGTGAACTACCAGAGATTAACATGAATTCATCTCACTACATTTTCATCGTGTAAATGGCGCCCTGGAAAATAGAGGGATGGAAAGTCACGGATTAACTTTTTTTGTTTTTTTTTTTTTTGCTACCCCTCCTTCCGAATAGTGCATGGTGTGTGCGAACCAATAGGGTTCAACACAAATTCTTCTCGAGGTTTTTGGGGTTTTTTTGCCATGTAAACAGGCCCTTGGAAACTTCCCAAGTTAAAGATAACAAAGGTTCTACCTTGGAAGCGCCTACGCCTAGGTAATGAATAGTTCTTACTGTTCTTCCTCATATTTAATCTACTATGCTTCCCTTTAATTTAATCCCTTTGTTTTATATTAAAGCCACATTCAGAATGAATCAGACAGTTCAAGGGTGTGTTTGTGTGTGAATCAATGTCTGCAAGCTTAGCTCTGTTACTTAGAGAATCCACCTCTGCTTATGAAAACCACCTGGTTTCATGCATGTCATTCCTTGCTATAGTTGCTCATCTGGCCCAATGCACTGCCATTTTCCTGGGATGGTTCTGGGCACTTACAAATCCATTTATTTATTTATTTTAAATATCCTACCACTTTTCTCTCAAATGGGATTCAAAGTGGCTTACAGTATAAATTAAAATAAAGCAGTTAAAACAATATGAAGTACAAAAGTTTTTAAAAAGCATTAGAAATACGTTCAGTTAAAACACTGTTTTAAAAACATTACAATTTGAAACAACACACTTATAATACAGAATACATATTACATATTCTCTCTCTCTCTGGCTTTTCTTTGTAAATGAAGATTCAGGAAGGACTCATCCCACGCTTTCTGCAAGCGCGCTGATGACTAAAAAGGCCAATCTGAGATAAACAAGTCCGGTTGCAGAAAGCACAGCAGAAGGTGTCCTTGGGTGATGTTTCCGGGTTGTGATTCTTTCTGCATTGTCGTTTCTCTTCAAGACTTGTTCGGCGTGAGTTCTCAAATAAGGCTGCAGCATTGTGGATAGTGTGTCTCCATGCCTCCCGATGTGAGGCCAGGGTGGACCATTGTTGGTGATCAATTTGGCCAAGCCTGAGATGTTGTTTCAGGGAGTCCTTGTATCGCTTTTTTGGAGCACCCCTCTTATGCTGACCCGTGGCGAGATCACCGTAGAGTAGTATTTTGGGGAGGCGATGGTCCTCCATCCTAGAAACGTGCCCTGCCCACCACAGCTGTGTTCTCAATATCATGGCCTCAATGCTGGTGATCTCTGCTTGCTCAAGGACAGCAACATTCGTCACATAGTCTGTCCAGTGTATACTTAGGATTGTGCGTAAACAGCACTGATGGAAGCGTTCGAGGAGTCGTAAGTGGTGGCAATAGGTGAGCCATTTTTCAGACCCACAAAGGAGAATAGACAGTACAATGGCTCTATACACACTGATTTTTGTGCTTCGCCTCAGGTGTTTATTACCCCAGACTCTTTTGTAAAGTCTTCCAAATGTGCTATATGGCAGCAGGGCGTCAAGGATAAATGATAATTCAAAAGCAGTACACAAAAATACTTACCCCGCCTCTCTCAATTCACTGCAGTGGAATAGTCTCTGGCTTCAGTACCTGGCAAAAGAAACAGTTCCCAGTTTTGCTCTGCTCATCTGGAATGCCCCTGAAAACTCACCAACAGGGAATGTAGTTGAGATTCTTCAGTGAAACTGCTATAACACAGACCTCTCCTGTGATTAGCTGTCAATCTTGGCAACTCATTCTCTATTAATTTAGCTATTGAATTTAGCCTACTTAATGGGCCAGTCGACAGGAAGGGGGGAAAAAAGGACTGCTCCACATTAATAGCAAGTTGCAGCAGCTGCAACCTGTCTTAATGGTTTTACAGCCTCCCTAAACTTCCTATGCCTGTAGCTGAGATGGCGGCTGTGAGTGGGTTACTCCTGTTTTTGAATCTGCCACTGCCAAACTTTTAAAAAAAACACAACACTTTATATGGTACGCACAAGCAATATTCCACCTTTCCCAAAAACAAAGAAAGAGAGTACAAACCTCCATTTTATCACCTTAGCAATCACTCACTAAAGCGAAAATCCAACATGGCAGCAGCAGGTGCTTACCCTGTAAGCCAGCCCACCCCTGTGCTTATTCAACCAATCAGGTTTGCACCATGTTCTGCATTGGGAAGCGATCCATGTTGAATCTCCTGACTTAACGTGAGAAAATGCACAGATCTCTGGAGCTTTTTTTTTTTTTTTAGTTAATATTTTTATTTCATTTTCATTTTAAATAAAAAACACAGAAAACACACATGTTTCACATTCACATTTTACATTCCCATCCTTTTTATCCTTTCAGTTCAAGATCATTCCCCAAAGCTTTACACTTAACTTCAACATTTACAACATTTATCACAATATACTCCCTTTTCGCTTCTTATCTTGTGTTATAATTACATACCTCTTCTCCCCCTCTTCCCCACTTGCTATCTTGATTCTGTTGCGGCTTCACCTATTTTAACTTTTCATTCATATCTTTACAATTTTAGTACTATTATAGAGCTTCTCCTTTCCAAGTTAAATTTCAATATTTACTATTACACTATCACCCCAGATTTCTTTCCAGAGCGGAGTTACTATTTCCCAGTCTTTATACTTTTTATAAGTCTTCTCTCCTTCTAACAACATCGTCAATTTATCCATCTCATACATCTCATATAACTTTAAAAACCAACCTTCCACTGTCAGAGTTTGTTGGCTTTTCCAACTTTTGGCAAGATTAATCCTTGCAGCTGTTATCATATATAGGAGAATCCTTGAATAATTCCCTTTTTTCCATTGTGTTACGTTATGAAGCATATTTAATAGATATATCTCTGGATCACAATTATAATCCACTTCTAAGGTTTTAATGATAATCTTATGAATCTTATTCCAATACTTCTTTATTTCTTCGCATCTCCACCACATATGATAGTAAGTACCTCTATTCTTCTTGCATCTCCAGCATATCTCTGAAGTATTTTTATATATTCTCGATAGTCTTTCTGGCGTCAAGTACCATCTATACAGAGACTTATAATAGTTTTCTTTTAAGTTATAGCTTCTTGTAAATGCTAAATTCTTGTTCCATACTCTTTCCCAATGTTCCAATTGAATTTCGTAACCTAAATCTTGGGACCATTTTATCATATATGTTTTTATTCTTTCTTGTTCTAAATTTATTTTTAATAACAGCTTGTAGATTTTAGATACAGTTTTCTCCCTTCCTCCTTGCAAGATTTTATCAAATTCCGTTGTCTCAAATTCGATTTCATCTACCTTTATGTCTTTCTTAAACTTCTCTGTTAATTGTATGTGAAGAAACCAATGACAGTCTATGCCTCCCTCTTTTAATTCTTCTTGTGTTTTCATCCTAACTATTCTTCCATCTCGTCTCAATACCGCTCTATAGGTCAACCACCTATCATTATATAGATTTTCTCTTTTGTGAAAGGCCTCATGCGTTGACAACCATAAAGGTATTCTTGGGCAGAGTATTTTCTTATATTTCATCCAAACTCTTATTAGTGCACGCCTGACATAATGATGTTGAAATTCCTTATGGACTGATGCCTTATCGAACCACAGATAAGCGTGCCAACCAAATCGTAGGTTGAAACCCTCCAGCTGTAAAAGCCTATTGTTGTCCAACCTAATCCATTCCAGAACCCATTCTAGGCTGTTTGCATGATAGTATAGCTGAAAATCTGGAAGGCCAAGCCCACCCCGTTCTTTCGCATCAATTAACGTCTTCCTCTGTACCCTGGGCTTTTTCCCTATCCAGATAAATCTTTGTAAGTCTCTATTCCACTTCTTAAATATATTATCGTTAGTTATAATTGGGACATTCTGAAACAGATATTGTAATCTTGGCAGGATATTCATTTTTACTGTAGATATTCTACCTAGCAGCGAGAGCTCCAATCCGCTCCATTTATTTAAGTCCTCCTTTATTTTATTCCATGTCTTTATATAATTGTTTTCTAATAGATCTGAGTTCTTATTTGTTAGTATTATTCCTAAGTATTTTACTTTATCCTCTGACTTAAGTCCTGTTAATTCCCTCATTTTTTGAATTTCTTTTTTACTTAGATTCTTGTTTAGTAGAACTGTCTTTTCCTTATTTATCTTTAATCCCGCTAAAGTCCCAAATTCTTCTATAACTACCATCAACTTCTGAACATTCTCCAGGGGATTATCCAATATGAAAACCAAATCATCAGCATACGCTTTATACTTAAATTCTTGTTTTTGTACTACCAATCCTTTTAAATTTTGATCTAATCTTATTTTGCGATTTAACACTTCTAGAACTGTTATAAACAATAATGGCGACAGTGGGCATCCTTGTCGGGTTCCCCTATTAACTTGGCACACTTTCGATCTTTCTCCATTTATTATTATCTGTGCCTCCTGTTTATCATATATTTTCTGAACCCATTTTATGTAATTTTCCCCTAGGTTCATCTGTTTTAATACCTCAAAGAGAAATTCCCATCGCACATTATCGAATGCTTTTTCTGCATCCGCGAATATCATACTCAGCTTCTTTTCATTGTGCTTCTCATAGTATTCCAGTATATTTAGCAGTGCTCTTACATTGTCCTTCGTTTGTCTTTTTGGCAAGAACCCATTCTGGTCTTCTCCAATCCACTCTTTTAGAATCTCCTTAAGTCTTTCTGCCAATATATTTGTAAATATCTTATAATCAATGTTTAAGAGGGATATTGGCCTATAATTTGCTGTAGATGTTGCATCCTTCCCCTCTTTTAGGATGAGAGTTATATTAGCCTGTTTCCAAGATTCTGGGAGTTTCCCCTTATTTATCTCATTAAATAGCCTATATAACGGGTTTATCAATTCGTTCTCGAATACTTTATAATACAAAGTGGAGAACCCGTCCGGGCCTGGGGCTTTGCCTATTTTCATTTTTTTTATTGCAGTACTTATTTCTTCTTTTGTAATTTGTTTATTTAATTCTATTCTTTGCTCATTTGTTATCCAGGGTATTTTTTCTCTTTGTAGATATCTTTTTATATCTTCTTCAATTTCCTTTGTATTTGGATATTTTTCATATAGCTTTGCATAGTATTCGTAAAAGATATTCATGATATCTTTTTGTCTAGTAAACGATCCTTTGACGGTATTTATCTCTGTTATTAATTTTTTCTCTTTCTCTTTTCTCAATTTGTACGCCAACCATTTCCCTGGCTTATTCGAGTGTTCAAAGTATCTTTGATTAGTGTATTTTAGCTTTTTACTTATTTCTACCATCATTTCTGTGTCAAACTGTCATTTAAGGATTTCTAATTCTTTCTTTACCTTATTATTTTCTGGGTGTAATTTAAATTCTTTTTCTTTCTCCAAAACCATGTCCCGAATCTTCTTCTCTGCCTCCCTTTTTTTTCTTTTCCTCTCAACCTCTTGTTGTATAAAGTACCCCCTAATGACTGCTTTCCCAGCGTCCCATACTGTACTTATATCTACTCCTTTATCCAGATTTTCCTCAAAATATTGTTTCAATCTTTCCTTCACTCTTCCTATGACCATGTTACTTTTAATTAACATGTCATTTAGTCTCCAATTATATTGTCTTTCTTGCCATCCTAATTCCAACATCACTGGACAGTGATCGGAGATTATTTTTTGCCAAATCTCTACTCTCCTTATCTCTTTTTGGAGTGATTTCGATGTCAGAAACATATCTATTCTAGACCAACATTTATGTCGGTCCGAGAAGAATGTATAATCTCTTTCCGCTTTATGCTTTAGTCTCCAGATATCATGCACTGCTAACTGATCCATTATTTCCCACACTACTTTGGGGAGTTTCCCTTGTTTACTTTTCTTTGATGTTATCGTCGATCTATCCAGCCTTAAATCCAATACTCCGTTCCAATCCCCTGCTAATATGTAATCTGCATAATCATATTCATGTATTTTCCCCAATAATTTCGTGAAGAATTCCTTTTTATTTTCTTGGGGTGTGTAAATACCCACCACTAGTATTTTCCTCTCTAATATTTTAATCTCTATTCCCAGATAATATCCATTCACGTCATTAAATATTTCTTTCGACTGATATTTTTTATTAACATATATCGCCACACCTCTCTTTTTTTTGTCATAATTTGTCACATATAACTCTCCCAACTTTACATTTCTAATATGTCTCCAATCTTGTTTCCTAATGTGTGTTTCCTGTAAACATGTTATGTCAATCTTCTGTTTCTCCAAATAGTGAAATATTTTTCTCCTTTTCAATGGTGTATTTAGACCTCTTACATTCCAAGTCAATATCTTTTCTATCATCTCTGTATCTTTATTTTACTCTTTAATGACTTTTAAATTTCTAACTTATTATTTATTCAAAGACTTCCTCTTCTGAATTTTCAACTTCACCTATCTCCTCCTGTTCTGACTCTCCTGTCTCCTCTTGTTCTTCTAATTCCTCCTCTTCCTTCCCCAATTCTCCTCTTAATATTTCTTTCTCTTCCTCTTCTATTCCCTTGTCTTGTTCGCCTAACTCTCCCTGGCTGTCTTCCCTTTCTCGTTCCAAATCTTTCCCTTTGTCTCTCTTTTGTCCGGATTGTTGTGTTTGTTCTTTGACACTATTCCTTTGTTCTATCTCTTCTTTGTCAATTACACGATCTCCCTGTAGCTTCTTTAGGAATTCTTTTGCTTTGTCTATAGTGTTTATCACAATATTCTTACTCCTATATTTAAATGTTATTCCTTCTATTTTATTCCACCTGTATGAGATTTCTTTTCTGCGTAACGCCTGTGTTATCATACTATAATCCTTTCGCTTTTTCAGAACTTGTGTTGGCAAATCTTTATAGATTTTTACCTCTTCTCCTTCTATAATTAGCTCCTGATTAAAACTTTGTTGTATAACTATATCTTTTACCCTTTCTCGTAAAAAATATATCACAATATCTCGTGGTATTTTTTTCTTTCTTGCAATCCATGAATCTATCCTGTACAGCTTATCCACCTCAACGTCTAGCTGTTCAGGAGACCATCCAATGTAGTCTGCTAACACAGGTATAATTCTTGTTGATAACTCCTCATTTTGTTGTTCCTTTAGTCCCCTTATTTTTATACACTTAGACCTATTTCTTATCTCCTGAATTATTTTCTTATTGTTCTCTCGTTCTGCTTGTGCTTCAAGCTGTTCAGTTCTTTTTTCCAAGTCTCCCGTCTTAATTTGTAATTCTTGTACCTCATTACTTATTTTAACTATGTTTTTTGTAGTCTCTTCCAATTGCATCCCAGATTTATCTAATTGTTTTTGAATATCAATTCTTATTTGAATAAGAAATGAGATCTCTGGAGCTTTTTAAAGAAGTCGGAGAAAACCACAAAAACTTTTCTTGTGTAGTTTTTGCTCTTTTTGGCTCCCTTCCTTCACAATACCATGAGACAATGTGGGATCCCATTAAGACAGCTCATTTTCTGAGCGAATTTTGTGAGGGGTATTTTCACTGTGTGGACAACCCCCTTATCTATTATTTTGCCTAACAGTCACTGAGTCATCCTCTAATTCTTTTCTTATTTTGTTCAGGCCTTAGCAGGAAATGTTGGGTTCCAGCTAAATTTTCCCACCCTTCTTTTACATTCCTTCTGATGTGCCAGGTTCTTCCTGCTTTCCCCCAAAAGATTAAGTTGTGATTTAACCAATCACAATAGAAATCTGCCTTATACAGAATCAGAAAAAGCAGAAACTCAAGAACATCTGACGGGATCCACAGAAGAGACAAGAGGCATATCTCAAAAGGCTCAAAGGACGGTCATTTTGGTTATTAACAGTAAAGTCTGATGTGTTTCGGCCTATATGTACTGCCAAGGCCTTTCTCAGGGGACTATTTAGAATCAAACTTCAGAAATTTCTGAACCAGAAACTCAAACAAGTTGTCCAGTAATTGCAGTTTGATTGCAAATAGCCCCATACCCTCCAGCTGTTCCTGTTGGGCAGGGACAATCCCAATTAATCCTCTGCTATCCCACTTTTCTAGCTGCTTTCAAAATGTCCCAGTTTTCCCCCCACCTCCCACTTTTCTTCTCAGCTGATTTCAATTGCTACAAACAGAGTTTAAGGTGCAAAAGTAGTTTGCACTTAATGAACTCAGCAGGGAAAGGAGAGAGCTCCTAGCTTGTGTGTTCTTCCTCATTTACAACTTCAGTTATCTTGACCACACTGTGATGTTGCTTGGCTATACGTATCCCAGTTTTCATCTGGTATGTCCACCCAACCTGAAGAAAGCCTTAAGAGAACATATAGATCAAAGTGCTTTTGGCTTTTCTACTAATATACCAGATCCAAACATTGGTCTATCTACATCACTACTCTTTCTACACTGACTGGCAGCAGTAATATGAAAATAACACCTGCTCGCTCCAAATACATTGGGCTCGATAAGATATTTCTACTGGTTGGTTGAGTTTCTAATCACATCATTTCAACCTGGCCCTTTCTTTTCATGCTCCACATTGCTCCCAGCAATCTTGCCCTATGCATCCAGGCAGGATTCTGGGCACCACAATTCAGGAAGGATATTGATAAGCTGGAATGTGTCCAGAGAAGGGCGAATAGGATGGTGGGAGGTCTGGAAGCCATGCCCTATGAGGAGCAGCTTAGGGAGCTGGATATGTTTAGCTTGGAGAAGTTTAAAAGGTGATATGATAGCCATGTTTAAATCTTTGAAGGGATGTCATACTGAGGATGGAGCAAGCTTGTTTTCTGCTGCTCCAGAGACTAGGACATGGAGCAATGGGTTCAAACTATAGGAAAAGAGATTCCACCTCAACATTAGGAAGAACTTCCTGATGGTAAGAGTTGTTCGGAAGTGGAATACACTGTCTCATACTGTGGTGGAGTCTCTTTCTTTGTTTGGGGTTTTTAAAACAGAGGCTGGATGGCCATCTGTCGGAAATCATTTGATTATATATTCCTGCATGGCAGAAGGTTGGACTGGATGGCCCTTGTGGTCTCTTCCAACTCTATGATTCTATGATTCTATGATTGCAGCACATGTTGGAAACCCAACAAAAAGAAAAGCTGCTTGGGAGTGGGAAAATTGTGAGGGGGGAAAATCACCCCCTTCTGTACTGCTGCTACTCCCAAATGATCCTCATCACATCTCCCCAGCCCAAAAGCACTGGCCAAAATGATCCATTTATTTCCAGTTCATGCTCCTCTATAGAACATGTTGTTTGAGCTCAGTAGCTGTGCAAATTTAGTCATCTAGCCTATTGTGCATCTAGCCAGAAGGGGGAAAGCAAATATAATTGGTTGCTTTTATACACTGGCAGTAATAATCATTTTCCAGTTGTTGTTTTTTTTCTTGCCTTCTTTTTTCACAGTGGCAAGCCACCTACCTCCTCCACTGCTGATGCAGAAATCATGGAACAGCAGACCCACGGATTGGAAAGTGAATTTTATTACACCGGTGGGCCTGACTGGAATATCTTCCAAAGAGTCAGAACCCCGAATCATGACTACAGAAAACCTTTATACAGTTTAATTCCCTCCTCCTCTTTGTTGTCAGCAATTTCTCTGCAACAATTGTTGATAGTTCAGAAAGTACAAGGCAAAATAGCTTAGGAACATGTAGGTACAGTTCGACCGTTATCAGAGAAAGAATTTGTTTACCTTAGCTTATCATATGTTTTTGGAACATAGAGTTGATTAGTAAGAACATTGACTAGGTCTGAGAGTTGCGAGGAAAAAGACTTTGCAGACTTCCAGAGTCTCATGGGCTGTCTAGTCTGACCCCAAATAGTAATTGTAAGTAACAGCATTCAGCAAATAGACATTAGAGTCTACATGGCCTCTACACTGCTGAGGGGGAAATCCTTTTAAAAAGGACTTGGAAGTTTTGTGTTGTTTTCTCTTTTCTGTATGAAACCAAAAGGAGGTAGTTAATGATATCAGATCTCATTGTAAATCTAAAACTTGACCTCATTGCTTTCTTTTTCTTCTTTAAACACAGAACAAAACCAGGAAGCATATCACCATAGTAAAGTCAACCCTCTGGAGATATTTATCAGCAGATAAATAAACAAACCCAATAGGAATGGCATTTAGAGTTCAAATTGCACTTCCGGACAATGCAGTGGCAGGGTTCAGGGGAGGAAACACCCAAAAGGTCAACAAAATGGTGAAGGAAGAGTGTCCAGGGGCTGTAGTGCTTTCACGCATCAGTGGTGGGTAGTTTATACGGTAATTGTTTACACAGCTATATTTTGTGGCGTTCCCACAGCCAAATGTGGTGGGGGCATGGCCAAGCATTGGAGAGGGAAAGGAATGCCATAGGAATGCCTGCCCTGGCCCCAACTCCGTGCTGAACAGCTTAGAAACTTTTATTCCTTGCTTGAAACAGCATTTTCTTCCAAATACAGGAAAGCCAGAGAGAGGGGGGGGGGGAAGAGCAGTTCAGCTTGCTACAGCCCTTCCTGAAATCGTTTCTCTCCCTCCCCCACGCACAGGAAAAAAGTTGACGAACTGAGGTTTTACATACTTTTGAAACAGCAGAGAAGGTGAGAAGGAATGCTCCCTGAATGAAAATAGTTGGGAATCCTTTTTGTTTGCAAACTGGCTTGCAAAATAGCAGACAGGATTTTTGCAAGTTTCCTCTAAACGCTACAGTCTTTCCTCCCTCCCTGCCCCTCTTTTGAGCCCACCCCTGCATCATCAACCAATCACAATGCAGCTCTGCTTTAACCCTTAGCGGAATGCTAGTTTACACTGCAAATAAAGCACTACATTGCAAATATACCGGCAAAAATAGCGGCATGCCCTGCCACGCTATATTTGGGTGTTTTACCTTCCCCCCTTCTGAATGAGGCGATGCTGTGCTGCGATCCGTGGGAACTATGAACTATCTTAGCGGTATATTTAGGGGAATATTTGCCCGTGTAAACCACCCCCAGAAAACAGGCTAGCCAAAGGATAGTGCCAAGCCATAAGAAAAGCAGTTAGGAAGGATGGGTGGATAGAGCATGCAGAGGCCCAGAACAAAATGGGAATGTGAAAGGAATTGAAGTGACTAAGGAGAAGACCATGAATGGATTATCAGATTTTTTTTTTAAAAAAATAACATTGTTATTTAATTATTTTTAAAGTTTTGTAAGCTAATATTTTAGCTTATTCTTTCTAAAAAAATTGTAAGCTGCCTTGAATCCCATCTCAGGAGAAAGGTGGGATATGAATGCAACAAACAAACAAACCTGATTTTGTTTAGATTTTCTCAGGAATGGAAGGGTTCACCCTTGTATTTGAATATTTTCCTAATGGCACTTGAGAAATTTCCTGTTTCTCAGGTTGTTGACCTTGTTGGAGTCTTTTTGATTTCTGGAATGGGAAATTATTAGGACAGTTCCTTTTAGGACACTTGCTCCTAAATGTATGAGCAGGCCGCAATCCTATGGTTCCTGGGCTGGCATTCTATAGGCCATAGCAATGTTGGAGCACTGCCTAAGGTAGAAGAATGTAGCACTGTTGCTTCTCTTGTGACTTTCTTCCCTCTCCCCAGTTCTTCATAATGGGAGCTTCTCCTCAGCATGAGACAGCTTTCATTGCCTTGGTGGATGATCTATACAGGGAACTCAACAGGGGAAGTGTGTCCCTGTTGGTTCTGCTGGACCTCTCAACGGCTTTTGATACCATTGGCCATGGTATCCTTCTGGGACAACTCTCTGGGATGGGACTTGGGGCACTGTTATGCAGTGGTTCTGGTCTTTCTTGGAGAGGCAAACTCAAAAAGTGGTGCTAGGGGATTCCTGTTTGATGCCCTGGCCATTGGCCTGTGGGGTCCCTCAGAAGTCTGTTATGCAGCCCCTCTATTTAACATCTACAATGAAAAACCAGTTCATTCAGACTGAATTACACAGGATCCAGCTTCCAGGCCACTTGCAATTTCATTTCATGAATTCATTTCATGAATAAGAAGACCCCACAAAATTCATTTTCTAACAAGATAATGAATGTGGAAAGGCCTGGTCTAAACTGGATGGCCCTTGTGGTCTCTTCCAACTCTACAATTCTATGATTCTATGAAATGAGTCACTAGTTTTCTGTCCAGTAGAGCTAGCCATTTAGGACTTTATCAGATTACTCCCCCCCCCCATATATGTTCTTTGGTTGGCATATTTTGTGGTGTTGTATGCTGGCAAAAGACCCACCGCCAGACCTACCTGAGGAGCAGCAATGAGGCATCCCTAGCATAAACGGAGCACAAATTGAGCTCCATTTACTTCTGGGGTTGAGATCTTACCAATTCTCGTGAGAAGACACGAGCGTGGCAAATTAAAAAAACAAAACCAAAATAAAGACATAAAATGTTCACATAAGCACAGAATACACTTTAAAAGTCTCAAGTACACTGGGGGCAGGAGATTCATAAAAAGATCATCCCCTACATGGCTGTCATGATCTCACCCAGAAGTGTTCTGTCATTGATGCTGTATCCATGTGAGCATCATGATGCAAAGTTTCAAACAAAGTGCCACAGCAGATCTATTGACGGCTTGGCCCGTCAATAAAAAAAGAACAGCTTTTGGACAATATATGATCGCAATCGTCTGGTATGCATACACTTTTGCGTTCATTAGATGTCGTTATGACACCATATTTGTCTGGTCTGATAAAGCCCCCAGTTTCTCATATGGACTGAAGGGATATGCACATGATACCAAACAAGAATTTATATCACAACAGTACTCATATTTTATTTTTTTTTTTGGTTGGGCTGTTTTCCTGCCTTGTCCCACACCCCTGTGGCAGGCTACTTGTACCAGTGGTTGGCAAATAAAATCAACAAATAACAGAGCTAGGAGCCTTTGTCTTGTTTTTCTGCCATAAATTCAGGACCAAAGTGTGTGTGTGTGGGGGGGGGAGGCTAACAAAATGGTAAAACCATCCCTCAGTGAATTGCATGGAAAATATTTTGACTCATCTTTTACAGACACCATCTGGAGGGCCATAGATTCTTCACTCCTGCCTTAGGGAAATCTACATGCCTCCCTATCTGAAAGGGGTAGTTGTATTAGTCTGTTGATATTAATACAACAAAGAGCTCTTTGAATGGGGTAAATGTGTCAGGAGATTGTAGTATTTGTTCTTGTAGTTTTCAGGTTTTTATTCAATGTTTCTATTGTCCAGGACTATTTTCTGAAAATTCTTGACACCAGCTGAAGCATTTAATTTCCCACTCTCAAGTGTGTTTCTCTTTAATTTCAAGGTATTTTGAAACAATATGTTCTCTTCTCTCTCACTCTTTTTTTTTTTTAATCAGTTCATTTAGGCTGAATTACACAGGATCCAGCTTGCAGGCAACTTGCAGTATCACTTCATGTTATAACTTCACTTCATGAAATAAACATCATTTAATTCTCATGTTTTAACAAGAACTATGGTATAAATCAACCAATGTCACTTTGACATCATGAGAAAGCTTTTCATGAGGTTTCCCAGCTACAGGATTACTTCTGAATAAAGTATAAGGTTGTTTCAGATTACTGCATGTCAGGGCTGATCATCGTTTTGAAAAATGCCAGCAGATAGTAATATTGTGAGAAACTATTCAGTCATTTCCTATGTTCCTAAAAACAATAGCTGAGGTCTGAGTATGCAGTCCGAAGCATCTCTGTGTAGTCTTCTTGATCCCAGTGGGACTTTGTGCAAATGTGTTAACATTTTACTGCACACAAATAACAAAGTTTTATTATATTTATTAGTATTATATCGTGCCTTCATCCTAAGGCTGGAAAATGAAGCAGTTCATAGCAGAAATTTAAAACAATAATTAAAGTGCTATCACAATTAAATGTCTGGCACATCCATTTAGACTCAGATATT
Organism: Gambelia wislizenii; assembly: GCA_030847615.1. Classification (NCBI taxonomy): domain Eukaryota; kingdom Metazoa; phylum Chordata; class Lepidosauria; order Squamata; family Crotaphytidae; genus Gambelia; species Gambelia wislizenii. Next base: position 43,151,189 of record JAUMIR010000002.1, read on the forward strand.
AAAGGCCTGCTAGAAGAAAAAAAGGTTTTGGCCTGGCAGCTTAAGGACAACAAGGAGGGAACTACTATCAGAAGAGAGTTCCTTAATCTAAAATCAGTCACTGAAAAATACAAGGTCTGTCTACTAAATAATGAGACTGTGTTTCTACCTTTCAGACAAATCAGGAAGAACTGATTGTGAGCGCTTGAGTGTGAACTTGAACATGTCTGAACCTGCATGACAAAGATCAACACTCTTGGCCATTCAGTTAATTGTCAGTCATCATTTAAAGCAGCTGTGTTGTCTGTTGTGTGCCAGAAAAATGCTAAGTTTAAATGTTGAGCAAAGTGTCAATTTGAAATGTTTAGTAAAACCAAGCACAACACCAATGGAATCTTTTAAAATGCTTACTGAGGCCTACAGGGAAGACTGCATGTCTCATGCACAAGGAAATTTGTGCTGACATTCTGTAGCAACTTGAGGCGGACCGAAACCTTTTTCAAAAAACCATCACTTGTGATGAAACCTGGATCTCCCATTACGAACCTGAGACAAAACGACAGTCAATGCACTGGGGGGAAAAACCATCATCACCACGAATGAAAAAAAGCATGTCAAAGCAAGTCCACATTCAAAGCTATGCTCATTGTGTGTGTATATGTGTACTTTTTTTACATCGAAGGTGTAATCTTGGCAGAACGGGTTCCAGAAGGCAGAACAGTGAACCAGCATTATTATTAGGAAGTTTTGACAAAGCTGAGAGAAAGAGTCAGGAAAAAGAAGGCCAGAACTTTGGAGCAATGGTTTCATTCTTCATCAAGACAATGTGCCAGCTCACACAGCACTTTCTGTGAAGCAAATTTTGGCCAATAAACACATTACTACACTTGAACATCCTCCATATTCACCAGATTTGGCACCCTACAACTTTTTATTTTCCCTAAAGTGAAATTGGTGCTTAAAGGAACATGTTTTGATTCAATTGATGCAGTAAAGAAGAAAACGGCAGATGTGTTGAAACAGCTGACAGAAACTGATCTGCTCCATGTCTTTGACCAGTGGACAACAAGACTGCATCAGCATGTGAGTGTGAAGGGTAAGGGGAAGTGTGAAAGGGACAAGCATTAGAATTGTAATACATATAAATAAAGATGGGTTATTGTATCAGTCTTGTTATTTAATAGACAGACCTCATCTTTGTTGAAAGAGGGTGTGTATGTGTCAGGATAGCACAACTGCAAAAGCAGACTGCTGAAGCCTCTCCTAACTTGTTTCTTCCTCATTGTTAACGTTTGCCATCTTGATCGCACTCAAGATGTTGCTTGGCCACATGTATCCTAATTTTTATCTGTGAAATATTTGGAGAGTATGCAACAGCTGCATCAGCAGCCTATGAAAAGAAGTACTTTACATCAGATTAATGTCCTTTTTATTTGCATTTTCTGTTTGTACAGTTTGTTCTGTTTTCTTATGGAAAACCTACCAGAAGGAGAGGACGACAACTATATAAACTGTGCCTTGGAATGATGAGAACAAGAACTAAGGCCTGAAGGTTGGTCATTTCACGTGAATAAAGACCCTGGTTCACAGACTTTGTGATGGGATTTTGCAGGTGTAAGGAACCCACAGTTGTGAGACCAGTTTGCCCTTGGGGATAAAATAATTGGAACCAGACTGGAAGAAGACTAGGGAAGGATGGTTTAGGCAGGGACCTTAAATTCTGGCTCACCAAGTCTATAAAACTCAGCTTGATTGTGTATATGTCTTCTCAGGAATAAATCTGAGCAGAACAGGCTTCCTGCCTTGCAACCCACAGCTCAGTTCCATGCAACAGCTTTTCTGCCTGCATGGCTTAGCTCAGTTTCATCCAGGGTACATGCTGATATACCTGTAAAGATCCTCTTACCTACCATTATCTGGAGAAAGGTGGAAAAGAAATTTGTGGTCCAGGTGGTGAGCTTTTGTGGGTTAGTTCCTGTCTGTGACGTTTCTGGCTCTGCTCTATACCCTGCAGGTGGGATTTCCCTTAATTTCCTCTGTTTCCCACTTTTCCCTTGTCTGTAGTCATTGGTATTCCTTTCCCATTCCCTTTTTTCTCCTGACCCTCTGCACGCTTTACCCATCCATCCTTCTTGACAGCTTTTCCTAGGCCTGCACCATCTTTCACCCAGCTATTTGCTGGACAGTCTTCCTTCATGGTTTTTCTAACTTTAGGGTGGTGGAGTATTGTAGACCAGAATCCTCTGCAAGTGCAATTTTCCCTCTATACGCCATCCCTGATGGGTTTGTTTGGTCAAAAAAATAAGAGTTTTCCAAGAAATGAGGTTACTAGGCTAGTGTGGTTTGCCATTTGGGGGACTCATTTTGGAGTGGTGGTGACAGCTTAAAAGGGAGGGACAATGGGACCCCAGGGGTTACAATGGGAGCTGAAGGCTCCACTTTGCCCACCAATGTTATAGTATTCAGGCAGCAGTGGGGCAGGAATCACAAGCAGGGTTCCCAGATCTCTGGTCCTGGCCCCTCTTCTCTAGTCTGCCGGCTGGGAGAGGAATCTTAGGGTGAGAGTCCTGTCTTGCAAACTACGCATATATCTGTGTGTATTTTCCTCATTTGTTAGACTTGGTGTTTTTTATTTGCAGGACATATGCTGCATAACTGTGGTATCATGTTTAACGGCATTGCAAGGGGCCATCTCTGGGTGTCAGGTTTTGGCTCTGAAATCTCAGCTGTGTGATAATTCTACCTGGCAATACTAATCACAAGGATGAGTCATAAAAGAAGGGAGAGCCAAAATATCATTTTTAACCTTTTCTATATAATACAGTGGAAGAGAGACCAAACCCCAATCCTCTGCAATGGCAAGATTTGTGTTTTTAAAACATGTCCAATAAAGGTTCATATTTACCTTCTGGAAAATATCCCCAGAGGGCTGGCTTTACTATGGTTCCTGGTTTTGTTCTGTGTGTAAAGAAGAAAAACAAAGCACCGAGATCTGGCTACCTGATTTCCCAGGAGATCTGATTTGATTCACCATCTGCTTTCGCTCTGTACTGAAAGGAGACAAAACAAAAGCTCCCAGTCCTTTGGGGGGTGGGGTGGATTTTTTGCCAAAACATGATAGGTGGAGCATGTGGCTTGCCACTTTGAAAACAAAAGGGAAGTAAACAGGCTAACTGAAAAATAAAGCCAATGAAGGAAAGTACGTAATAATTTTTTTTTTGGCCTCTGTGCCCATTAAAGGCTAGGTGACTAAGAGCCTTATTGCACCATGGCACTATCCTATTTTAGTAATGGCTTAGGCCTTTTTCAGAAGCTCTAAAAAAACCCTGCAGAGTCAGGAGGAGGATGGCACTGTCCCACTTCCAGCGATCGGTTTCACACGATACAGTCCTCCTCCCATCTTTCCTCCGTGCTTCCTCCATGCTGCAGAGACGAAAAGGGCACCACTTTTCATTGACAGACGTTTCCATCAATGAAAAGCGGCAACTCTTCCATTGCTCCAGCACAGAGCGAGAACGAACAAAGGACGGGAGGAGGATGGTGTCATGCGAAACTGATCGCTGGAAGCGGGACTGCGCCACCCTTCTCCCGACCTCCGCAGGGGTTTTTTAGAGTGTCGAAAAAGTCCATAGTCTCTGTTTTACCTCAGCCTTCTCAAACAACACCATTGCTCTCCAGTCATTCTCACATTGTAAGGTGGTCGCAGATATTTTTTTGTCCATTTGAAATAATCCATTAATGACCCCCCCCCCACCTTTCACGCAGCAATTCGATATCCAGTTCAGCTGCAGAGGCCTCTTTATGCTTTCTTCTGTGAGTGTTGCATTAGTGAGTGTGACTTTATTTTATTTTAATTTTTTCCATTTCAAATAATTATATATACATACGTAGATACATCATTTAGCAACATCTCAATCCATATTTGTCTCATACAAATGTCTTATTAAGCTATACATAACCACTGGAAATCTATTATATTACTTTCTCTTTTTGATATACAATTTATCTCTATCACATCCTTCTCTTTTATACATCTATCTTATTCTCCTTCTTGAAATCACTCATCTGTGAGTGTGACTTTCTTGCAGTCATGAGGTTGTGGGGGAGTGTTTTCCCTTCTTCTTCCCCTCCGTATCCCCAAGTCCAGTCAAATTGCTGCAGGAAGGGGCTCATGAGGCAGAGCAGGAAGACTCCCACCACTGACCCCCAGCATCTGTTACCTGAGGCAGTAGCCTCAGTCTGGCTAATAGTAGTAGGGCTGACCCTAGCAACCCTAGCAATGTAAGAAACAAGTCTCTTTCTCTGCCTCCTCCCTCTCTCTCTGTGCTTTCTGCCTCTCCTTGTGCTGTTCTTCCTCCCTGCTTCTGGCAGCTTCAGCTCTCATCCCACCACTAATCAGTCCTCCCTCCCTCTCATTCTCCATCTCCCATATGGATGCTTAACTATATCTGTAACTTCTAAGAATGTACCTGGAAATGGAGAGCCTTTCCATGAAAATTATCTGCATTCATGAGCTCTGCTTAGAATAAATAAGCTTTTTCTAATCTTTCTTAAGCTGATGCATACACGTGCCTTTGTTGCTCAGTCGTTTCTCTTCTCCTTAAGAAAGAAGGAAGGGGGAATTAATCGCTGCAAGTGGCAGGGAGTAGCAAAGGAACCCAACAGTCTCCCTTTGGACTGTGTGAAAGGGGTGTAGAATTCAAAGGGGGGGTGGCAATATTGAAAGGTGAGGCGCAATTTAGGGAATTCCTGGCAGAGGAATCCCCAAGATTGCATATCAAAAGGGCACCTTAAGGGTTCTCAGGCAGAAGAACCCCCACAGCTGTATCACACCCTCTTATGCCAATTCCCCCTCCGCCCACCAAAAAGCCCTGGTAAAAGCATTCTGAAACTTGTTTTGTCTAGAGCTGGGTTTGGGCATCAAGATGGAGACTGGGGATTTATTCCCTTGCTCCACTCACCTGTTTTATATGTTTGGTAATATTCATACTTTTGAATAATTCAGAATAGGGTAGATCTTACTCATCAAAAGGGATAGCAAAAGAGGACAAACATTTGCATAAAATTGCATATGCTAATTTATATGTGTAGATTGTTGTTGTTGTGTGCCTTCAAGTCATTTCCAACTTATGGTAACCCTAAGGTGAACCTGTCACAGGGTTTTCTTGGCAAGATTTATTAAGAGGAGGTTTGCTATTGCCTTTCCATGAGGCTGAGGGAGTATGACTTCTCCCAGGCCACCTGGTTGGTTTCCATGGCCAAGTAGGGATTTGAATCCTGGTCTCCACAGTCCTAGTCCAACACTCAAACCACCACACTGCACAGGCTCTCATAAGTGTAGATGCCTACTGAGAAATAATTCTATAATTTAAACAGAGAGATAGAATTAGAACATTGCAAAACAAGGGGGAAGACTATGTACCTGTTCAGTTTGTTGCCCAAGTGCTAAATGGGAACTTCAAGGCAGACTCAACTCTCCTCCTTATGGGTCTTTCTCTTTAAAAACTAGATCTGAAGTGGATTAGTGATGTACACCCTGACCGCTCTCCACTCTTTGCATCTTCTGTCAAAGGAGTACTGTTGTCTGCACTAGTTTCCTTTCTAGTTTCTCTATAGTTATTTTTTTCATTTGAAAACTACATATTGTTCTGCTCAGCTGGTAGAATAACAAACAGAAGACATGTACAAACAGCGTATGGCAAAGTGTTAAACATACATGGTGAAATATACATCTCCTTTTACAATTGCAACATGACAGACATCTCATGAGTGACTTACAATGGTGTAACTCCAACTTGCACCATCATAAACCACCTTTTTGGTAATTTCAGAGGTCAGAATTCTCTACCGATGTTGTGCAATGACCAAAGTCCCTCCCCAAATCCACCTTTTAGCTGCAAGACACCCCCGAGACCTAGGTGCTTGATGCCATTGTTCTTCATCTGGCTATAAAGACATAACTTCTCTCATGTCTGCTGCTCCCCAATGGTCACTAAATGCCCATGCAGGGAGTAAGAGAAGAGATGTAGCATAGCTCTGCATTTGGAACTTTTACACTACATCTCAACAATGCAGGATCTTAGAGATTTTCTTTTCTTTTTCTTGCTTGGGTTGAATGACATTCCTCTCCTTTCCTATCCTGAAGGTTCCACAGATTGTAAAGCAATCAGGATGATTCAATTTCTTTGTTTTTAACTGAATCTCACTAGGAGTGTATCCACTCCTCCATTACATCCACACTGAGGATGGTGAGAAGGCATTCTGGAAGACTGGAGTGTTCTCCCAGTGCCCGTTCATCCTGTTATACTTTTTAAGGATTTGCAAGAACAGATGATTGGGGGGGGCAACTTCCCTCCCTCTACCATCTCCCATGCCTACTTACTGCACACCTACCCAATCCTGCAGTGCCAACCCTTTGTATAAACCATTCCTCCTGAGGTTCCTTGATGGTAGTCCTTTGAAATCCCTACTCTGTGATGGATTTCTCCAGGATCTCTAAACTGGATAGACCTTTGTGCAGAAGACACATTTAAACAGAAGGTTGTCTTCAGACACCTCTTCAAAAAAATTTAAATAGAATCTGTCCTCTGACACTTCTACTTTGGAAAAGTAAAACATGTAGCTGTTGAAAGTGCAACAATGCTCACCACTGAAGAGTCAAGAACGCCTCAGAGCAAGCAGGAGTAATAGGGTTAGATAGTTTGAGTGACACGAAGTGTCCTCCCTTCTTGTCTCCCTATCCTGATCCCTCTGTGATGTAAACTGATACGGATCTAAGAGTCTTAGTAGACCACAAAGTGAACATGAGTCAGCAGTGTGGTGCTGCAGCCAGAAAAGCCAATGCAATTCTAGGCTACATCAATAGGACTATAGTGCCTAGATCGAGGGAAGTAATAGTGCCACTGTGTTATGCTTTGGTCAGACCACACCTTGAATACTGTGTCCAGTTCTGAGCACCACAATTCAAGAAGGATGTTGACAAGCTGGAGTATGTCCAGAGGAGGGTGGCCAAAATGGTGAAAGGTCTGGGAGCCATGCCCTATGAGGAGTGACTTAGGAGCTAGATATGTTTAGCCTGGATAAGAGAAGGTTAGGAGGGGACATGATAGCCATGTTTAAATATGTGAATGGATGTCATATTGAGATGGAGTAAGCCTGTTTTCTGCTGCTTCAGAGACTAGCACACAGAGCAATGGACTCAAACTACAGGATAAGAGATTCCATCTAAACTTTAGACAGAAGTTATTGATGGTAAGAGCTGTTTGACAGTGGAACACACTGCCTGGGAGTGCGGTAGAATCTCCTTCTTTGGAGGTTTTTAAGCAGAGGCTGGATGGCCATCTGTCAGGAATGCTTTGATTGTGTATTCCTGCATGACAGGGGGTTGGACGGGATGGCCCTTGTGGTCTCTTCCAACTCTGTGATTCTTACAGAAGTTCATAGTATGCATATTCTCTTCTTTCTCTTGCCAATGTTTTCTGTCACCTTCTGATGTTATAGACACTAGACCCAATGTCTGCCCCACTCTACTCATTGTATTGTGCCTCAAAGGCCTACATCTTTCTTCCCATCACTCTTAATATAGGCCATTCTCTTTAACCCAAATGGGAAAAGAGATGGTCTGTGTGTAGCTAGGAGACAAGCACTTCCATTGGTGACATGAGTTTCAGTAACCCTCTTTATGCCATCCCCTGCATGCATGGGGGCACACTGGCCCAACTCCATGTTTGGTGTCTCCATTCATGCTGGCTCTGCCCTCTCTGTTTTCTGACCTTGCCAGGTTAAATGGCAATCAACGTCTGTAGGAGAGGTTTACTTGAATTCACTTGAACATGAGTAAAACACTGAGGGCCAATGTGTCTCTGGTCCAAATTAAAGATGTTAATGGTAATGTCAAAAGCCCTAAATGGATTAGCATCCCCATAGATGACGGAGCATCTCTTCATATATTATACACACCTACCTGAGAATGGAGCTCTTCTGGAATGGTGGAGACAATAACTGTGTGAGGACAGGGCAGATGCCTTCTCTGCTTTGGCATCTCAGTTGTGGAATTCCTTCTCTTCAGAGACTCAATAGGTGCTGCTTGTTCAGCTCCAAACTTAGCTTTTTAAAAGTATACATAGCTTTTACATAGCACATGATTTTGCCTTTTGAAGTCAACCATGTTTTAGTTGTTATATTGGTGTATGTCTTTTTAGATTGTAAAAGATCTTTTACTGTTTTGCAGCCCTGTAACCTCAAGCATTAGAGCCCTCCTGATCTTGGGAGCTAAGTAGGGTCAGCCTGGGTTAGTACTTGCATTGGAAACCACCAACAAATACCAGGTACTGCAGGCTGTATTTCAGAGGAAAGAGCTGGCAAACCCACCTTGGAGTATTCCTTGCCTAAGAAAACCCTATGAAATTCGTTGGGTTGCTATAAGTTCACAGGTGACTTGAAGGCACACACCATTTTTTTATTGTATTTATTGCATTTGTATGCCCTTTTTCTCCCAGAATGGAATGTGAGGCAGCTGCCAGAGACAATCAGAAAAAATATTCACCATAAAATTAAAACCATGTAATTTTTTTTTAAAAAAACACAAGTTTAAAAGACAGATAAAACATCCTCATAAAAAAGCTCCCCTGCTTAGATATTAAAAGCCTGCTTGAAGAAAGACGTTTTTGCCTACTGGCAAAAGGGAAGCAGGGAGGGGGCAGCCCAGCCTCTGGAGGAAGGGAGTTGCAGAGGGTGGGAGCAACCACCGAGAAGGCTCTCTCTCGTGTTCTCACCCAGTGAACCTGTGATTGTAGAGGGACGAAGAGAAATCCTTCCCCTGATAATCTTAAAGTTCTGGCAGGTTTGTATTGGGAGATAAGGGAGAAACACACACACACACACACACACACACACAATCTTTGGACAGTATACATATATTTAAATAAATAAAAAATGGATAAACTCTCAGTGTACCTGGGAATCTTGACTTATCAGGATTCAAGCTGTGCAGAGAACTCTCCTCACAGCCTGAAAGGAGCACTTGTATCTACCAGTATTTGTGCATTGCATGTCAGGTTTGCATGTGGTTAATGTAGTTTCCCCCCTCTTCCTGAGCTTGTTTATCAATATCTGTCATCACCTAACTGCCTCTCTTGCAAAAGATAACATGGTTAGGAAAGTTTTGTCCACAGTAAAAAAAAGCAAGTTTACTTCTAGAATTAATCCAATAGACAAGTTTATTAAAAACAATTTCAATTACAGTCCTCCTTTCACATTTTGCAGTTTTGACTTTTGCGGTCCCATGTATTCGCGGAAAGCCAGCCACTGAGGGTTTCAAGGCCTTTGCTGCCGTGCCCCCCCCCCCGGGAATGCACAGCTTTCCTCAGGCTTCGCTCCCTGGGGGAGGTGGGGAGCTGAAGCCCGAATAAACCACTGTGATCACTGCAAAGCCATTGAGGGTTTTCTCTGACTTCAGCTTCTCCCTGCGCACCACAAGAAATGCAGCCAGCGCCAGGTTTCCACCACCTCGTTCCCAGGGGCGCGCAGGCGGGGTGGGGGGGAGTCAAAGCCGGAACAAACCCTAAGCGGCTTTGCAGCCAGCACAGGTTTGGGTTCATTCAGGCTTCGGCTCCATCCCATCTGTGCGCCACAGGGAATGAGGCAGAGGAAAGCCGGCGGTGGCTGCAAAGCCACCCATTTCTTGTGGCATGGGGGGGGGAGGGAGCCTGAGCAAACCCTAATGCCACCAGCGCAGGTTTGGGTTCATTTGGGCTTTGTCACCCCCTCCCCATGCCAGAAGAAATGGGTGTCTTTGCAGCCAACCCTGGGTTTCCTCAGCTTCGTTCCCTGTGGCCACGGGCTGGGGAGGGGGAGTCAAAGCCTGAATGAACCCAAACCTGTGCTGGCTGCAAAGCCAGTGAGGGTTTGTTCAGGCTTTGACTCTCCCTCTACCCGTGTGCCACAGGGAGCGAGGCACAGGAAACCCGGGACTGGCTGTAAAGCCACCCATTTCTTGTGGCACAGGTGGAAGCCCAACCAAACCCTAAAGCCGCCAATGCAGGTTTGGGTTCATTCAGGCTTTCTTCCCCCCACCCTTGTGCCTCAAGAAATGGGTGGCTTTGCAGCCAGCCGCAGGTTTCCTCCACCTTGTTCTCTGTGGCGTGTGGGTGTGGGGGGGAGAGTCAAAGCCCAAACAAACCCAAAGCTGTGCTGGCTGCAAAGCCAGTGAGGGTTCGTTCAGACTTTGACTTCCCCCCACCCACACGCCACAGGGAACAAGGCGCAGGAAACCTGGGGCTGACTGCAAAGCTTCCTGTTTCTTGTGGCACAGGGGGGAAGCCCAAGGAAACCCTAAAGCCGCCAGCACAGGTTTGGGTTCATTTGGGCTTTGTCTTCCCCCCCACCACAAGAAACGGGTGGCTTTGCAGCCAGCCCCGGGTTTCCTCCGCCTCGTTCCCTGTGTCAAAGCCCAAATGAACTCAAACCTGTGCTGGCGGTGTCCTTAGCAAGCACTGCACTTCAATCACTTTTGGCCCGTGTGGGACAAAGGCCAATTGAAGCGGGGTGCTCGCTCAGGAAACTGCCAGCAGTTTTCGACCCTTGAGTGTGTGGGGCAAAGGATGATTGAAGCAGGGTGCTTGCTCAGGAAATTGCTAGCGGTTTCTTGAGTGAGCACCCAGCTTCAATCAGCTTTCAAACCTTGAGTGTGTGGGGCAAAGGCCGAATGAAGCGGGGTGCTCGCTCAGGAAATCGCCAGCAGTTTCCTGAGCAAGCACCCTGCTTCAATCTGCTTTTGATCCTTGAGTGTGTGGGGCAAAGGCTGATTGAAGTGGGGCAGTTGCTCAGGAAACCGTCACTGAGCCACAACGCTTCCAAGTGCTCAGCAGTGGTGGCGGCACAGCGGATGCAGCAGTGGAGATCCTGGAGGTATGGCGGTGGGAGCATGGTGGGGGTGGCGGCAGCGGTGGGGGCATGGTGGGGTGATGGGGTGCATAGCAGCGGGGGCATGGTGGTGGCAGCGGCAGAGGCCTGGGAGGCCTAAGCAAGTTGGGTTGTGGTAGCAGTGCCCTGGACTGTACATAAATTTTTATTGGTGTTTTTTTCACAATTTTTCTACTTCTGGGTTTGTTGACCTTGCTGAAGTACATTTGATCTCTGGAAAGTTCACAGAATTGCTCCTAAACATTTGATCAGACATGTACAGGACTGCATAAGCAGGCTGCAATCCTATGGTCCTGGGGATGGCGTCCCATAGGCCATAGCAGTATCGGAACACTGTTTGGGATGGGAAGATGCACCACTGTTGCCTCCCTTCCCTCCTTGCTTCTCCTCAATTCTTCATGCTGGGGTTTCTCCTCAGAACAAGGCATTGTTGGTAAGAAATCCAGTGAGACAACCTTTGTTACTATGTCACAAGCAGTCTCTGTGGCCTCCTCGCTCAGAATGCTTTGCAATAAGGAAGGCTGCCTTAGGAGAGACAGGTTCTCTGGATCCATTATCCATTAGAATGACTTGCTCTGAGGTGGTCTTCCTCAGAGCAAGGGGTTTGAAGTGGCTTCTGGTGATCAGGAGACATCAGGAAACCTTACTGGTGGTGGGTCACACCATTTGCAGGTTCCCTACCTGAGACAAGAATTATAGGACTTCTCAGAGGGAGAGTTGATTCTGCTTTCTCCATGAGGCTGAGGGAAGCTCCTCAGATAATAACTTTCCAGCAAAAGAACTCAGCCTGACCTTGGGAGCAGCCTCACAGAAAGATAAATTACAAGCACATTTTAAGAGTCCTACCCAGGATGATGAATAAATATCAGCCTTGACACTAACAAGTCAAACCTGAAGTCTGTCCTGTCCTCTTCTGAGACATCTATTTCCTGCCAAGTCAACTTGTTTACATTCAAGAACAGTGATGGGTGAAAGGGTTTTAAAAGATTAAAAAAAAAAAAAGATTTACCTAGAATTTGCAAATTCCTTCACAGTGGGAAAAGCTTGATTTAAGAAAAAAAATGTAGAGAGAGAGAGAAAGAGAGACACAGAGAACAATAGAAGGCAACCTTCTATTGTTTAGGATTGGGGAGAGGAAAACCATTTCTGCAAGTCAATGAGCGCTCAGCTACCTTTAATTGGATCAGTGAATAACTCACTTCCAAAGATGCCCAAGAAGAATTAGCCTAAGGTCTCAGGGCCATTCATGTAATTCTTTACCTGGGTATGTCTTTGAGTAATTTGAGCTTGATATTACCATAGATTTTCTGAGCAAACCTTAGCTCCTTGTTTGGGAGGTCCCTAATCTACCAACCAACCCAATAATAAGCCAGTTTATGGAATATTGCCAATTGATGAGTTATAAAAAGGTGGGGGCCTGTCTGGGCAGGTTACACTGTTTCCTGCCAAGGCAAATCCTCCACATTCAAGAATATGGATAGGTGAAAGGGTTCTAAAGTATTTTTTTTAATTACTAAGAATTTGAAAATTCCTTCACAGTGGGAAAAGCTTGATTTAAGTGGCAGAGGGAGAATGCAGAAGAGAGAAAGAGAGACACTGAGAGAACTGTTCATGTGCATTATTCAAATCCTTTATTAGCTTTTAGAAGTTGAGGGCCAAAATCATTGTATATTCAACTATGTTTGTAGCCCTGAATTAGGTTGCCAGTCCTCTATTTGTCCTTTACATATATGCAGTAAACAGGTGCAACATGGTCTTCTCAATGCAAGGAAAAGTTGTGAATCTGTTGAGTAGGTCGGGTGCAGATGTTCGAGAATTTGTTTTGAGCCACTTGCAAATTTCTGTCAAAACAGAACTGAAAATGAAGTTTTAAAAAAGGTTATGTGGATGAAAACAGAACTAACAGATTTCACACTGCTAGTCAAGAAATGGCAGCAGATTGGGAAAGAACCAGAATTCTGCACAAAGTATAGCTGCTGAACTTCCAGTTAAGACCTTAAAAAATAACATGAGTGGAAACTTCTATAACATTCTGGTCAGGTGGATCCCTTCAATGTGGACCTGTGACTGTTTTGCTGTCTAGATTTTTTGTTGCTATGCATGGCCTGACTTCCATTCAGACTTTGTAGAGGCAGCAAGAGACAGTTTTAAAACAACAAGAATAGGACTTCCGGTTGGCAATGGCGACGCGCTTAGACTTTCACTGAGGAAGCTCCGTGAAGTCTAGCCACGCGGGGAGGAGGATCGAACTTGGGGACCCAAGGGAGATCGGAATTCTCCCCTAAAAACAGGGGGGAATCGGAGGGAGCTCTCAAAGACCCGATCCTGCGGCTCGGTGAGTTGTAAAATCCGCCAGGAGAGATCGCGGCACGGAGCTGAGCAGAGGGGGTCGGAGCTGTAAGCCACCACCGCGCGTGTTTAAGCAGCTGGGCTGTCCCGGCAAGCGGCGCCACCAACTTTTAAAAGCTTAAAACTCTAACTTAAATACTAACGGAAAACGAAGATTGATAAAGATTCCTGTTTGGGTCTCTGATGGAAAGGAAGGGACGCATGACATAAAGGTTTCTGAGACTGGAAGCTGTTTAAAGGGAGTGAGATCCTGGTAGATGTCAATACAAAGTTAATAAGACTGTGCTAAATGGATTTATCTTTTTTCTTTTTTGCTTCACGACCTGTTTTAGAATAATACAAAATATTTGCCTTGAATGTGAAGATCCCACACAGGCTTTAATACAAAGTATCTTTTGAAAGATTGCCTAAGAAGCATAGTTGCGGTTGTCTACTGTGGAATCGGAGGGGGAAGAAAACAACGAAGACGAAGAACGGACTATTGCATTGTATTCCCTGATCCTTTATCCCCAAGTGTATCCAGTGTTGTATTATTTGTGTGTCTTTTTTTTTTTTCGTTCCCCTCTCCTAATGTGGAAAGTTAGTGTTAACGTTAGATTTATGTTGTGAAGTCTACAGTCCTGTTTGTCTTGTCAGTGTATTTATTTTTTATTTTAATTTGTTATGTTATTTTGTTTTTTTTCCTCTGGCCCATTTATGTTAGTTTTTCCTTTAGAGAGCAGAGAGCAGACCCAGGTGGAAGAAAAGGGAGGGAGTGAAGTGTGAGAGAGCAGAAGATAAGTGGAAGGACAAGGTCATTCAAACAAGGACGGAAAGGAGACTGAGACGGAGAGACGGAAAGTCTTGAGAGACTGAGAGACTGAGATAAGTTTGACGAAGGAAAAAAAAAAAGGGGGAGAGAGAAAGAGAAAGAGTCACACATTCTAAAAAGAAAAAAAAAAGAAAGAAAGAAAGAGAGAGAGAAAAAAAGGAGTTATTATTGTGACCATTGGAAGGAAAGAGAAGACAAAGATAAAGGGAAAAAGACTCTTGTGAGGGAACTGATTTAAGTAACTTATATAATCAACTTATTCAATTCATTACAGTAACATTTAGGTATAATATACAATAAACAATATAATATACATTAATTAATTGTGTAGGCTTCAAAAATAGAATGAAGGACTTGATTCAAACTGAATTAAGGGGCTGAAATATAATTTGAACCTGTTTATAGTGACTGTATATACTATTTACTGTCTATTGACATTGCTGAATAACTGCTTTGTGGAGAAAAAATTGAAGACATATTGGCTCTTTATGTAGAAGAAACTGCAAGATATATAGAATAATTATATTGTTTGTTAACAGGAATTGAAACTATATACTTAAATTTGAATATATAAATTTAACTGTATGAACTTGAGATAGACCATATATAATTGTTGTTTTATCTTTGAAGGTTTAACATTGACATTTGATATTTGGCATTACTGATAACAATTTATTTGATTTTATTTTGCTATTGTATTGATAACTGTGTAAAGTAACCTATTATATACTATTCTATATATTATTCTATTCCATTTATATATCTACTCTGAGGAAAGTAATAGAGGTGAAATTAGAATAACTACAAATATTTACAAAATGTTAAATTGATAGAGTTCTGAAGTAGTGGGTTTTTTTTTTTGAGGCTGCAATATTTTGAAGTAATCTGGGTATAGATAAAATACAGTTAACATATTTTTATATACAACATAAAAAGGAGGAAAGAAGAAAAGAAGTTTAAGTAAACATTTAAAAATTTAACCAAATTTTGGAAACCTGCAACCTCAATTTCTTTTTGGAACGAACAAAACTGGAACAAAGAAGGGAACATTAAACAACTAAACAATAACAAAAAAAAAATTAAACAATGAAAAGAACAACTCAAACAACACTACAAGCGGTCAGAAGACCATCTCTTGAAGCCAACCAACCTAATCAAAATTTGATTTTGGAAGAAATAAAATTAATGAGAGAGGAATTAAGAGAAATGAAAACTGAAATAAAGCAGGAAATGAAAAGAGAACTTAAAAATATCAGAGAATCTATTGACAAAGTAACAGAAGAATCAAAGAAATTAAAAGAAAAAGTTGATACCATTGAAAATAAAATTGAAGAAATAGATAAAAAGACGATGGCCCTTGAAGAGGACAAAGAAAGAGAACTGGATGACCAAGCACTCCAAGAGTTAAGATGGAGGGAGAATTGTTTAAAAATACGAGGATTAAAAGAACAACCTGATGAGGATTTATACAAATTTTTAATCCCTAAACTTGCAAAATTTATGGGGAAAACAAAATCCCAGTTTGAATGGGAAATAGACAAGATATATAGACTTTCATCAAGAATTGCAAGACTAAGAAACCTGCCCAGAGACATCGTGATTTATTTTGTGAGGAAAAAGACCAGAGACCTGTTTCTGCAGAAAAATTTTGAAAATAAATTTACAATTGAAGGATCTGATATCCTCCTGCTAAAAGATGTCCCGATGAGAATCTTAAAGAAAAGAAGAATATACAGAGAAATTACGCAATTGCTAAGACATAATGAAGTGCGATACAAGTGGGAAAGATTGGAAGGAATATCCTTTAGATTTAAACAGAAAAATTTCAGGATAACATCAGCACAAAAAATTGAACAATTTTTAGAGAAATATAAACAAGACTTAAAGTCACCGAACTACAAAGAAAAACAAAAACAAGAACAAGATCAAGGAATTCAGGAAGACGGCGCTGAAGGAACGGAATTGGAAGTAGAAGAAACCGAAGAGGAAGAAATAGAGGAAGAACTCCAGCAAGAAGAAGACGTTTAAGCACAAAAGAAAAACAAAACAAAACACTAGTCTAGGATACACACGATGAACTACAAAATTCTTACTTGGAATATTAGAGGACTTAACTCTCCGGAAAAAAGGAAAAAAATATATCATGTATTAGCCAAAGAAAAATATGACATCATTTGCCTACAGGAGACTCATATTAGAGCTAAAGATGTGGAATTATTAAAGAACAAAAAACTAGGGAAAGAATATGTATCAGCTTCAAAAAACAAAAAGAAGGGAGTGGTTATATATGTAAATAACAGAATCCAATCCCACGAATTGTACAAAGATCCAGAAGGACATTTTGTAATAATAGAAGCTAACATTCAACAAAAAAGAACATTGATTCTTGGACTCTATGCACCACAGAATAATAAAACTATATTTTACCAAAAATTAATGGAAAAGCTTTTAGAATTCGACCAGGACAGATTAATCTTGTTGGGAGACTGGAATGGGGTGATTTCACCTACCCTGGACAGAAAATCTCAAATGAAAACAAAAAAAAAAAAAGCAAGGGAAGCTACCAAAAACTTTTGAAACTATGATGGCAAATTTATCCTTGATGGATAGCTGGAGATTTAAATACAAAAATGCAAGAGAGTATACTTACTATTCGGAACGTCATCAATCCTTTTCCAGGATAGACTTTTTTTTGACATCAAGAAACATTGTTAACACTATTCACAAAATTGAAATACTCCCCAAAATCTGGTCAGATCACAATGCGGTGCTACTTGAATTAAAAATAGAGAGGAAGATAGATAGATCTTGGCGTCTTAACGAAAATCTTTTACAAAATAAGGAGATAATCCAAAAAGCTAAACAAGAAGCAAAATGGTTCTTCGAAACCAATCTGGAAAAAGACACAGATATTACCATTGTATGGGATACATTCAAAGCGGTGATGCGGGGTTTCTTTATCCAACAAAACACTATTTTGAAAAAGAAAAAATTAGAAAGAACAGAGAAAATTAAAGATAAGCTAAAAGCAAAAGAATTGAGTTTGCAAAATGATCCAACTAATAAAAAGGTTTTAAAAGAAATTAAAATACTGCAAGAACAATTAAACTTAGAAGCCACAGAGGAAATCCAAAGGAAAATACAATTTTTAAAGCAAAGAAATTTTGAACACTCAAATAAATCTGGAAAATGGCTGGCCTATCAGTTACGGAAACAAAAAGAAAGAAACATCATAAATAAAATCAGAATGGGTAGTAAAATTTATACAGATCAACAAAAAATCAAACAAATTTTTCAAGACTATTACGCAACACTATACAGAAGGCGTGAAATAATGTTCAATAACTCACAAAAGTTCTTAAATGGGAAATTGATTCAGAAATGTACAAACCAGCAAAGAGAAATTTTAAATCAACCAATAACAACAATGGAAATAACAGAGGCTATTAAAAAGCTGAAAGAAGGGAAAGCGCCCGGCCCAGATGGATTTACTGCTAAATTTTATAAAGTGATGGAAGATGAAATTTGGCTACCGTATAAAAATACCCTAGAAGCTATTACAAGAGGCAAATATCCTAAAACGTGGGAGGAAGCATTTATTACCATTATACATAAAGAAAATAGAGATCCGCAAGACCCAAAGAACTATCGTCCGATCTCATTATTGAATGTTGACTACAAAATATTTGCGTCAATATTAGCTGACAGATTGAAAAAAGTACTACGAGAATGGATTGGGGAAGATCAAAGAGGCTTTCTCCCAGATAGATATATTAAAGATAATGTCAGACATGTTCTGGACCTTATTGAGTATCATGAGAATTGTAAAGATAAAAAACTGGCCTTAATATTTCTAGATATTGAGAAGGCCTTCGATAATGTGGATTGGAACACAATGTTTGAAATTCTTCACTGGATAAATTTAGGCCCAAAATTTATAAATTGGATCAAAAGAATATATAACAGTCAATCGGCGAAATTAATAATAAATGGCGAAAAAACAGAACCTATTCAAATTCAGAAGGGCACGCGTCAAGGATGCCCTTTATCACCACTGTTGTTCATAATAATAATGGAAATGTTAAGTAAAAGAATCAACGTAGAAGAAGAAATAGAAGGAGTCAAGATAAAAAAACATAAATTTAAATTGAAAATGTATGCTGACGATCTAGTTATATCTCTTGGGGATCCTCAACAAGAGATTACTCCACTAATGATTATATTGAATGAATTTGAGATTTTCTCTGGACTGAAAACAAATAAAGACAAAACAGTATTATTATTCAAAAACCTTACAAAAGAAGAAAAAAATGATATTGTGGAAAAATCAGGATTTAAAGAAGCTCAAATAACGAAATATTTGGGCATTAACATCACAAACAATAATGCTGAACTCTTTCATAACAACTACCAGAAAATTTGGGTGCAAATTAGGAAAGACTTAGAGAACTGGCGACATCTCAAACTATCCTTTCTAGGTAAAATAAATGTCATCAAGATGAATATTCTACCAAGGATGATGTTCTTGTTTCAGACAATCCCAATTGTTCAATCTCCAAAAATATTCAGAGAATGGCAAGCAGATTTAGCTAAATTCATTTGGTCGGGCAAGAAACCAAGGGTCAAAATGAAAATCCTACAAGATAGCAGACAAAGAGGAGGACTAAATTTACCTGATCTGAAATTATATCATGACACTTGTTGCTTGGTCTGGATCCAAGAATGGATTACATTAAGAAATGAGAAATTGCTGGCAATAGAGGGAATAGGAAATTGGTATGGATGGCATGCCTACCTTTTTTATAACAAGGAACTGATGAATAAAGAATTTTTGAAACACGTTATTAGAAACCCACTAATACAAACTTGGAAAAGATATAAAACAAGACTGTTCTCACAAATTCCGATATGGACCTCCCCACATGAAGCTCTTTGTAGCAAAGAAGGAATACCTACCAAAAAATGGATAAGATATAGTGATCTACTAATTATTAATGGCAATCATCAGCAAATGAAATCCCAAGAAGAACTAAAGAAAGATAATATAGACTGTCATTGGTATCTGTATATGCAGATGAAGGAAAGATACAAGATAGACACTAAACTGACTGGCATTACAGCCGAATCAACAGAATGGGATAAAATCATCGGAAAAGGCAACAAACACATGATATCGAGAATTTATAATCTTCTTTTAAAATGGAATACAGAAGATGAACAAATTAAAGATAATATGATTGTTTGGGCAAAAAACTTTGGACACACAATAGAATTAGAAAAATGGGAAAATATGTGGATTAAACAAATAAATTATACATTAAGCCAAAGTATAAGAGAGAATGTGTACAAGATGTACTTCCGCTGGCATCTATCACCACATAAACTGTCTTTAATGTACAAAGGGACATCAGATTTGTGCTGGAAATGTAATGAAGAGAAAGGAACTTTCTACCATGTATGGTGGAGCTGCAAAAAAGCTATTTGTTATTGGAAACAAATTCACCAAACAATTGAAAGCATCTTAGAGATTAAAATTCAAATGAAGCCAGAGGTATTTTTATTAGGCATGATAGAAAGAAACATTGAAAAAGACTATGGGAAAATAATTTTTAATATGATAACTACAGCACGTATTACCTTTGCTAAATTATGGAAAAATAAGGATATCCCTACAATAGACCAATGGCTGGAGAAATTTCAAGAAACATTACATATGGACAAGTTAACAATGTTATTGAGAGGGAAAGACATGAGAAAATATACAGAAGACTGGCAAAAAATAACTGATTATTTGACGACAAGATGGGGAAAAGGAAAATGAATACAAACATGGAGAACCTTAAAAGGGAGAAAAATAAACAAATAAACAAATAAATAAACAAACATTAAAATAGTGACTTTACAGGCAAACAAAAAGAAGAGATCTTCAATTAAAATAAATTTAACAACGGAAACCAAGTAGTTCTGAAACTTTCTAAAAAGGTTTAATTTATGGGAGAAATAATAGAAACCATAAATAAATAAATTAGTACTTTTCCGCGATACAGAAATACATTTCTGAGATCAGTAACATTAGGTGATCCACAGGAAGGAAGTAACCAGATAAAACTAATAAGCTCAGCACAAATAAGACGGGAACAATGATAATATTACAAAACTGCTTAGGATACAAGCATGGATTATTAATTATAAAAGATATGTTGTAAAAGAAAAAAGAGGGTCTTGTTTTGCATTGTAAAAAGCTACATGAATATTGTAAAATGTGCAGAGAAATGTGACTATACTGTTTCAATCCTGTAAATATGTATGTTTTATATGTATGAAAATTAAAAAATAATTAAAAAAAAATTAAAACAACAAGAATAGGTTTTTTGTGGTTTTATTCCCAGGCTGTGAGGCCATGTTCTGGAAGAGTCTATTCCTGACATTTCACCTGCATCTGTGGCTGGCATCTTCAGAGAATGCTGGCGTAGGGGGTGTGTGGGGTTTATATATTGTCAGTTCCTGTTGAAGAAGATATGTACCTTTGTGTATTTGGATGGCTAGTTCCTCGGGGGAGATATGCAAGGAGGATTAGTGTCTATTTAGCTAATGGTCCATTGTCTGCTGGGAAGCCCCCTGTATCTGGGTGGAGTTCATTTGTATGTACTGCGTTTTGATTTTGGTGTTTTTCAGGACTGGTAGCCAAATTTTGTTTATTTTTAGGGTTTCTTCTTTCCTGTTGAAGTTGTCCAGGTGTTTGTGGATTTCAATAGCTTTCCTGTGCATTCTGACATGATAGTTGTTGGCCTGGTCCAGAATGTTGGTGTTTTCAAATAATATTTTGTGTCCAGGTTGGATTATCACATGTTCTGCTACTGCTGATTTTTCTGGCTGGCCCAGTCTGCAGTGTCTCTCATGTTCCTTGATTCGTGTTTGCACACTGCGTTTAGTGGTTCCCATGTAAACTTGTCCGCAGCTGCATGGTATGCGGTAAACTCTGTGGCTGTGAAAATAGGTTTATTAGGTTTATTAAACACATTGGGATGATGTATTACTCTTTAATATGCTATTCTTTTAGGGATCCCAGAACCATAGATAGTTTACCCTTCTGACTGGCTACACTGTCTTTCTTCAATCCCAACTCTGTCTCTCTTAGGGATTGTTTAAATGGTGAAAATACTCCTCACAGAATTTGAAGAGAATACTATTTGTCTTAATAAGATCCCACATAAATCCACAGTACTCGTAAGGAGAGGGACCAAAAGGCCAAAAACTTGGCAGGAAAAGCCTTTGTGGCTTTTCCCAAAGTTTTAAAAAAGCTTCATGAGGTGTACACATTCCCACTCGTTAGGATAACTGATTCACTTTGATGTGCATTCCCAATAAGAGTGGAAGTGGAAAGCTGATTGGTCAGATGTGCATAGGAGGTGGAGCTTGCTAACAAGGCAAGTGCCTGACACCACCATGTTGGATTTTTCCTTTAGCGATCATGCGCTATGGCGAGAAAATAGCTTTTTTTCATTTGCTTCTTTGTTAAAGCAGAAGATTGTACCTTGGACTGAGTTTTAAAAAGAATCTGTTCAGCAGTGGGAACTCAAGGTAAATAAAAACATGAGTAATTCACTCACCCCGTCATCTTGATTCAGAGGCATGCCCATTGGAATAGCGAAAGCAGATAGCTTTGCATGCCTGCAATCTTTTTTTTTTAAAAAATGAGGCAAATAGAAGCTACTGCAAATGGGCATTACTGCGAACCAGTCCACATTTTATTGCTTCCTATAGACAAGCCCCCAGCTTCAAAACCATGTCTGCTTCAGCTCCAAACCCTGTCTGAATTCTCTCAGGCACACAAGCCTGCTTTTATTGCATACTGATCCCCGCAGTCCCTTCACAGTACTCTCTGAGGTGCAATTGACTGCCTTTGGGCCAAGTCTGCCCAGTGCCTCCTTCACAATGGGGAACCTCTTTTCTGTCAAGGGCAAATTTCCTCATAGCTCACCATTCAGGGACTCCATTTCATTCATGGGCAGGGCTGAAGCCAGAGCTATATATGTTTGAAAACTACTTGTGATGTAGAACAGGATTGCGTGAACATCCTGGATGGAAAAATAAGGAAACCTACAAATAAAAAGGTAAGATTGGGAAAACATGCTTGCTGGCAAAATATAAATGTTGACAAAATATGGCAGCCCATTGAAAAGGTTTGTTATAGATTCTGAAGATATGTGTTATGTTGCACAAAATATCCATGTGCCTCCCTTGACAAATGTTTACAGATAAGAGGAAGTATGTATGATATTACCTTGCTCTATTCCCATGTTTTTGGGAACAATGACAGAAGGCTTAACGAAGTTCTCTTTATTACCACAGTAAGGACACAGAGTACACACGGACTGTACTGAAAGGACTGCCATATTGTCAATAAACCTCCAAGTGCAGGTATAATCCCATCATACACCAGTGAGAGCAATGAAAAACATGGTCATTATGTTGAAGATCATCAAATTATCTTCTCCAATTGTTGTTATGGGTTGGCCTAACAATTACCTTTTATATAATCTTTATTGCAGGCTAACGACCCAAATGCATGAGGTGGAGCAATAAAGAAGTGCAGATGGAGATCCTGGGAACTGGGAAGATGGGGAGAGTTCCAGCAGGCAGCTGATAATGTTGTCTCTCATTTGCTTGCTTCTATGTTTGCTCAGCCAAGGTGTACATGTCTGCTATTACATAGATTTTCCTTGGGTTTTTTTCTAGGCTGTTACAATTTATATAAGACAAACTCACAGGTTGTTAAGAATCCAAAGATAGCAGAGGCAAGATTGATTTCTTCACAAACTTCAACCAAGCATTGTAAATGTGGTCTGCCCAACACAGGAGCCTTAGCCCATAAAATACTATACAGCTGGAGTAAAAGCAGAGTTGCTTTAAAGAGACATTACATCACGCAAGGGACTCCTTTCCCACTTGCAAAAAACTTTGCCTTTTTATCTGTTGAGTGTTTACTGTGTATAATGGGAAATTACCAAATTACAAGTAACCCTTGAGATGAGTTGCTTCTCTTTTCAAAGGAATAGAATTGCTTGTATGGAAACTCTGGTCTTACTGTAGGACTTGAAACATTTCCCATGTGGGTGGTAGTTTCTTTTATTCATAGGTTCCAGCTGGCTATGGGGCAGAAAACCTCAAACCCTGGAATGGTTGACTTTTCTGTTTTAGTTTTCTTCTCTGTCTGGCCCTGACTAAGCTAAACTAAGCTAAACTTTTAAAATTGCTGTTGGGCTAACTGCAAATTATGCCCTCTATCAAGAGTGGGAATCATGAAATATGTGGTGACCCGTACACGGTCAACCCACCACCTTAACACTCTGACTTTAGGATGGCAGTCCTGTGGGGTCTCTTGCATCCCACTATTGCCCCCAAAAGAATGGGCGAAGCCCCAACCACTTTCTATTGGGACAACCCTTTGTGTCCCTGATATCAGGTAGCGTGGTTTAAATTACACGGAGGCCAAGCAGCTTTAAACTCTAACAAACGTTTACAAATCTTACTGGAGTGCAATGCTGAGAATTCCTCTCCATTAGCTATGATGGGTAGGGATGATGGGAGTTGCAGCCAAACAAAATTTGGTGGGCCACACAATTCCTCCTGTGGCCTAAATCCAGTAGCTACTCACAAATAGAGCAGATACACTGAATCCATTGCTGGATGACAGATCAGCACTTAGGTAAATCCTGTTGATGCATTCAGTCGCTTCTAGTTGGGGCTAGAGATTGGATTTAGGCCTTAAAGTTCTGTTTGGAAGAGAAGTCACATTCATAGCTATACAGGGCGGTTTCAAGCCTTCCAGCCATTGGTCTATAGTATTCACTGTTCTGGAGGAGGCATAGGAGATTTTCACACAGGGCCAAAATGCCCCGTTACTGCCCCGCCACCTCCTCTCCCGTTCCTGCCATGGAATAATGTAAATCTTTCACACACTTACCTTAATTCCACGGCAGGAATGGGCTCCCCCTCCCCTCACTGGCCTGCCATAAATGCAGCCATCGCAAGGCTGCTTTTATGACCAGCTGTCTGAAACATTATCACGTTATTGCGTGATAACAGCCGGGTGGTAAATTTAAAAAATAAAACTCCCCCAAACATAAAATCAGTTCACCAAGCACAAAAACACACTTTAAATCACACAATCAAAACAGGGAGGGTAAAACAAAGGGTGCCACTTACCTGGATGTCCAGATCATACCAAGAAGTGCTCAGAACGGACCTCTCCTCCACAGCTGTCATTTCGGAACAGAAACGGGGCTCCTGTTCGCACACCCGTGATTGTGTGATAGCGATGGAACGGGAGGTCTATTCACGATGAAAAATCATGATTACATTGTTTTGGAACAGTCACGGGAGCAGGATGGATGCAGGACAGAACGGGGTCAACGTTGTCCGAAAGGGAAAACCTTTCCTGACCCTGTTCTGTTCCTGCGATGGGATATATAGCCCGTGTGAAAATCTCCATAGTGTATTCTTCCCAGAAGCAGCATGTTTTCCCCTGCGTCTGGACAAGGATATGGAAGACATTACATGGATTTCCCCTGGTGTTCTGGTCATCCCTGGTTGTTCTTTGGTGCTTTCTACACATGGATAATATAGGTTGTCTTTGGGGGTAATGTTGTGATTGGCAGGTGGTAACTGATTTGCTAGGGTCTCTGTTTGAAATGCCATTGTTGCTGCCATACCAGCTCTCTTTTATACTATCATAGTTTTGCTACACAGGTCTGAGTTAAAGAATCTACTATAGTTGTGAACATCTCTGTGAGAGCATAGGACTGAACTTCCTGCTTATGTCTTAGGAGCAACAGGTGAAATCTTTTTGTCTCTCCCAGTTTAGGTTGGAGTTCAGGCTGTCATGTCTGACTGGTTCTTTGTACATTAAACAATAATTTGTTTATAATAAACACTTGATATGTTTGCAATATTTTTTATCAAAGCTGACATGCCCATGTTGTGTAACAAGTCACGACCTTGACTTGTTTTGATACAGTGGTGTGGTAGAATTTCAGAGATTGCAAAATCTGGAATTTGCAGAGTTGGCTTTGGAGAGATGAGAACTATGTTGAATCCTTGCTTTTTTGGCTCATAAAAGCAGCTGGAGGACTGGCTGAGTGGATAGGAGGACTGGCAAATACCTCTTGATACAAGGCAGAGTTCCAGCTTAACCTTAGAGAGGTGGTGGTAGCAAGATTTCTGATGGAAAAGCCCTCTTTGAACCCCATTATGTTAGATAATTACAGTCTGGTCTCTAATATTCCATTTTTGGGCAACAAATGTTCTGCTACTGCTGATTTTTCTGGCTGGCCCAGTCTGCAGGGTCCAGTTTGGTTTATAAGAGAACTTGTTATAAACCAACCTGGATACAAAATGTTATTTTAAAAATACCAAAATTATGGACCAGGCCAACAACTATCATGTCAGAATGCACAGAGAAGCTGGGAGAACTGCCTTGCATTGGAAGGAGAGCTGAGATGACGAAGTTGGAAGCGTCTGCACTGCCCTCCCCACTGAAAGGGGGCCATTTCTACGCAGTCAAAGCTGGAGGCATGAGAGTTTCCAAGAAGATAGAAAATGCACCCGGGAGAAGAAATTCCAAGTTGTATGGGAAGGAGAAGACAAGGGGCCATCTTCCATCTTTTCTGGGAAACGCCATGACCAGCTCTGCCAATATCTTAAAAATGCAGAGTATGAGTGTCTTCCTGGCAGACACACTGGAGAAGCTTGCACATAAACTTCCACCAGCTGCCTCACAAGTAGCACATCAAAAGCCACAACCCACTCTGCAGAAGATTGTATTGCCCAGGAGAATGTGCATTATTCAGCAGCCTTGGAAATATTAAAAAGCTGTAGAATAAAATATTCATATATTTGACAGACTTGCTCATATCAAAGAGTACTTAGCTAAGCAAGCAGTAAGTGGACCAAATGGTTGAGACAATTTCTACTTTGTATTTTTCTTGCAATAAAAGTATATATTCAAAAAAGAAAAAAAAGAATGCACAGAGAAGCTCTTGAAATCCACAAACATCTGGACAACTTCAACAGGAAATAAGAAACCCTTAAGGTAAACAAAGTGTGGCTACCAGTCCTGAAAAACACCAAAATCAAAACTCAACATATGCAAATGAACTTTGCCAGGGACAGGGGGATTTCCAGCAGACAATGGACCATTAGTCAAACAGATACTAATCCTCCTTGCATATCCTCTCACCCTAGGAACTAGCCATTCAAATACACAAATTTACTAATCCTCTCCAACAGGGACTCACAGTAAACCCACACACCCCTACACCAACATTCCCTGAAGATGCCAGCCACAGATGTAGGTGAAACGTCAGGAATAAACTCTTCCAGAACATGGCCTCACAGCCCGGAAAAAAACCACCAAAAAATCTCCAGACAATCTTAGAGCTCTAATGGGCTCATAACCTTACAGTGTATTTTTACTTTGCCTTAACTTTTGAATTAAGGAAAGTAATTAAACTATCAATAGAATTAAAAACAGTTTAAAAGCATACAATTAATAAGCAATAAAATACAGACAATGTAGCACATTATTTAAAAACCCTTTCTCTATAGTTCCCAACGCTCCTACAAAATATACCTGTGCGAGAGACAGGCCTATATCAGAGAATATGGTCCTTCGGATAACCTGAATATAAACCATGTACGGTTCTATAGGTCATAAACAGTACGTTGAATTCTACCTGGAAACCCACCTGTAGCCAGTGGGACTATTGTAATGAAAAACCATTGAAATCATTCACAAACAGTATTTTAGAAGAGCACATATTTTTGCAAGTAACTTTTTGAATATGAGTTTTTACAAAGTACAATAAGCCTTTGCATTTGTAATGCACTCTACACCGGGCTGCCTTTGGAAACTGTTTGGAAAGTTCAGGAAGTTTAAAATGCTGTGGTGGGTTCCTTCCTGGGGTTAATTATTGTCAGCATATTGGGACATGCAGTTAGATGTATTTTCTAAAGAGCGGATGTAGCAAAGTTTGCACAGATCTGCAGAGCTAAGTGGCAGTTGCAAATGTGTCCATTTTGATTAGCTCACAGCTCGAGCTGAGTTTTGTGCAGAGCTCACTGGGAATAGGGGACTCTGCAGATAATAATAATAATAATAATAATAATAATATCCCGACAAAAGATCTGGGTGTTTGTCCTATAGAGCTGAACTGAGCAGTCCTTTTTGACTTTGCTATGTGAGGATGTTTTCTTATGGATGCTGTAATATACAGCATGGTTTTCTTGTGGTCTTTATTATGTTTTTTTGTGGTCTTAATTATGTTCAAGTAAAGAACAAGAAGATTTTAGACATAAACTTGTGTCTTTGCCTTTGTTCTTATGCCTGAAGGAACATTTACTTTGCTACCATTTATTGCTGCCTGGACCTTTTGTTAAGATGTTCTCAGTGTGCGCTACCACCTGACAGTTATAACAGACATATACCTTCCCTGTTAAAATGGCTTCACTGCCTACTGGTCCATTCTGAGCAGAATTCACAGTGTTGCATATGACCTTTAAAGCCCTAAACAGCTTGGGTGCAGACTATCTATCAAAACCAGTTCTCCTTATATCAGCTGGCCTGAATTTTAAGATCTTCAGAGAAGGGCTTTCTCTCAGTCCCACCACTCTCATGTGAATGTTTGGCGAGGACACAGGAGAGTCTTCTCAGTGGCTACCTCCCTTCCATGGGAGGTCCGGTTGGTCTCCTTTCTGCTCTCTTTCTGCTGGCAGAAAATAAATGAAAATAAAGACCATTTTATTTAAGCAAGACTTTGGTGCTTAAATTATGTGGCAGAAGAGTGTTTTGGATGTGGTGCACCATGCTTTTTCAATTGCATTTAAATGTGTTTTAAACTGTTCTAACTAGAATTGTTTACTTAATTTTTTTTTACATTTGTAAAATAAGACAATAGCTTGACTTTGTTTTAAATTTTTGTAAGCCAATTTGAGTCCCTTGCTAGGCAAAAGGTGGGGTGTAAATAAATAAAAGTTTTGCACCCATGCACTCACTGTCATTAATTTTTCTGTGGAAAGTTTTGCACTCAGGCGCATTTCCTTAGTTTTTCCAGTGAACTCCTAAGGCACTCAGATGGGGGTGAAACGCTATCTACAGTCCAGTGTGTACTTGTCCCTGTGTAATCACAATCCAAGTGGGTGAATGACTCCTGATAGCTAGTAATGCTCTTTGATGATAATTTGGATGGAGCGAAGTTGAAGGTTGGTGGCAGATAAGCAAATGTTATGTAACTTGCTTTTCATTTTGCAGCTTTGTTATCCTCTCTCACCCACTCTCAGATTTCATGCCTGGCCCTCCCAGGCTGAACCACCCAATGCAGACATGGAAGAATACACTTGTCATCCTCCTCAGTCTTGCTACTTGGTGCTTTGATTTCCAGGGTATTACTGTTTCTATGCTTTTCTGTAGCAATAGCCTCCCTTAACGAGGACTATCCTTCTTCCAATGATTAGGAAATCACCCCAAAAGTGCTTTCCAGAAGTTACCTTACCACACAGCTTCCTTTGTTGCCATTTGCTCTCCTTCCTCTCAAGCCCATTTTCCCTACTTCTCCAACATTTTCCCTGATCAACTAAGCAGTATAGTTGAAAAGATTACGGTGAAGGGAGGTTGAAACACCACCTTCCCTGTGAATGCATCCATGCATTGGTCATCTCACATGAAACATCCAAAAAAGCAAGGGAAACGGAGCTGTGGAAAAGATGGTGCTAAGGATAGGTGCTTGGCAGGATCCATTTGGCTCATAGGCTAAATCAAGACTGGTCAGCTATGGGGATGGGTGGGATTTTCATTCCTGACTCCTTGGTGGGCCATTCCGGTGCAACTGATATTTCCCAAAAGTGACATTGCATCATTTTGGGTTTCAACCTGGGCTGATTTGGAGGCATTTATTTTTTCCTTTTCAGGTATGTGAGGGGCTTGGGGTGGGCTTGGGGCAATTAATTATTTACAAACATTTCATTATAACGTAGGAGTCACACATAATCATTACTACATATTTGGAAGGAATTTCTCAAAAAATTCATCACATATCTCAGGAGTTCATATATTGCTTCAAGTCTGGAGGCAAAGGATTTTATCAGACCTGGGAATACACAGCAAAAAACTGCATCAAAAACCGTGTCATACAGACAGGACAATAGTCCAAAGGGCAAAATTATAAGATATCCACAGCCTCAGCCATTCCCAGGGCATAGCTTTTTTATTGATGGGATAAGCCATCAATAAAAAGTGGCACCTTATGCAGGCCTGCACTATGCCCCCAGAATGGTTGAACGACAACATCATAGAATAATTTTGCCCTTTTGTGTTATCATTGTGTGCTGATGACGTGGTTTTTGCCACGTCTGATAAAGTCCAAAATTAATAGAGTGATACCTTGTGGCAAAGTTATCTGTGTAATCCAGAAATCCTAAAAGGAATCCTAATATGCACACTACTATTTTGACAGATTGTATAGTTAAGCAAATAAGCATCATAAAGCAGCTGAGGGTTTTATCAGATGCAGCAAATATGGTGTCATAATGATGCCTAATGAATGCAAAAGGGCACACATACCTGATGATGTCGTCCTTTTGTGATTTTATCTTGTCAAAAAGCCATTCTATTTTATTGATGGGCCAAGCTGTCAACAGATCTCCTGTGGTGCTTTGTTGCCAATATTGCCGGCATTTGAAACCTCACGCCCTTGTCCTCTTGTGATTTCAGTGTCAATTCCAGAACACTTCTGGGTAAGAACGCAACAGCCAGGTAGGGGACACTCTTTTTATGAACCTCCCCTTTTTTCTTTTAGGTGTTAAAGTGTGTTTCTGTGCTTGTGTGCTCCTCCTTGCATATCTCCACTCAGAAACTATACATTGAAATATACAAATTCACATTCAGTAGAAACATAGGAGATAAACTACTGCAGAACACGGCTTCAGAGCCTGTGAAAAACTCTAGAAACTCAAGAAAACAAATATAGATTTGAATTTTAAAAGTTGAAATTTAGAAGTATTTGCCTGATAGACTTTTTCTACTGATTACACCCCCCCTTCTTTTTTGTTTTATTATTTATCATGGCTTTTCTTCCAAATCTAATATAACAAAATGTGGATGTGGGGGACTCCACTCATTTTTATGTCTTGCTTCTTTCCTTGCAGATCCACAGCCACAAGTATCTGTGGCAGCAGGGTTGGAGGAGGAAGCGGCAGCCTCACCAGAGCCAGGTATGTTTATTAGAATATCGATTCAACTTAAAGCACGCAAAATGTTTGCCTTTGATTTGCTACTGATTACACCCCCCTTCTTTTTTGTTTTATTGTTTATCATGGCTTCTTTTCCAAATCTAATATAACAAAATGTGGATGTGGGGGACTCCACTCATTTTTATGGCTTGCTTCCTTCCTCGCAGATCCATAGCCTCAAGTACCTGTGGCAGCAGGGATGGAGGAGGAACCAGCAGCCCCACTCGAGCCAGGTATGTTTATTAGAATATCGATTCAACTTAAAGCATGTAAAATGTTTGCTTTCCTACCAAGACCAGCCCTCTTGTTGATATACTCCCCCCCCACCCACCTTTTCATTTCTTCTTGGTTTTGGATTTTCCTCCTACTTCTGGTTGCTAATGTGTGGATTATAATTGCATCCTTCTTTTCAGACCTGCAACCTCCAGCAAGGCTCGAAGAGGAGCAGGAGGAGGAAGAAGGTAAGGATGAAAAGTGTTGTGGTAGGATGATGTCTAGTGTGATAAAGTATCATGTTCGTACATCAATAAAAAAGAAGTAACAGGGATACTTGTAACTGCGATATTTGTTAAGTGATACAATTTGGGGCAACATCTTTAAATATTGTATGTAAAAGATCGTATGTATGTGTGTGTATGTGTATGTACATACACACACAAACACACAGATATGTATTTCCCTTGGGAGTAAGGTTACTCATCATCAGTTATTAAGGGCTAAATGTTTAAATTATTTATTTTCTTATTTCTTACAGAACTGGAGAACTGTCTGGAGAACATCGAGTCCAGGCTCTCCAGAGTCGAAAACCTAGGTGAGGATAACAAAACCAGCTTTGCTTACAAAGTTTTCTAAATAAAGTAATGTGTGGTGTAATGAACAAAATGTTTCTAATATGATAGTAATCATTTCTTTTTTCCTATTTTTTCAGTGGAGAGAATCCTTCAAATTCTCGAGGGAAGAAGATGAAAACTTTATTTTAATTGTTTTTAATTTATGCATATATGTACTTATGTTACTTATTTAAGTCTTTTGTTCGCATTATGATGGCGGTGCCTGATCTTTATGTTTATTATAGTATTTTTCGTCGTCTGTATGCTGAATGGGAGCCCCCAATGTGTCAAGAACAAATGTGGAGATTGCACCAGCTTGATCTAGTAATATTTTCCCCTGAGTCTCGCAAATATTATGGAGAACAACACAAGCTGTAATGATTGAAGGTAGATTCTCCTCCACCATCTCTAGTTTTGCTGTGAGGATCCTCCATCTTGCCCGTAGGTGACCAAAAGCCCTCCCCACCACATTTCTGACCTTGTTTAGGTGTTTATTGAACAAGGCCTGCTGCGGTGTTAATATCCCCTTGTATGGTGGCATGAGCCATCTTCTTACAGGGTATGCAGAGTCTGCAACCAGCACTGGCCCAACTTGAGCACCACAAATGGTAAGTGTGGGATTCCCTGGGACAAAGACACCTGCCTCCATTGTCTCAAACAGGGCAGAGTTACGTAGTACCCTAGAGTCATGATTCTGACCACTCCATCCGATCTCCACATCCAGAAACCTCCCAGTGTGGTCACATGTGCCCTGTAGAGGCATGGAGTATGTGCCTTTGTGATTCACAAAGTCAGCAGCCTGACGAACAGGAGCAATAATCGAAATATGGCAGCCATCAACTTAACATCCCACTTCCTTCCCACTCTCATTTCTGAACACAGTCTCTTTCTCGTTTCTTGCACCTTGAACTTCTGCTTATTTTGCATGTTCTTCTTCTTATCATGACATTTGTGTATTTTATATGTATTTTATCTCATTTGGTTCCTTTTTGGGCAGGTTACCTCTCTTCTGAGATAACAAAATAAATAAATAAATAAATGAAAGAATGAATAAGAACACTGTAAATCAACACTCAAGAAGTCCCACTGATTCACTAGGTCTACTTTAGATGGAAACAGAAACTGAATTTCATTATTATACTTTGATTTTAACAACTGCAACAACAACAGAAACAACAATTGGCCTTTTAGACTAAAGTTGAATCAATACCTAGACTAGTTTATTAGCAGCACTTAATGACCTAAAGTTGAGCATACATTGAACACTAACTGAAAGTTCATCCTACACTTTCTGCTTATAAGCAATCTGTTCTGCTAAATAGGCCTGTACTTGGCCCTTGGTGACAAAGAACTTTTATAGAATCATAGAATCATAGAATTGCAGAGTTGGAAGAGACCACGAGGGCCATCCAGTCCAACCCCCCTGCCACACAGGAAATCACAATCAAAGCATCCCCGACAGATGGCCATCCAGCCTCTGTTTAAAGACCTCCAAGGAAGGAGACCCCACCACGCTCCGAGGGAGTGTGTTCCACTGCCGAACAGCTCTTACTGTCAAAAAGTTCCTCCTCATGTTGAGGTGGAATCTCTGTTCCTGGAGCTTGCACCCATTGCTCCGTGTTCCAGTCTCTGGAGCAGCAGAAAACAAGCCTGCTCCATCCTCAGCATGACATCCCTTCAAATACTTAAACAGGGCTATCATATCACCTCTAAACCGTCTTTTTTCCAGGCTAAACATACCCAGCTCCCTAAGTCTCTCCTCATAAGGCATGGTTTCCAGACCTTTCACCATTTTAGTTGCCCTTCTCTGGACACACTCCAATTTGTCAATATCCTTTCTGAATTGTGGTGCCCAGAACTGGACACAGTATTCTAGGTGAGGTCTGACCAAGGCAGAATAGAGTGGCACTATTACTTCCCTTGATCTAGACACTATACTTCTATTGATACAGCCCAAAATTGCATTGGCCTTTTTAGCTGCCGCATCACACTGTTGACTCATGTTCAACTTGTGGTCTACTAGGACTCCTAGATCCCTTTCGCACGTAGTCTCATTCAGCCAGGTCTCTCCCATCCTATATTTATGCATTTCATTTTTCCGCCCTAAATGCAGTACTTTACATTTCTCCGTATTGAATTTCATTTTGTTAGCTTTGGCCCAGCTCTCCAGTCTATCCAGGTCATTCTGAATTTTGATCCTGTCCTCTAGGGTATTAGCTACTCCTCCTAATTTAGTGTCATCTGCAAATTTGATAAGTATGCCCCTAATTCCCTCATCTAAGTCATTGATAAAGATGTTGAATAGCACTGGGCCCAGGACAGAACCCTGTGGCACCCCACTGGTCACATCTTTCCAAGACGAAAAGGAGCCACTGCTGAGCACCCTTTGGGTTCGGCCGGTCAACCAATTACAAATCCATTGAACAGTTAACTTGTCTAGCCCACATTCTGCAAGCTTGTTTGCAAGAATGTCATGGGGAACCTTGTCAAAGGCCTTACTGAAATAAAGGTATGCAATGTCCACAGCATTCCCTTCATCTACCAAGCTGGTAACTTTATCAAAAAAAGAGATCAGATTAGTCTGGCATGACTTGTTTCTCTGAAACCCATGTTGACTTTTTGTGATTATGGCATTGCCTTCTAAATGTTCACAGACTCTCTGTTTAATGATCTGTTCTAGAATCTTCCCTGGTATTGATGTCAGACTAACTGGACGATAGTTGTTGGGATCCTCTTTTTTCCCCTTTTTGAAGATGGGAACAACGTTTGCCCTCCTCCAGTCTGCTGGGACTTCTCCTGTTCTCCAGGAGTTCTCAAAGATTATTGCCAATGGCTCTGAGATTATATTTGCCAGCTCTTTTAATACTCTTGGATGTAGTTCATCTGGTCCTGGAGATTTAAATTCATTTAGATTAAGAAGGTATTCCTGTACTACCTCTTTACTTATTTTGAGCTGGATTTCCCCTATTGTGTCCTCTGTTCCATTCTCCTCAGGTTGGTCCTCCTTTTCCTTTTCTGAAAACACCGAGGCAAAGAAGGTGTTGAGTAATTCTGCCTTTTCTCTGTCCCCTGTTAGCATTTTGCCATCTTCTCCACGTAGCGGCCCTATCATTTCCTTCTTCCTCCTTTTGCTGCGGACATACCCAAAAAAAACCCTTTTTATTGTTCTTAACCTCCCTAGCAAGCCTGAGCTCATTCTGCGCTTTAGCTTTTCTGACTTTACTCCTACACGTGTTCGCTATCTGTTTGAATTCTTCTTTGGTGATTTCCCCCCTTTTCCATTTCCTATACATGTTCCGTTTAAAACTTAGCTCCATTGAAAGTTCTTTAGTCATCCATCCTGGTTTCTTAAGACACCTCCCATTTTTCTTCCTCAATGGTACTGTTTGAAATTGTGCCTTCAGTATCTCCCTTTTGAGAAAGTCCCATCCGTCTTGAGGTCTCTTCTCTTTTAGTATTCTTGACCATGGGATCATCCCCAGTATTTCCCTGAGTTTACTGAAATCAGCTCTCCTAAAGTCAAGAATGCGTGTCTGACTATGCCTGGCTTCTCCTTTCCATTGTATAACAAACTCCAGGAGAACATGATCACTCTCACCTAAGGATCCCACCACTTGCACCCCATTAACCAGGTCGTCTCTGTTGGTTAGGATCAGATTTAAAATAGCTGACCCCCTTGTTGCCTCTTCCACCTTTTGGACCATGAAATTGTCTTCCAGGCATGTAAGGAATTTGCTAGACCTTGTAGTTTTGGCTGAGTTAGGTTGCCAGCAAATATCAGGATAGTTGAAGTCACCCATCACTACTACATCTCTCCTTTCTGCATGTGTGTTCATCTGTTCTAGAAAGGCAACATCCAATTCCTCCGTCTGATTTGGGGGTCTGTAGTAGAGTCCCACAATAACATCCCTGTTGTTTCCCTCCCCTTTAATTTTTATCCAGATGCTCTCCACCTGGCTTTCAGTATTGATGTCGTGTATCACTTCACTGGTGTAAATATCCCTGACATATAATGCTATTCCTCCTCCTTTCCTGTTTGGCCTGTTTCTCCTATAAAGGTTATACCCCTCTATTCCTACATTCCAATCATGAGACTCGTCCCACCAGGTTTCAGTAACGCCTATTATATCATATTTGTTTTGTAGTGCAAGGAGTTCAAGTTCATCTTGCTTATTTCCCATGCTCTGTGCATTAGTGTAGAGACATCTGAGACCATGTGTTCCCTTTACTTGCTCCCTGTGCAAGTTTTTTTGCCTCCCACTGTTGGGTCCTTGCGCTGTTTGCCTTGTTCCCTCTATGACAATTTGACTTTTTTCCCCAGCCCTTTTGCCTTCCAGAATACTGTCTCCCTCCCCCATTTGACTCAGTTTAAAGCCCTCCTGATCAAATTCTTGAGACTGTTGGCAAAAATGTTTCTTCCAACTGTTGTAAGATGCACCCCATCTCTTGCCAGAAGTCCCCCCGCATGGAAGCGCAGTCCATGATCCAAGAATCCAATGTGTTCTCGGCGACACCATCTATGGAGCCAGTTGTTTACGTCGGCTATTTTCCTCTCCCTTCTTGGACCATGCCCTTCAACTGGCAGAAGAGACGAGATGACCACCTGTGCGTTCATTTCTTTCAGCTTCCTCCCCAGGGCCTCATAATCTCTTCTGATCTTGGGAAAGCTGTGCCTTGCAGTATCATTGGTTCCCACATGGACCAAAAGGAAGGGGTAATGATCCATAGGCTTGACGAGTCTTGTCAGCCTCTCGGTCACATCACAGATCTTTGCCCCAGGGAGACAACACACCTCCCGAGTCATCTTGTCAGGGCCACATACCACTGCTTCTGTACCCCTCAGCAAGGAGTCCCCCACCACCACCACACGCCTCCGCCGAGGCTTCGCAGCTGCTGTTCCTTGCGGTGGTCCTCTCAAGGTCCCCTGCTCTACCCCTGAAGTCTGTCCATGCTGTTCTTCCTCGTTGTCCTTGATAAGGGAAAGGGCTTCGAATCGATTCTGTAGCTGCAAGCTGCTGGAAGAATCCCTGGATTTTCTTGTTCTGTGTGTGACATTCCTCCAGCTGTCTACTTCCTGTGTCTGTGAAGTGACCCTTTCCTCCGCAGCCACTTCCTCTGTGCGGTCCCTATCCAAGACTGTTCATTCTGTTCTGTCCAGGAAAACCTCTTGCTCACGAATCTGTTGAAGTGTAGCTACCCGTGTCTCCAGCTGCTGTACTTTCTCCTCCAAGAGGGCTACCAGCTTGCACTTGGTGCATGTGAAGTTCTCCACGTCTGTAGACAAGAATACAAACATCGCACAAGTGTTGCAAGTGACTGCCGTTGCAAGTGGGTCAATGTAGTTTAATCAATACATTTAACTGATATTAGTTATGTGTAAATCTTGTTCCCTGCCTTGATCCATGGGGAGAGATGGGTAAGAAAATCATCATCGTCATCATCATCATTGTCATCCGCTGCCTGGCTGGGGGGAAGGGGGCACAACATCACAGGGGGTCAAAGCACAGGTGGTGTCTCTCTCCCCACCCTTGATTGGATGCTATCTCAGAGACTGGAGGTAAGAACCAACAGAGAGAAGTTGTCACTGGGAGGTGAGCTGTGTCTTCATCAGTTGGTTTGCTTCCCAGCATCTGAGGTGGGGAGTAACGGCCGTTGAGGTCACACACAGAGCCAAGTGCATGCTCAGGTACTCACTATCACTAGCTGAGAATGCTAAGCTGTACTTTTAGGTCTGCTGTATTTTTGTTTGGTTACTGAAATTCGCGCGCCGTTAGGCGTGCGCCTCTGTCTCTTGAGGGTAAAAGGGCAAGGTCAGAAGTTCAAGCCCCTCAGCAACAAGCAGCCTCTCCCAACAGTTTTTTAAAAAAATTCAATCTCCCCAGTCAGAATGGCTTTTCCAGAAGTTGCTTCCTTCTTCTCCCTGGCAGGAAACTGGCAGGAAAACTTGCTGTCCAGAAGCTGCTCTCCTTCTCTCTGGCAGGAAACTGGCCTGGAAAGCCTCTGCAAGGACTTATATAGAGCTAGGCTCCCAGCTCCACCCCCTAATGGCTCACAGGTGTGACTCACAGGTGTGACTCACAGGAAGGCTCCTGAGGGTAAAAGGGGAAGGTCAGAAGTTCAAGCCCATCAGCAACAAGCAGCCTCTCCCAACAGTTTTTTAAAAAAATTCAATCTCCCCAGTCAGAATGGCTTTTCCAGAAGTTGCTTCCTTCTTCTCCCTGGCAGGAAACTGGCAGGAAAACTTGCTGTCCAGAAGCTGCTCTCCTTCTCTCTGGCAGGAAACTGAAGTTCATTTCCACTTCTGAATTTGTTCTACGTATGGGTTTCCATTCAGATTTTTCAGCTAGAGTTAGTGCTTCAAGAACTGTCAATTTCTATAGGAGGTTGACATCTGATACTTAGGTCTGAAACTGTAGATTTTTAAAGGATTATGTTTCTGGGACTTAGTTCTTGGATAGTTTTGATTCAGTTTAAAATTCCTAAGTGAATTAAATATAAACATAAAAGAAATTGCAGCTCGTCTTAACTAAAGTACTTTAATATAGGTTCATTATATGCATTTTACTTGTCAATCAGCATGCATTTACATTTAGTTACCATGTTTGCTTGGACACATTTGAATTTGGATCAGCTACTAGCCTTACTGACAGGTGTCAGATTATGTGGTGGGGCTAGGAAAACATTTTCTGCCCAGGGCAAAATTCCAGTTTGGGAAAGGTCTCAGCAGGGAATAGGCCTAAGGTCAGAGTGGTTAGACCCAAAGTGAAATGAGAATGCACTCCAACATTTATAGGTGAAAACTAGGCCACATGTGGTCAAACAACATCAGAGTTTGGTCAAGATACAAAAAAATTATTATCGAGGAAGGAAAACCAAGCTAGGAGAGGCTGCCACACTCAGTTTACCCGAGTCCACTCAGTAGGGCATGATTCTGCCTCCTTCTCTCCTCTCCCTGCTGCTGAGCTACCTGAGTGCAAACTACTTTTGTACTTTGAACTCTGCTTCCAACAACTGAAGTAAACTGAGAACAAAGGGGAAAGAAGAATGAGAAGAGAGTAACTGGGACATTTTAGAAGCAGCTGAAAACAGATTAATCAGGACTGTCCCTCCAAAATTGAGACAGTTGGAGAGTATGAATAAACTGGCCTGGTGTAGTTATTTCTATTTGGACTTTTCCACACCAGGCTTATAAAGTACTATACTGTTACCTCTGCCTTAGGAAACAACTCACAGATGCAGAACAGAAAAGCAGGCAACCAGTGATTTGATTTGAAGCTCTGTTTATTTTCATTTAGCTAAATGGGTGCCAAAGGGAGTTTGGGACAACAATTAAACACTTGGCAAACACTTTTAAAGTTTTAGCTGAATTCATAGCATAGACAGAAGGACTAATCAGTTCATTTCATGCATCCCCTTTGGGAACGCTCTGGAACACCCACCTCTATGTCTTCTAGATACAGGTGCGCATGCTTAGAGAATGACCTGACCTATTTATGCACCTGATCATGGAACATCTTGCGGTATAGCCATATAGTCAGATTGAAACTAATCTATGTTTCCTGTCGTTTTATGTGGTCAGGCTAGCTACTTCGTCTTATAAGCCTAACAAAGCTTTTGTTGTTTTGCCTTATGGATACATTTTTGCAGAGAAAACTAAACTTAACTTGCCACCTGCTTGGAGGGGGGAAAGAGAGAGAGAGAAAGAACTTTCATAGCATCAGGGTGTTGAAAGGGACTCCGAGAGGTCATTTAGTCCAACCCTGTATAAGATGTTAAAAATCCAGGGTCTGGTAGCTCTTAGAAAAGCAGTGTAGCTGGGGATCAATAAGGATATACAGTACAGTATTTCTTGTTTCTGCCTCCACCTTACAATACGGAACTGAATTCCACAAAAATACTTGACAAATAAACAGTGCAGCTGAATTTCAGCTCTGTGCAAAATATAATGCTCATTTCTGTGCAACAGTTTGCAGAGTACACAATTAGTCATCTCATGTGAACTTGGACAACCTGAACAAATTTACATTGGCCAGATGCCTTTCAGTACAGCTTTTACAGGAATGGAAACGAAGTACAGCAGGTTTACAATTCTCATAAATCATCGCTTTGATAGAGAATGTGTGGATAGGTTAGAGATCCTGGTTGAGGGGCAAAGTCTACCAAACAACAGTCCCCAAGTGAAGAACCAAATCCAACACTAGGAGAAATGTGTCAATAATATCAATAAACTGATTACAAAAAGTTTAAATACATTGTGTCTATTTTTATGTATAACTCAAAGTCACCAAACAAACTAAAGGCTTTAATATGGGCCCATCTACAAGGTAAAAAAAATAATACGTACGCCGTTCGGAAGATCGCTGTTCCATACACACGGCCGTTCGGATTCATACGTGCCATTCAGAAGGGGGGCTAGCGAATCCCCCATAAACTACATGGATTTGGCGTTCGGAAGGAGTAGCGGCTCTTGGCATAAAATCTGTACAGCCGTTCGAATGGCTGGTGGTCTGTACGCCCCGTTCGCACACATACGAACAGGCAGTGTAATCTGATTGGCTGGCTGAGTAGAGGGGGCAGGGCTAGCAGGGAGGGGAATTGGGAGCGGCCGCCATGTTCGATTCCCAGCTAAGTGAGAGTCCAGTAAGTCTGTGAATTTTATATATATATATTTATTTTTATTTTAGTAAATAGGAAAAACCGAATGTCCGCAAAGCAGATACCTTTTTAAATAAATAAATTTTTAAAAAAGCAGCGGGAGATTTAAAACTGCTGCTTGGCTTGCTCACTCTAGCCAGCTGGAGAAGGGGGGGTCATACGGAGTTTGGGGGGGTAAAAAATCGTGTAGGCGGATCATATGCATACGAACGACTGACTTTTTTTTATTTTTTTACCCCCTAATGGATTTTTTTTTAAAAAAAATCATATAGACGGACCCTATGAAAACTCCTTTCTAAGACAGGAAAGTTACTTAGGGTTCTGATCTAATCTAGCTTCGTTCTGGGGAAGAACTGAGAGAGGACTGGCAGGAAGAGAAGAGGTGGAAAAACATCCCTAAATGTATTAGGTTACATCACAGAGGAGTCAGGATAAATCAGGGTGACCAACTTTCAACCATGAAATAAGGGAGATTTAATGGAGACAAATTTTGTGCATTTTAACAGTGTGGCAAATGTCACTGGTATAGTATTACATCTTTAACAGCCAGGCCATACTGTTTAATATTTTGATTGGCTTTGTATATTTGTATCCTCTCCTTTGACGCCCCCTTGTCGTGGGAGAGAGGCTTGCGTACCCTAATGACGTTTTGAGCTATGCTGGCGGTGGCATAATAGCCACTGGTAGGGTCTCCCATGCCAGACAGGTCAAAACCGAAGGGTCTGACAAAGAGCGACAAAGGGCAGGATGGGCTCTCTAGCCTTATGGCAACCGTCCTAGGAGAAGGAAAACTCTAATCCCAAACCCGGGCAGATGGTGCTCATCCAACCCTGTAAGGTCAACCATCTAAGAGAAGGAAACTCTAATCAAACCTATGGCCTGAGGACCTCGCTGCCACGTCCATGCTTGCAAGGCCACGGCAGATGAATCTCTGGTTTAAAGGGTGAGGCCAGTTCTGTGCATGCTGCGCTCCACCAGAAAAATCCATTGCACAGGCTCGAAGGACAAATCCAGTTCCAAAAAAGCCCTGTAGCGACAGGCAAGGGACGAAACCAGCAGGTGTAAAGATGCACTGGAAGCCGCAGCCCCAACCCTGCATGCAGGCGGTTCAGGACATTGGTCGCTCGAGGCTGACCCGGGAGATGACAGTCTTGTTTGGCAGCATCCTGAATGGTGCTTTTTGCAACCGGACTTGTTTATCTCGGATTGGCCTTTTTAGTCATCAGCGCGCTTGCAGAAAGTGCGGGATGAGTCCTTCCTGAATCTTCGTTTGCGAAGAAAAGCCAGAGAGAGAGAGAGATTTGTATGCACTATCCTGGGAAGCTAAGCAGCAACAACAGGAACAACAACAAAAACTATTCCAAAAGATCCCAAGCACTGCTACTAACTTTAAAGAAAACTGAATGAACCCTTACAGATATCTTATCAAAACAGATGCACAAAGATGCACACTCACCCCCACACAAATCAAAAACCTTCTTTTATATACAGAGATGGAAAAGCACACACATACCCCATTCCCTGCTCTTATAGGGACATGCGAACATGCACTTCCCTTTCTCACATGCACACAGGTGCAACAACACATACATACCTCTCTCTCCCTCCCTCTCCCTCTCCCCCCTCTCTCTCACACACACTCCCCCCTCTCTGACATAAATGCAAACACACACCTCAAGCCAGCTTGCTTTTTGGAGCAAGGAAGCAAATCAGCTAAAGCAACTCAGCAAACTCCTCCCTGCTTCAGCCACATAGAGGCCAGCTTGTCTTGCTCCGCATAAAATATACAGTACAGGCGAAAACATACGCAAGAAATAGAAGGTCAATAAGGGAGTTGGGAGGATAAAAAATAGCTTGAATAAGGGAGATCTCAGGAAATAAGGGACAGTTGGTCAGTCTAGGATAGATAGACCAGAAGGGAGGACACTTTGGGTCACTCAGACTAACTGCCATATGACTACTGCCTACTCAGAGACATTCTTGACTCTTCAGTGCAAACCATTGTTGCACTTCTAACACTCTTTACTAGGAATCAAAATATTTGTTTTTATATCCCTAGGAAACTTCCACAATCAATATTTCAGCATGAAAAATCTTCTAACCATAAACACACATTAAATCCATAAAGGAAAAAACAAACACAATTCTAATTACCTATCTTTTTAAAGAAAATGTTCTAAATCAGTGGCTCTTAACCTTTTTTTTTTTTTTAACCAGGGATCCCCCATTAAATATCTTTTGTTGCCATGGTCCCCCAAGACATCATCATCATCATCATCATACCTGGTAGCAGTAACAACAACAATAATACAATTACACCATCCATTAAACCTTCCCTCAGAGACACTGGAGTGGGAGGGAAGACTTTTCTCCTGCTTCTTCCTGCAAGTTTGTGGCTGAAACAGATTGAATGGCAATGCACAGGCCAAGCCAGCCAGCCTTTTCCTTGGCTCCTAACACGTGGCCACTACACTGCAGGGAGGGGGTGGGCCAAGCAGCCTTCAAGCCCTTGAGGACCCCCTGTGAGGACATCACGGGCCCCTGGGGGTCTATGGACCCAGCTGAAGAACAACTGTTCTAAATGTTTTAACACTTTTAAAATCAAACTAAGACACATAGCCAAAGAAGAGGAATGCTGGGAGTTGCAGTTCCATACTGGACTTTATCAGACTACAAAAATGTT
The DNA here is from genome assembly GCA_030847615.1 of Gambelia wislizenii. Classification (NCBI taxonomy): domain Eukaryota; kingdom Metazoa; phylum Chordata; class Lepidosauria; order Squamata; family Crotaphytidae; genus Gambelia; species Gambelia wislizenii. Next base: position 43,193,706 of record JAUMIR010000002.1, read on the forward strand.
CTTTTGCCAGCATAGAAAAACCCATTTCTATGCCGGTTAAATAATGTCCCCCCCCCTGCATTTACCTCCTTTCCCAGCAAAGGCTCCCTGGCAATAAAGAGGAAGTGAATGGAGCCCCGTTCACTTCCTTGTTTGACATCTCAGAAATTCAAAAACATAAACAAGAAAACTACATTTAAAGTTTCACAAAGCACACACACAGGGCTGGTTTAAGGAATTTTGGGGCCCCTGCAAAACTTTATTTTTGGGGGCCCATATATTTACCTCAGGTCAATGTAACCTAACCTAACCTATTTGCACTACAGGATATTCAGATTATTACTAATAATGTTTTTGCAGGAGATTGGCCTCCTGCGGCTGCAGATGTTACCTGGATGTCTTGATCTGACCCAGAAGTCTTCGGTGCCAGAGAGGGCATTGTTGGGATAAGTACGAGATTTAAAGGGACAGACGCATTGCATGCCGGCAATGCTGGCAAAAAAGCAGCAGGGGGATCTATTGACGGTTTAAGCTGTCAATTAAAAACGACGGCTTTTGGTCTATTTTTAACCATGAAAGGACAACATCATCTGATCCGTGCTCCCTTTCGCAGTTATGTGGCATCGTGATGATGCTGTATTTTCCGTGTCTGATAAAGTCAACTCTCCAACCCGTTACAGATTAAAATAAGTATGCAAATGTGAATTTTGGGGAACAAACTGCCATATTTTAAGTACAGAATTCTTTGAATATATGTATTACATTTAGGAAAAGTTGAAGGGAAAAGAAAAGCCCAAAGCAATAACTTTAAAAAATATTAAAGTAATAAAGTAATAGACTTAGACACATATAATAAACACACATAATAAATACAACATAAAAATGACCCATATTCTTTCTTTCTTTCTTTGTGTTGGGACTGTTGCAGATTCAACAGGTGACATTTATCCAGCCCACTCACCCCAAAATGGAGCTTCAGTGATATTGGGAGGTTTAGATTTTCCTTGGTTTTTTTCCAGGCTGTGAGGCCGTGTTCTGGAATAGTTTCTTTCTGATGTTTCACCTGCATCTGTGGCTGGCATCTTCAGAGAATGGTTGGGTAGGAGTGTGTGTGGAGTTTATATGCTGTGAACCCCTGTTGGGGAGGATATGTAAATTTGTGTATTCGAATGGTTAGTTTCTGGGTATAGAAATGCAAGGATGATTAGGCTCTGTTTGGCTGATGGTTGGTTGATGGCCCATTATTTGCTGGAAATTCACCTGTCCCTGGGTGGAATTCCTTTGTAAGTGTTGAGTTTTTATTCTATTGTATTTCAAAACTGGGAGCCAGATTTTGTTTACTCTTAGGGTTTCTTCTTTCCTGTTGAAGTTGTCCAGATGTTTGTGGATTTCAATAGCTTCTCTGTGCATGCTGACATGATAGTTGTTGGCCTGGTCTAGAATTTCTGTGTTTTCAAATAGCATTTTGTGTCCAGGTTGGTTTATAAAATGTTCTGCTACTGCTGATTTTTCTGGCTGGCCCAGTCTGCAGTGTCTCTCGTGTTCCTTGATTCGTGTTTGCACATTGCGTTTTGTGGCCCCTATGTAAACTTGTCCATAGCTGCATGGAATGTTGTAATCTCCTGCAGCTGTGAGAGGGTCTCTTTTGTCCTTCGCTGAGCATAGCATTTCTTGGATTTTCTTGGTTGGTCTATAGATCGTTTGTAGGTTGTGTTTCCTCGTCAGTTTCCCTATTCTGTCTGTGACTCCTTTGATGTATGGTAAAAATACCTTCCCTTGGGTGGCTGTTTTTCTTCTTCATTCCTGTGTTTTTTTCTGGGTCTGGCTGCTCTTGTGATGTCTGATTTGGAGTAACCATTGGCCCATAGGGCCCAGTTTAGGTGCCTCAGTTCGTCCTCCAGGTAGTGGGGTTCGCAGATCCCTTTTGCGTGGTCTACCAATGTTTTTATTGTACTTCTTTTTTGTCCTGGGTGATGATTGGAATTTCTGTGTAGGTATCTGTCCGTGTGTGTGGGTTTTCTGTATACCTTGTGGCCTAACCATTGGTTTGGTTTGCGGATGACTAGGACATCCAAGAATAGCAGTGTTCCTTCCTTTTGGGAGGTTTTTTTGATGGGGTGTGTGTATATATTTATTGGGAGGTTTCTTCATGATAGAAAGAAAGAAAAGTCCCTAGAGTCTAGGGAACTGCTTACTGTACTGAACAGATAGATAGTGAGTACCTGAGCATGCACTTGGCTCTGTGTGTGACCTCAACGGCCGTTACTCCCCACCTCAGATGCTGGGAAGCAAACCAACTGATGAAGACACAGCTCACCTCCCAGTGACAACTTCTCTCTGTTGGTTCTTACCTCCAGTCTCTGAGATAGCATCCAATCAAGGGTGGGGAGAGAGACACCACCTGTGCTTTGACCCCCTGTGATGTTGTGCCCCCTTCCCCCCAGCCAGGCAGCGGATGACAATGATGATGATGACGATGATGATTTTCTTACCCATCTCTCCCCATGGATCAAGGCAGGGAACAAGATTTACACATAACTAATATCAGTTAAATGTATTGATTAAACTACATTGACCCACTTGCAACGGCAGTCACTTGCAACACTTGTGCGATGTTTGTATTCTTGTCTACAGACGTGGAGAACTTCACATGCACCAAGTGCAAGCTGGTAGCCCTCTTGGAGGAGAAAGTACAGCAGCTGGAGACACGGGTAGCTACACTTCAACAGATTCGTGAGCAAGAGGTTTTCCTGGACAGAACAGAATGAACAGTCTTGGATAGGGACCGCACAGAGGAAGTGGCTGCGGAGGAAAGGGTCACTTCACAGACACAGGAAGTAGACAGCTGGAGGAATGTCACACACAGAACAAGAAAATCCAGGGATTCTTCCAGCAGCTTGCAGCTACAGAATCGATTCGAAGCCCTTTCCCTTATCAAGGACAACGAGGAAGAACAGCATGGACAGACTTCAGGGGTAGAGCAGGGGACCTTGAGAGGACCACCTCAAGGAACAGCAGCTGCGAAGCCTCAGCGGAGGCGTGTGGTGGTGGTGGGGGATTCCTTGCTGCGGGGTACAGAAGCAGTGGTATGTGGCCCTGACAAGATGACTCGGGAGGTGTGTTGTCTCCCTGGGGCAAAGATCTGTGATGTGACCGAGAGGCTGACAAGACTCGTCAAGCCTACGGATCATTACCCCTTCCTTTTGGTCCATGTGGGAACCAATGATACTGCAAGGCACAGCTTTCCCAAGATCAGAAGAGATTATGAGGCCCTGGGGAGGAAGCTGAAAGAAATGGACGCACAGGTGGTCATCTCGTCTCTTTTGCCAGTTGAAGGGCATGGTCCAAGAAGGGAGAGGAAAATAGCCGACATAAACAACTGGCTCCGTAGATGGTGTCGCCAAGAACAAATTGGATTCTTGGATCATGGACTGCGCTTCCATGCGGGGGGACTTCTGGCAAGAGATGGGGTACATCTTACAAAAGTTGGAAGAAACATTTTTGCCAACAGTCTCAAGAATTTGATCAGGAGGGCATTAAACTGAGTCAAATGGGGAAGGGAGACAGTATTCTGGAAGGCAAAAGGGCTGGAGAAAATTGTCAAACTGTCACAGAGGGAACAAGGCAAACAGCGCAAGGACCCAACAGTGGGAGGCAAAAAAACTTGCACAGGGAGCAAGTAAAGGGAACACATGGTCTCAGATGTCTCTACACTAATGCACAGAGCATGGGAAATAAGCAAGATGAACTTGAACTCCTCGCACTACAAAACAAATATGATATAATAGGCATTACTGAAACCTGGTGGGACGAGTCTCATGATTGGAATGTAGGAATAGAGGGGTATAACCTTTATAGGAGAAACAGGCCAAACAGGAAAGGAGGAGGAATAGCATTATATGTCAGGGATATTTACACCAGTGAAGTGATCCACGACATCAATACTGGAAGCCAGGTGGAGAGCGTCTGGATAAAAATTAAAGGGGAGGGAAACAACAGGGATGTTATTGTGGGACTCTACTACAGACCCCCAAATCAGACGGAGGAATTGGATGTTGCCTTTCTAGAACAGATGAACACACATGCCGAAAGGAGAGATGTAGTAGTGATGGGTGACTTCAACTATCCTGATATTTGCTGGCAAACTAACTCAGCCAAAACTACAAGGTCTAGCAAATTCCTTACATGCCTGGAAGACAATTTCATGGTCCAAAAGGTGGAAGAGGCAACAAGGGGGTCAGCTATTTTAGATCTGATCCTAACCAACAGAGATGACCTGGTTAATGGGGTGCAAGTGGTGGGAACCTTAGGTGAGAGTGATCATGTTCTCCTGGAGTTTGTTATAGAATGGAAAGGAGAAGCCAGGCATAGTCAGACACGCATTCTTGACTTTAGGAGAGCTGATTTCAATAAACTCAGGGAAATACTGGGGGTGATCCCATGGTCAGGAATACTAAAAGAGAAGAGACCTCAAGACGGATGGGACTTTCTCAAAAAGGAGATACTGAAGGCACAATTTCAAACAGTACCATTGAGGAAGAAAAATGGGAGGTGTCTCAAGAAACCAGGATGGATGACTAAAGAACTTTCAATGGAGCTAAGTTTTAAACGGAACATGTATAGGAAATGGAAAAGGGGGGAAATCACCAAAGAAGAATTCAAACAGATAGCGAACACGTGTAGGAGTAAAGTCAGAAAAGCTAAAGCGCAGAATGAGCTCAGGCTTGCTAGGGAGGTTAAGAACAATAAAAAGGGTTTTTTTGGGTATGTCCGCAGCAAAAGGAGGAAGAAGGAAATGATAGGGCCACTACGTGGAGAAGATGGCAAAATGCTAACAGGGGACAGAGAAAAGGCAGAATTACTCAACACCTTCTTTGCCTCAGTGTTTTCAGAAAAGGAAAAGGAGGACCAACCTGCGGATAATGGAACAGAGGACACAATAGGGGAAATCCAGCTCAAAATAAGTAAAGAGGTAGTACAGGAATACCTTCTTAATCTAAATGAATTTAAATCTCCAGGACCAGATGAACTACATCCAAGAGTATTAAAAGAGCTGGCAAATATAATCTCAGACCCATTGGCAATAATATTTGAGAACTCCTGGAGAACAGGAGAAGTCCCAGCAGACTGGAGGAGGGCAAACGTTGTTCCCATATTCAAAAAGGGGAAAAAAGAGGATCCCAACAATTATCGTCCAGTTAGTCTGACATCAATACCAGGGAAGATTCTAGAGCAGATCATTAAACAGAGAGTCTGTGAACATTTAGAAGGCAATGCCATAATCACAAAAAGTCAACATGGGTTTCAGAGAAACAAGTCATGCCAGACTAATCTGATCTCTTTTTTTGATAAAGTTACCAGCTTGGTAGATGAAGGGAATGCCGTGGACATCGCATACCTTGATTTCAGTAAGGCCTTTGACAAGGTTCCCCATGACATTCTTGCAAACAAGCTTGTAAAATGTGGGCTAGACAAGTTAACTGTTCAATGGATTTGTAATTGGTTGACCGGCCGAACCCAAAGGGTGCTCAGCAGTGGCTCCTTTTCGTCTTGGAAAGATGTGACCAGTGGGGTGCCACAGGGGTCTGTCCTGGGCCCAGTGCTATTCAACATCTTTATCAATGACTTGGATGAGGGAATTAGGGGCATACTTATTAAATTTGCAGATGACACCAAATTGGGAGGAGTAGCTAATACCCTAGAGGACAGGATCAAAATTCAGAATGACCTGGAGAGACTGGAGAGCTGGGCCAAAGCTAACAAAATGAAATTCAATACGGCGAAATGTAAAGTAATGCATTTAGGGCGGAAAAATGAAATGCATAAATATAGGATGGGAGAGACCTGGCTGAATGAGACCACGTGCGAAAGGGATCTAGGAGTCCTAGTAGACCACAAGTTGAACATGAGCCAACAGTGTGATGCGGCAGCTAAAAAGGCCAATGTGATTTTGGGCTGTATCAATAGAAGTATAGTGTCTAGATCAAGGGAAGTAATAGTGCCACTCTATTCTGCCTTGGTCAGACCTCACTTAGAATACTATGTCCAGTTCTGGGCACCACAATTCAGAAAGGATATTGACAAATTGGAGCGTGTCCAGAGAAGGGCAACTAAAATGGTGAAAGGTCTGGAAACGATGCCTTATGAGGAGAGACTTAGGGAGCTGGGTATGTTTAGCCTGGAAAAAATACGGTTAAGAGGCGATATGATAGCCCTGTTTAAGTATTTGAAGGGATGTCACACTGAGGATGGAGCAAGCTTGTTTTCTGCTGCTCCAGAGACTGGAACACGGAGCAATGGGTGCAAGCTCCAGGAACAGAGATTCCACCTCAACATGAGGAGGAACTTTTTGACAGTAAGAGCTGTTCGGCAGTGGAACACACTTCCTTGGAGCATGGTGGGGTTTCCTTCCTTGGAGGTCTTTAAACAGAGGCTGGATGGCCATCTGTCGGGGATGCTTTGATTGTGACTTCCTGCGTGGCAGGGGGGTTGGACTGGATGGCCCTCGTGGTCTCTTCCAACTCTGCAATTCTATGATTCTATGACCCAATAAAACACATAATATGAATTTAAAAGAACAAATATAACCAATACATATTAAAATAATTTAATATTCATGATTTAAAAATCATCTGGATAGGCCTGCCAAAAGAAACTAGTCTTTAATGTTATTTTAAATTTAGAGTGTGTATTCAACTGTCAAATCTCCCCTGGCAGGTCATTCCAGAGTCTAGGAGCAGTCTGAAGAAAAAGTCCTCTACACGTCATTTTGCAACCTAGTCCTGGCTGACTGAAGTAAATGTTCCCCAGAGAACCTGAGTGTACGGGGCAGATTATATGGGAGAAGGTGATCCTGTAGGTAAACTGGACCCAAATCATGTAGGGTTTTAAAGGTAACAACGAACACTTTGTACCTTGTCTGGAAACTAATTGGCAGCCAGTGGAGTGATTTTAATATTGGTGTGATATGATCACTCCTAGGTGTACCAGTAACCAGTTTGGCTCCCGTATTTTGAATTGATTGCAGTTTCTGAACTTGGTACAGAGGTAGCCCAATGTACACCGCATTGCAGAAGTCCAACCTTTGAGGTTACCCGTGTGTGTGTGCTACCATCTTATACTACTTTATCTCATTCCCCCCACATCAGGCATCGAACCAGGACATGGTTGGGCTCTGGAGAACCTGCTTCAGGTGCTGCATGGTGCTGGGTGCCTGGGGCTACATGTGTAAAATCTCACAGGCCATGCTGATACACAAGGGACTTGCTAAAACCGATTGGGTGGAAGGGGAGTGGAGGTCAAGGCAGGGCAGCCCCAGGCACCTGATGAGGTCAGGGGGCTTTTGCCTGGGGGCACCGGCAGCATCTGGCTTTGGGAAGGGTCACAAGTCATTTTGCCTTTGCAGCAACAGGCTAAGGCTGCAACCCCTTTTGTGCTTACTTGGGAATAAATCCCTTTGTAATTGGTGTGACTAAGGAATTATCAATTACATTTGTTGACACAGATGGAGAGTGGGGGTGGAATCTTTAGCTGCTTTCTGTTTCTGTTCCAGTTTCCAGTAATAAGAAAGTGTAGAGAGAAAAAGGGGGAAACAGAAAGTTAACCTTGAGGCAGGGAGGAGCTGGTTCAGCACTATAGCTCTTATGCCATTTAATTTATCACACTACACTGTTATAGTGCTATTATCCCACTGTAACTTCTCTGGCTGCCTCCGTGGAATCCTGGGATTTGCAGTTTAGGAAGGGGCATATAGAACTCTCAGCCAGAGAGCTCTTAGGCCTCAGTAAACTACAAACCCCAAAATTCCACAGGAGGCAGCCAGAGCAGTTAAAGTGGAATAATAGTGCTGTAACAGTGTAGTGTGACAACAGTGTAATGTGACACCTCATGGTGTCACCCCTCATTGATCATACCAGATCATGATAACGTTTTTAATTTTTTTTAATTAAAACTACTCATAAATCGCAATTCCTGTATTTCACTGAATGTAATTGCAATAGTTGTGACATAAACACCTAGCAAAATTAAAATGCCACCTTTAAATTGCATTATCATATGCATAGCCTAAATGCATTTACATTTAAACAGTTCCCAGTGGTTAAAATGAAGCTTTGGTAAGACAACAATAGAATTTAAAGAAAAATATTAATAAGTACATCAAAATTATGTTCATTTTAATGTTAAACTTTACTGGTACATGAGATATATTAATGGATTGGGTTTGCATAATCAATAACAGCCCAAATAATGTAGATGTTGTAGGCAAATGCATATAGAAATATTATTAAATAAATTAAATAATACCAAAATAAATGAATAGGGACAAATACACAAAAACTTCAGCACTTAGTGAACTTCTCAACAAAATCAAAACTTTCCTTTCCTGCCTTTACAGCTGCGAATTTGTGAATCACTTTATCATAATCAATGCCTTATGCCAACTCACTTTCAGTTAATAATATCACAAAATTGGAAAGTCCTGACTGTCCCATGGTAGATCACAAATGCAGTCAGCCCTCCACATTTGCGCAGGGCCCCCACAAAAGTGGGAAAACCACTAATATCTTAAGCCCCCCAAACCATATTTAACACACACACACACACACACACACAGTAACAGTACAGTACTGTAATTTACGAGTATTGAAACAGTGTGCTTTCATCAGTTCTTGTCTATGGAGGCTTGTTTAAACCTTGTCCCCATGCTGAAAACAAGGGGTGAAGGAAGTACAATGGTGGCAATGGTGGAGCATCTCCTTGGGGCTCCCCATGAAGGAAGGAGGAAGACGATGCTGTTTTACAAGGCCCGATAGCTGCTTCTGTGTGGCTCAAGCGGGCAGGAGTTTCCCGGCTTGCTTTTTGATGATCTGCTCCCCGCCACCAGCGGCCCCATTTTGGGCGATCACTCTGGATGGTTTTCAAGCAGTAGCATCTTCTTTCTTCCTTCCTCCTTCCCAGAGCCAGCCAAGAAATGTCATCCCAATTATTGTGTCACTTGGTACAGCCTGCACTCCCCACACCTCCTAGTAATGCCCAGGGCTCAGGATCTGGCTTTCAATCAGGGTGGAGGCATTAAATGAAATGATGGTAAAATGTTTGCCTCATTCAGTTACTAAGCTAGTGCAAAATGCTAATTTTATTTGACCGTGATGGGAAATGGGGGTGTTCGTGTTTGTGGAGAAACAGAATCCTTTGAAGACAAACTGAGAAACATTTATTTACTAATACTGGGTTTCTAACTGGTAGAGAAGTAAGCATGGTTTTTGCTCTTTGTTAAGATAACTTTCCGTTGACCATTCTGTAAAGAAATTTACCATTCTTAAAGTTATTGGTTACACTAGTGGTATTTTCTATTATTATAGATGCTCCTTAAATCGAAAAACAAATGTAAACAAAGGCTTTATTTTTTTAAAAAGTTAAGTGACTGTAACATTAGAGGAACAAAAAAAAAATCATGTTTAATTTGAGGAGAAGGGAGTTAAGCTTTCCATATACAATTTTTGATCAGAAGGTTACAACCGTATAAATGTCTTTAGATGTGTTGTTCTTTCTTACCAAAACTTAGATTCGGTTTTCTGAGGAGGTCACATCACTTATTGCATGACATTTGAAAGATTTGCAGCATAGTTTTTGTGAATATTTTCCTGTTTCTGATACAAGCAAAAATTGGATTAGAGATCCATTTTCACTTAATGTTTATGAACTAGAGGGGCTCACATCAGCAGAGGAACACAAGCTCATAGAAATATCCATGGATGGTGCTCTGAAAGTGCAGTTCAAGGTATCTTGGCCCACTTACAGGAAGATTTTCCAGAACCATCAAAGAGGGCTATGAAAGTATTGATGCCTTTTATAATAACATAATTGTGTGAAAAATCATTCTCTGCTCTTGTTTATTTTAAAACCTAAGTTTAGAAACCATTTGAAAAACATAGAGTCAGAACTCAGAATACAAGTTTCAGCTATTAAGCCCGATATAACAAGGCTTATAAATGAAATGCAGTACCAGTCTTCTCAATAATGAATGAATGAATTAAACTTACCAAGTAATATTAGGTAATGGTTTGATGTTCAGGTATTATTATTATTATTATTGTTTTATTGTTTTATTATTTTATTATTATTATGTTTATTATTAATAATAATAATAATTAATTATATTATTATTATTATTATTATTATTATTTTCCTCTCCATTGACGCCCCCTTGTCGTGGGAGAGAGGCTTGCGTACCCTAATGATGTTTTGAGCTATGCTGGCGGTGGCATAATAGCCACTGGTAGGGTCTCCCATGCCAGACAGGTCAAAACCGAAGGGTCTGACAAAGAGCGTCAAAGGGCAGGATGGGCTCTCTAGCCTTTTGGCAACCATCCTAGGAGAAGGAAAACTCTAATCCCAAACCCGGGCAGATGGTGCTCGTCCAACCCTGTAAGGTCAACCATCTAAGAGAAGGAAACTCTAATCAAACCTACGGCCCGAGGACCTCGCTGCCACGTCCATGCTTGCAAGGCCACGGCAGATGAATCTCTGGTTTAAAGGGTGAGGCCAGTTCTGTGCATGCTGTGCTCCACCAGAAAAATCCATTGCACAGGCTCGAAGGACAAATCCTTGAAGATTATTATTTTGTATGGAATCATTCCAATAAAAATATTATAATAGGAGTGTGTACATTTACTTATTTCTCCCTTCTCTCCAAATGTGAGGACCCTTGATGATCAATTTTAAACAAATATTTGATGCACTTCAGGGTTTTAAATCTTGAGTTAAGTCTTGGTCATCCACAGACACAAAATATATTTAAAGGGGATCCTTGGTAAAGAAAAGGTTAAGAACCACTCTTTTAGATTTTAGGCATTCTTTCTTCCCTTCACAGAGCCCCTGTGAGGATATTGTGGCCCCTCGGGGATTCATAGACCACAAGTTAAATATTAGAGAATTCTGAGGGTGCGGCTATACGATCATAAAAAAATCCGTAGGGGGGGCAAAAAATACGAACAGCCTGTCGTTCGTATGCATACGAACTGGCTATACGATTTTTAAGCCCCCTAAGCTCCATATGACTCCCTCTTCCCGAAGCTGGCTGGAGCGAGCAAGCCAAGCGGCAGTTTTAAATCTCCTGCCACTTTTTTTTTTAAAGGTTCCTGGTTTGTGGACAGTCGGTTTTCCGTATTTACAATATAAAACAAAAATAAATAAACATATAAATTCACGGACTTACCGGACGCTCACTAGCCAGGAAACCAACATGGCGGCCGCTCCCAATTCCCCTCTGTGCTAGCCCTGCCCCCTCTACTCAGCCAGCCAATCATATTACCCTGCCTGTTCGTATGTGTGCGAACGGACTGTACAGACCCATCAGCCATCCGAACGGCGTACGGATTTCTCTTCGCGATCCGCTTTCCCTCCCGAAAGCCGCGTGTGCATATTTCAGGGTGGAAAACTGCCCCCCCTCTTTTGCATTCGTGTGCATCCGAATGGCCATTTGTACCGAAGCGCGAACTTCCGCATGCCGTACATATTATTTAAATTATGTAGATGGGACCTGAGTACCTCACCAGACTCCAATCTCATGATTCCACAGGATGGAGCCATGGCAGTTCAAGTGAAATCAAAGTGCTATAACTGTACAGTGTGGATGCACCTTCTGTTTTCTTAACAAAACAGGCTCGGAAGAACAGAGGGAAAATTCAGTTCCCTTTTCAGAGAAAGAACAGGTGCCACCTAACAACTCTAGTATCTGATCAACCCCACATCTGAGTGTTCGATCAAGCCTGTGGAGTCCTTTAAGGAAAATATAGACCAAGTCTGATGTAGCTTCTTCAGGGTGGAAAGGGGAGATAACCTCAAAAGGGGTGTCTGCAGAGTCTGATGTACATGGCTTCCAACATATTCCAGCAAAGCTCCTTATCAAGGGAATGTCTGTGAGACAATGGGGGGTGGGGAGGAATGTTATGGGGTCTTAGTAGCAGACCCGTGCCAGTGATTTCTGGAGGGAAATCGCTGCCCATATGTAGTCAAATGGGAGATTGCGGCGAGGCTCTCAGAAGCAATATGCAATTTTCCTTGGTTTTTTTCCAGGCTGTGAGGCCGTGTTCTGGAATAGTTTCTTTCTGACAGTTCGCCTCATCTTCGCTGAAGATGCCAGCCACAGTTGCAGGCGAAACGTCAGAAAGAAACTATTCCAGAACACAGCCTCACAGCCTGGAAAAAAACCAAGGAAAATCTATGGATGCTGGCTGTGAAAGCCTTCAACTTCACAATATGCAATTTGCTTTCCCACTTTCCAAGAAAACTACAGTCAGCCCTCCACACTTGCAGATTTGATTATTCACAGATTATTTGCTGCCACCTCTGCTGCTGCCCTTTGCCATTTTTAATAGGGACTGCAAGCTTTGTGAGACTGAGGGTTCATCTACACAAGAAGAAATAATCCTTTTTATCTGTGCTCTATTTATTTATTATTTATTGCAAATCCACCGCAGCATTGATTTGTGTCCACAATGTTTTTGACCTTCACACGGCGGTGAATCAAGTTGGTGGCTGAGTCATTTTGTGTGTGTTTGGGGGTCGCTCAAAGACAAGTAGCTGGCCAGTCGCTGGGAGAAGGAAGAGGAGGCTGGACAGGCATGAGAGAAGGAGCAGCCCAGCCAGGGAAGCAAAGAACTGCTCTCCTCTTCCTTCCAGGCCTTCCTTCTCCTGTTCCTTTGCAGCTGGAATTGGAGGCCACTGCTGCTGCTGGGATGGGTGAAGTGCTGGTGGTTCTCTCCTCTTCCTCACTGTAGCCACCCTCCATTGTCTCTGGGTGCTAACGGATACTTGCCTTTGAGCGAGTGTTTCCCCTGATCACCCCGATCTCCCCCCCCCCAATGCGTTCTTTATAAAGCGTACAATTGCTAGTGCTTCCGGGCGCTTGCTGGGAAACCCACGCCTGTGCACATCCAACCAGTCAGGAGGTCAGCTCTGCCCTCTCCTGACTGCAGGATAAATCCCACAGTTGTCCCAATAAGAAAGTATGAGCATTTTCTCCATGGTTTTTTTAAAAAGTTTGGGGAAAGCTGCAAAGGCGTTCCCTGCATAGTATTTGGCGTCCCCCCCCCCACCTTCACAATACCCCAAATCACCACGGGATCTCATTGGGACAGAAGGTATTCCCCTCGCATTCCGTGAGGGTTTTTTCACTGTCTAGACAACACCTGAGACTGCAAATGTGCAGCGAGGCTTGTAAGTCCGTAACAAAAATGGTGTAGGGTAGCAGAGGCGGAGGCAGCAAGCCCCACCAGCTGCCAACTTCTGCCTTGGGAAAGAACCCTGCCACCTCCAAAGCATCTGTGTTGGGTTGAATCCATAGACTGTACTTTTTGTGTGTATTAAATATTGTTAGCGGGGTAGAGACATTTGTGTTTTTTCCACTTTCAGGGGTCTCCCATGCCCCTAACCCCAGCGAAAGTGGAGAGCCAACTGCACTGTCTTTTGTTAGTGAGAGGAGCAAAGGCTGTCTGCTCCTTCAACACTCCACTTGCCAGTATTTTATTACTTTTTTATTTGCTTATTACATTTTAAAGCATAACATCAAACAAAAATGGGAAAATATTTCTTCCCCCTCTTATTCGTCCAACCGCCCACCCAGAAATTAATACTGCAAAAAGGAAAGTAAAAGAAAAGAATGGTGTAAAATTCGTTCTTGATAAAGTCAGTACTGTATTTTATTGTTCTGATACTTTTGAACTTGTCCACCTTAGCCTAGAAGGCTTTCGTTTCTCCCTTTATCTACTGACAACAAGTAGCTTCCGCCTTCACTGCGTCAGTGAGTCACATAAATACTGTAGAGCAGAAACTGGGGAAGGGCAAATGCTTGAGTACTGCACTCACTCTCTGGGTTGATTGTTTGGCTTGGCTTCAGGACACAGGTAAATCGCTGCAACAAGACCTGGGTCCTTTTTAACTCTGAGAACAGCACAATTTGTGTGTGTGTTTGTGTGTGGTGGTGTTTGGAGACAGGCATTCCTAGAAGGCTGTAAAAAGCCTGCCTTGCTGAATTAGACAAAATATCACAACAGTGTGATGCGGCAGCTAAAAAGGCCAATGCAATTTTGGGCTGTATCAATAGAAGTATAGTGTCTAGATCAAGGGAAGTAATAGTGCCACTCTATTCTGCCTTGGTCAGACCTCACTTAGAATACTGTGTCCAGTTCTGGGCACCACAATTCAGAAAGGATATTGACAAATTGGAGCGTGTCCAGAGAAGGGCAACTAAAATGGTGAAAGGTCTGGAAACAATGCCTTATGAGGAGAGACTTAGGGAGCTGGGTATGTTTAGCCTGGAAAAAATACGGTTAAGGGGTGATATGATAGCCCTGTTTAAGTATTTGAAGGGATGTCACGCTGAGGATGGAGCAGGCTTGTTTTCTGCTGCTCCAGAGACTGGAACACGGAGCAATGGGTGCAAGCTCCAGGAACAGAGATTCCACCTCAACATGAGGAGGAACTTTTTGACAGTAAGAGCTGTTCGGCAGTGGAACACACTCCCTCGGAGCGTGGTGGGGTCTCCTTCCTTGGAGGTCTTTAAACAAAGGCTGGATGGCCATCTGTCGGGGATGCTTTGATTGTGATTTCCTGCGTGGCAGGGGGGTTGGACTGGATGGCCCTCGTGGTCTCTTCCAACTCTGCAATTCTATGATTCTATGATTCTATGATTCTATAAAATAAAATCAACTAACCCGGGATTGTATTCCAGCATTCTGAGAAGCTGGCAGCTTGGGGCAAACACTCCTCTCTCGTTTACTCCAAGCAGAGGATAATGGGGAGGGGATAACCTTGGAGATGCTAGGTTAGTCTTATGGCTAAGGAATACGTTTTAACAAGCTTGTTCTCTGTGGATGAGGTGTCAAATCTGTTTTATAGAAGAAACTGGAGACAGGTAAAACCCTCACATTTTATTTATGTTTTTACTAATAAAACAGCCATCTCTTGAACATCTTGAGATGTCTCTCTAGTTTCTGCTTCTTTTGTCTAATCAATTTTAAACTTTTCCCTAAGTTAGTTGTGGTTGCAGTTGTCTTGAGGTGAAGATCATTATGTAGTAACAAAAAAGTTTGAATTGTATCATTTTTTAAAAAATCAAGGGAGCACTCAGATTTGGGGTGGTATTGATGGGCAGAAGGAAGAAAACTGCCCCCCATTGCTGGTAGCAGCAGCCTGCCAACCTGCCCATGTCAGGAGAGCAGGACTAGGTGGGCTGAGATTGGGGATGCCTCTCCTAAACTGGGCTAGGAATAGGAGCATTTTTGCCTGCAAAGTCTGTTGTGTTAAACAGGTTCCTTTATTGTTATGTTCACTTCCATATTTTCCCACAAATAGATTTCAGGTGGAAAGCTCAATGTGGATTAAGGATGAGCAAATGCACCCTCACATTGGATATTCCTGCATGGCAGGAGGGTTGGACTAGATGGCCCTTGTGGTCTCTTCCAACTCTATGATTCTATGTTGTAGTATAGCAAGTCCCAGCAGCCCTAGCCAGTATAACCAATGCCAAGGAAAGCTGGGAGTTGTAGTTGAAAATCATGTACAGGATCACAGTTGCATATCTTACTTCTTACCTTTATATCCCACCTTTTCCCTAAGTAGTTCAAGGTGATGTACATGAGTCTCTCCCCCAATTATTCATCCTCACAATAAGCCAATAAAGAGTGATTGGACTCTAAAATGTGTTACATATCTGAGAGAGGATTTAAACCTTTATTTTATTTATTTATTTAATTTGTATGCCACCTTTCTCCCAAGATGGGACACAAAGGGGGTTTAGTCTCTACACCACACTAGCTTTCACTGTGAGATGTATGGGACTATGATGAGTGCTATGATCACTGGAGCAGTGAAGGGAGGTTTATCTGAACCATCCTTTCATAGCCCTTCGGTTTGAAGGGTTTGGAGAGCCACCCCTGATATCCCCACTAACCTGAAATGCTCCCTGACTAGGCAGTGCCTATGTTGTTGGGGACCCTTCCACAAATCTTTAAAGTATGTGGATTGAGAAGAGAAAAGAAAGATTCTTCTTCTTTTTTTTAAAGAGACCTGAGAAGGGGCTGTCTGTGCAAACTGTGCAAACCCTGCTTCTACCATGTTCTTGAATTAGAACAAAAATGGTTTGAAGTACAGTAGCTGCTAAACTACAGATCCTATAGGTAATGGAATAAAATTGCAGCTCCAGTTACAGCATCCCATGCCTTCACATGACATGTGAGGAGGGGGGAAATGAATACAGTAATTGTGACATTATTTTTTTTTAAGTGTTGTATGTTTTTTGTGTATGTTGCAGGGAAACATCTGTTAAAGGCATAAAGTGATAGGGCAATGTTCCATCTCTGTAAGCCAGGCTTAGTAAGATATAGGCTTAGTGAGGTATAGCAGTCTATGTGAGGTATAGGAGCAGGATCAAGTATTTTAAAAGTCATGAATACCAATGGCCTAAGTTCTGTCTGCACATAGTTTGGAATACTTGCTGCAACAGAACAATACATTTGTATCTTGAATTTTTGAATAATATGTTCACAGACATCACCTAGAAATTAAACTGAGGTACTACCCTGTACCCACCTACCAGGAGTAAGTCCTCTTGAACTCAGTGGGATATCATTTGAAGAAGACCTGTATGAGGTTGGGATACTACTACACTTGTATACTATTCTTTCCTCCAATAGAAGTCAGGGGTGGCTTTCATCCTCCTCTTTCATCTATTTTTATGGTCGCATTTGCAGACCAACCATTTGCAAACCCATCTGCAAAAACTTAGAAATGTTACTTTTTGGATTGAAATTTCTGCTGTCTCCTAGTCCCCATGCCTAAGAGCTGCTAATCTGTTATACCACATTGGCTTTCTTTGAAGGGTGGAGGAGTCTAATACGGGTTTTGGCATTTGCTCTTATCTCTTTACTGTGTTATCACCTCTACCCAGCCTTCTCCAGCTTGGTGCCCTCCAGATATTTTGGACTACACTCCCATAATTCCTAGTTGTTTTGGTGAATATAAATAATTAGTGGGAACCTGAACATTAAATATTTTAATGCATATTTAAGTTGAGTGAGCTTTCAATTTTAAACAAATTTGCTTAGCAAAACCTTGTTCTAACATGTGGCCAGGTGGCCAAACAGTGTCTAGGCAGCCAACCAAAGGCTAATTACTACACAGCTCATAGCAGAGGCACAGCCCAGTCAAGCTAATTACAGGCAAAGGAATCAAGGCAGCATGAAGTTAGATGCTTACTTTACTAGCAAGCAAAACACAAGTCCACAAGCAAAGTCCAATATACAAGGTCCAGGTCCAGGTCCAAAGAGAGTTCAGGGTAGTCTAGCAGAATCCAGGTCAGGCAGAGTCCAGGGTAAACAAACAAAATTAAAGTATACAGGTAAGTCAGATAATCTTCAGCAACCCCTGGATGGCAGTGCTGGGTATTTATAGAGCAGCTGCTAACACAGCTGCTGCTTAACTAATTGCTGCTTCTTAAAAATATGTTGAGACCACCTCAAGCCTTCTTTTTGTTGTCTCTGTGCTGTGAAGGTATGTTGTTCTCTGTATCTGAAGGGGCAGGACGCTCTGTCAGAGCTGGTACTGTACTACTCTCTGTGTCTGAGGCCTTTGGCTCTGGAACATCCTCCTGCTCTGGTTCACCCAGTCCTGGGATCATAGAATCATAGAATCATAGAATTGCAGAGTTGGAAGAGACCACGAGGGCCATCCAGTCCAACCCCCCTGCCACGCAGGAAATCACAATCAAAGCATCCCCGACAGATGGCCATCCAGCCTCTGTTTAAAGACCTCCAAGGAAGGAGACCCCACCACGCTCCGAGGGAGTGTGTTCCACTGCCGAACAGCTCTTACTGTCAAAAAGTTCCTCCTCATGTTGAGGTGGAATCTCTGTTCCTGGAGCTTGCACCCATTGCTCCGTGTTCCAGTCTCTGGAGCAGCAGAAAACAAGCCTGCTCCATCCTCAGCGTGACATCCCTTCAAATACTTAAACAGGGCTATCATATCGCCTCTAAACCGTCTTTTTTCCAGGCTAAACATACCCAGCTCCCTAAGTCTCTCCTCATAAGGCATTGTTTCCAGACCTTTCACCATTTTAGTTGCCCTTCTCTGGACACGCTCCAATTTGTCAATATCCTTTCTGAATTGTGGTGCCCAGAACTGGACACAGTATTCTAAGTGAGGTCTGACCAAGGCAGAATAGAGTGGCACTATTACTTCCCTTGATCTAGACACTATACTTCTATTGATACAGCCCAAAATTGCATTGGCCTTTTTAGCTGCCGCATCACACTGTTGGCTCATGTTCAACTTGTGGTCTACTAGGACTCCTAGATCCCTTTCGCACGTAGTCTCATTCAGCCAGGTCTCTCCCATCCTATATTTATGCATTTCATTTTTCCGCCCTAAATGCAGTACTTTACATTTCTCCGTATTGAATTTCATTTTGTTAGCTTTGGCCCAGCTCTCCAGTCTATCCAGGTCATTCTGAATTTTGATCCTGTCCTCTAGGGTATTAGCTACTCCTCCCAATTTGGTGTCATCTGCAAATTTGATAAGTATGCCCCTAATTCCCTCATCTAAGTCATTGATAAAGATGTTGAATAGCACCGGGCCCAGGACAGAACCCTGTGGCACCCCACTGGTCACATCTTTCCAAGACGAAGAGGAGCCACTGCTGAGCACCCTTTGGGTTCGGCCGGTCAACCAATTACAAATCCATTGAACAGTTAACTTGTCTAGCCCACATTCTACAAGCTTGTTTGCAAGAATGTCATGGGGAACCTTGTCAAAGGCCTTACTGAAATCAAGGTATGCAATGTCCACAGCATTCCCTTCATCTACCAAGCTGGTAACTTTATCAAAAAAAGAGATCAGATTAGTCTGGCATGACTTGTTTCTCTGAAACCCATGCTGACTTTTTGTGATTATGGCATTGCCTTCTAAATGTTCACAGACTCTCTGTTTAATGATCTGTTCTAGAATCTTCCCTGGTATTGATGTCAGACTAACTGGACGATAGTTGTTGGGATCCTCTTTTTTCCCCTTTTTGAAGATGGGAACAACGTTTGCCCTCCTCCAGTCTGCTGGGACTTCTCCTGTTCTCCAGGAGTTCTCAAAGATTATTGCCAATGGCTCTGAGATTATATTTGCCAGCTCTTTTAATACTCTTGGATGTAGTTCATCTGGTCCTGGAGATTTAAATTCATTTAGATTAAGAAGGTATTCCTGTACTACCTCTTTACTTATTTTGAGCTGGATTTCCCCTATTGTGTCCTCTGTTCCATTCTCCTCAGGTTGGTCCTCCTTTTCCTTTTCTGAAAACACTGAGGCAAAGAAGGTGTTGAGTAATTCTGCCTTTTCTCTGTCCCCTGTTAGCATTTTGCCATCTTCTCCACGTAGCGGCCCTATCATTTCCTTCTTCCTCCTTTTGCTGCGGACATACCCAAAAAAACCCTTTTTATTGTTCTTAACCTCCCTAGCAAGCCTGAACTCATTCTGCGCTTTAGCTTTTCTGACTTTACTCCTACACGTGTTCGCTATCTGTTTGAATTCTTCTTTGGTGATTTCCCCCCTTTTCCATTTCCTATGCATGTTCCGTTTAAAACTTAGCTCCATTGAAAGTTCTTTAGTCATCCATCCTGGTTTCTTGAGACACCTCCCATTTTTCTTCCTCAGTGGTACTGTTTGAAATTGTGCCTTCAGTATCTCCCTTTTGAGAAAGTCCCATCCGTCTTGAGGTCCCTTCTCTTTTAGTATTCTTGACCATGGGATCATCCCCAGTATTTCCCTGAGTTTATTGAAATCAGCTCTCCTAAAGTCAAGAATGCGTGTCTGACTATGCCTGGCTTCTCCTTTCCATTGTATAACAAACTCCAGGAGAACATGATCACTCTCACCTAAGGATCCCACCACTTGCACCCCATTAACCAGGTCGTCTCTGTTGGTTAGGATCAGATCTAAAATAGCTGACCCCCTTGTTGCCTCTTCCACCTTTTGGACCATGAAATTGTCTTCCAGGCATGTAAGGAATTTGCTAGACCTTGTAGTTTTGGCTGAGTTAGATTGCCAGCAAATATCAGGATAGTTGAAGTCCCCCATCACTACTACATCTCTCCTTTCTGCATGTGTGTTCATCTGTTCTAGAAAGGCAACATCCAATTCCTCCGTCTGATTTGGGGGTCTGTAGTAGAGTCCCACAATAACATCCCTGTTGTTTCCCTCCCCTTTAATTTTTATCCAGATGCTCTCCACCTGGCTTCCAGTATTGATGTCATGGATCACTTCACTGGTGTAAATATCCCTGACATATAATGCTATTCCTCCTCCTTTCCTGTTTGGCCTGTTTCTCCTATAAAGGTTATACCCCTCTATTCCTACATTCCAATCATGAGACTCGTCCCACCAGGTTTCAGTAACGCCTATTATATCATATTTGTTTTGTAGTGCAAGGAGTTCAAGTTCATCTTGCTTATTTCCCATGCTCTGTGCATTAGTGTAGAGACATCTGAGACCATGTGTTCCCTTTACTTGCTCCCTGTGCAAGTTTTTTTGCCTCCCACTGTTGGGTCCTTGCGCTTTTTGCCTTGTTCCCTCTATGACAGTTTGACTATTTTCTCCAGCCCTTTTGCCTTCCAGAATACTGTCTCCCTCCCCCATTTGACTCAGTTTAAAGCCCTCCTGATCAAATTCTTGAGACTGTTGGCAAAAATGTTTCTTCCAACTGTTGTAAGATGCACCCCATCTCTTGCCAGAAGTCCCCCCGCATGGAAGCGCAGTCCATGATCCAAGAATCCAATTTGTTCTCGGCGACACCATCTACGGAGCCAGTTGTTTACGTCGGCTATTTTCCTCTCCCTTCTTGGACCATGCCCTTCAACTGGCAGAAGAGACGAGATGACCACCTGTGCGTTCATTTCTTTCAGCTTCCTCCCCAGGGCCTCATAATCTCTTCTGATCTTGGGAAAGCTGTGCCTTGCAGTATCATTGGTTCCCACATGGACCAAAAGGAAGGGGTAATGATCCGTAGGCTTGACGAGTCTTGTCAGCCTCTCGGTCACATCACAGATCTTTGCCCCAGGGAGACAACACACCTCCCGAGTCATCTTGTCAGGCCCACATACCACTGCTTCTGTACCCCTCAGCAAGGAGTCCCCCACCACCACCATACGCCTCCGCTGAGGCTTCGCAGCTGCTGTTCCTTGCGGTGGTCCTCTCAAGGTCCGCTGCTCTACCCCTGAAGTCTGTCCATGCTGTTCTTCCTCGTTGTCCTTGATAAGGGAAAGGGCTTCGAATCGATTCTGTAGCTGCAAGCTGCTGGAAGAATCCCTGGATTTTCTTGTTCTGTGTGTGACATTCCTCCAGCTGTCTACTTCCTGTGTCCGTGAATGTCCATTGCTTCGGTCTCAGGGGAGGGCAATGGCAAACCCCCTCTGAACAAATCTGCCCAAGAAAACCTCATGATACGTTTGCCTTAGGGTCACCATAAGTCAGAAACAACTTAAAGGCACAGAGCAACAACAACAATATGTGCCATATATACAGGCTTCTTGACATTTGGTGGCCAAAGGGGGGCAGGTTTTCTGAGGGGGACACTGGGATGCAAGGCTTCATTCTGTCTGTGTGGGTTACACAGAAAGGATCCCCCAGGGCTGCATCAGCATTCATTCTCTGGATGCCTTGCCTCCCACTCATTCTATATTTTATAGTCTAACATAGTTATCCTATGAATTAGATTCAGTCTATGAAAGGTTATGCTGCAAATTTCTTTCTCTCAGTTAATCTCAAAGGTGCTACAACTCTGCATACTGATCCAGACTAACATGGCTATGTCTTTGAATGATTATTCTTGCTAGAGTTACCAACACTTTCACTAGCCTGCTCTAAAATAGTTAATGGCAATTTATGAGATTATCACACCAGGCTTTACCAGCGGTACTAGAGCTGGATAATAGCGTATGCGACCATTCCTTATCGTACAAAGTTGTGTCTGTGCTGTTGCCAATCTGCATCCAAACCATTGCTGGAGGGCACCTTTTCATTGGTGGGGGAAACCTGTCAACAGGCTCTCAATAGTCTGCCTTTCCATTATTGCCTCTGTGTAATAAGTCCTCTTCCACTTCTGTTCCCATAGCGGCAGTCATATGGGGTGAGTAGGC
Source organism: Gambelia wislizenii (assembly GCA_030847615.1). NCBI lineage: Eukaryota > Metazoa > Chordata > Lepidosauria > Squamata > Crotaphytidae > Gambelia > Gambelia wislizenii. Next base: position 43,215,863 of record JAUMIR010000002.1, read on the forward strand.
ATGTGTTTCCTCTTTTATCCCTCTCCCATCCCCTTGTTTCCATACCCTCACTCCTGTCCGATCTGACGATTTCCCCCCTCAGCTGTCTGATCTATTCCCACAGTCCCATCTGTCTCTTTTCTCTCCATTTGCCAGCCTGATCTGATGATTTCCCACCCTTCACCTGCCCAATCCATTCCCCCTCCCATCCCATCTGTCTCTTTTCTTCCCTGCCTCACCTGCCCAATCTATTTCCTACCCTCACCTGCCTGATCTATTCCCCCTCCCACCCCATTGGTCTCTTTTCTCCCCCCCCCCACTCTCCTGCTGGTATTGCTCAGCAATCACATTAGTGAAGGAAACGGAAACATGCCACTATTGAAGCAGAGGTTCGATAAGGATTGCTTCAATACCTGTATGTTTCTGTTTGCTTCACTAATGGAATTGCTGCATGTTAGAAGCCTGGTGTGATAATCTCTTTAGTAACATGAAGAATTTAATCCATTGACTGTTTTGCCCCATCACTTTATCTCAATGCCAAATTTGTTTTTCTCATCAGGTTTATACATAGTTTATCTGGTCCTTGGCCATGTGTAGTGTGCTGCTCTTTTTTCCTAATATCAAAACCTTCTCTCCCCCCCCCCAGAGACTTTGTTTTTGTTTTGTTTTTTAGATTTTACCAGGTCTAAAAACAGTATGAATTCAATCACTTTTAAGTTACAGAGTAGGGAACTACAGTGACTATAAAAGTAATATATGTAACCTGTACATGTTAAAGACTTTTGGAAAAGAGATACTGTATTTTTATTCTGCTATTTTTCTCTCTCTCCTCAGGTAATCTTGGGACTCTGGCTTCATGGTGAAATACTGCAGCATGGCTAGAGACTGATGCTTCAATATTTGGCTCTATTTACACTGGACATAACAGTAGTTCTGTTGCAAAGACTATCTTAAAACAGGAAAATGGAATGCATTAGAAGCAGTTTAGCTGAGCAGAGTATTCAAACAAAGCACACAAGTGTTTTACTTTTCCTGTAGAGCGCGGAATTCAGTGTAACTACCAACTGGCTATCTTTTATTGAGATCTGGAATTCTGTCCATCCTTCTGGAAGAAAGAAAAAAATATGGCCATGAATGGAACTGAAAAGACATCGCTATATCCTCCATTAAGTTCACTAGATATAGAGAATAACAAAATTAATGGGGGGTTGATGGAAGACATTGATGGAAGAATCAAAGAATGTATGATTGAAAAAGTCATTTCAAAAGATCTTTCTAATGGTAAGTTATGATTAATATAGGCATGACTTTGTCTCCCTATTGTTAGGCTTACTGATCCAAGTTTGGAGTAGTTACCTCAAACAATTTGGAAGAGATTACTGCTTTTCAAAGCCACATCAATGTATAAATGGAATTCATAAAAGCACCAAAAAAATTAATAGAGAGATCTGAACTACTGGGAACCGTCTTTCACATAGTGAGTCGTGTTTAGTGTAGTAAGGACTTTGTCTCTCTCATTGTCAGTCCTGTCGAAAACTAGTGCTAGTGGTTTCTTCAGGGAATTGAAGGCAATTTGAAAAAGGCAATTGCACAATCAACACAGCATCCAGTAAACATGTTTGTCAAAACCAACACTGAAACAAAAGAAGTGAGTTTATAACAGGGATGGAAGAATTTGATCTCTAGTTGTTTTGACCTTCAGATCCTCTCAACCCCATCCAATAAGGCTCATAGTAAGGGAAAGTGGGAGTTGTAGTTCAGAGCAGCGTCTGGAAGGCAGAAATATCTCTACCCCTTCTTATGTTTTACAATGTAAATGTTTTACATTGCCACAGCAAGGGATGCCTCTGCCCTGCACGAAGCACATCCAGTTTTCTTAAACTTTTTATTAAATTTATTTATTTATTTATTTATTATTTCTGTCCTGCTCTATATCAAATGATCTCGGGCCAGTGTACAGGTGAAATCAATATTAACACAGTAAAACAATTTAAAACAGTAAAAATAATTTAAATAGACTAAAAGAATATTATGTATATTAACACAGTAAAACAGGTTTACAAGTTCAAAAGAGTTTAAAAACCCTGTGCATGTGCTTTTTTCCTCCACGGACTCACCCAAATAATTATTTTAAGCTGAAGGTTGCACTTGCATACATTTGCTTTAATGTTAAAAAAATACTGTACGACAGTATATGACACACTAATTTACAGCCGCCATCTTGAGTCACGGGTGTGTAAACTTCAAACATGGATAGCTTCTCAGCATATCATATTTGCTGAAAGACCGTGGAGACAAAAGAACACTGCTGCAAATCTGCAATACGTAATGTGCAGAAATGAGCATTATATCCTCCCATCTAGATGAGCCCCCAGTTTCTCTCTCCTCCTTCACTTTCCCCCATTGTCCTCAGCTTACTTCAGTTGCTGCAAACTGAGTTCAAAGTGAAAAAGTACTTTGTGCTCAGTTAACTTAGTGGGGGGGGGAGAGGAGAGGAGGAGGTGGTATCTTGCCCTCCCTGTAGGCTCAGGCAAAAGCAAAATGCTGCAGCCTAGATTGTTTTCTCCCTCAATAACTTTTGCTGTCTTGACCTTACTCTGATGTTGCTTGGCCAGTTGTGTCCTGATTTTCATCTGTGAAATGTTGGCAGATATGCTATTGTAAATGTTTTACATTGCTTTAAATGAGAGTACAGTATTTTATTTTTTATCCTCCTGCGCTATGGGGGGAATTTGTCTCCCCAATATATAGAAAATGGATTTCCATGTTCTGCATTAATAACAATAAAATATTAGTCATCACCTTGAATATCATGACAAAATGACTTGTCAGATCACAATGGTACTTCCCAAGTAGGCATTAAAAGCTCTGTAGAGAGAGAACACAGTGGTAGTAGAAATGAAGTCCTCACATAATTTTATTGGCCCAAGGGGTACAGAATGACAAATGTTGCTGATAATATCATGTGATGGGTAACCACAAATGAGTGGTAACCATGGATGTAAAGCATGGAAGGGTTCTTTTCAGAGGCTGGGAGGCACATTGACCTCCCTGGAAGACCCTGGAGGAGGGCACCTCCTGCTACAGTTCCTTGGAAACAATTTTGTTTTTGCTTCAAAATGTTCAAAAATGTCTTCTAGGGTGGCATGAGGCGTATTTTCCAATGTTTGGGCACTCTGGAAGTGACCTGGAAGTGACTTTGTGCTCATGTTCTATTTTTAAAAAGGCCTGTCCTGGGTCTAAAATGTTCTGCAGAGGTGGGGGGGGGACACGAAAAATTTCCCTACTCATCCCTAGAATGTGTTCAGGGGGCATTTGACCCCTTGTCCTGGCGGTCACAAACATGGTCCTGTGAAGGCCCATGTGGACAACAGACTGGATTTTGCATACTAGGTTGTCGGAGTGAAAACTAGAGAGGGCACCAGTATCTTTAATGGTTGTGTGGAACAGGGTATCAGCCTGTGTTGAGGAAATTCCCTCATTGACCCAACCATTAAGCCATTAAAGGTGCCACCTCCAGTTTTCACTCTGGCAACTCACCCCTGCTTTAAAGCTATGCTTGAAATTGATCTGTGTGCCCATGTAAACATTGAACATGGCAGATACTAGAAATAAACAGTGAGGAACAGGGGTGGGGTGGGGTGGGGTCTCTTCCTTTCATATCCTGATTATGAGTTCCTAGAGGTACTTGATTGGCCAGTATGCTATATGCATTTTATGGGTTTCAGTAAGAAGCTATTCGGAATCATACTGAAATCTAGCAAGTAACACTTTGTTTGTCTTTGCAGAATCGTGGTGCTCTGCCAATTACAGAAGAGTTTTTCATCCATTACACTGCAGCATGATAGTCAATGTCATTCTGATCACAACCATCTTTGTATTAGCAAGTGAGTGAAGAGCTGCATTGATCCTCTCTGCTGTGCTTTCTCTGTCAGTATGACTGCAAACATCTCCCCCTCTCCTCTGTAGAAGTACCTCAGTAACATTTCCGACTTCCACTGAGGACCCCTTAGAGCGGGTACCCATTATCCACTTAATTCAACCTTTCTGTGAAGTTGTGATAAGCCAATATGCCCCCATGGGCCTGGATCCTGTAGGTGACATACCCCAGCTTAACTCCAGGTTACACCAGCTTTATATGCTTTGTGTGACACTGTAGAAGGAATTATGTATTACTTCCTTATGAAGCACGCTTACCCTTACTGTACAACAATAGCCAGTGGGTTTCTGGTTACAGCTCCCCCCACCCCAGCCACTGTGGCAGAAATGCCTAGGCATATTCTGGCTGCCCTCACATGCCTGGGGAAGGAGACACACTATTATGTTGAGGAAGGATGCCATTCTCTCTTCCTCACGTATCTGAGAGAAGGTGCAATACACCCAAATACACCCCTCTAGCTGGACAGTGCCTGGGGGATGGACCTGAGACCGGGATCCCCTTGCTTTCTGTTACACATTTGGGGAAGAGGTGGACACTAAGGAGGAACTCCAGTGCTTCCCTGAAAATGTATTTATTTATTTATTTGATATCCTGCCTTTCTCCAAATACCTACAGATGTTGATAGTTAAGACTCAAATTAAGATATGCAAACTGGAATTTTCTGAAGACCTTGCTATTTAAACAACACAGAAATAAGAACACAAAGGGAAATGGGCTTCAATTTCAGTAATAACAACTCTTTAGACAATTATCTACAGTGGGGTGGTTTTTATTACTACCAAATAGAATATCACAAAAGAGTCAAGAAAACGTTTTGAGTTATATGGATTTTCCATTTCTTTTTCCTAATTGGTTAGCATGACTGATTATGCTTTTCTGTGTGCCTTTAAAACATCTGCCAAGGAAGGTTAAGTCAGGAATCTAGACAAGTTCTTTGTCATCAGGGTTCTGTCTTAGGCCCAGTGCTATTCAACATCTTTATCAATGACTTGTATGAGGGAATAGAGGGTATGCTTATCAAGTTTGCAGATGACACCAAATTAGGAGAGGTAGCTAATACCCCAGAGGATAAGTATAGAATTCAAAATGGCCTTAACAGATTAGAAAGCTGTGCTAAAACTAACAAAAGGAATTTCAACATCAATAAATGTAGGAATACTACACTTGGGCAGTAAAAATGAAATTGACAGATATAGGATTGGTGAAACCTGGCTCGATGGCAGTACATGTGAAAGGGATCTAGGAGTCTTAGTGGACCACAAGCTGAACATGAGTCAGCGGAGTGATGCAGCAGCTAAAAAAGCCAATGTGATTCTAGGCTGCATTAATAGGAGTATAGTATCTAGATCAAGGGAAGCAATTGTGCCACTGTATTCTGCTTTGGTCAGACCTCACTTGGAATACTGTGTCCAGTTCTGGGCACCACAATTCAAGAAGGGTATTGAGAAGCTGGAACATGTCCAGAGGAGGGTGACCAAAATGGTGGGAGGCTTGGAATCCATGCCCTATAGAAGTGGTTTAGGGAGCTGGGTATATTTAGCCTGGAGAAGAGAAGGTTAAGAGGTGGCATGATAGCCATGTTTAAATATTTGTAGGGATTCTATACTGCGAATGGAGCAAGCTTGTTTTCTGCGGCTCCAGAGACAAGAACATGGAGCAATGGACTCAAACTACAGGAAAAGAGATTCCACCTAAACATTAGGAAGAACTTCCTGACAGTGTAATTATTATAGCCATACTGCCTCTCCTACATGCATATTAGTTTCAGGTGCCAAAACATGATGTAACTAACCCCTGTGAGTACTGCTTTGGCCCAGTGGGTGGGGAAGCCCTGAGTAAGAGGCTGTACATGCTGGCTGAGTTCAGAAGGAGAGGGAGAGCTGGAGAGGACATGCAGTTACCAGGGTTAAGAAGTAGGCCATTTTCACTTTGAATAAGGGTTTTAAGGTTGTACCAAATATTGCAGAAGTATTAAGCAGTACAAGCAGAAAAGCCCTACAATCACATCCTGCATTGTTGCCTCATTGGACACATGGAACTTTAGGGAGAGTGCAAAAACTGGTATGCCAAATTTAGTATATAATTTGTACTGTTTTTAAAACTATACATTAAGATTCAATGTGCAATTGTGTTTGCAATATCCAATTATAGTTGGCCCCATAGAACCCAGGAAGAGGTACAATAGTATTCCAAGTAGGAGGATATCCTGTTCCAATGTGGGCAGGATGTAACAGGCAGCCTGTCAGATTAAGCCCTAGGACCAGTCAGGGCTTACATCCCCAGCAGACAAAGCAGGGAGACTCCAGAAGGAGAGCCAGAAGCAGTGCCAAAGTCAAACAAACAGGGTTCTGCCAAGGAGACAGATGAACCAGTTAGAAGGATCCAAAGCCAAACAACAGTCCAGAGTCTAATCCAGCAAGTTCCAAGAAACAAAGCAGGGAGATTCCAGGAGACAAAATCAAATGCCGTCCAGGATTAGAAAATGCAAGAGTTAGCAAACAGAAACAGCATTGCTTTCAACAGCTTTACTGCCACAGGAATGAGCTACCATCATCATCATCATCATCATCATCATCATCATCTATATGCTACCTTTCTCCTGAAGTGGAATCCAAGATAATTCACAAATAAAATTAGTATAAAGCAGTACAATGTTTAAAATAATTAAAATCACAGTATAACATTATGTTTTAAAAAATACAAAAGTTAAAAACATAAACACAGCACGCGCCCCAATACAAAACATTCTTGAGAATATTAAAAGTTTGCTTGAACAGAAACGTCTTTGCCTGCAAGCGAAAGGAAAGCAGGGAGGGGGCCAACCCAGCCTCCTGTGGAAGGGTGTTCCAGAGGGTGGCAGCAGCCACTGAGAAGGCTCTCTTGTGTCCTGTGATAGTGGAAGGACTGAGAAAAAGCCTTCCCTTGAAGATCTTAGAACCCTTAGAGAAGAAGGACTGGAACCACTGCATAACAGTGCCTCAAGTTCCATCCCAGAGAGTGACCCAGAAGGATACCTTAGTCAATGGTATCAAAAGCCACTGAGAGGTCCAGCAGAACCAGCAGTGACACACATTCCCTATCTAGCTCCCTGTGTAGGTCATCCTCCAAGGCAACCAAAGCTGTCTCCATGCCTTAACCAAGCCTGAGGCCAGATTGAAATAGATCTAGATAATCCATTTCATCCCCAAACCCCTGGAGCTGGGAAGCTACCACATACTCCAGAACCTTGCAAAAAATGGAATGTTAAAGACTGCCCAGTAATTACTCAGAATGGTGGGATCCAGGGAGGCCTTTTTTTAAGTAGTGGCCTCACCCTCACCACAGCCTCTTTTAAGCAGTCAGGAATTTGCCACTTCCATTACCTACTCAGCCAGCCCCCCTCTAGCTGCTTTCAGAAGCCAGAAAAGGCAAGGATCCAGTATAAATGTGATGGGTCTCACTTCTCCAAGGATCCTATCCACATCCTCAGGCCTTACAATGGATCCCTACCTAGAGGTCAACTACTGACATTTGGGGCTTTTCTTGTCCTTAGGAAATAACTCCTCTGGGTCCTCCCCTGGGCACCTGCAACCAAAATCACAGAGTCCTAGAAGGAAGGGACCAATATGTCCACCTAATCCAACCCCCTGCCATGCAGGAATACATAGCTAAAACACTCCTGCAAGATGTCCATCCAACCTCTTATAACACATCTGCATGCCTGAAGGCATCAACATTCTCATGGACTGGGAGGGGATTTAGCCTCAGGCTCTGGAGCTGAGCTGCCTCTATCCAGAGGGGCCCCTCAGATGCTCCTGCAGGTCTCAAGTCAACAGAGGCAGCCAGCTCACCAGCCTCTGGTCCTGTGAACTCAAAATTCCTCCTCACTAGAAGAGTTCTCTGGTGGGATCGTGACAGTGGCAAAGTGGAGCATTGTAGGGCAAGTTAAGAAAATGGGGCACTAAGAAATGTTAAATGGTTTAATATGGTCTTCGTCTTTCAAAATTATTCCTCTTGTTTTAAGTATTAATTTTATTGTAAGCCACCCTAACATCCTTGGACATAGAGCAGACTATATAGAAAATAATAATCTGTCTCACTTTTTGAAAGGCTTATTATCATTAGAGAGAAGAGCACAGGAGAGGAGAGAACCAGCTTGTTCCACCATTCAATTGGCCTTCTGTCCTGATGGCTGGGTTGGCTACCAAAGGAAATGCTACTATTTTGCAGAGGCAGAAAGAAACTGGACATCTAGCAAGATGAGCTGTTCTTCCTTCAATGCCTCTTTAGCTGTGGTTGAGTCCCAAGATGAGATGGTGAGTAGAATGATATGGAAAGCAAGCACACCAGGCAATTCTAATCTAATCTTAGTCAGGAGGTTTTGTTCTTCTGATGCCTTCTGAGCTTTTTCAAGAGAAATAATGTAGTGAAGTACAACTTCCCAAGAGATGTAAGAAATACAAAATCTGTGCCTTGTGTTTCTCATTGCTAGCCTTTCATCATGGATTAGTACAGGCCAAAGCCATTGGCTAAAATAACATCTGCCAATTATTAAAAATTCAGTTTTTCCACTCAGTTTTCTTAGCATTGGTTTCCAGATATGGGAGTTTTTCACTATTCTTGATAAGTTTATATTTCCCAACCAAAGGTTTTGTCTAGGCCTGCTTATTTGTATGCTCAGTTCTTAATAACTTCTTAAATTCTATGTGTCTCTTCTTTAGTTACAATACTTTATGATAATGAAAACAAATGAGGCCACTTACTGGACTTGGTAATGTGTGTAGACTTTTCTTCTCTATTAAGGACTTCTTGACACGGTATAAAACATCTGCTGACCACTGGATTGGTCTCCAGAGGGATCTAGAAACAGAACCCTGGAAATGGATTGATGGTACTATTTTCAACAACTGGTGAGTCACCTTTCTGTACAATTTCAATTTGTTTCAAGAAACAAATAGCAACATTCAGAAGCCAGAAACATTGCTAGCCACTCCCTTGGTGAAACAGCTCCATTAACTACCTGTCCATTTCTGGGCACAATTCATAGTGCTGGTGAAGAACTATAAAACCATATATGGCTTGGGTCTAGTCTGTTTGAAGGACTGTATCTCTCTTTATGAACACATTAGAGCTCTGAGATCTTCTGGAGAGGCCCCCCTCTGTCCCACTACTTTCTCAAGCTCATTTGGTGGGAACAAGGGAGAAGGCCTTCTCGGTGGTTGTTCCCAGTTTTTGGAACTCCCTCCCTGGTGTCACAGTGGTTAAATGCCAGTACTGTAGTATATTATCTTAGTATTTTAGTATTTTGTAATGTTGTGTTTTATTGTCTTGTTTTGATTAAATATGTTTGATGTTCTGCCCTTTGGTGAAAAAGGTGTTATAAATAAAAGTGATGAGGATGTAAATTCTATTGATTCAAAAGATCTACTCTGGACAGGAGTTGGGATCAAAAGAAGTTGAGTCATCTTGGGGCCTTTAGACAACGGCAATTTTTAAATTTTATTTTTTTCTTCAAATCTGATTTGAAAGTATTTTTGTGGAATAACAGTGTAGTAATAAGAATATAAATAACTCTGCAGGAACCCTCTACATTTTTTCAAGAGAAAATTAGCTTTCTGGTTGGTTTATATAGTACTTGGATATTTTGAGGTAGATGTTTCCTCTACATAACATGATTTTATGGTAGTTCCCAGCGTTACACTTTTTGTGCCTGAAGCTTCACCTCCCTGACATCTCTCTTGTTGCCTTTAGGTTCCAGGTTCGTGGTGGAGGGGAATGTGCTTACCTAAATAATAGAGGAGTTGCCAGTTCCTTTTGCACAAGAGAAGAACCCTGGATCTGTAGCAAACCAATAAACAGATGACAAAAGGGCAACCCATGTCCCTTTCTTCTAACAACACCCTAAGTACACCCTAAGATGGAGGTACTCATATAATGTGCTCTTCCCTGCTCATCTTCTGCTGATCAATATAAGACGCAAATTGCCCCACATCCTCCTCAGTTATACATTCTGTATGGCTGAGCCTGTGAATGTTAGCTGGGGGAACACTTGATTTCTCAAAGACTGGGTATATATGTTCTGCAGTCATGCTTTGGTGAGAGCCTAGAAGTAGTGAGTTACAACTTGCATAGTTACCTGTAACAAATTATTTTAGGGGACAATGAGGGCATAATAAAGTGGAATTTAAAAATTAATGCAACAAATCTTTGGCCTTAACTACACAGGCAATATATCCTGTTTTGCCACCGTCTGAGAGCCCTGCAGTCCATACAGTGCAGGGCATTTGCCTCATTCTGCTCCCGGGCAGTCCTTATGACCCCTGGGGCAGAAAGGGAGCTCAGATGGGGGCAAGCGGGGGTAAGGCCAGATACATTGTTCTAAAATAATACCTGTTTCTGCTGGAAGGAAACAGTTTGGGCCTCACATGTCCACAGGAGCCTGTCCCAGCAGGCCAGCCCTCTCTGCTGCTGCCAGTCTCCTGGCTCTCCTAGAAGGCAGGAAGGAGTCCCACGCGTGTGACCAAGGCTAGTTACATGCAAGGGGCCTTGGTTACATGTTGCATCTTGAAGGGTACCTGAAACTTCACATCTCTGAAAGTAATAACAGTATAATTCCCTGGTATAAATCCTGTATGTGTCTGTGTGTCTGTGTGTGTGTGTGGTGGGGGAGATAGCCATAGTCACTTATCCATAGTATATCCATAAGCAGGACATAGACCTTCTCCTGAACTTTCTTTCTCTTCTTCTCAGATGTGACCAGCCATGTTTAGAGACTTCATGTGATAGCCAATGTTGCATAGTGGTTTGAGCACTCTATTATGACTGAAGACCAGGGTTCAAATCTCTGCTTGGCCATGAAAACACACTCGGTGACCTTGGGCAATTCACACTCTCTCAGCCTTAGAGGAGGGCAATGGCAACCCCCCCTCTGAACAAATCTTGCTGAGAAGACCCCATGATAGGGTCACTGTAAGTTGGAAACGACTTGAAGGAACAGAACAACAGTGAGGCAACTGCAGATGTTGGAAGATGCAAACAGATAAGGCACAGAAACATTTGTATTTTGAAAGAAGAAGCGTAGATTTTAAAAGCCACTAAGAAAAGGAGGACTCTGCCATGCTGGGTACTGAGAAGGTGGTGATGGCTATGACTGTGCAAGAGAGAGAGAGAATTCAATACAAGAGTAATAGGGAAAAAGAGACTGGAGACTGCTACACTTTGCTACCTTGATTCTGACTCTTGGGGGAAGAAAAGGTGGGGTAAAAATACAATGTTGGATTGGTTGATTGATTGACCATGCATGTTACAATTCAAGTCTCAGAAGAGCAAAAGAAGGGGAATGGCATGGGCTATGCCAGACTGAATACAGGCAGTGTTCACAGAATCTCCTCTTAACATCAAAGAGCATGTATAAATGAAATATGTGAACTTATATAGCTATTTTTCCTGTATTTTGAATCACCAAAAATGATCAAAAAAGGCCCTCATCCCCTAAAGAAAACTAAACATTAAAAGTGTGTCCTTTCAAAACTTTAGCAACACCAAAAAATGGCTCCTGGCTTTGTCACACCCCTCATTTTCACACTGCCATTAAAGTGTTTTCTTACTGCTTTCCTTAAGGAAGAAAATTTGGGCCTTCCTGTGCCACAGGGAACAGATTTCAGAGCAATGTGATTTGATATGTTTGAGGCGTGACCGTGGCCTCTGAGCTTCTATTGGCTGGACATATACAGATAGACATATGGGAAGGACTCCTCCACTGCCGCCTCTGCCTCTTCCTCCTCCTTTCTATCCCACTTCTTTCCCAGTTCAGGACTCAAAGAGTACAGGATGGGTCAGGGAGAATATTAAAACAACAGTGTACATCCATGGCTTCAAAAAAAAGCAGGGGGATTATGAAGCTGTGAACAAACACACAGACAGGACAACTGCTTTTATTGCTATCTTTGCCATCTTTGATAAGAGAGAAGAGAATCTCTGCCATGTGAGGCAGCATTTCTCTTCTAAGTTCCTGCTGATGTGTATGGTCTCCAAACATGCTGCTTACCTAGACATAAAAATGGAGGTTGTTCAAAACAGATGGGGAACTACTGAAAGGAGGTGGGCCAGATGTCTCCTACTAGACCTTTGTAGGCAAAGTAATTTTCAGGAGGCAGAGGCACAGCCCTGAGGTCACTAGCTCCCTACCCAAAGAGGTGAGTGGAGGTTTCCCACCTTGAGATTTGGTTGGGTAGCTGACTTCACTCTCACCTCGCCTTCCCTATGTGGGTCGTGAGAGGGAGTGAAGCTGAACACAACTGGCACTTTGAGACCTGGCTTAGTCCCAAGGTCAGGACTACCTGGGCTCTTAAAGCACTGTGAGTGCAGTTCACTTCCCTCTCATCAAATAGAACATCTGTTGAGCAGGAAGGGAAGATGGGAAGATTCAGCCAGTACCTTGAGGTCGAACTTACACTGGGGCCGGTTCCACGACAGGAAAAAGTTCGCAAGATTCCGGATTACCGTTCTTTCACATCAGGAGCGCATAAATCACACGAACTCTGGCTTTTTTGGAAGATGCAGCCAGATGCAGCTAGTTTCGGTTTTCCTTAGTTCACACAGGCAAAGGTGGGAGGGGGGATCGCTTCCAGATGATTAAAGCCAGGCAGGAGGCGGGGAGGGAGCAAGGAGGGGGTCATGGAGACTATAAATAATGGAGACTATAAATGAGTGGAAAGAAAAGGACAAACAAACAAGAGATCGAAAGAGCGATCTGTCAATTTCCCCGTCTTCCCCTGCCCCAAAAGGCTTCTATAAAGAAAGGAGTGAATGAAAGCATGAACAAGCAAAAGCATGGTGGAGCGTTCTCCTTCCCTTCCCTTCCCTTCCCTTCCCTTCCCTTCACGCACACACACACAAACACACACCAAAGAAGCAGGGGCTAGCCTCATTCCTGATTGTCTTCTCTGCCTCCAAAGCCTTGAATAAAGGCAGGTGAAGGGAAGGACAAACAAACAAAAGGATGAACATGCAGTCGGCTGTTTCCCCGCACACACGAATGGACACACATACACACGCACACACCAGCAAAGCAGGGGCTAGTGCCGATCGTCTTCCCAACCCCCAAAGCCTTCCTTTGAAACAGACAGGAAGTGCTCAGAGCAGATTTTCCAAAGTGGGCTGCAAGCAGAAGGGTGAATTTCTTCTCTCCAACCCCTCAGTGTATTCGGATAAAGCACAATGGTCACTCCAACCGATCAGGATTCAGCTCTGCTCACAGTAATTCGAAAAGGTCGATGCCAGTTTACACGATGGTTAGTTCCCATGACCAATTATGTGCATTTTCACGAACTTAATCAAAAAAGTCTGGAAAACTAGCGAAAGCTGATACTGTGCGACTTATGGGGTTTTTGCACCCCCTCCTTCTGAAAAGGGCGCTATTGCTTCGAAATGCGTGGGAACTATCAGGCTTCTTGTCGCATTCTTTGAGGATTTATTTTGCCGTGTAAACGACCCCACTGTCTCTCAGAGCTCCTGCTGAGTCCCGTCCTGTTCCAATTGCTTTCACAATCAGGAAGGACGAGTGCTCATTGATCTCTGATCACTCCAGTCAGTTATCTCACTGCTCAGCAATAAAAACTGAGATTCCTTTCCCCAATGTGACATCTGATTTTCTGGTCTAGATCTGGGACATCCTCAGGCCAGATGAGAGACATCCATGCATGGAAAAGAGGTATCCTTCCCCTGCTTTAGATAAACATAGAAAGCAGTCAGTCAAATATGGTGTGTCAGCTAGAAGATGCCTACCATCCAGAGACAGGGCTGTGTAATTGCAAAATCTCTCTCACCTGAAAAGAAGATATTTTACCTATAAAGAAGATATTTTACCTTTGGGCTAGACAAGTTAACTGTTAAATAGATTTGTAATTGGTTGACCGGCCGAACCCAAAGGGTGCTTAGTAGTAGCTCCTCTTCATCTTGGAAAGATGTGACCAGTGGGGTGCCACAGGGGTCTGTCCTGGGCCCAGTGCTATTCAACATCTTTATCAATGACTTGGATGAGGGAATTAGGGGCATACTTATCAAATTTGCAGATGACACCAAATTAGGAGGAGTAGCTAATACCCTAGAGGACAGGCTCAAAATTCAAAATGACCTGGATAGACTGGAGAGTTGGGCCAAAGCTAACAAAATGAAATTTAATATGGAGAAATGTAAGGTACTGCACTTAGGGTGGAAAAACGAAATGCATATATACAGGATGGGGGAGACCTGGCTGAACGAGACTACATGCAAAAGGGATCTAGGAGTCCTAGTAGACCACAAGTTGAACATGAGCCAACAGTGCGATACAGCAGCTAAATAGGCCAATGAAATTTTGGGCTGCATCAATAGAAATATAGTGTCTAGATCAAAGGAAGTAATAGTTCCACTCTATTCTGCCTTGGTCAGGCCTCACCTAGAATACTGTGTCCAGTTCTGGGCACCACAATTCAAAAAGGATATGGATAAATTGGAGCGTGTCCAGAGGAGGGCGACTAAAATGGTGAAAGGTCTGGAAACCATGCCTGATGAGGAAAGACTTAGGGAGCTTGGTATGTTTAGCCTGGAAAAAAGACAGTTACGGGTTGATATGATAGCCCTGTTTAAGTATTTGAAGGGGTGTCACATTGAGGATGGAGCAGGCTTGTTTTCTGCTGCTCCAGAGACTAGGACACGGAGCAATGGATGCAAGCTCCAGGAACAGAGATTCCACCTCAACATTAGGAGGAACTTTCTGACAGTAAGAATCATAGAATCATAGAATTGCAGAGTTGGAAGAGACCACGAGGGCCATCCAGTCCAACCCCCCTGCCACGCAGGAAATCACGATCAAAGCATCCCTGACAGATGGCCATCCAGCCTCTGTTTAAAGACCTCCAAGGAAGGAGACCCCACCACGCTCCGAGGGAGCGTGTTCCACTGCCGAACAGCTCTTACTGTCAAAAAGTTCCTCCTCATGTTGAGGTGGAATCTCTGTTCCTGGAGCTTGCATCCATTGCTCCGTGTTCCAGTCTCTGGAGCAGCAGAAAACAAGCCTGTTCCATCCTCAGCATGACATCCCCTCAAATACTTAAATAGGGCTATCATATCGCCTCTTATTTGATTTTGATAAGTATGCCCCTGATTCCCTCATCCAAGTCATTGATAAAGATGTTGAATAGCACTGGGCCCAGGACAGAACCCTGTGGCACCCCACTGGTCACATCTTTCCAAGACGAAGAGGAGCCACTGCTGAGCACCCTTTGGGTTCGGCCAGTCAACCAATTACAAATCCATTGAACAGTTAACTTGTCTAGCCCACATTTTACAAGCTTGTTTGCAAGAATGTCATGGGGAACCTTGTCAAAGGCCTTACTGAAATCAAGGTATGCGATGTCCACAGCATTCCCTTCATCTACCAAGCTGGTAACTTTATCAAAAAAAGAGATCAGATTAGTCTGGCATGACTTGTTTCTCTGAAACCCATGTTGACTTTTTGTGATTATGGCATTGCCTTCTAAATGTTCACAGACTCTCTGTTTAATGATCTGCTCTAGAATCTTCCCTGGTATTGATGTCAGACTAACTGGACGATAATTGTTGGGATCCTCTTTTTTCCCCTTTTTGAAGATGGGAACAACGTTTGCCCTCCTCCAGTCTGCTGGGACTTCTCCTGTTCTCCAGGAGTTCTCAAATATTATTGCCAATGGCTCTGAGGTTATATTTGCCAGCTCTTTTAATACTCTTGGATGTAGTTCATCTGGTCCTGGAGATTTAAATTCATTTAGACTAAGAAGGTATTCCTGTACTACCTCTTTACTTATTTTGAGCTGGATTTCCCCTATTGTGTCCTCTGTTCCATTATCCTCAGGTTGGTCCTCCTTTTCCTTTTCTGAAAACACTGAGGCAAAGAAGGTGTTGAGTAATTCTGCCTTTTCTCTGTCCCCTGTTAGCATTTTGCCATCTTCCTCACGTAGTGGCCCTATCATTTCCTTCTTCCTCCTTTTGCTGCAGACATACCCAAAAAAACCCTTTTTATTGTTCTTAACCTCCCTAGCAAGCCTGAGCTCATTCTGTGCTTTAGCTTTTCTGACTTTACTCCTACACGTGTTCGCTATCTGTTTGAATTCTTCTTTGGTGATTTCCCCCCTTTTCTATTTCCTATACATGTTCCGTTTAAACCTTAGCTCCATTGAAAGTTCTTTAGTCATCCATCCTGGTTTCTTGAGACATCTCCCATTTTTCTTCCTCAATGGTACTGTTTGAAATTGTGCCTTCAGTATCTCCCTTTTGAGAAAGTCCCATCCATCTTGAGGTCTCTTCTCTTTTAGTATTCCTGACCATGGGATCACCCCCAGTATTTCCCTGAGTTTATTGAAATCAGCTCTCCTAAAGTCAAGAATGCGTGTCTGACTACGCCTGGCTTCTCCTTTCCATTGTATAACAAACTCCAGGAGAACATGATCACTCTCACGTAAGGATCCCACCACTTGCACCCCATTAACCAGGTCATCTCTGTTGGTTAGGATCAGATCTAAAATAGCTGACCCCCTTGTTGCCTCTTCCACCTTTTGGACCATGAAATTGTCTTCCAGGCATGTAAGGAATTTGCTAGACCTTGTAGTTTTGCCTGAGTTAGATTGCCAGCAAATATCAGGATAGTTGAAGTCACCCATCACTACTACATCTCTCCTTTCTGCATGTGTGTTCATCTGTTCTAGAAAGGCATCATCCAATTCTTCCGTCTGATTTGGGGGTCTGTAGTAGAGTCCCACATTAACATCCCTGTTGTTTCCCTCCCCTTTAATTTTTATCCAGATGCTCTCCACCTGGCTTCCAGTATTGATGTCATGGATCTCTTCACTGGTGTAAATATCCTTGACATATAATGCTATTCCTCCTCCTTTCCTGTTTGGCCTGTTTCTCTTAAAAAGGTTATACCCCTCTATTCCTACATTCCAATCATGAGACTCGTCCCACCAGGTTTCAGTAATGCCTGTTATATCATATTTGTTTTGTAGTGCGAGGAGTTCAAGTTCATCTTGCTTATTTCCCATGCTCTGTGCATTAGTGTAGAGACATCTAAGACCATGTGTTCCCTTTACTTGCTCCCTGTGCAAGTTTTTTTGCCTCCCACTGTTGGGTCCTTGCGCTGTTTGCCTTGTTCCCTCTATGACAGTTTGACCATTTTCTCCAGCCCTTTTGCCTTCCAGAATACTGTCTCCCTCCCCCATATGACTCAATTTAAAGCCCTCCTGATCAAATTCTTGAGACTGTTGGCAAAAATGTTTCTTCCAACTGTTGTAAGATGTACCCCATCTCTTGCCAGAAGTCCCCCCTAATAGAAGCGCAGTCCATGATCCAAGAATCCAATTTGTTCTCGGCGACACCATCTACGGAGCCAGTTGTTTACGTCAGCTATTTTCCTCTCCCTTCTTGGACCATGCCCTTCAACTGGCAGAAGAGACGAGATGACAACCTGTGCGTCCATTTCTTTCAGCTTCCTCCCCAGGGTCTCATAATCTCTTCTGATCTTGGGAAAGCTGTGCCTTGCAGTATCATTGGTTCCCACATGGACCAAAAGGAAGGGGTAATGATCCGTAGATTTGACAAGTCTTGTCAGCCTCTCGGTCACATCACAGATCTTTGCCCCAGGGAGACAACACACCTCCCGAGTCATCTTGTCAGGCCCACATACCACTGCTTCTGTACCCCGCAGCAAGGAGTCCCCCATCACCACCACACGCCTCCACTGAGGCTTCACAGCTGCTGATCGGCAGTGGATCAGCAGAGCTGTTCGGCAGTGGAACACACTCCCTCGGAGCGTGGTGGGGTCTCCTTCCTTGGAGGTCTTTAAACAGAGGCTGGATAGGTCAGGGATGCTTTGATTGTGTATTCCTGCATGGCAGGGGGTTGGACTGGATGGCTCTCGTGGTCTCTTCCAACTCTACAATTCTATGATTCTATGAACAATCTTTCCAAATCCTATCGAAGCACAGATTTCATGGCCTACCTGCTGTTTACTGTTTCCTTTCTCTTTCACAATATCATAACCACTTGAAATATCATCAGCAATATTCTTTTACTTCTTTCTCTTGTGTCGAGGTGGCAGCTTTTGGGGGAAAGTAAACTTGGGGAGCGTAACAAGAGGAGCACTATGGCACAAAGAAGGAATCCACTCCACCTGTTACCAAGGGAGCATGAGAGGGCCTTCTTTGTGGCTGCTCCCAAGCTGTAGAATATCCTCCCATGAGAGGTTAGGTTGGCTTTTTTCCTCTGGCAGGAAACAAGCTTTTTGTTTTTTGGTTTTGTTTTGTTTTGTTATGGAAGGGTCATGCTATTCTTTTAATACTCATTGCTGTGGTTAGAAACCATTTTAGGTTAGTGTTTTTAATAATATGGCTTATTTAATTGTTTTAATTCTTTACACTAGCTATACCTGGTGTAACATACATCGTAGGTGTACCCAAGGTAACATACGCCATTATAGTAGATTTGAAGAGGCGTATAGTGGAGGTGGAGCACGGGGGTGGTGGTGTCCGTTTAGGCTTCTGGAGTCCCTGCCATGGCTTCTGGGTCAACCACTTTCACCACTGCCCCCCGGGAGTGGGATCATGGTAGCTGCTGCCTCATGGGTGGTAGTGGCAGTTCCTCCTCTTCTACACCGCACACTCAGGTGAGTGGCTGGCGATTGGGCCCTTGTGAGGCTGGGGGTATAGATACAGATTGAGTGGCAGGAGTGGATTGTGAGGTGGAGAGGGAACTTGCATTTGGGTGGTGATTGGCTGAGGGAGTGAGAGGAGGGAGGGGCCCTTGTGAGGCTGGGGCTTTAACTGTAGATTGAGTGGCAGGGGTGGATTGTGAGGTGGAGATGGAATTTGCATGTGGCTGGTGATTGGCTGAGGAAGGGAGGGGAGGGAGGGACAATGTTTCCTAAAGAAGCAATCAGCATACTGGGAAAGGCTACATACCCAAAAGTTTTATATAGATAGATGTTTGGACTGTAGCAATGAGGTGTTCTTGTGGAACCTCCAGCTTCAGGGGCAATCTACCTGGAAATGCCAAATGCTAGGAGAGAAAGCAACCAATGATCTTTGTCTTCCTGTTCTGCTTTGTGGGGGGGGGAGCTTTTTTCCCTGCAATCCAAGATTGTGAGTTAAAGGTAACTTTGGTTTGAGCAGAGTTTAACAAAGTTACTTTTTGGTCTATAGGCTATGCTGGAAGAATTCTGGGAGCTGTAATCCACAAAAGCTCTTTTGGCAAGCACTGTGCCAAAGTGAGCCCCACAGAAATAATTGGGACGTACTTCAAAGTAAACACACCTAGGGAAACTACTTAGAAGAGGGGTTTCCAAACTTTGGTCCTCCAGGTGTTTTGGACTTCAACTCCCAGAAGCCCCAGGCAGCTTGGCCAACAGTCAGGAATCCTGGGAGCTAAAGTCTAAAAACATCTGGGGCTGGTTTACACTTTAATTCTTTTCCGCAGCTGTGCCAGTCAGGTTTTTTTTTTTCTAATTATGCTGCTTTTTCGTTCAGACTTGAAAAAGTGTGGGGGGGCGTGGCCTCCCAAGCAGAGGCAGGCTGTATGGGGAAGGGCATAGACCTTCCTTTGAAGCCCTGCATTTTTGAGCTAAAGAAAGACTCACAGACTGCCAAAATAGCAGGGGGGGGGGGGAATCAAAGAAGTGGCTCTGTCTCTCTAAATCTGCCTGTAAATGAACTCAGTCATTCCCCGAAGCAGAAGGACAGCAAGCTCTCTGCTGAAAGACTTGGCTGCCATGACAGGTGAACCTATCACAAGTTTTTCAGCACGATTTGTTTAGTCAGGGTTCACAGACTTGCAAAATAGCAGAGGATTTTTTACTCTCCCTCCCTCAGTCAACCTCCCTCCCCCCCCTCTCTCTCCCTCCCCCAAGCAGAGACAGATGGGAACTTTATGACTGAAAGGTCTTGGGAATCCTTTTTCTTGGCAGACCTTCTGCAAAATAGCAGAGAGGATTTTTCAAAGTTTCCTGATCGCTACTGAACGCAGTCCCTCTCTTTTAAGCCTGCCCCTCCATCAGAGCAACCAATCAAAATGCAGATCTGCTGCAGCCCTTAACAGAACAGTAGTTTACACTGCCAATAATGCACTACATTGCAAATATACCAGCAAAAGTAGCGACATCCCTTATCATGCTATATTTGGGTGTTTTACCTTCCCCCCTTCTGAATGAGGCGATGCTGTGCTGTGATCTGTGGGAACTATGAGCTACCTTAGCGGTATATTTAGAGAAATATTTGCCCGTGTAAACGACCCCCTGGAGGACCAAAGTTTGGGTGCCACTGGCTCAGAGAAGAATAAAAATACCCACCACCCCAAATTCCAGGAGCAATGGAAGATCCGTGTTGGAGAATTCACACGTTCCGGGGAAGGGGGGGGGAAGAAAGGGAAAGGAGAGCTCTGAGTGGGTGGGGTGTCCCCTCATATGCAAATTTAGCCCCGCCCCTCTACCCCTCTTCCAACCCAAGCAAACTCTGAGGCAACTTTTTCTTCCATTCAGAAAGGAGGTGAAGGGAAGGGGCTCTTTCCTCTTCCTCGAGCTCCCATTGGAGGACAGCCTTGCGATTATGCAGATGAGGTCATCTCAAGCTCCGCCTCCTCTTCTTCCCCTCCCTCAGCCATCTGCTCTTCCTCAGTAATGGGTGACAACTGTTATTCATGGCAACTTCCAACTCCAGGAAATTGTTTTTAAGCAGGAGAAAAAGGAATGGGTTTTTGCAAAAGAAGATGGAAGAAAATAAAAAAGAAGCAGCAGCATTTCATCTTGCTGGATGAGTTAAATATTTGGGTTAGGGGTTCTCATCTGATTGAACTCCCCAACTCTTTGCATCTCTCTGCTGCGGTTTCTTCTTTCTCTTTCCAAAATTGCTTTTGCAGAGTTGCGCAGCAAGACTTTGGGTGAAGGGGGATTCACTTAGGAAGGGATCGCTCCAGAGACTGCAAAAAGAGGGGAGCTGCAAAAAGAAGAGAGCTGATTTTTCCAGTCTGATTTTTCTCTTTTCCATTGCCCTCCCATATATATACTCGTGCCCCCGCCACCAAACTTGTGCCCCCCCATATTCACGCTGCAGGCCCCCCACTGCAAAACGCATGCCCCCCTGCAACTCAGGCAAACACTATGCTACACACACCCTGTCTGCCACAGTCATGTTTAGAAAGGACTGAAACTTCCACATGGTTCTGCCTCCAGTGTGCTGATCAGCTGCCCAACCAAGCTTTGATTGGTTGGTCAGTTTCCTAAGCAGCCAATCAGCTCACTGGAAACGGAAACATACCTAAGAGCAATAGATAGATAGATAGATTGGTGTGTGTGTGTGTCTTTATTTTAATCTTTGCTGTGAGCCACCTTGAGAGAAAGGTGGAATATTAATTAATTAAACAGAAGCAGCCACATGACAGATTTTCAGCAGTCAAAGCACTTCTCAAATGTACTAATGAGGATAGGGGAGAGATTAGCAGGAGAGTGTGAATTTCTGTCTGCCCTGAAGCTGTTTTGAAGACCCACTATCAGTGTTAGGGAAAAACGGAGACAATGTGGCTCACGTTCTGCTCCACAGACATCACTGAATGCAAGAGGCTGCACCAGTCAGGGTGTAAATTTAACCTCTCCGGCTGATTATGGAGGGGAGGGGGAAAATGAAGGTTTTGCCCCCTCCCAAGAATTCTGCAAAAAAAAACCCCATGAAATTTTCCTTCAGTCTGCAGATTTATAACATTGCAATCCTCTTGAGGTCTCAGCAGCTGATGTAATCATTTTGCATCTGGTTTAAAGGACATAGCCAGGTGCTTCTGTGATCTGGTCTGTTTTCTATCAGGCTATTGCGAGGCAGGGGGGATGGAGACATATGCAGGTGTGGGTTTAACATACACTTACAGGGGGAGGGGGTGGAGACATACACAGGTGTGGGGTTAACTTACATATACCACAAACATACACATTTCCTCCTTTTTAAAGGAGAAGAAAAGAGAGCGCTCCCTCTTAATTCTTCACTTTAATAAAAACTAAAAGAAGATCAAGCTTCCCTTGGGGGTTGTCTAGATGGCAAAAAACCCCTCATGGAATGCGAGGAGAATACCTTTAGTCCTAATGGGATTCTAATGTGATTCGCTGTATTAGGAAGAAGGGGGGGGGTCAAAAACCTCATGTACTGTGCGGGATAAGCCTTTGTGACTTCTCCCGTTTTTTTTTGTTTTTGTTTTTTTTTAATGAGAGGAAAATGTGCATTCCTGCTTCTTAGGACAACCAATTTGTATCGCAGTACATTCCCAGATAAGAGCAAAAGTGGAAAGATGATTCATTGGGTGTGTCTGGGGGGCAGGCTTGCCGGCAACAAAGTGGCCAGAACTGCCATTTTGGATTTTCACAGTAGCAATCATGTGCTTTTTCACTGTGCTGAGCTGACCAAACAGCTTTTTAAGCAGAAGCTCACACTTGTGCACCTTAGATTTACAGTTGAAAAATATACTATTCAGCAGTGGCAACTTGTGGAGAATAAAAACATGAGTAATTCACTGGCAGCCACCATCTTGATTTTGAAGTTGAAGGCCAACATCCATAGATTTTCCTTGGATTTTTTTCAGGCTGTGAGGCCATGTTCTGGAAGAGTTTCTTTCTGATGTTTTGCCTGCATCTGTGGCTGGCATCTTCAGAGAATTGTTGGGTAGGAGTGTGTATCAAGTTTATATACTGTGAACCCCTGTGTGGGAGTATATCTAATTTTGTGTAATTGAGTACCGTAATCTTGTGTAATTTTGATTCTCAGGTATGCCTCCCATGTGAACATCAAACATGGATAGCTTCACATACCAGCAATCTTGCCAAAAAAGCATGAAGACAAATGAACACTGCTGCAAGTTTGTGTTGCTGCACACCAATCTACATTTTATCTTCTCATCTAGATGAGGAATTGGATTCAAAATGTGTTATTCCACCTTGGCGCTTTTTCTCTTTCCCCTTGCATTTTCCTTCTTGATGGTCTTCCTCTCTTACCCCTACTAGTCATTCATCCTATCCCAAGTTCACAGTGGGTTGGAAACCCTTTAGTACTAATGCTTTGCAAGGGTTTCTCCTCTTTCCCTCTTCTTTTTCACCCACTCCAAACCCTGTTTCTGTCTCACTCTGCCTTCCCTCTCCCTATGCCAGTGTTCTCAACCAGTGTTCTGCGAAACCCTAGGGTTCTGCCAGACATTGCCAGGGGTTCTGGGAGAAAATAATCACAGAGAAGTGGTGAGCTGAAACCTTATCTCTCCCCTCCACAACAGAGAAAGCCAAGCAATGAATGAGTGTGTGTGAATGAGTTTTCACACCAACAAAGCAGCCTCCAAAGGGGTCTGTTATGGGTCAATGGGGAGCAGGGAGGAAGTTTACATGCCAAATACCTACTCCCAGCTTTTGCTCTGCCTTAGATGTGCTAACCAGGCTGGTAAACTGGAAGGACAATAATGCAATTACAAGTATATTAACCGGTATGTTTTTGTAACAAGAATTATGAACTTTAATACATTCACAATAGTGTAAATAAATTCTTTACTCAGAAAATTGAATGGTTACTTTCACCAACATGAAATAAGTTTTATTCAGAAATAATACTGTGGTTTTATTCACCACTATACAAAATCTTGTGAAACTTATTCAAAAGATTGTGGTTTTATTCACCACTATACAAAAGGTTGTGAAACTTATTCAAATGAATTTCTAACCCTTTACATTTAATACAGAGGTTACATTCACCATTACACAGTACATTCATGAAAGGATTTACAACATGAGATAATCACTGTCAGTTACATGGGATATTAACAACCTTAAATGGAATGGACAAAATCACCTTCAACATAAGTATGAGACCTATAACTAAAAGGTCTTAGTGCTTATCACCAATGTCAGTTCTTTACAATGATGTGCTATGATAGGTGTGCTTTAGTTGTAGGAGGTTGCTGAGAAATTCAAGCTGTATGGGAGTGGTGATCAAATTCCTACTTCAAGAGGCACCAGTGAAGCAACAGACCAGACAAACGCTACTGGATTATTTTTTGCATTTGTTTCAGGGAAATCACTTTTTCAGTGGTCAGTGCTTATCTAAACAAATTTAAAATGCATTATAGTCTCCAAAATGATTGTCTATATTAAATTGTAATAATTTACCAATTGCTTACCTCCACAAGACAACCAATATCTGCCCAAATCTCCAAATCCTTGTTTCATTAATGAGGGTCCTTTTTTCTGGTATATCCCTAACTCCCATGCTTGACAGTATGAGAATATATAGATAATAACCAATGATTTACAGCTGCAATTTTTTTTTTAAATCCTTAATACAGAAACCCTATTGAACAGAATGGAATTGTTTTTTAAAGGAACATGGAAAATTCACCTTTAATTTTATATGTCTTATTAATTTGAAAACATCCATTTTAGTATCAATTGGGTTATAAGGAGGTGTTGGAACAAATCATAAACCTTTCTGTAAATTCCCTTGTTCCAACTGTGTTAATTGATATATGGACAAATTGAATACTAAGTTTTGGTTTTCTTTTTCTGATTGTAACTTTGTGTTTGAAGACCCAAACGAGGGGATATTCTGGGAAGAGATCTTCCTCCTAAAAAACTACCACCTTCTGATGTATAATCCCTATAAGATCCTGAGCTAGAGTAGCCCTTTTCATCAGATGAATCTGTGGACTGGCGATCTGTTCTGTTGGCAAAACATACTCTCCTTTTAAGAGATCTGTCTCCTAGAAATCCTAGTTTTTCATGAGTAAAAAGTGGTGCCTTTTCCTTCAATCGAGCACAGAAGCAAAATGAAGGAGGACTGGAGATGGACAGCGCCATGTGAAACTGACCCCCTGCAGCGGGATAGCCGCTTCCCTCTCCCAACCTCCACGGAGGTCTTTTATAGTGTCTGAAAATCTCCTATGTTTATTTCTTGCAAAACAATTGGACATATAGTAACTTGGCAGTAGCCATGTAGTAACAATAGTAACTTGGAGTTTTCCCTTTTACCTGTTTCTAGAAAGGCTACATGATAACATACAGTATACAGTTGCCCCTCCACATTCGCGGCTTTCACATTCGTGGTTTTGATTATTCGCGGAAAGCCGCCTGCCCCCCCTCCACTCCGTCCCTTCCCAAGGCAGCGAAGGTGTTCTCAGGAATCCCTTCGCTGCCTTGGGAAAGGGGGGTGGTGGAAAGCCTCCCTCATTCCACCCCAGTCCCTTCCCAAGGCAGCTAGGGACCCCCTACGCCACTTTGGGAAGGGTGGGGGGGTGAGGGAGAGTGATGGCGGGGGCTTCAGAAGCCCCCGCAGCCACTGTGGGAAGGGCGGGGGGGTGAGGGAGAGTGATGGCGGGGGCTTCAGAAGCTCCTGTGCCACTCTGGGAAGGGCGGGGGGGGGTGAGGGAGAGTGACGGCGGGGGCTTCAGAAGGCCCCGCAGCCACTCTGGCAAGGGCGGGGGGGGTGAGAAAGGCCAGGGAGAGGCAGCGCAGCCTCCTCCCCACCCACATGCTGCCTTCCCCAGCCTTTCTCAGCAGGCTCCAGGGCTCCAAAGCCCCGGAGCCCGCTGAGAAAGGCCGGGGAGAGGCAGCGCAGCCTCCTCCCCACCCACACACTGCCTTCCCCGGCCTTTCTCAGCAGTCTCCAGGGCTCCAAAGCCCTGTAGCTCGCTGAGAAAGGCCGGGGAGAGGCAGCGCAGCCTCCTCCCCACCCACACGCTGCCTTCCCTGGCCTTTCTCAGCGGGGTCTGGGGCTTCTAAGGCCTGGAGTCCCCTCAGAAAGGCCGCGGAGAGGCCAGCCAGGCTGGCCAGACACCCTCCCGCTGCCTCCCTCCCTCGGGGGGGGGGGAGGGCCTGCGGGAGCGGCATCTTTTATTCGTGGTTTTTCCACATTCGTGGCGGTCTCAAGAACCTAACCCCCGCGAATGTGGAGGGACAACTGTATCTGCACTGGAAACTTGAGGTTAGACTGGCATCCTCCTTATGGTTTTTCCACAAGTAAGTTGAACCCTTTTTTATTCTGGCAGGTCCTTGAAAATCATTTTTTTTAGGGGAAACAGGTCATGTATAATGTGCGTGACTTTTACTTCTTATTTTTAAATGATATATATATATATATATATATATATATATATATGGTAGTTTAATTGCTCTTCAAGTTGCATATGCTGTAATTTTTAAAAAACTATGTTTGTTTTAACTGTTGTAAGCTGCATTGAGTCTCAGTCTGGTAAAAAGATAGAGTGATTATGACAATAGGAAACACAACAACTACAACAATAACAACACTATCATAATCAGTTTGATACTACTTTAATTGTCATGGTTCCATTCTTAGGAAGATCTTGGAATTTGCTGTTAGTGAGGTATTAGCTTCTCTGCTAGAGAGAATTCTAATCCCTCCCCCAGACTACAATTCCCAAGGTACCCTGAATACCTGTACACAGTACAGAGCTAAATTGAGGTAATCCTCAACATCTCTCTTTTCAGGATACTCTGGTACCTTCCAATTACTTCACCAAACTACAGACACCAGACTGAAGTACCATAAAACACAGATACACATTTATTATTTTTCTTGGTTAAATCCAGGTCAGCTAATGGTATAAACAGATATCAGATGGCATGACTACCAAATAAGATGCAGCTAAAAATCCCACCACAGGGACGACAGGACATTACCAAAGGGCTTGAATATCAGATGACAATGTCCCTGTGGTGTTATGCCCCCATGCCTCTTCTTCCCCCCCCCCCACGCTCCTTTTTATTCACGGATTAAACTGTGAATTGACCCATTGTTCTGTTTCTGTAACAGAATGATAGGTGCGGAAGAAGGTGCCCCATTAAGCTGGCGCGATGCCAGCCGTGGTGGGAAGTCCCTGCTGAACACTTCCAGGTGCGATCGGGACATAGAGGTAAGTTACACACTCTTCTGTATACTCCCCCGGCTACTTGGGGTTTAAGTCTGTTTCCGTGCTTGCTGTCATTTAAAAAGCTTTCTTTCTCTTTTTATTTTTGAATTTCCCGTGCTCTTGTTCTCTCGCAAGAACCATCTGTGATTTCAAATAAGGAAGTGAATACAGCTCCGCATGAGCTGTATCCATTCCATGGCTGCTGTGGAGAGGGTGAGCATGCAGCAAAGTTAACTCTGAAAACTTTTCGTTCTTGTGCCGGGGGTGGGATGGGAGGGGGGCAGTAGAGGATAGTGAGATGGGGACACTATTTTTGTCCTTGTAGGATAATCTCCTAAGGTAACAGTATCTTCCACTCTTTTTTTCCTCACTGTTTTTCTGCCCTCTCCACCCCCGCTGCCCATTGAACCTTTTTACTCTTTCCACATAGCAGGCAGCAAGAACTGTCATTTTTTTTTCCTGCACAGAAGTGATACCTGTATTCTTTCAGCAGAGAAAATGCCGAAAGTTCAAATTGCCTGGTCCTCTGCTGCCCCACCAAACCTCAAGATGTTCAGCTCTTGAAGAGACCCATTTTGAGGGGTCCTTTTATTTCCAAAGAAAGTTACTTTTGAGAAGCCTGGTATTTGCTATCTAATGAATTTAGAATTCTCTACCAGAGAGCACTAATGCTGTAGTTCAAGGAAGTATATTAGAGAATTGTAAATTCCTCACCAGACTACAAATTCCAAGATTCCACAGGATGGAGCCATGCCAGTTAAAGTGGAATCAAAGTGCTATAACTGTGCAATGTGGGTGCACCTCCTGTTTTCTTAAATAGAAGACGCTAGAAAGAATAGAAGGAAAACTCGGTTCCTTTTTCAGATAAACTGCACATGCCACTTAGCAACTCTAGTATCTGATCTGCTCCACATCTGTCTGTCTGATCAAGATTGTGGAGTCCTTTGAGAAAAGTCCAGACCAAGCCTGATGTGGCTTCTCCAAGGGAGAAAAAAAGGAAATACTGTAACTTCGGAAGAGGTAGCTACAGAGACACACATGGCTTCCAACATGTTCCAGAGAGACTCCTTCTCAAGGAAATGCCTGTGAAGGAATGGGAGGGGGGAGGTTAAGAGGTCTGAGTACTGGATCAGTGCCATGATTTCCAGAGGGAAGCTGCTGCCCATAGGTGGGCAAATGGGAGATTAAGGAGAGGCCCTCAGGAACAATATACAATTCACCTTCTTCCTTGCCAAGAAAAGTACTGTTTTCAGTTAGTGAGAGGAGCAAAGGCTGCCTGCGCCTTCAACACTCTGGTTGCTAGTATTTTATTACTTATTTATTTATTAAATCCAAAGCATAACACCAAACAAAGACAGGGACAATATTTCCTCCCCCTCTTATTCCTCCGCCCCCAGCAATAAATAGTATGTTTAGGTGGAATTAGCTGTGTGAATTTATGCCAAATTCAACTGGCCCTGAAGGGAGGGCAGGAAAATTTATTACTTTCTTGCTGCTATGTAAAGAGTGAAATATTTTAAGTATTTTATCTCTCAATGTCACACATACTTGAGAATTCCCACATAATTAGAGCACTTGCTCAAATAACATTGTTGTTACACTATTTGTTTAGTGTGTTATGTCATACAACTAGGTGGCACCTGTAACTTTAATAGAGGGATGTTAGATGTGATGTTGATATCCCAGGATTATAGACTTCGATGTGATTTAATTAATTTGTTAATTATTATCCTATTTTTGTCCCAGTACAGCTTACAATAAAATAAAACAAAGTACAGCTAAATTCTTTTTGTTATGTTTAAAAACACACACACACTAAGGACTTTTTCGGACATTTAAAAAGCAACACAAACAGACTCATCAGTTTGCGAGGCTGCTGCTCTGCAAAGTGTCAGTTTCGGATGCTGCTGCCCTCTAGCGGTACTGTTGCGGTACCGCGGGGAGAGTTGAGCATCATATTTGCTTGATTTTTACTCACTTTCATGAGTAAAAATCAAGCAAATATGACACTCAACTCTCCCCGCGGTACCGCAACAGTACCGCTAGAGGGCAGCAGCATCCGAAACTGACACTTTGCAGCGCAGCAGCCTCGCAAGCTGACGAGTCTGCTTGCGTTGCTTTTTAAATGTCCGAAAAAGTCCTAAGTAAACAATTCTTTTAAAACACTAGATTAATCTGGTTTAAAAATACATAAAAACATAGCTAGAAGGATAACAGATTCCCTTAAAAGACTCTTGCTAACCATTGGTGGGATAGGAAGGGGCTACTTTTAAGAGAATTTGCTCATCTGGCAGTGAAATGCATCCACCACTTGCTGCATGCAGTATTGGCTGCATGTTGGCTCCCTAACTATTGTGCATCCCTACATGTCGCCATCACTTTGGCTGAAAGGGTTGCTTATAAGACAGTTTGTGGGTTGGACTACAACTCCCATCCCCCCAGCTGGCTGCGTATAATGGGAATTGAATCCAATTGTCAGGAGGAGTTAATCACATGTTGAGGGCAGCTACATCAAACTGTAGCATTAAACTACATTGATGGGAATTGTAGTCCAACAGAGCTTGTAAATTTTGCACTAGTGTTGGGCTGTTGGGAGGGAGATTTACCTTAGTATAATACATTGGTGAGGGGGCAGTGTGACACAACCCAGTCACACCAAGGTGGTTGAGAGCAAATTTCAAAACACCAGCCCCACTTTACCTCAGGGTTCAGCCTGGCTGCCTCTTTACCCTCTGTTTCTCCCTCCTTTTACTTTATAAGATCTCCTTAATTCTGCCTTCGAACCAGAGTTACTACTTTTACTTAAATGTGTGGAGTGTGTTTTGGTAGCTTGCCTTTACCTTTACATAATAGATATGAAAGGACAGAGTCTGTATTTGAATTAACAGCAAGGATAACTTTATTAAAGGGAATGAATAACAGTAACATGGAATCTTATTTAGAACAGTGTTTAAACCTTTATAATGTATCCCTTATTCCCCAGACTCATTCGCTCTTTGTCCACTCACTCCTCTAATTCAAACTATTAACCTCTGCACATCATTTTGCTACATCCAAGCCTCTGGTACAGCGCGTACACACACATGGTGCCCTCTGCTTCAAATAACTGTCATCAACTGAACTCTGTTCTTAACTGCACTTTACTCAAACTGTCATGCAAATTTCAGACATACAGAAGGTCACCCATTTCAGGGGGTGTCTACACAATAAAAAAATACATACGGTGTTAGAAAGATTGGTCATGTGTACATGTGGCCGTTTGGATGCATATGTATCATCTGGAAGGCAGCTATCAAATCCCCCATAAACTACGTGGATTTGGTTTTCAGGAGGATTAGTGAATCTCAAGCTAAAATCCGTACAGCCGATCGTATTGTCGATGGTCTGTACACCCCATTTGCACACATACGAACAGGCATTGTAATCTGACTGGCTGGCTGAGCAGAGGGGGCGAGGCTAGCAAGGAGGGGAATTGGGAGCGGCTGCCATGTTGGATTCCTGGCTAAGCGAGAGTCCGGTAAGGGCATGAAATGGAGATTTTTACACACATTTATTTTTATTTTACATTGTAAATAGGGAAAACCGATTGTCCGCAAAACAGGCACCTTTTAAAATAAAATAAAAAGCGGTGGGAGATTAAAAACCTCGCTCGCTCCAGCCAGCTGGGGAAGGGGGGGTCATACGGAGTTTAGGGGGGGTAAAAAATCATGTAGGCAGATCATACGCATTCGTACGACTGCCTTTTCATATTTTTTTACCCCCCAAATGGATTTTTTTCCAGTTGTGTAGACATGCCCTCAGTTTCCCTGCCATAGGATTGGCTCCGACCTAGAACATACTTCTCCCATGTGCTCATCCAGCTGTCCATCACAGGCAGGACCCCAACATACATGTGGTGAGGAAATGAAGCTTCCTTCTGAGGTGATTGCCCTGGTTGGCTCCTAATTAAAAACCCATCTGCAGCCTGACAAAGTTACTTTTGATTTTTGGACTGTAGCTTCCAGAATTCCCCAATCAGCATGACCTGTAAAGGGACTAGAAAAGAGTGAGTTATCTTTTTTGCACCGCAACTCCAAGAATCCCCTAACCAGCGTGGAAACCCAAGCCCTCAGCTGACATGTCCTGAGAAGAGTTACATTTTTTGGACTGTGACTCCCAGAATCACCCAGCCAACATGGCTCAGTGGCTGCAATGGATGGGGATTCTGGGAGATGTGGTCCATCCAAAAAATGAAGAACGAAAACGTAGGAAAAATGCAAAAGCAGTTTCAGCACCCTAATCATACCCCCCCCCTGCATAAACACACCCACAGTGTGTTAGGTTCTGCAGATTGTCAGGGCTACAGGCTAGAGGAACCAATCACTGCAAAAACAGCCTTGGGACCACATTTGGCCTTAGAGCAAGGTATGGCCCAACTGGCAACAGGGGCTGCAGAGATTGCAAAGTGTGTGTGCTTATATACCTTCAAGTTGCCCATTGACTTATGGTGACCCCATGAATTTCATGGAGTTTTCTTAGCCAAGGAATCCTCAGAGCAGAGAGATGGTTTTGTCAGTTCCTTCCTCTGAAATATCGCTTACAGCACCTGGGATTCCCTGGTGGGCTTTCCCATTCATTCCTGCTATGCAGGAATACACAACACAGAACCATAGAATCTTAGAAAATCTCCTAGGAGGAGAAGTGGCTTAATTGTATATTATATATTTTGGTAACACGGGGGTGGTTGGGGTTCTGAGAATTGCAATCCAAAAAGTAATTTTTTTCCAGGTCTGAGGGTAATGGGAATTGAAATCTAACTGTTGGGTGGAGGTCATCACAGGTTGAGGGCAGCTACATCAAGTATTAAACTACATTGATGGAAATTGTAGTTCAACAAGATTTATTAACTGAGGTATACCTGCACAGGATTTTAGGTGTCCCATTCATTATACATAAAGTACCAGCTATTCTGCCCTCAAGGAATATGCTTTATAGTTTTTGCCCCATTTGCAAAAGCAAAAGTGCTCTGCACATGCTCAAAGGAGGTACTGTGGGTAGGACATTAGAGGGAGTTCTGTCTCAGTTCCATCTCTTCCCCCACAGTTGTGGGGAGAGGACCATAAGCTTATAAAACACTCTGCTGTTTGAAATTAGTAGTGCCTGTGAACCATAAAACCATAAAACTCTCAATTTGCTCCTAGGAATGACTGGTCCCCTTGGCTTGGCCAAAGCAGCTGTTCCTTCTCCCCGCTCTTTACAAAAACAAACCACAGGGCAGGAAACACTCCTCAAGGCACAACCCAAAACAGAGCTGGGCAAGCTGGGGCCCTTCAGATGCTCCTGGAATTGCAAGTCCCCGTCAGCCATAAGAGGCCCCAAATGCTGTTGTTGAAGCCCCCAGTCCTTCCAACATTCCTAGAATGCCCTTTTTCTGCGGCCCCAAGAAAAGGGGGGATTGAATTGCTTTTGTTTCATTGCCCCCTCCCCCCACAGCACACACCAAGATCACAATCTACAGATGCCAATTTTTTTAAAAAAAAAATATTAACACCCGATTTCTTAAATGGAACCCAGTTCACCCTCTGGAACTGTCCTCCCTCATTTTTATAGGAAAATTCTCACTGGTTATTTGCAGTTCATGGACTTTATTAGATACACAGAATAAGGCATCATACCAACACCACATAACTGCAAAAGGGTGCACATACCACATAATGTTGCCCTTTTGCGGTTATTTCCCCTTAAAACCCCATTCTTTTTAATTGATGGCTTATGCCGTGCATTGATCCCCTGTGGCATTTTTTTCCCAGCATAGCCGACATGTGAAACCTCGTGTCTTTTTTTTTTTAACCGTATCTTTTTTTTACCCCATCTGGTACAAACACTTCCAGGTGAGATCACGACATCCAGGTAAGTGATGCACTTTTTATGACCGTCCCTGGGTTACTTGTAAGTTTTAAAGTTGTGTTTTTGTGCTTTCCCCCACTATTTTAGTGTGTGATTTTTAAATTTCCCACATGATGAAGTCTCGCGATATTCCATGGGCTTTCAAACAAGGACGTGAACAGAGCTCTGTTCACTTCCTCTTTATTGCCGGAGCTGCCTTTGCTGGGAAAGTAAGGTAAGTGTGTGTGTGTGGGGGGAGCGTTCTTTAGCTGGCATAAAAACTGATTTTTTTATGCCAGCAAAAGAACGCTTTAAGGGGATCATCTGATAAAGTCCCAAGTCTATGAGTGGCATTATTTTTCTTTCCTGTTTTTCAATCAGTATTTTCATAGAGACTGCTGAAATACATTTATGAAGAGCATCTGTTATGTTCCAATGAATGTACTGTTATCATGCCTTACATTCCCCCTCCCTCCAACAATTCATCATTCAGCAATATTGGGCATTTCACGAGGTCTAGGTAGACCAGGACAGACTGAAACAGGATTCAAGTGAAGGTCACTCAGGACCTAATGAAGATGTCTTGGAAATTCCCAACAGACACACCCAAGATAGGATTAAGCAGATCCCCTTAGTCAGACCCATTAATGTGGAATGTGGTAATCCCCTCTTGGACACACTCGACAGCGATTCACACTCCAAAAACAAACAGTGACCAGAACACCCATTATCCCTGCAAATGTCTTCCCTCTCACCTTGTATCTTCCACAATAAAGAGACTGCCATAAACCCAGTAACTTTGATATCTCAGCCATTAGCGGCAATTAATAAAGTCATGGTTTCCTTTGTTTAACTGTGTGGAACCCATCTAGACATTGTTTTACACTCAAGCACCCCTTCAGAACATGAAATTGGGTATAAATATTCGTCCCAAACAATAGCCAAGTGTGCACAGTTCATACACCATCATTTTGCCAGACTGCTTCGGCGCCCTCAGTTTCATTTCTGAGTTTTCTTTGCTTTGTGAACTTCTGCCCTTCAGGACTGGTAATTATGACACATATTTTCCTGAATCTATTCCTCTATGGAAATCTTTCTGTGTTAATCTTCGTTAGCCTTCTGTGGTTCTCGTGAGCGTGAGTGCATGTGTGAATGCTTCCATGTTTATTTTCCAATAAAAACAATTTTTATTTATTTTAAACTTGGAGTCTTGTCCATTAGTCTTGTAGCCATACCTTTGAGTTAATTATAATTTCCCACATTAATATTGCTATTTTAGTGTCACAAGTAGGTCCCCATGGACCCCCAGCAATTCGGGTAACAATAGTTCTGCCAGTTAGCCAACTTTTTTTTCTTTTTAGAAGATACAAGTATTATTATTATTATTATTATTATTATTATTATTTACCTGCCTCTCCCCATGGATCAAGGCAGGGAACAACAACATATCAGTTGTCCCTTCATATTCACTGGGGTTTGGTTCCAGGATCCCCCATGGATACCAAAATCCGTGAGTACTCAAGTCCCATTATATGCAACGGCATAGCAAAATGCTGTCCCTTATATAAGTTGGCAAAATCAAGATTTGCTTTTTGGAATATTATTCATTCAAGAATATTTTCAAGCCATGAATACTTAAATCCGTGGATACGAAATCTGTGGATACGGAGGGACAACTGTATTTTTTCTTCCCTCTTCCATGATATTTTATTAACGGCGAACTCCCGTTAGGAAAATATTACGGAAGAGGGAAGAAAAAACCCAGTGCGAGGACGCTGGCATATCAGGAGAGGGAGGTGGGTGTGCGAACCGCAGCGCTGCTTCCGGGACAGAAATATTTCTGTCCCGATTTCCGCGGAGGATATTTTTGACGTGTGCAAATCTCCATAACATCATTTAAAAACACAAACATCAGTATATTCAAGCTCCCACTGAAACTCACTTGGTGAATTGGGGCCAGTCATACTGTCTTTCACCATGACCTACTTTGCAGGGCTGTTGTCAGGACACAATATAACTAATTAATAAAATTAACAGCACCTTACTTTTTAAGCAAAAGTGACAGCAGCATTTTTTAAGGGCTACCCATCAGGTTGAGTGTAGCTACAGGGAATGCAGGGAGTTTTACCTGGGTGTAATACATCAGGGAGGGCGAAGGATCCCCAACATACATACATTTGGGGAAGGAGGAGAGACAGAAAGTCCTCCAAGTAGAAGCAATATTTATATGTATTTGTAAGTGAAAAAGAAAAGAATTGAGAAATCCATGGCTGCAGTATTCTGGGAGTTGTTCCAAAAGCAGCTTTCCCATGCTCCAGTAAAAATTTCCAGGGCTCATCTAGATGACACCTGGGGTTCCCTCTGAACTAGTATGATTCTAGCATTCTCTGCAGTGGTGTTGCTCTGTGTAGGGGTTAGAGAAAGGCAGGACGATGGAAGGAGAGGTGGCATAATGTGATAATAAAATAAAATAAAAAACAACATCTTATTGGAGATTATCAGACAAGTCAAAAGTGGTGTTACAGCAATGCCAGGAGATCGCAAAAGGGCTCCCTTACCAGACGCCGTCATCCCCCATTGTTATGCACCCATTGTGCTCCTGTTCTGCTGGTGCTCCTTTTTATTGATGGGAGAAACTATCAATAGATCCCCCTGTTCCGTTTCTGTCACGGACTTGCCTGTGTGCAACAAAGTGCCCCATTTCTCTGCTGAGATCCCAGCATCAATGGGAGGTCCCTGCCAGAACACTTCCAGGTGAGATTGGAACACACTTTTTATGACCCTCCCCAGGTTACTTGAATGTTTTAAAGTGTGTTTTTGTGCTTGCTGTCACTTTTTTCTTGTGTATTTTTCTTTTTATTTTTGAATTTCGTGCTCACGTTTTCTCGCGTGAATCCATGGGATTTCGATCCAGGAAGTGAACGTGAAAGCTCTGTTAGAGCTCCGTTCACTCCTGGGCTGCCAGAATGATGGGAGAGGAGGTAAGTGTGATGGAGAGAGTGATTATTCTGGAACAGGGATGGGAGTGGAGTTTGTGGGACAGGATAATCTCCATTGTCAATATAATAAGAACAGTTTCTTATATTAATACAGTATATCTTTCCAAAATGAAGATGGGTGAGGTTTCCTGCACTCCAAACATGAGGCAGTGAATGGGATAGCCAAACAAGGAAAAGGCTTTGTTTTGTTTTCCTTAAATATCAATTAAAAGGGGGAGAGGAAAGGGAGTAAAAGTAAAGTCAGATTCCATGAAATCATCATCATCATCATCATCATCATCATCATCCTGTTTTCATAGGATTTTTCTCTGCTCCAGGATAAACATATTCAGCTCCCTAAGCCACTTCTCATAGGTCATGGTGTAAAATTACTTATTTTCCTGACCTCCTCCTATTTATATAAAGGCAGTATGTGTGACACTTTGGAACTTGTCCAGTTTACCCTAGAAGGCTTTGGTTTCTCTTTTAATCTATTGATAGCAAGCAGCATTTGCTTTCACCGTCTCAGCTATCATAAAAAGAACAGACGGTGGGAACAACATTTGCAGCTCCTTCTCTGTAATGCAGGTAAATAGAAACGTGGGGCAATAAGACCTGTGTCCTTTTTAATATTAAAAACAGCAGAAGTTGCAAGGGTGTGTCTCTCCAGTTTCTTCCCTGTGGACTACCCTTGGATCTTCCCCAATTTCTGCTTGTTTTGGCTAATCAATTTTAAATGTTTCTCTAAGTTAGTTGTCATTGTGTTGACTTGACACAGTGAATAGGGATGTGACAAAAGCTCCTAACATTTTGTTGAACAAACGTGAAATTAATGTGTTCAACATGAAAATGTTTACCAGCTCTGAAATTTGGCACATTTTGACCAGTTGTGAGAATTTCCAGATACTTTTTGCAAATGTATTGTTGGGGTGGGCACTTCAAATAAATTTTTCCCCATTTTAAATTTTTTTATTTACTTATAAAACAAAATTGACAGCAAATAAACAAAAATCAAGTAGACATCAGAAAAAATCAAATGAAAATACAATGAATATTTATTAAATTTTTATGTATAAAACTAAACATAAAAAGCAAAATACTACAACAAATTTAATTACATGAAGACATTACTGTACATTCTTACACTTAATTTTTTTTTTACTTCCTAGAATCTTTACTGTCTAATACAACATACTAAATTGTTTCTTCTTATACAAATACCTCTTATATCTAGTCTATGGTATCTATTTTGTATATAGTTATTCTAATTCTTTTAACTTAAAATTTTCTACAGATATCATTTAATTGCATATACAGATATCATTTAATTGCATATATATGTGTATGTGTGTGTGTGTTGTCCAAGGTAACATAACCTTTAAATCGAGCCAATTATAGCCTGGTCACCCTTTCTTTCTTAAGATAGTTTATCAGTGGGCCCCATTCGTTTATAAATTTTTCACAAGAGTTGCCTTTTAGTATTCCTGTCAGCTTATCTATTTCCATATAGTCATATAATTTTAGTAACCATTCATTTACAGTTGGGAACTCTTCCCTTTCCCACTTCCATGCATAGAGAACATACACAGCAGTTGTCATGTAGAATATAAGTTTGCCATGTTTCTTTTCCATTTCTTCACCTATGACCACCCCTAAAAGATATAACTTGGGGTCTAAGTTTAACTGGGCATTTTTAATTATATTAACTTGGTTATGGATTTGTTTCCAGTGTCATTTGGTGCAGTTGCACGATCACCATAAGTGATGAAAGGTGCCTATTTCCTTTAAACCTTTCCAATGTTTGCTGTTTCTATTCATTTTTGCTAATTTATAAGGTATTAGATACCATCTTTATTGCATTTTATATGTATTTTCTTTCAGATTATAACTTACAGTATATTTTAGTTTTTTAGTCCATGTTTTCGTCCAAACATTTGATGGACAGGGTTTTTATTGCCCGTGCACTTTACGTAAATAGTCAATGAGGTGCCAATGTTTGGATCGGGGATGCATCCAGGTTGTCTTCAAACTACTGTATCTTTCTGCTGAAAGATAGTGTTTGTAATAGTCAGCTGTTGCGGGATGAGTCCTTCCTGAATCTTCGTTTGCGAAGAAAATCCAGAGACATTATTTAAAATGCCATTTAGACCAGCTCTTATTGAGTATTAACACCGGGAGGGGGGGGAGCGGGTATTCTGCTCCTATACTAATAAATATAGAATCATAGAATCATAGAATTGCAGAGTTGGAAGAGACCACGAGGGCCATCCAGTCCAACCCCCTGCCATGCAGGAAATCACGATCAAAGCATCCCCGACAGATGGCCATCCAGCCTCTGTTTAAAGACCTCCAAGGAAGGAGACCCCACCACGCTCCGAGGGAGTGTGTTCCACTGCCGAACAGCTCTGACTGTCAAAAATTTCCTCCTAATGTTGAGGTGGAATCTCTGTTCCTGGAGCTTGCATCCATTGCTCCGTGTTCTAGTCTCTGGAGCAGCAGAAAACAAGCCTGCTCCATCCTCAACGTGACACCCCTTTAAGTACTTAAACAGGGCTATCATATCGCCTCTTAACCTCTTTTTTCCAGGCTAAACATACCAGTTCCCTAAGTCTCTCCTCATAAGGCATGGTTTCCAGACCTTTCACCATTTTAGTCGTCTTTCTCTGGACACGCTCCAATTTGTCCATATCCTTTTTGAATTGTGGTGCCCAGAACTGGACACAGTATTCTAGGTGAGGTCTGACCAAGGCAAAGTAGAGCGGTGCTTTTACTTCCCTTGATCTGGACACTATACTTCTATTGATGCAGCCCAAAATCGCATTGGCCTTTTTAGCTGCCGCATGACACTGTTGACTCATGTTCAACTTGTTGTCTACTAGGATTCCTAGATCTCTTTCGCATGTTTAAAGCTTATCAATGACAATCATCTTATCTGTTTTTTTCGAGTCTCTGGTGGAATGTCTATGCATGCTGAGCTTGAAATAACTGTGAAATCTTTTTTGTTGTTTCTATGTCACCAGTGTTTCCATGGTGGTGCAAAAATGCACCGAATATGTGATTGTTCTGATTGAATCTTTCTTTTCTTTTTTGTTTAGATTTTACTAGGTCTAAAAAGCAGTATGAATTCAATCAGCTTTTCAAATATAGAGCAGGAAACTACAGTGACTGTAGAAGTAATATATATAATATACATATGTTAAAGATTTTTGGAAAAGAGATATTTTTATTCTGCTAATTTCCCTCTTTCCTCAGGGAATCATAGGACTCTGGCTTCATGGTGAAATACCACAGCATGACTAGAGACATGCTTCAATATTTTCAGAGGCTCTGTTTACACTGGCCATAACAGCAGTTTTGTTGCAAAGACCATTTTAAAAGAGGAAAATGGAATGCATCTGAAGCAGTTTGGATGAACAGGGTATCTGAACAAAGTACACAATTAAGTGGTATTTAGAAAGCCCCCCCCCCCAAATGATTTCATTACTTAGCCAAACTGTGCTTGAATGTGCAATCTATTGAGCTGATTTGAAAAATGTTTTACTTTTCCTGTAGAGTTCAAAAACTGCAGAATTCAGTGTAATTACTAACTGGGTATCATTTATTGATATCTGGAATTCTGTCCATCCTTCTGGAAGAAAGAAAACATATGGCCATGAATGCAGAACTATTTCTTTCAGTAACATCCCTTAAAATAGAGAATGACAAAATTAATGGACACATCAAAGACATTGATGGAAGAATCAAAGAACGACTGCATAAAGAAGCCGTTTCAAAAGATCTTTCTAATG
Source organism: Gambelia wislizenii (assembly GCA_030847615.1). NCBI lineage: Eukaryota > Metazoa > Chordata > Lepidosauria > Squamata > Crotaphytidae > Gambelia > Gambelia wislizenii. The sequence continues at coordinate 43,255,339 of JAUMIR010000002.1, forward strand.
GTAAGTTATGATTAATATAAGCAGGATTTTGTTTCCCTATTGTTAGGCCTACTAATCCAAGTTGGCAGTAGTTACCTCAGGCAATATGGAAGAGATCACTGCTTTTCTAAGTCACATCAATGTATGAATAGAATTCATGAAAACTCCAAAAGAATTAATAGAGAGATCTAAACCACTGGGAAATTTCTTTCACATAGTGAGTTTTGTTTAATGTAGGTCCTGTCTATACGAGGGGGAATTAATACGAATACATTCAAATATGTACCAAAAGGGAGGCGTTCACAACAATGCGAACTGCCTACACGGCCAAAAGAGCCAAAGGTGTGGGGGGGGGGCAAAGAGGGCAGCTGTCCCTTCCTTCCTCATGCCAACAAACACTCCTCCCCCTCTTCTCTCGCAGAAGCTTAGGGTCCGGGTGTGAGCAGCTGACCTGCCCAGAGCCAGGATCAGTGCATGCCCCATGGCGAAGCTCCCTGCAATGGCACTTCCTCCTTGGGTGAAAACCTGCCAGTGGGAAGAGACACACTGGCACCCTCCCCCTCTTCCATGGCAGTGGCAGGACTAAACATGGCAGAGGTTTCTTGGAGTTTTGCCTTGAGTGCTGCTCTGCCTGCCCCTTCCTTGCCTGCCTGGCTTCTCTAGCCCACTACTGCTGTTTCAGGCACCAGACCCTCACTTAGCCAGCAATCCAACATGGCAGCCACTGCTGATTCCCCTCTTTTCTAACCCCACCCCTGTGCTCATTCAACCAATCAGATAATGCTGCTTGTGCATATCTGTGTGAATGTGAGTGGTCAATGACTGCTCATTCACACATCGTACGTATTATTCAAAATAGTACATATGAAGTCCCAGATGTGCCGAGAATGGACTTTAAGATGAATTTTGCCCCTTCTTAATGATACACATTTGTGTGAATGGCCATGTGAATAGATCGTGAATGGCGTTTGTATTATTTTTGCCATTTAGACAGGCCCTTAGACAACAGGGCTTTGTCTCTCTCAGCACCAGTCTGGAGATAGAAGCTTCTTCAGGGAATTGAAGGCAATTTGAAGATGGTACTACAGTTGCCAAATCCACAGGACATCCAGTAAACATATTTGTCAAAAACAACAGTGGAACAAAAGAAGTATGTTCATAGCATACTCTAAGCCAAAACATACAATTAATTGATCTTTATTGGGGAGTAACCGTAACAGTATTCATGCCCATACTCAGGCTTCAAGCAATCACACAAAGCTAGCGAAAAAAGTAGGAAGTATTTGGATAGAGTAATAGAGTACGGGGGTAGCAGGTTATACTGTACCAATCCAGCAGAGCTGAGATCATGAAGCAAACTGACAGCAAGGAGGTCTGGTAGGCAGAATGGTGACACAGATTGATGTTGAGTTGGAAGGAAGAAGGTTTGTGCACACTTGGGTGGTGTTTTAGGGTGATATTTATATATGATAATTCCCCTGAAGGGATGAGGTTTTGAGTGAAATACAATGTTTCTCAGAGGTTTCCAGGACTAGACAATGGGTGCTCTGGAAGAGTTAATGATCATTAATGAGTGATGTATTTGGAATTGAATAGGAGCAGGCAAGGACTTTTTTTGGAAGGGGCCAAGGAGGGGAAGGCCCCGTTTTACAAGCATCAAGGACTCTGCTATCATTGAGTGGATTCATGAATGACTCACCTCCAGGTATAAGTTCTGACCTGAGTATTTGTTTGGGGAATTTCCAAAGGCCCCTCTATGATCATACATGACCCCAATCTTGGTATTTGGGGATCCCTGGTTTTCTTGCTAACCATGTGGAAGGCCACATTAAGCCAAATTATTATATATAGCCAATTATTTGATATTCCAAGATTGGGGCTAACAGTGTAGTAACAGGCAAAACATTCCCCACCTCTGGTTAATGCCATAGCAAGGGATTCCTCTGCCCCTGTACCAAAGACTTCCAGCTTTCTTCAACTTTTTGTTAAATTTATTTATTTACCATATTTCTATCCTGCTCTGTATCAAAAGCTCTTAGGGCACTGTATAGGTAAAACCAATATTGACACATTAAAACAATTTAAACAATTAAAATAATTCAAATAGACTAAAAACATATTAAATACATTAACAAGATCAAAAAAAGTTTAAAAGACCAAACCTGGTGCAAAGCATTTGTAGTAAATCACTGAGGCCCAAAGGCTTTAATAAGTTTTTTGTTTTTTCTTGGTGCCTAATGAATGTTTTTTCTTGGTGCCTAATGAAACCAACCCTGGTGCCAATCAGGCCTCAAGGGGGAGGGCACAGATGACTTCTGTCTGTATGCAGCCTGTGGAAAAGACTGCTGCCCAGCCCTTTCTCACACGAAGAAGCACAGGCCTGTAGGACTCAAACAGTATATCTGTACACACAAGGATAAAAGTGCTGCCAGTATCCTTGAAAATGGAGGAGCCTGAATTTGAACCTACTTAGGTTTCACCAGTTGTGCATGCAGATATAGGACTTTATCAGACTTGGGGAAATGTGGCAAAAAACTATGTCCCAAACCGTGTCAGAAGAACATGATGAGAACAGAAAGGATGACGTTATCGGATGCCTGCATCCTCAGCCGTTCCTGGGCGTAGCCTAACTGGAGTTTTTGCATGATTATGCGCTACAGCTTTCACTGAAAAGATTCTTATCTGCAAACAGGCACTCAATAACCATGACTGCTGAATAATGACTTATCTTTTGAAACTACTTCTCTGTAGCTTTCTTGGACCATACTGGCTTTGGGTTTATATAACAAAATACAGATACTGATCGACATATTACAAGAACCTGTTGTGACTTCATAATAGTTTCCACAACCTGAATAAAGTTTCCTTCTGAGATAGATAGATAGTGTGTCTCTCCAGTGGACCGGTAGGTACAGAGTACAACCATTCAGTTGCTTACAAAGTCCAGACAATCAGATGATATGACACCAAGTCTGTACCAGAAAGAGTGCTTGTCAGTGCATTTCTGGGCAATATTTAAAATGCTGATTGTTAATTTTAAACTCTAAATGGCCTGGGATGAGGTTATTTGAACATTATTATTCTGTAACCATATTTGAACATTATTATTCTGTAACCATATAAAGCTGCCAGACCTTAAAATTGCCACAGAGGCCCAGCTCACACACTTGCCAGTAAGATCTATTAGCTGGTATGCACAAGAAGAAGGGTCTTTCTGTGCTGGTCTCATCCTTATGGGATGCATTCATAGCTCCCTCCCTGACTGTTTTCAAACAGTTCTTAAATGACTGACTGTATTGGGCCACTTCTAATTGTATGAATATATTCATTTTGCTGCGGTGGCTATTGGCTCCGATTGTCCTGATTTGACAGGGACAATCCCAATTCATCCCCTCACTTTTTAATCTGTTTTTAAAGTTTCCCAGGTTTTCTTTCCTCCTTTGTCCTCAGCTTACTACAATTGCTGCAAACTGAGTTTAAAGTGCAAAGGTACTTTGCACTCAGTTAATTTAGCAGGGGGGAGAAGAAAGGAGGTGGTGGAGTCTTGCCCTTCCCTGTAGGATCTAGCAAAAGCAAAATGCTGCAGCCTAGCTTGTGTGTTCTTCCTCATTAATAACTTTTTCTATCTTGACTACACTCTAATATTGCTTGGCTAGTCATGTCCTGGTTTTCATTTGTGAAATGTTGGTGGGTATGCTATTTTAAATGTTTTACGTTGCTTTAATTAAGATTATATTCTATTTTTCAGCCTCCTGCACTGTGAATTTGTAGTATGCGGGGAAATTATTATTGTAATGCAATACAATCTTGTGTATCCCATGTTAAGTTCAGTTTAGGAATTTCCCTGCATGCATGAGTTCTTTCCACTCCCCCTTCTTCTTTCCCTACACAATTTCAGCCAACTGGAGCAATGGGTCATTCATCACATGACCTAATTAAATATTATATTACACTTTGTTTAAGTTTCCTTTTAAGTTTGTCTCCATGTGGCTGTAGCCACCTTTCATCTTACACTCTCTTTGAGAGTCTTGTTTTTACCCTTCACCATGTAGCACTCATCGCTTAAGGCTGGGTGAATTTTTCCTACCCTAAATCCTCTTAGTTAGGGACCTTTAAGTTTGTTTTAATATGTAGCTTAAGATTGATATACCTTCAGTAAACTTTTGATATGCATTTTTAAAGTGACGTCTTTGTTGTTTAATGAGTCTAATTGACTGGGTGATCAGACCACACATTTAAATGTTAATTGAGCTGTGTCTGCATTCAGATGCCTTACTCTGCTTACTTTGAACACACTCCCTCGGAGCGTGGTGGGGTCTTCTTCCTTGGAGGTCTTTAAACAGAGGTTGGATGGCCATCTGTTGGGGATGCTTTGATCATGATTTCCTGCATGGCAGGGGGTTGGACTAGATGGCCCTCGTGGTCTCTTCCAACTCTGCAATTCTATGATTCTATGAAAGAAAAGTGCTTTTACTTTTAAAGAAGATATTTTTATTTTTAAAAAGGGCTAGATTAATAATTTTTTAATTTTAGACTGATACTCCCCTAAAGAATTGCCTTGGGGGAATTTGTCTAACCAATATATAGGAAATGTATTCCTATATTTTGCATTAATAACAATAAAATGATAATAAAATATTAGGTAGTAGCCAACATCTTGAATATCATGAATGTTTGAAGGTTCAGACAGAATGACTTGTCAGATCACAATGGTACTTCGCATGTTGGCAGTAAGGGATAGAGAGAATAAACATAGTGGTAATAAAAATTTAGCCGTCATATTATTTTACTGGCCCAAGGAGTACAGAATGATAGACGTTGCTGATAATATCATCTGGTGGGTAACCACAAGTGAGTGGCAATCATGAATTTAAACCATGGAAAGGTCCTTTCCAGAGGCTGGGAGGCACATTGACCTCCCTGGAAGATCCTAGAGGTGGACACCCCCCTTGGAAATCAGTTTTAGTTTTGCTTCAAAATGTCTAAAAATGTCCTTTAGGTGGGCACGAGGGGCATTTCCCCCCATGTTTTTGGCACCCTGGATGTGACCTGGAAGTCACTTTGTGTTCATATTGTATTTTTAGGAAGGCCTGTCCTGGGCTTAAAACGTTCCCAGGGAGGGGGCAAAAATGTGTCAAAGTTTTCCCCTATGTACCTCTAGAAGGTGCTTGAAGGCATTGGGGAGCTGAAGTGTTTCTGAATTTTTTTGACTCTTTCTCCTGGAGGTCACAAAAATGGCCCTGAGGATGGCACATGTGGGCAACAGGCTGTATTTTGCATAATACGGTTGCCAGAGTGAAAACTGGAGAGAGCTCCTGTCCTTTAATGATTGTGTAGAAGAGGGGATTTCAGCAGGTGTTGCTTGTCACCCAAGGCGGTAACAAGTGATAGCTGCTGAAATTCCCTCTTTTACACAACCATTAAGCCATTAAAGGGGCTACTTCCAGAGTTCACTCTGGTAACTCACCCCTGCTTTAAAGCCATGCTTGAAATTTATCTACGTGACCATGTAAAATATTCTGGCCTTGAGCATGGCAGACACTAGAAATACTGTAAACAGTTAGAAATACTGTAAACAGTGAGGAATGGGGTGAGAGGTGTTTTCCCTTCATATCCTGATTGTGAGCTTCCCACAGGTACTTGACTGGACAGGGCTGGAAATAAAATCTGTATCTGAAGACTGCTAAAGGAGAGGAGCAGAGGTAATAGAAAGTTTACCCCTCTGCACAGGATAGGATAGCTCATTATCTGATGGTTGCTTGTTTAGTTTCCCACGAAAACTTGGTAGACTCACCTCAGATATTAACTCATTTTGGTTATGCTATGTGCATTTCATGGGTTTCAGTAAGAGGCTATCTGGGACCACACTGAAGTCCAGCAGCAACACTTTTTTTTTTTTGCAGTGTTGCACTGCTCTGCCGATTACAGAAGAGTTTCTCCTACATTACTCGGAAGCTTGATACTTAATGTCTTTCAGACCACAGTCATCATTATATTAGTAGGTGAGTGAAAAAGGCAGTCCCTTACACTGAGGAAGGATGCTGCTCTGACTTCCTCAGAGGTGCAAAGATTTCTTTTCTTAATTAATTAATTTTATCCTGCCTTTCTCCAAATATCTACAGTTTTTAACAGTTAAGACTCAATATTAAGATATGAAAACTGGATTTTTCTGAAGACCTTGCTGTGCAAAGCAACGTTATCACCCATGGAAATCAGAACACATAGGGAAATGTGCTTCATTTTCAGGACTTTATCATACAAGGCTGCTGAAGTGGGATTTCAGCGGGATAGTAATGCATTTGGCCAGTACTTATCAGACGATGTCGTGGCTATCCTGTTGCTGCTTTGCATTCTAATCATTACTGTTGCACCCCTTTCAATTGATGGGAATACTCATCAATATGTACCAGTATTGAGATTGTTCCATTGATGTATGAGGCCAGCTCCATTTTTCCCAACAGCAGCAAAGTAAAGCAGGTATTATTTTAGAGTGCTGTATCAGGCCCTACCCTGGCTTGCCCACATCTGAGCCCTGTTTCTGCCCCAGGGGTCATAAGGACTGCCTGGGGGCAGAACAGGGCAAATGCCCTGCATAGTATGGACTGCAGGGCTCTCAGATGGGGGCAAGCCAGGGTCAACTGCCAGTGTAGATAAGGCCTACATTGATTGGCAGCAGTTGCTCTCTAAGGTTTCAGACAAAAGCCTTTCCCAATCTATCTGGAAATGCTGAGGGCTGAAGCTGGGACCTTCTGCATGCAAGACATGTTCTCTCAACTAAGCTAAGTGCTTGGCAATTTACTTTCTTGGACTATCATTTCCCAAATCCCCCAGCCAATATATTAGCTTTAGATGCTAAGAAATGATGTACTGTGGGTATTGGTTTGGCCTAGTGAGGTCTGGGGACCCTGAGAAAGGGTCTGTACATACTGATTGAGTTCAGAAGGAGAGAGAGATCTGGAGAGGACATGCAGTTGCCAGAACTAAGGCGTAGGCCTTTTCCACTTTGAATAAGGGCTTTGAGAGGCTTGCGTACCTTAATGATGTTTTGAGCTATGTTGGCGGTGGCATAATAGCCACCGGTAGGGTCTCCCATGCCAGACAGGTCAAAACCGAAGGGTCTGACAAAGAACGTCAAAGGGTAGGATGGGCTCTCTAGCCTTATGGCAACCATCCTTGGAGAAGGAAAACTCTAATCCCAAACCCAGGCAGATGGTGCTCATCCAACCCTATAAGGCCAACCATCTAAGAGAAGGAAACTTTTTTTTATATATATCCCGCTCTTCAGCCTCAAGGCTATCAGAGCGGCTTACAAATTGTTTTAAGCAATAGCTATTTACACATCTACACTGCATTAAGCAGTTTCCAATGTGTGTTAGCTACCGTACATTCCGGCGTATAAGACGACTTTTGAGCACTCAAAAGTGCCCTCCAAAATTGACAGTCGTCTTATACGCCGGATACACTTTGCTTCACCTGCCTGCCTATCTCCTGCCTCTTCGCAAACGGAGCGAAGAGGCAGGAGATTGGGCAGGGGGTAAAGCAAAGTGCTCCTCCCTGCCACCCGCCCCCCCGCGCTTCCACCCTCCCTCCCGAAAGTCGCGGAACCGCGGCTTTGGGGGGGTGGCTAGGAAGCCCCCTCCTCCCTTCCCCTGCCCACTCCCCGTGCATCCAACCCCCTCCCTGAAAGCAGTGGAACCGCAGCTTTCAGGGAGGGGGGGTGGCGGAGAAGCCCCCTCCTCCCTTCCCCCCACCCACGCCCCGCGCATCCACCCCCCTCCCTGAAAGCAGCGGAACCGCTGCTTTCAGGGAGTGGGGGGGCGGAGAATCCCCCTCCTCCCTTCCCCCGCCCACCCCCTGCTTATCCACCCCCCTTCCAGGAGGGAGCGCAGGAGGGGCATGGAGAGGCTGCGCGGCCAAACCGCGATTCTATCTATCTATCTATCTTTCTAATCCATCTCATTTTTTGGAAGCCTTATTATCATTAGAGAGAAGCACACAGGAGAGAAGAGCACCAGTTTGTTCCACCATTCCAGTGGAGTATTGTCCTGATGGCTGGGTTGGATACCAAAGGAAATGCTACTATTTTGCAGAGGCAGAAAGAAACTGGACATCTAGCAAGATGAGCTGTTCTTCTTTCAGTGCCTCCTTAGCTGTAGTTGATTCTCAAGATGAGATGGTGAGTAGATGATATGGACTGCAATGGTACAGAAAGCAAGTGCACTGGAGGATTCTAATCTCCTAATCTTAGTTCAGGAGGTTTGGGTCTTCTGTTTGGACTAACAGTCAAATTAGAATATCTGCTTAGTATATTTCTAGAGGAGATGCACTGTCATGTGGTGAAAGATGATTGTTTATCATAGCATGTGATAAAACTACCTAACATTTAACTAACCTTCTTTATTTTGTTGTTAGTCATGGGCAGGAAACACAGGAGTAATTTGCCATTCTGGTATGTGAAAAACATATTTGAATAAATCCCATTGAGGGGGGGATGTGTTAAGAATGTACACATTCTTCTCTAATGTCTAATTTAACTCTAAGTCTTCGCACAAAGTTGTGCCTTCTGAGCTTTTTCAAGAGAGATAATGTAGTGAAATTTAACTTTCCAAAACATGTAAAAATTAGAAAAGTATTTATTTATTGCATTTATAGCCTGCCTTTCTTCCAAGGTGGAGATTAAAAAATACAACTAAAACATTACAAGATACAAAAGTTTAAAAAAAATTAAATTAATTACTGTTATTAAAATTAAAATATAATAATTAAAAACACAACACAGGGCATGCTTTTATCTGTTTTTTTTTTAAAATTTTATATGTTTTCATCTGATTTTATAATATTTTCATTTTATATATTGTATTTTTAATCTGTCATTTTATGGAAGCCGCCTTGGGTCCCTTCTTGGGAGAAAGGTAGCATTCAAGTAAAATAAATAAATAAATAAATTTAAAAATGAATTAAAAACATATCAATAAAAATACAAGCATCTGATCCACATGTTTCTCGTTGCTAGCCTTTCATCATGAATCAGTACAAGACAATGCCATTGGCTAAAATACCCTATGCCAGTTTTTAAAAATCCACCCCCCTCACTCAGTTTTCTGAGGATTGGGCGGCATGGGTTTTTATGGTATGATAAGGTTAAGGCTAATGCCGATTTCCATAACCATTATGTGAGACAGTCTTTGTTAAGGATTTGGAACAGATATAAACCAAGACTCTGTGTGAAGATGCTTTTGTGGGTTTCTGTCCAGGAAACCTTTTATAAAAGGGAGATAATATTAAAAAAAGGATGGGTAGCTTACGGAGAGTTATTAATATTTCATAAAGAATTACAGAATAAAAACAAGTGAGGAACTGGAATCCTAAGGTTTCAGTGTTCAATGGTATACATACAGACAGGTGTATGAATGATTTAAGATGGATACAAAATCATATGGTTTTGCAGTGAATAAATCTGATTTTAAGGTACAATTATGTACTGATGAAGAACATCTTGTTGGTAAAATGTATAAAATTATTGTTGAGAATGGAAAGGGAAGAGGAACAACTAAAATAATGTATGATAAAGTGGAAGAGGCAACAAGGGGGTCAGCTATTTTAGATCTGATCCTAACCAACAGGGATGACCTGGTTAATGGGGTGCAAATGGTGGGATCCTTAGGTGAGAGTGATCACCGTTCTCCTGGAGTTTGTTATACAATGGAAAGGAGAAGCCAGGCATAGTCAGACACGCATTCTTGATTTTAGGAGAGCTGATTTCAATAAATTCAGGGAAATACTGGGGGTGATCCCATGGTCAGGAATATTAAAAGTGAAGGGACTTCAAGACGGATGGGACTTTCTCAAAAGGGAGATACTGAAGGCACAATTTCAAACAGTACCAATGAGGAAGAAAAATGGGAGGTGTCTCAAGAAACCAAGATGGATGACTAAAGAACTTTCAATGGAGCTAAGTTTTAAATGGAGCACGTATAGGAAATGGGAAAAGGGGGAAATCACCAAAGAAGAATTCAAACACATAGTGAAGACGTGTAGGAGTAAAGTCAGAAAAGCTAAAGCACAGGATGAGCTCAGGCTCGATAAAGAGGTTAAGAACAATAAAAAGGGTTTTGTTTTTTTAGGGAATGTCCGCAGCAAAAGGAGGAAGAGGGAAATGATAGGGCCATTACCTGGAGAAGATGGCAAAATGCTAACACGGGACAGAGAAAAGGCAGAATTATTCCACACCTTCTTTGCCTCAGTGTTTTCAGAAAAGGAAAAGGGTGATCAACCTGAGGATAATGGAACAGAGGACACAATAGGGGAAATCCAGCACAGAATAAGTAAAGAGGTAGTAGAGGAATACCTTCTTAATCTAAATGAATTTAAATCTCCAGGACTGGATGAACTACATCCAAGGGTATTAAAAGATCTGGCAAATGTGATCTCAGAGTGTTATAATCTCAGAAATGTAATCTCAGAGCCATTGGCAATAATCTTTGAGAACTCTTGAAGAACAGGAGAAGTCCCAGCAGACTGGAGAAGGGCAAACGTCCCCATCTTCAAAAAAGGAAAAAAAGAGGATCCCAACAATTATTGTCCAATTAGTCTGACATCAATACCAGGGAAGATTGTAGAGCAGATCATTAAAAATAGAGTCTGTGGACATTTAGAAGGCAATGCCATAATCACAAAAAGTCAACATGGGTTTCAGAGAAACAAGTCATGCCAGACTAATCTGATCTTTTTTTATATATATAATTACCAGCTTGGTAGATGAAAGTAATGCCGTGGACATAGCATACCTTGATTTCAGTAAGGCCTTTGACAAGGTTCCCCATGACATTCTTGCAAACAAGCTTGTAAAATGTGGGCTAGACAAGTTAACTGTTAAGTGGATTTGTAATTGGTTGACCGGCCGAACCCAAAGGGTGCTCAGCAGTGGCTCCTCTTCGTCTTGGAAAGATGTGACCAGTGGGATGAAGGAATTAGGAGCATACTTATCAAATTTGCAGATGACACCAAATTAGGAGGTGTAACTAATACCCTAGAGGACAGGATCAAAATTCAAAATGACCTGGATAGACTGGAGAGCTGGGCCATAGCTAACAAAATGAAATTCAATACAGAGAAATGTAAGGTACTGCACTTAGGGTGGAAAAACGAAATGCATAGATATAGGATGAGGGAGACCTCGCTGAACGAGACTACATGCAAAAGGGATCTAGGAATCCTAGTAGACCATAAGTTGAACATGAGTCAACAGTGTGATGCAGCAGCTAAAAAGGCCAATGTGATTTTGGGCTGCATCAATAGAAGTATAGTGTCTAAATCAAGGGAAGTAATAGTGCCGCTCTATTCTGCCTTGGTCAGGTCTCACCTAGAATACTGTGTCCAGTTCTGGGCACCACAATTCAAAAAGGATATTGACAAATTGGAGCATGTCCAGAGAAGGGGCAACTAAAATGGTGAAAGGCCTGGAAACGATGCCTTATGAGGAGAGACTTAGGGAGCTGGGTATGTTTAGCCTGGAAAAAAGACGGTTAAGAGGCGATATGATAGCCCTGTGTCACATTGAGGATGGAGCAGGCTTGGTTTCTGTTGCCCCAGAGACTAGAACACAGAACAATGGATGCAAGCTCCAGGAAAAGAGCTTCCACCTCAACATTAGTAGGAACTTTCTGACAGTAAGAGCTGTTTGGCAGTGGAACACATTCCCTTGGAGCGTAGTGGGGTCTCCTTCCTTGGAGGTCTTTAAACAGAGGCTGGATGGCCATCTGTTGGGGATGCTTTGATCGTGATTTCCTGTATGGCAGGGGGCTGGGCTGGATGACCCTTGTGGTCCCTTCCAACTCTATAATTCTATGATTCTATGAAAGTGGGCTCAGAATGTTTGCCATGATATAAAAATGTGAATGTGGGAAAAAATGTGGTTGAAGGGGGTGAAATTTACGATCTTAAAGAACATTTTTATAGAATGATACACCATTGGTATTTTAGTCCCAGAGAGATTTTCTAAGATGTATAAAGAGTCTATAATGTTTGTTGGAAATGTGAACAACAAGAAGATATGTGAAGTCCAAAGTTTTCACAGCCAGCATCCATAGATTTTCCTTGGGTTTTTTTATTCCAGTCTGTGAGGCCGTGTTCTGGAAGAGTTTGTTTCTGATGTTTCACCAGCCATAGTTGCAGGCGAAACATCAGAAATAAACTCTTCCAGAACACGGCCTTACAGACTGGGGGGGGGGGGAGCCCAAGGAAAACAAGAAGATAATTTTTGTAATATGTGGTGGACTTTTATGAAAGCAAAGAAATATTGGATTCAGCTTCACAGTTTGATCCACGACACTTTGAACATCAAGGTTCAACCAGAACCACAATTTTTTTTGTTGGGACTGTTGGATGAGCAACTGGAGAAGAAATATGGAAGAATTATTCACAGTATAGGATCATGCCAGCCAGAGTGTTGTATACACAAAGATGGAAGATATCAAAAGAGGATGGTTAATGAAATGGATGGATCTTCCTGAAATGGATGTTAACTATTGTAATTATAGAAAAATCAGTAGTAATTTTAAGAAGAAATGTGAGCAGATAACAGTCTTTTTGCAGGACCAGAAAGGGGAATTGTCAACTGTAGGATTTGATGATCAGTAGGATTTAAATAAATTGTAGAAGTTTAGTACAGAGGTGTGATAGTAGAAGAAATAAGATATCATCTAATTGCCAACCATCTGTAGAAAAGTTGGATGTTGTTGCATTTTTCTTTTTCCCTTTATTTTTCTTTTGTATATGTTAATTAGTTATGTTGTTATATGTTTTATATGTGTTTCCAGTTTGTGTCGTTTTATATGTAGTTAAATTTTTTCTTAATAAAAATGTTTTTTAAAAATACCTTATGCCAGTTTTTTAAATTTTTTTTCCCATTCAGTTTTCTTAGCATTAGTTTCCAGATTAAATTTGTATATTCTGACCAAAGGTTTGATCTAGGTCTTCATAGCTTCTTACATTCAAGACACTTCTTCTCTAGTTACAATATTTTATCATAATGAAAACAAATGACGTCACTTAAACTGGACTTGGTAATGTGTATATACTTTTCTCCTCTATTAAGGACTTCTTGAAACGGTATAAAACATCTGCTGACCACTGGATTGGTCTCCAGAGGGATCTAGAAACAGAGCCTTGGAAATGGATCAATGGCACTATTTTCAACAACTGGTGAGCCACCTTTCTGTACAATTTCAAGAAACAAATAGCAACATTCAGAAGCCAGAAATATTGCTAGCTACTCCCTTGCTGACACAGCTCCACTGACTACCTGTCCATTTCTGGGCACAATTCAAAGTGCTGGTGGTGACCTATAAAGCTCTATAATAGCTTGGGTCCAGGCTGTTTGAAGGACCATATCTCCATTTATGAGCCCATTAGAGCTTCTGGAGAGGCACTTCTCTCTGTCCCACCACTTTTCCAAGTTTGTTTGGTGGGAACAAGGGAGAGGGCCTTCTCGGTGGCTGCTCCCAGAGTTCAGAACTCCCTCCATAGGGAGGCCAGGATGGTGCCAATCTTGCTCTTCTTCCACCAGCAAGTTAAAATATTCTTGTGTCATCAGGCTTTTAAAAACCGAATGGAATGGGCCTTTAATTATATGCTCTATTGTTTTATGGTTTGTAAAGTCTTTTAATAAATTTTACTGTTTTTAAATTTATGACGTGTTTAATTGTCTTTTAAATAACTGTTATATTTTATACTTTTTTGGAGGTTTTATATTATTATTATTATTAGTAGTAGAGTGGTGTAGCTCATGTCAACATGATTGACAGCTGTCGAACAGACTTGGATCCTCCCCCAGAAGTGCTAGGAGGCAGGGAATCCTGTTGGGGGTGGAACTTCCTGTTAGGGTGGAACTTCCTATTAGGGAGGAACATGGGGTATGGGTCATGTGATCCCCTGTAGGAAGTAATTTCTCCACTCTACCCAATAGAAGCTGGTTTCATACCCCTTGGCCCCACGTGGTCCGAACTGTGCAATTTCCAACTGGTGCCCTGATTGGCTCCAGCAGGGGTACCATGACCCCTCCAGGAACGTGTTTCTACTACTCCTGACAAATAGGAATCATTTTCAGACCCGTCATATCCACGTGGACCAAAACAGCCAATAGGAGAACAGTCCCAGAGATATATTGTGGAGAGAGAAGTGGACATTTTTGCATACCCAGACATGTTCTGCAGAGACAGATGCAGGCATCGAGCACCCCTCAGAGGCTTCCCTGGAGAATAAAACCAACAAAGGTCTCATCCTGGCCATTACAGAATGGCCCTACAGACTTTTTTAATTCCTCCTGCATCTTTGGGACTGTGGTATAAAGACCCTGAAAATGCATGTCCAGAATCCCAGAGTATGACTTCCATTAACAGAGACTCCTATCTTGAGTGTGATTGTCGTTGTAATTTAAAAACACTTTGTAAGGCAGCAGAAAAGATGAAAGTTTACCACACTCCTCAGAACCTGGGGGCATCTTCAAATGCCACAGATGTTGTGGATGGTGCAGGCTTTTTGAAACTGGCCACGCAGACTGAAGAGGAAGATACTAAGCTGCCTCTGCCTACTCTTGAGGATGATCCTTTGAAGAAATGCATTAACCAGAACTTGATGGTAAGAATTTTATGTTCTTAAAATTATAATGTTGGTGGGTGAGTATCAGTTAAGAGATGGAGGGAGGGAGGATTTTGTTGTTTTCACAAAGAAAAAGAAGGAAGTGTTTCTTATTCTTTTTTCTACACAGGAAGAAGAAGTGGAGGTTGGTGGTATTGCAAAAGAAGCTGACAAGAGTACACTGACTGATGGTGCTGAGAAACAAGCTGACAAGAGTACACAGACTATAAATGTTTCATCCACTCTTGAAGAGTAGATATGTTCCTAGTCTTTCTACCAATAAAATGTTGTTTGTATTGCACTTGTGTGTTCATACTTAAGTTAGCTGGGAAAATGACTGGGCATGAAAAAGTTCTGAGTGATCTATATTATCCACCAGGGGAAGCCAGGGGCTTGAGGGGAGTGAACTTCCTACTTCAGGAAGCCAAAAGACAGAAAAAAGCTTAAGAGAAGGGAGGCTTCTCAATGGCTTTCTGGTCAAGATGCTTACACTCTACACAAACCAGTGAAAATTAATTTTAAAAGAAAAAAATTGTTATAGCTAAAGTGGATTCCCAATGGCAGGCCGATTTAGTTGATCTACATCAGTTTTCTAAGTATAACAAAGGATACAAGTACATTTTAACGGTAATAGATATTCTGTCCAAATATGCCTTCAGCTTTAAAGTCAAAGACCAGTAATAATAATAATAATAATAATAATAATAATAAAATTTTATTTCTATCCCGCCCCTCTGCAACGCAATCGGGGCGGCTTACAATATAAAAACTCCATAGTCCCAGTACCCTAGCCCACCCCCCCTTAAAATAATATTAAACTATAAAAGATTAAAAACATACAGTAAATTAAAAATATATAAATTAGAAAAATATTAAAACATACAATAGTTTTTTTTTTTAAATGATTACAGCTCAGGGAGGACAACCAAGTCTTGGGCCGGGATAGTTATTCAGGAAAGGCCTGCCGGAAAAGATCCGTCTTGACAGCTTTTTAAAAGCCGTCTAAGGTGTTAATAAGACGGATCTCGTCCGGCAGGCCATTCCATAATCTGGGAGCAGCAGCGGAGAAGGCCCTCTGGGAGGTCACCGACAGCCTTGTTTTCATAGGCTGTAACAGATTCCTCCCAGAGGACCGAAGTGTGCGGGGAGGGTCGTATGGAAGGAGGCGGTCCCGGAGATAAGTTGGACCCAAGCCATGCAGGGCTTTAAAGGTTATAACCAACACCATGTACTGTGCCCGGAAACGAATAGGCAGCCAGTGGAGAGCTTTTAGCACAGGTGTTATATGCTCTCTTCTGGAAACACCAGAAATCAACCTGGCTGCCATGTTCTGAACTAGTTGAAGTTTCCGAGTTAAGCACAAGGGTAGCCCCATGTAGAGCGCATTACAGAAATCCAGACGGGAGGTTACCAGTGCATGTACCACAGTTTCAAGGTCCCTAGTTTCCAGGCAAGGGCGCAGCTGGCGTATTAGCTGAAGTTGATAACAGGCACAGTAGAGAAGTGTCCAATGCTTTTAACAGTATTTTAAGGCAAGGTGGAAGAAAACTTGACAAATTACAACCGGATCATGGCCAGGAGTTTCTAAACAAAGCTGTAAGTAACCTATTAAAGCAGCATAGGATTCATATTTTTTCACCAATAATGACATTAAGGCAGGGGTTGTGGAACAATTCAATAGAACTTTAAAAACAAAAATGTGGAGGTATTTCACAGCTAATAAAACATTTACCTATATGGATGCACTTCCCCTTTTTCTAAAAAGTTATAATCAAAGTTTTCACAGAACAGTCAAAGCAAGTCCTGTAGCTATTAATGATTCTAACACTCTAGCAGTGTGGGAAATGGTCTATGGAGATGCTGTCAAAACAAAAGAGGCATTTCCAATACTCAGAAAGGGAGATCATGTGAGGATTTCTAAAAGCAAGGGTGTTTTTGCCAAGGGATATGAACAGAATTTCACCCCAGAAATATTTATTGTGGACCAGGTCATCAGAAGTGCAAAGAGGCCTGTTTTCCTGCTGAAAGATTATGATGGGGAGGATGTTGGTGGATTTTTTTTTTTATCCTGAAGAGTTACAAAAGGTTGATGTGAAAGAGGATCAAGTTTTCAGGATTTAAAAAATTCTACCCACTACAGCATGGGGCAGGAGAAAACAGCAGCTGGTTAAATGGTTAGACTGCCCTAGCAAGTTTAACAGTTGCTTGCTTGCCTCAGAGGTTGGTGAACCTGTGTAGAAATTAGGGGGACAGGGGGGAAAATGGGAGATTGTGAATTTTATATTATGCTTCCTAGCAATGCCTGTGCCTCAGTATTTCCAAACAATACAATTTCAAACTTTACTGTCTCTTTAGCAAGTCCCCTGGAACTTCCATGTGAGTGGGAAGTAGGTCTAGCTGAGATACACTATCCACACACTTGGAGTACTATCATTACTAATGCAAAATTTGAGATTGCAAATGAGAACAAGATATGGCCCTTCATTCTGCAATGTGGCTATTATTCTAGCATCCCTGAACTGTTGGAAAACATGAACAGTTTTATAGCAGAGTGCTGTGTCCCCCCCCCATAGTGGTTCTGCACTATAATCAGGTGACCGGAAAGGTTAGCTTTAAAGCCAAGGGGCCATACACAATCCTAACTGGAGGAAGACATTAGGATTGTTTCCCAACCGGCAAGCTAAAACTCCACCTGGGGGTTTCAACAGTTTATATGTTTACACTGATATTGTGGAGCATCAGATAGTGGGAGACTTCTATGTTCCTTTGTTGCACTGTGTACTTGTACATGGACAGAGTAACGAGTGTGTCACTATCGTTTATGATAATGATTTAAATTTTTTGTTAGAATCACATAAATGCTCACCCTTGAGAGAGATTTCATGGTCCTCTGTTTGTTCTTTGTTGGAACTGGTGCTTCTTCCAGGCCAAAGATCCTTTGCATTCTGACATGTGGAAGCTCTGTATTCAGCAGGTTTACAGGTACCTAAAAATATGAAAAGAAAACACTTGTAAAAGGTGTTCTATACAACCAATCATCCTCCATGTTTCTCCAAATATGTTCACAGATCTGTACTTCTCCTAAGGATGCCAACCTCTGCAAAGCTTCTGCAATGTCCCTGGACATTGGTTTCAGCAACTTACACACCATTATAGTTTGTTCCACATTCATACAAAATAAGAACATGGATTTTTTGTCTACATCAAGATATCCTCAAAATTCTCCACAGAGGAATTTTCATTTCATTGCAGCATTCTCTGCTGAAAGAGAGTCCAGCATGGACTGCCACATCTGGGAATCTTGCTCCCATAGAACTTCTGCTGCACAATTCTCTTTATTAGAATGTGTGTTCCCATGACGTTTTGGGAAATTAGGTGTCAGGTCTCCTTGAGGGGTAATGACTTCTGTAAGCCTCTGAGGGGTACTTGGCGCCTCCATCTTGTATCCACAGAATGTGTTTGGACTTGCAAAAATGTCCACTTCTCTCTGGGTCTGTTCTCCTATTGGCTGTTTTGGTCCACGTGGATATGAAGGGTCTGAAAATGATTCCTATTGGTTGGGAGTAGTAGGGGCAAGTTCCAGAAGGGGTCACGGTACCCTTGCTGGAGCCAATCAGGGCACCAGTTGGAAATTGCACAGTTCAGACCATGTGGGGCCGAAGGATATGAAACCAGCTCCTATTGGGCAGGGTGGAGGAGTTACTTCCTGCATGGGATCACATGACCCATACCACTTGTTCCACCCTAACAGGAAGTTGTGCTCCAACAGGAGGTTCCACCCCCAACAGGATTCCACACCTCCTAGCACTTCTGGGGGAGGGTCCAAACCATTTCGACAGCTGTCGATCATTTTGACATGAGTCACACCAGCTGCTGCTGCTGTTGTTGTTATTATTATAACTACTATTATTATTCACCAGCACCAGTCACAAAACAGTGAAGGCTTTTGAGGATGTTTCTGAATGTAGAGCTTTCAGAAGGCTCTTGCAATTGTTCTGTATCATTATCATTCCAACTAGAAGTGAATGCAGTATGGTAAAGGGAAGATTGATTGGCAACTGATTGTCCAGTGCTCCCATGCAGCTTCTTTACTATTTAAATATTTGATGGGCAGGCAGCAGTGGCATCAACGCCAGGGACTGTGGAAGCAGCAGTATTTCCATAATGATTAGAGCAGGATGTTTGGTTGTTACAAGCAAACTGTTATAATACCATACACTTTACTTCACTTTACTAGAGCCAGTGGTTTGTGTATCAAGAATAGAAAAAAAGCACATTTCAGATTTACTCACCAAGAATCTGCGTGTATATTGAGAACAACAAACAAGACACATTATTCTGTGTATACTTACCAAGAATTGTATATTGTCGATTGGTATATTAAAGATATGGTCCAGAAAAAAAATTATAAAAATTATTTCATTGTTGTGTAATTGAAAGTTACTCATTGTATTGTTCTTGATTGAAAGTAATGTATGTTTATAGAAAACTGTAAATACATTTTGCATATGATTACTTAATATTGTGTATATGTTTGGAGAATATCATTTGTGAGTGAAATTATTGTGATAGCATGCAATAAGAGTGTGCTAGCTGTCAGTGAAGCAGCACTATTGCCTTTAAGGAAGGAAGAACAGAGCTGACGGGAGAGACAAAGCTCTAAGAGACCATGCTGGGGAATTTTCGAGGTAAATGTCCTTTGCAGGAGAGGTAGAATACAGAATCAGACAGAGAAGGGAAGGGCTAGGAATCAGGATTAGTCAAGACTTGGGTCCTGTCTATACGAGGGGAAAATAGTACGTACAGACATGAACAGGAAGGGGTTTGCAAGAATGCGAACTGCCTAAATGGATTAAAAGTCCCCCCTAAACTCCGCATGACCCCCTAGCCCAGCTGGAGAGTGATTTACTTGCAAATGGCACTTCTGCTGGCTGGGGATTCTGTGGAGGTGTCCTCCTCGCAAAGGAACTTTTCCAGGGGGACTCCTACCTGCATGCAATGGGGCACCCAATATGAAGGTGCTACTCCTACTTCTTGGTGCTGCTGACTTGGGTTCTTACGCTAGACACGGAGGGCAGGGGAAACAACAGCAGCCAGACCCACCACCACCACCTCCCTCCCGCAGCCTCTGCAAGTCCCAACACCGGAAGAGGAGTCTTCTTGTCCCCTAAGGTATGTGTGTGGGGTGGGAAAGAGAAGTGCTTGTGTGGGAGACATGTTGGCTCTATTGTGCATCCTGCAAAACGTGCAGTGACAAATGCAATAACTAGGCCCACTGAAACATCAACTAACAGCACTCTCTGAGGTGCTTGTCCCCAACAGTAGCTAAAAACTAGCAGAGTGCGGAAGCACAGAACCCTCTAGTAGTATTTGGCAATCTGGCACTGATCAACCTTGAAATGAAGCACAGACACTGTTGGATTTTTCCAAAGTCCTTGGAGGCTCTTTATCTTGTTGTTGTAGGATATATACAAGATATACAAACACTCTTTTGATGATATCCAACAGTAAATAGTAACTACTCTCAACAAACATACACAATCCACTACTACAACCCACCTTCTACAACCCACACAAACTCTGGATCTCAGCAGACTGATATACAATGGTGATTATGCTGGGCTAGCACCTGGTGTTCCACACCCTTTACAGCCACACAAACTATTTTTACTTTGATATAAAGGCACAGTGTTCCAACAATCCCCTCCAAAATAATTTGTTATGGATATTTACATACATTTACAGAACATAAACATTTTACATACACTTCTGTATAATTCTGTATGTGCCTTAAACTCTTGGCTCAACATTTCACCTGTTTCATCTAAGGCAAACATTTTTCTTTAGCTTTACATACAAACACACTTTACATACAGCACACATTTTTGGCATTTACATGGGTACAAGTGGTTGTTCATTGCTTTTATTCAGCAAGGCAAGCATTTCCCCATGCCTCTGTGCTGGCAATGCCTGGGTAAATATAACCATAATGTTTTCTTTAGACACACAACACTTGAAAGTTATTACTCCCTCCTGTATCAGTTGCCTTTCTCTTATTTATTACACTTCTTTCTGTTTTCCTTGCTCTTTGTATGCTCCTTGGGCCTTACATCACTCTGGCCCTTTGGCAAATCATCACCCTTTGGTAAATTTTCATCCTTCCCTGTGTCTACAGTATTTCCACTGTTCTGTCCCTCCATTGCACAGTTATCCACATCTGGTTCATGTTTTACACTGTCACCTTCAACACTCTTTGCATTTCCATTGGGTACTTTAAAGAATTTTTGTTCACTATTTTCTCCTGTACATAACATGGGAATTAAAAAAAAATGGTGGTTGTTCATCTTCCTCACTACTTGCCTCTCTCTTTACCTCATTTTTGTTTTTTGGGGTACTAACTCAGTTTCTTCTCCATTACTGCTATTACTTTGTATTATGTCCTTTATTTTTCCCAAATGTGTAGGAGCATGTGAAGTGCTTGGCTGTTGCTGCTGTACGCTATCAGAGACTTCTTGTACCCTATCAGGTATTTCTTGTGCGCTTTCAGGGACCTGTTGTACACTATTGGTGACCTCCTGTTGTACCCTATCAGGGATGTGCAGCTCACTCTCAGGGACTTGTTGTACCCTATCAGGGGTTTCCTGTTCACTCTCAGGGATTTGTTGTACCCTATCAGGGGTTTCCACCCCTCCATTTGTGGGCATAGCCTCCTCTAGAGTCAGTGGTAGAACACACACTTCATGGGTGGCATGTATTTTGTCCCAACCACTATGTGTCTCAAAGTTTGCACTCCTTGAGTACACCACCTGTCCATTCCCCAGAGCAAAGAGGTATTTGCTACCCGTATACCCAACAAACCTCACCTTCTCCATTTAGGTTGACCTTTTCTTCTCAGTGTTTTAGGGATAAGGACATTGGCAAATTGTCCAAACACTGTAAGGTATTTCAGGCTAGGCTCTCTCCCATATAACTTAAAATATCTGGTTAATGCTAGAACTCCAGACCCTATTAATTATATGGATTGCACATACCACAGCTTCATCCCATAGATTACTGGGTGCTTGGGCATCAATTAGCATGCAGTCCTTCATGGACTGCAATAGGCCAACTCTTCGTTCAGCCAGACCATTTTCAGCTGGGCTATAGAGATTAGTAGTTTTATGTTGCATGCCCTTTGTTCTCAGCCAATTTTGAAATGTATTTCCAAGAAATTCCCCACTTCTATCAGAATAAATGTTGTGACTTTAAAGGGAAATTTCCTCTCAATCATCGCCACCCATTCTTTAAACATGGCAAATGCCTGGTCTTTGGATTTCAACAAGTACACAAACCTGTATCTTGTAAAGTGGTCAACTACTACAAAGATATAATTTGCACCTCCCACACTTGCCTTAAATGGCCCTGCAAGGTCTCAATGGACTACCTGGAAGGGCTGGTTTGTTATCCTCTTGCTTTTCTTGGCTACAGGGAAAGCCTTTACTTTGACCTTCTTGCAGCCAGTACAGTCCAGGAATTTCTGGCATGGTTTAACTTTAACCTCTGGACACTTTTGCCAACTGTGCCAATGTAGTAGAACTAGCATGACCAAGTACCCTATGCAGATAATGCACACATTGATCATGCAAGGGAACATTGGTCATAGTCATATTGGCTACATTTAATTTGTCTGCATGTGGAAGTACATAATACAGTCTGTCCCTTTTAACACCCTTGGTACAGACCTTACCTCCCTTGGAAACAAAACATTGATTTTTCTCAAATATCACCTTATAGCCATCACCAGTCAAGGTAGATACATTTAGAAAACAGTTCTTCAAACTTGGGGCAAACAAAACTTCTGAGAATTGTTTCCCTAAACAGGGAATATAAACACAGTTCCCATCTTCTCAACCTTTCTTGGAGCATGAGAAAATCATGCCCTACTGCCTGAGAAGACCTGCTTGCAGGCTTCTGTTACTGCTTTCTCTGCTCCCTTTTGTGGCCAAACCTGGAAGGACAATCTCTTCTCAGACACTCCCTTCCACATGAGTAGCACTGCCTCACCAGTTTGCACACAGCCTCACCTTGCTCATGAGATGCTTTTGGTTGGTATTGTTGCTTGTCTGATTTCCTCTTGGCATGCTGCTGACCATGACTTTCAGCCACAAAGCCCTTCTGCTCATTCTCTTCCAGAATGCAGGTGGAGACCGGGTTCAAGTTCAGCTCAGCCTCTGGCAAACTTTGCAGACTGTGGAACAGAAAGTCCCAGCTCCCATTCAGACTGCCAAGGACTACATAGGCTTTGTGTGCCTCAGGGAAATTCATGCTTCTGTTCTACAAGTCAATGAACAGAGCCCCGAGTTTGTCCAAATGGCACTTTACATCCTCACCATCTCTCAACTTGGTGTTGTAAAGTCTGCGTGTCAATATCACAGGAGTTTCCCTGGTAAACATCCTGCAAGGTCTGCCAGCATTCCAGTGCAGTCATCCTGTTGGTTATATAAACAATTTGGCCAATTCTAAACACAAAATAATTGTGGCTCTTGCTTTCTGGTCAGCAAGTGTTTGCTCAGCATTCTGAGAAGGCCTGTCTGTATTGATTTCCCAAAAGTTTGTTATATTGAGCCTGTAAAAGAAAAGACTGAGTCTGCAAAACATGTCTGTGTCAGAGAAAGCTGAGAAATATAACTGTACTTGCTCCAGCTTGGCTAGAAACCCAGACACAGAGATAAGATGCTATGCTGGAGAACAAAGAGCTCATTTACAAGGCTAAAGTGCAGAGCTAGAGACATTACATGTTGAAGAAAAAATGTTATATTAAGTCATTTACAAGAAATGATGTGCATGTGGAAAAATGAAGTTTAGTGAAGATTCTGATATAGTTTGTATTGATTAATAACCAATGCTTGTTATACTATGCTGTGCTTAGAAAATAATATGGTTTGCCTTGCGCGCACTGCCTTGCGAACAATGGCTTATTCATTTAGCTCTTCAAGTTGTCTCAGCTATTTCCCTTCTGGGCACACTGCCGAGTTCGGCTGTCTGTGTGTAGGTATCAAAAATCGAAAGCTGAAACACAGAGAGCTGAAAAATGATTTCTGTTCCAAAAAGGTTTTCTGGGAAATAACGTCTGTCTAGTGACTAATATAATGGACATACGCAGAGCCTGAGTTTTTAAGTTTCGTTCTTCTCAAATACAAAAAGGTGTGTGTGCTTTGTTTCAGGGAACACAGCATGGAGGTTTATTCCCTGTGTTACGTTGCTTGCAATTAAAAGCCATTTGAATACATTGAACCAGCCTTGAGATTTCCTTGTTACCCAAATAGACCTTAACAATTCCATGGTCCTGTGGGTGGGTGGGTTATGTAGTTGACCAGGTTCTCTCTAACAAGCAAACTTTGTACCATCACAGACCATGTGGAATAATTGGTTCCATCTAATTTAGCAAAGTTCATTGTTCCAGTGATTCCAGCCATATTAGCAGGCTATTTACAAAACAAGTCACTCAAAAATGAAAAACAAACTCTTTTCTCCATGAGTTGTTTCTTCTGGTCAGGCACAAACTCAAATAAAGCCAAATGCTCACTGCTAAGTGCTTGCAAAAAAAAACAAAAAAAAACACACACAGGAAAAACAAACTGCAAACACTGTTCTGCTGTGTCACAGTTTCTTCCTTCAGCCTCCCAGCAGCACAAAATAGTCTGGGACTCACAGGTTCAGCACAGGAACAAAAACTGGTTGCAAGTACAGGGTTCAAAAACAGGGTTCAAAAGTAACAGGCACAGGCAGTTACAGACTAGCACAGATTAGCACAGGTGGGTCCATAACCCCTTGTTGGCTCTCTTGTGCATCCTGCAAAATGTGCAGTGACAAATGCAATAACTAGGCCCACTGAGATGCCAACTAACAGCAGTCTCTGAGGTGCTTGTCCCCAACATTAACTAAAACCAGCAGAATGCAGAAGCACAGAACCCTCTAGCAGTATTTGGCAATCTGGCACTGACCAACCTTGAAATGAAGCACAGACACTATTGGATTTTTCCAAAGTCCTTGGAGACTCTTTATCTTGTTATTGCAGGACATATACAAGATATACAAACACTCCTTCAACAATCTCCAACAGTAAATAGTAACTACTCTCAGTAAACATAGGGTGCATTTACACAGGCAAATATTCCCCTAAATATACCGCAAAGATAGCTCATTGTTCCCACAGATTGCACCACAGCATTGCCTCATTCAGAAGGGGTAAAATACCCAAATATAATGTGACAAGGGATGTTGCTACTTTTGCCGAGTTATTTGCAAAGTAGCACATTATTGCTAGTGTAAACAGCCATTCCACTAAGGGCTGCAGCAGAGCTGCACTGTGATTGGTTGTTATGATGAAGGGGTAGGCTTAAAAGAGGGGCAGTGAGTGAGAGAGATTCAGTAGCGATTAGGAAATTTTGAAAAATCCTCTCTGCTATTTTGCAAGTCTGTGTGAATCCAGTTTGCCAAGAAAAAGGATTCCCAAGTCCTTTCAGTCAGGGAAGATCTGTTCCCCACATAAAGGAATTCCTTCTTCTCCTCAGCTGCGATCTCAGATCTCACTGTGTCTCTGCTGCTTGGGGTTCATTTACACGGCAGATTGAGAGAGAGAGAGAGAGAGACTTTTCTTTGATCTCCCCCCCCCCCTGCTATTTTGGCAGTCTGTGATTCTTTTTTTAGCTAGAAAAGGCTGGCTTCCTATCTTTTCAGTCACAGAGGATGTATCCTCTTCCCCATAAAGGCTTCCTCTGCTTGGGAGACTACACCCCCGCACCTTTGCTAGTCTGAACATTAACACAACATAATTAACAACAACAACAAAAACTGACTGGCACAGCTGTGGAAAAGAATTAAAGCGCAAGTTGCCGCAATAAATCTACCGTGTAAATGAACCCACTACTACAACCCACTCTCTACAACCCACACAAACGCTGGGTCTCAGCAGACTGATATACAGTGGTGATTATGCTGGGCTAACACCTGGTGTTCCACACCCTTTACAGCCCTACAAACTATTTTTTACTTTAATTTAAAGGCACAGTGTTCCAACAAGATAGGCAAGGAATGACTGAACTCTGCATGACCTCCAAGCCAGCTGGAGGCCTTGAGTGGTTTACTTGCAATTTTAAATCCGCTGCAGCCATTTTTTTTAAAGTTTCCTGTGGTGCACACAGTCATTTCTACCTATTTACACAAAAACGAATAAGTAATAAAAAAGAAAAATTGTCATTTTATGGACTTACTGGACCCTTGCTTAGACGGAAATCCAACATGGTGGCCACTGCTGATTCCCCTCTTTCCTAGCCCTGCCCCCTATGCTCATCCAGCCAATCAGATTTCCCTGCCTGTTCATATCGTGAATGGTCAGATGATCACTCACTCACACATCATTTTTTTTTAAAAAAAAATCTTTATGAAGCCCCAGACTTACTGCATATGGACTTTAGGGTGAGTTTTGCTGCCCCCCTCTAAATGACACATATTTCTGCTAATGGCCATATGAATGGACACCAATCTTTCGCACGCTGTTTGTATTTTTTTTTTATTTATTTTTTTTTTTTTGCTGTGTAGACAGGTCCAAAATGAAGGAAAGCCATGCCAACAGACTGCAATAAGAGTGAAAAGGATCCATAAGTGATGAATGAAAGTAGGTTTTGAAAGCTCTTTCTATAGTAAAAGTCTTCCCATCCTGGGTGACACTTGACAGGGATATTTTTCATAATTTTGAACATTTACAACTAGGTGGTGGAAAGCTAATGTTGCTAGTCAAACCCATCTCTTTCTGGCTGTTTCCAGGTTTAATTCGGGCCAGTTCCCAGGGAGAAGTATTGTGGTATATTTGTCTTTTCTCCTTCTACTAAAATAATTGAGTTAGAAGGTGGCCATTTTTGAGTCAGTATGGATAAATGGGTGGGCACATGTATAAATCTCAATCATTTTCATATACAGTTTATTTGTAAGGAGAATTATCAAAAATTATAATTGGAATCTGACTTAGAAGGAAAATTAACTCTAAATATTAATAAGGATAATTTGTTAGCTTTTAAATATTTTAAGTGTTAATTCTGCTGGCTGTGTCAATGCTGCTTTGAAAGTAGCTGCCTTTGTGGTTTTTTGTTTGTTTTATTGGGTTTGTTTCTCTTTTGTATAAATAAGCTCTGGAAATGTGACTGAAGGCTGGTATAAAATGGATTAAATAAATACATTTTTATTACTCACCCTCATAACACAACAAAGGGGACAGAATCCTGCTGGCAGTCCCAACTAGAGTAGACCCATTGATTCATTTCTTGAATTGGTGTGTGTGTCAAAACCTATGTAAATCCCATTGATTAAATAGGTCTACTTTAGTTAGGAGTTGGGATCAAAAGTTGGATCACCTTGAGACATCTAGACAATGGTAATTTTTAAATTTTATGTTGATCTTGAAATCTGATTTGAAAGTCTTTTGGTGGGATAGCAGCCTAGTAGTAAGAATATAAATACAACTCAAGGAGCCTTCACCATTTTTTCAGGTAAAAATGATCTTCCTGAATGGTTTAGATGTGGATGTTTTGAGGTGTTTCCTCTTCATGACATGATTTCATGGTATTTCCCAGAGCTACAGTTTTTGTGCCTGAAGCTTTACATCCCTGATATTTCTTTTATTGCTCTTTAGGTTTCAGGTTCGTGGTGGTGGGGAATGTGCTTACCTAAATAATAGAGGAGTTGCCAGCTCCTTTTGCACAAGAGAAGAACCCTGGATCTGTAGCAAACCAGTAAACAGATGCGAAAAGGTGTCCCATGTCTCTTTCTTCTAACAACAGCACACTCTGAGATGGAGGTATTCATAAAGTGCTTATCCCTACAATACAAGAGGCAAATTAACCCACATCTGCCTCAGTTATATAATCTGCATGGCTGAACCTGTGAATGTTGGCTGTGTAAACACTCAATACTTGATTTCTAAAAGACGGGGGTGGGTGTTCTGCAGTCATGCTTTGGTCAGAGCTTAGAATATAAGGATTTATATGTATATTATTTTGCATATGTGTAGTGTTTTTTCCTTCTCTCTGTTTTGATAACTTTTTTCATTATGTTAAGATTGTACTTTTTCATTTTGCTTTTGTTGCTCTTTGTGTATTAGTCATGTTAACCTATGCTGTTTTTATAGCCTTTCTATTTCACTAATTTAAAAAAATATATATAAAATCAAAAATAAAATAAAGGAAGCCATGTGTCACCCCTGCCCCCCCCAAAAGGAATGAGTTACAACTTGCAACTGTAACAAATTATTTCAGGGGGTAATGAAAGCATAATAAAGTGGCATTTAAAAATTGATGCAACAAGTATTTGACTGTATCTACACAGGAAATATACCCTGCAGAAACCCTCAATACTTGATTTCTCAAAGATATTTCTCACAGACACCAAACTGTATTCAGTAGCCTCTTGGCAAGTGTGAAATCTTGAAGGGTATCTGAAACTTCACATCCCTAAAAGTAATCTCTCTATATATAATTGTCTTGGTATGTTGCCATTTTCAGTGTTCTGATTGGCTGATTAGGAAACTTACCAACTAATCCAGTGATGGCAAACCTATGACATGTATGTCAGCACTGACACATGTAGCCATTTCTGATAACAGGCAGCCGCAGGCCTCCTCTCTCCCACCTGCAACCTCACCACCCTCCCTAAAGTGGAGATTGGGGCTTCAAAGCCCCGGTCGCCACTTTCCTCCAGCCCCCCTCCCTAAAATTGCGATCGGGGCTTCAAAGCCCTGGTCGCCACTTTCCTCCAACCCCACCTCCCTAAAGTGGCCACTTTCCTCCAGCCCCCCTCCCTAAAGTGGCAATCAGGGCTTGAAAGCCCCGGTCCTACTTTCCTCCCCCATCCCATCCTTCCCAAAGCGGGAATCCACGAATATGCGGAACTGCGAATGTGAAACCCATGAGTGTGGAGGGACAACTGTAGTCGCAAATGTTTCATCCTCTCCTATTAGACATTCTGTGCCGGAGGTCTGTAGGCCAAAACAGCAGAAGTCCAACACAGAGTGTCTAGTTCTGGGACTTCCGGTTAAGCTGGGATCTTTGCCCTCACTTCTGCCGGCAGAGATAATGTTTTTCCTCAAAGTGACACACCACCCGAGTTATGCTCAGTTTTTTGGTGAAGTTTGACACACCAAACTCAAAAGGTTGCCCATCACTGAACTAATCAAAGCTCTTCCTTGGGCAGCCAATCAGCACACTGGGGATAGAAATATGTGGAAAGCTTCAAGGCCTTTCTGAACATGGTGGCAGCATAGAGGCTCTCCAGCGAGAGGTGTGTGTGTGTAGCAGGGGGGGTGTAGTGTGGTGTGTGTGTGTGCATAGTGTGGTGTAGTGTAGCATGGGGTTGATGTTTCTGTAGTGTGCTACAGTGTGTGTGTGTAGCATGGGGGATATAACATGGGGGGTCTGTAGCATGAGGTGGGTGGGTATATAGTGTGTGGGTAGTGTGGTGTGGGTGTGGGTGTAGCGTGGGGTGTGTCTCTTTAGTGTGGGGTGGGTGGGTGTATAGCATGTTGGTAGTGGTGTGTGAGTAGCATGGGGGTGTCATGTGGGGGTATAGCATTGGGTGGGTGGGTGTAGCATGGGGGTGTATCGTGGGGTGGGGTGTCTGTAGTGTGGGGTGTGTGTAGCATGGGGTGGGTGGGTGAGTAGCATGGGTGTTGATGTTTCTGTAGTGTGGAGTGGGTGGGTGTGTAGCATGGGTGGGTGGCGTGGGTGGGGGTATCTGTAGTGTAGTGTGGGTATAATATGGGGGTAGCAGTGTGTGTAGCATGGGGGTGTAGCGTGGGGGTAGCATTAGGTGTGTGTAGCATGGAGGTATGGCGTGGGGTGGGTGTGTCTGTAGTGTGGGGTGTGTGTAGCATAGGGTGGGTGGGTGTGTAGCATTGAGGGTGTAGCATGGGGTGGGTGTAGCATGAGGTGGGTGTGTCTGTAGTGTGAGGTGGGTGTGTAACATGGGGTGGGTGGGTGGGTGTGTTGCGTGGGGGTAGCATTGTGTGTGTGTACCATGGGTGTGTAGTGTGGGGTGGGGGTATCTGTAGTGTGGTGTGGGTGAAGGGGCAGGGGGGAGAAGCAGCAAAGGGGCTCTAGAAGCCCCATCGCCACTTTTGGAGGGCTGGTGGGGGAGAGAAGCGGTGATGGGGCTTTAGAAGTCCCATCGCTGTTTTTGGAGGGCCAGGGGGCGGGAGAGAAGTGGCGGATGGGCTTTAGAATCCCTTTCACCGCTTTTGGAGGGCCGGGGGGCGGAGAGTAGCAGAGGCAGGGCTTTAGAAGCCCCGTCGCCATTGTTGGAGGGCCAGGGTGTGGGAGAGAAGCAGCGACGGGGCTTTAGAAGCCCTGTTGCCACTTTTGGAGGGCTGGGGGGCAGGAGAAAAAAGCGAAGGGGCTTTTAGAACTCCTGTTGCTGTTTTTGGAGGGCCGGGGGGGAGAGAAGCAGAGGCGGGGCTTTAGAAGCCCCATCGCCGTTGTTGGAGGGCCGGGGGGCAGGAAAGGAGTGACAGCAGGGCTTTAGAAGCCCCGTCACCGCTTTTGGAAGGCTGGGTGTGTGTGTGGAAGACAAGCAACAAAGGGGTTTTAGAAGCCCTGTTGCTGTTTCTGTAGTGTGGTGTCTCGTTGTGTGTATATGCAATTTCATGGTGGCAGAGGGGCACTCATGTCCTGGAGCATATGGTGTGTGTGTCTGTCTAGTGTTGTGTTTGTGTGTTTTTATCTGCGATTGCATGGCGGTTGCGGAGGGACTCTCAGTATGAAACTAGCTGTACCCGGTGTAACATATGCCATTACAATTGATTTGAAAGGTTATACTGTACATTAATGAGTCAAATGACCCTACTCTTGCCATGTTTCCGTAAGCGGCCAATCAGCAGAGTGGGAATGGAAACATACTGAAGCATTTTATTTATCTAGATAATGGTGTATGTTACGTTGGGTATAGCTAGTGTATTATAAAAAATAACTCACTGTCATAGGATTTATAGACAGTAGTTTGGTGAATGTATAATTTTTCTTTTTGTATGTAATATTCTGGATAGTATATAATTTTGGCTTATTTTATCCATGTATATTTCCTTTTATCATATCTTATTTTGCTTTGTATTTTGTATCTTGATATTGTAAGAGTTTGTTAATTCTATTATTGGGTCTTTAGACTGTAAAGTTTTTAAAATAAAAATTAACAAAACAAAAAACTATTAGCAGTGTTCTCTTAACTTCAAAGGGCATGTATAAATATAATTTTTTCTTTTCCAAAATCTCCCAGTTATTATTAATGAGAAACCATTTGAATGCTGGAGAAAGGAAGCTTTGAAATTTATTTGAGGAGGCTAATAGCACAGAGTGAAATGGAAAGTACTAACTGAGGGGGAAAGAGAGAGAGAGGGGGGAGAACCAGACTTCCAGATTTTTAGAAGTACTATGAAGTGTGCACATTCTCATGGTTGAGAGAGTGGATAACTCTTGAAAAAGGAAAACTCTTAAATCTGGAGGGATTTAACCTCAGATTTGGGTGGCACACATATCTATGGTGGCATCCACACAACAAAAATAATCTAGTTTGAAACTGGATTATTTGCATGGCTTCTTCCTATGGAATGTTATGGTTTGTAGTTTGGTGAGGAACTAGCACTCTTTGTCAGAGAAGGCTAAAGACCTTTTAAAACTACAAACCTCTGGATTCCGTAGGAAAGAGCCATGGCAATCTAGTTTCAAACTGGATTATTTGAGTCATGTGGATCCCCCAGAGTTACAGGGTGTGAAGACACACCCAACTAAAGGTGGTGGCAGGTTTGGGTGTGCAACGCCAGTACCCTGGTGAGATCAAACTCCTTTACCCAAAAAGGCTCTGATGCTGAATATCCAGTTCAAAAAAGGGGGAAGTTTATTTTAAAGAACAAAAAAAAAAAAAAAGGCTTTCTCCTCCCCAGCTCTAAAAGGCTTGAAATGAAAGGTACTTTACTGTTGGTGTTTCAGCTGTCTTCAGGGTGACATCTCTCTGGGTTTGATCTCCTTACTCAATGGAGCTGGTGCAGGGTCTTTCAGCTCCTGATTCCTCTGACTGTAGGTAACTAATTTGGCTGATGACTGTTGGTAACTAATTTGGCTGATGGTTGTTGGTAACTAATTTGGCTGATGGTGTAAGAAATGCCCTTCCCGGCTGTCTGGGCCTGTTTGCCACCAGAACTGCTCTCTGCAAGCTCACAGCAAAGATTGCCCCAAAGGAACTAACAGGCTTCTAGGTAAAACAGAGCTTGCTGGGAAGGAACCTAGAAAAATGCAGGGGAATTCTTAGCTCCTCCCACAAATCTAATACAATGGAGTATTCCTATACTCAAGACATGCTAAGGCCTTGAAAAGAAAACAAAGGAAAATGCAGGGGAAATTTAAACAGTCCTGACTGGACATCACACTCCCCGCTCAAAATTTCAACGAAATTTTGCCATCCTATGACCTAACATATCCATTTATACAGTAAACCCAAAATGATTTATCTAACTATGAACAGGGTGACTAAGTCTGTCAAAGGTCTTTGATAACCATTTTTCTGCAGTTTATAATCCACAAGCCAGCATTTCTGACTCTTGCTTCAGTCAGGGTACGCCCTTGATGCTGCACTCTTTCATGGCAGTGTCTGACCACTAGAAGGGCCACATGGCCACTTGCAGGCAGAATGACAGGATCTCCCAAGCTGTTCTTGATCTTGGCTCTTTGGGGTCTACCTCCAACACGTAGAAGACCTCTGCTGTCCATAACCGGATATAGATCTTTAAGGACACTGTGCCTAGGTAAATAGTGTTGCCTTTCTATGCATCTGGATTCTTCCTTGAATTCAGATCTCTGTACAGACCTGTAGATCAGGGTTTCTGCTTTAACCATGTCCATAGTTGTTAGTGCTGCTTTGTCTCTGAAAGTTATAAAATGGATGAGTCTAGCAAGAGCACGTTGGAGACTCACCCACTGAGAGAACTTTGTGAATTTCCTGGCATCTAAATGAGGCAGCCTTATGCTAGGTGCATTTGCCAAGTCTATTTTGCAGCTGCTAATCTCTGGCAGGCACTCAGGTAACTCAGAACATGTTTCAGTTCTACTTCTGTGGTGATCTGGAACATCTAACTCCATCAGGAATTTTGGACCGGTCAGCCAAGTGGATGACTGCACCTTTTGGGCTAAAGCTCCTCTTGTAGCAATATCAGCTGGATTTAACTCAGAAGGAACATATTTCCATTGACTTTGCTGAGTGCAAGAAAGAATTTTGTTTACTCTGTTGGTTATGTACATTTTAAATCTCTTCGTAGTGTTTGTGAGGTATCCTAATACGACCATTCTATCAGTATACAATAATGTTCTATGGAATTTTGTTTCCACCTCCGTACAAATGGTTTGAAGAAGTTGGGTAGCTAGCAAAGCAGCACACAGCTCCAATCTGGGTATTGTCTGTTTGGGTGCTACCTTTGCTTTGGCCATAATGAATCCTATATGACTCTCGGTGCTACTCCTTGCTCTCAAATACGCTACTGCGGCAATTGCCTTTTCAGAGGCATCACAAAAAATGTGTAACTCATAAATGGTATTTGGTCCATGCTCTACAGGAACATACTGTCTTGGCACAGTAAGATGTTCAATGTCCTTGATCTGAGATGCCCAGGCCTTCCATGCTAAGTCCAGGGCTGGGGGCAGATTTTCATCCCAGTCTTTGACTTGGTTTATTACTTCTCTAAAGATGTTTTTGGCCACTATAAGCACTGGTGCTGCAATACCCATAGGGTCATAAATACTATTAATTGAAGAGAGTACTTTCCTCCTTGTAGTCTGAAGTTCAAGTTTTGGGATTCTGATCGAAAGTCTATCAGTGAAGACATTCCACAAAATACCAAGGCTACTCTGTGTACGCTTGTCTTCAAAGATTGATGTGACATCCTTTTCAACAAGCTCTTCTTTAGGAAAAGTCTCCAAAACTTCTCTGCTGTTAGAGACTACTTTATGAAGTTTTATGTTAGCCAAGTTTAGCACAGACTGTACCTCTTTAATGACTCGGCTAGCCTCCTGTACTGAGTCAAAAGAAATCAGTAAGTCATCCACGTAAAAGTTTGAGTTGATTGCTCGATAAGCCTCTGTACTACACTGATTTTTATAAGTTTCTGCAGTCCTTTTAAGACAGTAGTTAGCTACTGCTGGGCTAGGGGTATTTCTGAAAACATGTACTCTCATGCGGAACTCGGTGATATTTTCCAAGGCTTCCGTGTTTTGTAACCACAGGAACTTTAGGAAGCGGCGATGTTCTGGCTTAACCAGGAAGGCATAGAACATTTTGTGTATGTCTGCTGTCACCGCTATTCTCCTTTCTCTAAACTTCAGAAGTGCTCCTAGTAAGCTGTTAAGCAAGTCTGGACCTTTAAGAAGAACATCATTAAGTGAGATGTTTTGCACCTTTGCACTTGAGTCGAAAACTATTCTCACCTTTTCTGGCTTTTGTGGGTGAGTTACCTTATGGTATGGCAGGAACCATTGTTCTTGGGGGTCACTGCACAAAGGAACTCTTTCAGCATAGTTGCTTATAAACAGATCTTCAATGAACTGCACAATTTGTTCCTTTAAAGTGGGGTCTTTAAGCATTCTATTTCTCAAAGCAAAAAGTCTTTTCTCAGCAAGTTGACGCTTATTAGGCAAAATTGGTCGATCTTCTCTAAAGGGAAGGGGTGCCATCCAGCTCCCTTCACTATTCTGGACTGTCTCTAGATTCATTATGTCTAGGAACTTTCTTTCCTCAAGGGAAAATGCTATGTCTTCATCTCTTGCTGAAGTTTCAAAAATGGCACTGTTGTCTGGGATAATACCAAGGCAACAGACTTTAATGTGGCTTAGACAACTTTGTAGTTGTGTGGGTCATGAATTCGGAAATTGGCTGTTGCCTGTAAGATTGAACACTGTTGGTGGGCTTTTGCTATGGACGCACACAGGTCCAATTACTATCCATCCTAGTGGCAATTTCTGTGCTATTGGTGCACCTGGAGGTCCATTTGCTTGCTTCAAGACCTGAAACAGCTCTGGGCAATCTGAGCCTATCAGGAGGGAAATTTCGGCATCTTCGTCCAATGCAGGAATTTCTTTTGCTATAGCCTTCAGGTGTGCGTGACTTTCAGCTACAGCCTTGGTTGCTATTTGGTTCTTGTTTCTTGGGATAGAGGGGCACTCTATTAATGGAGGAAATTTAATGCATCTTTTGCCACCGCATGGCGAAATCATGAACTCAGTTGCCACTCTACCCTGCATTTGTTGTCGTCCAGCGCAGGTAGATATGGTGTATTCAAGCCTCTTGGCTTTGACTGCAAAAGTATTGAAGAACTCTGGTGTGGCCAGGGATGCATCGCTCTGTGAATCTAGGGCAATATAAAGTCTTTTTCTGAAGTGAGGTTTGTTCTCTGAGAAAACTTCAGCTAGACAAATTGGATGGCATATCCTAGTCTGTGTTGAGTCCTGGCATAGCTTTGTGCATGCCACAACTGACTCCACTTCTAAAGTAGGTGTAACTGCCTTTTCTGCAGCCTCACTTTTAGGACTCTCTGTTTTCTTCTTGAGTTTAGGTGACACTGAAGGTGATTTAAAACGGTGCATTGCTGAACAGTGCTGTGGGCTACTGCATTCTGCACATTTCACCTTTACTTTGCAGTTTTTGGCAAAGTTCCTTCTTGAACCGCAGCATCGGAAGCAAACCTTTGCTTTAGTTGCTATTTCCAGCCTTTCGACATAAGGCCTTTTTGAGAACTCTTTACAATCTGCAAGGCTATGTGGTTTGTTATGAATGGGACATGGAATTTCTTTAGTCTCTGGCTTCTTATCTGACTTGAACTGAGTGACCTCAGTAGATTTAACTACAACCCTGTTCTTCCCCATCTCTTTGATAGGTTTTTTGTCCTCCTTTACAGTCTTCCCTGGATGCATATTCTGGTACAGGGTTGGGAACCCAGTCTGTGGGTCATTTCTTTCCTTTGCAGCTCTTGTCACAAAGGTCACAAGGTAACTAAAGGGTGGGTAGTGTTGCATGTTGAGTTCCTTATAAGAAAACACCTCTCTTCCCCACATCTCCTGGAGCTGAAAGGGTAGTTTTTAGAGCACCTGCCTCTGTGTGATGTACTGATCTAAACAGGCTAGACCAGGTAACTCTGGATTACATTTCGCAGACTGAAGTTCAACTAAAAGATCACTTAAGTCCCAAAGCTGACGGTAGTCCTTTGACTTGAGGATTGGGAACTTATAAAGCCGATTCAATAAGGATGCTTCTATTTCTGTTGATGCACCATATCGCTCCTCTAATCTGCTCCACGCTGTCTGCAACGCTTTATCCGGGTCTGACACGTAGGCCGCGTAGATTCTCTGGACCTGACGTGACGAGTTGGGGCCCAACCATGCCATGAGTAAGGTGAGCTCCTCATCTGCTTGCAGCTTCAAGTCTCTAATGGCTCTCTGAAAAGTTACCTTCCATAAGATGAAGTCTTCAGGAAGGTCTGAGAATTTCTGGACTCCCTTGTCTCTAAGGTCCTTCCTGGGAGTTTTAAACATAAACGGTGAACAAGACTCCATGAAGGTGGGAATCGTCTCTGCAGGCTGGAAGAAGCATGGACTCCTTTTAGTCTGCAAATCAGCTTGACTGGCAGGCAGGTCCATAGATTCTCTAGGCCTGTAAGTCTTGGGAGCTTCAGCAGCCCGGGCTTGCTGGATAGCCACGCTGGCATGGCTGGGAATTTGGCTCCCCGCCATGGGTTTCCAGTCTCTAAAGGATTCATTGACTGGCATATTTATAGGTAGACAGTCACGATGAATGACCTTCTCTTTGGAGACAAGTTCCTCTGTAGGCTGAAACCATGGAACGGCAGGCAATTGTGTCTTGCTGGCATCTAAATTAGGAGATGACTTGACCACTGGGTCTTGTGGGGAGCTCTCACCCACAAAGAACAAGGTAGACATCCTGTCTCTAGGCTCTTGTGTAGGGAGCTTCCTCAAGTTTTCTTCACTCAGATCATCTTGGAAGGTCTTAGCTAAAATCCTGGCCTTTATGGACAGTTTTGAAGCCTCCTTAGCCTTGAGTAGAAGTTTCTTCTCATTCTGAATAGCAAGTTCTTACCTTTCTTGCTCTGCTTTGCAGGCAGCTTCTTGCATCACTTGCTCTGCTTTAAGGGCAGCTTCTTGCTTTTCTAAATCAACCTCTTGATGGGAAAAGGTTAGTTCTTCACTGGCCATTGCTGCTTCTGCTTCGGCATGCAATATTTCAGACTTCAATTTCATTCTTTCCACTTCTTTGAACTGCTGGGCTGCCATAGACGAACTCCAGCTAGCATGGGAAGAAGAACTACAACATTTACTGGAGCGGGAACCACGTCTGTGCGAAGAAGACTTGCTGGTGTGACAGGTTTTTGAGCTCTTTGCACTTTGAGGTTTCCCTGGGTATACTCCTCTGCTGGATTTAGCACTGCCAGCAGGGGACTTTTCACTCTCTTTATTAAATTCCAAACTCTGCAGCTGGAACTTGACTATGTCCAAAACTGCACTGTACTCCTTTTCTTTATCCTCAACTTCTTCCAGAAACTGTTTTAGTCTGGATTCTGCATCGGGATTGTTAATGGTCTGAAGTGTTTGGATCCTTTTATTCACCACTTCTTTCCACTGTAGAAAACTGGATTGCTGGGTAAGCTCTCTTCTTTGCATGTCTTCTGAGCCACAGACTGCTGACAGCAAAGACATAGCATGCTGCAAACTCTTCCAGGCTTGCAGCTCTTTCACACTTAAGTGCCTTTCTTCCTCCAACAGTAGTTCTAGGGCCTTCTCAGTTGGGTGCCTGTCTCTGAGGGAGCGAGTGTCATGTGTGTGTCCATGTGCTGTTTCTTCAGAAAGCCTATCCATTCTGGCTGGTCCTAGTTGCCAAAGCAACAACTCAGCAAGGATGAAGAGGACTAAACGGTGTAGTGCTGATTTTTACTTACAGCCTGCTACTGCTCCGCTCTCCTGCTATCACCACTCCTATGCTACTTCAGCACAGCCAGACCTGGAGTCGGTTGAAGAGTCTTCTAGCTCCTTTCTTCAGATTTGCAACGTGAACAAACATAAAACACACGTTACTCTCTTTATAATGCTCTATCCATATACTTAAGTGGAAAAAGCTCTTCCAAAATGGCCCCCGACCATGTGCTCAGAACTCTGTAGGTAGCCTCAAAATGGCCGCCGACCATATGCTCTGCAGGAAAAAGTAGATCCAAGATGGCTGCTGACCTTATGCTCAGAACTCTGCAGGAAGAAGTAGTCAAAATGGCTGCTGTAGCAGGACAGGCTATCTAAACACAGCAACTTTTGCTTCTCCCCTTTCACAGCCACAGAAAGGTCTCATCTCCCTCTATGCGAGTCTTGGGGAACTTGTTTCAATGCTGGGCCAAGCACTGGGACTCTCTCTTGACAGACGGGAGCAGCAAAGGCCTCCAGGTATTCTTACACTGTGAAGACACACCCAACTAAAGGTTGTGGCAGGTTTGGGTGTGCAACGCCAGTACCCTGGTGAGATCAAACTCCTTTACCCAAAAAGGCTCTGATGCTGAAAATCCAGTTCAAAAAAGCGGGAAGTTTATTTTAAAGAACAAAAAAAAAAGGCTTTCTCCACCCCAGCTCTAAAAGGCTTGAAATGAAAGGTACTTTACTGTTGGTGTTTCAGCAGTCTTCAGGATGACATCTCTCTGGGTTTGATCTCCTCACTCAATGGAGCTGGTGCAGGGTCTTTCAGCTCCTGATTCCTCTGACTGTAGGTAACTAATTTGGCTGATGACTGTTGGTAACTAATTTGGCTGATGGTCGTTGGTAACTAATTTGGCTGATGGTGTAAGAAATGCCCTTCCCGGCTGTCTGGGCCTGTTTGCCACCAGAACTGCTCTCTGCAAGCTCACAGCAAAGATTGCCCCAAAGGAACTAACAGGCTTCTAGGTAAAACAGAGCTTGCTGGGAAGGAACAAACCAAAACCTAGAAAAATGCAGGGGAATTCTTAGCTCCTCCCACAAATCTAATACAATGGAGTATTCCTATACTCAAGACATGCTAAGGCCTTGAAAAGAAAACAAAGGAAAATGCAGGGGAAATTTAAACAGTCCTGGCTGGACATCACACAGGGAAACAAAAGAAAATAAAGAATTTTATTATCATTATGTTCGTAGAGCACTTTAGAGTATGGGAGAAGTACAGCCAAACATTCTGTTTAATGATTCCAATCTGGGCCTCCCCCCAGGAACCTTTCTTTGTAAGAGGGAAAACCACCCATGAATGGATTTGATACCAAGATCTTCTGACAAACTGTAATACAGTTACAAACAAATACCTAATTAAGATGGATGAAGAATTAGACAATGAAGGATATCAACTAACTATATTGGTTTGAATATGCCCAATTGAAAGAAAGGTGCAAAATGGATGAAAAACTGGAAGTTTTTGAAGAGAGGATAACGGATTTGGATAAAATAATTTGGGGTTCAGGAAAGAAAATTATGGCCCAATTCTACAATTTATTACTGGACAGAGATCAAGAAAAAGAAATAATTAAAGACTCAATGCTGAAATGGACTAATGATGTCAGACATGAAATAGAATTAACACATTGGGGGAAGACATGGATGAATTCAAATAAATTTACAGAATTCCAAGATTTGAAAGATTTTTTTCAAAATGCCACAGAGATGGTACCTGGCCCCAGCAAAGTCAGTAGAATATATAAAACTCAAAATAATTGTCATTGGAAATATCAAACTGCAGTTGGATCCTTCTTTCATGTTTGGTGGCCCTGTAATTAAAAGATTCTGGAAAAGAATTCACAAAATAATTAAAGAGATACTTAATAAAATTTTTGAGATGTCTCCTGAAATACACCAACTGAATATGACTACTTTACTAGATAAAAATACAGACAGGAAATACAGGAAAATTCTACTCTACATGATCTCCGCAGCTAAATTGATAATTGCAATGGACTGGAAAAATCAAGGTGACATAAAAATTGAAGAATGGCCATAGACATGATTGAGTTAGACAAACTAATTTGGTTAAATCTGAAAAGAACAAGTGGAAATAGATTGGAAAGCAGTTATAACTTAGAATCATAGAATCATAGAATCATAGAATTGCAGAGTTGGAAGAGAACACAAGGGCCATCCAGTCCAACCCCCTGCCATGCAGGAAATCACGATCAAAGCATCCCCGACAGATGGCCATCCAGCCTCTGTTTAAAGACCTCCAAGGAAGGAGACCCCACCACACTCCGAGGGAGTGCGTTCCACTGCCGAACAGCTCTTACTGTCAAAAAGTTCCTCCTCACGTTGAGGTGGAATCTCTGTTCCTGGAGCTTGCACCCATTGCTCCGTGTTCCAATCTCTGGAGCAGCAGAAAACAAGCCTGCTCCATCCTCAGCGTGACATCCCTTCAAATACTTAAACAGGGCTATCATATCGCCTCTTAACCATCTTTTTTCCAGGCTAAACATACCCGGCTCCCTAAGTCTCTCCTCATAAGGCATGGTTTCCAGACCTTTCACCATTTTAGTTGCCCTTCTCTGGACATGCTCCAATTTGTCAATATCCTTTTTGAATTGTGGTGCCCAGAACTGGACACAGTATTCTAGGTGAGGTTTGACCAAGGCAGAATAGAGTGGCACTATTACTTCCCTTGATCTGGACACTATACTTCTACTGATACAGCCCAAAATCGCATTGGCCTTTTTAGCTGCCGCATCGCACTGTTGGCTCATGTTCAACTTGTGGTCTACTAGGACTCCCAGATCCCTTTCGCATGTGGTCTCATTCAGCCAGGTCTCTCCCATCCTATATTTATGCATTTCATTTTTCCGCCCTAAATGCAGTACCTTACATTTCTCCGTATTGAATTTCATTTTGTTAGCTTTGGCCCAGCTCTCCAGTCTATCCAGGTCATTCTGAATTTTGATCCTGTCCTCTAGGGTATTAGCTACTCCTCCTAATTTGGTGTCATCTGCAAATTTGATAAGTATGCCCCTAATTCCCTCATCCAAGTCATTGATAAAGATGTTGAATAGCACTGGGCCCAGGACAGAACCCTGTGGCACCCCACTGGTCACATCTTTCCAAGACGAAGAGGAGCCACTGCTGAGCACCCTTTGGGTTCGGCCGGTCAACCAATTACAAATCAATTGAACAGTTAGCTTGTCTAGTCCACATTTTACAAGCTTGTTTGCAAGAATGTCATGGGGAACCTTGTCAAAGGCCTTACTGAAATCAAGGTATGTGATGTCCACAGCATTCCCTTCTTCTACCAAGCTGGTAACTTTATCAAAAAAAGAGATCAGATTAGTTTGGCATGACATGTTTCTCTGAAACCCATGTTGACTTATTGTGATTATGGCATTGCCTTCTAAATGTTCACAGACTCTCTGTTTAATGATCTGCTCTAGAATCCTCCCTGGTATTGATGTCAGACTAACTGGACGATAATTGTTGGGATCCTCTTTTTTCCCCTTTTTGAAGATGGGAACAATGTTTGCCCTCCTCCAGTCTGCTGGGACTTCTCCGGTTCTCCAGGAGTTCTCAAAGATTATTGCCAATGGCTCTGAGATTATATTTGCCAGCTCTTTTAATACTCTTGGATGTAGTTCATCTGGTACTGGAGATTTAAATTCATTTAGATTAAGAAGGTATTCCTGTACTACCTCTTTACTTATTTTGAGCTGGATTTCCCCTATTGTGTCCTCTGTTCCATTCTCCTCAGGTTGGTCCTCCTTTTCCTTTTCTGAAAACACTGAGGCAAAGAAGGTGTTGAGTAATTCTGCCTTTTCTCTGTCCCGTTAGCATTTTGCCATCTTCTCCACGTAGTGGCCCTATCATTTCCTTCTTCCTCCTTTTGCTGCGGACATACCCAAAAAAACCCTTTTTATTGTTCTTAACCTCCCTAGCAAGCCTGAGCTCATTCTGTGCTTTAGCTTTTCTGACTTTACTCCTACACATGTTCGCTATCTGTTTGAATTCTTCTTTGGTGATTTCCCCCCTTTTCCATTTCCTATACATGTTCCGTTTAAAACTTAGCTCCATTGAAAGTTCATTAGTCATCCATCCTGGTTTCTTGAGACACCTCCCATTTTTCTTCCTCAATGGTACTGTTTGAAATTGTGCCTTCAGTATCTCCCTTTTGAGAAAGTCCCATCTGTCTTGAGGTCTCTTCTCTTTTAGTATTCCTGACCATGGGATCACCCCCAGTATTTCCCTGAGTTTATTGAAATCAGCGCTCCTAAAGTCAAGAATGCGAGTCTGACTATGCCTGGCTCCTCCTTTCCATTGTATAACAAACTCCAGGAGAACATGATCACTCTCACCTAAGGATCCCACCACTTGCACCCCATTAACCAGGTCATCTCTGTTGGTTAGGATCAGATCTAAAATAGCTGACCCCCTTGTTGCCTCTTCCACCTTTTGGACCATGAAATTGTCTTCCAGGCATGTAAGGAATTTGCTAGACCTTGAAGTTTTGGCTGAGTTAGATTTCCAGCAAATATCAGGATAGTTGAAGTCACCCATCACTACTACGTCTCTCCTTTCTGCGTGTGTGTTCATCTGTTCTAGAAAGGCATCATCCAATTCCTCCGTCTGATTTGGGGGTCTGTAGTAGAGTCCCACAATAACATCCCTGTTGTTTCCCTCCCCTTTAATTTTTATCCAGATGCTCTCCACCTGGCTTCCAGTATTGATGTAATGGATCTCTTCACTGGTGTAAATATCCCTGACATATAATGCTATTCCTCCTCCTTTCCTGTTTGGCCTGTTTCTCCTATAAAGGTAATACCCCTCTATTCCTACATTCCAATCATGAGACTCGTCCCACCAGGTTTCAGTAATGCCTATTATATCATATTTGTTTTGTAGTGCGAGGAGTTCAAGTTCATCTTGCTTATTTCCCATGCTCTGTGCATTAGTGTAGAGACATCTAAGACCATGTGTTCCCTTTGCTTGCTGCCTGTGCAAGTATTTTTGCCTCCCACTGTTGGGTCCTTGCGCTGTTTGCCTTGTTCCCTCTGTGACAGTTTGACTCTTTTCTCCAGCCCTTTTGCCTTCCAGAATACTGTCTCCCTCCCCCAAAGTTCTTTACTGGAACTTTGACCGAAAAAGAGTTAGGGAGATAATGGATGATAAAATAGAATTAAATAGCGATAAAGAGAGAAACTACAAATAATTTTGTACAGCAGTGTATTCCACTTCTAAACAGATCTTACTGTCAGGAAGTTCCTCCTAATTTTTAGGTAGAATCTCTTTTCCTCTAATTTGAAACCATTGCTCCTTTTCCTAGTTTCTGGAGCAGCAGAAAACAAGCTTGCTCCATCCTCAGTATACATACTACACATACATACTAAACATACCCAGCTCCCTAAGATGCTCCTCATAGGGCATGATTTCCAGACCTCCCACCATTCTGGTCACCCTCCTCTGGACATGTTCCAGCATCTCAATATCCTTCCTGAATTGTGGTGCCCAGAACTGGACACAGTATTCCAGGTGAGGTCTGACCAAAGTAGAATACAGTGACACTATTACTTCCCTTGATCTAGACACTATAGTCCTATTAATGCAGCCTAGAATAACATTGGCTTTTTTAGCTGTGCATCACACTGCTTACTCATGTCCAGCTTGTGGTCCATTAAGACTCCTAGTTCCCTTTCACGTGTACTGCCATAAAGCCAGGTGTCACCCATCATATATCTGCATTTCATTTTTACTGCCCAAGTGTAGTATTCTACATTTCTCCCTGTTGAAATTCATTTTGTTAGTTTTAGCCTAGCTTTCTAATCTGTTGAGGTCATTTTGGAATCTGATCCTGTCCTCTGGGGATCCTGTCCTAATTTGGTGTCATCTGCAAACTTGATAAGCGTACCGTATATCTCCTCATCCAAATCATTGATAAAGATGTTCAATCGCACTGGGCTCAGGACAAGAACCCTGTGGCACACCACTGGTCACTTCTCTCCAGGATAAAGAGGAGCCATTGGTGGCTATCCTTTGGATTTGGCTCATCAAGCAATTACAAATCCACCTAACAGTTGCATTGTCTAGCCCACAGGTTACTAACTTTTTTCCAAGAATATTGTGGGGCACCTTGTCAAAAGCCTTACTGAAATCAAGATACACTACATCCACAGCATTCCCTTCATCTATCAAGTTTGTAACTCTATCAAAAAAAGAGATAAGCTTAGTCTGTCATGACTTGTTTTTGAGAAATCCATGCTGATTTTTAGTGACCACGGCATCCCTTGCTAAGTACTTACAGACTTTTCCTTGTTTTTTTTTCCCCCGGGCT
Organism: Gambelia wislizenii; assembly: GCA_030847615.1. Taxonomy (NCBI): domain Eukaryota; kingdom Metazoa; phylum Chordata; class Lepidosauria; order Squamata; family Crotaphytidae; genus Gambelia; species Gambelia wislizenii. The sequence continues at coordinate 43,299,322 of JAUMIR010000002.1, forward strand.
GTGAGACTGTGTTCTGGAATAGTTTCTTTCTGATGTTTTGCCTGCATCTGTGGCTGGCATCTTCAGAGAATGGTTGGGCAGGTGTGTGTGTGAAGTTTATTTGCTGTGAACCCCTGTTGGGGAGTATATGTGTATTTGTGTAATTGAATGGTTAGTTTCTGGGTATAGAAATGCAAGGCTCGTTAGTGTCTGTTTGGCTAATGGTTGGTTGATGAGCCATTAACTGCTGGAAATCCTCCTGTCCCTAGGAGGAATTCCTTTGTAAGTGTTGAGTTTTGATTCTATTGTTTTTCATAACTGGCAGCCAGATTTTGTTTATTTTTAAGTTTTTTTTTTCTGTTCACACACATACCTACCCAACCATTCTCTGAAGATGCCAGCCACAGATGCAGGCAAAATGTCAGAAAGAAACTATTCCAGAACACGGTCTCACAGCCCAGAAAAAAACCAAGGAAATTCTATGGATGCCGGCCGTGAAAGCCTTCAACTTCACATACTTACAGACTGTCTGTTTAATGATCTGCTCTAGAATCTTTCCTAGTATTGATGTCAGGCTGACTGGGCAGTAATTATTTGGGTCTTCTCCCCCCCCCTTTTTTTTTTAAAGATGGGGACAACATTTGCCTTCTTCCAGTCTGCTGGGACTTCTCCTGTTCTCCAGGAATTCTCAAAGATTATTGACAGTGGTTCTGAGATTACTTCTGCAAGTTCTTTTAATACTCTTGGATGAAGTTCACCTGGCCCTGGAGACGAACTCATTTATACTGGCCAGGTATTCCTGAACTACCTCTTTACCAATTCTGTGCTGTATTTTCCCTACTGCATCATCTGCTCCATTTCCCCCAGGTTGAGCACTGTTCCCCCTTTGGGAGAAGACTGAACAAAAGAAGGTGTTAAGTAGTTCTGGATGTTGAAAGAATTCTCAACTGAGCTAAAACTTTAAAAGGGCATGTACAAGAAATGAAAAAAGGGGGAAATTACCAAAAAAGAATTCAAACAAATAGCCAGCTCATGTAGGGGGAAAGTCAGAAAAGCTAAAGCACAGATGGAGCTCAGGCTTACTAGAGAGGTTAAAAACAATAAAAAGGGCTTTTTTTTGTTATGTCAGTAGCAAAAGGATCACCCCCAGTAATTCCCTAAGTTTTCTGAAATCAGTTTTCTTAAAGTCTAGAAGTTTAGAGTGGCTCTGGGTTCTGTTGGCATGTGGACAGCTGGATCTGGCCAAAGCCAGAGTGACCCCACTGTCTGCACAGTCATCCACCTAGTGCATCAGTCCCATTGGCACGTCATCCTTGGTGCCACTGCTGCTGTACTACCACCTTGCCCGTCATCCCAGCAGCTCTGTCCAAGAGCTTGGCATCTTCCGTCACTGCTGGTGAGATAAGTACAGGACACTGTGCCATGTGCTCTTATTCCTTGCCAGTGCAGGAATCTACAAATTGATCATTCATCTTCTGTTTAGAAACTGCCAACAAAGGAGAGCCTGCCATCTTCTGAGGTAGTCCATTCAACTTTTAAATAACTCCTACTGTCAGGAAATTCATTCAAATGTTTAATTAGAATCTCCTTTCTTGTCATTTTGAACCCACTGATTTGGGTTCAGAGCAGCAGAAAAAACAAGCTTGTGTCATAAAAATGAATGACAAAAGCTCTAGTGAACCTGAAGACAAAAAAAACAACAACATCCCAGTTAGAGTTCCCTCCACTCTGTCCTGTGACAGAGGCAAGAGAATGGATGACCAAGGGCTTGAGCATGCCCAGCCAATCAGAAGGGACCTGAGTTGGCTGGCAGTGAATGTGTCCATGTGCTTGAGTGTTGAGGAGCCCATGGTTCTCAAATTATGGCTGAATTCTACCTCCCATCACTCCTAGCTATTCAGGTGATCCATGATGGTCTGTGAACAGCTCATTGACATCAATAGTTCATCAATTACCCCCTGCTCTTAAGAACTAACATCAAGGCTAGTTAACACTGCCAGGCAGGAGGGGGAGGTAGGTATTGGGTATTTTGCTACACAACAAATGTGCTTATTTTCCTCTTAAGTACCCAGAACTTACCACTTTGTGGAGTCTAGGGAAGCATCAGAAATACCCATTTGCTCACTTGTGGAATGGTGAAATTCTTGGGTCTGAAAGAGATGTTAATATATGAGTGGCATCTGTGCAGCCCCATATTACATCTGGAAATCAGCAAATCTCATCAGGTCCATGCTACCATTTCTTAAAAAGAGAATATTGGGCGCTTCACACCAAGGTGCTCTCTCCCTTTCTGGATGGATTGGACCCTGCTGCATTGATCTCTACCCCTGTAGTTTCTAGGCTTGACTACAGCAATCTGCCTGTAAAAATGACTCATAAGCATCAATTGATGCAAAAGTCACATTTATTAAACACAAAAACTGTAAGAATCTGTAATGAGAAAGAAACACCTGACCATCTCAACCCACATGTGAGCTCTCTTTAACTTTAGGTGGGTGGGAAGAACCTCTCATGAAAGGTCTCTTTCACACTATAAAATCATAGCATTTTGTTGCCTCTTTTAACTGTCATGGCTGCATTCGATGGAATCATGGGATTTGTAGTTTGGGATGTCGCTAGAGCTCTCTGGCAGAGAATTCTAAATAATGAAATCACAAACTTCAGAATTCCATAGGAAAAAGCCATTTCAGTTCATGGAATATCAGAGTGTTATAACTGGGAGGTGTAGAACGAAACCCCTGCCTCTTGTTGGGAAATTCCAACTTTGACTAAGTGCAATGACTTGAACAGCCTGTTGATCTGTGCATTTCATTGCCTACTCTCCATTAAAACGAGCATGTGCTGCTTCACCACATCTCTCTAAGCAGCCCTTAATAGTCTAAACAGAAGTGCCAACCTTTAGGTCACATGTTACTCCTGGCCTCCCTCTGTGCCTTTAGACCTTCATGCTGCCATTAGTGTGGGAAAAGAAGAGACAAGAATGTGTGTGACCCAAACCCAGAATGCAGTGGCTAGAGCAGCATGATTCCCCTTTTAACAGGGAAAGTCTGATGTTCTGTTAATACTTGGTTACTATGGTGACAGATAATTGAAACTCACAAAAGGCTGACTGTCAAAATAAAAGATATATGCTTTAACCCAGTGACTTCCAAATTTTGATCTCCAGGTGTTTTGAACTTCAGCTCCCAGAAGCCCCATCTTCCTTGGCTGATGTTCAGGAATTCTGGGAACTGAAGTTCACCATACCTGGGGGACCAAATTTTGGGAATAACTGCTTTAAACCTTAATGTCTAAATTACCAGGGAAGCAGAAAATGCCTTCATTCTGGCATTTTGTACTGCACTATGAGGCATTTTGGGGAAAATAAAGAAATTCCTCATATAATCTTTGTTGCTACTCAGTAATTTTATTTTGCATTTTTTCTAAATATCAGAAGGAACACATTTGTTACATATATCAACTAAATTGTTACAGCAAAATGGCTTCTTTCTGGCAGATCCACCTATGTACAGCACTGCATTTATCTGAATCTATTTTCTGCTTTATTATACCGCAAGACTCTTTTTGAGTATCCTTTGGTCTGTCAAACCTGCAGAAGACAGAAGAAGACCATGCTCACCAGAGAAGATTGGCACAGATGTTTTCCATACCAAGTAATCATGGTACCAAATCTAATTTTTTAAAAATGTTGGCAGCATCTGAATAATTCAAATATGCACAAGAAGGAGAGAGAGAATGAACAGATCTCTGCTTGCCTTAATACAGTTGTCTCTCCACATTCACGGATTTGGCATTCACGGATTTAAGTATTCACGGCTTGAAAATATTCTTAAAAAAATAATAAGGTGACATTTAAATAGTTTTCTTTTGAAAGAACTGCCACAACTATTTCTGTAAGTGCCCAACCTGAACTGACCAAACTACTCCTCCACTACTTTTACATTGTACCTTGTCAGAAATAGTGTGGCCAGCCCAGTTTGCCAGCTAAATGGGGTGGTGTGAACTGGGAGTGTTCATTTCATGGTAGCCTCCCTTCTAAAGCATACTTGGGCTCAGAAACCTACTCCGTTCCCCCAGTTAGTTGTTCTCCAACTCGAAGTGTTGCCTGAGTTGGTGAGGTTCTCCAGAAACACTTAGGGGGCCTTAAGGACTGTGAGAAATTCCATTTTCCTAAGACTACTTACTTACTTACTTTTTGGTGTGGATAATCTTGGATTCTTGGTTCCAGGATTTTTTTGCCTATATGAGGTCTGTCTATTAAATAACGAGACTGTTAAACAACCCATCTTTATTTATATGTATTACAATTCTAATGCTTGTCCCCTTCAATATACTCCTCAGTCACACTCATACACTGATGTAGTCTTGTATTCCACTGGTCGAAGGCATGGATCAGATCAGTTTCTGTCAGCTGTTTCAACACATCTGCCGTTTTCTTCTTTACTGCAACAATTAACTCAAAACGTTTTCCTTTAAGTACCAATTTCACTTTAGGGAAAAGCCAAAAGTCACATGGTGCCAAATCTGGTGAATATGGAGGATGTTCAAGTGTAGTAATGCATTTATTGGGCAAAAACTGTTTCACAGAAAGTGCTGTATGAGCAGGTGCATTGTCTTGATGAAGAATGAAACCATTGTTCCACAGTTCTAACCTTTTTTTTTCTGACTCATCCCCTTAGCTTTCTCAAAACTTCCTTATAATAATACCGGTTCACTGTTCTGCCTTCTGGAACTCATTCTGCCAAAATTATACCCTTGATCTCAAAACAACAACAACAATGAGCATAGCTTTGAATGTGGACTTGCTTTGACTTGCTTTTTTTCATTCGTGATGATGATGGTGTTTTCCAGTGCATTGACTGTTGTTTTGTCTCAGGATCATACTGGAAGATCCAGGTTTCATCACAAGCGATGGTTTTTTGAAAAACGTTTGGGTCTGCCTCAAGTTGCTGCAGAATGTCAGCACAAATTTCCTTGCGGCACTCTTTTTGCTCTAGTGTGAGAACCCTAGGGACCATCTTGGCACAAACTTTTCTCATGTTGAGATCCTCATGAAAATTTTTCCACACAGTGTCTTTGTCATGTTCATGGCTTCAGCTGTCATTCGGTCACTGAGCTGGAGGTCTTTTTGAACAATCTGGCTGATTTTTTCCACATTTTCTTTGGTTCTTGAAGTGGAAAGTTGTCCAGGGCATTCACCATCTTCCACATTCTCACATCCTTCTCTGAATCTTTTGTTCCACTTGAACACACACACATGAGACATGCAGTCTTCCCTGTAGGCCTCAGTAAGCATTTGAAAAAATTCCGTTGGTGTTTTGTTAAATTTTACTAAAAATTTCAAATTGACACATTGCTCGACTTTTAAACTTAGCATTTTTCCAGCACACAGCACATAACAGACAACCCACAGTACACAACAGACAACACACAAAGCTGCTTTAAATGACAACTGACAATTAACTAAATGGCCGAGAGTGTTGATGTTTGTCAAACAGGTTCAGAAATGTTCAAGGTCACACTCAAGCATTCACAATCAGTTCTCCCTGATTTCTCTGAAAGGTGGAAACACAGTCTCGTTATTTAATAGACAAACCTCAAACATTCACCACAATCCCATGTCTGTTAATTGCATATTTTTGAATCTATTTATTTCTAAAGTATTCCTAAAGTAACCAAGACATGTGGGATACAGACAAAGGACACAGATACATTACTCAGTGTCTTTGCTAACAACATTCTAGCTGGCACCAGGGTGATTTCACTGTTGCACCTGATAGATTACTGGCACTGTCAGGACAAGTAAGTGGGGAAGGTAGAGGCTGTAGTCTATAGGAACTGGTTTGCTCACGTGTGCCCAGATGAGGAATATACTAAGAGTGAAATACAGGAAGGCCTCACTTATCTGACAGGTTAGGGGTTGGACCACTGTCAGAAAATGGAATTGGTTGAAAAGTGGGACCCAGGTTTTAAGCTTCTAAATGCACTTTTGGATGCTGAAAAACATAAATAATACACTATATATCACTTGCAAATGAGTGGAAAAGCTAAATTAACTCTCTCTCTCTCTCTCTCTCTCTCTCTCATTCTCTCTCCACACACACACACACATTTGATACACTATCATACCCATAGTATCCAAATAGGTCTTTAAAGTACAATCAGACCCCCGTATCTGTGGAACCAATATCCGCAGTTTCAGTTATCCATGGGATACAAAATAGTACCCCTACCATAGAGTCTCCCTAGAAAATGCCTAGAGGGGCAACTATTTTCCTCTGGTGTGAGAACCCTAGGGTTCTGTCTAGATGGCAACTCTCAAATATTTCTAACTGGAAGTCCCATTATTTCAGTGGCATTGGCTGTTATCTGAGGTTTCTGGTATCTACGACAAGTCAAGGGACCAAACCCCCAAGGATACAGGGGTTCAACTATAGTTTTATTTCAAGTGATATGGAAAATTATATTTTATTGCTTTTTATGAAATAAAACAATTATACAACACTTAAGCGAGCACAGGAGTAACTCAGCAATTTCTTAGGTAACATTATTCACGTTTTCTCTCAAAACAAACCACTTTTACAAAAACTTCTACTGTAGGTAAAAAAAGGCTAGGGGGAGAGAAAGTTGGCCTCTCATGTGTACACCACAGAAAGTATGGAGAGGTTTTAAAAACTGGATCCACGGTAGACAAGTTTTGGTGAAATTCTCATCTGGCCTGGGACTTTTAAAAATACATTACTTCTTTAAAAATGAAAAACAACCCCCCCCCCAAAAAAACTCACATAGTCTCATCAAGCTGGGAACCTGTAACCCACAACCATTTATTCTCTGATGAAGACAGGGATAGTCCAATCCAGTATGCTTCTAATTCTTTTGTAAGTTGTTTTATGAACTCCTGTATCAAACAGAAAGCATTTTCAGAGACGACAAAACACTATTATCCTTTTGTGATCCCAGAACTATTTTTTACAGAAGGGAGTGGCTTAAGGTGGCAGAAAGACCATTATAAATTGCCGCATGTTTTTACATAACAGTGAAAACACCAAGTATATTACATTAAAATAACAACAGCAACAACAATAGAAAACAATTGAAGCAATTAACAGTATGGCTACTATGAAAGCAATGGTAAAATTATAAATACATAACAAGACTGAGTAGATTAAAATTAGTAAATATATTTGATATATCAAGCAAAAGGAAATACGGTATATTGTTGAAACTGTACATGAATGAAGTTGTGGTCTCCTAAGGTCTCCTAACACACTTAGCCCTCAAGTACTGGTATATTATGTTAGCTTATACAGCACCCTCAAAAGAAAATGCAAAGCAAAGTACCAAGCTTAAGGTATACAGAATCTCTTGATACTGTTAGGAGGAGTTCACAGTGAGGGGACCACATGTGTTATGACAATAAATTATTTAGGGTGATAAGAACAAAAAACAGATTGTGAAGAGTTTCAGAAGGATCTCTCCAGACTAGAGATGTGAAGGCCCAGAAAATCCCAGAAAAATTCAGAAGCCCCCCCCCCCACATTTTTTCCTGAAACATTTTTGTTTGGAAAAAAATTGAAAAAAGGAAGAAAATCAATTAAGTCTAGTTCATGCTGCTGCAAATCTGTCGGATTCAAGATTCAAAGGTGATAGCACTGCTACTGCATTTGACTGGATTACAAAACAAGCATCACACTTAGGACTTGATGTTGTGAAAGTACTTTCAAATGTTGCAGAATATAGAACAACTTCAGGGATTTGGTCCAGGAATGCAGTCTGGAATTCTGCCAAACATATCCTTCCTGCAACATGGTGGCAAGGTTTTTGCACAACACAGCCTCTGACTCCTCTTGCTTCTCACCTTCTTCAGATTCCTCCATGTTCTGCAGCATGTGAAAGAATCTGGTCTATGTTTGGAAACACTCACACTAAATCAAGAAATAAACTGGCATATGAAAGGATAGACAGCTTGTTTCAATCCTTGAAATCACCAGCTTTTAGAAGTTCACGATAACTGATGATGACAAACATAATGAAGGAGAAGCAGAGACTGAAACTGATACTGATAACTGTAGCTCAGAAAATGAGTTAAATTATTAAACGTCATGCCTGTTCATTGAATTTTAGTCCCTCCCTCCTCCCTTCCATACACTCTTCCACCCCCCAATTCTTTTTATGGGAATGGATGTTTTATGTCTATTTGATGCTGTGAAGAGGAAATATACATAATTTTCTTTGTTATTAATGTTGATAGTTTCTTCCAGATTTTTTAAAATTATTTTTTTGCTTGCTCCACATAAACTAGCAAAACCAAAGTGGTTCCATTCAGTTCAGGAGATTGTTGTTCCATTTGTTACAAATAAAAATTTAAAAAATTAAATAAAATAAAAGTAAATTCTGTTTGTCAGAACTGTTTGAATATACTGCATTTTTAATATACCAATTGTGATAGTTGTATGCCAAATAAAATTGTACATAGTCATATTTTATGTTCCCAAGGGAACAGAGTGATTTTCAATCTGTAAAAACCTCCCCCGCCCCTTCATGGCTTCAAAATTTCCAGAAATTTTACACCTCTACTGCAGACTGAAGGAACAGGCATTAAAACAAAACAAAAATGAAAATTGAATATAAATAGGTGCAAAGGGATGCATATTGTGGGGGGGACACCTCAACTTCACATATACATTGATGGGATATGAACTAGCAGCAAGTGATCAAGGGATATTGGGGTCATGGCTGTACCTCAAAGCAGTATATGACAGCAGTAAAAAAAGGAGGAGATATCAAACGGCATAACTAGAGAAGGACTCAAAAATAAAACTGCCAATATCAAGCTGCCCTTATAAAAATCTTTGGTGCAACTACATCTGGAATCAGTATATTGTTCTGGTCGTTGTGCTTACGAAAGATATTGAAGAGAATTCAAAAAGTGCAGAAAAGGACAAGCAAAGGGGCCAAAGGACAGCAGCAAATGTCCTGTGAGGACAGGTAAGTAATATTTGAGACTGTTTAGCATAGGGAAAAGTCAAATAAAAGGAAATATGATAAAGACGTATAAAATTATGCATCTTTCATAATGCGAGAACCCACAGCCATCCACTGACACTGAAGAGTGGCAGATTTGGGACACAAAAGGAACTACAGGCATGCCTCAGTCAACCACACCTCTGACAAAGAAGCTTCTTTCTACAAAATCTTAATATGCCTGTCAGCCTCCCCTTTTCACTCCCATCCTCTGTCTAGCTGAAAGGTTTTAGCAGAATCAGTAATGGGAGAATGGTGAAGGAGGGCTGGAAAAACAGACTTTCGTGGCTGGATTGCAGCAGCATGTCTGCAGTAAACAACGCAATAAAGCTTGAGCTGGGAAATATGAGAATTTACTCTAGCCAATGCCAGCATAGCTGTGTGTGCCTGCCTATAGCAGGCAAGACAGACAGCAGTTGCCTCTGGAATCCCTTACTGAGTATGAATAAGCAGCAAAACATAGAAAAAAGTGGGAAACAGATAACCCCGCCTTACCCGCTCCCCCAACGTGTTAAAACGCATAGTTCTATTAACTTTAGGCACAAAAATGGAAATGACACAAGAAAAGTGAATTTCAACAGGCAGAAATGTAGGATACCACACTTGGGCAGTAAAAATGAAATGCACAGATATAGGATGGGTGCCACATGGCTTGATAGCAATACATGCGAAAGGGATCTAGCAGTCTATTCTGCTTTGGTCAGACCTCATCTGGAATACTGTGTCCAGTTCTGGGCACCAAAATTCCAGAAGGATATGGACAAGCTGGACTGTGTCCAGAGGAGGGAGACCAAAATGGTGAAAGGTCTGCAATCTATGCCCTATGAGGAGTGGCTTAGGGAGCTGGATATGTTTAGTCTGGAGAAGGGAAGGTTAAGAGATGACATGATAGCCATGTTTAAATATTTGAAGGGATGTCATAGAGGATGGAGCAGGCTTGTTTTCTCCTGCTCCAGAGACTAGCATATGGAGCAGTGGACTCAAACTACAGGAAAAGAGATTCCACCTAAACATCAGGAAGAACTTCCTGACAGGAAGAACTTCCTGACAGGAAGAACTTCCTGACAGGAAGAACTTCCTGACAGGAAGAACTTCCTGACAGGAAGAACTTCCTGACAGGAAGAACTTCCTGACAGGAAGAACTTCCTGACAGGAAGAACTTCCTGACAGGAAGAACTTCCTGACAGGAAGAACTTCCTGACAGGAAGAACTTCCTGACAGGAAGAACTTCCTGACAGGAAGAACTTCCTGACAGGAAGAACTTCCTGACAAGAAGAACTTCCTGACAGGAAGAACTGTTCAGCAGTGGAATGCGCTGCCTCAGAGTGTGGTGGAGTCTCCTTCTTTGGAGGTTTTTAAACAGAGGCTGGATGGCCATCTGTCAGGAATGCTTTGATTGGGTATTCCTGCCAGGCAGGGGGTTGGATTAGATGGCTCTTGTGGTCTCTTCCAACTCTATGATTCTATCAAAGCAAAAAATCATTGCTAGATGCATTTTGGAAAAAGTATTTACGTGGTCTCAGAAGATTCAAAATGTTTTTAATTCTGCAACCCTTACTTGACCTGTTTCCTCTCCCCCTCATATCACATATGCATATTCTTCGTTTTGGGTACAAAGTTTCCTGAAACATGTTGAATAGTGTTCTCGGGGTGGGGGGTTGTAGGAACCTATCCCTATTCTTTCCATGTTCTTTCTGCCTGTGTTACCAATTTTTTTGTTAAAAAAGTAATGGCCAGGAACACATCCACTTTGATAACTGAGGTATGCCTGTACACAGCTCATAGCTGAACTGTGAAATTCACTGCCACAAGATGTAGTGTAGTTCAGGAAGCTTTAAAAGGGGATTCAATAAATTATGGAGGTTAGACCCATTAGTGGCTACCAGAATGGCTGTATATCATCTCAATTATCTGCATATTTCTCACTGGGGAATGTGAGTTGAACGCTGCAGTGACAATCATGTGTAATTCTCCATGTGTTCAGTAGAGCTTACTCTCAAGTAAAAATCCACAGGACAGATTGTATTCAGCCTTAGTTATTCCTACCAGGGCTCAACTACAATAGTTGTCTTAATATTTCTTAATGTTTGATCATCTAGTACCCTTCTGATTGATAATCCTGAGGAGCCTCAATTAAATAAAGGTTTGGTGATCTAGTTTTCACTGATTTATTTCAGGGGGACTCAGTCCACCTACCCTAGTTTTGCAGGGAGGTCAAGCCCCCCTGTTCTGGAGTCAATGGTTATATTTGTGTGTGTTTCTGCCTACTTCTGGAAAGCACAGAACTTCAGAGCACCACCCAACCTACCGCTTGCCTACCTATAGGTTCACCACAGTCCTTTGTCTATTGGCTGAAGATTGTTAAATATATTTATTTTTAAAGTATTTTAATTGCTTTTCTGCCCATCAGGGCTCCAAGGCTGATAACCATTGCTTAAAAACAGACTGAAAACAAATTTAAAATCCCAATGTTTAAAATCCTGCTTTAAAAACAAAAAAAACACATGAGATAGAACAGGTTTTCCAACATCCCAGAAGCTCAACAAGGAGTCAATCTGACTTCCTTTGAGAAGGAGCTCCACCACTGAGGTGCTGCAACAGAGAAAACTCTCTCTAGGGGTGCTTGGGATTGCCGACTGTGCTTCTGCTGAAAACATCAAATTATGTATGGGCAGCTCATATGGGATGAGGTGGTCTTTCAGATAGCCTGGCTGTAAGGAAGTTAGAACTTTGTAGCACCAAACAAGGATCTTGAACTCAGCTTGGAAACCAATTGGAAGCCAGTGCAGTTGACGTAGGACACATGGGTACTCCCTTGTGGTGATGGGGGGAGGAGGTTGTCATGGAGGGCATGAAGTCCTGAACTGCTCCTGACAGAGAGGTCTCTGTGTGCATGTTGAAGTCCCCCAGCACAACTAGCCAAGGGGACTCCAACACCACTGCTGAGACCAACTCAGCCAGCTCAGAAAGGTAGATTGTTGAGCAGCAGGGTGGGTGGTACACCAGCAGAATCACTATTCTGTCCCTGCCACCCACCTTTGAATAGACACACTAAACCCAGCAGACTGTGGGACAGGGCACCTGACGAGGGAGAGGGAATCCCAGTAGACCACTGCAACTCCACCTCCCCGCCCCCCAGGCCTCGCCTGCTGTTCCACAGCAAACCCAGGTGGTCAAAGCTGAGAGAGAAGGACCCCCCTCCCCAGCTTCATCCAGCCAGGTCTCCATGATACAAGCCAGGTTGGCATGCTTGTCCAGGATATTTTAAGAAATGTTTGAATTGCTTTTCTGCTCACCAGGGCCCCAAGGCTGATAGCAATTGTTTAAAAACAGATGGAAACCAAATTTAAAATCCCAATGGTTAAAGTCCATCTTTAAAAACCAAAAGTTGTATGGGATCAGACAGGTTTTATCAACATCCCAGAAGCTCAGCAAGGAAGGAGTCAGTCTGACTTCCTTTGAGAAGGAGTTTGCAACTGAGGTGCTGCAACAGAGAAAACTCTATCTAGGGGCGTTTGGCCATGCCTACTGCTGAAAACATCAAATTATGGGCAGCTCATATGGGGTGAGGTGGTCTTTCAGATATCCTGGCCCCAAGGAATTTAGGACTTTGTAGGGCATCTTGAACTCAGCTTGGAAACCAATAGGAAGCCAGTGCAGTTGGTTCAGGACTGGTGATGTATGATCCATGAGTGCTACCTTGTGGTGCTGGCGGGGGAGGTTATATCAATGGATATTCTTCCATTGAACCATGAAAGGAGGACATGAAGCTTTCCAGATGTTGCTGGACTACCTTGCCAGCTTGGCTAATGATGAGGCATGATGGGAGCTGCAGGCCTATTGTTGTTGTTGTTGTTGTTGTTGATATACCAAATACAAAAATTAAAAAATATATAATTAAACTATCCAAACTGTACATTCTTTGTGTAAGTGTGGTTGTGTTTTGTACAACAGAACACTTTCTCTATTTAAGTGCCTCTTCCTTTGCCAAAGGCCAAAAGACTAGAGCTGCATTGTGTATTTTACAGTTTTATTGTCTAACTTAATCCCGACTCACCAAACATCTTGCGTGTACACTAATGAACTGACACTGGTTTGGGAATGAGCTAGGTCCCCTGCCTCATGTAAGCATGATGTTCCTCATCTTGATAACCATTGTAGGATTGAATTAACCTTGCAAATCCCATGCAGATTTACCTGGAATTTAGCTCAATTGATCCAAACTTTCCTCAGAACAAATAGAAATAGAAATGCAAAGTACGGCATGCATAATTATTTCCCTTACCATCTCTTCTCTGTTTTGGATCACCAGCAGTTTTGAATTGTTTAGTAAGCAATCATTTTGGCTCTCACTCCAGGATTTATCATCTTCTGATAGCCAGTAGCACATCTCCCTGTGGAGGCTCCAATGTACAGGGCAGAGTTTGCAAGTAGAATTCACTGAGAGAGTGACAGGAAGAATGAGAGGAAAAGGGAATGATTTGTCATTAAAATGTCTGAGCCTCCAGTCCTTTGATTCATATGGGAAAACTTTTTAAAAGTCAGCAAATGCCTGAAATTGACCAGCAGACATTGGATTTTATTCACTGCAGCCATAATTTCAATGAATGAAAGGCAGGAAAACAAGAAGCTCCACAGAGCCCTTTGGTAGGGTTGTCATATCACCCAGTGTGCTTAGTATTGCCCATTTGGGACTGCTCAAAGTAGGAAATTATTTGGGAGAACTCATAGACATTTGTATCCATGAAAACATAAACCTTAGAACTATCTTTTCTCTCAACCAGCCTCAGCTGGACTTTCTGCCAAGAGAATAACAGATAAATGGTCTTCCTCATTAAAAATAATGAGGAAGGGGAACTGCACAGCCATCCATAGCTGGTACCACAAATCCTGAGTAAGCAAACTCGTCTATAGAAGTTGAGTCCAAGGTTAACAGGTGCCGACACAGTTCATGCAAAGGAAACTGGATCAATTCGTTTGGCCAGCTGCATGCAGGGGTATCACTGGGAGGTGCAGGCCACACCACTTGACACCATAAGTGGGGTGACACCAGGGCAACCACCACCCTAGTGATGCAACTGGTGCAGAAGCCAGCCTGGCCAGCTCATGGAAGGCCCGGCAGCAGCTTCTACGTGGCTGAATCTGGCAGGAGTTTCATGGCTTGTGTTTTGATGATTTGCTTCCTCACCCCCCACCCGGGCATGGTCTCCCTGGGAAACCATTGAGAGCAATTGCCCAAGATGGGGCTGCCAGGGGTGAGGGGTGAGCAGATCATCAAAAAGCAAGCCAGGAGATAGCCATTCAGGAACTAGCCGTTCAAATACACAAATGTACATAATCTCTCCAACAGGGACTCAGTATATAAACCCCACACACCTCTACCCAACCATTCTCTGATGATGCCAGCCACAGATGCAGGCGAAACGTCAGGAATAAACTCTTCCAGAACATGGCCTCACAATCTGGAAAAAAAACCCATGGAAAACCCCTAAGCCAGGAAATTCCTGCTGGCTTGAGCTACAGTAGGATCTTTTAAAGCAGTGTCTCCTCACTCCTTATTTATTTATTTAGAGTATTTATACCCTGCTCTTCAGCCAACAAGCCAACAGAGCAGCTTACAAATTGTTAGCAACAGCACTTTCATTTCTATGCTGCTTTATAGTGCTAAGCACTCTCTAAGTGGTTTTACAATGTGTTAGCTAATTGCCCCAACGAGCTGGGTACTTATTTTACCAACCTGGGAAAGGATCAAAGACTGAGTTAACCTTGGAGCCCTTGGGACTGAACTCACAATGTTGTGACTGCAATATTGGTATTTTATCATTGCGCCACCAGGGGTCCCTTCTCCCCACCCCACCCAAGCAGGGCAAGCTGGCCTCTGCATGGCTGAAGCTGGGAGGAGTTTGCTGAGTTGCTTTAGATGATTACCCCTGTGTGTGCATGTGTGTGTGTGTGTGTGTGTGAGAGAGAGAGAGAGAGAGAGGTACGTGCATGTTTTTGCATCTGTGTGTATGTGAGAAAGGGAAGTGTATGTTTGTGTATCCCTGTAAGAGGGGGAAATGTGGTATGTGTGTGTTTTTGCACCTCTGTATGTAAAAGAAGGGTTTTGATTTGTGTGGGGGTGAGTGTGTGTTTGTTTGTGCATCTGTGTGTGAGAGAGAAAGGGAGGATATAGAGGGCCCGTCTACACGGTAAAAAAAAAGTATGCCGTTCAGAAGATCGCTCTTCCCTACACACGGCCGTTCTGATTCATATGTGTCATTCAGAAGGGGGGCTAGCAAATCCCCTATAAAGTACGTGGATTCAGTGTTCGGAAGGATTAGCGGATCTCGGCCTAAAATCTGTACAGCTGTCCGAATGGCTGATGGTCTGAACACCCCGTTCACACACATACGAACAGGCAGTGTAATCTGATTGGCTGGCCAAGTAGAGGGGGTGGGGCTAGCAAGGAGGGGAATTGGGAGTGGCCGCCATGTTGGATTCCTGGCTAAGCGAGAATCCGGTAAGTCGGTGAATTTTATATATATACTCATTTTACATTGTAAATTTTATTTACAATGTAAATAAAACATTTTATTTTACATTGTAAATAGGGAAAACTGAATGTCCACAAAGCAGGCACCTTTTTAAATTAAAAAAATAAAATCTGTGGGAGATTTAAAACCGCCGCTTGGATCACTCGCTCCAGCCAGCTGGGGAATGGGGGTCATACAGAATTTAGGGGGCTTAAAAATCGTGTAGGTGGATCATATGCATACGAACAACTGCCTATTCATATTTTTTACCCCCCAAACAGATTTTTTTCATTCATGTAGACGTACCCTAAGTCTTCCTCTGCAGAGCAATATTAAATATGCAATTAAATACATATCTACTCAGAACTAATTTTTATTGAGTTCAGTGGGGACTTACCCCCCAGATAAATTTCTGCTCTACAGTATTGTAACAAGTTTAACATCCTAAAAGTTCATTGGAATGTAACAAATTCTTTATGACATTCAGGTTTTCCCCCAACTATATGTAATTTAACAACTTTTATTCCAAATCCCTGCTGGTGCTGAAGATGTTGCACATGATTTTCCTTACTCCCAGTCCTATTTTTCCCCCAACAACAATCCTATGAAGTAGGTTAGACTGAGAGGCTTTGGTTATCTCAAGGTGACCAAGTGAGCTTTATCGGGAAGGGAAGATTTAAATCTGATATATTAATTTGTGTTGAGCAGACAGGTTGGGTGTGATCACAGACCATATGTAGTGACAATGAGCATGAGAGAAAGCTATCATTCTGAGCCAGGACTAGTTGATTTTTCATTAATGTATAACATTTATAATCATGTCATGCACAAGCACAATACTATATTTATTGATTTGTGTTTTTTCTTTCTTTCTCCCTAAACTCAGTTTCTAAATCCAGAGGTTTCTCTGCTAAATTTTTGTTGCTGTTAACTGCTGTCAACTTGACTTCGACCCATAGCAACCCTATGACTGAAAGACCTCCAAGTCACCCTATCATCAACAGTGCTGCTCAGGTCTTGCATGCTCAGGACAGCTTTGGCTTCCTTGATTGCATCTATCCATCTGGAATGCAGGTTTCCTCCTTTTATCCTGTTACCCTAAATGCTCACGGGTCTTAAGGACCCTCAAAATATCAATATTAATTTGGGGAATTAATATACTCAGCTTGGCAATGAGAGAGGGAGAGACACATAGAAGGATCTTTTAACCTATGTTTCCTGGTACTAAGGAGGAGACCTTAAGCTATATAGTACAATAAATTGGTCTTTATTTGAGAAAATAATAACAATAACATCCACACACACACTCAGGATTCCAGCATTCATGCAAGGCTAGTGAATCAAGTAGGAAGAATAGAGGAGGGAGTTTTTGGGTGATACTGTACCGATCTGAGGAGATGAGGTAATGAAAGAAATCAGTACAGGGTGGGGGTCTTGATCAGGAAGGGGATCCATGAGCACTTGAGTGTAGTTTTGGAACGGTTTTTATCATCAATATTTGCCTTTCAGGGAAGGGATTTAGCGTGAAAAAACAATGCTTCTCGGAGTTGCTCAGGGTGATACAACAGACACTCTGGATATGTTAATGGTTTTTAATATGTGGATACTTTGCAATTGAACAGAGGAAGCAACCTTCATTTGTGGAAGGGTGAATGTATGAGGATCCTTTGCAGGTTTGAGTATCTCACCTTTGGCAAATTACTTTTCAAATTTACATTTCTTTGGAACTTGGGCAGCCCCTCCTTAAGTGCATTCCTGGCTGAGCAGCGTTTATCTTTGGTACTCCTGCTTGTGGAATGTTCCAGTTTTAATGGCCACAGTATGGGGAAGGCCACATTTGACCTAATTGTTAAATATTGCCAATTTATTATTGATTTAGGGCTGGGGATGTCAGGGTAGGTAACAACATGGTGGGAGAAAAGAGTGCAATAATTAATGTGCTTAATATGCATGCTTATAATGTAAATCAGAGTAATTTGCATGATAAGAATGTTTGTAAATCTGAGGAAGTAGAATAAGGCAATCCTACCCTTTGGAAGAACATCGGTATCCTTCAGCTGGTAGATCATAACAGTGTAGTTAATTCCCCCCTTTAAATGGCCAATAGCCTCTGGTGCTCTTGACTATTTTGCCATGTTTTGTTGTTGCACAACAGGTGTGGGCAAAGGGTTAGAGGTTCACATTGCCTTTTCATGGGACACTAGAGAGAAACTCCCATCGTCATGACCTCTGATACTGACTGCATCACCATATTTTGAGTTGTTTTCAGCCCTATCATTTTTTTTTATCTTGTACAAACCTTTTTTTCCTCCAAGGCAGGAAGTGACCACTTTTCTTGGGGCTCATTAACTTTTGTGGAAAAGTTTATACAGCCCTTTCTCAAAGGTTACAGGAGGTCTCAGAATGCTTCAAAACATGTCAAACTGGCCAATCGCACCACCCAGATGCTCTTGGTCATTTAGGTGCAAAAAGAAATCCCCGCAATCTTGAGAGGGGGAATTTGGAGACCCTTAGGGAGACTCCAAAAATGGCTGTGGGAGGGGCATACAACTTTCAAGTCATACTTTGCCCAGCCCTGCTGTACCAAATAGGAGAGACTGCCATTTTTTGGTTGCAGGCATTTTGAATGTCTTATCCCTTACTGCTGCACTTCTGATTATGCTAATATGTGGATTCTAAACAAGGGGAGAAATTTCTTAAAACAAAACATACCCAACTATTTTACTATAATTTCATCTGGAAAATCAGTTGCTCCTTTACTAAGAGACTAATAATCCAGTCATACATTTGTCTAATCAGAAGAGAGCTTTGAATTTAATGGCATGTATGCAAAAGCACGCATGCTGGAGAACCATTCAGCAGAATAAATTAACACAATAAAGTAAGTGTGTGTGTATATGGACATTACAGTTGTCCCTCCACATTCGCGAACTTGACATTCGCGGTTTCGATTATTCGCGGTTTTGGGAGGGCCCCCCCCGGGCCCCCCCAAAACCGCGACACGGGGCCTCCAGAGGCCCCGTGAAATACCTGGGGAGGGGTGGGGAGGCCTTCGCGGGACGCCTGGAGGCCCTCCGGAGGCCCCGCGAAGGCCTGGGGAGGGTGGGAGGGAGGGCCGGTGAGGCCTCCGCGGGGCCTAGGAAGGCCCCGCGAAGGCCTGGGGAGGGTGGGAGGGAGGGCCGGTGAGGCCTCCGCGGGGCCTAGGAAGGCCCCGCGAAGGCCCGGGGAGGGTGGGAGGGAGGCCCGGGGAGGGTGGGAGGGAGAGCCGGTGAGGCCTCCGCGGGGCCTAGGAAGGCCCCGCGAAGGCCCGGGGAGGGTGGGAGGGAGAGCCGGTGAGGCCTCCGCGGGGCCTAGGAAGGCCCCGCGAAGGCCCGGGGAGGGTGGGAGGGAGGCCCGGTGAGGCCTCCGCGGGGCCTAGGAAGGCCCCGCGAAGGCCCGGGGAGGGTGGGAGGGAGGGCCGGTGAGGCCTCCGCGGGGCCTAGGAAGGCCCCGCGAAGGCCTGGGGAGGGTGGGAGGGAGGGCCGGTGAGGCCTCCGCGGGGCCTAGGAAGGCCCCGCGAAGGCCCGGGGAGGGTGGGAGGGAGGCCCGGGGAGGGTGGGAGGGAGAGCCGGTGAGGCCTCTGCGGGGCCTAGGAAGGCCCCGCGAAGGCCCGGGGAGGGTGGGAGGGAGAGCCGGTGAGGCCTCCGCGGGGCCTAGGAAGGCCCCGCGAAGGCCCGGGGAGGGTGGGAGGGAGGCCCGGTGAGGCCTCCGCGGGGCCTAGGAAGGCCCCGCGAAGGCCCGGGGAGGGTGGGAGGGAGGCCCGGTGAGGCCTCCGCGGGGCCTAAGAAGGCCCCGCGAAGGCCTGGGGAGGGTGGGAGGGAGGCCCGGGGAGGGTGGGAGGGAGGCCCGGGGAGGCCTCCGCGGGGCCTAAGAAGGCCCCGCGAAGGCCTGGGGAGGGTGGGAGGGAGGCCCGGGGAGGCCTCCGCGGGGCCTAGGAAGGCCCCGCGAAGGCCCGGGGAGGGTGGGAGGGAGGCCCGGGGAGGCCTCCGCAGGGCCTAAGAAGGCCCCGCGAAGGCCTGGGGAGGGTGGGAGGGAGGGCCGGTGAGGCCTCCGCGGGGCCTAGGAAGGCCCCGCGAAGGCCTGGGGAGGGTGGGAGGGAGGGCCGGTGAGGCCTCCGCGGGGCCTAAGAAGGCCCCGCGAAGGCCTGGGGAGGGTGGGAGGGAGAGCCGGTGAGGCCTCTGCGGGGCCTAGGAAGGCCCCGCGAAGGCCCGGGGAGGGTGGGAGGGAGGCCCGGGGAGGGTGGGAGGGAGGGTCGGTGAGGCCTCCGCGGGGCCTAAGAAGGCCCCGCGAAGGCCCGGGGAGGGTGGGAGGGAGGGCCGGTGAGGCCTCCGCGGGGCCTAGGAAGGCCCCGCGAAGGCCCGGGGAGGGTAGGAGGGAGGGCCGGTGAGGCCTCCGCGGGGCCTAGGAAGGCCCCGCGAAGGCCCGGGGAGGGTGGGAGGGAGGGCCGGTGAGGCCTCCGCGGGGCCTAGGAAGGCCCCGCGAAGGCCTGGGGAGGGAGGGAGGGAGGCCCGGTGAGGCCTCCGCGGGGCCTAGGAAGGCCCCGCGAAGGCCTGGGGAGGGTGGGAGGGAGGCCCGGGGAGGGTGGGAGGGAGGCCCGGGGAGGGTGGGAGGGAGGCCCGGGGAGGCCTCCGCGGGGCCTAAGAAGGCCCCGCGAAGGCCTGGGGAGGGTGGGAGGGAGGCCCGGGGAGGCCTCCGCGGGGCCTAGGAAGGCCCCGCGAAGGCCTGGGGAGGGTGGGAGGGAGGCCCGGTGAGGCCTCCGCGGGGCCTAAGAAGGCCCCGCGAAGGCCCGGGAAGGGTGGGAGGGAGGCCCGGGGAGGCCTCCGCGGGGCCTAGGAAGGCCCCGCGAAGGCCCGGGGAGGGTGGGAGGGAGGCCCGGGGAGGGTGGGAGGGAGAGCCGGTGAGGCCTCCGCGGGGCCTAGGAAGGCCTCGCGAAGGCCCGGGGAGGGTGGGAGGGAGGCCCGGTGAGGCCTCCGCAGGGCCTAGGAAGGCCCCGCGAAGGCCTGGGGAGGGTGGGAGGGAGGGCCGGGGAGGGTGGGAGGGAGGCCCGGGGAGGGTGGGAGGGAGGCCCGGGGAGGCCTCCGCGGGGCCTAAGAAGGCCCCGCGAAGGCCTGGGGAGGGTGGGAGGGAGGCCCGGGGAGGCCTCCGCGGGGCCTAGGAAGGCCCCGCGAAGGCCTGGGGAGGGTGGGAGGGAGGCCCGGTGAGGCCTCCGCGGGGCCTAAGAAGGCCCCGCGAAGGCCCGGGAAGGGTGGGAGGGAGGCCCGGTGAGGCCTCCGCGGGGCCTAGGAAGGCCCCGCGAAGGCCCGGGGAGGGTGGGAGGGAGGCCCGGGGAGGGTGGGAGGGAGAGCCGGTGAGGCCTCCGCGGGGCCTAGGAAGGCCCCGCGAAGGCCCGGGGAGGTTGTGGGAGGGAGAGCCGGTGAGGCCTCCGCGGGGCCTAGGAAGGCCTCGCGAAGGCCCGGGGAGGGTGGGAGGGAGGCCCGGTGAGGCCTCCGCAGGGCCTAGGAAGGCCCCGCGAAGGCCTGGGGAGGGTGGGAGGGAGGGCCGGTGAGGCCTCCGCGGGGCCTAGGAAGGCCCCGCGAGGACCCGGGGAGGGTGGGAGGGAGGGCCGGTGAGGTCTCCGCGGGGCCTAGGAAGGCCCCGCGAAGGCCTGGGGAGGGAGGGGGAGGGGTGTAGTTATTCGCGGATTTTTCACATTCGCGGGGGTCCGCGGAACGGAACCCCCGCGAATGTGAAGGGACGACTGTACATGAAACTATTTCTCCTTGAATTATTGGCTCAGTTTCAGAAGATTTTGGTTGAATCACTGTTTTCAGGGCTTAACTACAATTCCCACAGACAATGGCCATACCAATTGGTGTATTCTAGGAGTTTTACTCCAAAAGAGCAACTCTTCTGCGTTCTGCCTTTTCCTTACCAGCTTTATACCTTGTATGTTGAGATTTAGTAATGGGATTTCAAGCTGTGCAGAATTTCCTTTCCGAAAAAGAACTAAGGACTAGGGAGCCCTGGTGGCGCAGTGGTTAAAAGCCAGTACTGCAAGCCACAATGTTATGAGTTTGATCCCAGAGGGCTCCAAGGTTGACTCAGCCTTCCATCCTTCCCTAGGTCAGTAAAATGACTATCCAGCTTGTTGGGGGCAATTAGCTAAAAATAATAATAATTGTAAACTGCTTAAGGACAGCTTTGGCACTGATAAGCGGTATATAAGTATCAATGCTATTGCTATTTATCAGATGTGGCAAATATGGCATCATATGGACACCTAATGCGAAAGGGCACGCATAGCAGGTGATGGCATCCTTTCGCGATCATATCATGTCCAAAAGTTGTCCTATTTTATTGATGGGCCAAGCTGCTAATAGACCTCTCATGGTGCTTTTTTGCAGGCATTGCTGGTTGATGGGCTATTAACTGCTAGAAATCACCCTGTCCCTGGGTGGAATTCCTTTGTAAGTGTTGAGTTTTTATGCTCTTGTTTTTCAAATCTGGGAGCCAGATTTTGTTTACTTTTAGGGTTTCTTCTTTCCTGTTGAAGCTACCCATTCAATTACACAAATTTATATACACTCCCCAACAGCATATAAACTCCATACAGACTCCTACTCAACCATTCTCTGAAGATGCCAGCCACAGATGCAGGCAAAATGTCAGAAAGAAACTTTTCCAGAACATGGCCTCACAGCCTGGAATGAACCTAAGGAAAATCTATTATTTTAATCTGACTTATTGTACATTGCTATGGGAATCTTTGATGGTGCAAAACAATTTACAAATACTTTTAACAGGTAACAATAAATGTAGCACGGAGCAGCTCTAAGAGATAGCTGATGTATTTTTGTTGTCAGTCACTGTTTGCAAGAAGACAGCAGAATCAAACTATTATATGTCAGATTTACCTGAGGATCTGCTTTGGCTTTGATTGCAGAGTCTGCTTTTTAGAAAAGACTGGAAATCAGCTAAAGAGCTATTGTCTTTCAATGGGCATGAACCAGTAGATCTGCTAACTTCAGTCCCAAGTTTTACTTTCTCCAGTTGCAAAGCTTCCAAAAACAAGCAAACAAAAAAGAAAACCCAACAGATTATAAAAATATGGTGGCAAAGGTCAAGTATGTAGATACCACAGAATGAACAAAAATGTGAAAGATGTTAATAAATAGGTGGAAAAAACCTGTCTGCAAAAGAGGACAGAACTCCTACATCCTTAAATACTGTTTAAAGGTGGGAATATTAACCAGTACAGTTTGATATGCATGGATGAGAGATGCTGCAGTACCCAAAATTTTGTCTTGAGTCCTGGTTTTGAATCCTATTGGTATTTCCAATTAGAATGAATGCATTGAATCACTGGGACACAACACACACACACTAGCCATACCCGGCATAACATACTCTGTTATCTATCTATCTATCTGTCTATCTATCTATCTATCTATCTATCTGAAATGCTTCGATATGTTTCCATTCCCACTATGCTGACTGGCCGCTTAGGAATCATGTCAAGAGTATGATCATTTGATGCATTAATCTCTCTCTCTCTCTCTCTCTCTCTGGCTTTTCTTCACAAACGAAGATTCAGGAAGGACTCATCCCGCGCTTTCTGAAAGTGCGCTGATGACTGAAAAGGCCAATCTGAGACAGACAAGTCCGGTTGCAGAAAGCACAGCAGAAGGTCTCCATGGGGTCGTTTACACCGGCAAATATTCCCCTAAATATACCGCTAAGATAGCTCATAGTGCCCACGGATCGCAGCACAGCATCGCCTCATTCAGAAGGGGGGAAGGTAAAACACCCAAATATAGCGTGGCAGGGCATGTCGCTATTTTTGCAGGAATATTTGCAATGTAGTGCTTTATTGGCAGTGTAAACTAGCATTCCGCTAAGGGTTGAAGTACAGCTGCATTGTGATTGGTTGATGATGCAGGGGTGGGCTTAAAAGAGGGGCAGGGAGGAGGCAAAGACAGTAGCCATTAGAGAAGAAACTTGCAAAAATCCTGTGTGCTATTTTGCGAGCCAGTTTGAAAAAAAAAAAAAAGGATTCCCAACTTCTTTCATTCCTGGAGCATTCCTTCTAATCCTCTGCTGTTTTGAAAGTATGTAAAGGTTTGTCACTTTTATCCTGTGCACGGGGGAGGGAGAGAAACCATTTCACAAAGGGCTGTAGCAAGCTGAACTGCTATTTTCCCTCTCTCTCTCTCTCTGCTTGGGGGAAGGAGGGAGGGGGAAATAGGATCCACGGCATGGTCTTTTAGCAGAGAGATTACTCTCCTTCTGCTTTATGGAGTGAGTTCATTTACAGGCAGATTTACAGAGACACACAGAGCCATACCCCACATACTTATTCAAGTTTGAACTGCAAAGCGACATAATTAGAAAAAAAACCTGACTGGCACAGCTGTGGAAAATAATTAAACTGCAAGTTGCCGCAATAAATCTGCTGTGTAAACCGGCCCCATGAGTGATGTTTCCAGGTTGTGATTCTTTCTGCATTGTCGTTTCTCTTCAAGACTTGTTTGGCGTGAGTTCTCAAATAAGGCTGCAGCATTGTGGATTGTGCGTCTCCATACCTCCCGATGTGAGGCCAGGGCGGACCATTGTTTGTGATCAATTTGGCCAAGCCTGAGATGTTGCTTCAGGGAGTCCTTGTATTGCTTTTTTGGAGTGCCCCTCTTACACTTACCCATGGCGAGTTCACAGTAGAGTACTATTTTTGGGAGGCAATGGTCCAGCATATGTTATGCCAGATACAGCTAGTATCATACTGAGAGACCCTCCATAGCTGTCATGCAACCGCACATACACACACAGAGAGGCAATGCTACACACAGACACACACACACACCATGTGCGGCAGAATGCAAGAATCCCCCCCCCGACACCACCATAAAACCACACGTACACACACACACCATGCACGCCAGGATGTGAGGGCCCCTCCGCTGCTGCCATGCAACCGCATGTATACACACACAATACTACACACACACACACATACCATGCTACACACATACAGACCATGTGCATCAGGATGCAAGATCCCCGCCGTTACTGCCATGCAACTGCGTGTACACACACACACACAATGCTACACACACACCATGTGTACCAGGACATGAGAACCTCTCCACCACCGCCATGCAACTGTGCATACGCACACACAGACACACTACACTATACACACACCATGCTACACACACACCACGCTACACAGACACACACAGACACCATGCTCGCCAGGATGCAAGAGCCCCTCCGCCACCGCCATGCAACTGTTTCTGCATGCACACACACCATGCTACACACACACAGCATATATGCCAGGATGCAAGAGCCACACCACTGCTGCCATGCAACCGCACATACATACACACACCACTCAATACACACACACGCCCCCCCCCACACACTATGTGCACCAGGACGTGAGGCCCACTCTGCCGCTGCCAAGCAACTATGCATACACATACACACCACGCTACACACACACCATGCTACACACAGACACGCCCCACACTCACCCCTCCACCACCACCATGCAACTGTGCCACACCACTGCCGCCATACAACCACACCTGTATACACCACACCATACACACACACATGCCACACTACACACACACAAATACCATGAGCGCCAGGATGTGAGGGCCACTCTGCCACTACCATGCAGCTGCACATACACACACACACACCATGCTACACACACACATCACACCACACCACGTGCTCAAGGACGTGAGAGCCCCTCTTCCACTGCCATTCAACCATGTGTACACACAAGCACCATGCTACACACACATGTACCACACTACATACACATGCACCACGCTACACACACACCATGCGTGCCACAACGTGAGAGCCCCTCTGCTGCTGCCATGCAACCGCACGTAAGCACACACACCATGCTACACACACACACCATGCATGCTAGGATGTGAGAGCCACTCTGCCGCCACCATGCAACTGTGCATACACACAAACCATGCCACACACACACACACACCATGCTACACACACACAAACCATGTGCACCAGGACATAAAGGCCCCTCCACCACTGCCATGCAACCGCATGTACACACATACCATGTTACACACACATACACTATGATACACACACACACACCACGCATGCCAGGATGCAAGAGCCCATCTGCTGCCACCATGCAACTGCATGTACACACACACCATGCTACATACACAC
Organism: Gambelia wislizenii; assembly: GCA_030847615.1. NCBI lineage: Eukaryota > Metazoa > Chordata > Lepidosauria > Squamata > Crotaphytidae > Gambelia > Gambelia wislizenii. The sequence goes on from JAUMIR010000002.1 coordinate 43,325,079, forward strand.
CATGTTCGCTAGGACGTGAGAGCCACTGTGTCGCCACCATGCAACCACACGTACACACACACACACACCCCATGCTACACACACATACCATGTGTGTCAGGATGCAAGAGCCCCTTCGCTGCTGTCCTGCAACCTTTCAAATCATCTATACGTATATATGCGTGTTGTCTTACCATTCAGGAATTGATGGGTCTGCTCTAGTGGAAACTACCAACAGGATTAGGCCTGGGCTTCTTTTGGGTAGGTTGCCTCGAAATGAGGGCTGGAATTCAGTATGGGACTTAAGTCTACGTAAGTGGATTTGTGTGCTATTATTATTATTAACACACACAATCCGCCCATTAATGGGTATATAGGTCTGTCCACAGGCACCTCACTCCATGTATCTGATGAAGTAAATTCAGTCTATGAAAGTTTACACTGGAAACGTCTTTCTCTGATTTAGTCTCAAAAGAGCTACAAGATCCCTTTGCATACTGATCCAGACTAACATGGCTGTCTCTTTGAATACTACCACCTAAGTGGACTTATGTCTGCAAAGAAGAGAACTGAGCAGTTTCAAAACATCCATATTCAGTAAGAGGCTGCTGTGATATTACTACATGGGAGAATCAGTGAAGTGACCATTGTGCATTAGGCACTGATGCTCATGGAGTACTCTTGATGTGCATCAGGACACCAGCTAGGGAGTGCTGATACACACCCATAGAGTGCAGCACACATCAAGGCATTCTTGCCAGAACCCTGATATGGAACTTCGCAATTCACTAGGAGGCTTCCTTGCACCTCTGCTATGCACATGTCTCTCTGGCTTTTCTTCGCAAACGACGATTCAGGAAGGACTCATCCTGAGCTTTCTGCAAGCACGCTGATGACTGAAAAGGCCAATCCGAGATAAACAAGCCCGGTTGCAGAAAGCACAGCAGAAGGTCTCCTTGGGTGATGTTTCTGGGTTGTAATTCTTTCTGCGTTGTCATTTCTCTTCAAGATTTGTTCAGCGTGAGTTCTCAAATAAGGCTGCAGCATTGTGGATAGTGCATCTCCATGCCTCCCGATGTGAGGCCAGGGTGGACCATTGTTGGTGATCAATTTGGCCGAGCCTGAGATGTTGTTTCAGGGAGTCCTTGTATCATTGTTTTGGAGCACCCCTCTTATGCTGACCCGTGGCGAGTTCACTGTAGAGTACTATTTTTGGGAGGTGATGGTCCTCCATCCTAGAAATGTGCCCTACCCAGTGCAGCTGTGTAAAGTTATACAACAATATAGTTTGCAGCTGAGGTTTATAGTATTTGCACTTGAATATAAGATTTTTTAAAAAATAAATCTATTTCAAAGGGTATCTATTGTTACACTCACCCTAATATTCCAAGTACTTAGAAATTCCAGAGGCACTTCTGAACTAGGTTTAGTTTCCTTTGGAAGGTCACTGAAGGCTCCTAGTGTTTGTAATTATTTGAATTGATTAGCAAACTAGCTAAAATGTACCCAATGTTGTCTTGGTCTGTAACCTAATGCCCCCAAAGGAGCCATCCTTCTAGGAAAATCCATGTTTGAAGTTTCTTAAAACTGACCCCTACATACTGGGTGATAGCCAAAAACATTATGTCAGATTTTGAGGCATCAAATATGCTATCCCAATGATTTTGACAGGCCCTCCTTTTAGTTCTAGGCAGTCCTCCTCCTTTGGAATTTTGGTTCAAAAGTAGCCATTGGAAATTAGGTGACAGCAAAAAACAATTGCAGATTTTGAGATGTTTATCAGGATTCCCAATGAGTTTTGGCAACCCCCCTTTATTAGTAGTGTGAAAGGAATGAACAGGGAAAGCTCTTATTTCCAGTCCACAACTGATCAGCGATAAGAGCCTTATCCTGCAAGTAGTGATAATGTATCCCCCCCCCACTTTAATGCACAGTGCAGGGAAGTTCTAATATCTGGTAATCTACTGATGAGAGATAAGTGCTTCTCCTCCCACTTAGAGATAGGGAAAGGGGTGTACAGAAGAAGCTGGCAGACTTTTGTTTGTTTGTTTGTTTAATGGAGTGACTCCTTTTTTTGTCCCCAATATTTCTTTAAAAAAAATATTTTTATTAATTTTAAAATTATATATTATAATATCCAATCAATACTTATTTAGTATAACACATAATATTGCCATAAACATCACAATTTTCTATTAACTAATTTCAAAAGTTAACATAGATTCTTTACTATGATTCTTTTCAAGAATATTAATTCCCCTACACACACACCCCACCTCAGTGCTCCCCTTCCTCGGAGCCATTATCCCTTACCTAATCTTTCCAGAATATCATTTCTTCTCATGGAGGTAACTTTCCATCTTTTGTCTGTAATACGTTTTTAACAAATACTTTCCAAATTTTATCAAAATCACTTTCTTTCCAACTTCCTCTTCTTACTTTAATTCTACAGGTTAACTTCCTCTCCATTGACGCCCCCTTGTCGTGGGAGAGAGGCTTGCGTACCCTAATGATGTTTTGAGCTATGCTGGCAGTGGCATAATAGCCACTGGTAGGGTCTCCCATGCCAGACAGGTCAAAACCGAAGGGTCTGACAAAGAGCGTCAAAGGGCAGGATGGGCTCTCTAGCCTTGTGGCAACCGTCCTAGGAGAAGGAAAACTCCAATCCCAAACCCGGGCAGATGGTGCTCGTCCAACCCTGTAAGGTCAACCATCTAAGAGAAGGAAACTCTAATCAAACCTACGGCCCGAGGACCTCACTGCCACGTCCATGCTTGCAAGGCCACGGCAGATGAATCTCTGGTTTAAAGGGTGAGGCCAGTTCTGTGCACGCTGCGCTCCACCAGAAAAATCCATTGCACAGGCTCGAAGGACAAATCCATTTCCAAAAAAGCCCTGTAGCGACTGGCGAGGGACGAATCCGGCAGGTGTAAAGATGCACTGGAAGCCGCAGCCCCAACCCTGCATGCAGGCGGTTCAGGACATTGGTCGCTCAAGCCTGACCCGGGAGATGACAGTCTTGTTCGGCAGCATTCTGAACGACCAAGCAGCCTTTTTTAAGGAGAGCACTGCTTGCTCCATATGGAGAGGGGCCTAGAAAAAGTGGCCTAAAGAAAGCTCATCCCCAACTACCTGGTTGGCTAGCCGCGGCCAACGGGAATCTTCTGATGCGGTCAAACCAAGGCAAAGAAACAAAGGCACACACCGGCCTCCAAAGGTGTAAATAAACTGACACTTGCATGCTGGAACATCAGAACCATGCAAGACTCTGAAGATAGTGGACGGCCTGAGCGTCGTTCTGCCCTAATAGCCCTTGAACTATCACGGCTTAATATTGACATCGCTGCTCTTAGTGAAGTTCGCTTCCATGAGGAAGGCAGCCTTAAAGAACATGGCGCCGGCTACACACTTTACTGGTCTGACAAACCCAAAACCGAAAAACATCTGTCAGGAGTAGGCTTTATGATTAAAAACTCCATTGCCTCCAAACTCGAAACCTTGCCAACAGGACACTCTGATCGCATTATTTCCTTACGCCTCCCACATGTTGTTCTCTTTAGTATATATGCCCCAACTATGCAAGCCGACCCTGTAGAGAAAGACAAATTCTACACAGACCTACGCCAACTCATACAAAAAGTCCCTGTAGAAGATAAAATTATTATCCTTGGTGACTTCAATGCCAGAGTAGGAAAGAACTCCGAAGCCTGGAAAGGTGTCTTAGGCAAGCATGGTGTTGGAAATTGCAATGATAACGGACGCCTCCTGCTAGAGTTCTGTGCAGAACAACAGCTGACTATTACAAACACAATCTTTCAGCAGAAAGATAGCTTGAAGACAACCTGGATGCATCCCCGATCCAAACATTGGCACCTCATTGACTACGTTCTAGTCCGTCAGAGAGACATTCGTGATGTCCGTCATACACGAGTGATGCCCAGTGCAGAATGCCAAACAGATCATCGCCTTGTCAGATGTAAACTAAATCTTCATCTTAAGTTCAAACCTAAGAGGGGTGGCATCTTAAAGAAGAGGCTCCAAGTCAACAATCTTCAACAAGCTACCATGAGAGACAACTTCCAGGCAAATCTACAAACGAAACTTGAAGACCATCCTACAGATCCTTCTCCTACAGTGCTTTGGCAACATATCAAAAACAGTATCCTCCAGTCTGCAGAAGAATCCCTTGGCTTCTCCCACAAGAAAAATCAAGACTGGTTTGATGAAAACAACCAAGAGATCCAGGAGCTGTTGGCAAGGAAGAGAGCTGCTCACCAGGCATACCTTGCCCAGCCAACCTGTCATGTAAGAAAAGCAGCTTTCCGCCTCACATGTAGCAAACTACAACAAAAACTCCGAGACATGCAGAACAAGTGGTGGATCAATATAGCAGAAAAGACACAACGCTGTGCAGATCTGGGTGATCATAGCGGATTTTATGAAGCTCTTAAAGCAGTGTTTGGACCTACTTATAGGTCCAGAGCTCCTTATACAGTACAGATGGTCAAACATTAATTACTGATAAAGCCTCCATCCTGAATCGTTGGGCTGAACATTTTCAAAGTCTCTTTAGCGCCAACCGAGTAGTCCAAGCCTCAGCTATCCAATATATGATACAAAAACCAATGAAAAATGAATTGGACATAGCTCCCACTTTGGAAGAGACCCTTAAGGCCATACAGCAGATGAAAAACGGCAAGGCAGCTGGGATTGATGGAATCCCACCTGAAGTTTGGAAACACGGAGGTCATGCACTCCACGAAAAATTCCACGAATTCCTTGTGAATTGCTGGGAAAAAGGGGAACTGCCATCAGACCTCCGAGATGCAGTCATCATCACCCTGTACAAGAAAAAAGGAGCAAAATCCGATTGCTCAAACTATCGAGGCATAACACTGCTCTCTATTGCTGGAAAAATCCTTGCAAGGATACTCCTGAACAGGTTAGTTCCTGCTATTGCAGAAGAACTTCTCCCTGAAAGCCAATGTGGCTTCAGAGCCAATAGGAGCACTACAGACATGGTATTTGCCCTTAGGCAACTGCAAGAAAAATGTAGGGAGCAGAACAAGGGTCTCTATGTAACATTTGTCGACCTCACCAAAGCCTTTGACACTGTAAGTAGAAAAGGTCTGTGGCAGATCCTGGAAAGACTAGGATGTCCCCCCAAATTCCTTAAAATGATTATCTTGCTACACGAGGGACAGCGTGGTCAAGTCAGATATGGCGATGCTCTTTCAGAGCCCTTTCTAATAACTAATGGAGTGAAGCAAGGTTGTGTTCTTGCACCAACTTTATTTACAATCTTCTTTAGCACGATGCTCCAAAGGGCTATGGCAGAGCTTGAAGAAGACAACGGCATCTATATACGCTACCGTACTGATGGTAGCTTGTTTAACTTGAGCCGTCTGAGGGCTCACACTAAGACTCTAAACTATCTAGTCCGTGAGCTGCTCTTCGCCGATGATGCTGCCCTTGTTGCCCACACAGAAGCAGCTCTGCAGCGCCTAACATCCTGCTTTGCAACAGCTGCAGAGCTGTTTGGGCTAGAAGTCAACCTGAAGAAAACAGAAGTTCTTTACCAGCCTGCACCACAGGACGAACACCACCATCCCCACATTGCCGTCGGCAAATCAGTGCTCAAGTCCGTTCAGCAGTTCACCTACCTGGGAAGCATCATCTCCTCAGATGCCAAGATTGACAAAGAGATCGATCACAGATTAGCAAAGGCATATAGTGCATTTGGAAGACTTCACAAAAGAGTCTGGAGCAATAAACACCTGAGGCAAAGCACAAAAATCAGTGTGTATAGAGCCATCGTACTGTCTATCCTCCTTTATGGATCTGAAACATGGGTCACCTATCGCCACCACCTACGACTCCTCGAGCGCTTTCATCAGCGCTGTCTACGCACAATCCTAAATATACACTGGACTGACTTTGTGACGAATGTTGCTGTCCTTGAGCAAGCAGGGATCACCAGCATTGAGGCCATGATATTGAGAACACAGCTGCTCTGGGCAGGGCACGTTTCTAGGATGGAGGACCATCGCCTCCCAAAAATACTACTCTACGGTGAACTCACCATGGGTCAGCGTAAGAGGGGCGCTCCAAAAAAGCGATACAAAGACTCCCTGAAACAACATCTCAGGCTTGGCCAAATTGATCACCAACAGTGGTCCGCCCTGGCCTCACATCGGGAGGCATGGAGACGCACTATCCACAATGCTGCAGCCTTATTTGAGAACTCACGACGAACAAGTCTTGAAGAGAAACGACAACGCAGAAAGAATCACAACCCAAAAACATCACCCAAGGAGACCTTCTGCTGTGCTTTTTGCAACCGGACTTGTTTATCTCGGATTGGCCTTTTTAGTCATCAGCGCGCTTGCAGAAAGCGCGGGATGAGTCCTTCCTGAATCTTCGTTTGCGAAGAAAAGCCAGCCACAGGTTAACTTATCATTTATTGCCATTTTCCAAACTTCTTTATACCACTCCTCCACTTGTACATTTATTTGCATTTTCCAATGTCTTGCTATAATTAATCTTGCTGCTGTTAGTAAATTTGTTATTAAATCCTTTTCTGCTTGGTTCCCATTCTCTCCATTATAAATTGACATCAGTGCTATACTCGGTTTCCTTTCTATATTTCTATTCAGAATATTCTCTATTTCTATAAAAACCATTTCCCAAAACTGCTGTACAAATTTACAGTTCCACCACATATGCATATATGTACCTATTTCTTGACAGCCCCTCCAACAATATTTAGAGTTATTCTTGTCTATATTATGCAATCTTACTAGTGTCAAATACAATCTCCATATTATTTTATAGTAATTTTCTTTTATCTGTATTGACATATTTTTTAGTTGTCTTTGTTTCCAAATCTTATCCCATTCATGATCTCTAATTTTTTGTTTCAAATCTTCCTCCCATATTCTCCTTAAATATTCCCCTTTATCTTTTTTATCCTTATTTTTTATCAATATTTTATATAATTCACTTGTAATACCGTTCAAACTTTCATTATCATCACTCTTTTCACCTTTTTTCACCAAATTTTCAAATTTTGTGAATTCCCTTGTTTCTTTATGATTCTTTTTCCAATTTTTAATCCATTGTTCTAACTGTATGCAATTAAACCATGAAATTTTCATTCCACCTAATTTCTCTCTTATACTCCCTTTCTCACTCATCCATCCTATCCATCCCTCTATTTTGTCTAGTCCTCTTTTCTTTAATTCATTTCCCATTTTTTCCTTCAAATTATTTGGGAATTTTTTCCCCCATTATAACCAGTGTTAATACTGAATCAATAGGCAAAAATTCTTTCTTATATTTATACCATATTTCCCATATATTTTGCAGAAATGGGTTCTCAATTCCTTTAATTTCCTTTTTTGTAAAATTACCGAAAAATATGTTCCATATTCTCTTTTCTGTTCTCCCTATATCTATCTCTAACCATTCTAAATCTCCCTGTCCTACAATTCCTTCTATAACATATCTCAATTGATTAGCTTCATAATATCCTTTTATATTGGGAAGGCCAAGTCCTCCCTCCTTCTGTGATATATACCAAAATAATTTATTTAATCTTGTCCTTTTCCCTCCATTACAATATTTATTCAACATATTTTGCCATTTCTTCAGTTCTACTTCTATTTTTATTGGTAACATTCTAACAAAAAAATTATTTTAGGTAATATTTTCATTTTAACTAAAGCTACTCTTCCAAACCATGATAGTTGAATATTTTTATATTCTTCCAACTTCTTTTCCATTTCTTTCCTTAATACCATAATATTTTTCTCTTCTAATTCTTTTAAATCATTTGTAATATTTATTCCTAAATACTTAATATTACTTTTTAATCTTACTTCTAATTTTTTCTCTTTTACAAATATATTTTCTTTTTCCTTAGTATAGTTAAACAACATCATATCTGATTTATTCCTATTAACCTGTAAACCTGTCATCTCCCCAAATAATTTTAAATGTTCTTTAATTTTTCCTATTCTGTTAATCAATTCCTTAATTGTTAACAATGTATCATCAGCAAACAAACTTATCTTATGTTTTGTTTCTAATCCAATTCCTTCTATACTATTATCATTTCTTATCACATTTGGTAGAATTTCTATTACCATTGCAAACAATATTGGAGAAAGTGGGCAACCTTGTCTTGGTCCTCTCGTTATTTTTATAATCTCTTGTTATTCCATCATTAACCATCACTGTAGCTGTGTTATGGGGATACAATTGATCTATTAATCCTCTAAACCTCTTCCCCATTCCAAATTCTTTCAGTATTATTTTTAATGTTGGCCATTCCACACAGTCAAATGCTTTAAATATATCTAATGCTAATATCCCTGCCTTTAATTTTGTTTTGCCGATTATATGTATTTTATTTAACACCCTTCCTATTAATTTGACATTTGTCTGCCTTTCACAAATCCACATTGGTCCTTTAATATATATTTATACATACAACTATTCATGGAGTGACTCCTTACTTGCTGAGTAAGGCTTCTTTGTATCTATGTGATCCTGCTTTCCTGTGGCAATATTTCTTGTATTCAGGCCAGTAAGAAGGTTTTTTAAAAGAATATAAAAAGAAGTTCACTTCAAAGTGCCCATGAGTCAAAATGTGTAGTATACACCATGGATATAACTAACGTAACAGTGTCCTACATACATGTTATTCTAGCTTCCAGTTTAGGAATATGATAAGCATCATGTGCATCCCCCCGACAAGGAAGTAGGATTGCCAGTTTCTCAAGATACTAATATGGGACAGAGGCAGGCCTCTATAAGGCCCACTTCAATTCTCTTAAGATCTCACAGGAACCCAGAATGCTCATGAGAAGACCTTATCTCATGCCAACTGTGTGCCCCAAAGACAGGCTCCTGCAACATGGGATGTGTACTTTGAGGCCACTTTTGCTGTATACCAAATGCTCTGGGGTCAGTCTGTTATGAGCACAGCTGGCACCCACTGGAACAAAAAAGTATGGGATTTGAGGAGTCCCTTATTGCCACATGGGGCAGCATTTTCAGACCCCAAATACTGGACACCTTATACAAAATGGACCTCCTGGGAACCCTAGAAGAAATTCAAAATGGATTCAGGAAGGGAAGATTCTTTTTTAAAAAAAGTCTTTTGTAAATTTTTACATTTAAACATTGGAGGTGGGATGTGGAAGGAGGAAGAGTATGTTTTTGCTACAGTGAAAGCAGGAGAGCTGAGAAAAGCAGGCAAAGTTGTAAACACCCACCCACACTTCTCTCAGACTCTTTGGGTTCAGACCATCAGCATTCTGGGCAAGCAGCAGGACTCCTTTTGGAATGGGAGGCAGATTTCCCAGATATTGCCAAGGGGTGGCCACCCTGGGTCTCAGCCAAATGACTGAACTCATACACTAGCCAGCAAAAGCCATCACCACAAATGAAGTTGTGATCTGAAATGCCTGTTTTGCCTGCCTTTTATGATCACTGAAGAATGAGCTGCCCAGTATTTCCTTTACACAATGGCCTCTGCGCCAGAGCCACCAGATCATTTGCTCCCATGGCTGGTCAGCATCCAGATGCTAAAGACCTGAGTCCATGCTTAAGTTAATTTTACATTTCTCTCCCTCACTTTTTAATTCTACTTATTAAAGAAATGAACATCTGGAGGTTCTACCAACCAAATTAGATGGCATTTGCTTTTCACATGAGTAGTATTCAGTAGCCTGTCTACAAGACAAAAACATGGGACTTGCATTTCAGAAATAGATGTTGGATCCTACTAGCTATTTTCAAATTTGTTTCCAGCTCTTCACAGTAACTATCTAATATAGCAACTTTCTTAGGTCTTTACAAATCTTATTTGGTCTACAGTTCATTATATATGATAATGATGTTATATTGCTAAAAAGAACCTCCTGTGCCCATAAGGCTTTGGATAATATACACCATGTCGCTGGATGGATGAATCATGGGAGTAAAAAAGTTGGTCTCTATCCAATTTTACTTTGGCTACTCAGAAATGTTAAATATTTTAGTTAGGCCAACTGCTGCCTGCACAGATTTCCTGTCACACTGCCTCTTAGACACTTCCGCTCTAACACAAAACACCACATAGACACTGAGGTCGAAAATAATGCCACTGTACTAGCAAGTCTATACAAAGGTTCCTTTGCAGGAAGATGCTTTACTAACCAGTTTCTTAGAAACTGAATTGTAATGGAAAAGCATTTGTGCAATTTCATCTAAAACCCAACAGAGAATGGGAAAAAATAAGGGAATGGAACAGATAAGTACAGACGCTAAGTTAGTTCTAAAAATATTAAATGTATGAAGAGGGATTACAGTGAAAAAAATGGCAAAGTAAAAAGCAAATTGTGTTTACAAAAAACTGAAAAAATGACACAACACTAAGAAAAGTACATTAAAATGCAGCCAAATATGATTTCAAAATAGAACGTTACTAAAAATTAAAAACAAACAACTGCCCACAATTAAAACCTGCTACAGGCTTTATTAAATCATATCATAGAATCATAGAGTTCGAAAAGACCATGAATAACATCCGTTCCAACCCCCTGTCCTGTAGGAATACCTAGTCAAAGTACTCCTGACAGATGGCCACCCAGCCTCTCTTAAAACCTCCAAAGAAGGAGTCTTTACCTCGCACCTAAAATAAATGTAGGTAGCAGAAGAACACATTTGGGGTAGCCTTACTCTTGAAAAGCCACCACCTCTGAATGTAAGGGAAGCTGGAGCAGGACCTTAGTAACTATTATCCATGGATGGGCAGGATTGTATAGGAGAATGTAGCTCCATAATTTGTTTCCAATGGATTGGATTCCAAGTTATTTCCCATTCAAAGAAGAGTATCCTATCCAGTAGACAGGTGGAAGTAACAGTGGGGAGCATTTCTGATCATTTTTCCTTTCCCCAGCAGTCTCCAGGGGCACTGCCCACATAGTTTTGAGGATCCATCTGGCAAATAATTTAAGTTTATATGAAATGGTTAATAAAATGCAGAGAACAGTATCCTTGCAATTGAATGGACACTTCACTTGGAGGAAATTTCAGTGAACATCTACTAAGCAAGCAGGCATGTAAAGGCAATTTTCATACTATGAAAATGTATTATTAAAATGTGTAATGCAAATTAAACAATGGTGATGGAAGCATAAAAACACTTAGGACTTTATCAGATGAGGCCAAATGTGGCAAAATTGCATAATTTAGGATGCAATGATAGCACCAAAGGCAAAATTATCAGAACTCCTCATTGCTTACCTGTTCCTGCTGCATTGCAGTACCGCCAATGAGGTGTCACTTTTTATTGATGGCTTATTCACATCAGTGTGATGCCGTGGGAATGGGTAAGCAATGACATTGTCTGATAATTTCAGCCCTTTGGGCTATCGTCCTGACCTAATGGCACAGTTTTTGCTGCTTCTGATGAAGTCCTTAGTTTTCATAGAATCATAGAATCATAGAATTGTAGAGTTGGAAGAGACCACGAGGGCCATCCAGTCCAACCCCCTGCCACACAGGAAATCTTGATTAAAGCATCCCCGACAGAGGGCAATCCAGCCTCTGTTTAAAGACCTCCAAGGAAGGAGACCTCACCACGCTCCGAGGGAGTGTGTTCCACTGCTGAACAGCTCTTACTGTCAAAAAGTTCCTCGTCATGTTGAGGTGGAATCTCTGTTCCTGGAGCTTGCATCCATTGCTCCGTGTTCCAGTCTCTGGAGCAGCAGAAAACAAGCCTGCTCCATCCTCAGCGTGACATCCCTTCAAATACTTAAACAGGGCTATCATATCGCCTCTTAACCATCTTTTTTCCAGGCTAAACATACCCAGCTCCCTAAGTCTCTCCTCATAAGGCATGGTTTCCAGACCTTTCACCATTTTAGTTGCCCTTCTCTGGACATGCTCCAATTTGTCAATATCCTTTTTGAATTGTGGTGCCCAGAACTGGACACAGTATTCTAGGTGAGGTCTGACCAAGGCAGGATAGAGTGGCACTATTACTTCCCTTGATCTAGACACTATACTTCTATTGATACAGCCCAAAATCGCATTGGCCTTTTTAGCTGCCGCATCACACTGTTGACTCATGTTCAACTTGTGGTCTACTAGGACTCCTAGATCACTTTCGCACGTAGTCTCATTCAGCCAGGTCTCTCCCATCCTATATCTATGCATTTCATTTTTCCGCCCTAAGAACAGTACTTTACATTTCTCCGTATTGAATTTCATTTTGTTAGCTTTGGCCCAGCTCTCCAATCTATCCAGGTCATTCTGAATTTTGATCCTGTCCTCTAGGGTATTAGCTACTCCTCCTAATTTGGTGTCATCTGCAAATTTGATAAGTATGCCCCTAATTCCCTCATCCAAGTCATTGATAAAGATGTTGAATAGCACTGGGCCTAGGACAGAACCCTGTCGCACTCCACTGGTCACATCTTTCCAAGATGAAGAGGAGCCACTGCTGAGCACCCTTTGGGTTCGGCCGGTCAACTAATTACAAATCCATTGAACAGTTAACTTATCTAGCCCACATTTTACAAGCTTGTTTGCAAGAATGTCATGGGGAACCTTGTCAAAGGCCTTACTGAAATCAAGGTATGCGATGTCCACAGCGTTCCCTTCATCTACCAAGCTGGTAACTTTATCAAAAAGAGAGATCAGATTAGTCTGGCATGACTTGTTTCTCTGAAACCCATGTTGCCTTTTTGTGATTATGGCATTGCCTTGTATGTTCACAGACTCTCTGTTTAATGATCTGCTCTAGAATCTTCCCTGGTATTGATGTCAGACTAACTGGACGATAATTGTTGGGATCCTCTTTTTTCCCCTTTTTGAAGATGGGAACAACGTTTGCCCTCCTCCAGTCTGCTGGGATGTCTCCTGTTCTCCAGGAGTTCTCAAAGATCATTGCCAATGGCTCTGAGATTACATTTGCCAGCTCTTTTAATACTCTTGCATGTAGTTCATCGGGTCCTGGAGATTTAAATTCATTTAGATTAAGAAGGTATTCCTGTACTACCTCTTTGCTTATTCTGAGCTGGATTTCCCCTATTGTGTCCTCTGTTCCATTATCTTCAGGTTGGTCCTCCTTTTCCTTTTCTGAAAACACTGAGGCAAAGAAGGTGTTGAGTAATTCTGCCTTTTCTCTGTCCCCTGTTAGCATTTTGCCATCTTCTCCACGTAGTGGCCCTATCATATTTTCCATTAGATGAAACATTAGATGAAAACATGAATGGAAAACAATTTCCATTCATGTTTTCCATTAGATGAAATATATATATATATATATATATATATATATATATATATATATAAAGAAACATTTGGAAAAATTGCTACCATTTCTGAGAAATATTAACAGTAAATTGTATTGTTTCACTACTCAGTAATTATTTATCATAGAATCATAGAATTGCAGAGTTGGAAGAGAACACGAGGGCCATCCAGTCCAACTCCCTGCCATGCAGGAAATCACGATCAAAGCATCCCTGACAGATGGCAATCCAGCCTCTGTTTAAAGACTTCCAAGGAAGGAGACCCCACCACGCTCCGAGGGAGTGCGTTCCACTGCCGAACAGCTCTTACTGTCAAAAAGTTCCTCCTAATGTTGAGGTGGAATCTCTGTTCCTGGAGCTTGCATCCATTGCTCCGTGTTCCAGTCTCTGGAGCAGCAGAAAACAAGCCTGCTCCATCCTCAATGTGACACCCCTTCAAATACTTAAACAGGGCTATCATATCACCTCTTAACCGTCTTTTTCCAGGCTAAACATACCCAGCTCCCTAAGTCTCTCCTCATAAGGCATGGTTTCCAGACCTTTCACCATTTTAGTCACCCTTCTCTGGACACGCTTCAATTTGTCAATATCCTTTTTGAATTGTGGTGCCCAGAACTGGACACAGTATTCTAGGTGAGGCCTGACCAAGGCAGAATAGAGTGGCACTATGACTTCCCTTGATCTAGACACTATATTTCTATTGATATATATTCATCATGTCATAATGAAAAGAATTAGAACAGAGTGGAATCATTTTTTTAAAAAAATGCAACTTTGGGTCCCCCTGCAAGACCCCACTAAAAGCACAAGAGCTTATAAATATGTGCTGTGAGAATACTCACCCAAAACTATCACGGTTGCCACAAGTATGACATTCCAAATGCATCCTACCCAGATAATGACCTGGCACCAACGGGATCGCTGGGAGACAGCTGTGAAAAGTAGATACCAGTTCATGAAACTGAAGGATGTATGTCTGAAATGCCTGTAGTTTATATCTCTCTAAACAATTGCAGGTCAAGAAAAAGGCAGGGATAAAAATGCTTTGAGAAACCGCCCCTCTCCTTTTTTTTCCGATACAGTACTACCCAAACCAGCCATTTATTAGATAGGTTTGCCATTATACCCATCATAGTCCCAATACCAAATATGTTGTTGCTGTGTGCCTTCAAGTAATGTCAGACTTATGGCAACCTTAAAGTAATCCTATCACGGGGTTTTCTTGGCAAGATTCCTTCAGAGGAGGATTGCCATTGCTTTCCTCTGAGACTGAGAGAAACCCCAATGGGTTTCCATGGCCAAGTGGGGATTTGAAACCTAGTCTCCAGAGTCGTAGTCCAACCCCAAACCACTACACCATGCTGGCTCTCTATACCAAATATATTTACAAAGTGCAACATATATTCACCAAAATTCACCATCAGTGGATTTGTACATTACATTGCCAATAATGAATCAGGGAATTTACTTAGGGAACAAATTTTGGTGAATATTCAATATATTCACCAAAAACCATTCTTGAGTAAGATTTAAGGTTAGTTATTGCCAGTTTAATGTACAAATCTATTGACAGTATGAAATCCCAATAATGATAGTTTTTGCAGATATCTCCCATTCCCCATACCAATTACCCCTAACAATCAGACAATTCTCTACTTTATAGTCCCCGCTCATTCCTTATCTCCTTTCCTCACCATTTCTCCCTTCCCTCTACCACTGAAAGGTAATGCACAACTGTACTACAGCACATTTATGTGCACTGAACATTTCTTCCCTCAGATACTAGGGCAATTTCCTACACCTTGGCACTGACACAACCACATACAGACTACCATAAAAATTAACAATGAGGTATAGAAGCATAGGGTTCTAAAGGACCGCAACCAGTCATGCCGATGAAAGATTCAGGCACTGCTTTTGGATACTCATGCCCACAAGAAAAGAACTTGAATGCTCACTTACTGAGCTGCTGAGCTGGATGGAGCAGATCTGAGGTGTGTGGTTCAGAAGGGATGTTGAGATCCGCATAGACTACTTCCCCAACCATACTAGGAGCAGTAAATAATACTGACAAAGAGAAGCCAGCTAGAGTCAGTGAGTGCCGCATGAGCATAGCTGGCCAAAATAGTCCATGGACAGGAAGTGCTCTAAACACACCTAGACACTGAATTCCTCCTGCTATCTGAGGGGCTGAAAACACTTATTTAGTGACAATTTGAATCTGCCTTATAGTCAAGACTCCAGATAGACTCAATAATATAATGGGTGCTCTTAAAAGGGGACATGAAAATTTCAAACAGTAGCATATTTGTGATGGCACAAGCTTTCATGGACTGCAATAGACATCATTGGAGGCATGAAGCATTATTCTCAATTGATAAGTCTATACAAATATGGCATGTGGGAGAAGGAGTGTAAACTGTGAGGTGAGAGAGAGCTCAACCATGGGAGGTTCAGTCAGTTATAATCACCTTAACAGTGCCCATCTGCAAAACAGGGGCCCTTTCTTGCTACAGAATTATAACACTTTATAACACTGGATTCGACTTTAAGTGCCATGTCATATGTAGCTTTGTGAACAGCTAGAAGCATTCCTTGGCCAAGAATTCAAAATATCTTAGGAAACTACAAACCCCAGGATTCCATAGGATGGTATCAAAGTGAACTGTGTAGGATGAAAGGGCCTGTTTTAGACCAATAGCACAGACATCCTTACAGTGGCAAACAGGTAAAAGGGTTAAACAATCTTAAGAGATACCTTGTCTGTACATTCTGCCTCTCTCTTGCTTCTTCATTTTTGAAATTATTTTTCCTTTACATGCATTAACATTATGCATTAATTTTGAGAACAAAGCTAGTAGTGAGTGTCTATGGTGAAAACCACACACAGAGACACTGAATTATACATAGGGTGAGGAGGGACAAAATTTGCAATTTGAGGTTCAAGGATACCATTACTACACAAATTTGCCTATCTGCCATGTAGGAACAAGAAATTAAAGGGCTTTTATTTGTGTCCACAGGGTCAATTTACAGAAGCATGGTGAAGAAGTGACATCATTTACTTTGCAGTACATGACCCTATGAATGGATCAAAGGCTTTGCAGTAAGTTTTTAAAAATAAAATAAAAATAAAATCCTTCCTGTCATAGAATAATCTGTTGGAAGGGGTCCCATAGGCTGTTGAATTCAACCTCCTGCTCACTGCAGGAACTCCACTCAGAGCATCTGCAGCAGGTAGCTGTCCAGCCTCTTTTGAAGATGTCCAGAGGAGATCCTGCTACCTCCCTAGGCAATTTTTAAAAGCTTTTCATTACTGTTCAAGTCACAGCAGATAGAGTTAGACATCTGGATTAACTGTTCTTAAAGGGCTCAGATTGATCAATTTCATTTTCAAATGGACTAAAGGTGGCTCAAAAGGGTTACAATGTTAAAACACAATTAAAGAACGACAGTGTTAAAATACAATTGATTTAAAAGTTAAAAACCCATCAACTGACTGGCAGTGAGTGCTGCAGCTGGGATTTATGGAGCTGGGGTGGAGGAGTGACTTTGGCATCAGTCCCTTACTGGCCTTTACTCCCATGGAGCTCCTGTTTCCCCCCACAGGACAGGACTATGCTGCTTGCTGTTGTGGAAGATCTAAGCACCTGATTCTAAACAGCTGCTCCTCTCCTTTCCTCTCCTTCCCTTCCTACATAAAAGCAGAGGCAGCCACTGGAAGTGCATCACCAGTGGCACGTAGTTCCGTGGGGTCGCCCCCAAATGGGTAATGCCAAAGGGCACCCCTTTGGGTCACCATTTGGGATAAAGACAGGGACACTACCCCTTCTTGGATGATTATAGAGAAGGAGACCTTGAGTGAGAGTAAGGCATCTTGGAATAATATCACTCATGGTGAGAATGTGTGTTAAACCTCTTGGAGGACCACTTCACAAGCCCTGGGTGAGAGGCCCCCTGCCTCTACAAGATCTTTAGGTGCTCATGTGAGAGGTGTGCAGCAAAGAAGATGTGGCAGATGTTTCCAGGAGGGGGAAATGCCCTGCTAATTCTGGGCTGTGAGGCCATGTTCTGAAATAGTTTCTTTCTGATGTTTCACCTGCATCTGTGGCTGGCATCTTCAGAGAAAGATTTCTCTGGCTGAAGATGCCAGCCATAGATGCAGGCGAAACATCAGAAAGAAACTATTCCAGACCATTGTATTTATTTATTTATTTATTTATTTATTTATACCCTGCTCTTCAGCCACAAGGCTATCAGAGCGGCTTACAAATTGTTTTTAAGCAATAGCAATTTACACATGTACACTGCATTAAGCAGTTTCCAATGTATGTTAGCTAATTGCCCCCACAATGGCCTCACAGCCGGGGGGGGGGGGAACCCAAGGAAAATCTATGGATGCCAGCCATGAAAGCCTTCAACTTCACATCGCCCTGCTAATTAATTCTACGGACCTCCTTTTGGTTCCTGCATTGTTGGTGGTCTCTGGGAAGTATTGGGAAGCTGGCTTAGCACACTTGCTCTGGCTGCAGCATTGGCATTTTACTAGCATTTATTCCTTATGTGTGCATGTGCATGTGTTTTAATATTGTGCATGTGTTTGGGTGAATCTCAGGGGAGGGGGAAGAGTGGGGTGTCCTTTTTGAAGTAATCTCAGGCAGAGGGCGGTATGGTGCTGATGGCTGAAAAAGCCAGGTAAGGAAAAGATAGAGCAGATACTGTTGGCTCTCATGTACATCCTGCAAAATGTGCAGTGACAAATGCAATAACTAGGCCCACAGAGACACCAACAAACAGCACTGTCTGAGGTGCTTGTCCCCAACAGTAGCTAATAATCAGCAGAGTGCAGAAGCACAGAACCCTCTAGTAGTATTTGGCAATCTGGCACTGACCAACCTTGAAATGAAGCACAGACACTGTTGGATTCTTCCAAAGTCCTTGGAGACTCTTTATCTTGTTATTACAGGATATATACAAGATATACAAGCACTCCTTTGACATTCTCCAACATTAATTAGTAACTACTCTCTGTAAACATACACAATCCACTACTACAACCAACCAACTACAACCCACACAAACTCTGGGTCTCAGCAAACTGATAAACAGTGGTGGTTATGCTGGGCTAGCACCTGGTGTTCCACATCCTTCATAGCCATACAGATTATTTTTCCACTTTGATTTAAAGGCACAGTGTTCCAACAGATACTTGAGATTTGTCCCGTGTTTCGGACCTTGCCCCATCCCTCATGATTCAGATTGCTATATCAGCTCGCCCTCTAATCTGTTGGTGCTGCTCCCAAATGCCAAGTCAGTCCATAATAAAATGACCACTATCCATAACTTGGTTGTGGATGAAGGGGCTGACATGGTGTGTATAACAGAGGCCTGAGTGGATGAGCTTGCAGGAGTTGATCTCTCCCAGCTTTGTCCACTCGGATACTCAGTGCAGCACCAACCAAGGTTGGAGGGCTGGTGGGGGAGAAGTTGCCATCATCCATAAGAATTCCATCTTTTTCACAAGGAAATCCATGTGCCCAGACACCAGTTTCAAGGGTTTGTACTTTCTGTTGGGACAGAGAGATAGAACAAAGATGCTGCTGGTGTACTACCCACTCTGCTGTCCAGCAGTCTTCATGCCTGAGCTGGCCAAGGTGGTCTCAGAGGTTGCACTGTAAAACCCTAGGACTGTGCTTCTCACGGATTTTAATATACAAGCCAAGGCTGTTCTGATGGGACTAGCTCAGGATTTCATGGCTACCATGACAATCATGGGACTGTCTTCAGTACATCATTGGCTCTTGTTTTTGCTGTTGGATGGCTGGAGGATGATCTGATTTTAGGGAGGATTTCAACAACCTTGTTGTCATGTCAGATTATTTTCTCATGAAGTTTAGTTTGATAGTAGCAGATCCTCCCTGCAGGTATGGAAGACCTATTAAGATGATCCAAAGAATTATGGAATCTGCTGATAGTGATAGCAATTCTATCGAGGCCTTGGTTTCACTATGGAATAGAGAGGTGGAAAGGATTATTGATACAAGCACTCCTAAGTGCCCAATCCAGTGTTGTGGAGCCCAAAATTCACCTTGGTTTACAGAAGACATGTGGGCAATGAAGCAGGTTGGACAATGGCTAGAATCCAGGTGGTGTAGGTCTCTGGGTGAGCGTGACTGGAAATCAGCAAATTCAATGTGCCTACTATGCAGCTGTGAGGGAGGCCACCCCAAAATCATATTACATATCTAGGACTGCATCCTCAACCTCACACACAGTAGGACTTTTCCAAGTGGTGAGGAGTTTTTTGAATATGGGCCCAGAGATCTCAGGTATGCAACCCACAACTACCTATTGTGAAAAATCTGCTAGGTACTTAGAGGAGAAAGTTGCTTGCATTCACTCAGAACTTGACACCACACTGTAATGCCAGTTTTAAAATAATTACATGGGTTGCCAATATATTTCTGGTCCGAATTCAAGGTGCTTGTGATGACATTTTAAGCCCTAAACAGCTTGGGACCTTGCTACTTGAAAAAGTGCCTCTTCCCATATGCGCCATATGTGCCTACCTGAGGATTAAGATCTGCTGGGGGGTGTGTGTCCTCCACTATGTCCACCAATAAGGTCAATACACTGTGTCTGGACATGGGAGAGGGCCTTCTCAGCTGTGGCATCCCAACTGTGCAATGCTCTCCCCCTAGCACCAATACTTTTGTGATTTAGGCACCAAGTTAAAACGTGGCTGTTCACCAAAGCCTTTGGGCCTCCTTAATTCAATGCAAGACTGTATTTATAGGAGATTTTCAGAGGGAACAAAAAAAGTGTTCCCATCCTGCAATCTCCTCTCCTGCCACTCTCCTGTCCCTGTCCTGGCATGGTAACAAAAAGTTTCAAACCTACCTTTGTCCTGCTTGCCTGGCAGCCCTGGAGTGATGGAGCCCCATGGAGCTCCATTCACTTCCTGCTTTGAAATCCCGTCCGTTCTTGCGAGAAGACAAGCACTCAGGACATTCAAAACAGTAAAAGCAAAGTACACATCCAAAAGTTACAGCAAGCACAAAAACACACTTAAAACATCCCAAGTAACCCATGGAGGGTACAAAAAAGTAAGTCATTTGCCTGGATATCCCGAGCTCACCCGGAAGTGTTATGGCATGGACCTCCCATTGATGCTGGCATCACACCTGCATAACGGCACCTTTTCAGAAGCACGTCATTCCATTACAGAAATACAACAGGGGAACTATTCATGGCTTAGCCCATGAATAAAAAACAGCGCTGGTGGAACGGAAGCAGCACGGGTGAATGATGACATGGGAACGGTGTCATCTGAAGGGGAAGCCCTTTAGCAATCTCCTGTCATTCATGTAACACCATATTTAGCACGTTTGGCCATATTTAGCATCGTTTCAAAAACTAAAAAAAAATTAAAAACCTGTTTTTATATGCTTAGATTATTTATACTATCTTATTGTTTCTAACCTGCTTAACCTGTTTTAATGGTATTTGTAAGCTCCCCTGTGATCTCTTGATATGGGGCAGGATATAACTATTTTAATAAATAAACTATAAACATCATAAAAAGTAAAGCAAGCAACTTTACTTGCTTAATGATCTAGAGCAGATCATTAAACAGAGAGTCTGTGAACATTTAGAAGGCAATGCCATAATCACAAAAAGTCAACATGGGTTTCAGAGAAACAAGTCATGCCAGACTAATCTGATCTCTTTTTTTGATAAAATGACCAGCTTGGTAGATGAAGGGACGCTGTGGATATCACATACCTTGATTTCAGTAAGGCCTTTGACAAGGTTCCCCATGGCATTCTTGCAAACAAGCTTGTAAAATGTGGGCTAGACAAGTTAACTGTTCAATGGATTTGTAATTGGTTGACTGGCCGAACCCAAAGGGTGCTCAGCAGTGGCTCCTCTTCATCTTGGAAAGATGTGACCAGTGGGGTGCCACAGGGTTCTGTCCTAGGCCCAGTGCTATTCAACATATTTATCAATGGCTTGGATGATGGAATTAGGGGCAAGACTTATCAAATTTGCAGATGACACCAAATTAGGAGGATAGCTAATACCCTAGAGAACAGGATCAAAATTCAAAATGACCTGGATAGACTGGAGAGCTGGGCCAAAGCTAACAAAATGAAACTCAATACAGAGAAATGTAAGGTACTGCACTTAGGGCAGAAAAATGAAATGCATAGATACAGGATGGGGGAGACCTGGCTGAACAAGACTACGTGCGAAAGGGATCTAGGAGTCCTAGTAGACCACAAGTTGAACATGAGTCAACAGTGTGATGCGGCAGCTAAAAAGGCCAATGCAATTTTGGGCTGCATCAATAGAAGTATAGTGTCTAGATCAAGGGAAGTAATAGTGCCATTCTATTCTGCCTTGGTTAGGCCTCACCTAGAATACAGTGTCCAGTTCTGGGCACCCCAATTCAAAAAGGATATTGACAAATTGGAATGTGTCCAGAGGAGGCTGACTAAGATGGTGAAAGGTCTGGAAACCATGCCTTATGAGGAAAGACTTAGGGAGCTGGGTATGTTTAGCCTGGAAAAAAGATGGTTAAGGGGCAATATGATAGCCCTATTTAAGTATTTGAAGGGGTGTCACATTGAAGATGGAGCAAGCTTGTTTTCTGCTGCTCCAGAGACTAGAACACAGAGCAATGGATGCAATATCCAGGAACAGAGATTCCACCTCAGCATTAGGAGGAACTTTCTGACAGTAAGAGCTGTTCAGCAGTGGAACACACTCCCTCGGAGTGTGGTGGGGTCTCCTTCCTTGGAGGTCTTTAAACAGAGGCTGGATGGCCATCTGTCAGGGATGCTTTGATGGTGATTTCCTGTGTGGAAGGGGGTTGGACTGGATGGCCCTTGTGTTCTCTTCCAATTCTACAATTCTATGATTCTATTTTTTGGCAGCTGATCTGTTGCCATAAGCCATCCTGAATTTCTTTTAGAAAAGCATTTCCTGATGGAGAAAAGACAGCAGTGGGGGGGCAGCCCAACTTCCATGACAAGGACATTTACAGCCTAAGTGCAGCCACTGAGAAGCAAGAGCTCCTCAGACTTACCTGGGGAGAGTTTGCAGACTGTGACGGTGGGGCAGGACTCAGGAAGACACCATTTCCCCTCTGTGGTTCTACGTCTTCTTCCTGGGCTCCCTCGTTCCATTTGCACACTCAGGAATTAGTGGCCAATCAGTATGGATGTGTGTTTGGGGGAGGGGGAGTCCTTCCCAGGTGCCAGATCTAGAAACACAGTTGTCTCTCAAGTCCACCTGGAAAATGTTTTAGCAGGAATGATCCAGTGTCCCAGGTATTCCAGTTTTGGCTGCCTTCCCTGCCCACCCGTCCTCTATTGTCAGCTTGCCCCCACTGGGTGGTTTGCTGGGGGAACGGGTTATTGTTCTGTTTGTTGATACATGCTCTGTGGTTCTGTAACTTAATTTCTTTAGTCCTGTGTCACAACCTTTTGGCGGTGTGGCATGAGGCATGATCCAGCAAATGCCAGTGAAGTTAAGCCTTGTAGCCCATCCTTACCTCGTTTCATGATGAGTCCCATTATGGGACTTTGGGGGTAAAGGCTTACAGGTAATGCCTACCTCAGGGGAGGACCTGTTTGACTCAGATTGTGGAGAACCACACTGTGGCTGTGTGCCTGAGTGGCTTCCTGCCTGCCATCTCCTTGGCTGACTTCTGCTTTGGGGTTGCTTCCAGGGAATGCTTCAGGTCATTCAGTCATTGGGACCCTGGATCTATGCCACATGCCAGGCCAACCTGTACAGCTGTAAACAAAAAAAGTTGTGACTGTTGCCTGCCAAAACTTGTGTTGTGTGGTTGTTTGTTAGGTTCAGCTTTCATCAGCTGGCACTGGCTTCTTGCCATTAAACCTGCACACTCTTCACTCTCACCTTCACTATCTTGTCCTCACCAAACATGCCTATAGAAGAAAGGCATAGAAGAAAAAAGATAGTTCAGCACTCTGGGCAATGCCCACACTTGGCACAGAGCAAGCTACTGTAAGTTTTGCAGTCGTTGTACAATATCCTTTCTTTGGAAATGGAACAGAGTTGTTTGTTACCTAAATCTCTTTTTACAAATATTAGCTGCCAAAATCAGGATAGTCAAACTCTTACAGTAAAATCAGCAATGAGTCTCTTACCACCTGATTAGCAGCTCCTCTGGAGTTCCAGAGAGGCACCATTTCAGGTAACCACAACTAATGTTAGTCGCTTCCAGTTGCCTCTTGGATTTCTTTGGAGGAGGGCCCTGCTGGAAATAGCAGAAGGTAACCCCATAAAAGGCTTTTTTCAATTTTCAACCTGTTTCTTTTTGTCAAAAACCATTTTTTTCAGCTGGGTGTTTGTTTGTTTGTTTTGTTCCTTTACTTGTAAAGCACCGGGTCCACTGATAGTGCTAAATAAATAAATAAAGATTGAAAAGAAATTTGTGGTAAACATTTGAAACATGTTCTTTGGCATCACTAAGGCTGGTGTCAAACCCCCCACCCCCCAACTGTGTCACCTGGTGCTTTTCGGCCTCTCTGCACCCCCTTCGTGCCACCACTGAATGTGTGCACCTTGGAACATGTGCACCTTAAGTTAGCATGGAACAAATTAGTCATATAACTCTGCTGGAGAGCTAGAAAGAGATAAAAGGTCACACTGGTTAGCAACTGCAAATGATCATAGATGATAAGGTGGACAAACAGTGGTTACTAGCAGAGATGGCTTCCTCTGCATAATATTATTCTTGCTTGCAAAGGATGTGGGCATGTAGAGTGATGGAGGAAAAGAATGGTTTACAGCTTTAGACTGCTACTAGAGCACTGCGGGGAGGCAGGATCTGAAGAATGACGCACATGTGTGGACTAAGTGTGAAATTTTGCAGAGGAAATACAGAAAAAAAAAAAGCTCCTGCTCTATACATCCTTTGTATTTCCATTCACTGATTATTTCTGTGGATCTAGGTGTGTGATGTGCAGCCTGATCTTATAAAGACCCAGATTCAAGGGTTTAGGCAAACCTCCATAGGTTTCATGTTAGAAGTAGTTTTGGGGAGGTTGGTGGTGGTAGATTTTAGTATGGAGGAAAAGCAGAAAGATGGAAGAGTAGAAAAGAAAGCTTTCAGGCTGTGTGGGCTTTGTGCTCCTGTAAAATATGCCGAACGGAAAAAGTTTTGGGGGTATTTAAAAAATCAGTGTAACACTCGACGGCATCTTATTATCGTAGGAGATTTCAATAACAGGGCAAGGATGATGGACAGGAGTGCTTACGCAGACCAGAAAGAGCGGACAAAGTTGTCCCTGCCCAAACCCCTGACAGCAGAAGAAAGAGAGTTGGAGTCTTTTCTAGAGAGGCAAAGTCTTAAGGATGCAGCTCTTGATGTGGAGAATGAGTTAGAATTTTTTCCTGTTTTTTGCAGAAAGGCTTTTGGTTCAGATTTTCCCCCAATGGAAGGAGTTCGATTTACTCATTATCACAAAACCTCAGCCAGCAGAATAGACCGTGTGAGAACAGTGAAGGAAATGAAGGTGGAAAAGTGCACTGTTATGATCACTCCTTGGTCGGATCATGGGCTCTTGGCTGTAGAGTTCAGTACAGGTCAGGTTTACCCCAAAGGAAGACCTCTCTGGAGGTTGCGCCCTAAATTTTTGGAAGATGTGGCATATAAAGAGCACATCGCCTCAGCACTAGCCCACAGCCTAACTCTTGTGGACATGTACAAGGATGATTTGTGCAGGTGGTGGGAATGTGTGAAACGCGCAGTTCGGGCCACTAGCCGGGCTTACGAGACCAATATTAATGGGAGACAGATTCAGGAGTATCATTTGGCCATTTATCATTTTTTGAAATGTCATTATCGATTGAACCAAGGTGTTCCTTTTTCAGAACAAGAGCTTAACTGGGCGAAGGGAGTGATAGCAAGATTTTGCCAAAAGCAAAGACAAAACAGAAAGAGGAGTAAAAATTTCAGGACTCGAGGTGGTGTGGTTGACGTGGATGAGTGGGCAGGCGCCCGGAGTCCAAAGGCTCCGATCAAATTAAACGGCTTGAGGGCCTCTGAGTCAGACCCTATTGTATTTAGACCAAGTGAGGTGCTGGATATCATGGAAGGATATTACAGGCAGTTATATGCTCGGAAAAACATAGATATAGAAGAGATTAAGGGTTTTTTCCAAGCATTTTCAGAGGACCAGATAGGCACCCTCTAGAAGGGTTTGAGTCCAGAGGACAGGAAGAGGTTGGTCTCTCCTATAGAAGAACAAGAAGTTCATGAGGTCATAGTTCAAGGGAAGGGTAAGTCGTCTCCTGGCCCAGATGGCCTCAGTTGGAATTTTTATAAAGTTTACAGGAAGTGGATTGTTCCCCCTTTAACAACTTTGTTTAATTTTTTGTGGGATAATAATGAGCTCCCTGAGACATTTTATCAAGGGGTCCTGATTTTTTTCCCAAAGGAGGGTGATCCTACCGTCCCAAAAAACTGGCGCCCCATAGCTCTGACCAACGTAGACTACCGCATGTTGGCAAAAATACTGAACAATCGGCTGGCTAAGGTGGCTGATAAGATTGTGATGGAAGCACAGACCAGTGCTGTGCCGGGTAGGACTATGGTGGACTCTCTTTGTTTGTTTCGGGAAGTGTTCCGACTCAACAAGGAGGGAGCTTGGACTGGTTGACCAGATGAAAGCTTTTGACAATGTAGATCATATGTTCCTATGGGAAGCCCTCAAGTGGAAAGGCGTGCCAGAGAGATTTATTACTTTAGTTAAATTGTTTTATAGGGATGCAGAGGTAGTTTTGCAAGTCAATGGTCATAGAGGAAAGAGGATTAAGTTAAATTCTGGGGTGAGGCAAGGTTGTCCCCTAAGCCCTCTCTTGTATGTTATTGCTTTGGATGCTATCCTGTGTAAGATTAGTTTGGACAAGAGCATCTCGGGGATCCAAATTCTGCGTCCGTTGGACAGTTCATGGTTGGTTCGATGTGAATCTGTTAAATTTGTTGCCCATGCTGATGATGTGTCCTTCTTGGTTAAGGACAGGATGGAAGTTAGAAAGATTAAAGATGCTTTTGAGGCCTACGGTCGAGTTTCTGGTGCTCGACTTAACATGGAAAAGAGTTTTTTGATCAGGATTTTTGCTGCAGAGGACAAGACGGCAGCTATTCCTCTAAAGGACGTAGTTGGAGAAAAGGAAGGGTGGCAAGCAGAGCAAGAGGCAAAGATGGATAGGGTGAAGATCCTGGGGCTGAATTTTGCGGTGGCTCCGGAGGGATGGAAAGAAAATTGGTATCGCTGGTTGGAAAAAGTGAAGGAGAGGATGGCTCTCTGGCAGAGATGGAAGCTGACCATTTACCAGAGAGCCGCTTTTGTAAATACCTACCTGCTTCCGGTGGCAGCCAACTTGGCGGCTGTTTTCCCGCCTCCAGATTCAGTGATTAAAGAAGCCGATCGGGTTCTCTTCAAGTTCCTTTGGGGAATGGCCACATTCCTCCTGGCAAGGGCAGTGGCTTATGGGCAGGTAGAACAAGGGGGCCTGGACTTCCCAGCCCTGGGACCTAAGTTCATCGCCATCTTTTCTGCTCAAAACTTTGGGAAAGTTTCTCTGTTACAAAAGGGTCAGATTCAACCTCAGGCTTGGCTAGTTTTGTTTTGTGAGTGCTGGATAGGGACTAGATGGGGAAAGACTTGGTGGGAGGAAGGCTCATTAAGTTTTAGGTTTTCTTTACCTGAAAAATTGAAAGCACCACATTATTTGAAAGACTTTGTTTTTACATAAAGAAATATAAAATTCATGCTGAGGAGTTGAAGGGGGAAGACAGACCAGGTCAGAGCATCAAGAGGAGTTTGTACAGGAAAATAGTGGAGGAGATTTATGTTAACCAATTTTTGCAAAAGCGTCAGGCCAAACTAGATTTATCAGAATACCTAAATCACCAGACTAACCCAATTGAGTATTTCATGGACAAAAGGGTCCCCAAAAAGTTGTGGGACTTGAGGTGGAGGCTCTACCATCAGGTTCTTAATCTGAGGGGAAAGAGACCATGGACCGCAGAGGATGAGCAGACCTGTCCGCGTCTGAAATGTAAAAAGGCTGAGATTTTGAGTGGCGTGGCACAAAAGGAGACGATCAGACATTTTGTCCAGGACTGCCCAAGTGCCCGGGAAACATGGGAGGAGGTGGCCCGGGTCCTGGATTGGCCAGATTTGGCACAGCAGGCTTGGGAGACGGTGCTTTCAGGGACTGAACCTCCAGAGGGTGTCAGGGGACCCAGAAAGTCAGTGGGCCAAAAGAGGAAGAGGAAGGAACCTGGTTCCGCCATGGCTGAGAGGTTTTGGAAAGTGTCCTGGTCCACGGTGCGCTTGGTAAACCTCTATGTGATGTTAGGGTTAGTTTTCCAGAAACAAAAGGAGGTGAAAAGTCAAAATCTGCAGGATGTAAAAGGCACTGCCTATTATGTGAAGAATGTAATTGAAAATTTAGCTCTGAGTGAAAAAGAGAAATTGCCAAACCATCGTTGGAAAAGGTTTTGGCCGTGGTTTAGTGAGACGACCCCAGCAATAACATAAAATGATATTTTAAATAAATATTTTATTAATTTTGTATTATTATTTTTAATTAATATTTTATTGGTTTTTTCATTTCTAAGTAGGTATAATTATAATGTGTAAATATAATGTGATTATAGTGTGTTTAGATTAAAGGGAAAAATACATTAGTGTTAGGATAGATTTACTTTTGTATTAGTAAGAAAAGAGGAAAATAATTAGTATTGTTTTTATATTATTGTTATGGCCTTTTGCGGTAGGGTGTATTTTTTAGTAGAATGGTCTTACTCCAATAAAAAATTCCCTAAAAATTCCCTAAAAAATTCCATAGCTGAGACAGCGTTATAGAGAGGGATAGCTGCTCAGTCAAAGAAAGGAGAACATTGAAAAGCGCCTGTGCACGCACCTACCGGTGTATGGCACCCAGATAATACACATGTTGGGAATTAGAGTTTATCCCAGGGTGTTAGCCCTTTTGGGGAAAATATGAAAGCTAAAATTGTTGGGACTCAACCTTCTTTTAGTAGGATAACAAAGTAAAGCATGCCTCGATTTCATGTTACAGGAAGCTCCTGCCTTTCAATTGCTTCCTATCTGATGACTCACTCTTTCAACACTTGCAAATTAAGGACAGTTCTAGTCATTCAATGAGAAATCCACTCTTTTTACATTTCTTGCCTACAGACGATTGCTTTGGATTTATTGTGCATGTGCACACTGCTTGCAAACTGAGAGACTTTGTAACCAGCATGCGGGCAGATGAGCATAGGTGCCCGCAGGCACACACAAGCAGTTCCAAACAAGCCACCATACTTCCCTTATGTTCCCTAAATGTGTTCTGCTTTTCTACCAATTCCAGTTTTCTAACACTGCTGCAGTCCCTAACGTGTGGGATAAGGGAGGATTTCCTGTACTTCCCTGAACTGAAACTGATTCAAAATAAACAAGGCAGGCAGTTTCAGGTTACAAACTTAGGAAGAGCTTACTAATGGCTTTTACATATAGGACTTTATCAGACAAGTCCCTTTGAGCATTCTTTTGCTGGCATTAAAAAAATCCATTTTTATGCCAGCAAAAGAACGAGCCCCCACTGCACGTACCTTGTTTTCCCAGCAAAGGCTTCCCTGGCAATGAAAGAGGAAGTGCACATTAATGCAAATTTGCAGCAGCGTTGATTTGTTTCCAGGGTCCTTTGGCAAAATTGATTGTAGGCAAAGCTATCTGTGTTTGAAACGCACATGCAGCCATGCCTGTGAATCAAGATGGTGGCTGATAAATTACAGCATAATACTCTTTTCTACATGTTGTCACTGCTGCAGAGTATTTTTAAAAAACTGTAAATGAAAGGTGCACAAGTGTGACCTTCAACTTAAAACAGCTGTTTGGTCGCCTGAGCACAGCAAAAAAAGTGCACGATCGCTAACGCAAATCCCCCAAATGACACTTACAGCACTTTCTTGCTGGCAACCTACCCCCCTTGCATGTCCAATGAATCTGGTCTCCACTTCTGCCCTCAATGAGAATGTGCAGTGATGCAAATTGGGTGTGCAAATGAACAATAATGCTCAGGTACCTGCAGTATTTTTAAAAAACTTTGGGAAAAAACATGAAGGCTTTTCCTGCACAGTAGATGGAGTTTTTGGTCTCACTCCTTCCAAATACCTCAAATCTCATGCTAGGCATGTTGGGTCAAAAGGTATTCTCGTCTTGTTCTATGCGGAGTATATTCATCATCTAGACAATCCCCAGGTTGGAGTGATTGCACAGAAAGTGTGTTTACACTATGCACAGATTTATTAAATTATTTATTCTTTTGTGAAAATATTAATTTCCCACCCCATATTATTGGATCTCATTGTGGAGTACAGGCATCCCTTCACATTTGCGGGGGTTAGGTTCAGAAGACCCCTGCAAATGTGAAAAATCCACAAATAATAACAGCCCCCCCGAAAGTGGCAAAGGGGCTTCAGAGGCCCCATTGCCACTCCCCCCCACCCTCCCGAAAGTCGCCACTTCCCCCCACCACCACCCACCCTCCCGAAAGTGGTGATGGGGCTTCAGAGGCCCCATCACCACTTCTCCCCCTCCCCAGGGTGGCAAACTGCGAATATGCGGAACCGCGAGTGTGGAGGCCACGAATGTGGAGGGAGGACTGTACAAGCAAAATGACATAAATTTTTTTAAACATTCTAGATTTAAAACAATTTAAACAGGATAATGGCATATTAAACAATTTGATAAGCTTAAACAGCTTAAAAGGTTAAAACAATTAAAACCATGAACATGTAAATGTAAATAAAGCTGCATAAGCTTTAATAAAAAGCCATGTTTTGACATAGTGCCTGAAAGAAACCAATGTTGGTGCCAATCTGACAGTCAAGTGGAGGGCAGTCCACAAAAAGAACACCACAACAGAGAATGCTTTCTCCTGTGAATATTGTACCTGCTGCTGGGACATGGTGAAGAGCCACTCCAACTGATCTCAGTCCTTGGGCAGATATATGTAGAGAAAGGAACTCCTTCAAGTATCAGCAACACAAGCCATTTCGAGCTTTCAGTGCCCTCATCAACACTTTCAGTTCAGACTGGAAATGAATTCCAGTGTTATGTGTGGTACTCCAGACACCAATCTTGTTGCTGCATTTTGTATTAGTTATAGAGTCTAACCCACCATGACACTACCTTTCCACAGTGGTGGGACTGTGTGCCTGTGAGAAAAGAGGCTATGCTGAGTGCTATTGTCTCCCATGTCAGCAAGGCTTTTGCTGAGGAGCCAGACAGAATGTGCTAAACAGCTACTAGACAGCAGCAGTAGTGGGGGTGTGATACTGATGGAGGATCTCTGAGACAACAGCAGTGGCACCATAGTTGACATTTGTTAGTACTGCACAGACGAAGGCACGGTAAACCCCCTTTGAACATCTTTTAGCATGAAAACCCTATAATGAGACAATCCAAAATGAAACAAGAGATAGTATCAGAAGATGAAACTCCCAGGTTGGATGGCACTCTATGAGCTACTGGGGTACAGCAGAGGACAACTATGAGTAGTGCTGTGGCTAATGATGCAACTGGACTCAAGCCAAAAGGATGTTCAGCTGCTGACATGCTCAGAAGTGAACAGAACACTAAGCCAACCATTGTGACAAATACAAACTGAAGAACATCCCCATACAATTTAAAGATAATGGAAAAATAGATTTGCACTAATAAGTGTGATTGACTGGGAGCAGGGCTGGTTTAAGGAATTGCCCTCCCACAACACCTTATTTTGTGGGCCCCATATGTTTATCTCTGGTCAATCTAACCTAACCTAACCTATTGACAGTATGGGATATTCAGATTATTACAAATAATGTTTTCGCAGGAGGAGGGTTACACCTCCCCCCTCCATGACGGGCCCTCCTGCGGTTTTCAGGGGCTGCGGGGCTCTTAAACTGGCCCTGACCGGGTGGGCACACGCAGTGGAGGGAGGGAGGGAGGCACCGGCAGCGGCCCTATGGCCACCAGGGCCACCGCCACCAGCAGCGGCAGGGGGGCGGGGAAGGCGCTGGCAGGAGGGGCTGCCCAGTACCCTCCGGCAGAGGGGAGCCTCTCTCGGCGTCATCGAAGGGAGAGCGGGGGAGGGGGCTGCCCGGGTCCCAAACCGGAGGGAAGGGCCAGGGCCAGGGCCAGGGCTGGATGGGAGACCCAGGAAGTGGTGGCATCTCTCCTTCTGCGGGCCCAGAACCAGTGCCGCTTCCCAGGCGCAGCAACTCACCATGGCCAGGTCCTCCTTGGCGGGCCTCCCTGGCGCCTCCACCTCCGCCTGGCTGGCTGGCCACTCCAGGGCGCTGCTGCAGCTGCTGCAAAGGACAAGGAGGGGGAGGCAGTGGCCGCCGCACCATGCAGGGAGGAGCCCTGTCCGGAGGCAGTGGCAGGGAAGCAGCACGGACAGGGTAGGCAGACAGGCATGCAGGGCTGGAGGGCCAACTCTGTGGGCAGGCAAGGCCTGCCGGGCTGGCCCCCCCGCCGTGTCTGGCCACCCTCTGTGTCTGCCCCCCCCCCGCCAATGCAGATTTGGCGGTAATGGTTAAGAACTCTGGACTCAAGCCAGGGGTGTTGTTTAGAAGGTGAAAAAAATCCTCAAGGAATGAGAGGGGAATATCTATTCTTAAGCCACTGCACTATACCCACTCTCTCACATTCATCTTCTCTAAATCATAGACAGAAAATAAGCTGAAGAAGCTGGAAAATGGCAGCAATGAGCCTCAGTGTTCTAATATCTGGCAAAGGCTTCCATGGAAAGAAAGGCGCTCCTCCATTGGTCTTGGCATCTGTGAAAAGCTTGGCATTGCTTGCTTTACGTGGACACAGATAATAAGCCATCCTTTTTGGTCATGCTTTGTTTGTTCCTGCTGGTGCAAGCATCTGCCTTGCTGCAGAGGAAGTGGTTATCTGTAGAGCACCTGGTACTGCTGAGCCCGATATCGTTTATGTATACGCAATCACCTTCTCCCCGTACTGAAAAACTGGAATAAGTGTCAGAAATTATTGGGTATTATTAGCTGCATAACACGGACATCTGCAGAGCTGGAATAAACATTCCAATGCATGTTCTTCCAAGTTGGCTTTCAGCTCATTTGGGATAGGTTAGAACAAGGGTGGGGACAAAGTGTGGCCTGTAGGCCCCTCAAGTGGTAAAAAAAAATATAGGGGGGGGGAGTTTTGTTCCAAAATGTCCCCCCAAATCCGATAAGGAGTGTGGAGAGCATCTGCACCATCTCTTGGGCTCACCCTGGCTCAATTTAGGCCCAAGAGATGCCTTTTTTAAAACAGGAAGTGATCAGGAAGTCACTTCCACTAACTTCCTGTTGTTAACAAAAGGCCTCTCAATGCCTAAAATGGTCTAGGAAGGTCCCAAAACATTGCGGAAATGCCACTTTGTCCCATAGAGAGCTTTTGGGGCAAAAAAGTTGATGTTTGTTTGTTTGTTTGTTTGTTTGCAGGAGAGAGTGAAGTGGAGGGTGCAGCCCTCCCAAGATTTCCTGGGAGGAGTGTTAATACAGCCCTCTACAATTCCCCAGTTGCCCACTCTTGGGTTAGAGGTACCCAGAGGTTCTCTTGCTTGGTGAATGCAGCATATTACCTTTTTTGCCATTAACATGCAACAGAGAAATTGTTTTCATGTCTCCAAATGCACAGAAGTGGACAATTCTTGTCATGTAAAATGAATGTTTAGGAA
This sequence comes from Gambelia wislizenii, assembly GCA_030847615.1. NCBI lineage: Eukaryota > Metazoa > Chordata > Lepidosauria > Squamata > Crotaphytidae > Gambelia > Gambelia wislizenii. The sequence continues at coordinate 43,358,159 of JAUMIR010000002.1, forward strand.
TGTTAAGGAGCTCTGGTGGCACAGTGGTTCAATGCTGGTACTGCAGCCACAAGGTTGTGAGTTCGATCCTGCAGGGGCTCCAAAGTTCACTCAGCCCTCCATCCTTTCGTAAGTCGGTAAGGGGGCAATTAGCTAACACATTGTAAAACCACTTAGAGAGTGCCTAGCACTATAAAGTGGTACACAAATGTAAGTGCTATTGCTAACAATTTGTAAGCTGCTCTGAGCACCTGCTTGGCTGAAGAGGGGAGTACAAATATTCTAAATAAATACATAAATAATATAAATAATTTCAGAGAAGAAGCAAGTGAACATTTACGAGCAGCTCTCTCCTTCCCATCATATACTTTCCCCCTATACTTTCAAAATATTCAGATTACTGTTTTTTTATTACTAAACCTGCCATCCTTGAAGTTGACTAGTTGAAACTGTATGTGTCAGGAAGAGCTCCCATTTCCTGTCATTTAACACCCATGGTCTATATGCAGTTCAAGGCTTGCCTTACCTCCCTTTGTCATGGTAAAGACTTAAGTGCTTGGCAATAGGGGATGCTCTGTGGAGACCAAATGGTGTGATGGGTGGGAAGAGTTGGTGAATACCACATTCCTCACCAATGCTGAACATCAGAGTCCAAACCTCATTGAGTTTCCCACAGTGAAAAAATGAGACTGGGAAAGCCAGGAGGGGGACTCAAAGATTGCACCTTCCTACTCTCTGAGTCTGAAGCTTCATTGACAAGGGATTCTGATCTATCTATGGCCCTGTGGAGATGTTCCCAGGACCACTTTCCTAGGACTCAGCATTTGATAAGCACTCTGGCAAATAACAAGTTTGGCAATTTATGGAATTTGTATTTGATTCCTTCCAGAACACTTGAGAGATGCTAACAAGCCCATGGCCCTAAGAACTTGAATTCCAACATTAAAAAGTTAATACCTAACATGTCCCACTTAAAAGGCGTAATCTAGAAATACCAACAAGTTTCAAATGCCTGTGCAGATCTGCTTCAACTCTGAAAATTATTAGGCTTCCATTGTCTCTGTAGTGCTTCCATGTAACTACAGTATTTTAAACACAGCACCTGCTGAATCTGAGTTAACAAAATAGCATCTTTGGCTCCCTCTGCAGGCTTTCAGAATGTAAAGATCTACATTGAGGTGCATTGTGTGTAATCAAGCTCTGAAAACTAATCTTGGAATCTAGCCTTACAGCTTCCATTCATCAGAGGCAAACTTTATGAGCACACAGAGTGAAGATGGACAAAAATCACTCACTGTTTTAACTCAGTGCCATTAGGCCACCTCCAGGCCTGTCCTGCTTCTCTTGAGAGGCCAATCCAGTAATGATGGGGGCGGGTGAACTTCAACAAAAAGTCCTAGGAGAAGGGAAACCAAGTCATTATATATTTATTTGTTTATGAAATATATAGCTGACCTTTCCACTGAAAGTACAGTAAGTTCTCTTATAATACGTGTTTTTACAATGTGAATTGGCAATAACACGATTAATTAATAGAGAAAAACTGTTCCCAAATTTGAACTTGTAGTGCGATTCCTGTCTCAAGCATTCAAAATGGGCAAATTGGCGCCTCTCAACACCTTAGCCATTAAGCAGCGACCCTGCCTCTCCTCATCATAGTTGTTCAGTTTGTCAGCCACGTGGGCCTGAGACAGTGTTTAGAAGTACTTCCTAACTTCCTAATCCTGTTTGGGGAGGGGAGAAGAATAAGATGAGCAGAGAAGGACTTCAGGACCTAAAGGCAGCCAACTTCTCACCTTTCACCTGCCACAGCACCAACAATTGCCAAGAAGGAAGAGCCTCGCCAGCTCCTGGCCTCTCTGCTCACTACTTGCCCCCTCTCTTTCTATTCTATCCCCATCATCTCCTGTCAAAATCCTGCTTCTCTTCTTCCCTGCCACTCCTGTAACCAACAACCACCACATAGAATCATAGAGTTGGAAGACTACAAGGCCATCCAGTCCAACCCCCTGCCATGCAGGAATACACAATCAAATCATTCCCGACAGATGGCCATCTAGCATCTGTTTAAAAACCTCCAAAGAAGGAGACTCCACAACACTATGAAGCCGTGCATTGTACTTCCGAACAGCTCTTACTGATAGGAAGTTCTTCTTAATGTTTAGGTGGAATCTCTTTTCCTGTATTTTGAGTCCATTGTTCCATGTCCTAGTCTTTTGAGCAGCAGAAAACAAGCTTGCTCCATCCTCAGTATGACATCCCTTCAAATATTTAAACACTTTGTGGAGACCATCCAGTGGAAAAGTTGCCTCCCGGGAATTGTGCCTCATCCCATACCTTCTTCTTTTCCCTTCCACCCTTTCCTCCCACCAATGCACCCCAGCTAAACACCAACTCCTACAATGTGGGGAGGTGTAGCTTTGCTCTTGCTGCTCCTGAGAGCCAAGGCCTAGCAAGTGTTGTGTGTTTGTGCAGCAGCAGCAAAGGTGGCTGTGTCAGCAAAAAATATGCAGGTAGACTCAAACTACAGGAAAAGAGATTCCACCTAAACATTAGGAAGAACTTCCTGACAGTAAGAGCTGTTTGTCAGTGGAATGTGCTGCCTCCGAGTGTGGTGGAGTCTCCATCTTTGGAGATTTTTAAGTAGAGGTTGGATGGCCATCTGTCGGGGATGTTTTGATTGTTTATTCCTGCATGGCAGGTGGTTGGACTAGAGGGCGCTTGTGGTCTCTTCCAACTCTATATTCTATGAAATCAGATCAATAAATATAGTAATGGCATGTACTTGTTCCTTACCAGATCCTGCTTGGTATCAATCACAGCCAAAGAAGCACCAAATTTGGAACAATGTTTTTCACTGCTGGTCCAATTCTTTTCAAATGTTGATCTAAGATAGCATTTTCCTCGGTACCCAATCCAATCATCTGGGCAGGCAGCATCACTAGGTGGAGGATAAACTGGACACGGTTGTGGTTTTCTAACTGAAAATAAAACAAAATTTAAGAGCTCACATTTACACTGCAACTCTGAGGGTTAAAAAGCCAGGAAATCCTGGGATCAATAGATCAGAAGAGAAGATTTCTCGTATATCATGTTAGGCAACCACAGCCTTTTAAATTACAAAGTTATAGCACTATTATTCTAGTTTAAATGCAATGGCTACATCCTATGGAGTCCTGACATTTGTAGTTTGATAAGATACTAGAGAAGCTCCCTGGCTGAAAATTCTAAATACCTCTCGTCAAATTGCAAATCCCATGATTTCATTGGATGTTGCCATGGTAGTTAAATTGGAATCATACCACTATAATTGTATAGTATATAAGTCAGAAATGAGGCACACCACTATAACAACAATGAAAGTGCCATGGTTCTTCAAGGAAGCCATGACAGTTAATCTCTTGTTATTTAAATCTCTAAAGTCCATGAACATTTTGGTGCAGAAATGCTCTTTGTAATGGATCCAGGTTAGGTCACATGCAGAATAGACATGTGAAAATCACCTGGACTTAAGTTGTGATTTCAGTGGGTAACTGTAACTATCACCACCTCTGCAGTACAGTATTTTATATATCTTGTAATAGATTTGTGTGATGCATCCAAACCTAAGTTGCTGCATTGATATATTTAAAAAAACAACTTTAAAAACTTTCCTGTTCTGAAGCTCTTTTCACTAATAATTTTTACAGATTTAGCATGGGAGGCATGAAATTTATTTTTCAAGCTTCTATATCACCAACTTACGGTGACAATTTAATGGAAAGCTGCCTTTGTGCCAACCCCCAAGTTGCATGTTGAACCCAATGGAAGTTTCAATAAGACCCTTAACCAGCATCCTATTTGGTTGCTTCACAATGACAGACATAATCCAGCCAGAGGGAAGCGCTTTCTTTTCATTTGATGGCACTAGGGGAGATTTAAGCATAAGTTCAATCAAGGTCTGTCAGTATATTTGGGCTGGTAGACATATTTAGGATTCTGAGAATGTGTCACAACAGAAATGTGTCACAAAATGGCTGCCATGGTGGGCAGACAGGAGGTTTGTTTGTTTGTTTTGAACAAAGATGGAAACCATGTGCTTATTTTCCAAAGAATGTCTTTGCAGCCATCCAAAGCCACCCAGAAAGAAAATCTAAAATAAAATAAATTACAGAGATCAGCACTACACTTAGGGACATGTTGATATCACCATAATGCCTACACTGTTAACCTTTTCCATTAAAATCAACAGGATTTAAACTCATGGGATCATGCGGTCTCCTTTTCATTTTCCCAATCCACTTATACTCTCTGTTCTTTTCCCACCACTGTACTTCCTTCTAGCTATATTAAGCTTTAGATGTAATTTTTCAAGCTTACAACACCTTTTTATTAACTTCTGTGTATTTTAAGTTAAATCATATTACTGCAAATAAAGTTAAAACATTAGTCTCTCTCTCCACTCACCCGCCAACGAAATAATAGTAATGATCAAAGCTGTGAAGATGACAGCAGCTGCTAAGGTGTATTTCTTATCTGTAATACACTTTGGGATGAGAGCTGAAAAACAGATCACCGCAAAATGAAAATGATGGCCAGGGAAAGCAAAAGAGCCAGTCACTGTTCCAAAATTATCAGAATTGTTCATCCAGACATTGCACATATACTACTATTTTAGGTTACTATCAGTATCAGCTGATTTACATGATATATATCTGAATGTGGAAAGCTTTGTGCTGTGGTGAATACAAGATAGTATTGAGCTTTGTATTTGTGGCTCTGCATAGCAGTTTGCCTCATGTAGAAAGAAAGGAAGCAATTGCAGTGCATTAAAGGAATGTTCAAAGCCATACTTAATGTAAGTTTGGGTAACAGTCCTTCCTCTTTTTAGACCTGTCCCTAAAAGAGAGATCTAGATTAATGAAGAAATCAGGGGATTCTAGAGACTTCTGTAACACATCCTCCACCTTACACTTATTCCCACCTTTGTGGAAGTGATCCCCACAACCAACTTCTCATGATGTAGAACAGTGTTTCTTAACTTGGGGTCTGGGGACCCCCAGGGGTCCACACGTCTTCACAGGTGGTCTACTAAGAGTTGAAGACTGATTGGCCCACCTCTTCCCTGCAGTGGAGTGGCCACGTGACAGAAGCTAAGCCGTTCTGATAGCCTTGTGACTGAAGAGTGGGGTATAAATAACTAAAAAAAAAAGGGCAAAGGCTGGCTGGCTGGCCTGGTCTGCACATTGCCATTCAATTTGCTCCAGCCACAAACTTGCAGGACGAAGCAGGAGAAAAGTCTTCCCTCCCCCTCCAGTGCCTCTGAGGGAAGGTTTAATGGATGATGTATTGTTGTTGTTATTATTATTATAATTAGCCTTTTAAATCTTGCATTAATTCTTGGGGGACTACAACAACAAAAGATATTTAAAGGGGTTCCCTGGTAAAGACAAGGTTAAGAGCCATTCACGTAGAAGATTAAACCCTATCTTTTCCTGGAAACAATCTCTGAAGAAAATAACAACTGGTGTCCTGTCAGGCAGTTACAATGCCATAAGCTAAATTTATGACCTTCTAACTTTATTGTAACTTTATTGTAACTTTATTCACATCAATGATCACGGCACCATTGTCATGACTATACATATCCCCCAAACCCTCCTTAAAATCTAGGCAATTGAAGGAATTGATGATTTTTATTCATTATGTAAACAGAGAGTCACAGTGGCTGAAGCCCCCAAGAGACCATTGATTCATTTAGAAAGACATATTCTCTCTATAGACTTTGATCATCAAAACTTATCTGGAAAGGAAAATGTATATAATATTGTAACTTGTTAAACAATTATCCCAATGTCCTACAGTTACTGTTTATTGTATTTTTTTATTTAATTATTTATACCCCGCTCCTCAGCCACAAGGCTATCAGAGCGGCTTACAAATTGTTTTAAGCAATAGCTATTTACACATCTACATTGCAATAAGCAGCTTCCAATGTATGTTAGCTGATTGCCCCCACAAGCTGGGTACTCATTTTACCGACCTATGAAAGGATGAAAGGATGAGTCAACCTTGGAGCCCTCTGGAATCGAACTTGCAACATGGTGACTTGCAGTACTGGCATTTAACCACTGTGCCACCAGGGCTCCATGAACATCATTTTGATGATGTTAACATTTATATGTTTTGTTACAAAATCTTTAATAAAAGACTAAATATATATATAGAAAGCTAGGCAATTGTACCAAGTGAAGGGATTCTGTGGCACTGTTCATGGTGTGTCCAGCTACCATCTGCCAGTGAAGTTGCAGTGTGATGAAGAGTTGCAACTGAACTCCAGAGGGGTCCATGCTTCTGCTTGTCACACCATGGCTCACTGGTGGAGCGGGCTGGGCACTTCATCCTTCAGTGTCCCACTTGCCAGTGCAGCATAACTCCTTTGCTCAGTTACAGCTGCCTGGCTTTAAGGCAGCTTTTAAGGGTTTGGATCAAGATATTTGTTCCATGCGGGATCTCCACCAACATCTGCACAGGTTGTTACAGATGTGAAAATAATGAGCTACTCTCATCTTTGTCTCCTCACCTGATGCATGGTGTTGCACATTCTACAATCCAAAGTACACATTGTGGTGATATTTTTATCAGGTTAAGCAGAAAGTGCAGTATTTATTATGTTTATTATTTATTATTACACGGCAGAAGAGGTTTTAATGCCTGCAAAAGAACATTTAAAGGGATTGCATCTGATAAAAGTCCAAAGTCTCTCCTCTTGAGAGCCCATGTTGTCAGGTTTGGAGCATTTTCTTTTATATTGATGATAAATGCAGGGGTTGACCATATGTTTTATGTTGACCATAAAATATATCGTCAACCCCTGCATTTGATTGTGCTACACTTCCATGCTTTCCTTTCTTTCTTTTAAAATCAGACCTCAGAATCCCCACCCACTATTTCTTTCTCTTCCTTCCTAGCCGCACTAATCTTTGAAAATATCAGCCCTCACAATTTTCTGCCCACTGTTTTATTCTCCTACTTCTTAGAAAAGGATATGGTAAGCACATGATTTTTTTTTATTTTTAATTTTTAAATTAATTTTCATATATCGATATAACAAAACATTCAAAACAGATCAACAACACATATTCCTTACAAAAACATCTCAACATACAATACAAAACAATACAACACAACACTGTACAATACAATACGACACTGCAATACAATACTACATATATTACACTACAATATGAAAAAAAATTACAAAACAAAACAAAATACAATAAAACTTTAAAAGCACATGAAAACATGAAGCTCCCCATTCAGTCTAGCCTAGTATAGTCTTCACTGATTGGCAGAGTCTCTAACATAATCAGAACTTTCCCCAGTTGAGACTCTTTTAACTTGAGATATGAAGCAAGGAACAGAGATCTTACCAATATAAGCATCAAGGTCGCTATTAAGTGTACTGAAATATGAGTACTCCCAAAACCAAGGGACTCAGAACCAAAATTCAAAGTGGCCTAATGTGGGGAAATTTAATCCTTTCCATACACTGCCTTCTTTTACATCTAGAACCAAAAGCCAAGAGAGAAGGAATAGCATGGTTTGTATGCACTGAAACTCAGAGCCACCAATCTGTTTCCTTCCTAGGCTTTCATGTCCTGCAACAGCTGCAGTATATACACAACAAGCAGAAATTCAGCCGGCCATGGAGGTACAGTGATGGGAAATAATACATGGTTTGAACTTCCATGGATGACTAGCTGTTCAATACTGAAAAGCCCTGACAGAAAAGGTAGTAAACTGTTATAATGAAGCTGTGACTGAGTCCAAAAAAGAGATCTAATGACATAGTGCACAATTCTACTGCTGAAGTTAGACATATCTGGCCTCTTTAGAGGAAGACCCCAATGTAAGTGCAGTAAGTAAATATATTTACCAGCATTTGCGGCTTCCCTGGCTCCATCTGCTTGAGGATGCCTTGCACCAACTGTCTCTGGATTCAACCATTCAGATCCTGACCTTTCCCCTTCTCTCTCTGTTGGAAAGCAAAAGAACTCAACAACTACAGGTTGGGTAACCTTTATCGAGAATTCTAAATTCCAAAATGCTCCAAAATCCAAAATTGTCCACATGGATGGCTGAGACAGTGACACCTTTGCATTCTGATGGTTCAATGTACACAAACTTTGTTTCATGCACAGAATTATTAAAAATATTGTGTATAAAATTACCTTCAGGCTATGTGTATAAGGTATACAGTTGCCCCTCCACATTCGCGACTTTCACATTCACGGTTTTGATTATTAGCGGAAAGCTGCCTGGCCCCCCTCTCCACCCCATCCCTTCCCAAGGCAGCAAAGGGTTTCTCATGAAGCCCGTCACTGCCTTGGGAAGGGGGATGGAAAGCCTCCCTCTCTCCACCTCAGTCCCTTCCTAAGGCAGCCAGGGCCCCCTGTCGCCACTTTGGGAAGGGGCGGGGGGATGGGAGTGAGTGGTGAAGGGGTGGGTTGTTGCAGGCGGGTGGGGGGGAGGACTATAATTATTCATGTTTTTTTCACATTTGCGGGGGTCTTCTGCCCCTAATCCCCGCGAATGTGAAGGGATGACTATATAAAACATAAATGAATTCCTTGTTTAGACTTGGATTCCATCTCCAAGATATCTCATTATGTATATCCATGTATTGCAAAAACAAAAACAAAACTCAAAGTCCGAAACACTTTTGGTCCCAAGCATTTCAGATAAGGGATACTGAACCTGTATTTTCTTATATACAGTACCGTATATTTCCTTTTCCTTTGTGCTGCCAGATATGAAATCATCACTGTTTTGTAACTGGTTAAGTATGTGGCTGAAGTCTACTGGAAACTGGGTCTCAGGGCAGAATCCCTAGTATGGGATACAATGCCAACATGTCTGGTGGTCTTGCCCCTCCTGACAGCTTAGAGGACAACCCAGAGCAAGTATATCTTCCCACATGTACATGCCATTCCTGATCAGGACTCTCTCCTAGTGCGCCCCCTATCATTACAGTCAACAACTGATAAAGAAAACAATGACCCTTTAAAATCCAAGTACTGTAGCTGCCCAAAAGTGGGCAGAGCCTACATCCCTACTTGGCAAGCCAGGTTTTGTAACATGGATACTGCTGGAATACAACTCCATCATCCTTTACCATCAGCTGTGCTGGCTGGGACTGGTAGGAGTTGCATTCCCATGACATCCACAGGTCCAGATGTTCCCCATTCCTCATTTATAACTTCTCACAAGGCCCTGGCACCCGGCTGAAGCAACAGCTCCCCTTGTTGTATGGGAGAAGTCCTGAGTCGGTGCTCTGTCCAAGGTGCTAATCAATTCTGACCTGTTCTTGGCTGAGCCTACCTAAGTCTGGACTAAGGTTTTAAACTATCCAAGTGTTGATTGTTCGCCTGTGCTTGTCTGTTTTTGGCCATCTGCTCTCCCTGAGCACAGTGTAAGGGACAGAGTTTCTGCCAAATCACTAATTTGGTTGGGAATGGAGCTACACAGCCAGTAATTGGTGCTGCCTCTGTCTCTGGAGCTCACCAAACAGGAAGAGAAAAACAGGTGTTTTGTGGGCACCTTGGGGGGTGGGCTTTAAGGGTGAAGCCTGGGCAGCTGTGCTTCTACATATATAGGATGATGAATATGGATGGTGATGTTGTAGTGACTTGTGATATCTGTGCCATGTTTGTTTTCTTGCCAGAAGATCTGCCATGCTATACCTGCAGCAAGTGCAAGCTGGTTGCCCTGTTGTAGCAGAAAGCGCAGCACCTTGAGGTCCATGTAAGTTAATACTTCAACTTATTGGGGAAGGTGAAGCTTTTTTTCTTTTTCTTTTTTGAAAAAGTGGAGCAGACTCTTTTGGAAGTGTAAGAAATGGGGGATGCCTCTAGGGAGGGCAACAATTCCAAAACACAGGAGGAGGATCCTTGGAGGAATGTGAAACAGAGAAGCAGAACGATCAAAAAACATATTTCAAGCTTGGAGCTACACAATTGATTCAAAGCTCTCCTGTTAACCCATGATTATGAGGCACAGGGACAAGAGCTTCACGCCTCTGAAATCAAGGAGGCATCCTTGGAGGATTCTGTGGATGGAAGAGCTACTGTCAATTCCCACAGGAAGAATAGTGTCCAGATCAAGGGGAGTAGTAGTGACATTATATTCTGCTTTGGTCAGACCGCACCTGGAATACTGTGTCCAGTTCTGGACACCACAAGCTGGAACATGTCCAAAGAAGGACAACCAAGATGATGGAAGGTCTGGAAACCAAGCCTTATGAGGAATAACTGAGGGAGCTGGGTATGTTTAGCTTGGAGAAAAGCAGAGAGCCAACATGATAGCCATCTTTAAACAACTGAAGGGATATCGCAGAAAATGAAGCAAGTTTGTTTTCTGCTGCTCCAGAGACTAGAACCCAAACCAATGGGTTCAGAAGAACTTAGGGTTCAGGTGTGGGGGTAGAAGAAATACCCCTTTAGGTAACCTGAATACTTAGGGCTTTTGTTGATCCTTTGTTATATTAGAGCTCATCAGATGCAGGGAATGAGATCTTGCATCCCTAGACCTCTTTGAGCATGCCCAGAACAGATTATGAAGCTGACTCTGTAATGTATTCCACAATTCACTTCAGAATTTGGGCAGAATGGAACAGTACAACAAGCCTGCTCAATATAAAATACATGATATTGCCTTACCTTTAATTTCTTCAGTCATTTGAACTGTTTCTGCTAAGAGCAACAGGCCCAAACCTGTATGGAAGCCAGATATGACCATGTTACTAATTTCTACACTTAGCATATTATTATAATGAGTGCTTCTCCTTAAAACCACAAGGCTTTTTGTACATTTACCATACTTGCCTTTTCTTCAAAATCTTTTCCAGGCACTGCTAACTTAGATGCTTTAACCATAGTTGTCGGAGCTACAACAGCTACAAGTGGGTGAGATATCAGGTAGTTTGAAGCTGCATGGTAAAAACAAGTGATTTATTAAATGTCCAGTAAAGTTGCTAGAGTGAAACCAGGAGAGGACTCCTGTACCTTTAATGGTTGTGTAGAAGAGGAAATTCAGCAGGGGTTGCTTGTCATGCAACCAGGTAACAAGCAACACCTGCTGAAATTCCCTCTTCTACACAGCCTTTGAAGATACAGGATCCTTCTCCAGTTTCCATTCTGGCAACCCTAAGCCCAGTCAACCATATTATTTGTCCAAAGTGCTAAATAAAAGTGAGAGAGTGGCTGAGGCTAAAAAATGCATTTCATTTAGTATGTCAGAGGTTGGCTCACAATCCACACTGGTAAGGTATTCCCAAAAGCCATTTGGTTGCATGTGTGGAAGTGAGGTCCACATGAGGTTTACTTGGTTTCATTTTATCCCACTGGCTTGTTTTAGTGTGTTATCACTCTTTTCCCAGTTCAGGATTCAATGTGGCTTACAACAGACGGGGGGGGGGGGGATAGTTAAAAATCCACTATATAAAAAAAGTCAGAACGTGATTAAACTATCAAAAAAAATTAAAACTATAAAAATCACAACAGCACAGCAAAAATAACAAATAGAAAATCCAGCACATTGTTTAGGTGGGACGGGCCTTGTCCAATCAGTCCTCAAAGGCCTGTCGAAACAGAAAGGACTTCACCTGTTTGCGCAAACAGAGTAGGGAGGGCACCAGTCTAACCTCTCTGGGAAGGGAGTTCCAGAGCCTGGGGGCAGCCACTGAAAAGGCCCTCTCCTGAGTTCCCACCAAATATACTGTGAGGGTAGTGGGACAGACAGAAGGGTCCCCTACCTGGTGCCTCTTCACACTATATCATTATAGCAGCATGATTTAACTGCCATAGCAGCATCCTATGGTATTCTGGTTTTTTTCAGTTTAGGGAAGGGCAGAGAGCTCTAGTGCCTCAGCAGACCACAAACCCTAGGATTCCACAGGATGCAGCCATTGCATTTAAAGTGAAATCATAATGCTATAGCTGTATATTGCAAAAGCTCCCTAAACATTTTTAAAGCTTTTAGTCAGAATGCAAAGTCTAACTAGCCAGATAAAGGGAGCACTTTCAGCAGCTCTTCCAAGCCACAGTTTCTTTCTGTGGGAGTTAGATGAAATTTCCCTCTCCATTTATTTCCCACCTACACTTGAATATCTGCTGCCATGACAGATGACTTTTGTGGGAGAAGGATGGAGCTTGAACTTTTGGCAACATGCTCCCTTTTGTTGCCACACAAAAGGATACTGTTTACCCCATGAGAGAAAAGCAGGGCTGATTGAAGACAATGGTTTCTGCTTCAGGAATACTGCTGAAATGGAGGAGGGGTCATAATGTGGACTGTAATGAGATTTTTTTTAAATTACTTATCTGGCATTCTTAATGCACTGAGATCAAGAATCACAGATCTCCCCCACACAAGAGGGCAGAATTTTCCTCCTTTCCTTGTCAGGAACTGCCAAATCTCAGTGGGACTTCTTAGCAAAAACTATTCAATAAATAGAGTTGCCAGACTGAAAACTGGTGAGGGCTCCTGCACCTTTAAGGGTTGTGCAGAAAAGGGAATTTCAGCAGGTGTTGCATGTTTCACAACCAGGTAACAAGCAGCACAACCATTAAAGGTATAGGAGCCCTCTCCAGTTTTCACTCAGGCAACTTGATTCAACAGGTCTGTGGATGAGGCTTGTTAAATTTAATGCACTGCCAAAAGCGTACGTTCTTTTCCTTTAGAGATGAGCATGCAATCTGACCGTGGTACAAAAAAAGCAAGAAGCAACAGCCATAACACTTCCTAAGTATTTTGAGTTTTTTCAGTTCAGTCTTGCATGTGTTAAAGAATGGTCAATACTTGCACTGAATATCTCCACTGTCCACCTGCAACTTCTGCTCCCACCAACATAAACTTTAGAGCTATGTCTCTGGTGGGCGTCACTAGTCAGATAATATTTCTTACGTAATTACTTACAAAAAAGAGTCTTATGACTCTCTGATGATATGAAATACCAATCATAGGAACCACCTTCCCATGGTCAGTCTGGGTGAAATGAACACAATCTCAGAGCAGTGGGGGAGGGAGCAGAAGTATGGTGGCAGCCCATGACATACAAACCCAGACATTATATGTTTCTGCAAAATATATATATGCAGATATGAACGGAATACACACAGCTGCCGTGCATACAACTGGGAACTTTACAAAAAGCAGGGGCTGCAACCTTTTAATGAAGTTTGCATGTACTGTACTTTGTATAAACATAAGAGAGCCAGTGTGGTATAGTGGTTTAGGTGTTGGACTAAGACTCTGAAGAGCAGGGTTTGAATCCCATATCGGCCATGGAAACCCACTGGGTAACCTTGGGCAAATCACAACTTCTCACCTTCAGAGCAAGGCCAGGGCAAACCTTCTCTGAACAAATCTTGTGAAGAAAACTCTGTGATAGTTTCACCTTAGAGTCACCATAATTCAGGAATGGGTTCAAGGCACACTACAACAACAACAGTAGCTCTATTCACAAAACTAAATGAGCACACAGAACAGAGCAGATCCTGCCATTATGATCTACCCAGTGCAGCCATTTCCAACTTATGCCAACTCTAGGGCAAACCTATCAAGGGATTTTCTTGGCAAGATTTGTTCTGGGGGTGGGGTTGCCTTAGTACACCTCTGAGGCTGAGAGTGTGTCACTTGGTTAAGGTCACCCAGGGAGGGTATATCCATGGCCAAGCAGAGATTTGAACCCTGGTCTCCAGAGCCATAGTCCAACACTCAAACCAGTGCTCAGCGCTCAAACCATGCTGGAGTTTGTTTTTCTATAGAAAACCTCTAGCCTGCCTATGTTTGAAGAAATCACTCAACACATACTCATTAAATAGTTGTTGTTAACTGGCATCAAATCAACTTCAACTTAGGGAAACTCTATGAGTGAGAAAACTCCAAACCATCCTAGCCTCAACAGCCCTGTGCAGGTCTTGCCAACTCAGGGCTGTGGATTCCTTGATTGAGTTGATCCACCTGGAATGTAGTCTTCCTCTTTTCCTACCGCCCTCTAACTTACAAAGCATTACTGTGTTTTCTAGTGAATGATGATATGGCCAAAGTACAACAGTCTTAAATAGGCTGTCATTGGGCAGGGAACAGGGAAAGAATTTAAGACTTTGGCATATAACTTACACTCTTTTGGTAAAGGGTAGGTCTCTGGAATGGCCTCTACAGGTCCTTGGACCTGGGGGTGGGGTGGGGAAGGAGTCTACCCTTGAGGCTGACCTGTGGTTTTTGCTCCTGCTTATAAGGTCCTGGGACTTGGGTGGAAATACCTTGGGTTCACCTTTGTCATGTACTTGCATTCCCAGATGCAGTGGCTAGCAGTTCCAGAGTTAAACAGAAATCTTTATTGGCACAGAAATCCAAGAAGCATATCGTACAAGGTTGTTGCTCAGAATTGAAACTTGGAGGACAAACAGTATACTAAAAGCATTTTGCAATCTACGAAATCTGGCAGGCTGTGAGGCTATTGGTTATCCACTATCCCTTGAACTCCTCTTCCTATGCAAACATCCATACCATTTTTCTCAAGCAACCTCTGCAGCTGCCTGCTTATCTCATCACCACTCCTCTTTTCACAGTTGCTACAAAGCAAATGTTAACATGTACAAAGAAATGAAAACAAAAATAACAACAAGGTTACAGAACAATATAACAAATGGCAGGAACAGGCAATATCAGGGACTGATCCTGAAAAACTTCCAGTAAGTGGCCAGCTGGGAGCAATGCAACTATTGGACTGCTTTCAGGGCTCAGGTGTTTTGCCCAAGGGTAGACACCTGGCCTCAGCTGGACCCGCATCAGGTTGCTCCCCCTGTTGTGCCTTTCAGGTTCACTTAACTTAAATAATAATAATAATAATAGTAATAATATTTATTTATTTATACCCCACCCCTCTGTTAAAACAATCGGGGCGGCTTACAAAAATTAAAATACAATACAGATAAAATCCCCAAACACCCCCCACCCCCACCCTCCCCCATAAAAAAATATTAAACAATTATAAATAGGATATAGGTCAAATAAAGTGGCCCTTATTTTAACCCAACTTTCTGTGTCTGGTCTTTTTATTCCATGGCTGGTCATCAATGGCCAAAGTACAACAGCCTCAGTTTAGTAAACTTGGCTTCTAGGGACAGTCCAGGTTTGATTTGCTTTGGGGCTCATTTATTTGTCTTTTTAGCAGTCCACAGTATCCTTAGAACTCTTCTTCAGCACACATTTCCAAATGAGTTGATTTTCTTCCCATCAGCTTTCTTCACTGTCCAGCTTTTACTATCATACATAGAAATGGGTAATATGATGGGATGGACAATCCTAACATTGTATTCAATTATATATCTTTATACTTCAAGATCATTCTGCCTTGGCCAGACCTCACCTAGAATACTGTGTCCAGTTCTGGGCACCACAATTCAAAAAGGATATTGACAAATTGGAGCGTGTCCAGAGTAGTATTTTTGGGAGGCGATGGTCCTCCATCCTAGAAACGTGCCCTGCTCAGCGCAGCTGTGTTCTCAATGTCATGGCCTCAATGCTGATGATCCCTGGTTGCTCAAGGACAGCAACATTCATCACATAGTCAGTCCAGTGTATATTTAGGATTGTGTGTATACAGCGCTGATGAAAGCGTTCAAGGAGTCGTAAGTGTTGGTGATAGGTGACTCATGTTTCAGACCCGTAAAGGAGAATAGACAGTTTGAAAGCATTCAAAATAGACGGTTTGAAAACATTCAAAACATACCAATGAGGATAAAAGTACAGCAACTCCATTAAAAGACTGTCATGCAACAACCAGTTAATAGCCAAAAGCCTGTCTAAATAAAAAGCTCTCTTTACCTGCCAGGGGACAGAGAGCCGGGGGGGGGGCTGCCTAGCCTCTTGTGGGAGATTGCTCCACAGACTGGGAGCAGCCACTGAGAAGGCCCCTCTCTTGCAGTTACAACTGGAGATAAAAAGAGAGTCCAAGCAGGGGACATATTGTATTGTTAAAATGCAATTTTTCTACCCCCTGAAAAGACTTTGTAGACAAAATCATGCAGATCCACTCTGATTTGGGTGCTGTAGTTGATACAGAGACAGTAGGTGTAACCTCAGGACGTGTTTATCCTGTATCTTTGGGTATGTTTCAATTTGTGCAGTCTGAAAATGTGGACATGATTCCTGGACAGCTGACATGTGTGCTGGACCTTTGCCCTTCTTGGCTCATGAAAGCAACCAAAGGAGGACTGGTCAAGGGGGTAAGAGGAGTGATGAAAGCCTCAAGGCATCAAGGCAGCTTTCTGTCCTGCCTAAAAGGCTGCAGTGAGGCCTTTACAAACAACAACAACAACAAAAAACAAAAACAAAAAACAACACACACACACACACACACACACACACACAAACACACCCCTCTCTGAACCTTACCACACTAGAGAAATATAGGCCAGGCTTCAATATCTATTTCTTAAGCAAGAATCTAGTGTGTATGATGTCCTCCCAGCTCCAGGAATTCTTGGATGAAACAGCTTATCCAGAGTTATTTCAATTTGGTTTTAGCCCTGGCTATGGAATGGAAACAACTTTGATCACCTTACTGGATAACCTACACAGGGAACTGGACAAGGGAAGTGTGTCCCTGTTGGTTCTGCAGGACCTTTCAGTGGCTTCTGATACCACTGACTGTGGTATTCTTCCAGGCTACCTCTCTGGAATGGGACTTGGGGGTGCTGTTTTACATTGGTTCTTCCTAGTGGAGGGAACTCAGAAGAAGGTGTTGGAGGATTCCTTCTTCATAGAATCACAGAGTTAGATGAGATCACAAGGGCCATCTAGTCCAACCCCCTGCCCTGCAGGATTAAACAATCAAAGCATTCCTGACAGATGGCCATCCTGCCTCTGTTTAAAAACCTGCAAAGAAGGAGACTCCACCATACTCCGAGGCAGCACATTCCACTTCCGAACAGCTCTTACTGTCAGGAAGTTCTTCCTAATGTTTAGGTGGAATCTCTTTTCCTGTAGTTTGAGTCCATTGCTCCCTGTCCTAGTCTCTGGAGCTGTATAATGTCAGCGTTTCCAACTGTTTCATTGGAACGACTTCAATAACAAAAAAACTTTATAATTGTAATTAACCTTTAATTGTTGTGTTAAAGATTAAGATTGAGACTGAAGAAGTCTAAATGAAACACCTATGAAGCAGATGATTGGTTGAAAACCCACCAAGAGGAACTGCAGATGAAAAATGAAATTTGGTGCAAGGGGAAAAAAATTATGTTCCTAAAATTTTAAGAGGTGAAATGATGACATAGTGTCATGATGTTAAGTCAGCAAGGCATTTTGGATTTGTAAAGACATTACATGCAGTAATGAAACTGTACTGGTGGCCAGGACTGAGGGGACAAGGCAGAGTATGTGAAAGAGTGTCTCGTGTGTTTGGCAGCAAAATCCCAGGTGGGGAAGCCACATGGCTTGCTGCAACCACTACCTACCCCTGCTAAGCCCTGGGACCACATAAGCAAGGATTTCATTGTATATCTCCACACCAGTGGGGAGACACAACTCCCTAGAAAAGATAATAATGGTTGGTAAGACTGCGGATGGATCAACCCAAGCAAGCAAGCCACAGCCCTGAGTCTGCAAGAGTTGAGCAGGGCTGTTGATAACAGGGTGCCTTGGTTGGAGGCCCCTCATTCATGGGGTAGCCGTAAGTCAAAGTCAGCTTGAAGGCAGTTAACAACAACAAAACATTTATGGAGCGCTTTAGCCAAACATATTCACCTGGCAATCTTTTATTTTATTTTTTCCATATCAGACAGGGAAAAGAAAATAGTTATGAATTGGTCAACATAGTACATAATCTCTATTTCTTAATTCACGGTTGACTGACTTTGGAAGGTATTAGAAGAACTGGCAGAAGTAATCTCAGAACCCCTCTCAATAATCTTTAAGAATTCCTGGAGAACAGGAGAGGTCCCAGCAGGCTGGAAGAAGGCAAATGTTGTCCCCATCTTTTAAAAGGGGGGAAAAGAAGACCCAAATAATTACCGCCCAGTCAGCCTAACATCAATACTAGGAAAGATACTAAACAGACAGACTGTAAGCACTTAGAAAGGGATGCCCTGATCACTAAAAGTCTACATGGCTTTCTCAAAAACAAGTCGTGCCAGACTAATCTTATCTCTTTTTTTGATAGCGTTACAAACTTGATAGATGAAGGGAATGCTGTGGATGTAGTGTATCTTCATTTCAGTAATGCTTTTGAGAAGGTCCCCCATGATGTTCTTGCAAAAAAGTTAGTAACCTGCGGGCTAGACAATACAACTGTTAGGTGGATTTGTAATTCGTTGACTGACCGAACCCAAAGGGTATTCACCAATGGCTCCTCTTCATCCTGGAGAGAAGTGACCAGTGGGGTGCTACAGTGTTCCATCCTAGGCCCAGTGCTATTCAACATCTTTATAAAGGACTTAGATGAGGGTATAGAGGGCATGCTTATCAAGATTTCAAATGACACCAAATTAGGAGGGGTAGCTAATACCCCAGAGGACAGGATCAGAATCCAAAATAACCTGAACAGCTTAGAAAGCTGGGCCAAAACTAACAAAATGAATTTCAACATGGAGGAATGTAGGATACTACACTTGGGCAGTAAAAATGAAATGCGCAGATATAGGATGGGTGACAATTTGTTTGATGGCAGTACATGCGAAAGGGATCTAGGAGTCTTAGGAGATTTTCAGACACGGAAAAATCGTCCCTTGCCGCGCGAGCAGCCTCCCGAAACTGCTGCGCGGCAAGGGTATTTTTCGGACGACGCTGTGCCTCTTGCGAAGCCGTCCGTGTCACTTCCGTGAAGCTTGGGACGGCTCCGCGTCATATTTCAATCACGGAGGCTGCCCGTGCTTGAAATATGGCGCGGAGCCGTCCCAAGCTTCACGGAAGTGACACGGACGGCTTCGCAAGAGGCACAGCATCGTCCGAAAAATACCCTTGCCGCGCAGCAGTTTCGGGAGGCTGCTCGCGCGGCAAGGGACGATTTTTCCGTGTCTGAAAATCTCCTTAGTGGACCACAAGCTGAACATGAGTCAGCAGTGTGATGCAGCAGCTAAAAAAGTCAATAGGAGTAGTGTCTAGATCAAGGGACGTAATAGTGCCACTCTATTCTGCTTTGGTCAGACCTCACCTGGAATACTGTGTCCAGTTCTGGACACCACAATTCAGGAAGGATATTGAGAAGCTGGAACATGTCCAGAGGAGGGTGACCAGGATGGTGGGAGGTCTGGAAGCCATGCCCTTTGAGGAGCGGCTTAGGGAGCTGAACATGTTTAGTCTGGAGAAGAGAAGGTTAAGATGTGACATGATAGCCATGTTTAAATATTTGAAGGGATGTCATACTGAGAATGGGGCATGTTTGTTTTCTGCTGCTCCAGAGACTAGGACATGGAGCAATGGGTTCAAACTACAGGAAAAGAGATTCCACCTAAACATTAGGAAGAACTCCCTGACAGTAAGAGCTATTTGTCAGTGGAATGTGCTGCCTCCAAGTGTGGTGGAGTCTCCATCTTTAGAGGTTTTTAAACAGAGGCTGGATCGCCATCTGTTGGGAATGATTTAATTGTGTATTCCTGCATAGCAGGTGGTTGGACTGGATGGCCCTTGTGGTCTCTTCCGATTCTATGATTTATTTAATGCTGCTGTGTCAGAGGCATACATGGAATTTCAACTCTTTTAAATTTTTGTAGTGGGAGTGGCAGTTAAACAACATCCATAAGGCAGCATGATTACGAAGCCACTGTTTAATATTTAATATTTATCTATTTAATTTATAGCCTGCCTTTATTCCAGGATGAGAGTTAAGGCATCACAACAGGGTGGACTTCCATTTCTTGGTCAGCTGCCCCGCATAGATCCCAGAGATGGCACAAGGTACATATGGTCTTTCTTTCCTTCAAACAAAGCTCTCCTTTGCAGAGCTCGGAAAATTTTAATTTTGGGCTAACAAGAGGACTACAACTTGCAGGACCCTCCAGATACCATGGTTGCCAGCCTTACCAGTGGGGGATTCTGAGAGCTGCAGTCCCCCCAAAGCAACTGCGTGTTCTCTACCCCAGTAAATCCAGGGACGTAATAGTGCCACTGGAGCTTTTCACCGCAAACGTTTAACCTGGAGCTTTTCACCGCAAACGTTGCAAGCCAACAGTAGTCAGCAACCATTATACTGAGCAAGGCACTACCGAGAACCACCTGGGTTCTAGCGAATTTTGCCTGGGAGCCTTTGAGTCCCGCCCTGGCATCCCAGCAAAATAGTGGTCTCCCAAAAAACCTCACGCACACAAACACACACACAAACCCCTTCCTTAAAACTGGCAAAAATGAAACCAACAAAGTCCAGCTTACCAGGACTCAGTCCAGTACTGAAAGACAGATGCCCCGTTAAGTGCAGCACAGCAACGATTGCAGAGGGTCAGTCTCGCCATAAATTGGAAACAACTCGAAGGAACAGAAATGAGAAGTGGGGAAATGAATTAATACCAAATCAGCACTAGGTGGTGCTGG
This sequence comes from Gambelia wislizenii, assembly GCA_030847615.1. Taxonomy (NCBI): domain Eukaryota; kingdom Metazoa; phylum Chordata; class Lepidosauria; order Squamata; family Crotaphytidae; genus Gambelia; species Gambelia wislizenii. The sequence continues at coordinate 43,378,709 of JAUMIR010000002.1, forward strand.
TTCATACACAATGCACAGAAATTGTGCTTCTGGGTTTATATTTGAGGTTTTGAAGATTCCTTCCGACAACTAGTTACAATTGCTGAAAATGCCTTCTCTTAACTACTTCTTAGAAGGAATTTCACAACTCTAAAATGCAAAGCCAACGTATTTGTTTAATTTATTTATATCCCACCTTTCTCTTGACATGGGTCCTAAGGAGACCTACAAAAAGGCTAAAACGAGATAAAGCAAAAAACCTGGTAATAAAAAGGTAAGACACAGTTGAATAAAAGAGATAAAAATGCCATTAATTTTAAAAGGTGCAAAACCATTTAAAAACATCTCTCTGGCTTTTCTTCGCAAACGAAGATTCAGGAAGGACTCATCCCGCGCTTTCTGCAAGCACGATGATGACTTAAAAGGCCAATCCGAGATAAAGAAGTCCGGTTGCAGAAAGCACAGCAGAAGATCTCCTTGGGTGATGTTTCCGGGTTGTGATTCTTCCTGCGTTGTCGTTTCTCTTCAAGACTTGTTCGGCACGAGTTCTCAAGTAAGGCTGCAGCATTGTGGATAGTGCGTCTCCATGCCTCCCGATGTGAGGCCAGGGCGGACCATTGTTGGTGATCAATTTGGCCGAGCCTGAGATGTTGTTTCAGGGAGTCCTTGTACCACTTTTTTGGAGAGCCCCTCTTATGCTGACCCATGGCGAGTTCACCGTAGAGTACTATTTTTGGGAGGCGATGGTCTCCCAAAATACAATGCAACCATAATTTAAAAACATGCACCGGAAACCATTTATCATCAAATACATGTATAAATAAAAAGGACATTGCCTACCAGCAAAAGGAGGGCAGAAAGGGGCCAGTCTACACAAAGAAATCTCCATGGAGATGGGTTGTATTGGAGATTTGGGGGAGTGGGAGAGAAAGGGGGGATAGTGAATGAGTTTCGTGTGAAGTCGAAGGCTTTCACGGCTGGCACCATAGATTTTCTTTGGGGGGTTTTCCGGGCTGTGAGGCTGTGTTCTGGAATAGTTTCTTTCTGATGTTTCACCTGCATTCCTTCCTGAATCTTCATTTGCGAAGAAAAGCCAGAGATGGCTGGCATCTTCAGAGGATCTGAATTTCTCTGAAGATGCCAGCCATAGATGCAGGCAAAACGTCAGAAAGAAACTATTCCAGAACACGGCCTCACAGCCCGGAAAAAACCCAAGGAAAATCTATGAATGAGTTTCCCTCAAAAAGGTTTGTGTGTGAGAGCGAGATTCTTTTGAAGGACTTTGAAACTGGTTTAAGTAGGAGAAGGAAAGCCTATGTTTCATTTACCTTAGTTAGGTAGCATAATGATGGCTGTTTCCTTCTCTTCCCCAACCCCAATCCCTTGTTTGGAGGTGACAAGAAAGTTCTCACTAGTTTGGTGAAAGTTCACTACCAGAAGGCTGGGGACCACGAGAACTGTAACTGCATCACACAGTTACATCAATCTGATAACCACTTTAATTTCCATGGTCCATCCTAAAGAATTCTTTGTAATTTTTGTACATGCCGAACAAGGCTTGAAGAAAAACGACAACACAGAAAGAATCACAACCCAGAAACATCACCCAAAGAGACCTTCTGCTGTGCTTTCTGCATCCGGATTTGTTTATCTCGGATTGGCCTTTTTAGTCATCAACGCACTTGCAGAAAACGCGGGATGAGTCCTTCCTGAATCTTCGTTTGCGAAGAAAAGCCAGAGAGAGAGAGAGAGAGAGAGAGAGAGAGAGAGAGAGAGAGTGTTTGGTGAAGTACTTCAAATTCTCTGTTATAGAGCTCTGATGAACTCCCCTGAAATACAGTTCCAGATATTCTAAGAAGAGGGACCAAGGTAGCTTGGGCACCATAGTTCAGGTGAGAATTCAAAGTACCTTACTACACTACAAATCCCAAGATTCTTTAAGATGGTGACATGAGAATTAGCGTGGTATCAAACTGATTTGTTGTGTAGTGTAGTGCAGATGTACCTTATATCTTAGTCCCAAGAGGTATTCTGTATCTATTTCAGCTTTGAAATATAAGAAATGTGTTACAGGACTTGGAATAAGAGCTTAAAAAACAGACATCAGTCAGCTCTCTGAAGCAGTGCTGGAGGAATTGTGTCTCATTACTCTTCTGTGTAAAAACTGGACTTCTGCATGATATGCAGAAGGGAACGTAAAGGGCAGAAGGACAAAGCAGGATGGAAAGCTAAGGTTTATGGGGATATGTGCCAAAATTCCTGGAGCAAGACAGAACAAATGAGCTCTTAAGGGGGCTGGAATGATATGTGCTACTGAATGGCAACCCAAGTGACATTTGAAACCAATTTTGCAGTTCTGAGCAAAATATTCAAGGAACTTAAGGAGAAATTAATCCCACATGCCCATATCAGGAAGGACATTCCATAGAATTTAACAGGTCCTACATGTGGGTAGATGTGCACAGGCTTGCCCTGTACAAGACATGGAGATGCCTTCCCTCATTTGTTAACACCTACAGTAAAATATGTGATATGACATCATTGTGTTTAGCAGCTTGCTCCTCACACCACATCATTGTCTGGGTAGGATGTGGGAGCACTGAGACATATCATGTTGTGAAGTTACATCATATCACGTTTGTATTAAATATTACAAGAAAGAGAGAATGAACACAGAGCAATGGCTGAGTTTCAATCAGACCAGCAAAATTTCTCAAGAACTTTGACCAATTATGAGCTGAAACAGTTGTTCATACCAACCATCTTTGAAAAGGAGGAAGATATTACAGATATCCAATGCATATATCTGGGCTGCCCTGGCTTAGTTACTTCATTGCTGAGAAGCTCTGTTGGAAAGACAGCTTGCTTTGATATAGGATTTTATCGGACACACTAAATATGGTGTCATAACAACACCACATAAATGCGAAAGGGCACGTGTACCAGACGACATTGCCCTTTTGCGTTTATGGTATGGTCGGAACAGAGTGAACAGATGGTACAAAAGAAGGCGGGATCGCTGTTTGTTAGCTATCCCACCTTCAGTTCACCCTGTTTCCCGGAATGAATTGGAGAGCGTACCAACCATTCCACAGAACCTTACTTTGCTCCTCTGCAATGCCAGGTTGGTTAAGAATAAAACTCATATTATTTACGATCTACTCTTGAATGAGGATGCCGACCTGGCGTGCTTCACAGAAACCTGGCTGGGAGAGGATAGTGCTGTCACGTGGGCGCAGGCCCTCCCAGCTGGGTATTCTGTCAGTGAGCAGGTGAGGGGAAGTGGCGGGGGGGGGGGGCGGAGTGGCTCTGGTTTATAAGAACAATCTGACCTTGACCAGGATACCTGTCCGAAACACAGTCCACTTTGAGTGTATGTACCTTAGTCTGAGGACCAGGGATAGTTTGGGGATTCTGCTAGTATACCGACCACCCCGTTGTCTAGCAGATTCCCTAACCGAGCTGACACAGCTGGTCTCAGAGTTGCTGTTGGAGTCTCCCAGACTTTTAGTTTTGGGGGACTTCAACATTCCACTTGAGAACAGCTTGACAAATTTGACTGGTGCAGCTCAGGAGTTCATGGAAACCATGACAAACATGGGCCTATCCCAAATGGTCATCAGGCCCACACATTGTGCGGGTCATACCCTCGATGCGGTCTTCAGTACGGAACAGGAATATCCATGGGCGGAGGTTATAAAAACCACCGCATTGTCATGGACGGATCATTTCCTGGTCAAGATGGAGCTAAGAGCCACTGTCTGCCCCACCGGGGGTGGTGGACCTATTAGAATGGTCTGCCCTCGAAGGCTAATGGAACCAAGAGGATTCCAGAAAGCCTTGGAAGGTTTAATGGTTGATAACGCCGGTGACCCTGTCGAAACTTTGGTTAATACCTAGAACAACGATCTTACCAAGGCTATCGACTCGATCGCTCCCAAGCGTCCTTTCCATCCCGCTTCAAACCGTAAGCCATGGTATACAGCAGAGCTTAGGAAAATGAAGCGGGTTGGACAACGACTAGAGCGCAACTGGCAGAAAACTCGACTCTTATCCGACAGGACTCGTCATAGGAACTTTCTTTGGTCCTATCGAGAGGCAATACGTGCAGCACAGCGATTCTTCTCCTCTGCACGTATTGCGTCTGCAGAGTCCCGTCCAGCAGAGCTGTTTAGGGTGGTAAGGAAGATGACACAGGTTATTCCTGTGCAGAACCCGTTGCTTAACCCAACGACGGCCTGCTGTGACGCGTTTAACAATTTCTTTGAAGATAAAATCTCTCAGATAAGAGCCGACTTAGATACCAGTAATTTGGCAGAAACAATTGACGAGGTGTCCAGCAACTCCGTTGATGTCAGTTTACTGGATCAATTTCAATCTGTGAGTACTGAGGACGTGGACAAGCTACTTGGTAGGGTTAGGAAGACGACCTGCCCTCTCGATCCTTGCCCTTCATGGCTGGCCATCCAGGGGGGGACTGCCTTGATGATGTTCCTTAAGGACATCATCAATGCATCCCTCAGAGAAGGGTGTGTTCCATCTTGTTTAAAGGAAGCAGCCATTAGGCCGCTCCTGAAAAAATCTTCCCTTGACCCCCTGGACATGAACAACTATAGGCCAGTTTCTATGTTACCATTCTTGAGCAAAGTGATCGAGAGGGCAGTTGCGCTTCAACTCCAAGTGGTCTTGGATGAAACCGATTATCTAGACCCATTTCAAACTGGCTTTAGGACGGGATTTGGAGTTGAGACTGCCATGGTTGCCTTGACTGATGACCTGCGTCTAAGCATTGACAGGGGTAGTGTGACCCTGTTGGTGCTTTTAGACATCTCAGCGGCTTTCGATACGATAGATCATAGCATCCTCTTGGATCGCTTGAGGGGGTTAGGAATCGGAGGCACTGCGCTCCAGTGGTTCCGGTCTTTCCTCTCGGGCAGGTCCCAGAGGGTGTTGCTTGGGGACAGCTGCTCCAGCAGAAAGGAGCTTACTTGTGGTGTTCCACAGGGCGCCATCCTGTCCCCGATGCTGTTTAACATCTATATGAAGCCGCTGGGTGAGATTATTCGCAGTTATGGGGCTGGGTGTTATCAGTACGCTGATGACACCCAGATCTATTTCTCCTTGCCCCGATCATCGGCCTCGAATTCCGATGGCGTCTTTCCTCTTAATGATTGTCTTAAAGCAGTAATGGGCTGGATGAGGAAAAACAGATTGAGATTAAATCCAGATAAAACGGAGGTGCTCACGGTAGCGGCCCCCAAACCAGGAGTTGGGTTGCAACCTCCAGTCCTGGACGGGGTCACGCTCTCCATTAAGGACTGTGTTCGCAGTCTGTGGGTGCTCCTTGATTCATCGCTTCAGATGACGAGTCAGGTGAATGCGACAGTCAGGAGCGCCTGTTATCAGCTTCGGCTGATACGCCAGCTGCGCCATTTCCTGGAAGTAAGGGACCTCGAGACTGTGGTGCACGCGCTGGTAACCTCCCGTCTAGATTTCTGCAATGCGCTCTACATGGGGCTGCCCTCGTGCTTGGTCCGGAAACTTCAGTTGCTACAAAATATGGCAGCCAGAGTGGTCTCGGGAACATCTCGGAGAGACCATATAACTCCAGTATTAAAATCTCTCCACTGGCTGCCAATCAGTTTCCGGGCCCAGTATAAGGTGTTGGTTATTACCTTTAAAGCCCTAAATGGCTTGGGTCCAACTTATCTCCGGAACCGCCTCCTCCCATACAATCCTCCCCGCGCACTCCTGTCCTCTGGGAGGAATTTGCTTCAGCCACAAAAATCTAGGCTGTCTGCAACCTCCCAGAGGGCCTTTTCGGTAATCGCCCCCAAATTGTGGAATGACCTGCCGAATGAGATCCGTCAGATAACAAGCCTGAGTGGCTTTAAAAAAGCACTAAAGACGGATCTCTTTCGGCAGGCCTTTCCTAATTAGATCCCGGCCTCAGGGGATCCTGGCCTCTTCTAGGCTGCTGGCCATTTATTATATTTTATTGTATTTATAGTTTTAAATGTGATTTTAGATTAGTTGTTTTTAATTTATATTTGTTTAATGTTTTTTTATGGGGGAGGGTGGGAGTGGGGGTGTTTAGGGATTTTATTTGTATTGTATTTTAAATTTTGTAAGCCGCCCCGATTGTTTTAACAGAGGGGCGGGGTATAAATAAATATTATTATTAATATTATTATTATTATGTCTTGTCCTTAAGCTGATCTATTTTATTGATGCCCCAAGCTGTTAATATATTGGCTGTGCCATTTTTTTGCTGACATAGCCAGTGTATGTAACCTCAGGTCTTTTTTTCCACGTACTTACCTCGTGAATGGCTGGACTGGCCAGAACACTTTCAGGTAAGATTGCAACATCCAGGCGGGTGGCACACTTTTTATTACTCTTACCGGTTTACTTGGAAGTTTTTAAGTGTGCGTATGTGCTTGATGTAACTTGTTATATTTTATTTTTTGTTTTATTTTAAAATTTCCCACGCAATGAAGTCTCACAGAATTTCAAAGGAGGAAGTGAATGGGGCTTCGTTCACTTCCTCTAGTGTACAATGCATTCTGCAGCGTCACTCTTGCAGCATTGTTTGCATGCCAGCAGTGCCATCTACATTCACATTGTACAAGTGTCTGTATTGTCTGTACTGAATGTGCTTTGAACTGTATTGTACTAAAAACTGTATTGAAATGTACTACATAGTGATGTATTGTGATGCATTGTTTTGTATAATGTGTGATGTTGTACCCCGCCCTGATCCTGAGAGGGGAGGTGGGTAATAAATAAGTATTATTAAGTATACCATCGCCTCCCAAAAATAGTACTCTATGGTGAACTTGCCACGGGTCAGGATAAGAGGGGCACTCCAAAATGGCGATACAAGGACTCCCTGAAACAACATCTTAGGCTCAGCCAAATTGACCAACAATGGTCCGCCCTGGCCTCACATCGGGAGGCATGGAGACGCACTATCCACAATGCTGCAGCCTTATTTGAGAACTCATTCCGAACAAGTCTTGAAGAGAAACAACAACGCAGAAAGAATCACAACCCAGAAGCATCACCCAAGGAGACCTTCTGCTGTGCTCTCTGCAACCGGACTTCTTTATCTCGGATTGGCCTTTTTAGTCATCAGCGTGCTTGCAGAAAGCGCGGGATGAGTCCTTCCTGAATCTTTGTTTGTGAAGAAAAGCCTGAGAGAGATTAAGTATTCATTGACAGGGAAGCCTTCTGCTGGGAGAGAAGGTAAGGGTTGTGGGGGGTGTTCTTTTGCTGATTTTTTATGCCAGCAAAAGAACGTTTAAAGAGGCTCATCTGATAAAGTCCTTAGACAGCTCAATTTATGAGATATTTTTCTTCAGTTCTGACTAGATTATTAAATTCAACATGTGTGATCAAGAGATCAGACTTAAGGTTTAGCTTTCTCCCACTGAACTGCTGGAAATATTCATGTTGGGCCTGTGTTATGACAGCTTTGCCTCTCTACAGGAAAAGAAAGAGCCCAGGGTGGTTCAGTGAAGCACAAGTACCCAGCTTGTGCGGGCAGTTAGCTAACAACCATTGGAAACTGCTTAATGCAGTGTAGATGTGTAAATTGCTATTGCTTAAAACAGTTTGTAAGCCACTCTGATAGCCTTGTGGCTGAAGAGCGGGGTATAAATAACTAATTAAAAAATTGTGATAGATAAAAGGAAGTAATTCTTCATACTGTGCATATGTACGTCTTTCTGGGTTCTAGGAGTCCAATTATAACTGAGTATTGTAAACACAACTGCACTTTGGATCTCAATATAGATTTAACAACAATACAAATTGCACATAAATTTGACACATATGCACTGTCTCAAAAGTTACATGCATCCTATGAGGTGCCAATACAGTTTTGATTGCAGGACTTTTCAATGTATTGATTGATTGATTGAACACTGACAATCTGATTTACAATCAAAACCAAGATAATATACATTCAGAGAATACATTCAGAAAGTAAAGAAATAAAGAGAGGAAAAAGAGAGAGAATAAAAGAAAAAGAGAAGAAAGAAAGGGGGTAAACCATATGAAACACAATAGGGCTCTAACCCCCCCCCCCATCCTAAATGTAATGAAAAGATAAATAAGAAAGAAATATATTATTCTTCCATTACAGAGCCAACTAAACAATTCTACTAGAATTACTAATAACTAAAACCACATATTATTATGTCATTAGCTTTCTTGTTGCTCAAAAAGTCCATAAATGGCTTCCAATCTTTCAAAAAATCTTGAGTCAGCTTATCCTTTAGAATCCATGTCAGTTTTACAATTTGGGCTAACTCAGCAACCTTAACAATCCATTCTGTGCTTCAGCCCCTTTCCAAGTCTTGATTGCAGGACTCTTTTTCTGTGCGCAGTATTTCGGTAACACTTGGTGTAACCTTAACGTGCTAAATAAAAACAAAAACACAAACACAAAATAGAAGCAAATGCAATAGAACAATTACACTGCAAATAATTTACCTTTTTGTTCCCTCCTAAACACTGAACCAATAATTCCACTACCACAAAGTGAAAATGATCTCCATCTTAGCCTTGGCAACTGCAACTCTTCTTAAGTTCCAACTGTCCCTCTCCTTCTGAACAGCAAGTACAGCCTCTTTCTTAGGGTTCCCCCATCCACTGTGTCAAACCAATACTCATAAGGGTTACACGTAAGGTACATCTACACTGTCGAAATTTGACATCACTAAGTGCCTTACCGCACTCTGAAGATAAATGGCAAGGGAGCAGGAATGTTCAATTTTCCACACTGCCTTACCGTATGACATTGTTGTCCTTCCAGTATTCTTTCATTCTGGTCCTGTGGGGGACCGAGGTAAAACCGTGTCTTTTTGCTAATGGGTTCTTCTGGTTAGCAAAAAGATTAGATTTTACCTCAGTCCCCCAATGGGACTGGAATGAAAAAATGATGACATCATGCAGTAAGGCAGCATGGAAGAGAAAACATTCCTGCTCCCTTGCCACTTTTCTTCAGAGTGCAGCAAGGCTCTAAGTGCTGTTGCGCCATCCTATGGAATCCTGGGATTTGTAGTTTTACATGGTTCTTTAGTTTCTCTGCCAAAGAATGCTGGTGCCTCACAAAACTACAGACTCCAACATTCTGTAAGGTAGCAGTTAAAGTGGTGTCAAACTGCATTATTTCTACAGTGTAGATGCACCCATAGTCAGTGGCTGCACTAGGGGTGTGTGGAGAAGCCAAACAGCACCAGGCAAAACCATTGGGGAGAGGGGTGTGTCAGGATCGGTCTCCGGCATGACCTGTTTCTTACATTTTCAGTGTTCTTTTGTAACCTGTGTTACAAAACACAGTTAACTGTGTTTTCTTTTCTTTGTGCTTGTTAGCAAGTGTTCTGTGGCAAGAGTGAAGGGGAGTATAATGGTTGCTAATGGAAATGGAGAGATAATCCTGCAGTTGCAAAAATGGCTTGGAAAATATGGAATGGATATGGGAAGAGGAGGAAAGGGGATGATGGATAACCAATAGTATTGAAGCCCACCAGATTTCATAGGTTGCAATATGCTTTTGGCATAGTCTGCCCTCTAAGTTTCAAATCTGAGCAACAATTTTGGTTCTCTTTCTGGGTTTCTGTGCCAATAAAGTTTTCTTTTTAACTCTGAAATTGCCACAGTGATGTCACAGCTATAGTCAAACTATTGCATCGATTTCCTCAAGATGTAATTATAGTTGCCTACTTGGAAAGCTTTAAAAGGGTATGGGATGAATTTATGGAGGATGGAGCCATCAATGGGCACTAGCCAAGGATGCCTATATATTACTTGTAGTATTAGAGGCAGCAAGCCTCTGTGTATCTGTTGCTGGTGGGAGGTGAAAAATAGAGGGTAGAGTTGCACTTGCATCCTGTTGATGGGCTTCCCATGTGCTGATTGGCTACTGTGTGAACAGAATGTTGGACTAGACAGCTTTTGCTCTGATCCAACATGGCTCTGCTTATGTTCTAAACAACCTCTTCAAAGACCATTGCTAGCCAACGTAGTAAAAAACAAAACAGAGAAAGCCACGCTGGTTCATGAATAATGTTGTGAACTTATGCCACTTGGAAGTAGAGTGCATTCAAATAACAATACATTTGGGATTTTGCCATCCAAAGCTGCTTTGGATACTTGAATGCTTCCTTATATAAATTGTCTGCTTATAGAAAAGGAACACATTACAGAAAGACCAGTCTCCACAAGGTGTTCATTTTCAGCATATGAGAACTGTTTGCCCATTCCAGTGAGGACGTGTTCCAACTTCTAGCCTCCCCCTTGCTGACAGAAGTGATCCAGACCAGATGAATCTTTCCCCACCTCATTCTACTGAGAGTATAACTGACTTTACCTTACCTATACAAAACCTTTGCACAGGTCCATCCCATCTTACCTCTGGTTACTGAAAGTTCCACAAAACTGCATGCATCTTTCATGTTGCTGGATTTCACTGTGACTTGGTATCTCCCAGCGTCATTCTGTTGTACATTCCAAATGATCAACCAGGCATTCATCATGACTGATACTTTCCGCCTATGTACTGGCATCACTTCTAAAAAGAGGTGGCAAGGACTCTCCCACCATTTCAGTCCAGTCCTGGTTTGGCTGCATGATCTCAGGTCATATTTGAGAAAGAAGTCATGATCTGTTTGTTTGATCTGATGCCAGTGGACCTCAATGGAGTCCCAATTGGACTTTGTGACATTAATTTCAACAGGAATGACTGCCGTTTGATTGACTACTGCAGTGATGTGATTCTTTGGTGTGTTGATACAGATTTCAGAAGGAGTAGCTGTGTGACAAAGAAGGAAAGCTAAAATTAAACTTTGTTTGGAATTTAAAGTATGGTTGATTATTAACTTTTGAATCTGGGTTTTCATTTTGAATCCTCCCCCCCCATGCCCCAAAATTCTTGTTGAAGACAATTATCTTAAATATCAACAAATATGAATATCCTTGAATAGTTCTGATAAAATGTTAAGTTAGTCACGGATAACCCTGGCTCCTGTACTCCGGTTAAATTTGTGAATTATCTCAGCAAATATGGATTCCTGCTCCTCCTCAATTCTAGAAAGAGCTCCATAGATTCTGAGCCCAGATGTGATCAAATTATATCTATCCATGCCTCTGTGGATACTATCATGAAAATAATAGATTCTGATCCCCCCAAAGCCCCTCCCAGGTAGGGAAGTAAGTCAGAGGGAGAAGGAGAGGTTTGGAATGTGGATGTGAATCTTTGCTTTTCTTCCCCCTCACTCACAAGTATGAAAATGTACAACACACACAACACACCTGTTGTACATTTTTAATGATTTTCCTTCTGTTTCATTTGTCAATGTTTGCAAAATTTTTGCAAAGTCATTTTTTCCATACAAAAATATTTGTAGAAAATACAATTTTCTATACAAACTGCCTTTGATCCCACCCCAGGAGACAGGTGAACTGAAGTTGTCAGGGAAATGGCTGTTGGTCTGCAGGATGAGTTGCTGCAGGTTTTTAAACTGACAAACAGCCTGTGACAAGTTTCCTTGGTCGGCTATTGACCTCCATGAGATCTAAGCTTTCCCACATGCTCTGTTTGTTCTCCTTTGTGAAGAACTGTTTTGCTCAATTGGGTATATTGTTAAAAGGAATGGTAAGTAGAAACTCAGTGAAAGGGCAGGTGATTAATATTTTCCGGGAAGACTATGTAGTCAGCAACTAAAACATGTTCTGCTGCTCTGGGAGAGTTGCAGCTCAGTATACGAAAGGTTCACAATACAGACCCAAGCATGTCCAGGGGGCTTACTGCACTCTGAAGTAAAGTGGAAGTGCAGCAAGAAGGTTCTGTCTTCTGTGATGCCTTACTGCATGACATAGAATCATAGAGATGGAAGAGACCACAAGAGCCATCCAGTCCAACCCCCTGCCATGCAGGAATACATAATCAAATCATTCCTGACAGATGGCCAGCCAGCCTTTGTTTAAAAACCTCTGAAGAAGGAGACACCACCACACTACAAGGCAGTGTATTCCACTTTCAAACAGCTCTGACTGTTAGGAAGTTCTTTCTAATGTTTAGGTGGAATCTCTTTTCCTGTAGTTTGAGTCCATTGCTCTGTGTCCTTGTCTCTGGAGCAGGAGGAAACAAGCTTGCTCCATCCTCGATATGAAATCCCTTCAAATATTTATATATGTCTGTCATGTCACCTCTCAGCCTTCTCTTCTCCAGACTAAACATACCCAGCTCCCTAAGCCACTCCTCATAGGATATAATGGCTTCCAGACCTCCCACCATCCGGGTCACCCTCCTCTGGACATGTTACAGTTTGTCAATATCCTTCTTGAATTGTGGTGCCCAGAACTGGAAACAGTATTCCAGGTGAGGTCTGACCAAGCAGAGTAGAGTGGCACTATTAAGTCCCTTGATCTAGACACTATACTCCTATTGATGCAGCCTAGAATCACATTGACTTTTTTAGCTGTTGTGTCACACTGCTGACTCATGTTCAGTTTGTGGCCCACTAAAACTCCTAGATCATCATTCTGCTGTTTCAGTCCTGTGGGAGACCTAGGAAAAACTGCATCTTTTTGCTAACTGGAAAAACCCTCTCTCCTCTCTAGCTAGCTTGCTTCCAGTGCAAAGCCACACACATCTCTCCTGGGAGGGAAGACTGCGGACTTTTAAAAAATGTTACACTTCCCAAGCACAGTGTGTTTGCCAAACAATGAAAAGGGAAGTGGTAGAGAGGAGTTGTTGTGTGCAATAACACATTAACATCAATGGGCACAATGGTTTCCAAGATGGGGACAGGGTTTACATGTGCTAAATTGATGCATTCAGGTTAAACAACTCCACCCCCAAAGATCACACCAAGTTACTGTTTTGGCCGCTGTTTAAAATGGGGCGGGGGGAGGGAGAAAAATTCTCAGGAATGACCAAGTAGCTTCCTAGCTCCTTGAGGGAAGAGGTTCTTTCCCTGTAGTGTAGCAAAAACGAGATGAAGAACCAAAGCCAGTGCCTCAAACATCTTGGCCCAGCTGTGCCTTCTCACTCACCACTGTGGGGTATGTGTTCACACTGGTGCCACTTTTTTCAAAAGTATTATTGGTTGTTTGGGCAGCCACCATCAACCAATCAGAACCTAACTGGTGGCACCAGGAGGGCACCTGGCCCTCACCTCCCTCTCCAAACAACTAGCCAGGACAGAGTCCCTTCCCATCCTCTGAGGCTGGGAAGGAACCTCAGTAGCCACTTGGCCAGCAGCTCAGAGGAGGGGGGGAGATAAATGCCCCCCACCTCCCGCTTACACCTCCTCTCGTGGCCCACCCAAAATCCCTTGGTAGGCCTCATGTTGTGCAGGCCTGTAGACCTTCTGATGTTATAGGACTGCAAGTCCTAGCAGCCCTAGTCAGAATAGCCAATGTTGAGGAGTCCTGGGAATTATATTTCAACAACTTCTGGAAGGCTGTAGGATTCCTCCTCTTCCACCACCCAACTTCACTATCATGATTAATGATCTAAGAATCTGTTCCAACCTTTCTAGAAAGCATCTTAGCCAATATGTCTTGGGTCTGTGAATTTCATAATTTGAGGGAGGAATATGATTTTTAAAATTGTATAACAATCCATTTGGTTGATAATTACATAGGCCCAGAATTGTACTTACACAAACACGAGGCACCATCTGATGTGCATGAGTTCTTTTGGGGAAGTTTATAGAGGTGTTCCAGCATACTTTTGTTTTCTGAGCCATCTAAATATGCAGGGAAAATCACTGGGTGTTGCAAGAATGTCTCTCCAAAGGAGTCCTTGGAAGCTTGATGAAAGACATGATAAGTTAGAAAACAGTAAGTAAGGGTTCCATATGAACTAAAATAAGAAAGCAATGGGCATGCTATCTGGTGGGATGCACAGCTCCGTGAAATTTTACCCTACTGTGCACATTTTACTTCTTGCTTCCTGTATGAGTTCAGTAAAATATCAGTTACTTGGGCTCCTTCAAATTACTTAAAGATGCACATTTCACGTCTAGGAAGTGAGTGGGGGTAGCTCATTTTCTCAGAAACAAGATTCTATTTGAGAATAAGGCAATTTTGTAACCTACTTAGCAGCCAAATAGACTCCCAGTTGTTGTTGTTAACTGCCTTTAAGTCACTTTGACTTATGGTGACTCTAGGAATCAGAGATCTCCAAGTCACCCTGTCCGCAACAGCCCTGCTCAGATCTTGCAGACTCAGGACCATGGCTTCCTTGATTGAGTCCATCCATTTGGATTGCAGTCTTCCTCTTTTCCTACTGCCTTCTACCTTACCAAGCATTATTGTCTTTTCTAGTGAGGGGTTGTCTAGACCAGCCTTTCTTGATTTTTTTTTTTTTTTTTTTATCCAGGAGGAACCCTTGAAATAATTTTCAGGTCACAGGGAGCCCTGTATAAACATTATTCTATATACTGCTATTGCTTTCCCCCAACATTCACAATCTCTTGAGGAACCCCTAGCAACCTCTTGGGGAACCTTAAGGTTCCAGGGAACCCTGGTTGAGAAACACTGGTCTAGATGGTGAAAATACTCCTCATAGGATGCAACTAGAATAGCTTTCGTCCCAACATGCTGCGGTCGAGATTTGCAGCATTTGGAAGGAGGGAGGCGAAAGACTCCATCTACTGTGGGGGAAAAGACTTCGTGGATTTTCACAATGTTTTTAAAATAATGCAAGGACATTTGCATTATCGCTCGTTTGGACAACCAATTGAGGATGCTGTACATTCTCGGCAAGGGCCAAAGTGGACAGCGGATTGATTGGATATGCAGGTATGGGATGGGCTTGCCAGTTTGCTGGCAATTAAGCAGTAGGAAGCACCATTTCCCCATTTCATGTTATCAAGTGTGGGCCTTAGGCAACTAAAGAGCTTTTTATAAGTGGAAGGTCACACTTACGCACCTTTGATTTACAAGTTAAGAAAAATACTGTGCAGCAGTGACAACATGGGTGGAGAATACTAATGCGCTGTACTCTCGGCCATCATCTTGATTCACAGGCATGGCTGAGTGTGAACTTCAAACATGGATAGCTTTGCATACAATAGATTTTGCCAAAAGACCATGGAGACAAATGAGGGCTGCTGCCAATTTGCAGTAATGTGCACCAATCTGCATTATATCTTCTCATCTAGCCTAGCCCTCAGTCATGTCTTCTCATGATATGGTCAAAGTATAACAGTCTCAGTTTAGTTGTCTTGTCTTCTATGGAGAGTTCAGGCTTGATTTGGTCTTGGACTCATTTATTTCTCTTTTTGGTAGTCTGTGGTATTCACAGGAATCTTCAAATGAATTGATTTTCTTTCTATCAACTTTCTTCATTGTCCAGTTTTCACAACCATACATAGAAACTGGGAATACAATGCCATGGACAATCCTGACTTGAGTATTTATTTATTTGGGTATTTTTACCCCGCTCTTCAGCCACAAAGGCTCCCAGCGGCTTACAAATTGTTTAAGCAATAGCAATTTACACATCTACTACACCACATTAAGCAGTTTCCAATGTGTGTTAGCTAATTATATATATTTGTACAGGATCTTGTCTAGTTTCTTCATAGCTGCCCTTCCAATTCCTAGGGTTCAGTTAGACGGGAGAATTAATTGTAGAAAATAACACATTACCTATCCCAGCAGTGTTCATTAGTCCTCATGAATCATTTGTAAGATCACTGGCATGGGAAGCTATCTGAGTTTGCTGTTCACACGGAGCATGCCAATGCGAAAAGATGGTGGCCATGAGTGAATTACCTGCCTTATTATTTCCCAAAAAGCTCCCTCTATTTCCCACATTTTTTGCCATTAAATGACAGATGCAGAAGAGTGATCTTCTGTGGACAAACTTTTTTTTTTTGCTCTGCTGCTTGAAAATAGTGCACGATTGTACATTTGATTGTATCCCCAAAAACAACAATGGTAGCTCCAGCCACTTTGTCACTGGCAAGCCTGCCCCCATGCAAACCCCACCAATCACATTTTGACTTCCTGGATGTGCCCCAATTCAAATTGTTTGTTCAAATGGGCTGCAATGCACATTTTTGTGTACTTAAAAAAAAAAAAGATCACGAGAAACGGCAAAAGCTTCTTGGAATTTTCAGTTCCCCTCTTTCCCAATATGGCAAATTCCGGCAGGAGCTCATCTGGATTAAGGTATTCTGCCCACATTCTTTGAGGAATTTTTTTTTGAACTATTTAAATGTCTTCATCATCTACTTTAAAGATATTTAAACCACCTGTGGTCATTATTTTTGTTTTCTTAATGTTTAACTGTAAACCTGCCATTGACTTTTTTCAGTATTTCTTCCAAGGGGTCAGTTACTTGACCATTTTTAATGCAGAAAATGCCGGCTTACCTCCCTTTAGATTCGGAGCTGAGCAGTTTATATGATTTGGGCCATTCCAATAAATCCCAATAAATTAGTAATTTTGCTGTTCCCTTGGGAGGGGCATGACTTCTGTGACTGACAGTCACAGAGGCCTATCTCTCACGTGGGGCAGAAAGGTGGCAGTGGTGGAGAGGTGGGGAGGAACAGGCTGCAGCTGCGGACAGATGGGCTACTGTCCCGTCTATCCGCCCCCAAAGCCAGAGAACAGGAAAGGTGAGGTGCAGGGAGGAAGAGGCTTCATCGGCGGATAGATGGGCCTATGGTACTGACAGTTCCATAGGCCTGTCTGTCTGCCACTGCTGCCTGTTCCTCCCTGCGCCCCCGTTCTTCCCCATTTGCCGACGGCTGGGGCAAATGAGGAAGGGGGGCTCAGGGAGGAAGAGGCTTCAGTGGTGGACAGACAGGCCTATGGGACTGTCCTGTAGGCCTGTCCGTCTGCCACTGAAGCCTATTTCTCCCTGAGCTCCCCCTCTTCCCCATACATGGGGCGAATGGGGAAGGGGGTGCAGGGAGGAACAGGCTTCAGTGTCTACAGCTTCAGCGGTGGACAAACAGGCCTACCGTAGGCCCATCTGTCCACTGCTGAAGCCTCTTCCTCCCTGCACCCCCTTTCCCTGTTTGCCCCAGCAGCTGGTGAATGGGGAAGGGGGGGGTGCAAGGAGAAACAGGCAGCAGTGACGGACAGACTGGCCTATGGGACTGTCAGTCCCGTAGGCCTGTCTATCCGCCCCCGCAGCCAGCGAACAGGGAAGGGGAGAGCACTGGGTTTGCCTGGTCTGTCCTTAAAAAAAATGGTGGATCCAGTATTGCAAAGCATCCCTTGCAAACCTGCACTCTCTGAGGTCCGACCAATTGCATCTCAGCTCTTTTGTGAGCCCCTGCTTTGTAATTGTTGCTGGTAATTCACTCAGCCAATAGTGTGCAAATTTACAGAACTTTTCCCAAAAAGTCAGAAAAATAGTGAAAGCTTATATCGTGCATCTCATGGGTATTTTGGCACCCCTCCTTCTGAATATGGTGACATTGGCTCAAAATTCATGGGAACTATTAAAATTCTGGGCGAATCAGTTGAGGATTCCCCCCCCCCATGTAAACGATCACCCAGTCTTTAGTATTTTCTACCAGTAGTTCAGTGTCATCTGCATATCTTAAATTGTTGACCTTTCTTCCTCCAATTTTCACACCTCCTTCTCCTGATCTAATCCATATGCTTTACATATGATATATTCAGCATACAGGTTCAACAGACAGGGTAATAAAATGCAGCCTTGTCTGACCCCCTTGTCAATTGGAAATTATTCTGTTTCTCTGTATTCTGTCCCAATGGTAGCTTCTTATCCTGAGTACATGTTATGCATCAGGACAATCAAATGTTGTAGCACACCCATTTCTTTAAGAGCAATCCATGATTTTTCATGATCTATATACAATCAAAGGCTTTGCTATAATGTATAAAGCACAGGCTGATTTTCTTTTGAAATTCTTTGGTGTGCTTCATTGTCTTCTGGCTCCCGGTCAATTAGGCTTAATAATGCAAATCTGTTTTTCACATTATCTTTAAATTCTAGAGAAATGTTCTTCAGGTTGTATTTTGGCATGATGGTTGGTACAGTGTTCTTTAGCTTTACTCTGTTTTTTGATATTAGTAGTTCATGGTCTGTGCCACAATCTGTTCCTGGTTTTGTCCCCCCCCCCCAAGAGAATAGAGCTTCTCAATCTTCTGCTTCCAATTATGTTGTCTATTTGATTTCTATACTGGTCATCAGGTAATGTCTATATATACAGTCACTTCTTGGGTTGCTTGAAGAATGTGTTTGAGATGAACAAACTGTTGGCCTCGCAAACTTCTGTCAGTTGGTCTCCTGCTTCAATTTTTTTATCCTAGGCCAATTTTTCCTACAGTCTATGATTCTCTGTTTCCTACTTTTGTGTGCCAGTCTCCTATGATTAACAAGAAGTCCTATTTTGGTGTGTGATCAATTTTCTCCTGGACTGCAGCATAGAATCATTCCATTTCTTCTTTTGCCTTTGTAGTTGGAACATAAACTTGGATTAAGGTTATATTGATGGGTTTTCTCTGAAGTCTTATTGACATGATTTGGTCAGATTTTGCATTTTATCCTTTGACTACTTTTACTACATCTCTCCTCGCTATTATTGCCACCCCATTTTTTCTTAGATTTTCATTTCCTAAATAAAACACTGTAATTATCTGACTCAAAATGTCTCATTCCTATCCACTTTAACTTGCTTATCCCAAGTATTGCAATGTTTATACATTCCATTTCTTGTTTTACTATTTCTAGCCTGTGATGTCACTAAGGCTAGTGTCACCCCTCTTCCCAGTGGTCTCATCTGATGCAGTTCTGCCTCTCCACACACCCCTAGTTCCTCCTGTCAGAGGGTCCTAAAATAAAGATCCGAAAATAAATGCCAACTGCCATGGCACTGGCTGCAGAGGGAGAGAAGGAAAGGCAGGCACAACTCCATCTTTCCTCAGCCCAGAAGCTGAATGGCCTTCCCTCCATCCCAACAGCCATTGCTCTGGCTGCAGAGGGAGAGAAGGAAAGGCAGGCACAACTCCATCTTGCCTTGTCCCAGAAGTAGAATGGCCCTCCCTCCATCCCAACTGCCATTGCCCTGGCCAAGGAGGGAGAGAAAAGAATGCAAGATTTAATTCCTTCCCCTACTGCCACCCCCTTGCCTTTTGTACCATGTCTTCATTAGATTGTAAGCTTGAGGGCAGGGAACTGTTTTGTTCTTTTTCTTGTAAAGCGCCATGCACATTGATGGTGCTATAGAAATAAAATATGATGATGATGGTAACAATAATAATAATACTAGCAATAATGCCATGCTCTGCTTTGCCTCTCTGCTATGCTAAGTTTTGTCTCAAGGTTAATTAAGTGCTTTGTAGCCTTGTTAGAGGGATGCTGATAGTTGGGAGGGGTGCAGGTGTGGAGACTGGTAGTGTGAGAACCAATGTCGCTGGAATTGCTTGGTACTGTGTGGGAAAGAATGTTGCTGGATGGTGATGGTGGGGAAATGAGAAAATGAACAGTTTTAAAGGTCAAACTTGGAACAGATTGTCAGAGCTTGCAATAACCTGCTACTGTGCTGACTCTATGCTTCAATAAAGCTTGCTTGGAATTATCCAGAGGCCTCTTCATTCAGTAGGAAAAATACAGGGGCATCACACTGCCACTGTATCCAGCATTCCCTAATTCATACTTCTCACATCCCATGTTCCTATAATATGTGCTGTGCAGCTTCAGACTTTCCTTTCACCGCGGAGCACATCAACAGCTGAACATCGTTTTGGCTTGAGTCCAGTTGCATCATTAGCCACAGCACTGCTTGTAGTTGTCCTCTGCTGTATCCCAGTAGCTTGCTGAGTGCCACTCAACTTGGGAGCCACATCTTCTGGCACTATCTTTTGTTTCATTTTGGATTGTCTCACCATAGGGTTTTTGTGGTAAAAAATCTTCAAAAAGAGGTTTACTGTGCCAGCCTCTGTGCAGTACTAACAAGTGTTAGCTATGGTGCCACTGCCATTGTCTCTGAGAGATCCTCCACCAGCGTCACCCTCCACTACTGCTGCTGTCCAGTAGCTGTTTGGCACATTTAGTCTGGCTCCTTGGCAAAAGCCTGTCTGACATGGGAGACCCTACAAGCAGCACTGCTGCCCTCAACATAACCTCTTGCCTCACAGGAGCATGCAATCTCACCACCATGGAAGGTAATGTCATTGATGACTCCCAGAGTGGTGTAACATTAAAATCTACACACACACACACACACACTATCAGGGGCACTATCCCTGGCTGTTGGTGACATAATAGACTATAGACATTGTCAGACTAGTGCCTGAAAACGCTGTAACTGTGTGAATGAAGATAGCGGAAATATCATGGCATTATAACATGGTATTATTGCACGTAGCTATAATCACATGAAAGAAATGACATCAAATCATTGCATAGACTACTAGTGCTTTAAGAACAGGAGCTTACTTCTGCGATTTGGCACAAGCAAAATTTTGGTGAGCATGTTTAAAACTAAAAAAACACAACCCTTAATTAACAAAGTAAATGAACACACAAGCACTGAAACAAACCTAAAAACGTGCAAACTAAAGGGGACATTTCATAAAAAGAGCATCCTCTGCTTTATTTTCATGTTCTCACCTGGATGTTTTCTCACTGAAGACCACCCATTCATGCTGTAATCTCGCAATTACAATGGGACGTGATTTTGCACACAGTCAATAGTGCAAAAAGAGCACTATTGACAATCTATTGGTGGCTTGTCCCATGAATGAGAAAGAATGCCTTTTTGCGGCTGGAGCATGGGGTAATAACACAAGAACGATGATGTTGTGTGATAGAGGGACCCATTTGTGCTAACCTGACATCATAATCCCATGATTTTTGCTGCATCTGATAATGTCGCATATCTACAGTACATAGTAATATTCTGCTTCATACTGCTGCATTTGTCATTTGGCTCTGTACTGACAAATCCTAGGATTAGTAGTTTGGAGAGGTACTTAGAATTCTCTTTGCCACGAACCATTAGAGCTCTCTATTAGGGAAATCTGTGTATCTCAGCAAATTGCAAATTCCCAGGATTCAACAGGATGGAGCCATGACACTTAAAGGGGCATCAAACTGCTGTAGATGTGTAGGATAGATATAACCATAGTTCCGTTTCTGGGCTCTTCCTTTCAGAGGGAGAGAAGAAGATGAATTTCCAATGAACTCAGAGGTGGTTTGATAATAATGGATTTAGGGATTAGCTGATGATCAGGTTATCAGCCTGCTGAAACAGGGGTGCATTCCTATAATTGATGTGCAAAGTTTCCTGGTTTGTGACAGCTGATACCAAAAAGAACAGAACAAGAATTACTTACGTGGAACAATAAGGAGGATCAAGAGTAGAATGATAATTAGAATGACAATTCCTGCCAATGAAACACCAAGACCAATTTTCCACCAGAGAAGATTGGAGGAAGCATCTGTGGGGTGGAAATTCATGGTGAAGATCAGCAGTTGCTTCACTGAATGTACAGCATAGCTGTGAGAGTCCTGATAGCGTCAGTGCTTTCTGAAATATATACTATCTTGCCCCAGCAACCCTGTGGCCCACACCTTAAATGTTTGTTGAGAATTTTCACATCGATTGATTGATAGAATCACCAAATAATCTTGAGAATGCCTTCTGAATTTTTTCTTCCTACACAAGGGAAACCCCCCTCCCCCAGAGTACCTTGTAGTAATGGCATTTCGCAGTAGCAGCAACACCTCTTAACAGTGTTTTTGGCCTCAGAAGCGCCCATAAGCCTCACATTCCAGATGGCAGCTGTGAGTGATTTACTTGTTTTAGTTCTTTGCCGCTACCATTTTTTTAAAAACAACAACAACAACAACACGTTGTCTAAGGTGCACTGGAGCAATACAAATTGTATAGTGATTTTCCAATTTTACAGGAAAGCAAAACAAAAAATAACCACCCTGTATAGCAATCACTCACAAAGGCAAAAATCCAACATGGACCTGTTAGCAAGCCCTGCCCCTGCTCTCACCTGGCCAATCAGCTTTGTGTTTCCCTTTGAATCACTTCTTGTTCGATTGTCCTAATGAGCAGGAATGTGCACCCCTTGTGTTTTTTTTAAAGTATGGGGTTTTCCTGTGTTGTTTTTGCCATTTTGGGCCCCCCTCCTTCCAAGTACTGTGGATTGGTGCATGATCCCATTTGGACAGGTAGGATTACCAGTGAATTCCATGAGGATTTTTTTTTAACCATTTAGACAACCCCGTTGTTAGTTAAATAAGCTCTCTGTACATGAGGGGAAGGGAATCTAATCCAGTTTGCAGATTATCTCAGTCCAGCTATGGAAGGTGAGATCAAATCCCTTACCAGAGTGCCATCCTTGGAGTGGGAGAGATTTCCCTCATGCTGCTAGGCTTCACAAGGCAAGCAGCAATGCATGGGGAACCCCACTGTTATCTCTGGTGAGTGATTGAAGATAACAGTAGATTCAGCCTTACCACACTTGCATTTCGAATTGACATAGGAAAATCTGAAGACACATACCTTGCTGTGCAAAAGAGGTATGCTGGTACTGTGCCAGTGATTGGCATGGCTAGGCATTTCCCATAACCCCTACTGTACCTGAGCTTTCAAAGCCAAGAATGAAGTCATAGAATCATAGAATCATAGAATTGCAGAGTTGGAAGAGACCACGAGGGCCATCCAGTCCAACCCCCTGCCACGCAGGAAATCACGATCAAAGTCAGATAGCCACTCACCCATTTCTCCTGAATTTCAGGACATTTTCAGATGATCCTTGCAGCATAGGATCGAGTGGGACAGGTTCATAGCAGCAGCGCAGCAGTGGGTCGATTTCGGATGATGCCGTCCCTGCTGCGAAATCGTCCATCTCTCTTGCGCTTAGGGTTGGAGCCTGCCGTGCTATGAATAAAATCTGGCCAAATATAGCGCGGCAGGCTCCAACCCTAAGCACAAGAGAGACGGACGATTTCGCAGCAGGGACGGCATCATCCAAAATCGACCCCTTGCCGCGCTGCTGCTACGAACCTTTCCCACTCAATCCTTGCGCTGCAAGGATCGTCTGAAAATCTCCTCAGACAGCTTGAGAAAACACGGGTGCCTGAGAGCAAGACTAAATATGACCTTTGTGTTGCATTTCTGAGGGCCTATCTAAACAATCAAAATAACCTTCATGGAATTTGCTGGGAATCCTACCAGTCTAAATGGGATCCAGCACCAATCCACACTATTCAGAAGGAGGGGGGCCCAAAATGGCAAAAACAATGCAGGAAAAGCTTTTGCGGCTTTGCCTGTAGTTTAAAAAAAAACAGAGAGGGGGTGCTCATTCCTGTTCATGGGCCAAGTGAAGGAAAAGCAATTTGAAAGGAAGCGCAAATCTGATTGGCCAGGGGAGAGCAGGGGAGGGGCTTCTTAACAGGGCAAGTGCCCACTGCCACCATGTTGGATTTTTGCCGTAGCGAACTATCACTAAGGTGATAAAACGGGGTGGGTTTTGTGTTTTGTTTTGTTTTTTGCTTTCCTGTTAAATTGGAAAATTGCTATATCACTCCAGTGCACCTCAGACATTTTTTTTAAAATATCAGTGGCAGCAAAGAACTAACAAGAGTAAATCACTTGCAGCCACCATTTGGAATGCAAGACTTATGGGGGCTTCTGAGGCCAAAAACACTGTTAAGACATGTTGCTGCAGCTGCCATTACTACAAGATACTCCATTTTCCTCCTCTCATATAGATGGGTCCTGACAGTGTTCATTTGAGTTTTGTTTAACAAATAGCTGAAGGGGTGAGGGAATCTTTCTTAAGACTATGCTGTGATGAGGAGGGGCTAATTTAACCTTTTGCTCTGCTGGAATCCTGATAAGAATCATGAACTTCCCATGTCTCCTGTTTGCAATGGAGAAGCGCTCCTACTGATACCAATGGGAATTTTTCTCCCACAGCAAATGGGGAGAAGACAGTATTCCAATCACAACTGCAGAGCAGGCAAAGAGTTCAAGCTCCCCTCCCATGCCAAATCAGCTACACAATACTAAACAACATGACAAACATAATTTAATTCTGGGCCCATAGAATCCCTGAGCAAACCACCCTACTATGTACACTTACAAGTTTCACAATCCAAAACTGGATTGCTCTGCAGCTGCAATTTGTCTGAATGTTGGGTTTTTGCCCCCCCCAACTTTGTGAACAAAACCATGGTGGCAGTGGCACAGAGGGCACACGTGGGGAGGGGGAAGAGGAGGAGTCATCCTTTCTTCCCCATTCCTCCTCTTCCCCCTCCCCGTGGCTGCCCTCCACACCGCCACTGGGTCCCTTCTGTCAAAAAAAGAAAAGAAAAGAGAAAAGCACACAATCACACCTGTACACCCCCGACCAATCAGAAGGTCTGTTCTTCCCCCTCCAGGCTGCACAACAATTTGTGCGCTTGTCTTAATGGTCAGGGGTGCATGCACATTTCACTCTGAGTTTTTAAAAAACTCCAGGAAAAGCTGCAAAGGCTTTCCTGCACAGTTTTTGCCGGTTTTGGCCCCCCTCCTTAACAATACAGCAAAACAACACAGATTGCCATTAGGACAGGTTGTCATTTGCCATTTAGACAACTGCTTGTTGTTGTTGTTTTTTAAATAAACAAACTTTTTTTCAAGGATTTCCCAGTCTTGCCTTTCTGCAGACTAAATCTAACATCACATGTCCAGTCAGAATGAGGCAAATTTGGGGAGGGAGAAATCAAATTCATATTTTAAAATTTGAGGAATAGCTTAAAGAAAGCACACTTTAATGAATTTGTGATATAAAAGACAATGAAAATCAAGTACTGTTTTTAAAGTCCTCCCCCATCAAATTTTAAAAAGAGATGACTAAAGGAAATTGCAAAATAAATTGCCTCCTAAATCATGTCTATGTTGTTGACTTTTTTTCTTTAAACCCCCCACCTTTCTTTTAATTTACTGCAAGGCTCTGAATTTTTTTTAAAGGAAATCAAACAAACTGGAGGAACAATAAATCAATACCTTTGTTCTCAATATTGTGATGTGGTGTTGTATATGTTTCCCGTCTTCTCGGGTCTATATTCATGTATCCATCTTCATCCTCCATTTTCCAGACCAGTCTTTCCACCCTAATTGCAAGTAGGAGAGTCTGCAGAAGAGGAATCAACAGTTCCTTGAAGTCCTTAAAACTACAAGCTGGGTGCAATTATGAAAACGAGTTTAGAGAAACAACTTGCTGTTTAGTGAAATCAGAAGTCAGTCCACTGGAAATCTGTGGACACACTGGTTCATGAATTAAAACTAGAACAAGAGATGCCTTGGGAGGACCAGATCTGGTTTGCAGATGGTTACTAGTTAATTAATAGGTAAAATAATTTTGTTTAGCCTTTCACAGGCTGAGCGATGGAGTTTATTCCAACCTCACTCCGTTCATCCACTTTTCCTTTCCAACCTGGTGTAGAGACCAAAAGGGATGTGCAACAACCTTTAAACAGTGGATCAGATGACTAGATTGTGAAAGACATGGACAGGATAAACTGTGCGTGCTGGTTCTTCTGCTTAAACAATCCTTTGAAAGGCATGGAAGAAATTTCTGGCTAATACTTGAATTACACAGGGCCAAGATGGGGTTTGGATCCTTATCTTTTTGGATGTTCTGATTCTCTGCTCTATTGAGAAGGCTTTATTGTTGTTGTGTGCCTTCAAGTCAACTGCAACTTATGGTGATCTGGGTTTTCTTGGCCAGATTTGTTCAGAAGGCATTTGCCATTGCCTTCCTCTTAAAGGAACTGTGATTTGCCCAAAGTCACCCAGGGAGTTTCCATGGCCAAGAGAGGATTTGAACCGTGGTTTTCAGAGACCTAGTTCCAAGCTAGTTCTCATTGCTAGTTCTCATTGATGGGATTCTGATTTGAATAAAACTGGGAGAGTAGGGATAGGTGGACTTGTAAATTTAATTCTTCTGAGAACAGGGCACCCAGACATGTGATCAACAAGGACATGGTCACTCTAACCCCTCCTCATTGATTGCATTTCTGCTCTCAGCAGAAGCAACCATGCCAAGCAGGCTTTCTACACCTGACTGGCCAACAAGGTGGCAATCGCTCAAGCACAGGGAAGGGGATGGATCTTGTCAGAGCTGCCTCCTCCCTACAAGCAGGAGCTCTGTGGAAAGCCTGCCTGGTGCACCACTGCTTCTGCTGAGGGCTAAATGGGGCACCCATGCAGTCATCAAGAAGTTGGTAAACCAACCACCTCCTTGTTGATCACATGTCCGGCACCCATTTCTAGCCTCAGCACAAGAGGCGTTGCTTTGGGCAGGCTTTCCATGGAGCTCCTGCTTGTGAGGAGGCAGAGGCAGTGGCTCTGAAGACAGGTCATTCCCTTTCCCTATGCAGCTCAGTGCAGGGAAGAGGGATGGTGAGGCTTTTGGTGCGTGGACAACTGGATCTGCCAAATCAGACCCCATCCAGCTGTCCACACGCCAAAAGAACCCAAAGCCACTACAGGGTTAACAGAAAACCATAGACTTTCCCCTGACTAGGACTTTTTCAGATGGTACTTACCACACTAGGAGGTCTCGCGAGAGGCACAGCGCTGTCGCACAGCAGGGGGTCCGTTTTGGACGCCGCCGTCCCTCTTCCGAAATCATTGGTGTCACTTCCGTGAAGGATTGGAAGCAGCCGTGCCATATTTTAATCAAAGAAGTTGCCGTGATTAAAATATATCACTTCTAATCCTTCACGGAAGTGAAACAGATGATTTCGGAAGAGGGACGGTGGCATTCAACACGGACCCCCTGCCACGCAACAGCACCATGCATCTCATGAGACCTCCTAGCATGGTAAGTACTGTCTGAAAAAGTCCTTAGTGTGGGACAAAGTTGGGTTAGGACCAAAAGACTCTGCATTCTGCCTGCAAGTAGCCGTATGTCATCTGGACTGCCAGCATGAGATTCAGGGTGAGTATGGCATTTTTCAGCAGTGTAGACAAGTCCATTGTTTTATCCAACTGCTGGGGTCATAAGAATAAACGAGGAACCCTGCTGGATCAGACCCCAAACCTACCTCATCTAGCATTGTTTATTCCACATTGCTGACAAAATCACTCAGGAAGTCCTCAGGCAGGGGTGATGAATGCAATCGTCCAGAGGAGAGGAATGTTTTCTGGCCTGTGGACTGAAACTAAATTTGGGGCTACATACCAGCAGTGGATGGAGCGAAACTCATGCCAAGGGGCCAAGGACAGAGCAGGGAGAGCTAAAGCAAGATGACCAGATATAATACTTGCTAGTTTGGAAATTTTCTCACCAAGTATACAGCTCAGTTTTAGGTTAACAGCCTTCCTGCCTACATAGCACAGCTCAGTTGCACATAACAGCTTTGCTGTCTAGAAAACACATCTCAGATTTATGCAGTGTATTTACAGGTGAAAGCTCTTCTTATCTCCAGTCACTCTGATAAGCGATAACAGTAGAAGATGGTTGAGGACTTGTGAATAAAAATGCTTCTCTGGGCCATATCCAAAGGTTTCCTACTGCTGTTGTTTTCTTTATTTATTTTTTGCCTCTCCCTGAGAAACAGGCTCTACAGTACAGTTTAAACACACAAAAGTTCAATATTAAAATGGAATTAAACTATCAACAATATTGCAAACCAATAAAACACAACTTTGATTTCAAAGAGTACAGCACCCCTTTAAAAGTCCTTTCTTTAATGTCATTCATTTCTCAAAAGCCTGTTGGAATAAAAATGCCTTTCCCTGTTGACAGAGGAACAGCGAGGAGGGAGTGGGTCATTCTAGCCTCCCTAGGAAGGGATTTTGGAAGCCTCTGGCAGCAACAAAGAAGGACCTACTTTGTGTCCCCCCTGGACATGTCTGAGAAAGTGGCAGGACTGAGAGAAGCATCTCTTTCCAGAATCTCAGGGTCTGGGGAGGTTCATATGGGGAGAGGCAGGCTGTCATTTAGTGTGGGGTTAAGCTGTATAGGGTTTTATGAACAAGCAAGCAAGCAAGCAAACTATCCCTTTGAATTGTGCCTGGAAACAGATCAGGAGCTCTTCAAAGACATAGCCATGTTAGTCTGGATCAGTACACATAGGGATCTTGTAGTACCTTTGAGACTAATGGATAAAAAGAAGTTTGCAGCATAACCTTTGTGTGTGTGTGTCCTCCTATAGGAGACAGATATCAGACCTTGCCACAAATCTAGATGCCAACTCTGCCCACACATATACTCAGGAAACTTCACCACAGGACCCAATCACATCAGCCACAATATCAGAAGTAGTGTAAGTTGTTCATTCTGTATGGTGATATATACCATCCTCTGTTAACAATGCTCATCAGCATTCTTCATTGGGCAAACAGGCAAGTCTCTGTGCCAGAAGATAAACAGTCATAAATCAGACATTAGGAATGGGGATATGCAAAAACATTGCTGAACATTTCCATCTCCCTAGATAGTCCATCTTGGACTTCAGAACAGCAGCTCTTGAGCAAACAAAACAAAACAAACAAACTTTGAAGGGAAACTGGAAAGAGAAACAGCAGAACTGAGGTATATCCACAAATTTCAGCCCATTAACGGTGGGTTTCCTGGCACACTACACATATTAGAAAACTAGTTAACAACCCAGCCTCACAAGGGCTCTCATGCCCATTTTATCACATTTCCTTTCTGGTTCCCAGCCAGCATCATACTACATTCCAAGAATTCCCTCCACCAGTATATATGATTACCTGGTCTATGGTTACATGGCTTTAGGCTATATCCTCTCTCCCACTTTTGTCTGCAATGACCATTGTGAAAAGTGAACTGGTCACCTTGTCACCATACCCACAGGTTTTGCATCTCTGCCACTTTTCACACACACACAACCCAACCATAAGGTCTGTTCATAGGCACTTCACTCCATGTATCTGATGAAGTACCGGTAGATTCAGTCTACAAAAGCTTGTGCGGCAAACTTCTTTCTCTCAGTTTGTCTCAAAGGTGCTACAAGATCCCTTTGCATAGTGGAGCTATCTATGTATGGTCCTTGTAATATTATATGCCCCCTCACAATTATATGGTCTCTACCCTCACCCCTAGCAAACAACATTCAAAAGAGGATCCTTCTAAAAATGGCAAGGTCATTGTTAGAATTACCCTTTGGACATTTGTCTGTCCTTCCCTTTGACTCCATCCAAACCGATGGTATCTTACGGTAGTGAATTATCTGACCGCACATGAATTACTGGTAGCACAAAGAAGACCTTAACAGACCTCATTATGTGAAAACCTAAACCTAAACAGAATGCTTGTTGTGTAATTTCTCCAGTCTCATCTCAACTAGCCAAGCAGGTACATGTAGGTGGTTGAACTTCCTCTTGCAATTTCCCAGCAGTGAGCTCAGAGAAGCAGGGATGGGAATTAAAGCCAGACAGGTATTTAAGATGATCAGCTTGTAAGAGGATTCAGCCTTTAAATTCTAAAGCTGGGAGGGGGAATTTTACCAACATCGTTTTTGTCTATCTGAAAGCTCTTTCTCAAAACCACTACATGCTGCATAGGCAATAGCTCTAATGGCAACACAGTAAAATGTAATTTATATTCAAAAGTATAATAACATCAGGACCAATAAATAATAATAAAATAAAACCCTTCCAACATTTGACAGATGAAAACCATATAGTGCATTTGGAAGACTTTACAAAAGAGTCTGGAGTAATAAACACCTGAGGCAAAGCACAAAAATCAGTGTGTATAGAATCATTGTACTGTCTATTCTCCTTTATGGGTCTGAAACATGGGTCACCTATCGCCACCACTTACGACTCCTCAAATGCTTTCATCAGCGCTGTTTATGCACAATCCTAAATATACACTGGACTGACTATGTGACGAATGTTGCTGTCCTTCAGCAAGCAGGGATCACCAGCATTGAGGCCATGATATTGAGAACACAGCTGTGCTGGGCAGGGCACGTTTCTAGGATGGAGGACCATTGCCTCCCCAAAATAGTACTCTATGGTGAACTCGCCACGGGTCAGCGTAAGATGGGTGCTCCAAAAAAGTGATACAAGGGCTCCCTGAAACAACATCTCAGCCAAATTGATCACCAACAATGGTCTGCCCTGGCCTCACATTGGGAGGCATGGAGACACACTATCCACAATGCTGCAGCCTTATTTGAGAGCTCATGCCGAACAAGTCTTGAAGAGAAATGACAACGCAGAAAGAATCACAACCTGGAAACATCACCCAAGGAGACCTTCTGCTGTGCTTTTTGCAACCGGACTTGTTTATCTCGGATTGGCCTTTTTAGTCATCAGCGCACTTGCAGAAAGCACAGGATGAGTCCTTCCTGAATCTTCGTTTGCGAAGAAAAGCCAGAGAGAGAAATAAATAATAATAAAATAAAACCCTTCCAACATTTGACAGATGAAAACTGGGACACATGTGCAAAGCAACATCAAAGTGCGGTCAGGGTAGCAAAAGTTATTAATGAGAAAGATCACACAGGATGCAGCAGTTTGCTTTGCCTGAGTTTCCTGGAAAGAGCAAGATTCCAGCACTTCTCCTCCTCTCTCGCTGCTGAGTTAATTGCAAACCACTTTTACACTCTGAACTCAGTTTGCAGCAATTGAAGTAAGCTGAGGACACAGAGAGAAACAGGAGGAGGAGATAGACACTGGGACATTTTAAAAGCAGCTGATAAGGTGGCATAATAGATTGCTTCAAACTGTTCAGTCTGAACCCTAAAACTGCAAATTTTTCAGCTCTGTTGCTGGCACAAATACTACTAAGGCTGTAGGTATGGAGTCAATTTCTATTTTTTAATAAGGTCTGTTTTCTCATTTGCTTGCAGCTTGTATTTGCTACCTGAATTGCATTTCCTTAGCATACATATTTACATGTCATAATTATGCCTGCAATCTAGGTTAATGAGGTATAACTAAGTAATTTAAAAGCCCTTAGCTGGGAATTCTACATGCTATAGCCACTAAGGAGAGAGTTAGCATTAAAGTGTCATTGTTTGAATGTTGTACTAGGACTCTGGAGACTGGGGTTCAAATCCCTGCTCAGACATGAAAACCTATTGGATGACCTTGGGCAAGTCACATACTCTCAGCCTCAGAGGAAGGCAATGGCAAGCCTCCTCTGAATAAATCTTGCCAAGAAAATCTTTTGATAGGTTTGTCTTAGGGTCGCTATAAGTCGGAAGTGACTTGAAGGTACAAAACCACCACCACCACAGCAACAATCACTAAGGGGTTTACCGCACTCCAAAGAAAAGTGTCAGTGCAGCATGAACATGCCAGTAATCCAGGACATTACTTTATGTGCAGGAATGTTCCATGCTGCCTTACCACATGATGTCACTGTTCTTCTGGCATTCTTTCATTCCAGTCCCATGGGAGACCAAGGTAAAACTGCATATTTTTGCTAACAGTTTTTTCTGGTTAGCAAAAAGATGCAGTTTTACCTCAGTCCCCCACAGGACCAGAGTGAAAGAACAATGACATAATGCAGTAAGGCAGCACGGAAGACAGAATATTCCTGCTGCACTGACACTTTTCTTTAGAATGCAATAAGCCACTAAGTATTTGTGGGGAGTGGGGTTGGTTAGAGTCAGGCTAATTAACTGTGGCATGAGGAGCAAAAGCGTCTGTGCAACTCCAGAAAGTAATGTTCTTAATCACTGGCATTTAGATTCTCCAGGCGATGGGGAGGAGAGTGCAGGTAGGAAAAAAATACTTTTGTTGATTGAGAACACCATTATTATTGTAAATCTGAGAAAGAACACACTGCCTAATAGTGTGCTCTGGAGGTGTTTGCAAGAGAGAAAGAGAGAGAGAGAGAGAGAAAGAAAGAAAGAAAGAAAGAAAGAAAGAAAGAAAGAAAGAAAGGGAGGCAGGGAGGGAGGGAATCCAAATGAGCCTACCCCCTTCTCCCCCACTTTACAGAGTACAAGTTACTTTTTTTAACTTTGAGCTCAGTTTGCAGCAATTGAAGTATGCCAGGGACAAAGTGTGGGAAGGAGAGAGAACCTGGGGCATTTTAAAAGCAGCTCAGGAATAAGACAGCAGAAGATTAATTGGGGCTTTCCCAGCTAAAACAGAATAGCTGGAGGGTATAACATTGCCCAGTTTGCTAGATTTCATCCAGAATCTAAGAATTCCACCAGGTGCCTACCTGCACCCATAGCTGACCTGGATTCCACTTTTTCATTTTACAAAAAGCAAGTCTCAAGATAAGAGCCAAGATAGGGAACAAAATGTGTGGCCATTGTGATGATTCAGTGGCTTATTGCAGGTGTTTGCCCTGCCCTATCCCGCCTGTGTCCGGAAGACAGAGAATGTATTAGACAAGCACCAACGCGAAAGGGAGGTGGAAGGAAGAGAGACAGAAGATGCAAGTGCATGAGGTGGGGCTAGCAAGGTGTCAGCACCAAAAGACTATATATATATATATATATATATATATATAAGCAAGCACAGGCAGCAGAAGCTCTGGGACCAGGTTAGCTATACAGGGTTATGAGAATTCCCCTGCTGTGAAGGCATTTGAGAGAGAGAGAGAGAGAGAGAGAGAGAGAGAGAAGGATGATGATGATGATGATTAGGGCAGTCTGGAAGTGGAGCAAGTCAACAGCATGATGGCAACAGTTTAGGTTTCCCATATTCTACTTCCTCACATCCGGGCATTTAATTGAGGCATTATGAAAGTAATTCTAATTATGCAAATTACTCCAATTTGCTTTCTAAGTATGCAAATTCAGTACATGAATTGTTACATTTTCCTTTCACTATGTTTCAACCATGCCATTTTTAATTTTTTAGTTTT